>OZ005654.1:192621455-195021455 GCA_963930645.1 Salticus scenicus | reverse complement strand
AACGAAATTTGTTATATAATTGGAACTTGCCCTCAATTGGTGTTTTTTTTTATTGCATATGGGATATTTCGCCTGATAGGTGGCGCTGCTACGTAGTGAATCCCACCAGTTATGTGATGGTTATATCTCAACTTCTATAGTGTACAAATTCATAAAACTTGATACACGGGGTGTATGTATAAGGAGGTGTATATACATTTTGAATGTATACATTGGCCAACAGGTGGCGTTACTAATCTGCAATTTAATTACGTTATCTGAAAGGCAATATTTCAGCTCATGTGATTTAAAACAAAACTTAAACTTCTAAATTTTGTAATATACTGAAGTTATATGTGAAATCGATTTTATGTAAAACGTCACTGATGCACATCGGCCAACATGTGGCGTGGCTATGTAGCAATTTAATCCCATAACGGGAACGAAATATCTCAACTTCTGTGATTTATAAATGTTGTAAAAGTTGTACGTAAAATTGCTAGTATATAAAACTCTACTGATTAACTTTGGGTGCTTATCGGACGACAGGTGGCGCTGCCACGTTCCAATTTATAAAAAGCCTATATTTTCTATTTACGGAAAGCCTATATCTCAGCTTCTATAATATATATACTCATCAAACCTTGTGTGTGACATACATTTGATATATTGTTGATACAACTTGGTTGTATAACCAGTAATACTCAATGCTTTTTTTTTCTTTATTTTATTTTATTTTATTTTTATTTATTTATTTATTTATTTTTTTTTTTTTTTGGGGGGGGGTATTCATCGGACATCAATTTCTCTCCAAGGAATAAGTATCCATCATTCCCGAGGGAGGAGAAGGGGTGTATGGAAGATTTTTCAATATGTTTACCTTTAAAACGAATGGTTGAATCATCGATTTCTGATGATTTAAAAACAAATTTATCTACTTTTTTATCATTTTTCATAATAATAACAAAAATGAAAATCTTTAGAAAATTATGTTTTCTAAGATTATATTTTCTAGATCTAGCATAAAACTGATTGTATTCTGATTTATGAAAATCGTATGCATTCGCCAAAGGAAAGTATTTAGATAAATAATAAATTTAATAAATAACATGTTCTGTACTGCAAGAGTTTGAATGGGAAAATATGGACGAATGTTTTGTGATGGCCTCAATGTACAAGTTTTAAAAATGTTTAAGATTTGAGTCTAATGGAAATCGTGAACAAAAAAGAAAATCCCGGATGTTATTGAATGAGTAATATAGTGCATGGTCAGCAGAATTGCAGTCACAAAGATTTTCGCGCTTTAATTTGCAGCTGTTGCGGGAAGTCAAACCAAACGGTTTGGCAACTTTATCGCTAATTTGGCTATATTTTCTCCTATCCTTAATTATTTCTTTTCTTTTATGCATTTTCTTATCCTTAGATAAGATAGAGAAAGTATTGCTTTTTGGGTTAAATTTTGAAAACTGCGTTTTTTTAATACTTACGCGTTTTGAGGTCCCCTGACTCCAAATATCAAGTTTTTACGTTTGATCTCTGAGTGTGTATGTGTGTCTTTGTGTATGTCTATGCGTGTGTGCCTGTTATCAGCATAGCTAAAAAACAAATAATTCCAGAATATGAAAACTTAACATTCTAAATCAGTGTCATATAAGGATGCTGCACTTAGCTTTTCGTTGAGATCATGGAAATGGTTCGTGTACAGGGATATCCATAATAATTCAAATACATTAAGTATGTGGGTAAAATTTTTTGCTATTTACAGTTTAACATCTATAGCCTGTACTAAACAAAATGAAATGAACATATATTTTTTATATGCATAAAAGCATGTTTTGTGGAAAATATGGTATGAGAATCGTTCTCCTTTCCTTTACAGGTCTACCCAGGAATAAAAATTTCTTTATACCTATGCAGAGAACAAAATAAAAAAATTTTAAAGTGAAATTTTTAAGGCTTGTTTCGCGCATAATTACACGTTTTGAGGGTCCCTAAATACTAAAATGAAATTTTAAAATGTTAATCTTTGTGTATGTCTGTTATCAGCTAACTTTAGAACATATATTTGCAGACAATTTAAATTTTGTATTTTGAAGTTGATTATGAGGTTGCTACTTAAAATATTTGACTAAGATTAATAAGCTTCAAAAGTGGTGAGATCGAAGTTGATTGAATAATTTCAAATGAACTTTTAAATTTAATATCAACCAAGAATTATTTATAGTAAGTACTATATTTAACCCCCTCACTAAGAGAGTTATTCATCAAAATTTATTTGTTCCTAAAAGTAGTTTGAAATATTTGAAACGTAGATTTATATATAGTACTTGTTACCTTACACCTTAATCCGCAATTTGTGTTTATAGCATTCAAATGCTAGGTAAGAGTAAGAAAAAGTCGGATGAGTGCCACCAGATTATTATTAAAATTTAAATAAAAAACAGTCTTTTTTTTTTTTTAATATTGATAATATATAATTAACTAGTTAGTTGGCATAGGTGGACTCTGCTCAGTTCCCCATCTTATTTATGTTCTCATATATTTCTAGTGCGAGACATATTATAATCATGTTAAAAGAAATGAATTTCGCCAAAGCTTGATAGAGTGACAGAATGAAATCCCCGCCTAATAGGCTATCCTTCGTTCACTTCGATATATTTATCTTATTCTAATCTATTAATTTATTTTATCAGGGTCAATTCCGTTGTTTAGTTTTCATGCTACTATTTCCAATGCAATAATCCTCAAAATTCATATTTGTATAAAAAATTTACAATTTCGCTATGCTGGTAAAATCGTAAATTACGAATAATTTACGAAATTTTCCTATTAGAATATTTGTATTCAATCATGTTCAAAAAAAATATTATAAATGTAATTTTGAAGTTGTCTAATGTATTTATGATCCTCAAAATGGAAGTTTATGCTCAATTTTACCCCATTCTGTCATTTTAAGTAAATCGTAAATTCCAAATAACTTACAAATTTTTTAAATTGGAAAAATCATAGTCTATGATATTCATGCCAGTATCCTAAATAATATTTCGTAAGTGGTTTGACATCTTTACGATGAAAACATCCCTCAAGATTGACGTTTATGCGAAATTTTGCTCTATCCTGCCATGTTAAGAAATTCGTAAATTTCCAATAACTTACGAAATTTTTATATTGGAAAATTCATAGTCAATAATATTCATGCCAGTATCCTAAATAATATTTCAAAAGTAGTCTGACATCTTTACGATGAAAATATCTCTCAAAATTGACATTTATGTCAAATTTTGTCCTATTCTGCCATGTTAAGAAATTCGTAAATATCCAATGACTTGCGAAATTTTCAAAGTAGCTTATTTATAGTTACTGATGTTCATTCCGGCATCAAAACTATTTTAAAACTGGTCTGACATTTTTACAGTAAAAAGTTTCCATTTAATGCACGTTTAAGTGAATTTTTGTCCTATTCTCCCATGTTAAGAAAATCGTAAATTTCTAATAACTTACAAAGTTTTTAAATTCGAATGTTGTAAATGAATAGGGTTCTTGCCAGTGTCGAAAGTAATACTTTAAAACTGATTTGACCTCTCTGCGACAATTTGTTCTTGAGATATTGTGTACACAGACTAACACACTAACACACTAACCCACTAACAGACACCCTACAGACAGACACCATACAAATTTTGTCATTTTCGGATTCCTCACACCTGAAAACGTGTAAAAAAGTCAAAAAACCGAGGTCGAAAATTTTCACGATACCTAAGTTCCCCATACCTATAGTATGATGGGGAACTAAAAGTAATTTTTATTTCATTATCTATTTATTTATTTATTTGGGTTTGGAAAGGGTCTGATAAATGAAAAAAAAAAAAAATATGTTTTATGATAAATCTATATTAATAAATCTGACTTTTGTCTGTACATTTTTCGTAATTAAAAAATTTTGCGATATCTTGAAGTTCCACACATCATGAGAGCCAAAAATGATTTCAGAAAACTTTCTCTTTCTATATGTGAGTGCATGTGTGTGTCATTGTGTGTATGTTTATAACGCTATTTTTGTCAGGATATTACATGAGAATGGCATCATTTTCCATTAATAAATTGCTTAGCCTCTGAATAAAAAAATTCTAATCTAATAAAGCCTCTGAAAATTAGATACAAAATAATAATACTAATACTTATTATAATAATAGAAATAATAATAAATAAATAAATAAACACAATAAAAATAAAATATAAATGAAATAAAATAAAAATAAAAAAGCGTAGAAATGCATGCAATTTTTTCTTGTTGTTTTTATTCATTTTCCCCCTTTCTTCATCGAGCCTGACTTTATCGGTTTTCGTCCGGACTGGGCTCAGGCCTTAAACTTTCGGCTCGTGCAGACCTCTAGTATAACATTTTGTATAAAAATGCACAGATTTTTTTAAACTAAGGATTGTGAAATGAATTTTCTTTTGTTCATATAATATTGATAATCATTCAAGAAAACTTTTTATACAATCGGCAGCAAAATTACTGAACACATCCACATTTTTCATATACCATTTTTTTTTTTTTTTTTTTAATAGTTTGACCGTTATTTTTTATCACAAACTTACTTTTCTATGAACAGCATAAGACTAAGATCATGACTCGATAAATATTTACTCAAGAAAACAATAATGTGCACGAAATTTTTATACGATATAAGAGCTATATAAAAAATAACCTATTTTAAACTTTTATTTTCCATATAAAGCTCTAAAGATAGATTTCAGGAGATTTCTTCTTCTTCATTTGAAATCAAGCATATTTTAAGGCATTAACTGTAGGGTTTATCACTAAATTAAACAATATAGTGAAGAAGAGATGGAAACTTTTTTATAAACAATGAGATTCGAATTATTTTTCTCTTTTGTTAATTACGAAATTTATTACTAAAAAATAAATAATTTCTGTATTATACTCGTATCAATAAAAATATAACTATTTTTTCTTTGAGTGACACAACTATAATACAAAATTAGTTACGCTGGGACCATCACAAAACTTTCTTTTATATCATTCTATATGAACAAAGTTAGCTACGATTAGCATTTACAGAATTTTAATCAACTTACCATCATATAAAAAACTTTTTATATATGTAATTTCGTGTAATTTTCAGCAATAGATGCTGAAATGTAGACTGTAGACATCTAGAAATCGTAAAAAGTAATAGCAGCACAACTTGTTTGCCAATTTGTATCCGAATTCAATCAGAATAAATTTTAATAATATATTTTTCACATACCAAGTTTGTGGTATTTAAATGACAAAAGTTGAAATAAAATTTTAACTAAACGGGTAAAACTTCAACGTAGTAGCGCCACCTAACATAGCCGATATGGAAAATTTATTTATTTAACTTTACAATAGCCATCTCACAAACGAAATGTGATGCTTTTAAATATCATAGAAACTGATATACTGCCTTCCCGTTAACAAGATTAAATTGCAGCATAGCAGAAGCACCTGTCGACCGATATGCACCCAAATTGAATCAGCAGAGATTTACATAATGCTGATCTCATATATAACTTTAGTGCATTTATGTATCATACAAGTTCTGATACAACCTTTCCTTATATGGGATCACATTATATCAGCGCCACAAAATGGACAATAATATCTTAAAAGCTAATAAGCACTAATTTACTTCCTGGTCCATTCAAATGTTATGTTACTTTCCGTCAATTGCTTCTTGAGAAACCGCGTCCACATTTATTTATTTCTATTTATTTCTTTATTTTTTAACGAACTCACAGTCATTTTCAAGTGAAAAAAAAAGCCAAATCATACTCAGAAGTCACAAAACGTGTATATTTATCGAAAACCGGAAGTTAAACATTTTCACAAATCTAGTGCTTTTTTCTTATGTAAGTAACAAACATAATAATAATAAACAGTGAAGTGATCATACGTTGTAAATAATCTATGATATTGTAAATTTAGAAGCTGAAACAATAAAAAAAAAAAAATAAATAAAGTAGCTAAAAATTTTGTTTTCCTTATTTATTTATTACTTTCTTCTATAATAAAAAGAAGAAAGGTTTGATTCGTAAATATTTTTGGCTCCCGCGTTTCGATAGATTTTTCCCTTTTTAAGATGTTCTAATAAAAAATTGATATTTCTTAGAAAATGCCAGTTTGTCTGTGTGTTTGGACATGTGTGATAAGAATTTTGTGTCATCTCTAGGTCAAAAACTAATGAACAGAATTTCCTGAAAACTTATATTTTGCTCCCCCTTGATATCAGTTAGTGATTATTACCCCCCCCCCTTTTTTTTTTACACATATAACGCTCAACAGGTCGCACTGTCATTTATTTTTTTCAAAATTTTTAATATTACAATAAAGGAAAAAATTTCTTATAAATACACACAATAGGGATTTCTTTAGTTGAACATTGTCAAACTGATTTTTTTAAAAATATTAACGGTGAACAAGACTTTTAACAAGAAGAATAGCAATCCTTCCCCCCTCCTCGGGTGTGTAAATTTTTATAATATTTTTTCAAAATTACTCGTTGATATCTTTTAAAACGAACGGTTGAATCAATTATCTGTGATAATGTAAAACAAAGTTATCGATATTTAAAAAAAAAAAAAAAGTTAATATTATTATTATATATATATATATATTTTTTATTTTGTTTTTCAATTTTACTGTGTAAAATGTGTGATTTGATCTAAACTATGTGAATTGTATTAGAAAATAAAGAAAAAAATTGTGTGATAGTCACAAGACACTAGTTTAACATTTCCTGTAATTTATTGTAATTGATTCGTATAAGCAGGCATGCGATTATTTTAGTTGCGATCAAATTTTTATATTTTACTTCATAATAAACGTCAATTATTTTGCAAAATATTATTAAATAGATACGCAATAACACGTAATATTAAAAAAAAAAAAAAAAATCTGAATAAAAATCTTGAGTTTTGTATTTCTCACAAAAATAATAAATATAATTAAATTAAATTCCTTTTCAATTAATAATATAAAAGTGATATACATTTTGCTGAATCTTGAATCTTAAAAAAAAAAAAAAAAAAAAAAACGAAAAAATTCGCCAAACTGTGAAATTTTTATTGGGTTTGCCAGTTATGACAACGGAAGCACTTGGACTCCAAGGTCCAAGATAGATAACGGTAACTTTTTCTGTCATTATTTTCATTGCGTGTAGTTTAAGATTTCTTCCTGACATTTGGATACACTATCTACAGATAAGTTTATTCTACACAATTTTCATATGTCTAGTCTAGGATTTCCATAGTTTTGCCCAAATCTGCATTCAAATTTAACAAAATTAAATAAATTAAAGTTTTCAAAAACCATAAAAAATAAACAAATAAATAAAGAGTAATAATAATAATTTGAAAACATTATTTTTTTAAATTTTTCATGCTAACTACCTTTTAATTATTTATTATTATTATTTTTTCCCCCATTCGATTTTGTATTATTACAGTTTAATGTTAGATATATTTAAGTATATTTGTTTAGATTTTATTGTTAGACTGTAGTATTGTAAAATCAAGGGAAAAATAGTTAGCAGCCGGCTCTCTAAAAATTTTAAAAATATTTTAAATTTTAAAATTTATTTATATTATATTTAAAAGATTTTCAAGAAATTTTATCATATTTTATATTGTTATATTTCAATGCATGTGTAAGTAAAATTCATAAACTCTAAATCAATACTTTAAAATTAAATCTTCACAAAATCGATAATAAATAGATTAATTAACTAATTTTAATTTTTTTTTAATACTTCTCTTAAATATTTTTATTTTCTCCCATCATTTGTACATTATTACTCTTTATCAATAGAATATATAACATATCTAGGTATTAATTTGTGAATTCATTGATAAGTTAAAGTTTTAAAAATAGTTCTATGTTTGAATGCCAAAAGTTTGCAATAAGTTTCAGTATTTAAACATATACAGTCGGTAACAAAAGTGTCCGAACACTAGCAAAAATTCCTATGTAAAAAAAGTACACTTCATACGGTTTTGTTAAATAAATCTTTATCGAATCATGTTCTTACACTGACTAAGAATAGGATTCGACAAGGATTTATTTAATACAACCTTACGAAGTGTACTTAATTTACATAGGAATTTTCGTTAGTGTTCGGACACTTTTGTTACCGACTGTATATATATATATATATATATATATATATTTAACTTAACAAGAATTTCGCAAATTAATTACCCAAATATGGTTAGGTTCTATTGTTAAAATATATTAATGCAAAATCAAAGGGAAAAATAATAATTAGTCAGTAAGGAGCATCTTAAAACTTTTCAGTTTTCTTTAATTATAGTTTAAAAAAAAAAAAAAATGAAAATACTGTATGTTATTATATTTGAAGACATGTACGTAAAATTTTATAACACAAAGGCACACGTACATACAAATGAATCACAAAATCCAAAGGGAAGAAAAATGAAAGAAAGAAAAGAAAAAAAACAAACAAACATAGACAAACAATATGAAGGTGATTCTTAATATTTCTAAATGTTTTAAATTATTTTATTTTATTTATTATTATTATTTTATTATTTGTTTTGTTTGCAGAAACAACTTTTAATTAATTATTTATTTATTGTTCAAAAAGTTTTACCACATTTTATACTGTTATATTTCACTGCATGGTGTATGTAAAATTTATAAACTCAAAATCAATAATTTAAATAAATTTTGCATACGCATGATTTGAAATATGAAAATATTAAGGAAATTTCACAGAATCTATTTAAATATATATATATATATTTATTTATTTATTTAACGTATTTAAAATACACCGCTGTTCAAAATTAAAGGAACAAACCTGCTTTCCTATTTTCTTCTTTTGTACATAACTTTTAAACAAATAAACACATGGACATAAAATTTGGCTGGCATGTTCTTTATCATACCATTATTCGAATTTTACATAACTTTAGCATAAGCAATAATTTTAAAGTAATAATTATTAATTTTTCTCAAAAGTAAGCTTTGGAAAGAATGAAAAATTTCAACAATTTTAGTAAAGAAAACTTAATGAAAAATTGTGTTAATGATGCATTATAGACAAGTGAACACGCACATGCCCTCAAATGTTAAAAACAAAATCCTGATTTTTCTTTCTGTGTTCATTTCTCTTTTACTTTAATAATGGAATTTTTGAAAAAAAAAATAATAATAATAATAATAATAATAATTACTAATTTGTATAAACTGTGACCATCACTAGAATAATAAAAACGTCGATAAATAATTTAATAATGAACGTTTTATCCGATTTTCATGTTTCTATGTAAAATTAAAAAAAAATATTCACACGCGAAAAAATAAAGAAAGAAAAAAAAAAAAAAATGACTACAAGAAAAAATTTTCGGTTTTAATCTACAAATAAAATATAGATGCACGTACATCTTTAACCTATCTGTAATGCACCTTCATGACCATTTTTCATTAAGTTTTCTTTTCTAAAATTGCTGAAATTTTTCATTTTTCCAAAGTTTATTTTCGAGAAAAATTTACTGATTTTTAGTTTAAGAATTATTACTTATGCTAAAGTTATATAAAATTCGATTCATGGTATTTTAAAAAACATGCTATCCAAATTTTATACTTCTGTGTTTATTTGTTTAAGAATTATGTGGAAAAAAAGAAAACGAGGAAACAGTTCATTGTTTTAATTTTGTACACTTGGGTACTTCTTTTAACTAATTTTTATTTTTTGTTTTCCATTGACTCTGCATTATTATAGTTTAAAAATAGAATATGTAACATATCTGGGCATTAATCTGAGATTCCATTGATAATTTAAAATTTAATAAAAAATTTTTGTGTTTGAATGCTAAAATTTGCAGTAAGTTTCAAAATTTAGACATAAAAATATATTTAAGTTTTTTTGCTTAACTTATTAAAATCAATATCAAAATATGGTTATATTCTATTGTTAAATTATAATGATGCAAAATCTAGGGGGGAATAATAATTAGTTAGCAGGGGGCATATATCTTAAATTTTTTCAAAATATTCCAAATCTTGAATTTATTTATTTGTTTTTGAATTCAAATATTTATCCAGAATATTCAAAATACTTGATCGTTTCTTATACCATATTACAATGCACTACACAAAAAGGAAAAAAGGAAAGAAAAGATAAATAAGGAAAGGAAGGAAAAAAAGAAAAATAAAATAAGTAAATAAAATAACAAGTGCAGAACTTTGAATAGACACTATAAAATTCAAGAATTCGAAGAAAATGGAAGAACTCGCAACAATTGTTCCGGGTCGAGAAAAGACATAACCCTTCATCAACCGAACAAAGTAGGCACGAATGCTGCAAAAAAAACTGCAACGTAGCTCTTGTATTTTCAGCACTCGTGCCTACTATGTTCGTCTGACGAAGGGTCGTGTCTTCTTTCGACCCGGAACAATTGTTGCGAGTTCTTCCATTTTATGATACAAGACATTTTTAGCACGTACAAAGAACGTTCAAAAATTGTTTACATAACGTTGTGAGAACGTGTGTATAGAACGTTTTCAGAACGTTTCTACACTATTTTAGAACGTTTACAGTACGTTTTCTAGAACGTTCTGAAAATGTGTATAACGTTTTGAAAACGTTCTAAAAACGTTTAGAACGTTCTGAGACCGTGTACATAGAACGTTCTCAGAACGCTTCTATAACACCGATGGTGATAGTTACACGTTCATTGAACGTTCTCTGAACCGTACTATTGTACGTCTTCAAGATGGACAGATAGACGTCTATAACACGTTCAGAGTGAACGTTCTTAGAACGTGTTTGCAGAACAATTTTTGAACGTTCAGAGAACGTTTCGGTGCTGCTTGGGGAGACACCTAAATTAAAGATGAAATACTACGGCAGCAACACCCAATCGTTAAAGGTGAAACGATAGCTGCCAGTTGTTACTATTTTTTGATACCCTATTTTTTTTTTTTTTTTTTTTTTTTTAATGTAGAAATTTTCACTTTATTTAATCATAGAAAACTGTTACAAAAATTTAAAAAGTATTTCTATTAATAAAAGAAAAATACCAGTATCAAAAAATCGGAATGTTGAGTAACTATTGAAATAATAAAATTTAGTCATTGCTGATAACGTAAAAAAATCCCTGGATTTCGATTAAATAAAAAACAATTGAATTCGTGAGTTTCGGGAAATGATATCTAGAAAAATTAATGTTAGTAAATGTAATATTTCTAAAGAGTTGTGCATTGTATCAAAATAGAGAGCTGCCAAGTTCTTTAACCCTTTTAAGGCGGTGGTTTCATAGTGCAACCACAAATTTTAATTCAAAATTGCAAAAACTGTCCCCGGAAAATTAAAAAAAAGAATTCCTTTTTGATTTAGAATAACTTAATTTATTTCTTGTCTTTCAATATTGTTGGTGCTTTCTGGTGGCTGTTGATTTTAAATGAGAAAAATTTGCTTGCCCCTGAAAGGGTTAACCCTTTGACGGTCCTATTTAATTTCACTCCTCTGGTCACTGTTGCCAAATTTAAGGATTTTGTATTCAATATCCACCACTAAACTTTAATTGTAATGAATTGTATGAATCTAATCATTTGGAAGGTTGCCCTTCCATTAAGTATAACAAATATCACTCCTCAAAACTGTTGGTGATAGTCGAATAAAAGAGCCCTTAAATTTGGGGACACTGTTTAGAGCATTTCAGAGAACTAGGGCCGGAAAAGGGTTAATTTATTTTAGAACACCTTTTTTTTAAGCATAATTTTTCAGTATTTTATTAATCGTAGTGTGATATATCACAAAAAAATATTCTATAAATTAAGTGGTGTGAAATAAAAGTAGGGCTAAAAGTTCTCAGGAATAAACTAAAGAACTTGGCAAATATTACATTCATATTTAATATGAATTTGGATTATGTACAATTCAATGAATATGTTAACTGAATTGTATCACTTGAATTAAAGATAATTTCCTTTATACCACTACCTTCAAGGCATCATATACGAGGAATTATATTTACGATTTATTGAGTCATATTCTTATTAACGTATAAATATTGCTGACATAAAGTCAAAAATTACCCCAATTCTAAAAATTAAATCCCTTTTATTTCAGTATTTCTGCATTAACATATAATTTCGTTAGCTTATAATTATAACCTAAAATATAAATATTTAAATGATAATATTTTCTTATAACATTTATAATTACGCTGGTCCACAAACATAATGTTAGCAAAATTTGATTTGATAATTTTTGTTTATAGATATTTTTTGTTGTCCAGTTTTTTTTTTTTTTTTTTTTTTTTTCTATCATGTATAGATTTTTGTCAATACAGGGTGTCTGCCGATTCAGTTTTATCATTTTCGGTAGTTTCTAGTATGTTTCCATGATTAATTATAATTAATCACGGAAAAATACTATAAAAGTTAACATATATGGGTGGAAGAGTCATTATAATTATATTGGTGGATGAGTTACAGAAGAAATTGTGTGGTTTCGGTTTTAGCACACATAAAAACATAAAGATCAGCCAAAATTATCAAATCAAAATTGTAGATGTAGATCTGTGTTATTTAAAATAATTTGAATACTTATAAAAAATTATTTTTTAAAAGAAAAGTGAAAATAATTCTATTTTATTCTTTTAAAAGACTGATCATTTAACCCGTTACCGCCCAGTGATCTATTTGCAGATCACTAGTGTATTTGTAACTCCTTCTAAAGGCGTAACTTTGAATGTTAGTGGGTTATATTGTTTTAAAGAAACAAACACAATATTTCCATATATGTATAATATGTGCTATACATTTAAATGCATCGGTTAGTAACAGCATTATTACATGTATCATCCATTTGTAAAATAAAAATTAAAGCATAAAAACTTTTTGTAAAATAATGCAACATTTAAAATGAAACGCCCATAAGCGGGGTTCACGTTGAACAATACTTCAAAAGGCGAGCGTTAACGGGTGATAGTCAATAATTTATTTATCTACTTTTGCATTTAAATTTATCGCTTTTTTGTTTTACATTATTTTATTTTTAATTAAGTATAGGAATACGTGAAATAGGATTTAAATATTGTTTTTGCGTTTGATTTCCATGTAAACGTACTTAAATGCACAGTTCAGACTTCCGGCTTTGTAATAATTATTTGAACTGTGATGACTGTCTATTACATGAGGATATGGACAGTCATACTTGTAAACCATCTCATTAATAACCGTGCAATTGTTAACGCCCTCTGAAAAAACGCCCCTTTTCTCACACCACTATATTTTTAGAGTAAGTCTCTCCAAATGTTGTTATGATTAAATAAGACTAAAATTACTCTAAAAAATTATTGGTGTGGAAAAAAAGGCGGGTACTAGGGTACTAAAAATTGTACGGTTCATAATGAGATGTTTGGCAAGTATGGGCAGTATATGACAGACAATATTATATAAATTAAAGACATTTAACCCCTTAACGCGCGCTGTCCTCGCTGCGAGGACGCAAAATTTAAGATCCAGCTGCAAAAATTCACCCCGGAAAATCTTTAGCAAAAACTTACGTTTGTAACATACCAGAAAAGGCTGCTTTTTTTAATCTTAAAATTTGAAATTTCTTTTAGTTTAATTTAGTTTATGAATTCCGGTGGTAGTATAATTTGAATAATCTGAATTGTCTTGCGCCGCAAAGGGTTAAAGATCCCTAGAAGACAATAATTAAAAAATTTATTAGTTTTTATTTATTTATTTACATTTTGGTGTTTTTTTTTTTTTTTTTTTAAATCATCATTATGGTTTATTTTTCTACTTTTTTGAAAGTGATGTTTTACTAGCATTGAAGCAATACAAATCAGAACTTTTTAAACGATTACAGGATTGCAACCAGGGGTGCAAGAATTTACACCAGCATTTTTTATCAATATTTTATATCATATTTATGCAGTAATTTATTACGATTAAATATGATGGAAATTATTCATAGAATGTACTGGTGTCAGTATTCTGTCGTGAGACGGAAACTCTTGTTTCCCTGAATCTCCTACCAGTATTTTTCTTTCAGAATACTTAATAGCAACTTTGCACGATTATTTGAAGAAAAATTTCTCATATAAATACAGTGGTTGAAGAATCAGGCTAAAAAGGCGGGTCTGTGGCCATCCTGAATTACTGTTATGTATATTTAAAAAAATCTCTTTTTCATAGAATATTTTAAGCACGAATGTTCAACAGGCAGTGTAACAAGAATAAATGCTTTTGCGATCATATTGCAGACTCAGTTTCGTAGGTTACTTCAAAAAAAAAAAAAAAAATGGAAGGATAATAAAAAAATTATTTATTAAAAATAGAGAAGCGAATGCAAAAGGAAATGGAAAGATTTTCTGATCACTTTTTCACATAACCATCAAATCTATTTAGGCATGTACTGAATGCAGGATACGACCAGCAGAAGTCACGTTCTGGCCAATAAAGCGAACTCCTGGTAGCTGTTTTTATATCCCTTTATGAACAGAATCTTGTGTCAGAAAAAATGTTCCTTCAAATCGGAAAAATGGAAAAAGTCACTAATACCTAATTTTGAGTGACATGGGAGTTAATAACATGAAAAGACTTCAACATATAAACATCAAAAGGAATAATCAAACTGCAGACAGCTGTTTCGGTAGCATTGAGCATACCGTCGTCAGTGCATAAAATAACGAAAGAAAAGTACTTCTACATAAAAGAAGGAAAACTGATATAAGAGTATGATCCAAAAATAATATATATAATAACAGACCCACAATAAAGTCAAAAATAAATTAAATAATGCCTATTTTCACCACATCCAATCCAAATAATGAATTCACAATGATCCACATAATGTACCAAAAACTGTTCACATAATGGATCATTTTATCCGACAGCATGGCCATCCCCTTTAGGTCATAGCGCTACTTGTTTCGAAGGAAACATATGTGAATCGTATTGCTCGTTTGGATCATTTTTGGCTACCCTCCCCTATATATATATATAAGAAATTTTGCATTATAGCATATATGAAGTTTAATATAATTCGATCATTTCCAGTTCGAAACATTATAATATGGTATGATGTGCAATACCATGAATTTTATTTATGTTAACGCTTTCAAGGGCAGTATTGCAGATACAGCAACAACTAATTTTTATTTCCAAGGGACAAACACTCATCCCAGAAATATTTTTATAGAATTTTACTGTTATTAATTAGAGGAAAAAATTTATTTCTTGTCTTTAAATATCGTTCTTAAATTCCAGTGGCTGTTGATGAGCTGAGTTACTCTGCGCAGAAAGAGATAACAAAAATTTTGGAAAAGATAAATTTATTTCATGAAATACATGAATTTTCTTTTTATCTCAATTCACCTCTATGATATTTTTATGTAGTAATTTACAGTAGTTTTCAAAATTAAACTTGCATGTATGGTTAAACAGTTAAAAAGATAATTGAATAAAAAATGGATTATTATTATAAATAAATAAATAAATAAATGTTCGTATTTCAGTAATCATTATTTAAAAATTACTTACAGCTTACGCCGAGTAATATCCTTTTACTTAAAGCTGGCTGAACACCATTTGAAGCTATGCAGAGGTATGCACCCATATGTAGACGGCTAACTTTAGTTATGTTCAAAAAATTCCCTCGAACTGAAGTCACTGTAAAATAAAGAAATTAATAAATTAATTATAATGAAACAGAAAAAAAAACTTTTACAGAAAAGTCTTCATAAGAAAACTGAAATAAGAAAAAGAAAATATGTAAGAAAATTGTGTTACATGTAAAGGAACAGATATGTTGTATTCTTATAAGATTTTCTGTGAATAAATAAGACTAAAAATTCTGCAAAAATAAAATAAGATAATATATATATATATATATGGCGGTGTCAAATACTTGTATTTGATGGCAGCTATGATATTTTAAGATTTAATATACATACATATACATATATATGTATATATATATATATGTGTGTGTGTGTGTGTATGTGTTCAATTTTACTTTTACTCTGTATTAAAAATTACTTAATGTGTTTCGTAATCCATAGACGGTATCATGTTAATTTATTTTGGAGTATTTTTAGTCCCGCCTTTATTTCGCACCACTTTATTTTATTTATAGATAGGTTTCCTCATACATGACATCAATAAAATAAGAAAAAAAAATTACTTATAAAAAATAAATGGTATGAAATAAAGGCGGTGCTAAAAATACTCCGGAATAAATTAAAATTTTGGTATCTATGCATAATCCATATAAAATATCTATATCTCATTTAATCAAGATGAAGCATGATTTTGTCCTCTGGTTTTTATTTTATTGTTATTATTTTACATATTACTAGTTATTATTTTTCTGTTTCATGAATTTTCCAATCAGAAATATTTTAAACTTTCACTGTTTCATTCTCCCTATAGCTATAATATTATCCCGCAATGCTGGGAAGTCTTTCATAATCTGTGCGTGAAGTATGATTTTAATTTCTTATAATATCATTATTTTTTACTTAAATTTTTTTTCAAAGACTTTCATTTTAATAAGTCTGTGCCTCACTCTCACTTTTACTGTAATTAAATCCAATAATAAGGGGAATAATTAATAATTCATGAATAATACATTTTTTTTATTTTTTTACTATAGTAAAATTTTGTCTTCTACGAATTTAATTTATTGCAATATTACTCTATTATAATTTACTTACATTTTTCCAAAGACATTCTTTTCAATTAGTCAGTGTCCCACTCTCATTTTCACTGTAACTTTATTCAATAAAAAAGGAAAGCGAAATAATTCAATATAAATACATATAACTCCTTTCAATAAATCATTTTTACTTTACATGAGTTGCAACTGAAAACTATCGATATATATATATATATATATATATATATATATATATATATTGGTTGCGTATATGACATCTTTATTATTATTTTATTTTATTCTACACGTATTTGTTAACTAATATTTAATCTTAGTTCGATACAGAAATGATTAAATCCTATTATAATTTTTATTAATCAGTTCGATTTTAAGATATCCGGATAGTCCGCCTCTAGATCGATCATCCCCAACATCTCGCCCCAGCATTTCACACTAGGTATATTGTGCTTCCCGGATATTTCACCGGATATTTCGCCGCAGCATTTCTTCCCAAGTGAAGTAGAAGCAACGTAAATAGCATAGCTGCAAAACGTTCTGTATTTCGGATACCAGCATTTTTTTTTTTTAAATATATATATATATATATATATATATAGAGAGAGAGAGAGAGAGAGAGATTTTATATATCTTAAAAAGAGAAAATTTCCAACAAATTCTTATATAAAATATTTTTAATAATATTTCAGTATCTAAAATACAGAAAGGTTGGCAGCTTTGAAATTACTAAACAAATTTATAAATAAAAGTATATTTGTATCCGGTTTTTCATTTAGGGAAATTTAAATACCACTATTTCTACATAATAATTTTAAATTTGGTTAGTTGCTGATATCTGTTGACATCTATTTTTAAAAAATACTGTGTAAAAATTACTGTATTCAAACTTATTTTTGGAGGAACCCTAATTCGTACATTCAATGCTTTCTAGATCTAATTATCGTACATTTAAAGGGATTTATTTTTTATTTCAATATGAAACAGGTAAATATAAAGACGGCTTTCTAAAGAGTTATATTTTTAATAAAAAAATTATCACTGTAAAGTAAATGAAATTTTATGCAAAAAAAAAAGTCTTTATAGAAATTGCATTTTATTTTTTTATTATTAAATAATTAAAGAAGATTTGGAAATTATTAAATTTATTTTCAAGTAATTATCGGTTAATTTAGTTTCAACTTACTCCTGCACTAGCGGACATGCCAACATTTAATTTATTGAAGAACACCGTTGGTACCCGCCTTTTTTTTTCATACCACTTTATTTAAAGTGATTTTTTTCAATATGTAATTGCAATTAAATTATAAGAAAAATACTCTTCAACAAAAGTGGTGAAAAAAGAGCAGGGGCTCCGAAATGAGTTATTTCATTGAAGTACGGTGATATACACTGAGCGACAAAAAAAAAAAAAAAAAAATGTAATAACTTTAAAATTTAGGGTTGAAATAAATAAAACTGTCTTGTTTGCATATAATATCAAAGGGATTAAGTGATATCTATGTACATTTTTGATTTATTAATTCGCTTTATTGCACTCTACGAAGTACTTTTTAAAAATCTGCATAAAACTTTCTTTTTGAACATAATGCAATAACCATACACTTTGTATTCTATTATGATTTATTATATGAAATAAACAATTTATATTTTAATATATGAAATAAAACTATTTATTTGTTAGATCTAAGCTACTTTTTATTAAAAATATGTATTCTGCATTGGGTTAATTCCGTCTTTATACGGAATTACTGTTTTAATGAGCAATGGCATAGTTTTATACAGTGTTTAAATATAAATCTCGGAAATTTCAATGTGCCAAATATCACAAATAATTTTTTTTAGTTCTGGCAGAGTTATAGGCTGCAAATTTTGAATCCTCTCCCCTCTCACCCGCCATTTTATAGACGAAACATTTTCGAGCGGATCGCGATTAGGACTTTTTCCATGTCTGGTAAAGAAGAAATTCTACTATATCCTTTGTAGGATTTAACTTAAAGTGAAAAAAGTGATGATTATTTACAGAATTATTTCTCATGGGAATGGATACGAAATTTTGACAATTAGAAGTGAATAAACTTACCACAGATGCCGTGTAGTAAGGAGCATTAGAATCTTGAAATTCTGTTTGCGGAAATGTCCAAGATACCCCCCAAAAAATCGGTCAGGCACCTCTTTTATGAAGATTGTGTTTTATTTCGAGTTAATTGATCCCTTGAGCATAAAAATTTTCCCGACTGTTTGAAAAAGTATGCACCTCTTTACCATAATGTACGGAGAAATTGTCACTGTTTTAAAAGTGCTATTTTCATTAAGTCGGTCATATTTTCGTTGTCAGATCTGCTTGTTTTCTTTAGTTCGAAATAAGTTAAATATGACTCATCAAAGTTAACCAGTTCAGCCTAATAATTAACTAATCATTTTTTAATTTTTTTAGCCTACTGAGGTCTTGTTTTCCTATTTCTCTTCACTAAGAATGGAATTTTTTCCAAATTTTTTGTCACATAAACCTGCTTTGTTTAATAGTTGCTGTGCTGTAGTTAAAGAAATTATGCTGCTAAACACTTTTTCTGAATCTCTTTTATGTTCTAAATGTAATGCAAACCGATTTTATAAGCAATGGCTTTTTATCTTACGGTCACCTCGCTTGGATGAGCAACATGACCACCTAAAATCAAATTTCCAGTTTAAACGGCCAAAAAATTTTACATCTTGCTAAAAACCCTTTTACCAATATTTCGTTAACATTTAATTACTTTGCCATCTCATGTATTAAAATATTTTTTGATTTTCATTCAAAAATTTATACTTTTTGTGGCATCGTTAACTGCCTTATTCTTAGCAATTTTGGAATAATTTCTAAAATTACAATTTTACTGACAATTGCATTTTGTTTTCAACACTGGACTCAAAGCTTAAGTGTATGTGGAGGACAACATAATAAAATCTGTTCAAAAATTTGCTTTTTAAATGATAAAATTGGCGGTTGTAGAAGGCGAAAAGGAAAATATCCAAGGGCGGCTTTTTTTTTTTTTTTTTTTTTTTTGTCGCTTAGTGTAGTACATATATCAGAGTTCACACTTTCTTCAATTTGTATACCAATAATTCTATACAGCAAATTTTGTTATAACATAAGTTTGTACGTTTGAGAAGAAAATTATTTTTAGATAATATTGGTGGAAAATTCATTGAAAAAAAAAAGGCAAAATCGTGGAAATCCTGAATATCATATGCTAGTATACCACCTAGTTTTTATTCTTAACTACTAAGATTCCTCCTGGAATTTAAAAAAAAGAAAAGAAAAATTACTGCTTTTAAAACTTAGCGAAAAAAGTCATTCGTTTCTTCTAACATTTATTTTAATATCTAGTAGCTGCTTATATATTTAATGAACATAATTACTTTCTAGTAGCTGCCTTTTTATTTAATGAACATAATTACTTTATAGTAGCTGCTTATATATTTAAAGAACATAATTAAATTCTGCCTCAAAGAGTGAAAATGTTGGCATATCTGCACTTGTGGCCTAAAGGTTTTCCTCTGAATTCTGGAAAATGAGGGGTACCAGGCTCGAAAATAGGTCGAGTTTTCCAGCCTAGCCATCAGGGGTTTTTCGTGGGTTTTTTTTTTCTTTCGAAATTCGTAATAATACAGTTTAGGACCTTTTAGAAAAATCACAAAGCAAGGTATTCTACCCAAGCTCCTTAACCTAATTTAGTTAATCGGCCTTAACCCCTACAACCACAATCAATTTGTTTATTTTACTTAAACAATATAAAATGTATAAAAAGCAGACGACAAACTATAACCAAAAACAATTGTGAATGCATGTAAAATCTGATTACTTTGAATTTTCGAAAATGTTTCATCAATTTTAGAAAAATTATCTTTTTCCCTTTTTTTTTAAATTTCCCTGTTTTTCGATTTTCTTAACTTAATACTTAAAAATACTTTCGAATTTTAAAGCGAAATGAAATTCAATTTGGCAAAAACTTGTTTGTCTTTATTTTGCTATATTTAAAATAATAAAAAGACGAAGAATTTTTGAAAGAAAATTCGATTGTTATAAATGCTTTTTAAATTCTTTTAGACTTTTTAGAAAAGGGAAAAAAACTCAAATTTTTAAAATATGTAAATGTTTACAATACGTTGCATTTTATCAATTTTTCTGTTTAAATTCATATTTTTGAATAAAGTAACTAGAGATTATGTTAGAAATTTTGATTAATTTTTTTGAAATACAAGCGTAAAATTTAGAAAATTAATAATTTAACTTAAATTAAACTTTAGACATATTTAAAATTTTCTTTCGTATTTTTAAGCATATGTTTTCCTATACATTAATTCTCTATTTTCATTTTCTAATTGGAAATATTAAAATAAATGTTTATATTTCCTTTTATTTATTATTATTTTTTTTAATTTAACAATATATATTTATTGTAACAGTCAGTAAGACTGTTATTTGAATGCATTTGTATATGATAAAATGAAGTTTTAATGAAAATAATAAAAATAATTTATGAAATAAATTTATTTTAGGAAGATAAAAATGTAGAATAACATTTTTTTATGTATTTGTACTAATATTTCAATTGTAAATATATTTTGAATAA
Organism: Salticus scenicus; assembly: GCA_963930645.1. Lineage (NCBI taxonomy): Eukaryota > Metazoa > Arthropoda > Arachnida > Araneae > Salticidae > Salticus > Salticus scenicus. Next base: position 195,000,154 of record OZ005654.1, on the reverse strand, counting down.
TTGATGTTAATTTATGAAAATGATAAAAGTACTTCTTTTCTCCTTTTTGCTAACATTTCAATCATAAAAATATTTGGAACTATGTTTAACAATAAAAAAAAATATAATAATAATAAAAATATTAAAATGTTTCTTTCTTTCTTTCTTTCTTCTCCCTAGCAGAACTGATTCATTCTATTTTGTTTGGCCTTCGATTACTCGAAATTTGCTGGAATAATAACAATGATATATCATTTCGAGCAGTATCTAAAATCTGTTTTCGATGAGGAAACATTCATCGGAAATACATCTCGAACTGATCACAAATCACTGTGAAAAATCAATGAAAATCACGACTTCATTGGAACTCTAATCTGATTGGTTGGCAAGCCAGATTCCTTTGGCACGTTCCAGTTGATCTCGAAATGTTCCCATCCTCGAAATTCAGTTGTATACAGGTACTACGACTGTGAATCGAGACGAGCATGATATTCCTTGGAGTTTGTAAGCATTTAATTTATTTATTTAAATTCATCGGATTTTGATGATCGGATTCAGTTATTCCCGATGAGATATTTTCGATGAATTCTCGATGAGATTCATCATTTTCTGATGAGTTACCGATGATCAGTCGCTCACCAACTCATTGGATTTCGATGAGAGACCGTTCAATGGCCGATTACATTTTGCTACTAGAGCTTCTTCTTGTTCTTCTTATATAAGTTATGAGGTGTGTTGAATTAGAAGAGTAAAGCTCACTAGTCGGATCCAGCGTTAGAAGTAGTGGTTTCGGTGACAGTGTCGAGTTGAGCCTAGAAGTGTAGTGTTGGAAGCGTCAGGGTCACCAGCTGGATCCAGTGATAGATAGCGATGGTTTCGGTTAAAATGTCAGGTTGAACATAGAAATATTAGTTTGAGATAAAAAAAGATTGGCGTGAAATGTTACTAGCAATTTAGAAGTAATTTGTGAAGTTATGGAAAAAGTTTGAGGGAGTTGCGAAGGTGAATGTCAGTTGGATATTTAGCTGGATTTCTAGGATGAGTATTTTATGGAAAATGAAGTGAATCGTTTCATTAGCTGTTTACTTTAAATTGATTTTTGAATTAAGTAATTAAGGAAGTATGTGCTTTTTGAACTGTGTCTTTCGGATGTTGCTACGTTATAATCATTTGGGGAATTAAAGAAAAGCAGCTTGACACCAGGGAGCTCTTAAGTGGTGAGATATATTTAAGTAGAGTTTTAATAACTTGAAGTTTGTAATTTAGTTGAATCGAGTCTAAAACTATACTCCGTCTTAGTGTCCTCCCCCCCCCCCAAGAAAAAAAAAAAAAAAAAAAAAAAAAAACTTAAAATAGAATGATTAGATTTTAAGATAATGTATTCATTTGACTCCAGTACAAACTTCTGATCAAAATGGGAGAAAATCCTCAATTTGAGGCTGTAAACCATCCTTCACAATTATTAACTATGAGTTTATTGTATAATCGCCAATTTTTATAATTTATTCCGGAGCACTGTTAGTACCCGACTTTTTTTCATACCACTTTTTTTAAATATTATTATTTTTCATATTTTATCCTAACTTCATATTAGCAAAATTTCTCTACAAAAATAGTGATAAAAATAAAGACGGGACTAACAATACTCCAGAATAAATTACAAAAGATAACAACTCTGCTATTGTATGAAAAGGTGAACGAAATAGGAACAAAAACTGAGTGTGGTAGGTGGGAACATCACGTGACTACTTGCGGTGCAGTAAGCTAAATTCTTTCACCATTCCAATTGGCGTCACAATGAACAAGCAAAACATTCATCCTCATGTTGCGCTAAGCATTATTGTAAAATTTCTTACATGGGAAGTCGTAATAAAACAAGAGTCATAGCACTGTTTGATGTCACCCGCAGATTTGCAGAAAAAGCAAATCTGCGTATGGTACAAAAGATTAATAAATGATATATCCCATTTGAAAATATACCCATGCCTGTCCTCGGGGGCGGGGGAAGGGGGGGGTGAAACACAATACTCGAACCTACGAGCAAAAGGAACTAACTTTTTATTTACTTAACATAGTCGGTGCTACGCCCGCCGGTCGAAAGACTGAGCATCTGTAGTCAGGAAAGGTACCTGCCGATCGACGGGATCAGTCACATTCGATGCTTATGGTTTTCTACCAACCAGCAAAATAGTGGCACTCTCTCACTTTTTAGTCGAAGGAGATAAAAAAAAAATTCTAGTGAAGTGAATGATTAGTTAGTTAGCATTTATTGTACGGCTGTGAAAGCTCCATCCTTTTGAAGACGTATTCGGAGGTACCAAGTTTCTTAGTTTTCTCAGTATTTACACTAATTCACACTAATTCTTGTTTAAAAATGTCAAAGAAGGAGAAAAAAAAACTTCTAGTGAAGTGAATGAACAGTGAGATAGCACTTCCCGTTCGGCTATGAGAGCTCCATCCTTTAATTTATTCAAAAACAGGTCCAGTATTTGAATATTGGCGGAAACCTCAAAAACAAGATGTGATATAAACATCTACCGCCTACATAATACCGCCCACACAAGCATAATATAAACATGCTGAAAAATTTTAAAATAAAAATAAATAAATAAGTAATAAAATAATAATAATAATTGGATAAATTTTCCTTTTCTAAACTTTAAATACCTTGTTTCAAATTTTTAAACCTGATTTTCAGATTTTTATGATTTCATTTTATCTTTTTCTTAACGAATTACTCATGATAATGTTACATTATAATAGATATTGCAGGTTCGGTACTCGAGCCGGCCAAAGACCGTCGTGTACACTAATAATGGCTAGTGCACGCAGAATCTGTCGTGGCCGCATTGCCCTTCATGTTCCCATCAAATTTATACCTCTGGGGGTTAATGAAGCGAGGAAACCATCCTCTCCGTTTAGGATCAAAATTGTGATGGCATGTCTCCGGAACACCTCTAGGGGCAAGTCCGAAACCGTCGCCAGTTGCCCATTGCGCAGCACTAAACAAACAACGAACCAACCAACCATTATAATATATATATGCGTGCACATACACACAAAAATATACCTTATACAAATATATAGTTAATGTCGCAGTTAAAATAGCTTGTTCTAACGAAAAAAAGAAAAACTTTGTAAATATTATGAATTACTCCCCCCCCCCCCCCAAAAAAAAAAAAAAAAAAAAAAAAGGTGATGTTGAAATAATAGTATAACTTTTCGTTAAGTAAATCGCGAAGTAGAAATGTGTACAGCAAACTAAACGGCAGCGCACTAAACTGAGTTTAGTGACGAAATTAAATTATAAAATAAAATAAAATAAAATAAAATTTATCAGTATTTTCTTCGTTGGACGAAGGATAACTCTCAACAGTTATTTCAACCCTAAACAATTGTTGTGATTTTTTTCTTTTTCTATCAGTTTATGGTGTTTACATGCAAAGTTTTTATTTATTATTAAACTGCAGATATTTTCATTCGGTTTTTCAGAAAATGAACTCAAAATTATAATACTAAAAATTTGTCTCTAATATAAGAATATTTTTTAAATAATCATTCTTCCCATATTTATTAGTTATGGAATTCATGTGTTATCTACTATCGTAATTTGTAAAAACTGTCGAAGCATAATTTTCTTCTTACCTTTACTTTTACCTAGAGAAATTTCCTGACCATCTTCTCTTCTCCATGTGACATCCGGTACCGGAGATCCTTTTGCGTGACATCTTAAACTGACGTCTGTTCCTTCACGAACATCCGTATCGGAACTAGTAAGCTCTTCATTAAGATAAGGTGGAACTGTAAGAGAATAATAATAATGCAGGTAACATTCATAAAGTTTATGTTTAAATTTTCTGTCTTAATAAAGTTATGTAACACCATCGTTATGTTTATAAGGTGTTCTATAACTTTACATTCTAATTTATATAACATATTTTAATATTAAGAAGTTTTAATGTTATACGAAGCAAAAGGATAATCTCTAATATAATATTTTAGTGACTTATAATAATTTTTGTCATAATAATTTTTTTGTATAATGATACAATAAGTGTACATATAGTAAACATATATAATTTTATAAATTTGAAGAAAGAAAAAAAAAAAAACAAATAATATTATAGTTTTAAAAATTAAAGAACATCTTTTATAACTATAAGAACATCTTCTACAGAAGATGCTAGATAAGAAGCTAGAAGAAGATACTATAAGAACATCTTTATAAGAACATCTTCTACAACTTTTATAGAAATGTGAACTAAAAAGCACAAAATATCTATCTTAGTATTAAAATGCAGGGTAGGAGAAAATCGTATGAGTGACACACCATAATATTTACATACATTTAAATCTTTAATTAAAATAATTTGGAATTAAACAAAAATCATTTTTAAAAAATCTCCCCTGACTGGGATAGAATGCTAGACCTTTAGGTTCGTAGCGCGAAGCTATACCTCAACGCCACGGCGTGCACGCATAGAAAGTTTTTGTTTTTTACAATATAGATTTTTTGTTTGCTCCCAGAGCGGTTACAAACATACAAACATACATACAAACATACATACATACAGGTGAAGCTAATAAAAGCGTGTTATTAAAGACTGCTTTATGCAATTAACCCAGACAGCACATCGCTTCCCCAGGATATCTTCAAGATGTCTTCTGGATGAAAAGACATCCCAGAAACGTCTTTAAGATGTACTGTGGATAAGTTAAGCCTAACTGTGCTGTTAGGGTAAGATATATTCTGAAACAAATCAATTTTGTAACTATTTAGGTATTATGCAATATAGTATTTTACCTTTAATGTAAAAATTAATTGTATCATTGAAAATTTTAAAATTAGAATTTTATGTTTATTTATTTAATTATTTTAATTTCAAAAATTTCATCTTTATTCTTATTCTTTTTTTATCAATGCTAATTTCTTTCTTTTATTTCACCAGTATTAAAATAAATAAAAATTTAGTATAAGGTATTTAATGTGACATATACGGAAAATATACTTATAAATTTCTGAAATTAAGTAGTAGAAGCTTAGCTATAAAGTGAGAAAAACAAAGCCTCATGTTATAAGACAGGAAAATTAGTTATATCTTAAATTAATGAACTGACTTTAAATAAAGATTTTAGAAGTATTATTAGCAAAAAAAAATCGTATAGAATTATTTAACGGATTTTATTTATTTATATTTATATTTATATTTTATTTATTTATTTATTTATTTTTTAGGGTATGTTAGATATAAAATTACCCTATGACAGCGTTAAAACAAAATTCTTTCAGATATATTTTTTAAATCATTGACAAACCTGTTGCTTTATCATTTCATGTTTCAAAGAAGAAATTAAAATTTATTTTTATTAACAGAACTTAAATTTGGATTTCACTATATATTACTATTGCTAAACATAATTGCTAATCAAAGGGCATTGTAAATTTTAATGCAATTATTTTCAAATTGTTAATTTTTTTTTTTTCGTCTTTGTCCAAATAATATATATTTTTTTAGAAATATATAAGTTATTAATGTAATTCACTTGATTTACACTGTCGTAAATATTTAAACGCAATATGAAAGTTTTCAAAACAATCGCGACAGTAAGTTGCAATGGATTTGAACTTATGATAATTTTGTAAAAATGTTTAACATTTAAAAAATATATAAATTAACAATAAATAAAAAATAGCTACAATAGCACATATTTTTAAACACTAAAACACAATTTATTTTCATGATAAATATATGATAAATTACAGATTGATTTCGGTAATATTGAGGTAACTATGATACGTAAAATTATATATATATATATATATATATATATATATATTATTGCGTGTTTGGGGTTAGTGTGTTGTCTGTGAATAAATGACAGATCTTGAATAAACTTAAAATTTATGTATAGAATATTCCAGAATATTCCATGTTTATCAACCAAGTATCAGCTTCAGATACACCAAATATATAGCTTAAATAACAGCTGACAACATAAAACTCACAGGGATGGAACAGGGGCGCAGAATTCATACCACTATCAATGTAAGAAAATTTTCTACTTCTTAAATCAACCATATTATAGGTAGAGAAATTTCTTCAACAGATTCCGGTATGAATTCTGCGCCAGTGTTCCATCCCTGAACTCATAGCACTAACTCTGTCATAAGCCGTATTTAATTACAGAGGCTCTGTCAGGAGAAAGCTCTTAACACTGCAAAAGTTTGGCTTCAATTGAACTGTCGAGGCCGAAATGTGATCCTACATATGTGTCGACAGTCGAAAATTTTTCCCTGGTTCTTTCACCAGTATATTTCTATAATATTTTTTTTACTTAATTAATCGTGCAAACTTTCTACTAAAATTTCCGAAAGAAAAATACTGGTTTAAGAATCATGGAAAAAATTTCGACTGGCGAAACCCTGATATACCATAATAATATAGTATATGATGTTTCCTATTTTTTCTTTATTGTATTTATTATTTACCCTATAAACAGCATGTGGTATTTCCTGAATTTTCGAGCTACTTTGTGAAATATTCGAATTCAAAGCTTCGATAATCGATACATCGATAAGGGTTTTCTCCCCAAAAAAGTCGCCAAGAGGCAATAAACGCCCAAGTATAGAGTCAATTTTGTCGCCAATGCCATTTCTGCCCGGTTGAGCTTTTTAATTGGTTTCTAAAGGAAAATGAGCTATTTTAATGGCAAATCAAAGGAAAAGCGCGCAAAATTAACATTTTATAACCTGATTAAGCCTCTTTTAAATTAAATTACGTAAAAGTAACGGCAATGTTTTACACTTTCACAACATTATATACATAACAATGTACTTATATATTATTACAATGATAAAAGAATTCAAGAAAACAGATAATCAAATGCCAGAATTTTCAACAAGAACCAAAAGAATAGATATATCCAGTAACAGTTTTGTTAAAGATATGAAAAAATCCACGCTACATATGATTGTTATCCATAAAGTTCCGCATTGACAAAAAAGGAACTGATAAAAATATACTTAACTAATGAGTTACATATTGGCAAAAAATAAGAATACCTATCAAAGTCAGTTCATTAACAGAAAAGGAACAATGGTAAACATATTAAAAATTTAAAAAACGCTTAAATGCTAAAGACTTTTATCATCATCATGATCGTACAGTTCTTCGGTAATCATAAAATATTACAAGATTGCAAATTAGTGGCTATATTAAGCCAAATACTGCAGGGTAAAAACAATCTGGCAAGAAAAAATACTATAAATTTGGAAGATGAAATGAACAAATGGAAAATTACCAAAGATATAGCAATGCGAAATCAAAACACATGTAAAGTGGCATTCAAAATACTGTAAGAATTGAGCTGTATTAAGCAGTTTATGAAATATTATGGACTGAAAAAATATCTAAGAAAGTAACTCAATGAACTTCCCTTTAATATAATAAGAAAATAAACCGAGTTACAATATATTATGTTAGATAAAATTACCTTAAATAATAATTTTAAAGTAAAATAAAATCCCATTAAAATTAAAAGAAACTTTAATTACTATGATTATAATTATCGGAATACATGCATATGTGTACATATATACTTGAGAACATTGAAAATAGCTCATCAAGAAGAGAGCAAAGGGTTAAAATAAAATTGAATACGAATAATGATACAAATGAGAGATTAACTGGATCCCAAAATCAAGACAATTAAAAAAATGCAGTGTGTAAAATTAGACAAACACAGTGCAACACAGACCGTCGGACCGCCTCCTGCTGCAGTACATGACGCAACTTGATCCGACATTGAGTTGGCAAGACGTCTGATGTTGTCCTGGCAGATGGACACACTTATATTGAACAGTCATCTCCAAATTATATACAGAGTGACACGGCGATATCTGATGTTTCGGCTGGTCCCACTCATGCTCTATAGGAGACAAGTACTGGGAGTCGGGCTAATCACAGAAGAGAAGAGTCTGAACATGATACAAGAAGTCTTGAGAAACTCGAATTGTATACGGACGAGCAATATCTTACTGAAAAAAATTTCCTGATATATCATTTAGAAAAGTTCATACGTGGGGTCGATAAATGTCATCAACATAACGCTGGCTCGATAATGTTCCACATACCCCAATTAGAGGGGACAGGCTATCATAACTTAAGTGTCCCCCCCCCCCCGAAAAAAAAAAAAAAAAATACGCCCGCTGTGCAGGCAGTGTGTTGTGCGACTGCGTAGGTGGAATTGAATCGTTCACCAGTGCTTTCTCTACACCTGTGCTAGGTTATTATACGTCTCCAAAATGAACCTGGTTTCATCATTAAAAAAAAAAAAGTTTTGCGCCAGACTGTGGTATAGTCTACGTCGCTCTGTCTTGGCACCACTGTAGACGGAGTTGCCGATGTTTCGATGCTGAAGGCCGTACATGAATGTGGGCCTTGAATTGCAGATTCGCTTCTGGAATGCTTCTGAAAATAATTTGTGGAACAACTGGAATCTCTATATTTGATTGTATCGTGAAACATGTCACCGTGGGATCCACGTGCACTTGCCGCCCGTTATTCGATCATCTCGCCTCGTCGTTTTCCTGGTCACTCCAGATCCGGTGCGCCACACGTGGATACCATCTCGTGTCCACTGCTTTTAGCATGTTCTGACGGTACAATGCGAACCATCAACCTGGTGAATAACACGGCGCGTTGAACGACCTGCAGTTTTCATATCGATGTTAAAGCCCTTCTCAAACTCATTTAACAGTGAGAAATGACTTCTCACATGTCTACTGGGCATTCTTCTCTTATTAAGTTCCTTTTAAAGTCGGAATGTGATCATCGTGTTTACGAATCTATTATGCGCCGGTTTATATAGTACCCACTTCCTCATTGCAGCGCCACTGTAGGATGTGTTGTTATATGCATTGGCACCAAATTTGGATCAAATGCATACCATTTCTCACTGTACATATTTGCAAAGTTTCGCAATTGTACCTTTCTTCCTTCTTAGTTACACCATTTTTAATGTTCCCAAGTAAACATTTGTGAGTGTAATAATAACAGAAGACTTGGCGTTGGAATATAAAAACACGAATAAACTACTACGTCATAAACGCCAAAAGAAAAATTTTTGCGATGCATACAGCTGTTTCGGTAGCCTTAAGCGTACCGTTTTCAGTTCATAAAGAATTCTGAATCTGGAGAAGTGCTCGTATATATAGGAGAGGGACCGAATTTAGTTCAACCAATAGGATTACGGGAAAGGTGGAGTGTGTGGCCAATAGGAATTTAGGAATGTTAGCTGTGTAAACAGTAGAAAAATTAAGAAGATGTGGAAACCACCGTCTATCTTAAAAATTTTGCAGTCTCCCTTCCTCCCCATGCGCGTTCATGTCACCCACCTAACCAAAAAATAGCTGCTTTCTATACTTTTGTAAACCGTGCCCTTAATATTTGTTCAAATCCTATTTTATTAAAATCTGAAATTAAATACCTGAAAGCCATTGCAATTGACAGAGGTTATGACCCTTCCATTATAGACAAAGCCATCCAAAAATTACAGCTCCCTTGTATTTCGTCTACTAAATCAGTCTCTTCAAATATCAGTATTGTTTTACCCTATTTTCCTAAATCCAGTCAAACCATAGCTAAAATTCTCAAACAATATGATTTAAAAAAATACTTTTGCCTTGGAATAAACTCACCTTTTTTCAGTTAAAAGATCCCATTGACATGCATGATTCTTGGGGCATTTATAGTATTTCCTGTCAGTGTGGTTTATCATATATTGGCCAAACTAAACGCAGTCTTAAATTTCGTCTAAAAGAACATATGAATTACGTCCGCAAACAAGAAACCAATAAACCGGCTATTTCTAAACATTGCAGGAAGGATTTTAAATTTAATTCAGCTAAAATAATTTGCAGACCTAAGTCCATTCATGAACTCGATTTCTTTTAAGCTTTTCATATTTATAAAAATTTTAAAAACCTCGTAAATTGTGATTTCGCTGTTCCCTATTTGTCTGATTGTTGGAAATTTTACATTCAGTCCACATTTTCTTAATTTTTCTACTGTTTACACAGCTAACATTCCTAAATTCCTATTGGCCACACACTCCACCTTTCCCGTAATCCTATTTGCTGAACTAAATTCGGTCCCTCTCCTATATATACGAGCACTTCTCCAGATTCAGAATTCTTTATGCACTGAAGACGGTACGCTTAAGGCTACTGAAACAGCTGTATGCATCGCAAAAAAATTTTCTTTTGGCGTTTATGACGTAGTAGTTTACATTTGTGAGTGTGTTTGTATATATATACTGGGTGGTTTAATTAAAGTTACGCTGTATAGACGTAAATCCCGATCAAGTAGTTTTATTTTGTTATAACTTGGCATATGTGTAATATGGACTAAGGAGAAAGGGAATATTCAAAATAAATTAATAGTTAGAATTTCAACCAATAAATGACGCTTTTCATACAATATATTTTCCACATTGCATGTACAGCAAATTTAATACAATTATTTGTCAAATAAAAATCTTCCGAATGCACAGTTGAATTCTTTTAACATAGGTTTACGTAACAGTACTCGTTATCTTACCCCTTAATCTCCAATCTGTATTTATAATATTAAATTTTAGGGTAAGAAAAAGTCGTGTGAGTGACACACTAGATTATTTTTTATGCAGAAATGAAGAACGTTCGTGAGTTGATGCATATATAAAACACAATAAAATATGAATGTGAAAATAGCGAGGAATTTAAAACATCGATTAAATGTTGCATGGAAAAAAAGAAGAAGAAGAAGAAGAAGAGGAAGAAACGTAAATTCATTTGTTAATACGAAATCTAATCGAAAAAGAAAAAGAAATCCCAACATTATAAATTTAGTAATCATTCTTTTTAGGAAGCCTATTTGATAAATCTCATTTGCATTTTAAAAATACGCTGTTTTGCCTGAAAAAAAAAAAAAAAAAAAAAAAAAAAGAAAGAAAGAAAGAATATATATAAAAAGTGAACGTGGGTATCGTGTACACGTTACCGATGTGTTCCACCTTCATGAAATTTATAGCCTAATGATGAAATAAACGAACGGTTTTTAATCATGATTCTTTTTTTTTCAGTATTGAGCCTAACATAAATTACTTGCTATAAATTATGTTTTACATATTTTTTTTCACTACACTGTGATGTTCATAACATAACTCATCATTTATTTAACAACAACAATAAGAACAAGAAAAATGTGGACTTCGTTTTTGTGTTTATGGTATCACGCTAAATAAAGGAAGTATTTTCTTCATAAATGTGATTATGCATTGATAAGTTAGATAATAAGCCAATTTATTTATATTAGTATTTTATTTATACGTAGCATATGATAAATAATTTATAAATGCGTGAATAAAAATTATTGCTTCGCAAACATTTCTTGTTCTAAAAAATTAGATGCAGAAAATTGTTTCAAAATTCGAATGCAGTAGAATCGTTATGTTTTACATTTTGTGAAATCTTATTTCGTGATATATGCACGTTTTTCAAATAATACATAGAACTATTATTCTTTAACATGTACGAAAGCTAAAAATTTATTTATTTATTTATTTATTTATTTATTTATTATTATTACTTTTATTATTGCTGTTTAGGGGTCGGTAGATCCTGTTCTCCAAGGTGAATGTGCTCTGTCTTTTGACGGACTCTCTCACCACAATTTTTTAGCTTTTATCTCTATCTTATTTAATCACAAAATATTAATTTAAAAAAACACAAAATATTTTTAAATAAAAATAGCGGTGCTGAAAACGCCGAACACGTTTCAACCCTGCTTTTCGTTTACAAGCCACTTGATCGTTTATTATTATTATTATTATTATTATTATTATTGTTGTTGTTTTTATTTAAGGTTATTTATCGAATTAATTTTTTTTTCTTTTTTTGTAAATAAACCTTTTAAGATCATCAGTTTTTGTGAAAGTGTTATTTTCGGACTCGAGATTTACCTAGAGATTCGCTGAAAATATCGTTTATTAAAAGTCAGTTGAAGAAAATTGCATGTATTTGTATCAGATTGACAAATAAAAAGTAAAAATTTTACAACCGACTTACTAAGCGCAGAACTGTTTCGTCACAGTTTAAGAAAAAGAAAATAGATTTATCGTGACATTTGAGACCAATTACTGAAACGCGGGATTATTTCGCAGCTGCCTAATATAATATACATCAATTTCTTTAAGTACACTATTTTACCGTGTAGTTGGTTAATGAAATCAATGGTCAAGAATGTCACGGTCAAAAATAAATAAATAAATAAATGACGAATTGTGCGATTTTTTAAGTCGCCACCTTGTCACCAAAAATTATCAGTGGACAGCGGAATGTTTAAGGTATAATATGTACTATAATGTTTAATATTAAAAAATAATGATTTATGTCTTAAATTATACTGAAAATAAAAATAAAAATAAATACAAAATAAAAAATATATATATTTGTTTTTCAAACAGAGACTTTTTTCCCCCTTTTTTTTTTTTTTTTTTTTCTTTTTTTTTTGACTGTTACTTTTTAAAATAGATAAATAAAAATAATCTTTATGGTGCAATACATTTTAATACCGTATAATGTTTCATTGAAAAGAAGCTGAGAAGTTTACATTTTTATTTTTCTATTTTTCTCCTAAATGTATGTTTTTTCGGTTAATCTCATGAAATTATTAATGACAGAAGATAGTATCATATATTTTTATATATCTCTATTTTTTATGCATTATCATTCAAGGCATTATTTTTTAAATAAAAGTAATTGTAATTTACTGTGTTCTGTTCTTCCATTTTTACTTTCGGAATATACATATGTAAGGAAAGTGTTGTAGTTATATCAAAAATCTTACTTTGAGATTTTGGTGTTTCTGCACGTTTTGAGGTTCCCTGAGTTCCCTTTTGTTAATATTATGATGATGTGCGTATGTGTGTGTGTGTGCGTGCGCAGGCGTGTGTATGTATGTCTGCATATAAGCAAGTGAACACGATAGCGTCTAAACCCGTTGTTGAAATGTGCTGAAAGTTGGTAGGTATATTATAGGTCACCGTAGCACGAGACTTATTGATTTTTGCGAATCTAGCACTTATATTTTATTTACAAGGACACCAACAAAAATTCTTTATCACTATGGCCTAGGGACCCAAAAATGTTTCAAAGCGCGATAGCGTCTAAATGCTGTATTCGACTGAGCTGCAAATTTATATTCATGTTATTAGTCCTCGTTGCACTAACTGTATATATTTTGATAATTCTTGCACATATAGTTTTTTTTTTTTTTTTTTTTTTTTTTTTTTACAGGGACACAAAAAAATTATCCAAATATGGCCATGGACCATTTATGGCCTACGGACTCAAATTCTTTAAAATGCGATATCGCCTAAATACCTTATTCGCCTTAAAAATTTATACACATGTTATAGGTCATCGTTTCACGAACCGCATAGATTTTGATGAATCTAACACTTACAGTGTTTTTACAGGATCATAAAGAAAAATTCTTTACCATTGTGTCCTATGAGCTCAAATTCCTTAAAGTGCGATACCGACTAAACACTGTGATGTAAATAATTCATTTACCTTTTATGTTTCCATATTTTAAATTAATTTTATTAATATTTTTAATTTTCATAGCAACAGAAGTTACTTAGTGAGGATCAAAGAACCTCATGGCGTACATTGCGTTCTGGCCACTAACCCTTTTTATTCTTTGGGTCAAAAGGTCAAATATATATATCCAAATAATTTTATTTACATAAGAGAAAAGAGGAATCAATTTACTTATTGGCTAGAATGTTGTAAAAAGAAAAATGCATACAAAAATAATGTTTGTAAGAAAACTAATCTGCTGCATCAAAATTAATCAATTTTATTTTCCAAACCACACTAGTAATTCCAAATTAAGTAGGATATAAAAATTAATGATTTTTAAAATTTGAATAAGTATTCATATAAACTAATATATATATATTTATTATTAATAAGTAGGCACTCTCTCTCCAAATGATAAAATGGTCATTATTTTAAAACAGAAGCAAAACAAATCTTTCTCACCCCATGTTCTTCTCTTGAGAGCTGCTGAAATCCAACTAAATTTAAAACTGCCGGAATAACAGAAGGTGGAGTCAGAACCATCACCCTATTGGTTCTCAGCATGGTGTGATATGACATCACCACTAGGAAAGAAGAACCAATTTTTCTCCTGTGTGTGTGTTGCAGTAAAGCAAACACAACAGGGTGAGTTGAGCCAGCTGAGAGAAACAATGCATTTAAGTGCAGAAAACGATCTTATTTAACATTTAAAAAGAAGTGATGTTTTTAACATCACATTACCCCTAACGACCATTAAAAAAATTTGGAAGACTAAAAATGTGAATGGAGAGTGCATACCTACATTTACATGAAGGATTACAAATTTTTTTTTTTTTTTTTACTTACATGTGAAAAAAAAATATCCATATTGACTACATAATATTATAGGAACGGCCATTAAAGGCATGAATGTAACAAAGCAAATTTTTAAGCAACTGAAAGGTCTTACAATACTCTTAACAACATGCACTTGATAAAAAAATTTGGAAATTTTGAGAACAATGTACATGTGACACAAAATCTGAACCAAACACAATACAAAATCGATAAGTAAAGCTGAAACAATAAAATTCCGACAAACAACCCAATATCAACGCCTACCCTGGTAGGTGATCAATTCTACCAAAATAGGCGAGGAATACACCATTTCATCAAAAACAATACTATTTCAGCACTGTGGTTACAGACATTCTCAAATAAAAGATTTTATTGATACAAAAGTGGTCAGTGACATATCTAACAATATTTATTAGGATATTGACAACTAATAAAATATATCTATAAATGCAAACAGACACAGCTTTTATCAACAAGTGACATGAGTAAAAAAACATTGATACCTTTTAAAGAAAATAGTATTATAACAGAAATATTGAAAAGCATGTTAATTGCTGTAAAATTTGCTTTCTTATAAATTTGTAAAAATAATTAGTTAACGAGAATAAAAAAATGTATGACATGACAAAAGAATTTCAGTGGATGTGCAATATCAACAAAAATATTTAACCAATAGTCTTGATATTAAATACCATCTACCGATTAATCAATGTATAAGTATACACATGAAAGAACAACTATACTAAATAAATGTCAAAGAAATCTTGTTAACAACTGATAAAACAAAATCAGTTATATTTCAGTATAAAATATTTACAGATGACCTCTTGAAGCATTATTATGAAGGAGAAAAAAAAATCAAAATAAGTATCAATACAAATGTCAAAATAATCTTACAGATAAATATTACATTACGGAAAAGGCATTCCAAGTACTCGAGTATAATATTCGAATAAGATTTTTTTTTTTTTTAAATTTTATCATTACCATTATTATTATTATTATTTAAAGAATATACATATTATAAATGGAAATAATAAATGTGAGTGGCTACCGAGGCCACCAAGTTAGATTACTAAACAAAATCAAAAATGCACTTAATATAAACGTCAAATAATACTCAAATAAACATACTATCAGATATAACCAAAACAAAACTGCAATGTCAATAATCACAATAAACAAAAAATTTTATCAAACATTATACACATTTATATACATATCATGTGTGGATTGTGTATTAATTTGATTGTGTAATAGTGTGGATGTAGTGTATACTTGTGTTGTATAAGTGATGTCTGTGTCTGTGAAAATGGTGTGGAAGCTTCCAGAAATTGTATTTAATAACCCAATATATTTATAAACATGACAATGTGTAGGAATTAATATATGAAAAGAAAGAAGAAAAATTATGTATACACATATAAATATGCAAGTTTCCGATACATATAACACACACATACTGTACATTTTGAGCAGTAAATAATTATAGTATAGTTATCAAATTTAACAAATAAGACAATATATAAAATAAATCAGCATAACAGAAGATTTATATTCATATTAACTACAATACACACTGCACTAAGTTTTTGTAGATATTCAACATTTGCCACAGGAGAAAAAAAATATATATATATAACTACACAATATATAATAGGACAATATACAAAATACAACTTATCAAATATACCTGTACCAACTCATACTTGTTTACAACAGGCAACTTTGGTGAATGAATTGCTTATCAAGTCCCCTAAAAAAAAAAACTTAAAAAAAAAAAACATGTTAAAAGAACATTTGTGAAAATGGAAACAAAAAAAACAAAAAACAAAAATTAAGTTTTGCATCTTGGTCTGAGATCATAATGAGACTGCGGTTGAACAATCCCAGCTGGTTGACCTGTCAGAATTGTTTGTGGAATGAGATGTTGCTTTCTTTTATGTGCCAGGATGACACGGTCTATGTTAATAGTGAATGGTTCAGTCCCTTCATTTTCGAATTCTCTGACGGAGAGTAACACGTCAGATATTACTTTTTGAACTGAATATGGGCCTATGAATCTTGGTTTAAATGTATCTTTGGTTTTTATAAAGACCATATCATTTTCTTTGAATTTCCGGAGAACTGCTTTTTTATGTTGTCTAGTATTACGTTGGTTTTGGTAAAACTTCATGTTATGATGCACTTGCCGAAAGATCTGTTTCATTGATTCCATGTATTTATGGTATTCATATGGAAATTCCAGTGTTTCTAACTGAGGAGCTTCAAACAAGTCAAAGATGCTTGTTATTGACCTGCCAAAATGCAGAAAGGCTGGAGAATATCCAGTTGAAGAATGAACGGTGGTGTTATACAGGTTCTTGTGTATCATCAAAGCCTGATGAAAATCAAATCCTTCCTTGGTAAGAGTGGAAATTGAGGATTTAATGCTGGTATTAATTCTTTCTGATGAGCCTTGTGTTTGCGGGTGTCCTGATGATGAATGGGAGATTGTAATTTTCAATGTCTGTGCCAAGTTGTTAAAGATGTTTGCTGTGAACTGTGGGCCTAAGTCTGAGAGTATCGCAGAGGGTCGACCAAAGGTAGTAATGTATCCCGTAATGGCTTTAACTACAGCTTGTGCTGTTGCATTTTTTACTGGTACCAATTCAATATGTTTAGAAAAATGATCGAGGAATGTTAACACATGGAAGCCATTGGAGAAAGGACCCAAAAAGTCCATGGAAACTAACATACTCGGCGCAGAAGGAACAAACATTTCCTGTAGTGGAGCAGGTGGAATTCTGTGCGGTTTATATTGAATACATAATGTACAGGACAAAACAAAGTTTTTTACATCTTCAAATAATCCTGTCCAATAAAAGTGTTTAAGTATTCTTCTGTATGTATTTCTAATTCCAAAGTGAGGCATGTGACAAATTTTTAATACTTTAGGTTTTAACTTCTGTGGTACTACAATTTTTGTTTTTGGAGAGTTTTCAGGCTGGTGAAACTTTCGTTTGATCATTAACAGACCTGTGTCCGGATGGACAAAATAATTTTTATATTTAGGAGAAGGTTTCTCCGAAGTGATATCGACAATAATTTTTAGCAGAAAGTCATCTTCTCTTTGCTCTTTAAAAAAACATTCTTCCGAGATTTCCATCATAAGATTATCTGCGTCAGAGCTGTTTAAGGAACGACTGAGTGGAGCAGCATCGTTGCTTAACAACTGAGGTAAGGAAGAACGATGAGGCTCTGATGAGGTGAGTGACTTATCAGATTTTTGTGTGACATTGAAATGATGGAGTTCAATTGTTGGAGAAGCTGAAGAAATGGGTAAATTGTTAGCCTCTTTAATTAATTCTGGGTTTGAGTTAAGATCTTGAGTGTATGCAGAAAAGTCTTCTCTTGAAAAATAGTCTGCCAAAACATTTGTTTTACCTTTTACATATCTGAATGTGTATTGATAGTTTGATAATTCAATCAGCCATTTAGTAGTTAGATCAGCTGGAGAGGAAATTTTCTTATAGTGTTCGAGTGGTCTGCTATCGCTGAGAATGGTGAAAGGTCGGTTGAAAAGGAAAAATTTAAATGCACTGACTGACTTAGCTATGGCCATCAGCTCAAGCTTGATGGCTGAATATCGCTGTTCTGATTTAGATAGTGTTTTACTAAAGTAACTAACCGGAAGCAGAATGCCTTCCTTTTCTTGTAGAAGAACCCCTGAAATAGCAATTTTGATAGCATCTGTATTAAGAAAAAATTGTTTTGACCAATCGGGTAAAGAAAGAAAAGGTTTAGAGAAATAACTTTCTGTATTTGTTTAAAGACTTCAGCATGTTCCTCTGTCCATTTAAATGTAGTTTTCGGAGATGTTAATTTTATCAAAGGATCAATTAATCGCGAGTAGCAGGGAATGAGTTTTCTGTAGAATCCACACAATCCTATAAATCTTTTTAGTTGTTTTCTGGTTGCTGGGATAGGAAATTGAATAATTTTTGTAATGTTGGAAGAAATAGGATGTATTTTCTGATTTTGGATGCTGAAACCGAGATATTCAATAGATGACTGATGGAATTTACATTTCTTTGGAGACAATGTCAGATTGTACTTTTGTAGAGTAGCTAAAAGTGTTTGTAATTTTTCTGTTGTTTCCTGGAAAGAGTCACTTCCTATAATAATGTCATCCTGGTAAGCATATATGCCTGAACAATTGCACTCTTGTATAATTGTGTCAATAAGCATTTGGAATGTTGATGCGGCTGATCTCAGCCCAAACATTAATCTTTTAAATGAATAAGTTCCCCATTGTGTAGTAAATGAGAGACGTCGTCTGTATTCTTTAGGTAATGAAATTTGATGATACGCTGAGGGAAAGTCTAATGTTGTAAAATATTTAAATTTTGAGATGTTATTTATTATCGTATCAATTCTTGGAAGAGGATAAGTGGAGCATCGAATCATAGAGTTGATTAACCTTAAATCTAGGGCCAGTCTAAAGGAAGGTTTATCCTCCTTAGACACAGCTTTCTTTTTAACCATAAGCATTGGGCATGCCCATTCAGAGATATTTCTCTCAATGATCCCTGCATCCAGTAATTTGTCAAGTTGATCTTTTGCCTCTTCTTGAATAGCTTGTGGAATAGGAAAAGGGTAAGTTTTTAAGGGAATATCTGAAATGAATTTTATATGTGGAGTGATATGATCGGTGTGTCCAATCGACTTTAGTGAACATGAAAATACAGAGTTAAATTTCTGAAGAATATCTTGCATTATTACCCTTTCTGTAGGTTTTAAATGCTGAATAGAAAAATTATTTACATTAAATTCTTTCTGTCTTAAGGATAAAACTTCTGGTGTAGCCTTAATTAGATTACACATGTGATCAGGTGTATTTGTTGCAAGATCCAAGGAATTTTCTTCTATTTTATCTATCTCTGAAATGTATCCGCAAACGGTATTTTTATTTATATGCAGTTTCTTGCTCGAATTATTATACATAGGAATAAAAAATTGAATTAATTCTTGTTTAGTAGAATTTTCCTTGATATGTTGTACCTCCATAAGAGAAGGATAGGACACAAGTGGACAATGCTTGTTAGACGATGTAAACATTACTAACTGATTTTCTGGAATAAGCGTGGACCGCACAGGCACATATATAGTATCCTGTGGATCAATCATAATCTTCTGGGTAAGCCAACATTTTTGATCAGAGGGTAAGTTCTCTTTATGAACATCAATTTTAGATTTTTTATATCCAGTTTGGAGAAAATCCATATGAGTAGCTATCTTATGTGATGCCCGATTCATATCAGATTCAGATGATAGAAGACTGCAAGAGGGTACAGTGTCTAGAATATCTAAAGCATTTTCATTAATTTGTATTTTGTTATTGTGTAAATTGATAACTACGTGATGGGACTTTAAAAAATCAAAGCCAAGTATACCAATAAATTTAGATTCAGTTGGTATTTCAATAAGAAAAAAGGTGTGTTTGTAAAAAGTTTTCCCTATTTTAAAGGAAATGCAAACACATCCGTCACATTGGACTATAGAGTTTACTGTAGATATCTTGACTCTTGAAGCAATTCTTTTGTAATATAATTTGTTTTGATTTTGTAAGAAGTAATGTTTTGAGAGTAATGACACAGAAGCTCCTGAGTCGAGAAGAAAATTCTCTAATGTTTTGTTTAACAGTAATTGTATGATGGGGAGATTGGGCAGATCATTGTCTGTGTGTAACAAGAATTCCAGTGAATTAACTAATATGCAGTCTCCATTTTCCTCCACACTCGGGGACGTTACCAGTACAGGAGATGTTGTCTGTATCGCAACAGATTTGACTTTGCGTTCTAATGACAAAGGGAACTTTGCCTGTGTGTCTGGAGATCTCAGAATGATTTCATTGTTATTTACAAAAAAAATATTAGGTAGATTAGAATATGTTGAGTTAGTCTGTGAAAAGTTGTTATGGTAATTGACTTTATTCAAACCTGACCTATATGAGGAACTCTTTGTATTTAGGAGTTTAGTGTCACTTCTACCATTCTCCACTTCTAGTCATTGTGAATGACTACTTTTGGTTTGAGGGGAGTTGGATTTAAATGTTTTAGGGGCCCTGGCTCTCCGTGACATGTCTCTATAAGGTCTAGAGAAAGTTTGCCCGTTACGATATCTGTGAGAAAACTTATTATTTTGTAATTTTCTGAGTGCAAAGCACCTCTGAGCAGAATGTCCAGGTCTTTCACACCATTGGCATTGAATCGTGTGCGAACCTTTATTTTGTGGAAATTTATTGTATGGCCGCTTGCTATAAGATGAATTGTTAATCTTAGTCAAATTGTTTTCTGAGTTTGTACCTATCACTTCACTATCTATTTTATGATTGAAGTTCTGAATAGTAGCAAAAGATGTTCCTGGTAAGACAGGGTTTACTTGCAAGTTATAAATTTCCTGGAATTTTTCGAGACATTCCACCATCTGATAAAAGGTTGTGGCTTTTTGTGATAGTAGATGAATTCTAAAGTGGGGCGGAATGAGATCATTGAATTTTGCGATTAGTAGTTGTTCAAGGGCTTTTTCTTCCATATCAGGAAAACGTTTTCTCACTAAATTTTCAAGCTTATTAGCAAAAATATTAATATTGACATCGGACTCAAACTTAAATTCGTTAAATTGTTGTGCTATTGCAGTTGCCGACTCTACCTTAAAATATTTCTTAAATATATTAAATAACTCTTTTGTATTTTTGGCTTTTTGGCAAGCTGGGGAGGAGACATAAAACTTAAGAGCAGTATCTGCCAATTTTGATTTCACAAAAGCCAAAGCATGGGATTCTTCCCATTTGCTGTTCTCAATTTTAAATTTCACTTGTTCAATAAAAAAATCCAATAAATGAGGGTCTCCAGAAAATGGCGTTACTAAAGTTTTGAATGGTAAACCTCTTGTCAATCCTTTGTTAGAAGCCATTATTTTTTGTATATATATGAAACTACTACATTGATTTAAAAAAACAACACAGATGTATGAAGCTTGTTATTTAAATTTCTTGATTTTTACATCTGTTGATGGCTATTTGTATATAATAAATTCACGTAGTTGAGGAGAGAGAGAGATACCTACAATTTTTTTTTTTTTTTTTTTTTTAAGCCAACAATACAAAGTTCTGTTGGTTATTATTTATTTAATCAGTTATTCAAAATATATTGAACCAAAAAAAAAAATTTTTCATTTGTACAAAGTTCCAGCATAATCACAATTTTTGAAACAGGGAATTGTCTTATAGGTCACTTGGTATCAATCATATTCAATCACCAAAAAAATGTAATTGGTAATGTAATGTATGACTTTAAAAAAATAATTTCAGTAATTCTAGCAATAAAAATAAAATAACTTATTCAAAATAAACAATCTCTACAGTATCATTTATTCTTAAGAACAATAATCAAGTATTCCTTTCCGGCACCAAATGTGATGTAAATAATTCATTTACCTTTTATGTTTCCATATTTTAAATTAATTTTATTAATATTTTTAATTTTCATAGCAACAGAAGTTACTTAGTGAGGATCAAAGAACCTCATGGCGTACATTGCGTTCTGGCCACTAACCCTTTTTATTCTTTGGGTCAAAAGGTCAAATATATATATCCAAATAATTTTATTTACATAAGAGAAAAGAGGAATCAATTTACTTATTGGCTAGAATGTTGTAAAAAGAAAAATGCATACAAAAATAATGTTTGTAAGAAAACTAATCTGCTGCATCAAAATTAATCAATTTTATTTTCCAAACCACACTAGTAATTCCAAATTAAGTAGGATATAAAAATTAATGATTTTTAAAATTTGAATAAGTATTCATATAAACTAATATATATATATTTATTATTAATAAGTAGGCACTCTCTCTCCAAATGATAAAATGGTCATTATTTTAAAACAGAAGCAAAACAAATCTTTCTCACCCCATGTTCTTCTCTTGAGAGCTGCTGAAATCCAACTAAATTTAAAACTGCCGGAATAACAGAAGGTGGAGTCAGAACCATCACCCTATTGGTTCTCAGCATGGTGTGATATGACATCACCACTAGGAAAGAAGAACCAATTTTTCTCCTGTGTGTGTGTTGCAGTAAAGCAAACACAACAGGGTGAGTTGAGCCAGCTGAGAGAAACAATGCATTTAAGTGCAGAAAACGATCTTATTTAACATTTAAAAAGAAGTGATGTTTTTAACATCACATTCCTGTTGAGCTCAAAACTTATATACATGTTATAGATCACAGTAACACAAACCGTATGAGTTTTGGAGAATCTAACACTTGTACATTTTAAAGAAATAGAAAGAAAAACTATTTATCATTGTGGCTTAATGGCTCAAATTCTTTAAAGTGTGATATTGTCTAAAAGTCTTATCCGATTCAGCTGGTCAGGAATGGTATAGATTTTGGTGAATCTAGCATTTATAAATTTTTACAGGGACACAGCGGAAATTTCTTTGTCATTATGATCTATGGGCTCAAATTATTTGAAGAGCAATAGCGTTACCTATTACAGTTTTCTCTTTTATTTATTAAACGACTTGACTTACTTTATTTATACAACCTTTAATTTCTTAATTCTCGGAAAGTCCATTACAGTCTCTCCAGATTTTTAGTTATTGGAGAGAAATTAAAAAAGGATTTAAATTTCATTTACTCATGCCTGTCTACTGCTTTATATTTCAAAGTAATGGTTATTTTCCCCACCTCATACATTATATATTTTATTCAAGCAATATTAATGTTAATAATAAAAATAATTATAATAATAAAAATAACAGCAAGTTGATTATATTAATGTAATATAAAACAAATTTATTTAAACATATTCCTGCTAAGAAAAATGTACATTTGAATTTAATGAGTTGTATTTTATACAAATAAATTTTAAAAATATAAATTCGTAGTATAAGATGTTCAGACAAATGCAAATTGTAATCTATTTATGCTCCAAAATTAAGCTCCCAGATACTAAACAAATGAAAAATTCACCCTAAGCCTAGAATTCAAAATCTATTTTAATACGATTACCCATACATGCCAATATTTTGAAGAAAGTGAAAATTGTTGTAGAAAATTTCTGATATGAAATCTGCCATCGAAATTGGGAGATTTGACAAAGATGTTGTCACCTATTTCTGTGTGCAGCTAAATTTTGCTCAAATATTTGTCTGATTGGAACAGCTACGGACCAATGAAATGAAAGGGAATTAAATAATTTGAATACAATAGCACATAAGTTTCTCTTTCTTTCTCCCCCCCCCCCCTTCTTTTTTTTTTATTTCTATAAAATTTATCTTATAAAATATATCGTCGAAATTGTGAGACTTGGCAACGATGTTATTAATTATTTATGTCATCATCATCATCATCTACAGCATGGATTAGGCTGTCAGCCTGTTCCGATCTCATTGATCAATCCACCGGAGCATAGGTCTGCCCTGGTCTCGGTAGCCTCTAGGTTTGTATTTCATCAGCTTTTTTGGTAGTCGGTCTTTGCTCATTCGCTGCATGTAGTCTTTCCATTTATTTTGATATTCTATTATTTTTTGGTTGATGCTGTATATTTTTTAAGTCGGAGCGTATGGAATCATTAGTTAGAAGTCCATTCTTGTACATTTCTTTACAGATCTCAAAAATTTCATTTATTGAATAAACTTTCATTTATTCAACACTATTTATATCTGCAGCTAAATTCTGCTCAAATATTGGCCTGATGGGAAAAGCTATTGATCAATAAAACGCAGGTGAGCTAAATAATTTGAATACAATACCACAAAAAGTTATCTTTCTTTCTTTTTATTTTTCTTTCCTTTCTTTGCATGCATGTGCATGTGCATGGGTTAAATTTGAAAATCTAAACTATATATATGTAAATCAACGAAGACATTATTTGACAATATGTGGTATTAAATCCACGAAAACTTCGCAGAGATAAATTTAGTACAATTGATATTGAACTTATTAAATTTTTATCTTTAAAACCATTGCACCATGCTTGGGAATTTTCAGAAAGCCATTCCTCCTATCTAATTAGATACTTTTTAAATTTGAATAGTTTAAGATTAACAACACTTTTTACAGTTCATATGGAAAATTCCATATGGTTCATATTCATTTATATTCACTTTAAAACCTATTTTTGCCAGCAGCGCTTATGTTTTATGTAAGGCATTTTGATTAGCTAATTAGATGTAAACACGAGTAAAACAGTAGCAGTCGTAAATAGGAAACATTTTCTGGATGTATATTTATCAATATTTCCAATAAAATAATAATTGACACATACATTTTTGGGTTAAAGTTTCTCAGTTTAGATTGATGAATTGATGTAAATGACATCAAGATACTGTTTATTTTTTCTCTTTTATCAAAGTCAGAAAAATCCTCATTAGACAATAAACACGAATAAAGCAATAGCAGTCCGAAATAAGAAAAATTGTTTGTAAGGATATATCAATATTTTCAGTTAAAATATATCGTCAAACATGGTGCAGGAAAAATTAATTGTTAATATACATTTTTGGGGATAATTTTTCTCCCTTTACATTGATGAATTGTATGTAAATGATATTAGAATGATGCTTAATATTTTACATTTATATTTTTCACTTTTATCAAAGTCAGGAATTTCTTATCAGATTAACTCGTCAAGTATTAACACGGATAAAACAACAGCTGTCTTGGATAGGAAAGATTTTTTGGAAGAATATTAATCCATATTTTAAGTAAAATGGTGATGTTTAATACACGTGTATGCACACAGAATGTAAAATATGCTGTAAAAAAAATAATAATTAATATACATTTTTGGGTGAAAGTTCCTCTGTTTACATTGATGAATTTTATGTAAAATGACATAAGGATGGTGTTTAATATTCATTTATATTTTTCGACTTTATCAAAGTTAAAAAAATTGTTTTATATAAAAAATGAATTTTTTAATAAAATGTAACCAGCATTTAAAATTTTAGCTTTATAAACGTTGTAATTTTGCATCTTTAAACATAATTTTCAACACAAATATTTTTAATTATTGTTTGTAATTAATATTTGAATTACACTTCTGTAAATTTTGATTTTCATAAGCCATGGCTACACCTGAGTTTGTGCGGACCCGACATTGCCCTATTCTTTTCCACCACTGTCTATGAACAATAAACTTCCTATTTAAATTTACAGGCTTATTCTGACAGAAATGGCTATTTAAAATTTATGTTGAAAGGCCCAGGAAAAAAAATAACATAAAGCGTACGAATCCTGTATAAGAAAATAGGAAATAGTTTTTGCACCATAGAGGAAACATACAGACCGCAATAAGTTAAAGCAATATTTTCTGATTTTTTACTTTCTCTTACCCATAGGGTCGAGAAAGTATTGTTTTAGGGTCAAATTTTCGAACGTGAGTTTTTGTTATATTTTCATGTTCTGAGGTCTCCTGAATACGAAAATCATGTTTTTTAGCGAATTGTCTGTATCTGCCTATGTGTGTATAATCAGCATATCTCAAGAACAAATAGTAGCAGTAATTCCAAACTCGGTATGCTAAATGTGTATCATATAGTGATGCTACACTAAGCTTTTTGTTGAGATGAAGCAAATGGTTCGTGTACAGGGACACTCAAAAGTGTTCAAATACATTACGTCTATGGGGGAAATTGCAGGTAAGTAGAGTTTAACATCTATAGCCTGCACTAAACCAAATGAAACGAATACATATTTTTGTAATAGAGATAGTCAACTGGGAAAAAAATGCTGTGTATGTAGAAGCCTCGACTATCCCCTGTGGGGAAATCCTCCCTCGAGGGAAGAAAATTTTCATGATGGGTATCTTTCAAAAGAGCTCGTCAATACCTTTAAAACGAATGGTTGAACCATCGATCTGCGATAATTTAAAATAAAGTTATCGATTTTTTTCATTTTTAACAAAACAAAACAAAAAATAATAATTATGTAATATTGAGAATAAATTCAACTTGTTTGGATATTTAGTGTTATACTACTTCTCTAATATGGAAATCGTCTGCATTATCATGGAAGGTAATTTTTTTAAATAATAATTTTAATAAATTATTTTTACTGAGTGAATTTGTATAGGATAATATTATGAACAAAATTCGTGTGGTGGCCACAACGCACTAGTTATTTGTTGTTAGTGGATGTGCTTTACTAATACTATTTTATCATTTCCAGGAAATCTGTTCGGGAATTGAAACAAATTCCTCGTAGAGATATGGTAAATAATGTATATTTTAAGCTAAATATTCATCGCTTGTTTTTTTTTTTTATATATTTACACGTTTTGAAGCTTCCTGATTACCGTAGTCAAGGTTTTTTAACTTTTGATCTTAGTCTGTGTCTCTTAGAGTAACTTAAAAACAAATAATTTTAGGAGATCCTAATGTTGTATTTTAATATAAGTTTGTTGCTGGAAACGTTTGATAAAGATTGATAAGTTTCAATGTATGTTGCGTGTGAACATTTTCTGTGTAATTTTAAGTAAACTTTTAGTTTTAATAACAGAAATAAATTCTATATAAATGTACTTGCATTAATGAAACAAGGGGTAGAGGGGGAGGTAGCCCCCCTCACACAGGACTAATTATCATATAAAACTCTTCCGAAGACTAATTTGAATTGTTTAACATAGGTTTACAAAACAGCCTCTTAATCTCCACCCTGTATTTATAGTATTAAATTTCAGAGTAAGAGAAAGTCGTGTGAGTGACACACCAGATTATTTTTCTTGTATTAATAATAACCCATGTCTAAATAACCCGAGATAAATTATCTAAAAGATAAAAGAATCTCGGGTTTTATTCTTGTACTCTTGTTTTTTATACAACCACATTTATCTGGAAAATAGAAATTTCATTTTCACGTTGTGTTTATGAATTTTTCCTAAAAAAGATTCTTTTTAAATTATATATGTATATTTTTGAGAAAGTTAATAAGCAATTTGTACATAACAGCATTGTTTATGAGTGGTTTATGTAAATATCATTATATAACAGTAAAGAAACTCTAATATTTTGAAAGATTTTTGTAATTTTTATACCAAATAAAAATTTATCCTTTTAATATAAACCTTTTTTAATATATTTTTTTCTGTAAATTTTATGACTGAAGTAATTTAATACTCTTTTATGTTTTTTAACAATAGCTGTAATACCTTTTTTACTTCCTATAAAAATGCTCATTTTTATTAGGGGACTTGTAAACATTAAAATATATATATATATATATATATATATATATATATATATATATATATATATATAAAGAAAGATAGAAAGTGCGCATTAGTAGATAATATGATGTGTGAACTCATTTTTTAAGTTGAATATATATATATATATATATATACTAGCAGACCCGGCCACGCGTTGCTGTGACTAAGTTATACGTTGAATTATACGGCTGTAAACTATTTAGTACAGTCAAATTATTATTTACGAACAAAGACGAAAACGTTGTAGCCGATGTAAAAACCCACAGGGTTGAGATTTGAAACTTAGGTCAAAATTTGGAAGCGATTGATAAAAATTTTCGTAGTGTTGATATTAAGCACAAATTAATTTTATTGTAGGGTCCTATAAATTTTAATGGAGAAGAGATATATATTATTTCTAATGCTACTTTGGATAAAATTGCTAAAATGACTAATATATAAATTAAATTCTATTAAAATTCTATTAAAATAAAAATATAAAAGAAACAGACGATTTTAAAATCAATTTTTATGGAGGAGTGAAATATAATATATGCTATAATGGATAATTTTACTATAAAATGACCTCATCATTTTAAATATTTTAAAGAGGGCAACAGCTGTAGTTATAAAAAGGAAAACAATAAGGCTAAACCAGAAAAATAAGTAAATTTGATGAATATTTTAAAACTTTAAAATTGGAAATCTTATGAAATATTGGACATTTAAAGTAAATACATGTATCATTTTAAATAGAAAAAGATTTTGGAAAAGTTTAGTGTATTTTAACGAAGTGATGAGAAGTTTTTGAGTATGTTAAAATTTTAATAGTAAATTCAAGTTAATAAAGATGGGAAACATTGAGGATTAAGATAAGAATAATTATAAGATTAAAAAAAAAAAAAAAAAAAAAACTTTTTATATACCATGCTTTTCAATTTTAATATACTAATAATATACTAATTAAAAGGGAAATGATAAATATTCTATCATAGTTTGAAGTCAAATTTGTTTTCAAATGTCTAAATAAAATATCTGATGTAAGATACTAATATTTTGCAGCGGAATAGATTTCATTTCTGTCATCCTTGGCGAAAACAAAAGAATATTGCCAAATTATCTGGCGAAAATATTTAATTCCTTTCAAAAATCATGGTTATTTTAACAACTTATATTAAAAGAGTAATGAATAATATGAAACAATATTTCGTACAATACATATTACATGTCATACATACGTACAATGAATAATACATATTACATTTCGTACAATGCATACATCTGGCATGTATATTTTCGTGTTACGCTTTTGATCGCCAAATAATAATAATAATAATAAAAAAAGCCAAGGGCGACAGAGTTTTGAAATTTAAAATTGAAATTTTGTCAATTTGACAGCAAAATAGTTCAATCTAACACCCGCGATAACTAATACATATCTATACCCAAATATAAGGATTAAAATCGGGAAATAAATTTCCTCGATTTTTAATAATTTCTTACAAAAAATCCAGTGGGCAATTAACATAGGAAATCTTTTTCTTGGCTGCACAGACGGTCAGTGAGTCACACTTCGCTTGCGTATAGAACTCATAGATATAGTATAGCATATATAGAATAGAGTGATCATTGGGGAGAAAAAAGTTATTCCTTTTCATTTGGGAAAAGACGACGTTTTTACCAAAATATGGCCGTCTTTCCCCGAGTGAATACACACGGGAATACATACTAATATTTTAGCAAATAAAATTTATGAATAATTTATTTGCTAAAGGGGAATGGAAGACTCCAGATACAGTTTCAAATTCATATTTCTTTCTTTCTTTTTTTTTCTTTTTTTTTTCAATACCACTTAATGGCTGTTTCCAAAGCTTTTTTTTTTTCAGCATCAAAAATCTTTGTACGATAACATGGGGATGAGAGATCTATATATATTACTATATCTATGATAGAACTACATTAGCACTTTATCAATGTGTATAAAATCTTTAAATTGATTATGACGTCAATTTTCGTGAGATGCATAATTTAACTTTTTATAATTTTTTAACGTTCACGTTTGATTAAATGTATTTATTTTTATGTCGAAAGAAAATGAACTCGTATTTTTTTTTTTTTTTTTTGGCAACAATTAAATTAATGGAACTCACAGATATTTTGGAGCAACTTTAATAAAGGTCTATAATTAACAAATAATTGCAATAAAACAATATTGTGACAATAAATTGAGATAAAAACTATCCTATCTCTCAAGTTGGACCAAACTGCACACAGTGTGCAAAATTTCATTAAAATCGGTTCCTTAGTTTAGGTGTTTACCCCGGACAAACATCGTGACACGTAATTTATATATATACAGATATATATATATATATATATATATTATAGAACCCCTCTCGTTCACCCTCGGGTGGTCAGCCGCTCCGGTTGATCCAACCGTGCTCGAGCCGAACTTGTCTGACTCATCGTGCCACTGTTGTTTACGTGCTGTTATCGCTTGTCCACTTTTGTGCTCCATCATCTCTTGTATCGTTTCTACCGTTGAGCGTATTTTTGTACTGTACTGTGCAGCTTTATAGTGCTGTTCGTGGGTTTTACGACAGTGTTATTTTGTGTTCTTACACAAAAATGCGTATTTCATGTATGTGTTTTACATTCTGTATAAAGTTGTTGTGCGTTTTCTCAACGTATCAGGAGTGAAACGTAAACACGTTATTCTTTCATTAAATGAAAAATTAGCAGTGCTGCAAAGACTGGACAAATAGGATTCACCTACACAGTTGCCAAGGAACTCAATATAGACGTTAAAAGAATAACAGATTGGAAAAGAAATCGGAACAACATTTAATCATATACAGTGACGATAGACGGGGAAAACACTCTAAAGAATTACAAAACATTGAAAAAACCTAAACTTGAACTGCTTGACAACACATTGGGTTTTGCTAAGAAAGAAAAAAAGTAGTCCCGATATCTGGGCCCATTATAAAAGAAAAGGAAATAACTTTGCACAAAAACTAGAAATCGAATGTGAGTTCGCAGCTAGTGAAGATTGGATTGATCGCTGGAAAGGCAGTCATGTCGTTCGGTTTATTTTAATTTCTGGTGAACATCTATCTGCTGATGCCGAGGCGGCTAAGGAGTTTACTGTGCAATTTCAAGAATTTGTTTATTAAAGTTATCTTCGAAGTTTCAATAAATTTCTCTTCCATGTCGGTTTATTATCGCCATCAGCAATCTGCTTGGATGGGCTGCAATCTCTTTAAATCTTGGTTTTTTAACGAGTTCGTCCATCTGTTGAAAAAGAGTTGAATCAACAAAAGCTTCCTGTTCGTGCTTTATTGCTGCTGGATGACGCACCATCTCATCCATCTGAAGAAGATCTAGTGAAAAGGGACGTAAAATCTAGCTTCATTCCACCAAATGTCACATCACTTATCTAACCACTAATCAGGGAGTGAAAGAATGGTTAAAGAGACGGTATCGCAGAAAGTATATCATCTCAATTTTACAAAAATCAAAAGAAGGTTGTAGCATATTCGAAGCTATGAAATCCTTCAACATCAAAGATGCTGTCTATACGATTGCTAAGTCATGGGAGGAACTAAAAGCTGACACTCTGCGAAATTCTTGGCTTAAGCTTTGGCCGAAAGTTATAACCAAAAGTAACCAGATCGAAGACGAGAAAAACAACGACACGCAGGAAATTATTAAAGATCTACAAACTGTACAACCGAATGTCCCTGCCAGTTAAATCCAGGAGTGAATTGCTCAATTTTATTCTCACAAAGACTGTGAAACCAGTGAAAAGCTCAATTACAACCAGATTATTTCCGCTGTTTTGGAAAATAATGGTGAAGAATCCGTGAACGAGAAATTGGACGTTGATGATGATGAACCCCCTACCCGGATTCCACACACTTAGGACACAAATTCTTTGATATTGCCCTTAATACATCGAGTAGATCTCAACGGCAATGGACATTTTGTGGATCAAGAAATAGAGGAACACTGCAGCTAAATCTAGAATTTCATCTGTTAAACAAAAATCTAAAACTATTTTTTTTTTTTAAAGTAATTTTTTACTATAGGCTGCCTTTAATTTTTACGGCATGTATGTATGTACAGTACATAAATAAATACATTATTGCTATTTTTCAATAATAATAAACAGCTTTTATGCGGTTTATTACAACGTTTATAATATAGCATATTTTAGTTCAGAGATTGTTTATTTTACTGAAAATCCGTATTTTTCTGTATTTTCTGATAATCCGATCATACCCCCAACCCCAAAAGTGACGGATTAGAGGGGTTCTACTGTATGTATATTTCCCTCAAATATTGTTCTTAAAGCGTGTTTAATTAATTCTTTTGATATGATTTTATCATTGCTTGTTAACTTTTTTTTTTTTTTTAATTATCTTGCTTAATTTTTGTACTATCGTGAAATAATGCATACTCATTTAATATAAAAAATATTCGAGGAATAAGGTTACGGTAAGTTTCTTGTGTATTAATTTAAAAAAAATTAATTTATTGGAGCTAGTAGTCTTAACTGTTTCTATTTCTGTAGTATAGTCATATTTGCCAATATTTTAATTTATTCCGGAGTACTTTTAGCCCCGCCTTTATTTAGTACCACTTATTTTTTAAAAGTAATTTCTTCTTATTTTATCGAAGTTATATATTGGAGAATTTTTTCTATAAATAAAGTTGTGCGAAATAAAGGCGGAGCTAAGTACTCCGGAAAAATAAAATATTGGCAGCTATGGTAAAGTCTGCATAGGTTATTCATTTTAGTTAATTTAGTTTTATTTTGGCATTGTAGTATTCAGTGGCATTAAAACTTCTGTTAGTCTTTATTTTACTACATTTAAAAAAAATATTCCACTCCGTAAAGAAATAACGGTAGTTTTTACAGCAGAATATGCCGGCACCTATTTTCGCCAGCACATTCTGCTGTGAAATAAGGTAATTTACAGCAGAAACATCTGTAAAGAAAGACTCTTTTACAGATGTTTCTGTAGTAAATTATTTATTTTTAACAACAAAATGTGTTGGCACCCTTTTGCCAGCACATTATGCTGTAAAAACTAATGTTATTTATTACAGTGTATTGTATATATGTGTGTGTATGAAAGGAATTTTAATATTATATTAACTGGTTCTCCCCAGTTCGCTGGTACTTCTATATTATTCTACAATATTATTATTTCTATATTATTTTGTATACTCTAATATATTTAAATGAATCTTTTTTATCATAAGTCTCAACATTTTAGTTCTTATACTTATTAATAAGCCTTGAAAATATGAACACTTATTGTTTGTTATAAATTAATTATTTCTGAAATAGTTTATTGGTAAGCATAATACTAGAATGGTAATACTCTTACAAATAAAAGATTGATGTTTTAAGAAAAGAACTTGCTTTTGTTACGCAGGCGAATAAAATATGTATTTGTAACATTGCAAAAGTATTCTGATATTAAGGTAAAATTTGAGTTACGATTACTATTTATTACTACTTATTGTATCATCTATTTGTAAATAAAAGCCCAACACAATCACAGAAAAGCGTAGCAGTTTTCTCTATGAAATTGGATGTTTCTTATCGAATGATTTCTGAGAAATGACATCATTTACAAAAAAAAGTTAGCAATTCATTTCGGAGATTTTTCAACGTAATGTCATTGTAACATATTATAAATATTATTTTGGTTTTGATTATTTAGGCACTACGTCATTTCGACGTATTTACAGTAAATTGTTTAAATCGCATGCATGAAATATCAAAGAAAGCCTAATTTTGGAACTTTTGTTTTTAAATAGTTTCACCGATATTTACAATTTCGAATTTTTAAAAAACTCTATTTATGGAGAATGTATACATTAGAAGTAGCTTACATATTTAATTAAAAGTTAAGAACTACATTATTACTGAAAATTCATGCAAAAATATGATTTTTGAGAGGGTTTTTTCACACCCCCTCCCAGTGCGCATGTGCAAGAAATGTTAAACTCTCACAGTATTTCAACCTTGGTAATAAGCAATAATTATGTCATGTTTGGTTCAAATCGTTTCAGTGTTTTGGCAGGAGATTTCAGGCATACACACACACACACACGATACATATTCTTTAACCACTTTTCTTGCGACCAGGGAAGCTCCTGCGCAAGTGCTGACGCAACGAGCCCATTGTCAAAATAGGGGTGATAAGTCTCCTGGTTGAGAGATAGTAGCGATAATGGAACACCGAATGACTGGATGTTTTCCAAATTTACCCGTCGTTCATACAAATTCAAGCCTTTGGACTAGTCGTTAAAGTTAGGCACGAGAAATGTGGTTATAATATTCATTGACTATTTTATATTACCCTAACAAGGGTCGGAACGTTAACTTATTTTCAATATAATTTTTTTTTTTTTTTTTTTTTTTAATAGAAAGATATAATAATCGTTTGCAATAATTATCTTCGATTGAGTAATAGGAAGATTGCTGTGGTGATATTAAAAAAAATAATAATAAATAAATAAAAGCGCTGATTCCTGTAACTAGAATTATTTAAAATCTAGCTATTACAATATTTAATTTTAAACGTCTGCACAAAGGAAATGATTTACAAAAGATTGAACTATTATGATTCTTATATTTTAAAATACAAAAGATGCATTTTTCTTACTAACATACTTACAGATATTGTTGTGTTAACACTTTCGCAACTGTTGACATATATTCACGTCATTTGAAAATCTGAAACTCCGCCAATTGGGCGTTTCTTTCGTAATTTGTATGTTACTTATTTCTTAAGTATGTACTCAGTATTCATATTTTTGCAATAAAATATAATATGGATATAAATATATTGATTAAGAAGAATATAATTGAAATGTATATTTATCTGTAATATAAATGTTAATATATAAAATTTTGTTATGAAATATTTTATCTTGAGAGAATAACGCCCACAGGCGGACCTTACTGTCAAAAAGACAAAATCATGCAATCGCGAAAGCGTTAACAACTAATGATTTTTCACTTTGTAAAAAATCTTTGATAAATCTCACGAATATTATATACATATATTTAATTTAAATTATCGGTTATATTTTTTAAGAATTAAATAATCACTAAAAGTACAATGTGTAAATAAAAATTTTTATTTTAAATTTTCCTGTATTTATTATATATTTCTAATGTGTTATTCAAAACAGAAAATTAAATGCTTCGTATATACAAAAACAACTTTTTAACTTTTACAAAAAATGACTGTTGTTTTCAAAAATTTTCATTTTCTCTATCTTAATGAGCCCTCTTCAATACAATGAAAAAAAGCAAAAGTTTTCAAGGCGTATTAATGAAAGTAAAAGATTCAAATATACTTCAGTCAGAAGTAAATAACAAACATTATGTTTTTTTTGTTAAACGAAAAATGGAACATCTCTGTGTTTCTTTTTCTTTTCTTTGTCATGTTTTTTTAATAAAGAGAATAGTTTTTATATTACTTATTTATTTATTTACTCATATCTTTCTATTTTAAAAACCTAACGTACCGATTAATTCTACATTTTTTCTTGTTATAACTTATCTATAGTCAATGATTTTACTTTTATTCCACTAGAATTTCAAATTGTATTTTACAAAGTTTTGAGCACATTTATTTTTATATTATAATAATCTATTTTTATATTATATTTATTTTTATATTACATTTTTTAAATTATATATTTTATTTCATTTTAGTTTTTGAAAATAAAAAAAATTAATTACAAATCAGAATTTAAACAAGTTTTAATTTTGGAAAATAAATTTGATAGGATATGATAATGTATTTGTGCCATATTTTAGATCTACCGGGAAGTTCTGTCCTTTTCAATAAATAAAATTTTTGTTTAACAATATTTATATGATACTTTACTGATTACAATCATAAAATTTACCAAAGAATACCTTAAATATTGTCCAAGAAAAACTTCCGATGTCATTATTTTAATTTAAAAGGACAGAACTTTTCATCTGTTTATATATATATTTGAAATTAAAACTATGTATTTATTTTCCTCAAACGAAATGCTTCTTATTTTTTACCCGTGTTCATTTTGATTTTAAACGCAAATTTTCAATTCTTTAAAAAAACATTTATTGTAGTGTAGTTCTCGATATAAAAGTAAATTCAATGATTGACTATATAAGCTCACTTCTAAGCTACAAATACGATCAGGAAATTTAATTAACCCTTTGGGTACATTTGTCGAGTGAGACTTGTCATCTGCTTACTTGAGCGAAGTTACGGTGGACGAGTCTGACTCGTCATCTGAATTTAAGAAGCAGGCGTTGATGTTTGCGGCACCCCCGCCAGTGGGCGGGGACTGATATACTGGCGTCTGAGAGTGTTGTTCTAGAAGTGGCGCAACCAATTTTGAAAAAAAGGCTGCACACTATACATGGACAATTGGTATTCGACTCCACAATTATATTTAAAATTACTAGAACGAGATACAAATGTAGTTGGAACTGTGCGAAAGAACAGAAAATGCATGCCAAAACAGCTTGCTGACTTTAAACTAAAAAAAGAAGAGGCCAAAATGTTATCCTCCCACGGTTTGTTAGCACTAAGATAGAAAGATAAGAAAGATGTATACATGCTTAGCACAAAACATTCTAATATTGATTTAGTTGATACAGGGAAGCGGAAAAAGAATGATAACAATTTTAACAAAATTTTCAAATCATCATTTGTAATCGAATACAATACAGTTATGGGAGGCGTTGATAAACAGGACCAATCGCTATCGTGCTTTCCTGTTATGAGAAAATGCATGAAAGGTTACAAAAAAATGGCTATTTTCAATTCACATGTTCTACAAAGTAAAGTCAATTGTGAAAACAAAACAGGCATTGTCCAATTTCGTTTAGAAATCACTGAAGAATTATTGGCGCAAGTGGTCTGGCCATATTATAATAGCCGTGGGCGTCCTACAATTAGCGATACGCCACATCGTTTGCAAGCGAAAAATTGGGCACATTTTCTGGAGAATATTCCGGCAGCAGAATTAAAGATACACCCTACAAAACGGTGTCGCGTATGTTATAAACATAAAATAAGAAAAGAAACCAGTTGGCAATGCAAACCATGCCAGGTAACTTTACCGACTAACCTACCAGGTAACCTTACCGGGTAACCTACCAGGTGCATTTACCGACGTGTTTTGAAAAATACCACACGTAACAAAATTATTAGACTTTAAGTTGCTTCTTGTTCTATATAAATATTTCTATTTTGTTTCCTTTATATAGTTATTTATATTTTGTAACTAAAATGCTGTTTCAAAAATATATTTATATCACACATATAAGTATATTCCAAATAAAATGTATTACTTTTACATATTAATATTCCGTAGTATTGTTAGCCCCGCCTTTTTTTACACCAGTATCTCTTTAGAATACTTTTCTTCTATTTAATCGTAATTACATTTGGAGAATATTACTCTAAAAAAATTACTGGTATGAAAAAAAGGGCGGGACAAGCAACACAACGAAATATTGATGTGACGAATTAAATCCGTTCCATGGGCATAAAAATCTTCAAATAATTCAGTACTTAAAGGGTTAAACCGTTTCATATACTTTATCTGATCTATGATGCATACGAAGAAAATGTGATAAGTGATTCACTGCTAAATAAATAGATTATGGCAAATCAAGAAGACCCTAACAATGTGCATTGTGGGCAAATGCTCGGTGAATGATAGACTGTTTGATCCTAATAAACGATTGCTCGGTAATAAGATGTTCAATACTCATCAAGAGACAAAATAATATGTTGTTACTTGCAGGGTAGCCAACTTTATAATTTTTTTCGTAGCATATTAGTTCATTGCTTCTTTTTTTCAAACCACTCTTTTGGAAGAGAATTTTTTTTTTTAATTTAACTGCAGAAACGTCAGTGGAGACCTATTTAGACTAAAAAAATTTTGGTGTTTGTTTGTTTGTGTGTGTTCGTGTGCGTCTGTACCGCGAAAGCTAACACAAAAATCTCCTGACAGACTTGCAAATTGGTTCACATGTTTAGGAGCCATACAGAATTAGCTCTATATTTTTTTGGTCTGTATTCTTTTTGTGATTCGTGTACGTGGATACATCAAACTATTTTTTATCATTACGAATGGCCTTTGGACAAAATTTGTGTGTACCGAAATAGCAGCTGCAAAAGTCACCCAATGTACTTAAAAATTTGAGTACATATTCACAATAATATGGAACAAATAATAATGATCTTCTCGGAGATCAGGGTTGATAATTTATTTAATTTATTCCGGAGCTGTTTTAGCCCCACCTTTATTTCGCACCGCTTTATTTATAGAAAAAAATTTCTCCAGAGTATAACTACAATAAAATAAGAAAAAAATATTCTTAAAAAGAAAGTGGTATGAAAAAAAGGAAGGGCTTCCAGAATAATTTATTAAAGTTGACAAATCTGAATAATGTTTAGTTCCCAATTAGTATCCCTTTAAATAAATCCCATACTTGTCAACATCCTAATTTTAAAACGTAAGATTTTTAGCACACGCCCTTTTTTCCAGAACATTTTATTTTTAGAGTAATTAATTACCTCCAAATATAGTTACGATTAAATAAATATAAAATTACTCTAAAAATGACTGGTTTGAGCAAAAATCTTCCGTTTATTAATGAGATAGTTCGCAAATATGAAAT
This sequence comes from Salticus scenicus, assembly GCA_963930645.1. Classification (NCBI taxonomy): domain Eukaryota; kingdom Metazoa; phylum Arthropoda; class Arachnida; order Araneae; family Salticidae; genus Salticus; species Salticus scenicus. Next base: position 194,961,747 of record OZ005654.1, on the reverse strand, counting down.
TATATTGGCTGTCGCATTCCCGCTCCGAGTCCTTATTGCTTCATTGGCAATTTTAAGAAATCTTGATTTTAAGATACGATTACCCAAGAGCGATAAACGACAAATAATTTGTTTCTGTTTCTAATAAATTCATTTTTTTTTTTTTTTTTTTTTTTTTTTTTTTAAGCAAATGAGTATACCGATTAAAAAGAGATTTTATTATTATTATTTATTTATTTTGTCTCTTATTTCAAACATATATTTTTCATTGATAGCGAAGAAACATTTAAAGAGATGTCATTTTAATAATCCCCCTTCCTGTCACATGAAAAAGATAAGAGATCTTTTTTTTTTTTTTTTTTTTTTTTCTAGGAAAAAATAAATAAAAAATAAAATAAAAAATAAACCTAAATTGTAATAGGAAATAAATATCTAAAAATAAATAAATAAATAGAAAATATAAATAAACAAAAACTTTGTTTACTCTTTTGAGTAAATAATGTAATAGGATACACATACAAAACAACTTTGGAGGTCCCACAAATATCGATATAACACAAACATGCAAAAATAAAATGTCTTCTTAAATTAATTTATCGTTATTAATGCAAATATTAAGAAAAAAAAAGATAACGCTTTATTTTGTATTTTTACATTTGCGCATGTAAAAAATACAAAGAAAACACTTAAGTAAATAAAAGTAATTTTATTTTCTGAAAAAGGATGAGTACTGTGCTGCTCTAGAATTAATTAAAATGTTGGCATGTCAATACTTGGTAGTGATCATAATTAGTATCTTTATCTATAATAATAAAAGAAGATGTCTGTCTGTCTGTCTCTCTGTCTGTCTGTCTGTCTGTCTGAGCATCTATACGTTCAGCCCCTACTGAACGCAGAACTACAAAATTTGACATACTGGTGCTCAGAAGCCTGCCCGAGGGGATAGTCAAAACAGAATTTAAAAATTTTAATTAGTTGCGGAGATATTAATTAAAATGTAGACCTATGTCTTAATCAAAAAGCGATCTCAATGACTCAGAATTCACCGAGATTGCATAAAAGTAGATATTTTAACGGAGTTAAAAGCAGAAAAAATGGAAAATAAATTAGAAATATTAGTCCGATCATTACGAATTTGGTACCAAATGAAAGGGGAATTTTTTCCGAATCTAAGAGTGCAAGCGGCTTATCGATACGTCAATTAGATTTTTTAAAATTAACTAAACTATGAAATTTAGTTGGCAACAGGCAGACGATTTTCTAAGCGGTCTCGATCGGAAACAAAACACGTACGAGACAACTGTCTGTGATGTCTGTGATGAAAACGGAAATGGTTGTAATCAATTAAGATATCATGTGTTTTATACTGGGGGGAAAAATTGCAATTTTCATTTTTTTTCAAATTTTCATTCACGTTACATTTGAATTAATATTCGGCCTAGACAGCATATTATAAAGCTACTGTTCAATTTTCATGAAAATATATGAATAATTAAAAAAATGACATATTTATTGGAAAAAGATTGTCTTCTTTTATTTTTTTGCAGTATTTGCAGTAGTCGAAATTTCGTAGTATGTAGTTTTTATGCCCGATAATTCGATTGTGAATATTTTTGAAAGAGTACGATTATTAGGGAGGGCTTGAGGAACAGGGAAAAAAGGCAAAAAAAAAAAAAGAGTTGCAGCGTTTGAAATTGGTTGGCATATTAAGATTTTAAGGCAAGGTATTTGGTTTTCTTTTTTATCCCAGCTTCTAATTAAAATAATTTCATAAGTAATACATCATTTGAAAGCTTTGTTGATTTGGAATTGAACAGTAGATTACAGAAATTTCTACCGCCAGATGGCGCTGAAATATTTTAAAATTTCAATATTTCAAATTCTAATTATGATTATATAATTTTTAATACATCATTCGAAAGATATTTTAAAGTTCTTTTATATTATCGAAAGTATTATTCGAGATTTTACCCGATTTACACGTTTTAAGGTTTCCTTTTTAGATTTTCTTTTGTATCTCAGCTACTAATTAAAATATTTTCATAAGTAATACATCATTTGAAAGCTTTGTTGATTTGGAATTGAACAATATATTACAGAAATTTCTACCGCCAGATGGCGCTGCTATATTTTAAAATTTCAATATTTCAAATTCCAATGAGCGAGGAAGGTGTTGTAAATTCTAAAACGGGGATAAGGCGCCGCAGGCGCCACCGAGCGGGACTTAGCTAAAGTTAGAAATTTGAAATATCAGCGCCGAAGGCGCTACCGCACGTGAGTTTACTGCGATTTAGATAAGCTATTTTCACGATATATCAATAAGCTGTTATTAGACCTGATACGGGAAAAAGGCGCCGCAGTCGCCACCGAGCGGGAATTTCGTAAAGTCGGATTTTTCAGGGATCGCGAACCAGCTGGTCGCCGAAGGCGGCTAGTATTAAATAAGAATACAAAATATTATGCCTGCGACGCTATTACAAATCAGAAGAAAATGGTGGAAGTCATATATAAAAATGAAAGTCTAATCATTAACCCTCGCTTTCCTAAGATGGGTCATTTTGGCTCCATTTGGAAATTGAAATTTAATCAAGGGCATCTCATTCAATTGGCGCATAACGTGATTGTGAAAGTGTGCTAATTCTCCAGAGCTAGCAAACTCTGATTGAAGGGCTTTCTACATCGTCTTTGCGCAGATTAAAGGGATTTAGGACATGTTCATTGGGAAATATTATATATTTTTAAAAAAATGTATGTCGTACAAAGTTTTTAGAAAAAGTTCACCAATTCTTTCGTTCACAAATATATATTTTTTATCAATCGGTGTATTTTAGCAATATAAAAGGATACTGAGTCGTGGTCAAGGGCGTGATTAACTCCAAACGTTTAAGAAAGAAGTCCACAACATCGTAAGCTACTGGTATCATTTAATTCCTACATATTATCAGAGTGTTTATTTACACAATAAAATACACCTTGCATGCACAAAAGCTTACAAAAAAGTAAAAAATGTCCCAGAATAAATGTGTATAGTAAGTAAAACGCACTAGGTGAAAAGCAAAATGCAGCAAGTGAGATAATTCTATAAAGTTCCATTACACGAAGGGTAGCGTTTCGCTGATTATATACATGTGTTTGCTGCTATTGGATATTTTTCAAAATTTTCTCTGCTTTAGCCCTTAGAAAGGGCTTTTCCTGTCTATAAAAAGGACCAGTAAGTCCTGATGTTATGGACTGCCTTTTATCAACTTCTGTAATTGACCACGCCTAAATATCTGTCTATCATAAAAACACTATAAATTATATACGAGGACATAAAATTATGAAAAATAATGTAATGAGAAGTAAAATAAATGCGATACATACTTTCTTAAGTAATAGAAAGGTTTATCCACTAAAATACTTTACAAATTCCACAATAACATTCTAATAACTTACAAATTTTGTAAGGAAGCAATTTACGCTGCGCACTAATCAATCAAAATCTTATGTACAGTCAGGAAAAAAGAGCCACCGAATTAATTTTATTGCAAATTGTCATATAAATATATGTCTGGAAGTTTAGTTTATAGCGATATAATTATATCTTGCTTTGGAGGTCGTCAGCATACAGAGCTGCTAACCTAATCCAGCAAATTGTTAGTACCGCCCCTTTTTCTGCACTACTTAATTTTTAGAGTAATTCTCTTCAAATGTATTTATGATGAATTAAGAAGAAAAATACTCTAAAACAAGACTGGTGTGGAAAAAGAGACGGTACAAACAATCCTTCGGATTAGGTTGGCAGCTCTGTACATATTAAAACTGGCTTTAACTTCATTTTTTTTTTCAATGATAACCACAATGTTGTACCTCATATTCAAATATTTATACCGGAAAAAATTGTGAAATGTTTTTAAATATGAAATAAAATTGAGCTGCGAGCATGTTCTGCTTGTATCTAAAATTATTTGAATAATTACAGTGGACTCTCCTAAAACTCCGCAAGGAAACTGCGACTGCTGTTTATTTAACCCATTAAGAGCCGCTATGTGAATAAAATGAAATAATTTTTAACTAATGAGTGAATTTGGGATAATTTAAGGTCATTAAACATTTTCACTAAAAATTTGAATGAAATTGTTAGAAATTTGCTGAAACAAGCTTGTTCCCAAAATGGGAGCATTGGCGCCTAATGGGGGTCTAATTTTGATTTTTAAAAATGAGTTGCTACATGACTATTGGAGCTTTGTTTTATAACTTATGAAGGATATTTCTTACTATACAATGAAATTTATTCATTTATACGAATATATTTAACATTTGGCTATTTTATAAAATATATAAAATTTATAAAATATATATATTAGATATAACATTTATATTATACGTAAATTTATAAGAGAACTTAAAAAGTTATATTTATATATTAATATGAATATAATCAACTTACTTACATACTATGTTTTTATTTCTTAGTATGAAATTGAAATGAACAACTTTTGTGTAACATTACTTTACATTTGATACAGTAATGACGTGTATTTTTCTTACACACTTTGCATCGGGATTGTTTATTGGCACCTTCAATATAGTGATTGATATTATCAAATCTCACATCCACATTTACCTCTTCGCATGGTCCTTGTCGATTATAACTAATAGTAACATCTTCTGTTTTCATAAGGGCTGTTACAATAGATCGCAAAAATTCTAATTGCGAAAGATTTCCTTTGCATCCTTTGTGTATTCTCCATGCTGCTACTACAGCCATATTTACTGTATTGGTAAAAAAAGGCCACCACCATTTCTTTCCTTTAATTTTTGGGCGGTATTGACTCAAAAATCGATCTAATAAATCAACACCTCCCATGTGTTTATTATAAGACGCTACAATGTGAGGTTGTTTTACATCAATCTTTTTTTTTTTCCACGTTACTCCACCGCTTTGCTTTTCCTAATGGATCAGATGTTTCAAAGTTAGATGCGAGGCAAACTACGTGATTGTCATTCCACTTCACAACACTAACACTTTCTGTAGTTAAAATTTCAAATGTTCCTCTTTCTTTTTTTTTCAAAGCCTTTGAATCACTTAAAGGACAATTTTGAAGTCTATTTTCTCGTATTGTTCCAGTAATGCGAAATTCTTTTTTGCGCATCTCACTCAATAATTTCAGAGAAGTAAAAAAGTTATCAACATATACTTTATGTTTTTGAGGAAATGGGACGCAATTTAATAAATCCAATACAACGCGAGTGCCAAGAGGTAGTGTATCTGAATTATTTGTCTCCTTCCGTTTTCCTGTATAAATTTGGAGGTTTTAAGGATACCCATCAGACGAGGCAAGAACCCATATTTTATAGCCAAATCTAACAGGCTTACCACGCATAAACATTTTTGCCGTATGATGTCCAGTGTACGGAATCATTTCTTCATCTACACTCAAACATTCAGAAAATATTCCAAACTGTTGTAATTTTAAACAAAATTTTTCCAAGAATCCTCTAACTTTAAATACTTTATCACTTAGATCTAGGTTATCGTTGTTACATAAATGAAGATATTTTTTAATATCACGAAAACGTTGTCTGGACATTGCTTCAGATACGAAAGGAATATAACAGTCATCTGATTTATTCCAATACATATCTTCTTGGGGCAAAGAGTGATAACCGCTGAAAAGGATTATGCCTAAAATTTTTTTCATTTCTTGTCTAGTAAGTGAAAAGTTGAGATTATTCTTTTGGGTTGCATATCTAATACTTTCTTCTATCAATATGTCAAATATTTCATCATCGAAAAACATTCTAAAAAGTTGATATGGAGTTTTGTTTATTAGATCTGGAAATGTTTCTTCCAAACTCTCAATTTCAATAGAAGGAATTTCTATCAAATTCGCAGGAGACCAATCAAATTTAACCTTTTCATTTCTTGGATTATCTATTTCATTTTTTTTATTCCTTTTTCTTTTTCTACTACTCCTTGATTTTGTTTGAGTTTTACTCGTTATTTCATTCTTTGGTAAATTATAATCCTTGTCTGAATCAGCATCATTTAAACTTTTGAGATTAGTTTCAATTTCACCAGATATGTCGACAGGAATTTCATCACACAAATTATTTTCAGCAATGTCTTCTTCATCAGTAACCACCGATGTTTCGGGTGGCAAACAAATTAATTCTGGATCATCAGAGAATTCATCACTATCGAGTTCATTAAAATATTCTAGAGCTTGATCAACAGTTAAAAATTTAGAAGACATGTTTACTCAAATGCACATTTTACGCAAATTTGGAAAAAATTCTTTTACAAATGACAAATTCAACTTCTTTCAACAGAAAAAAAGAAAAAAAAATCAAGGTCAGCACAAGCTATTCGTTCCTAAACAAAAGCAAAGTGAGGGGAGGAAAGACGAGTTCATTTTAGATCTAGGGTAGAAAACTACGTTTCTCGCCAATGCTCCCAAATTGGGAACATTAAGAAAAATGCTCATTAATTATAACTTAAAAATTTTTTATAAATAGTTTATGAATTAATTATTTTAAAATAGCCTTATTTTGAAATATTTAACATAGAACTAAACATTTTTGAAAAATATTAATATTTTTAAAATAGCGATAAAATGAAAGTGCGAAATCTAATAATGTTTGCACAAATTGAAAGGAAAATTGGATAAGAAAATAAATATATATTGAGGTAAAAAAAAAAATAGTAATATTAAGCATGAAATGAACTTTAAAATACAATAAAGAAAATAAAAATCGACTAATAAGTTTTTACGCAAAAAATTATGAAACTTGTGTTCCCAAAATGGGAGCATTGGCGCCTAATGGGTTAAACAGCGCGATAAACTGTACTGTCCCGTGCAACGACGCATAAGATAAATTTTAGATAGTTAACCGTTTGACTGCTAAGCAGCGCGATAGCCCTGCAATGTTTCGTCTCGAAAACTGCAAAGAAGCGGCTATCGCGCTGCGAGAGGTAGAATTCGGATATCACCGGTATTTTAATTTAATTTTTTTACGTAAGTAAAATCAATCAGTCAACCGGAACTTCTAGATAATGTGAAACGTTTGATATTGAAAAAAAATGGATGGCTTTCAGAAGTAGTGAATTACAGAGCTGCCAACCTAATCCGGCAAATTGTTAGTACCACCCCTTTTCTACACCACTTAAATTTTAAAGTAATTTTTTTCAAATATATTTGGGATGAATTAAGAAGAAAAAAAAACTCTCAGAAATGACTGGTGTAGAAAAAGGGGCTGTAATAACAATTTGCCGGATTAGGTTGGCAGCTCTGGAATTAATACAAACATCTCATTCAAACAAAAAATTCGCCTTAGGAAAAGTATCTGGACGAAATTTACGTCAATGTGTGGTCATCATCGAAACATCGATTTTTTCACAAATCTATAATAATAAAAGAAGATGTCTGTCTGTCTGTCTGAGCATCTATACGTTCAGCCCCTACTGAACGCAGAACTACAAAATTTGACATACGGGTGCTCAGAAGCCTGCCCGAGTGCATAGTGAAAAAAGAATTTAAAAATTTTAATTAGTTCCGGAGATATTAATTAAAACGTCGACCAATGTCTAATTAAAAAGCGAGCGGATCGTAATTTCCGTCCTTCAAGTAGAATTCAGCATGTTCCTCAAAAGAGGAAGCAGAGAGAGAAAAATTTCGCGGGTTTTTCTAAAGCGATCGCTGCAGAACTTTTGGAGATATTGAAAATACACCTATACCACGAGAAAGAGCATTTATTACCGATTCTTACGGTACAATTTGTTTTGAAAAATACGGATTTTCTATATTTTTTAAAAAAGTTTTAAAGAGGGTCGAAAATTTCTCTTTTTCTCGATCGTCTTTTTTGAAACGCTCTGTACGACCGGGTAACTGTTCCATTTATTAACAACTGGTATATTTGGAAAGGCCATTTAATCCTCTTTCGAACCATATAAACATTTTTACAAAATACGGATTAGCGATCCATATTTTACCGAGCGGGTGTTTCGTAAAGTCGGATTTTTCAAGGATCGCGAACCAGCTGGTCGCCGAAGGCGGCTAGTTATAAAATAAAACACAATCACTCATACAATTATCAGTTAATTTTTTAATTCTTTTTGTGTTTTACAAATAAATTATGAGCAAAAATCTTTATAAAATAAAACCAATGTAACATTTAAAATTTATAACTTTAAAAATACATTTTAATTAAAAACATTAAAACACACGACAGACGTTTCGGCTAGAACACTAGCCCTCCTCAGTGTCAAACATACAAGCAAACATTTGCAAAAATGCATAGTACACCATAGCAAGATTAAATATTCAGGAGGAATAGCTTTAGCTTCTTTCAAGGCTGAATGTTGCATTTCAGTAAAAGTGCCCTCTAGAAAAATACGGGATTCATATATATTTACATTAGAAGCTAAAATTTTTTAAAGGTTTCAAAATCCGGAATATGATCACTATCGTGAGAATGGATTACGAGTTTTGATCTTAAATCTCCTGTTTTATATGAGCGTTTATGTTCATTTAATCTAATTTTACCTGTTATGCCAGTTTCACCGATATATGTAGAATCGAAATTTTTACAAGGGATACTATAGATTACACCTAGACATTTAAGAGGGGCGACAGCGGGTTTAAAGTTTCAAATTCTGCTTTAGAAACTAAATTTATCTTTACTTTTTATTTTTGATGCCAGGATTTATCCATTTATCAATCTATACCTATTTATAGATGTCCTGTTACTATGCATTACTATCGAATAATCTGCTTTTTAAACACTGAATTTTTAATGAAATTTTTTTGTTTATTTAACCCTTTACCGGCTATAACGCTATAAAGCGCTGTAAACTGTGTGGTCAATTTTAATGTCTCTTTTATGTAACTAAGACCAATGATTTTAAGGAATGATACTTGACATATATAATGGACGAATAACCTTCGATGTGATTAGTTAAGAGTTACATTTAAAATTTAGTGGTGGATATTGAATAAAAATATCCCTAAATTTGGCATCACTGACCAAAGGAGTGAAATTAAATAGGAACACCATAGAGTTAAAGACTTGATTTTTGAAATTATAAAATAGTCTAAGATAACAATTATAAAAGTGGCGCTCAATAAACAAAAATGTTGCAGTGATGAGCATATATGGATGGTTAACAATTACTCACTATAAAGTTGCTAGTATATTTGCAATTCCAAATTATTTACTATTTTTAATTTTTTAGAGCTAAACAAATAATACAGTCATTAAATTAACATACATTATTATTATTTTTTTTTCTTTAAGAAGTATCTTCAAATTCTTTTTTTTTTTTTTTTTTTTTTTTTTTTTATAATATCAAAATATATTTTATACAGTGGTCGGAGTAGTTTCTATTTTGAGTATCACTGTTTATGTAAAGCATCATTCGTAATAATCAACTAAAGAAAAACACTGGAAACGAATTCTAAATATTACAAAATAACGGTTACATTAAACAATAAATATTATATTTGTTCATTTATATCCAACACACTTTATACATTCTTTGAAAATTGAACGTCAAAGCTGATGCGTCTTCTGTAACGCGACCAGTTTTCCCAACTTTTATAATTTATTCACGAGCATTTTTAGCCACGCCTTCTTTTCTCACCAAAATTTTTGTAGATTATTTTTCTGTAATATGTGACAACGACTAAATAAGAAGAAAATCATTTTTCAAAGTTTCCGGTATGAAAAAAAGGGGGGGGGGGGGGGGTAAAAATGCTCGTGAATAAATAATAAAAATTGGGAACGCTGAACGTGACTTCTGTATGCGCCTTCAGAGCTGCCAACCTAATCCGGCAAATTGTTAGTACCGCTCCTTTCTCTACACCACTTAATTTTTAGAGTAATTCTCTTCAAATATATTTACGATGATTTAAGAAAACAAATACTCTAAAAATATATTGGTGTACAAAAAGGGGCGGTACAAACAATTTGCCGGATTAGGTTGGTAGCTCTGCACCTTCTTCTATATATATAAGAATTTTTTTTAAACCCTTTTTTATTTCTGTTTAATCATTTCACATTGAATTTTGATACAGTTGGATTTGCATTTATATATTTTTCGAGTTCTTAATTTAAATTAAATATCAAATAGTCAAATAATTATTCTATTCCTTACATTTTGCATAAATTTTTAAAAATTATATGAATTTATATGACTGCCACGAGTTCTGAATTTTAATACCATTACTCTTTATAGAAACTTTTATAAGTTTTAAACACCTTTCCAAAATAACATAAGATTAAAACTTCTAAAAAATATTTCTCTTAAAAAAAAAAAAATAAAAAAAAAAAAATCTCTTGGCAGTTACACATAAAAATATTTTGATTTAATTTTTGGTATTACTAGTATTCTCACAACTGAATAGTTTGGAAGGATCGCCATAGTTAAATTACTGAACAGAAATTTGTTTTATTTTATTTATTTATTTATTTATTTTGTACTTTTGTTATATTTGTTCTTATATTTATAAATGAAAAAACAAACAAAAGTATTATCCTTTTATTTAAAAAAAATTAAGCCACACATGTCAATATTAACCTGGTATAAAAGAATAAAAATGAAACGGCATACATATTCTTTTTACAATGAAAAAATTAACTATAATTGTCTTAAAATCAAACGACAACTAAAAGTAGTATAATCGTACGTACAAGCGCTATATATTATTGTGACAGACAATTTAAAAACCGAATTTTTATTAACTAATAATTCTTTATACTACATATGGATTTTCTAACTAAAACGCCATGTTTTACTTCCAAGAGATAATAATATATATAATTTATAATTGAAAAACATCATTGTTATATAATATACATTACTAAATATAGCCGTGAAAATAACCGTTATTTCTGGAAAGATTTATATATATATATATATGAACTTTTTTAGTAGAAAAAAAAATATGAGAAGGTTATCGTAGGTAATACTTTAGTCTACAAAAAAAAAAAAAAAAAAAAATCATTTTCTATAACATATAGCACTTTAGATAACGCTTTCTATTCTTTATGGCTTTAGTCATCGTTCAAACGATTTCGTTGTTCTTTCTACGAATCCATTAAGTTAGAATCTCTTGACATTTACTTTATAATAGGGCTTACGTCTGCATATTTCGTAGTATTCTGCCAAGATTTTTAAGGACGATTTAACTTTACGTGTAAGATTAAGCTTTGAAAAAGTAGAGTGTAGCAAATTTTGTTATGAAATCCATTATAAAGTAATCAAGGATTTAAAAGCATTAATGCTTTCCATTTTCTTCTAGAAAAAAAGAAGAAAAAGAAAAGAAAGAAAAAGAAAGAATTTAGGGGGGTTTTTTTATTCACATTTTTCAGTCTAGTCTTCTTTCCAAAAAATTATTAAGAAATTAAAGATTTAAAAATTCTGATATGAGCCTAATGTAATGTTTAATAAAGTGTATTAAGGATATATATATATATATATATATATATTCAGGACGATTTTCGTGACTGAGAGAACATTTTAAAGATTATTTATTGAGTATTAAAGTTTTATTATTTCTGAAAATATACAAAGTCATCATAGTTTTAATTTCCATTGTTCAAATATTGGTTGATGTAACCATTTAGTAATCTGTATTAAGTTAAAAAAAAAAAAAAAAAAAAAAAAAGTATTAAATGTTGAGAAAAAGTAAGCCTTTCTTTTAAACATATTTTAGTTTATTCTTACTTTAAGGAAATTTGCATTGTTTAAATAAAATAAACATACAGCATGATATGTCTCTATCCCTATCAAAATCTTGCATTAAAGGATTAAAAAACTTCTTTGAAAGATGAATATCTTATTTACTTAAATAATCGTATAATGAATTAAAAATTGTACAGATAACCATTGTAAATTCAGGAAAACATGCATACATACATTTAAAAGAAATGGATTAAATTATAAAAATAGATAGTATTTACAAAATGCTTTACTGAAAATAAAGGTTTAAATAAAAATTCATTAGTAAAGAAAATCCTTAAACTTGCAGTTTATTTATTTATTTATTTATTTATTTATTCAAACTAAAGAACTGCTCTAAGAAACAATGTAAAATGAAAATTTGTAAGACCCTAGTGAAACTAATTTTTTAATTTATACTTACATTATAATGCACGAGTTAAGTTGAGAAAGAAACTAATACACCGTTCACGCTTTTCAGTGTTTTTTATCCAGCCATAAGTTGATTCAGAAAAATACACGTCACTTAGAGGCAGTAGATTTTTTTTAACGAAATTTTAAAACAGACTGCCTTATACTAGAGTAATTAGGTCATCGAAGAAAACTAGAAGGAAGTTTGAATCTCTTTAAATGTGTGAAACACACAAAAAAGAAAAGAAAGAAACAGAAAGAAAAACAAAATAACACATAGTAATTTTAGGCCTGTCCAACATACAAAATTATTTTTAATGAATGTTTATCTTAAGCAAGTTAAATACTGGCAAGAAGATCTAAGAAGATCCGCTTTGAAATATCCTGAAAGGAATCCCAGAATAACAACTATGTAATATATAAATATATAAATATATATATATGTGTGTGTGTGTGTTTCGCACCATTTAAACCAAGAAGCAAAAAAGAGAAGTGCATCGTTCAGAGAGCGGCTAACATTCGAATATTTAGTAGGGTAATTGCTGTCATTAATTATAAAAAGCCACCGGAATTTATATAAAATAATAATAATAGAAGAAGAATTCCACCCACCCCCCGCTCCCCTTTAAGTTATAAAGAGATAACTGTTTAAAATTTTTGATAGGAAATTTTGCAGTTGGAGTTTAGTAATTACGTTTTATTTGTAATAACACTACACGTTAAAAGGGTTAAAATGAAAACAATAATTGTAATTCAACTCCGAGTAACAACATTCGACATTTTGCACCAAAATTTTAGATTACTTAATGCTTAGAAAGTAGTATTAAGGCTTGATATTTTTATCATTAAAAAAAGTCTATACATAGCTGCCAATATTTTCGCTTTTTAGCTACCAGAAAATTATAATAGAAGTTTTTTTTACATATATATTTATGTATCAACCTTTATTGATTAAATAGAATAAAGATTTCTATTTAAAAAAAGAAAAAAAAATTCCGGCAGCCAAAAAGAGGAAACGCTGTCAACACTATCATAGTTTAAAGATTCCTCATGGAGTAGGAAAACATATTTGTATGAGCTGTTGTTCACATTACCGTTTTCTTTCTTTCTTTCTTTTTTTTTTTTTTTTTTAATGATGATGATGATGATGATTAAATCGTAAAATTTATTTTAAGGAGACGATGAACTTTCAAAAATAAATGAATAAAAAAAACTAAAACAATTATAAAGTTACAGTTTCATGTAGACTTATTCATAAATGAGAAGTCCCATACTAAAATTATTATTCAGATTATAATTAATTAAGACAATTGTTCGTTAAAATTATTGATTAGTTGTTAAATTTCAAAATGCTTCTTGCTCATTAATTTTTGACTACCAAATTTTTTTACAAGTATGTAATTTTAGATGATTTTAACAAAAGTTATTTGAAATTTTTTGTTTACAATTATATTTATGAAAAGAAAAAGTATTTTTTTTTCCCCCAGTTTTTTTTTTTTTTTTTTTTTTTTTTTTTCGAAACAAAAAATTATTATTTTTGTTTATTTAAAAAATCTAAAGTTTTAAAATACAGAAAGTGGAAAAATGTAACTATGTTTTGTGCTAAGATGTTAAAATTTCAGGATTCAACAAAAATAAGATGCATGGAACATTTAAAACACGACGCAACTACGTAAAAATTTTTTTTGAGAAAATGATGTTTACATTTTACTTTATTTTTCGTCTCCTGAAAAATCAAGAATATGGACTGAAATCCTTTATACTTATCAGTACAGATAGGATCTTAGCAATACTGTATTATGAAAAAGAAAAAAAAAAAAAAAAAGAGCTGTTTCTGGATTTGCCGTATAATTTTAGAAAAATATATAGTAGCATTATTTTGATATTACTTGAGGATATAACATAGGAAACTAAGGTATCACACTAAAGCAATAACAAATAAATTGTACTCTTTATTATTATTTTTCTTTTAAATGAATTCTTAATATTTTGTGACGGTTGAGATATTTCATAAACTTAGTTCAAGCTTTCACGTTTTTTGAATACCACATTTTGATAGAATTTAAAAAATTTCATTCTCTAAATAAACTAAAATTTTTTGATAAGAAGTAAGTTACGTTCATATAACAGAATTTTTGGTCACTCTGAAAATTATAACTGCGGTAAATCATTGTGTGTTATACTGATGATAAAAATTAATTACAGGGATTTTTTCACAAAAAGTAAAGCAAATTAAAAAAAATCGTTTTATCTCTGACTTTCTGTTATGCTTGTTAAATAATTTGAAAAAAAAAAAAAAAAAATGGACTTGTTTTTCAAATCAAATGATTAAGAAAAATTAAAGAAAGAAGTAAAGAAAAATAATTAAAAAAAGTAATCAGAATCTGACTTGCATAATTTGAAACTTACTTAATAATACAAATATCTTCTAAATATATTTAGTGTAAATAATGTTTAAACGTTAAATGGTAAAAAGTATCAATTTAAATTCAAATTTATAATATTTAGAGTTGCCAACTTTTATAATTTATTTCGGAGCATTCTTAACCCTTCTTTTCTACCAATAAATTGGAAAAATGATTTCCTTCTTATTTAATTATTGTCATCTATTGAAGATAAATTTTCTACAAATTTTCTGGTGTGAAAAGAAGACTGGGCTAAAAATGCTGCGGTATAAATTATAAATTTGGCGTTTTCTGGATATTAGAATGACATCAATATAGAGAAAAAATAGTGTAATTAATATTTCAAATTTCTAATACCTTGGTTGCGAAAAGCATATTTAAATGAGAAATCGAAAAATAAATATTAATAATTACTATAAATGTTATGTGTATTGGAAATATTGTTTGTCTTCCTTTTTATTTTTTAATAATTTCTGAGTTTTTATTTATTTATTTTGAATAATAATAATACAATTAACCTTGCTAAATTTACATACAATTTCAAAAACATTTAAATAAAAAAAAATATTTTTTAAAAATAAAGTTAGTAGCCATTTCGTTTGACAATATAATTTAGATAAACAAAAACACTAAACGTTGTATCAGAAAATTTTTATGAAAGGCAAAGCATATAAAAATAAAGTATAATCACAGCACTTTGTTTAAAAAAAAAATCTCTGTAGAATAAAAAGCATATTTATTTTCTTTTTAATATTAATAAAAAAATAAAAAAAAAAATCTATGGAACATTTTTTGTGTCCTTTATCTTTTGGACAATTTTTCTTTTATCGATATTTTGAAACTCTGCCTCATCTATCATAAAACATTATATAACATGTCCAATATATTGGAAAACTTCCATGTTCTTCCCTTAGACTCAGAATCGACTGAATGTTACAGAAAGCAGAGTGAGTTTTACATACAAAACTTCTTTTAAAATAAAAATAATGTAATACTTTACATTATTTCTCTTCGACCACAACATAAATGCTATAAATAAAATTAAAGACAGATTAAAAAGAAAAAAAAAAAAAAAAAAAAAAGTAAAATGCATATTCTTGTAGCAATACGAAACATAAAATAAAATTCGAATATTTAAAATGATTATAATACCTTTTTAATAATAACCAATAAAAAAAGGAAACTAAAAAAAACATTACTATTCTTTAAAAATTATCAATCTATTATATGTTGATTAAATACATTTTAATGCTGTTTTAAAAATGTTTTAATTTATGGAACTTGAGGGGCACAGTGTTGCCATATTGCGTGAATTTTTTATTCAACAGCCACCAAAAATTTTTAGAAATGGTAATTGATGTATATAAAAGGCAAATCAGATAGAGAAATCGCCGATGATATATATAAAATATTACTTTTCAAAATTATTGGTGACTGAATAAAAAAGTCGCGAACTCTGTCAACAACAAATACGTTATTAGGTCGATTCATAAATAATTTCCGTTGCAGTTTAGTAAATATTTACACCAGAAACATTATACAGTGAATATAAGGCTGCAAAGATAGGCTCCTCCCCCTGCATTCATCATGTAGTGTGTTTGGCCGTTACTTGTATTGGACCAACGGTCAAAGCATGCATACTGCAAATATTAATAAAATTCTTTGAATGTGTAAAATTTTGTATACTATTTTCGTTTTTAACCTATCAGAATAGCGATCACCTTTTATTTTAATGGAATTATGCAAATATTTGGAAACATTAGCTTTCAGCCGTCACTGTATTATTGTACTCATTGATCTTATTTTATTGAACGTGTGCCATCGGTCTTAGTATATAATCTGTGGTTCAATTATTCTTCTAACAATCGTTTTGTCTGGTGTATGTCTGATTAAACTGTTGCTCCAAACTACTAAAATGGAGAATGAAAAAGTGCATGTTCGTCATGTGATGCTTTGGGAATTCAGACAAGGCAATAGTGCTAAAGCGACAGCTGAAGAAATATGCAATGCATACGGTGAAGGACTAATAACTGATCGGACAGTTGGATATTGGTTTACAAAATTCCACTCTGGAAATACGACTTTTTAAAGGACGAACTGAGGACAGGATGTCCTTCCGACTTTGATGACAACGTTGTAAAGGCTACATTGGAACGAAATCCACGCCAATCAACTAGAGACATAGCAGAAAAGTTGAATGCACCGCAATCAACTATTTTCCGCCACCTGAAGAAATTAGGGAAAGTCAGCAAATTAGGAGTATTGGTACCACACAGTCTCAGTCAGCACAATAAAGAAAATCGTCTGTCTATCGTTACAAGTTTGCTCTCATGAGAAGAAGAAAAAAAAAAAAAAAAAAAACTAGCCTTTTTTTAGATAGGATAATAACTGGCAATGAAAAATGGATTACTTATGAGAATATCATCCGTAAAAGACAGTGGCTTGATAAGGAACAAAAACCCTTACCAGATTCGAAACCTAACATCCATGGAAAAAAGATTTTATTGTGTGTATGGTGGGATTGTCTAGGACTAATCCATCACGAGTTATTAAAGTCAAATTTAACAATTACTGCACACATATATGTTCAGCAACTTCAAAGAGTGAAAGAGAAAAATGAAAAACATCCTACACTCTCCAATAGCAAAAACGTCACTCTTTTACATGATAATGCAAGACAACATATAGCAAGGGTGACGCAAGAAAAAATTCTAGATCTCGGATGGTCTGTTTTACCGCACCCACCTTACTCCCCGGACCTTGCCCCAACAGATTTTCACCTTTTCTGTTCCTTACAAAACTTTTTGAAAGGAAAAGCATTCAAATCTGAAGAACAAGTCAGACAGGCTGTCGAAAATTTCTTCCAATCGAAACCAACCACATTTTACAAGGAAGGAATGTATAAGCTGCCAAGAAGATGGGAGAACGTCATACATAATAATGGTGAATACATAATAAATTGATGTATTTATTATTGAATATATTAACAGTATCAATAATTGGCATCCACTATCGGGAATTCCAATACCCCAAGCATAGATACTGATTGATGTATTCTTCCACAAACCAGTAGGGGAAAATATATATATATATATATTGTTCTTAGATTTGAAAAAAAAAAATTCTTTCAATTTAAATTTGTAGAAATTGTATTAAATAATTTATTTTATTTCAGCATAGTTATAATAAACTATGAAGATATTAAATTAAAAACATACAATATTTCATAAATGAGATAAGCATGTTTTCCTTATTGTAACAAAATTACTCATTTTGAAATGAGTATGTCGATTTCCCTAGGCACTTCATTTCTAAGAGTGTAATCTATATATATAAAAGAGTAAACTCACTGATTCACTGATTCACTGACTCAACACGGTTGCGGCGATCCTATGGGAGATAGAGTCACAACAATGTTTGGTGAGCACGTTGATTTTAGGACCCTGACGCTCACTAAGACGGGATTTTGCGAAATACCCCCCCCCCCCCCGTTTCCCCCCGGGCAGAAGGCAGAAGGCAAAAACCACCTTTATAAGCATATCTCGGCTCCAAATTGCTTCACGATGAAGAAATTGCAGATGGGGAGAATAGACTTGAATACAAAAAAATCATTTTCTGCGATTTTGGAATTTTGGATTTTTAAGGGGGGTAGGGGGTAAAAATGAGATTTTCGGGGGCGCATAAGGCAAAAACACATTTATAAGTACAACTCGGCACCAAATTACTTCACAGGGAAGAAATTGCAGATGGGGAGACTAGACTTGAATACGAAAAAATCATTTTCTGCGATTTTGGAATTTTTGATTTTTAAGGGGGGAAGGGGGTGAAAGTGATTTTCGGAGTTGCTGAAGACAAAAACACCTTTATAAGCATAACTCGGCTCCAAATTGCTTCACGAGGAAGATATTGCAGATGGGAAGACTAGACTTGAATACAAAAAAATCATTTTCTGCGATTTTGGATTTTTGGATTTTTAAGGGGGAAAAGTGGTGAAAATGATTTTCGGAGGCGCAGGAGGCAAAAACGCCTTTATAAGCATAACTCGGCTCCAAATTACTTCACGATGAAAAAATTGCAGATGGCGAGACTAGACTTGAAAACAAAAAAATCGTTTTCTGCGATTTTGGAATTTTGGATTTTTAAGGGGGGAGCGGGGCTGAAAATGATTTTCGAAGGTGCAGAAGGAAAAAACCACCTTTATAAGCACAACTCGGCTCCAAATTGCTTCACGGTGAAGAAATTGCAGAGGAGAGACTAGACTTGAAAACAAAAAAATCATTTTCTGCGATTTTGGAATTTTGGATTTTTAAGGGGGGAAGGGGGTATAAATGATTTTCGGAGGCGCATAAGGCAAAAACACATTTATAAGTATAACTCGGCTCCAAATAACTTCACAGTGAAGAAATTGCGGATGGGGAGACTAGACTTGAATACGAAAAAATCATTTCCTGCGATTTTGGAATTTTGGATTTTTAACGGGAGAAGGGGGTAAGATGTGAACCGCCAAGTGTCTTCTTGAAAATATTTCCAAAAACTCATTTTTTGATTTTTTCCGATTTTTTTTTTTGTGGGGGGGGGGGGGGGGCAAAAAAATAAAAATAGTGTCAGATTGCTCAAAATTGGTACATAGAGGTTTTCGATAGTTACAAATCGATTCCGGATATTTTCGAATTTGTAAAATTATTAGAAGGGGTGGGAAGGGGGGCAGTATGGGGGGGCTATGGGCAAAAACAAATAGAAATACAGTTAGGCCGTTCAAAATTGGTACAGATAGGTTTTAAAGGCCGGCAAGTCGAATGGGGCTATTTTCGAAAGTGTAAAGTTATTAGGAGGGGCGAGAAGGGAGAGGGGAGGGGGGGGCAAAAAATAAAAATAGAGTTAGATCGTTCAAAATTGGTATATAGAGGTTTTCGATCCTTACAAATCAATTACGGATATTTTCGAATTTGTAAAATTATTAGGAGGTGCGGGAAGGGGGGTGGGTGGGCAAAAACAAATAGAAATACAGTTAGGCCGTTCAAAATTGGTACAGATAGGTTTTAGAGGCCAGCAAGTCGAATGGGGATATTTTCGAAAGTGTATAGTTATTAGGAGGGCCGGGAAGGGGGGGGGGGTGGAGGGGAAAAAATAGAATAGAGTTAGAGCATTCAAAATTGGTATATAGAGGTTTTCGATAAATTATCTAAAAAAGTACTGAAGTATGTACAAATCTAAAAAACAAATTTTGTCTAATTCTTGTAGGATCGTAAATTTTATTATTATTTTTTAATTTACAGGTAACCCCCTAACACATTTTTATTATAACTCTATAAGTACTAAAAATAAAGTATATAAACAGTATACTTTTTCGCACAGCGAGACTCTCAGAAATTGGAATATGAATTCAAAATTGGGTGTTGCTATTGAAACTCTTAATTCAATATTCGATGACATTTTCAGAAAGTGCATTTAATTTCCTGTATAATTATGTATATAGGATGTTCCTGCATCAATTAATAACGAAGTTACAGCGAGTGTTGCGTTTTCTTTTCCCGATTGCAGGGATGGAACACGGGCGCAGAATTCATACCGGAATCCGTTTAAGAAATTTCTCTACCTATAATATCGTTGATTTAAGAAGTAGAAAATTTTCTTACATTGAGAGTGGTATGAATTCTGCGCCCGTGTTCCATCCCTGCTATTACATTTTTCTACATCGATTAGCAACGAAGTTACAGCGAGTGTTGTGGTTTCTTTTCCCGACTGTACATTAACCCCTAAAAGTTCTTTTCATTTTTTAGTTTTTCTTATTTTCTTTATATATATATATATATATATATTCTTGTGTTAATAATCCCAATCTGTGTCAGAAATAGGTCCCGTGCTCTTCTATTAAGCAGTTATAGTTTAACAGCAGTTAGCAGACAATTACCATTTTTAAGCTCTTTTGGTATCGTTTATACTTAAAAAATTGAGTTTTAATACTGAATTTTTCAATACTTTGAAATGTAAACACTAGATGGGGAGCGTGGGGCTAGTTGTCACTCTGGTAAGAAGTAACACGCAATTTACGAACTAGTTTGTAACATTTATGATTAAATATTTTTTTAAACATAATTCTTATGACGCGCTTTATATTGTAAGCACAATCGGTGCTCCTCAGAAATGGTTAATGAGAGGTTCTGTACAAGTGTTTCATTTTAGCTAGTTAATGGGGAAAAAATATTTCGTAAATTTTGATTAAAGTTACATTAATTTATACTTTGAAGAAATGTTTATAGCAATCTATTTAGTCTGTATGTTGAGCTGTAAAATGCATGTTTATTTATTTTTTTATTATTTTTTTTTATATAAATTGATATATATTTTTATAAATAAACAAAATATCCAAAATAATACGATGGGGCAAGTTGAAACAAAATTTTGGGGCAAGTTTTAACATGTTAGAGGAGTGGCTTGTGGAGATGCCTACAGCCAGAGCTCAAAGTCTCCGCCCATTTTCAGGAAATTTTCTGAAATGAAATATTTTTAGCTTCTTTACCATTACTATGTTTATACAGAAATATTTTGTGTGTTTTTATATTACAGTGCTGTTATTATATAATCCCGAATTATAATCACTATTTAGTCATCAATTAGAGAATATTGCATAAAAATAGTGGTAGAAAAAAAAGCAGAAATTTATCATTAATGACAGTGTCCTGAAAAAAGAGCGGCTAATTCGAGCTCTGTTAAACGCACTCTGTGCCAGAAGAATGCGTATAATGCTTAATTTGCAAGTGTGCACACATTAAAGGCATGAGAGGGAGCAAAATATCATTTACCTGAATTGATTTTAATTCTGATTAAGGTTGTATTCTATGTTGAATTTCTCTTTAATGTTCTCTTTATTTTACTAAAATCCATTTGATATGATTGGTTGTTACTATACCAAGAAGGTTATAATTTAATATTAGTTATTAATTAATTTTTTAATAAATTAATAAATGATTGATGACAAAAAACGTTTTGAAATATTGTCGTTTTTATTGTTAGAGTTCCCTTTGTATCCGTTACAATTTGCCCCAAACCCGGGGCAAATTGTAACAGGGAAATAATTTTGAAAAAAATATTTTTTGTGCTAAAATTAGCAAAATTAACGAAAGTTTTTCTTACGAATATGATTGATGAATATGTATGTTATAGAAAACAGCAATTATAAACAGGAAAACGCAAATACATTTCAAAATATACTTAATTTTCCAAAAACTGTTTCAACCTTCCCCACGCTTCCCTAAATGTTAATCATAAAATTATCGTAATAATTGCTTTTTTATTTATTTATTTTTAAATTGTATTGCAAGGAAAAAGTAATAATAAAAAAAAAGAGAGAAAACTTAAAAAAATAAAGAAATAAAATGTATTCTTTCTATCCGTAATCTTTCTTTGAGTACTGTAATACTAACTTTAACATTTTTCATTCCTTGAATGTTTCCCTTTCTTATGATCTCAAATCTCAAATATTTTATAGTTTTCTGTTTATAACATCCATTGTTTTTCAACTTAATTATTGTTTTAATTCTCCTGATTGCAGATTATCATAGTTGCTAAAATTTTAATTTATTTCGGAGAACTTTTAGCCCCCGCCTTTATTTCGCACCACTTAATTTACAGAATATTTTCCTCCAATAATATAACTACGAGAGTTAAAAAAAAAAAAAAATAATAATAATAATAATAATTACTCTTAAAAAAAAAAAAAAAAAAAAAAAAAAGTGGTAGGAAATAAAGGCGGGCTTAAAAAACTCCAGAATAAATTATAATGTTGGCAACTCTTGATTTTTCAATTCCTGATTCCCCCACACCCATCCTCCCCCCTCCTTTTTTTTAATATTTCTAATGTTATTATGCAGAGGATTTTGTGTAACATTTGCGCCAGGTACTTCTAAGTTCCAAAATACTTGAAGTCAAATTTACAGAGCTACCAAAATATTTACTTTTTTGGACAGTGGTGTTAGGTCCAACCATTTTCCCCTCAGCTTTATTTAAACATAACTGCATACTGCATATTTATTTAAACGTAACTCATAACTGCCAACTCTTTTAATTCATTCCGGAATGTTGTTGATCCCGCCATTTTTTCCCACCAT
Organism: Salticus scenicus; assembly: GCA_963930645.1. Lineage (NCBI taxonomy): Eukaryota > Metazoa > Arthropoda > Arachnida > Araneae > Salticidae > Salticus > Salticus scenicus. The sequence goes on along the minus strand of OZ005654.1, from coordinate 194,939,140 downwards.
AATATTTTCCCAACAGTTTTTTTTCATATTTAATTGTAATTATACGTTGAAGAAATATTTTTTATAAAGATTACTGCGGGGAAAATAGGCGGAACTAAAAGCATTCCAGAATAAATTAATAAAAAAAAAGTTGTTGGCAGCCATGTGTAATTGCATTATGTAAACATAACTGCATAGAAAACAAGTCTTAAAAAAAAAAGGCGAGTACAAACAATGCTATGGAATAAATTAGAATGGATATATGTGTAGTTCTACAATTTTAAGCAAATAATTATATTGCAATACACTTCTAATACTGTACATTAGTTTTAATGTAATGTAACAAACTATATACTCACCAACAACTTCAAGATACCCAGTTTGTGTCATCATGGGTATTGTATTTATTTGGCACATATATTCACCCCGATCTCGCTCTTGGACATTGTGGATGTGCAGCCACCAAGTCCTGTAACTGTTGTGGCTCACCTTGTAGCGTGAACTTCGAGTTATCACACGGTTCTGTAAAGTGAGGAGAGTGTAACGGTTGGTATGAATCCACGCCACCTGTTAGAAAAGAAAATACATAAGAATTTTCTACACATTTTTAATGAAACATTTATATAGGTATAGTTGCCAACATTTTAATTTATTCCGGAGCATTTTTAGACCCGCCTCTATTGCGTACAACTTTTTTTTAGTGTATTTTTCTTTAATATATAATTATGATATAATAAGAAAAATTTACTCTTAAACAAAAGGTGATATGGAATAAAGGAGGGGCTAAAAATGCTCCGGAATAAATTAAAATGTCACAGCTCCCAAGTTTTTAATTTATTCCGGAATGCTGCTAGTCCGCCCTTTTTTCACACCGTAATCTTTTTAGAGTAATTTTCTTCATATTTAATCATAATTATAATTGAAGAAATTTTTTTTATAAAGATTACGGTGTGAAAAAAGGGCGGGGCTAACAGCATTCCGGAATAAATTAAAAAACTTGGCAGCTATTAAATGTTGACAACTCTGTATAGGTGAGCAAAGCATATATATATAACGCTACATAAATAATAAATTTAAATGAAATATTGATAATAGTTAGATTTAGTAATATTATTTGAAATTAAAAGTGCAATTTTTTAAAAATGAAATGCTTTATATATTAAAAACAGAGCTATATTAAAAGGTAATTTATACTTAGAAGAGATTTATCTAAAAATCATGATGTTTTCTCAATAACCTATTTAGATTTTGTAAGGTAAGTGTTGCAAAATATTTTAAAATATTAAAATTGAATAACTACTATTGACTATGCTGTATACTTGAGATGAAAAGACTGTTCTGTGTAACATAGTTGCTAACTTTCATATTTGTTTACTACAGGACATTTTTTATGCATTTCTATGAAAGTTATACGAGATTTTAAGAAATAAACTATTTTGTAAAAATTTCTCCGTTGCCAAAAATCGTAGAAGTTGGCATTTATGAGTTAAAAACTTTGTCTATTCTCTTCAGAGAAGCATTTTTAAGGCAGTTAGTAACATATTTTGAATCATTTTTGTTCCAAAAATAAAATTCTACGATCATAATTCTACTTTTAATATCAATATGTAGACTGTTTCGGAGAGACATTATCGTAAAAATAGTTAAAATAGCAATTTAGCAATACTAAAATAAGTATTTTTAGATTAGCTCATTAGAAAAACTTAGTTTATTTTATTGCTTGCTAACATACAAGTATAACAATTCGAGGTGTTAGATGTGCTCTTCGCTTCCTATAAGATAAAGCAGTTTAAAAATTGATATAAATATGCAATTTTGAAGAATAACACTTTTTTCCTTTGATTTCTTTCTTTCTTTTTCTCAGACATTCTTATTTTTACTTGCTATATAAAGCACTAGACGATTTTGTAACAACGTAACAGAATTTACGCTCATATGCTGTGTTGCCAAATCGGGCGGATTTTTTACCAATAATTTGTGAAGTCATATCTCATATATATCATGAACTATCAACCTTCACAGTCGTTAATCAAACGATACAATAAAGAATTATTGGTGGTAATTGATGAAAAAGCCATCGTATTTGGAAACACTGCTATATGTGAGCCTTTACATTACAGATACATGCATATATATACGTGTGTGTGTGTGTGTGTGTATAGATAGATAGATATATAGATAAGTAGGTAGGTATGTAGACAGGGAACTATTCAATGATTTCCTTATTTTTCTTTACAAATTAAATTATAATAGCAGGGATGGAACACGGGTGCAGAATTCATACCACTATCAATGTAAGAAAATTTTCTACCTCTTAAATCGACGATACTATAGGTAGAGAAATTTCTTAAACACATTCCGGTATGAATTCTGCGCCCGTGTTCCATCCCTGTAATAAAGATTTCAAAACCACCAATACAAAAATAAATGTCATTTTAAATATACAGACTAGATTTAAAAAAAAAAAAAAAAAAAAAAAACAGAAAGAAATCTGGAGTGACTCTCCCACTCGACTTTCCGAACATTGTGTGTAATTAACGGTTTTGTAGGTAAAGTAAAGTAAGAGGAGTTGTTAATAAACAAAAGAGAGAAAATTATAATAGAGTGTTTGAGTATTTTTCTCCAATAGTACACGATGTTTAATTTAACGCTATTGAACTTTGAGCCCATAGATAATAATGATAAAGAATTTTTCGTCGTGTCCCTGTAAAAACCTATATGTGCTCGATTCACTAAAATGTTTATAGTTAGTGCAATAGTCACGTACAGTCAGCCAAAAAAAAAAAAAAACGCCACCCCCCCACCTAATTTCGCCGTAAATTATCGTAGAAACATGCAGCTGGTACCTATCAACGTCAACGTAGTTGATTCGGAGTACCTGCAATCGGTCGCAACCGTTGCTTACCTCCATCGAAAGTGCCAAAAAACATAAAGATAATTTTACAGAAAAGAAAATATTAAAAAGCCGAAGGCTTTTTAATTAAAAAATAAATTTAGAATTTAGTCTCAGAAACTCTCCCACGTTAGCAGGGGAATTAACCTGAGTAAAGCAGCAGGAGATTAAAAAATAAATAAATAAATAAATAAATAAATAAATAAAAATTTAAAATCTCCTTGAAAATATAAGTGCAGCAGAAAACAGCTGCGAGCGTTGACGAAGACAGTCTGGACGGCGAAAAGGAATAAAGAGCTGAGCAGGGCGCCCCAAGGGGCACAGGAAAACGCTCGGAGTCCCGCAATTAATAAAACAAAGGGGGCCATACATTTTTTTTTTTTTTTCCTAAGAATTCTATCAAGAAATAAAAATAAAAAGGACAGAGGAGGATTAAAGAGAAATAAAATGCAGTTTCAGATCGAATCCCGGTTTCCATCCAGAAACTAAGTTCTGAGGTGGATACGTGGACCAATCAGCAAACAGCAAGTTATTCTCAATCCTCTCTGAAAAATTTTAAGCTAAAAACGACGGAATTATGTCCTAGGCGACCCGGCCAATCAGAGCGCGAGGCTCTGACCAACCCGGGATCGCTTTTGGGCATCCCGTCAGAAGTCAGCAACAGAAGTAACAAACTTAATAAAAACGATAAAACTTAATAAAAATAGCCAAATAATAAAAAATAAAAAACGGCAGTTCATAATTTTGAAAGGAGACAACAAAAATTTAGAGGAATTCATGAGTAGAGAGGTGGGAATCGCGTCTGTAAAAAATAAAACAGTACTTAGGCCTGATGCTAGGGTTAGCCAACTCTAGAGAAACATTTCGTTTGCTCTAGGGAGAAAAATAATTTTGTGAGGAAATACACTGTTATGTAACTCCAGATGTAATAATTCTACTCTTCTTAGAGACAGGCAGAAAGTCGATTCCCCTAGTTAAAATAGCTAAGGGTCGTTTCTTTCCACGACCGACTCCAGGATCGTAGCGATGAATTGAGTTCAACAGAGGATTTCCAACATTGGGGATAGATCTGTGAAACTTCAACGTAAGTTTTCGAATTTTGGCAAAGATTGGCGTAATTCGAAGATCTCGGTGAATAGCATCATTGCGGACATAACGAGTAGCTTTGACAAACCTACGTAAAAGATTATTTTGGAAAGTCTGAATTTTTCTTAACTGAGTTTGAGCAGCAGAACCATAGATCATGCACCCATAGGTAATGATCGGACGAATCATAGATTTGTATAATAATAATTTATTCTTAAGAGACAGGCGGCTATTATAAGCTAAAAGAGAATGAAGGGCTTTTGCGGCCTTGTCAGCTTTTATCAGAGATTCTGAAATGTGACGAGACCACGTTAATTTAGAATCTAGGTAAATTCCTAGGTATTTATAGCAAAGTTCCCAGGGTATCGGCTGATTATTAAGTAGGAAGTTAGTGGAGGTGTCATATTTTTTATTTGTGAAGAAAATGGCGGCACTTTTGGAGTTATTAACTTTGATTCTCCATTTTCTTAACCAGATCGAAAATTTATTTAAATAAGTCTGGAGTACTTCAAAAACGGCTTTTGTTGTGCGTTTGTGACAACAGATGGCAGCATCGTCAGCGAAAGTCGCTAATTTGACATCCGGATCTTTCGGCATGTCATTGACGTAAATATTAAAAAGAAACGGTCCGAGCAAGGAACCTTGGGGGACAGAACTAAAAATGGGTGAAGGATTAGAATAAGAATTACCAACTTTAACAGAAAAGGTTCTATTGTTGAGATAGTCATGCAATATTTTAGTTAATTGGTCTGGGAGAGCGATAGATATTAGTTTGTGGATAAGGCCGTCATGCCATACCTTATCGAAAGCTTTTTGAACATCTAAGAATATAATTCCAGTGACTCCATTTTGGAGCCCGTCATGAATGATTTCACTCACTCTCCATAATTGATGTAGCTGGTACCTATCGATCTGTAATAACGTCTAGTTTTTAATGGTGTAGTCAGACTTTGCTTAAGGGGTCATCTACATATTAAAACACGTATGAGATCAAGGCAGTTTGGAAAACATACCTATTTATATACTTTAAATCAATTCCAAACACACTTACACGTGAAAATGTGTTAGGGGACCATTTATACATTTAGAAAAAATAAATCATGATCTACCATCCAATATACATTATTTATTAAATTTCACACCGGAAAAAATGTTTGGAAATGTTTGTTATAAAATAAAAAACGATTCAAATTTGTAGAACTTTCTGTGTTAGCTTATGAATTAAAAGATTTTTATTGGTTTCAATTTATTAAACATTAAATAGTTAAATACATCACTTCATATAAAGAAAATTAAATAGCTTGAATCATATGAATCCTACAATGTTGAATTACAAAAATCTAGATACCAAGGTAAAAGAACAAGAGTAATAATGATAATAATATTAATAGCGGTTAAAAAAAAAAAAGGTGTTTAATATTTAAGAAAACGAATTATTTACTTCTTAAAGCAAAAACTGTTTTATTTAAGAGACAAAAATTTAAGTTAAAATACATATATAATAAAATATATATATAAAAACAATTAAAATCTACTAACTAACAATTATTATCTACTTCTTGTTGGGTATATTTTTATTTTATACAGTAAGCCTCGCATGAAAGTGTTACTATAAAGATTTACATTTAATATTAAGCGTACAAACCAACAATAGATAATATACAAAAATATAGATAGCAAGATTTAAACTAAAATCTGAGAAAGGATATTTAACATTTTCGCGACCACTGACGTAGTTTCACGTCATTTTGAAATCTGTAACTCCTTCAGTGGGCGTTTCTTTCACAATTTGTGTGTTACGATATTTCTTAAGAATATTCCTTATATTCATATATATATAAACAAAATAGTATGAATACAAATACTTTCAATAGAAAGAGTATAATTATTATGTATATCCATATGAAAAGAAATATGGATATAGAAAAACGGTTTCCTATTGCCTAGAACGAGTATTCTCCGGTCTGCAGTCGTCTACTGTACTTGAATCCTTAATTTTAAATGTGAAAAATCTATATCTTTAAAAGTAATAAGACATATTACTTTGTTTTAAATTCTTTCTCCGTGATAAATGTGACGCCAGTTTTACGAGGTGATTAGAATAATAGAAAATAAATAATATTGCACTTTGTTTTAATAATATATATTAAAAACTAAAAAAAAAAAAAAAAAAACACTTTATTATTCAGATTAAAAAAACATTTAATAAAAATTTTATATTTTATTATGTTACGTCATGCGATAAAATTTAAATAGCATAAACGGTAGAGTAAGCGAATGCGAAAATGTCACAACAAGATTAAAACAGAAAATTTGTTTTAAAAAAATCTGATAAAAATTAATAAAAATCAATTATATTAATTTTAAAAAAGGAAAAAACAGAAGTATTGTTCACTGCGTATTGTTCATTCAAATAATAGTCCTCGTCTTACCGCGTTTTTTTGTACCGTCATGATACTTAACTTGAGGTGCACGAATCGTAGAATATTCAAGTTAAAAACAAAACACAAAAGGGACAAAATAGAATTTTAGCAGTGAGAAACTGGGAAACGTTATGTAATATTTAAGAACAAAGACTTAACATTTCAGAATCGAGTATAAACCTCTTTGAACGGAAGCCACACCTTTACACAGTTTTTCTAAAACTTTACAATATAAAAGAAAATTATTTTACATACTTCCAATTAAATCGTTTAAATTTTGTCTTCATCATTCGATGTAGTAAATGCTACTGACATTTATGCATAACAGCGACACAAATAGACTCTTATGCGAATATGCAAACTAGTTTTTTTAATATTGTGTCTGCAATATAGAAGCGGGGCTTCATTTATTTTGGAATTCTTTCACAACCTGTCGCTTGCATTGTGATAATTTTATTAAAAATAATCCAATTTGTATAATAAACATCGAAATGTTCCTTAGAAAACAATTACAATAACATAAAGGTAAATTAAAATAGTTTTTCGTCAAAATGTATAGAAATATTGACACATAGAGGATACAAATTATAACATGTGACGCCCCCTTAACACTAGTAAAAAATGAAATATCACTGTAACTCAAAAAATAATGTTAGGAACGAGCTGTAAATTTGGAAACCCATGTTTTTGATGATGCCCGTTCTATTTATGCAAAAATTAACATAGGTCATAATTCATAATTTTTTCAAATATGAAATTATTAATAATTTTCATATTTCAAAAAAAAATTTTTTATCAAAAATATGCATGGGATATGTTTGGGTCACTTCATTCTATCATATAAAAAAAAACAGAATTTGAATATCATAATTATTTTTGAAGATATGAATTAATGTTTGTCACATTCATTTAACATTAGCACCCTCAAAGTTTGACAGCTTATAACTCTGTGAAGAATTGAGCAAAATATATAAACTATACCATTTTCCGCGATGATTTTGTCCAAAGAATTCAAATAAATTATAAAAAATGGGGGTTACCGTTGAAAAAAATGAAGTTGATGCCAGTTTTAATATGTAGACGACACCTTAAGCAAAATCTAACTATATTATTATAAACTAGACGTTATTACAAATCGATTGGTACCAACCACATGTTTCTACGATAATTTACGGCGAAATTAGGTAGGGGTGGCGTTTTTTTTTTTTTTTTTTTGGCTGACTGTACAATAGTCATATAATTTTTCAGCTCAATTGAATAAGGCATTTAGACGCTATCACACTTTAAAAAATTTGGTCCCATAGGCCATAATGATAAATAATTTTTCTTTGTGTTCCTATAAAAAAACTAGTGCTAGATTCACCAAACTCTATACAGTTCGTGCAACTGTGACCTATAATATGTGTATATTTTTTCTGCTCAGTTTAATAAGGCGTTTAGACGCTATCATGCTTTTAAAAATTTGGCCCCATAGACCATAATAATAAAGAATTTTTCTTGGTGTCCCTGTAAAAATACTATAAGTGCTAGATTCACCAAAATCAATAGGGTTCGTGCTATGGTGACTTACAAAATACGTACCAACTTTCAGTTCATTCGATCAAAGCGTTTGGACGCCAGCTTGTTCACTCAAATATACACATACACGCCGCTTTGACTGCAGCACTCGTGCTTACTTTATTCGCCTGATGAAGGGTCGTGTGTTTTTTCGACCCGAAACAATTGTTGCGAGTTTATTGCATTTTATGGTGTTTATTCAAAGTTTGTAAGTAACACATACATACATCAACGTAAAAATAATGAAAACGGACTCAGGGCACCTCAAACGTATAGAAACATCAAAATCTCAAATTTTGATTTTTGACATGATTAGAATACTTTCCTTACATACATATGTTCGGAAAGTAGAAAAAAAAAAAAAAAAAGACTGTACGCTTAAGAAACTGTGTTAGATAGTAAACTCTTTTTTAAGATATATATTTATATGTATATATATATATATATATATTATATATATATATATATAATATATATATATATATATATATATATATATATATATATATATATATATATATATATATATGTGCAACTATAAAGCCAATTAACAGTTTTAAAATAAAGGAAAATATACTATTGTTACATAAAAAAAAAAAAAAAAAACCAATAGATCTATGAATGTATTTTTAAATAAGAATTTTTGAGAAATCCACTATTGAAAACACTTTGCAGAAATATGATGTTTCAAAACGTTCTTTAAAAAGTTTTCTTAATTAAACAACTCAGCTTATTTAATTAACTTCTTTAAGAAGCAAAATATTCCAAAGCGTGTTTTAGGATTCTGACTATGTTGGAAAAACTACAACACATTATTACTCTTCCCACAGTATATTATCTAGAAGGTCAAGTTTTGTTTTAAGATGTGGTTCCGGGGCATGTTAGACCAAAAGTATGTTTATTCTGCAATTATGAAAAATTTCTTGGAAGTTTTGATACAAATATTAAATTAAAACTTTCGTTTAAATGTATTAATTTAAAGTCAATTAACTGAAAATAGTGTAAAAATATTCTACAATATTAACAGCGCAGCACATTCTCTCTCTCTCTCTCTCTCACACACACATATATATACATAGCTGCCAATATTTTAATTCATTCCGGAGTACTTTTAGCCCCGCCTTTATTCCACACCACTTTATTTATAGAAAAAATCTTCTTCAATACATAACTTCGATAAAATAAGAAAAAATTACTTTTAGAAAATAAGTTGTACGAATTAGAGGCGGGGCTAAGGTGACTCCAGAATAAATTAAAATATTGGCAGCTATGTATATATATATATATATATGTATATTTATATATATATAAATATTAAACACTCTGAATTTATATTTCATTTTATCATCTTATTATTTTTGTTTTAAATGAAGCTTGTTCGCAATTTTAATTCTACTGTACAGATTTTTAGATACTTCTAGATCTAGAGTTATCTGCTTTTTCACCTATCAAATTTTATATTTCGGCACTAAATTACTTTAAGGAACATAACTCATAACAAAATGATTATTATTTATGAAATTACAAGGAGGTTCATTATACTACAGAACCTATCAGCTCTTTACATAGTCACATAAAATAATTAGAGTAAACGATAAAACACTTTAAAACGGGAATATATTTTCCGGATATTGATGTCACCGTATTTTTCATCATGCATTATATATATATATATGTGTGTGTGTATATATAATTCTTTAAAAAAAAAAAATAAATAAATAAATAAATAAAGCCATAATAGTAAACATTTTTTAAATAATGTATTTAATAATTGCTGCTTCTATTGTCAAAATTTATATTGCGACACAGCGTTATTAAAGGCATATAAATCAAAATAAAATAAATATTTTCCAAAAATACACGGATAAATATTAAAACACACAGAGATTAATTATATTACACAGGGATGGAACACGGGCGCAGAATTCATACCGGAATCTGTTTAAGAAAGTTCTCTGCCTATAATATCGGTGATTTAAGAAGTAAAAATTTTTCTTATATTGATAGTGGTATGAATTCTGCGCCCGTGTTCCATCCCTGTATTACAGTGTATGGTCATTTTTTAGAGTGTCATATGAAATTAATAAAACAACCAATGAAATTAAAAACGCAATTAATAAAGAATATTATGATTTGAAACAGGAAACCTTTTCCAATATTAGGAAGGACATACTATTTCTTTTTTCTAGATTTTTACTTGATGAAGCCAAAAAACATAGCAAAAAAGGTTCTGTCACGCCTAGTTTAGTTGCAAAATTACATTTTTAGTTAATTTTTCATGAAATCATTGGGGGGGGGGATGGTACCTTGTAATTCATTATACAAACATGTTTGACAATTATTTCTTACTTTAAAACTATATTATTAAATAAAACTAAAAGTAAAAAATACACAATTGAAAATACGAAGGATGGAGTGGGGGGGGGGGGGGGGGGAGCGTATTAGGGGTGGACGTGGAAGCGTGTTCTTAGAGGAAGGGGACGGTCCAAAAAAAAAAAAAATCCACAGGTAAAAATAGTGAACACATAATGTTAAATATATCATACAGAAATTGTTTGCTTAATTAGGAGAAAGAATATGTTAAGTTTAATGTAATAAATTTAAAGTTCTTATTACAAACCTCTTTATTTTGAAAAATAAAAAAATCCTTATGAGATAGGTAAAAACGGAATTTATTTTTGAACACAAAACATGCTCGAAAACATAAAATTTACCAAATATATATATATATATATATATATATATATATATACATAGGGCCGGAAATTTCAACTAAGATTACAGTCGCCGAAAAAAAAGTTTTACTCGCCACAAAATAGAGTTGTCATTTTTTTTTTTTTTTTTTTCTTTTTCCTAACTATTGGAAATGTTTTTACAAATATGCTTAAAATTATATGTATTAAAAGTGTGTCGTTTATCATGTCTCATAATCATCTATAATTAAAAATCATTATAATGTATCGTATTTGAGATTTGAAAAAGATTAAAATGCCTAATAACATAAATGCAAAGAGTCATTAAAGAAAAAAAAAAAACTCTTTGTTAAACAATATCCTGTGAAAACCTTTTATTATGAAAGATTAAGCTTCCTTATTTACCTATGTATTTACTTAACTTTTTACATCTGAAATGTCTTTTTCGACCATTATATTTTTGTAGTCAGACGGAATGTCGATGTGAATAACTTGTTCATTCTTGTCATTTGAAATAGCCACTTCGGAATAATTTTTTCGATAAAATCGTTGCTTACTTGCCTACAAATAATTACAAGCATAAATCCTTGGAGTTTCAGTAAAAAACTGGAAAATGTCAACTGTTTTTTGATCATTATTCAACAAAATAAACATTGGCAGCATCTTTAAAAGGGCTCGGGCTCATTTTCATACGCCAATATCGAATAGGCAAACTTTCACATTTCTCTTCTCTTGGATAGCGGGCGACGGGCAAAGAGGTTCTCTGTTCGTCTATTCACACTCTGCTTGGAGAAATCACAATGGGAGAAACGAAACTGCCGAAAAGATTAAAAATTTTATGCATGCACTAAACATTTTTCCTTTCATAGGCTGGTATTAAATATGAGGTTATAAAATGGCAAAATTTTGCCATATTTAAATCTATAAAAAGAATCTTTTCTGTCACTGTATAGTGTAAGAATTCTGTCTATAACTAGACCAAATTTTTACTCGCCACAGTAAAAATTCCACTCGCCAATGGCAGGGTGGAGAGCGGAAATTTCGCGCCCTGAATATATATATATGTATATATGCAATTGAGAAAAGTTCTTTTTTGCAGACATGTGTAATTTGTTTAATTTAGCTTTTTAAAAATTAACAACTAAAACATACTGATAATAAAAAATAGAATAATGGTAATAAAAACAATGGCTGTAAACATTTAACCAGTATAGTATTAGAAAAATCTAACGTTAATTTTTACTATATGTATAAACTGAAATTTTAAAAGAAACTGTATATGAGCACAGAAAAATTGAAATTAACAGTAAACACTTAATTCAACATTAAACACTAAATAACACTTCAACATTAAATTTTAATTGTTAAAACATAAAAAACTAGTATGTTGTGGCCACCACAAGACTTTCTTCTATATTTACCTATACATATTCAATCAGTAACAATATTAAAAAAAAAAAAAAAAAAAGTACGATTTTTTTTTTCTAAGTTTTTTTTTTTTTTTTTTGTTAAAAGTGAAAAAAATCGATAACTTTGTCTTAAATTATCACAGATTTATAGTTCAACCATTCGTTTTAAAGGTATTGACGAGACCTTTCGAAAGATACCCATCTTGAAAATTTATCCCCCCCGGGGGGTACTTCCCCCCCCAGAAGGGGAAGCGATGCCCCCCCATGCAGAAAAATTTTTTCCTAGTTACATACTACTATTATCAATAATTCATATTAATTTTACAATCACAAGTTTAAAACAACTCTAATTATGCACATTTATACGAATTTTTGTCCTATGCTGCCATGTTAAAAATTTAGATAAAATGCTATCACAGCGCCACCTGTTGATCTATTGATCCCCAAACATAATCAGCACCAGTTTATGTCGGGGACCAACTAAATACCAAGTTTGGTTAAATTTCGTTAAAAAAAAAAAAAAAAAATGTTAACAAAAAAAAAAGTTTTTTTTTGTTAAAAGTAAAAAAAATCGATAACTTTGGTTTAAATTATCACAGATTTATCGTTCAACCATTCGTTTTAAAGATATTGACGAGATCTTTCGAAAGATACCCATCTTGAAATTTTGCCCCCCCGGGTGGGAACTTCCCCCCCCGGTGGGGGGGGGGCAACCGATGCCCCCACATGCACAAAATTTTTTTCCAAGTTAACTATTACTATTATCAACGAGACCTTTCGAAAGATACCCATCTTGAAAATTTACTTCCCCGGGGGGGGATTTTCTCCCCCAGGGGGGAACCGATGCCCCCCCATGCACAAAATTTTTTTCCTAGCTAACTACTACTATTATCAATAATTCATATTAATTTTACAATCACAAGTGTAAAATAACTCGCTTTATGCCCATTTATACGGAATTTTGTCCTATGCTGCCATGTTAAAAATTTGCATAAAATGCGATCACAACGCCACCTATTGAGCAAGTGATCCCAAAATCTAATCAGCACCAGTTTATGTCAGGGTGCAACTAAATACCAAGTTTGGTTAAATTTCATTCATTGGTTCGTGAGATACAGCGTCCACAAAAAAATGATACAGACAGACAGACAGACAGACAGACAGACATTTTCTAAAAACTATTAATTCGTGTTCTCCATATCCCAAAACATGTAAATCCATCAAAAAGTGGACTTCGAAAATTTTCGCGAATCCAATACTTTCTCTATATTACATATAGAAGAAAGTAATAATTAAAATAGCAAAAATAATAAGTTCAAAAGTAATGAAATCAGTTAAAAGACAAAGAGAGGACCACGGCTCTCATAAAGGGAAATTTGAATACCACTATTTATATGTATTAGTAATTTCCGACTTGACTAATCTATGATATCCTTTGATATCTATTAAAAAGGAAAAAAATCATTATATAAAAATTATTGTATCCAAATTTTCTTTTGTGAAAATCCTTAAACAAACATTGAATATATTACAGATAATACTAATAGAACTAATAGTTTATAGATAATACTTATAGAAACAAAACACAACGGCTTCGATTTCATATATTAACCATAAAAAATAAAGTACATTAGTGGTCATTACAAGTCATTATTTTCAATATAGTATTAGGTGTAAGGGAAAGTTCTGTCGTTTTTGAACATGTGCACTTTTATGCGTTGTCGATTATCGACTGAAAGCGATTTAAACAGTTAGGTTAGAGGATTGATGATTTACACACATTTTTTTTGTACTTTAGTCGTTTTTTTCAGACTTGTAGAACTGTCACCATGGATGAAAAAAAGTGCACTTAGACATATTATGTTGTACGAGTTTCAAAAAGGGAATGGCTCGCTGGAGGCTACAAAAAACTTGTGGGACGTGTTTGGAGAGGACGCAGTAACAGCTCGAACATACCAAAGATGGTTTGTGAAATTTCGTTTGGGTGACTTTTTTTCAGAGCCTGATTAAGGGGGAAGCACACATTATCTCCGCTCTCACCGGAATATTTTTACAATTATTTTTTACTTCATGTCATAGAAATTCCACGCTTTGACGAGGAAATATTTTCTATAAAAAATGAACGGTGTAAAACAATCCAATTTACTCACCGTTATTAGACACCAGAATTCTTTTAAAATAATTTTTAATCAGAATTTTCTGTTTATTATAGGAGGAAAGTATTTGTTAAAAAATAACGGCGTCAGTATAAATAATGTGTGCTTCTCCCTTAATCAGGCTCTGCCCTTTTTTTTTTTTTTTTTTTTTTTTTAAGATGAACCCAGATCAGGGAGTCCATCAGGTATTAATGACGAAGTGCTACAGTATGATCAGGACAAATCCCACGTTAACTTCCACAGGAGTGGGCTTCAAGCTTGGAATTCATCAGACTACTGCTTTGGATCACATTAAAAGGATTGGTTTTGTGTCCAAACTCTCTGTCTGGGTGCCACATAACGACAGAACTTTCCCTTACACCTAATATATATATATATATATATAGTATATATATAGTTATAAAACATCAATTTAAAGAATCATGGTTGCATAAATAACTAAAGTAACATTAGAGAACTTTTGTTAATAGTATACACAGTTGCCAACATTTTGATGAATATTCCGTAGTATTGATAGTACCCGCCTTTATTTATTTATTTATTTACATTTTTTTACGCAAGTCTTAATTATTTATTTTTTTAGAGTATTTTTCTTCTTATTTAATCCTATAATTACGTTTGGAAAGAATTGTTTTAAAAATTAAGTGGTATAGAAAAAGTAGTGAGTACTATGAATACTAATGAATATTAATAAAAATATTGGCAACTTTGAGTATATCAGAGGTGCCAAGTTACTACTAACGAAAAATTAATTACATACTACAATAAAGAAAAAGTAAAAATTTTTCTATTAAATTGCAGATAATTATTACAAAAGAATACATAAAAAAATTTCCAATATTAAGATCACGGACAATCTGTAGTAATTTGGCACACCTGGTATACCTGTCAGCATTTTAATTAATATTCCGCAACAATTTTAGTACCAATTTTTGTCTTCACACCAGTGTATTTTTAAAGTATTTTTCAATTTACTTAATCCATAATTACATATGAAGAAAATTACTCGAAAAATAAAATGGTGCAAAGAAGAAAAAAACAAAACAAAAGAGGATGGGTACTAACAATGGTACAGTCGGGAGAAAAAACGCAACACTCAACGTAACTTCGTTGCTAATCGATGTAGAAAAATGTAATAGGTATCATTCGACAGGTAATTATGATTAGTTTTAGAAAATCAACTGAAATTTTGAATTTGGGTCGTCTTCACATTAAAATGCACACCAACTTTTATTTTATATTTGAATTCCTGGGATCGCGACAAACCGAAAATGTATATTGGTTGAATGTTTTACTTATTTTTTCACAGAGTTATAAGGGTTGAAAATTTGAAAATGCTAATGCTAAATTCACATTTCGTAGTATGTATTTATTAAGTTTTATAATTATTTTTTTCTTGAAATATTCCCGGTGTGAAACATTAAAATTTTGTTTATTTCTTATAGGTTTTTAATTTTATTTTTCTACATTTACAGATAACCCTTAACAAATTTTTTATTATAACTCTATAAATATTAAAGATAAAGTGTACAAACAGTATACTTTTCCGCACTGCCAGACTCTCAAAAATTCGAATATGAATTCAAAATTGGGTGTTGCTATTGAAAGAAAAAACAAAGAATTATGTCTATTAGATGTTCCTGCGTCAATTAATAACGAAATTACAGCGGGTGTTGCGTTTTTTTCCCCCGACTGTACTTCTGGAATATTAATCAGAATGTTCGAAAGTGTTGTTAATAGCAATGAAATTAAATATTTTAAAACCATTACACGATGATTAAGGAATATATGATATACTAAATCTGTGATTTATGTATTTTCCAGAATGTGTAGAACAAACATAATTTTGTATTAAAATTTTTACATTTCTGTTTCTACATTTTTACAAATCATATTTTGACCACAGTTCCAGCATTTTAATTTATTCCGGAACGCTATTAGCCCCGCCGTATTTTGCACCACTTTATTTATACGATAGTTTTCTCTATAAAATATTTACGATAAAATAATACAAAATTACTCTTAAAATAAAAGTGTTATGAAATAAAGGCTGAGATAGAAAGGCACCGGAATAAATTAAAATTTTTTCAAAGAAAAAAAAAATTTTTTTTTCATCTTTAACCGTAATTACACATTGAAGAAAATTACTGGACAAAAAAAAAAAAGGCGGCTAGTAACAATGCTATAAAACAAAATAAAACTTGTTAACTTTTACAATACTTTTAAAGGGGAAAGGTCTCACGCCTATTCTAAAATATTTTCAATACATGGGTATTTTATTTCTATTATAGCTATGGAATTTAGTGCATCTGTATGTACTTTTTGTTAAAATAATATATGAATAATTATAAAATAAAATAATATATAACTAATATAAATCAAAATATTTTAATTAAAAGTTTTGTGTATAGTATAAAAACTTATAACTCATAATCTAAAAAAAAAAAAAAGAAGTATTAAAATATAAATTAAATGTAGAACATGATATATGAATTTCTATAATAATAAATCATATACAATTATTCAGATTCAAAAAATTACAATATCGTTTTCGTTTTATGAAAACATAATTTAAATATTTTCACAAAAATTACACCCTATATTTACTTTTAACATATCTTCTTCAAATATAATCACTGAAATTAATAATGATATCAATAATTATAATAAAAGATTTTGTTTATTAACAATTTGTTTTAAACACTTAAAATGATATTTACTTAATTTTCATTAGTCCACTAAAGCTTTAATATTAAAGCTCTATAAGATTTTAATTTAGAAGCGATGAACTTTTAAATAGTCTTCCATATAAAATTTAAAAGAGAACTAATTTCTAGAAAACTCATAACCTATGCATATATTAAAACTCCTTTAAATGTAAACGTGATTAAATTACATAAAGAAGGATATCTAAAAGTTTCAGTAAATATCTGGACAAAATTCATTTCAGTAATTGTTAGACTACCATTACTTTTGGTTCTCCAGTTTCAGCAATATAAAAGTATCTCTGTAGTTTGATCAAATAAGGGTAAAATCTACAGTCATCTTTATACTGATTTCACAAAGTGTAAAACTTTTTTTTTTTTTTTTTTTTCTTTTCTTATAAATGTCTAAAGAAACCTTATATATTTAGTTCTGTTTTGTTCGTCACATTTGGTTAAAAAGTTTCCTTTTTATTCAGGAAATGATTTGTTTACACTAATAAAAGTTCTAAATCTCGAATTATAGCTAATTTAATCGTTGTAATAATCTGTTTAACCCTTTCAGGGGCAATGAATTTACTGTCTTTTAAAATCAAGTGCCACCACAGTTTGAAAACAAGATTAGAAGAAAAATAATAAATCAATAATTTCGCATAAGTTAAAAAAGTAAAATTTTATAAAAAAATTAAGGGATGAATTTTTGAAATTAGGAACTGAAATTAGGTGGTATAAATTTATTCAACTGCCTCTGAAATTGTTAAGATACACTCGCTTCTATCAATTTGAAGTATTATAGTAATCAATCTTAATTATAATATCATTATAATATCTTTATCTAAAATGAAGATTACCGTTTATAATATTGCCAGTAGCCATAGATACCAATATTTTAATATTTATTTCGGAATATTTTTAGCCCCGCCTTTATTTCGGATCACTTTAAAGTTCTAATATCGAAAATATAAAAGATTATTTTATTTTAGTACTATAGAATCATAGAAATAATGAAACGCACTAACTAAACAATGAAAGGAAAGAACGTTCAGAAATTTGTTAATAAAGTAAATGAAAGAAAATGAATTAGAAATAAAGTAGTTTATAAAAGAGATTATTTGTGTTTTACTAAATGAAGAAGCAGGTAACTAATCCTGAGAATTTTGAATGTTGACTTGTTTAAAATTACTGCAATATTTTTCCTATAAAGGATAAGTATGTTTAGAAAAATAGTGTAGCTTTGCAAAGGGGCGAAAAACTATGTTAAATATATCATTATAGTAACTAGTGATTTCTTTAAGCCATTGTCTTGAAAAAAAAAAAAAAAAAAAAAAAAAAAAAAAATGACAGACGGTACAGAGTGTCGACAGTCGAAATTTCTTCCCTGATTCTTCCACCAGTGTATATGTATAATAATTTTTTACTTAACTAATCATGCAAACTTACTACTAAAAATTACAAAAAAAAAAAAAATACTGGTGGAAAGATCAGGAAAAAAAATTTCGACTGCCTATACCTCCGGTATCTAAGTTGTCTTTTATAGCACAAACAATGCTAGCTTTTACACACATTATAGGAAAATATTTCATATTTTACAATATATCAGGAAAATATGTCTATCGGAAAAAAAAAAAAAAAAAAAAAAAAAAAAATCTCACCATATCCTTTCGAAGTTATTGCTTTTAAATTTTGATTTTCAATGCTCTCTCATTCATAAATCTCACTTAATCCTTTAAAGAGCAAGCAATATTTTTCATTCAAAGAAAAGTCCACCGGAATTCACCAACAATATTAAAAGAGAAGAAATATATAAATGACTACGAGAGAGAGATGGATGAGTGCTCACTACCCGGGCCAAAATGTATATGCCCCACACCTCAGATGAAAAAAAAAAAAAAAAAAAGCAACGAAAGGCTACCAGTCGGACATTAATAAAAATTAAAGGGAAACATTGCAAACTCAGAATAACAATTATGGAAGATCAGAAACCTGATCTCTGAGGGTCTCCCAGAGAATGGCTAGCATATTAATGGCACTATCAGTATTTTTCATTTTATTACGTGCGGTTCTAAGTTTAATAATTAGTTCATTAAAGTTTTTAAGATTAAATTCAGTTGCAATTTCATTGAGGATATCAGAAAGTTCCTGGATGGGGTTAGTTTTCAATAAATCAAAGTATGTAACAAGTTTTTCTTCAAAGGGCGTGGCTTTGGTGAGTGAGGGAAATCCGGATTGGTTAAGGTAGTTCCGTCTTTCAGGAAGAATAATTTTAGTTATATAAAACTTAGTTTTATTTCAGGGAAATTTAGGACACCCTCTGTAGTTAGCTAAATGATTCCCGCCGCAAATAGGATTAACTTTTTCATCTCCAAGAGGACATTCTTTAGTGGGATGTTCTTCAGAGCATGGAATGCATCAAGAAATATATACAATTTTTCCTCGATGTTACAGAAGAAAAATTTTTTGAAATATTTCCGGTGCCAGTTTTTACATATGGGAATTAAAATTTCCGTTTGCAATATGCAAACGGGGTCCCTGAAATGGTTGAATGAAAACAGAATTTTAAAGGAAAATAGACTTTTCCATCACTATATTTATCAAACAGTTTTCCGTTCACTGGTTGTGGAAACATACATAGAAGTTTGCTATATAAACATTCATTCAGCATGACGGTCCGAAATTTAAA
This sequence comes from Salticus scenicus, assembly GCA_963930645.1. NCBI lineage: Eukaryota > Metazoa > Arthropoda > Arachnida > Araneae > Salticidae > Salticus > Salticus scenicus. The sequence goes on along the minus strand of OZ005654.1, from coordinate 194,919,562 downwards.
TCTCAATAAAAATTGCTTTTTATATTTTTCTTTAAAACTTGTTTCGCTCAAATGTGCACAAAACCAAATTAGAATTAATTATTTAGCTTAAATTAATCCTCCATATAATTTTTAGGAGGAGCACAATTTTCTTTATTATAAACAAGAATAGAATTGCATACTTTGAAAAGAAACAGCTGAAACGTTAATAATGCACAAATATAAGAAATCATTTTTTCTATCATTCATAGCTGCCAGCATCCTAATTATTATTCCATAGTATTATTCGTACATGTCGTTTTTTTCACACCAGTCTTTTATTTTGGAATATTTTTCTTAATTTTTAATCGTAGTTTTATTTGAAGGGAAATACTGTAGAAATTAAAGGAATGACAGACCTCGCAGCGTTCTTAAAATTTTACGCATGTTTTATTATATTGCATCCACGATTTTTAAACAATACTTTTATACGTAAGATATAAGCATTAAACTATTGAAAAGTATTAAAAGAAATTCTTATTGATAGTAGTGTTGACAATATAATAAAATACAAGTAAAGTTTTAGGAATGTTGCGAGGTCAGGAATGATTTCTTATCACTTAATAAACGGGTTAATTTTTTCTTTCTGTCCCGGTTTCTGGAATTTTTTTAAAACTATTATTAAATCATACTTGCCAACATTCTAATTAACATTCCGGAGTGTTGTTAGTCCCGCCCACCCTCTTTTTTTTTTTTTTTTTTTGACACCAGTAAATTTTTAGAATAATGTTCTGATAATGCAATTACGGTAAAGCAAGAAGAAAAATACTCAAACAAGATATTTGTGTGAAAAAAAGAAGGCGGGGCTAAGAATACTACGGAATATTAACTAGTATGTCGGCAAGTATCATTAAACAAACATGTATATACGGGTGTTGTAGTTTTATTGAATAAGTACACTATTTTTGAATACAGATGTCTAATGCTTTTATTTACATGTCTAGTAGTCCTTATGTATGTGTTATTTTATAAAACATCCACTCTTACGAAGTGTAACATGCATAATTGACGTAACGATTCAATAACTTTTCCACGTAACCCACCCTCTTAAACAGCAAACGGAAATCTACATTGCCCGTCTTCGGCAGTCATCACGTAAAAACGTAGATTTACACAGTGTTGCCAGTTTGAAATTTGCTTTTTACCCTCCAACTCCTCTAGACATACCCGAAAAATACCCACAAGCATAAATGACTAGCACCATCTAGTCAAGAAAACTTGTAACTTATTTACAAAATATAGTGAGGAGGATGGGTATTGCGGTTATGCACAAAAAGTTATTAAGAATGATACATGCATAAAGAAAATATATATTCATTCTATAACAAACAAAAAAAAAAAAAAAAAAAACGACGCACCACGAAGGATTTATCCTAATGGGACAAAAATTGTGGAAGTGATATGGAGAAAAACAATTGATTACAGTTTCAGAAAATTTGAATGATGTAATCAAGAGGAAGGGCCTCACAAATTAAACAACTCAATGACGCTTTGGTCCACTTCTGGCCCTATATACGCAGTTATTCGGTTTAGTATTAATTGATAGAATTGATAGATATGCTCCTGTGATGTATTGTGCATAATTCTGTCCAACTGGCGCGTTAGATTGGAAAAATCCCGGGGTGGTTGTAGGATCCTTTTTATGATGTTCCAAACGTCCTCAGTGGAAGAGAGATCCGGGGACTGAGATCAACCCCATTTTACTGAGCCGCCTATTAAGGGTTTTTGAAGTTACTGAAGTGCCATTTGCACGTAGCAGTGGCGGATTTAAGGGGGGGGGGAGCTAGGGGCTGAAGCCCCCCTTCCCCCCCCCAAAAAAAAAGTACTGACAAGCACAATTGACTATTACAATTGTAAACTTTTCTTTGATCTGGAATAACACCTTAAAAAATCTTAGCTCCCCTCCCCTAAAAGGTAAGTTCTGGATCCGCCACTGGCAAGTAGGATTGCCGATAATGGTGAATTGGAGCTTTGAGTACCGATTTGCGATTGACTGGTTCTCTCTTTATGTCCTCTGTTTAGGCCGACCTCTTCCTCCCTGACGCTGGGTTCGGTCATGGTTCACCTATTACTGTCAATGTCATCTAATAGTCGTACTGCTCCTATCCAATTGTCAAAAAATCGCAGATTAGCTGGCTAGTCTGGGTGTGTTTCAGCATATCTCAAGAACGAATATTACCAAGAAATCCTAACTGTAATTGGTGAGTGTAAGTTCTATTGTATATGTTACCATGTCCAGGAAAACTGCTCGGGAATGAAAATGAATTCATCATACATGTATGGTAGATAAAGTATTTTTAAAAGTTAAAAGGGTAAACAAAAGTCGTGTGTATACCACAAATTATTTTCCATGATTTTGAATTTGTTTCGTGCATTTTTTCCCCCATCTATTCATTCATTTGCCTCTTGATATTTTCTGTTTAAGGAATATCATAATCTTCATTCTTCTTCCTTTTCTTACATGTCCCATCCGTCCCTGAGCTGCTCTGTCCCATCCCTCCGTTTTCATTATTTTTCAAAAAATAATTTATTATTAGACACATGCTATTTTTAGACTTAATTTAACAACTAATTCATAAAAGTTTTATTATTAAGTATATAAAATGTGAAAAAAAAGATTATACTGACATCAGTGAGTGACGTTGAAAACTTGCCTTAAAAATTAAGCAATTGTTTACTTTTAGTGTTATAATGTTTTTTTTTTTTTCTTTTGTTACATAAACGTACAGAGTTCTCCGACTGAAATGAAACATAGCAATAAATATGGGGCTTTAGTTACTTTATCTGGTGTAAGTGTCAAAAATTAAGCAACAACGTTTATTTTAAAAATAGTTTTAGGTGTCTTATCCCACACAATGTCCCATCTCTCCCGACTCTACCCTACGAAACAATTTAATTTCCAATTATGCAAATAAATGCCTAAACAAACTGTAAATACTAAAAAGAAATTTGAGAATATTTAAAGAATTTTCTACAAGTAAGTAAATTTAAAAATGAAAAATTCATGTAAAAGAGGAAAAATTACTTTTGTTACATCTACTTCTGCATCACATCGAACTCTAATTCAGCGCTCCCAACTTTTATAATTTAATTACAATTATGCCTTCTTTTCGCACCAGAAATATAGTAGATTATTTCTCTTTAATATGTGACAACGATTAAATACGAAGACAATCATGTTTTAAAATTTCCGGTATAGAAAAGAGGCGGGGCTAAATATTATTGGGAATAAATTATAAAAGTTGGGAACGCTGCTCTAATTCCAACAAGCAGTCACTTTAAAGACATAAAAATAATTACATATAATGGTTTCAAATGTGCTGGCAGGTGGATTAACACTTTTGCGACCGCGTGTTTTTGTCTTTTTGACAGTAAGGTCCGCCTGTGGGCGTTATTCTCCTAAGTTACAATATTTCAGAACAAAATTGTCTATATTCAGAATCGTATTACAAACGGATATACATTATAATTATACTCTTTCTAATCAAAGTATTTATATCAACAGTACATTGTTTGTACAAATATGGATATAGTGTATATTTTTAAGACATAAATGACATGCAAATTGCGAAAGTAACGCCCACTGGCGGAGTTACAGATTTTTCAAATGACGTAAATCTACATCAGTTACAATATTTCAGAACAAAATTGTCTATATTCAGATTCGTATTACAAATGAATATACTTTAAACTCTAATAATTAAACTCGCTCTAATCAAAATATTTGTATCCATATTATATTGGTTGTACAAATATGAATATTGTGTATATTCTTAACACTTTGTATCCCACCGAGACTTTAAAGTCCCACAAAAAAAAAAAAAAAAAAAAAAAAACCTCAATGTAGCATAAATTTTCTACAGGATTTCATTGGAACTCCAAATTCCCTGTAGTTTAAGCTTTCCCTATAGTTAAGCTATAGTTTAAGCTAAATTTAATATGAGATGTTTCTCATGCAGCAAAGAAATATAATAAAAAAAGTTTCAAACTATTTTTTCAAAAATAAGATAATTTGGGATATAAAGGGTTAAGAAATAAATGACATACAAGTTTCAAAAGAAATGCAAAAAGGCGGAGTTATCGATTTTCAAATGACGTGAATCTACGTCAGCGGTCGCGAAAGTGTTAAGTTATTAGATGATTCCTTATTCCTTCAAAGTGTACTAATACGTAAAAAGGCCTAATGACGTATCGATGTCTTCATATCGCAATTATTAAAAATATGAAAAAAGACAGAAATAATATTAAATGAAAAAAAAAATCTCATAAGTATGCAAAAAAAAAAATTCACACTGTAAGTATTTCAGTTTTCTTTCTATTATTAGAATACTTTTGACTTACTTACGTAATAATTACCAATTTTAAAGTTAATTTGGTAAGGTAACATTCGGAATGTGTAACAGATATTACGAAAAAAAATATGTTTAATTAAAGTGTGATTTTATTTCACAGATTTATAATTGAAAAGTTAAATAAAACAAAGATAATATCATACTTTATACACTATGTACAAATTATTCTACATAAAGTTTTAATTTCTTTTTTAAAATATTTCATTGTTTGCATAATTAAAAAAGAATTAAAAAAAAAAAAAAAAAAAAAAAATCACTGATACAAAATTAAGATATAATAAGAGTTCGAGAGAGGAAATACACACCACTCAGCAACTTATTTTCAATAAAAACGTAATTTTCAAAGCTATTGATATTCGAAATGCAGACGATGACATACCAATTTTTCGTTTCCAGAGTTAGTTTACTTTTAGATTTCATTGAGTGCTTCATCGAGATATAAAACATGTGCTTTGTTATTAAATGTGATTCTAATATACCCTTACAGTATAGCTGCAGTCGAACTCTGACCTTGATGTAGATAACCTTACCAACTACCGTCAAATCAGCTTTGATTCAGAATTCCGTCTCGCAACACTAATTGTTGCAATTAACAGAGACAAGACATTTCAGAGTGCGTTTTAAAAATTAGCAGAACCTCGGCTAGGACGGTTCTGCTTTACAAGACATATGCATGAAAAATAAAAAGTTAGTGCCGTTATACAGGAATTAATTTTTAAAATAAAACGAATTTCAGATAAGTATACTGGTGTCAATTAAAAAATCACTATTAATTTTGAAATTTAAATTTTATTTCAATAAATTCAGATTAAATTCAGACGAATTTCCAATTGATGTGGGTCATACTTGACAATGCATATGCGACTTTCTCTTTGAATATTCCATAAGTATAACAAACATAACAGTTTAACTCAGAGCCTGATTTAAGCCGGGGCACTCTCTCACCGGAATATTTTTACAATTATTTTTTACTGCATATCATAGGAATGCCACGTTTTAACTAGGAAATTATTTTTATAAAAAATGAACGGTGTAAAACAATCGAATTTACTCATGGTTATTAGACACCAGAATTCTTTTAAAATAATTTTTATTGAGGATTTTTTGTTTATTATAAGAGGAAAGTATTGCTTAAAAAATAATGGTGTAAGTGTAAATAATGTGTGCCCCGGTCTAAATCAGTCCCTGGTTTAACTAAAATCAAAACAAACTACTAGACAAAAAAAAAAAAAAAAAGAATCTAGTGGTAGTCAATTAATTCTCATTCACCCACTAGTGAGCTTTTCAGCTTTTACCGTAAAAGGAAGGTTCATTCTTTCATTAATAATATAGTAATTATATCTTTAAAACAAGAACGAAAAATCATGCGGTATGCATTGATTATTAATTCTTTTCGAATATACGTAATTGTTGTAGAGTATAATTTTCAATGATCTTTGCTTACGTAGTAACACAACGGGCAGACAGTAGTTCTGAAGGTGTTGCAACATCATGCTTTCCCTCCACTTTCCCCTGTCTTTTCCGCGGCACCTGGCGCGACAGTGGAAATGCTTTTTTACTTTACTTTACTTTTTTTTTTTTTTTTTTTTTTTTGGTTTCATTTAAAATAAGAAGCACTTTCGAAAGTGCAGTATTGAAAGATGTAGACTAGATATAAGAAAGGCACTTTTTCAGTGTCTTAAAATTTATTATTATGATTTAATTAAGATAAAGAAAAGGAAAACAAAATATTAAGTATTGAGAGAATTATTAATATGTGAATAACAAATGAATCAAAATAATTTTGAAATTAATAATTCTTGTAAATATTTTCACAGCAGTGTAAATACATCATCATCATTTAATTAAATATGTCAAAAACCAAAGTTCCAGAAATATTATTTTGTGTCATCGATATCCTGTTTTAACTCACAATGTTTCAAGTCAGCCGAGAACAGAAGAAAGGGTGAGTACCTTTTCGATAATTAGTTGATGAATAATAATGAATATGATTTTAATTTTAAAGATATTTATGGCTAGTTATAATCTAATTACAAAGAACCCAAGAATATAAAGAATATATTAAATTAGTGGCGCCCGAGAACAGGGACGGCCGACTTAGATTACCTTCTCCAACATCGAAATAAATAAATATAAATGTTATTTGAATTGAATAATTAAAAATTTGTTCTTTTTGATGATATTATAAAGAAAAAGAAAGAGTTTTTGTTTCAAAGAAAACGTTTTGGTTTCATTTACGTTTGAAATAAATAATAAATGATATTTATATTGATGTTTTTGTTCTTGAAATTTGTTCCTTTGATAAAAATGAAATGAAAGAATATTTTAGTTTTGGTTTGCGCATGACTTTGTGTTTTGAATTATTGCACTATATTTTAATATGATGAATGCATAACTTTGAAATGTTTTCGTTTAATCAACAACTTTGACAAGAAATTTTATTTGATAATTGATCGAATAATAATATTTTTAGAGATTTGTTATTTATAATTAGAATAATGAGTGTAATTCAAAAACAAAAAAGAAGTGTTCTTAGAGTGCAAACCACGAAGTTAATTAATAAAATCGAAGGCAGGTTATTAGAAATTGATGTTGGAGAAGAAGAGTTAGAACAATACTTAGAAGAATTAAATTTAAAAGACAAAGAACTTAATTCATTAGATGATGAGATACAGAAAAATATCAAAGTAGAATAGGTTGAAGAGGAAGTTTTAAGATGTGATGAATATAATTAAAATATTTTAATTTGGAAAACTAAAGTAAAAAGTAAAATGATTAAAATAAAAAATGGTAATTCTAACATTTTATCGACTAGCCTCGTAATAGAAGGTAATAGAACACCAAACTTAGATCAATGTTATATTAATCTTCCTCGATTAAGTATTGATAAATTTAGCGGTGATCCAACCGATTTTCAAAGATTTATTGATTAATTTGAAGCAGCATTCAATAGGAATCCAGTTTTATCAAATATTGACAAATTTAGTTATTTGAGATCCTATTTAATTGGTACAGCTGCTGATGCTATAAAAGGCTTCACACTAACAAGCAATAATTACTACGCGGCTATGGAAACATTAAAAGATCGATTTGGTAAAAAAACATTACTAATTAATTCCTACTTAGCTGAATTATTAAATATATCTCCTGTGAAAAAATCAAGCGATATATTTGCACTAAGAAAATTACTGGACACATGTCAGACAGAGATAAGAAACCTAGAATCACTAGGAATAAAATAAGAAAATTACAGCACGTTATTTTGCCCAATTTTCATAAAACTTTTACCAGCAGACATAGTTTTAAAAATAACGAAAAAGTACGGAGATGATGATCAGTGGAAAGTTTCAAATATGATTGAAATTTTAAAAACTGAAGTTTTTAGTCGCGAAAAAGCTACTGCACTAATTTCAAATGCCCAATTTCCACCACATCAAATAAGAAATAAAGTTATGAATCACCAAAATTAAACAAAATTCGTCCATCAACTGCAGCTGGCCTTTACAATAATAATTCAGGCAATAAACCACATTTCTGTAATTTTTGTAATAGCAAAAAACATTTATTACAGGATTGCAAAGAATTCAAATCTAAACAATTCAGTGAAAAAAAAAAGATTTTTTGATGAAACGTGGTCATTGTTTTGTTTGTTTCTTTAAAGGTCATTTGGCAAAAAATTGCCGCTGCTTTGTAAAATGCCGTATTTGTTCTCGCTGTCATTTCGATATAATGTGTCCAGAAAATAATTCCGAAAAACAAGTTACAAAGGAAAATACCACCTTATCTAACAAAACTTGTAATCAATAAGTGTTCAGGGATGGAACACGGGCGCAGAATTCATACCACTATCAATGTAACGAAATTTTCTACTTCTTAAATCAACGATATTATAGGCAGAGAAATTTCTTAAATAGATTCCGGTATGAATTCTGCGCCCGTGTTCCATCCCTGAGTGTTACTCCAAACTTTAACGCTAAGGTTAATCAATAAAGATAAAGAATACATTATCCGAGCATTAATTGATTCATGATCTCAGAAATCTTATTTAAAGAAAGAAATAATAAATAAATTGGTATTACACCTACAGGGCAAGAAAAATTAAACCATAGTTTGGTTGGTGGGTTACAACAAACACATGATCATTTACGGTACAGAATAAATTTAAGTGATTTACATAAAAACTATTTGTGTAATTTTGAAGTTCTTGATCAAGAAAAAATTTGCTCAGAAGTACCTAAAATACTAAATGGACCATGGATTAACGAAGCAAAAAGGCGGGGAATTGAATTTTCAGATTATGAGAACTTAACAAAATTTAGAAGAAATAAAAATAGAGAAACTGATTTGTTAATTGTTGCAGATGTATGTGGGAAACTTTTTACAGGGAAAAGTAAATTACTCTCGAAGGATTTAATGGCCTTTGAAACAAAATAATGTTGGGCATTGGTGGGTAAAACTGAAGAATTTAGTTCCAACGATAGTACAAATGTTATTTTATCTCTTCATGTGGCCAATGCACAGATTTCAGATCTTTGGTCCCTGGATATACTTTAGAAATTTTGGATTCAGGAAATAAGAACACGAGAGCAGAATTAGACATAGCTGCTGAAGAATATTTTAACCAAAATATTAAAACTGTTGAAGATGGCAGATATGAAGTAAGCCTTCCATGGATTGAAGGCCGTCGTCCACTACCTAGCTGTAGACCAATTGCTGAGCGAAGATTGAAGAATTGCGTGGAATCATTGAAGAAATCTGGAAAATTAGAATATTACGAAGCAGTTTTTGACGAATGGCTTGCAGAAGAAATCATTGAAGAAGTTGAGCCATACAGTGATAATCTAAATGAACATTTTCTGCCCCACAGAGCAGTTATTAAAGAAAATTCCACTACTAAAATTCGTCCACTTTTTGACGGGTCAGCTAGAGAAAAGGGTACTCCTTCCATGAACGATTGTCTAGGAAAGGGTCCCAACTTAGTCGAACTAATTCCCTCTGTAATTAATAGATTTAGATTTCAGAAAATTGGTGTAATTTCAGATATTCGGAAAGCGTTCCTACAAATTTAGCTCCGCGAAGTAGACCGACCGTATCTTAGATTCCTGTGGTGGGAGGAGGGTCATCCTTCAAATACTAAAATTTTTCAACATAGAAGAGTAGTATTCGGACTTACTTGTAGTCCCTACTTGTTAGGAGCAACTCTAAAGTACCACTTGCAACAGGTTAACGATGAACTAAAAGAAACTGCTGATAAACTAGCAGAATCCTTTTACGTGGACAACTGCGTCACAAGTGTAGAAAGTGCCGAAAAACTTGAAAAATTTGTTTCGGAGTCTAAATATATTCTTAGTACTACAAAATTCGATCTAAGAGGGTGGGAGCATTATATTATCCATCCAACAGAAAAAAAAAAATCTACTCCCTCCAAGAAAAGAAATGTTCCAGTTGTAGGATTATTATGGTATTTAATCAATGATTCACTAAGCATAGACTTGCGAGAAAATCAAGAAGAAATCAAGACAGGTACCAAAACACACGTATTGTCAGTAGCCCATAGAGTATTCGACCCCATCGGATGTAGTAGTCCAGTAACCTTAGCACCAAAAATTTAACTTCAAGAATGTTGGCAACTAAATGTGAGTTGGGATTCTGAATTACATGAATGTGTTGGGAAAAAATGGAAAAAGGGACTACATAAATTGAAAGACGTTGCTATACCAAGACTCCTTGTACCTGATCCGGAGAATACGGAACTGAGCCTACATGTATTCTGCGACATTAGTAAAGCAGCCTATGCAACGTGCATTTTTTTAAGAGCAGAAAATTTTAATTCCATTAACTGCCAACTTGTGAAAGCCTGATCTCGGGTAGCCCCATTGAAGTCAGTTACCATTCCTTCACTAGAGCTTCTTGCCTGTACCATAGGAGCAAGACTAGCACAAAATGTGAAAACAGATCTAAGACAGCCAAGTATTCCAACACATTTTTGGGCAAATTCACAAATGCTCTATTTTGAATCAAAAGAAATAAAAATTGGGCACCTTTTGTTTATAATAGAGTGCAAGAAATTAGATCCCTCAGCCATCCAGAGAATTGGAAATACGTACCAGGGAAGCTCAATCCTGCCGATTTGCCATCTCGGGGCTGTTCTGCTGAATTTCTTTTAAAATCCCGGTGGTGGGAAGGACCTTCTTGGTTAAGAAAATCTTCAGAATTTTGGCCTAACGAAGTTTTAGAACCTGATTTAAATGTAATAGAATTAGAGAGAAGAAAAACAATAGTTTCTGCAGCCAATGTATCATCGGAAAACATAGACTTTTACAAGAAATGTTCCTTGTATAAAAAGATGTTGAAGGTCACAGCATGGATACTTAGATTTAAAGAAAATGCTAAAAAGCCTAAAGAAGCAAGAGTAATGTCCAATTTAACAGTTGAAGAAATTGAAAAGGCTGAACTTACGATTATGAAGTTTGTTCAGAATCAAGATTTAAATTTTAAGAAAAACATCCTCTTTGTGTACATTTGTTGATGAAATGGGAGTCATCAGAGTTCAAACTAGAATATCAATGCGAAAAGATTCAGAAAATTTTAGATATCCAGTAGTTTTGCCAACAAACCATAACGTAACCCATAGAATTATTGAAAATGAACATTTAGAAATAAATCATGCAGGAATACAAATTCTTATGTCAGCAATTCCAAAGAAATTCTGGATAATAAGATGCAGGAAGACCATTCGAAAGATTTTGCTTAGGTGTGTCCAGTGTCAGAGATTTTCTTCGAAAGCTACTGAAGTGCTAAGTTCACCCCTGCCTGAAGATAGAGTGAGAGAAGTTGTGTTTTTGAAATTATTGGAACAGATCTTTTTGGACCACTATTCTTGAAAGATGACAGCAAATGTTGGGTAGTTCTGTATATATGTGCAGTTTTTCGAGCTATTCACCTAGAATTGACGACTTCCTTAACAGCAGAGAATTTCATACAGACCTTGCGAAGATTCATTTCACGTAGAGGACGACCTCATATCATCTACAGTGATAATGGAATAAACTTAGTTGCTACAAGAAAAGAATTGAATTCTGTGGATTGGGCACACATTGCAGAATTTGCCACTATAAAAAGAATTAAATGGAAACTTAACCCTCCAGCCTCTCCCTGGTGGGGTCAATTTTGGGAGAGATTGATTCGCCTTATATCAAATCAATTTTGAAAAGAGTTTTAGGAGAAGCACATTTGAACTATGAAGAATTATATACTACCATTTGCGACTCAGAATGTATGGTGAATTCACGACCACTTACTTATATATCTGAGGATACTGAAGATTTAACACCTCTCACACCTGAAATGTTTTTGAAAGATCTCCGTGAAGCTGGAGTACCTGATTTGGATTTTATAGGAACCACCATGGAGGTTACGGTCACGACTTTAGAGGAGTTTCACAGAAATCTTTGCAGAAACGTCATCGATGCAATTGAAAATGAAAAATTCGAACTCATACGTCCTTCTGACATCAACCAACTGGAAGATGAGTTATACAGTAAAATCATCAAAACCAAATTCAAACTAATTGATAAAAGTGGAAATATTACGAAAGAAGGACCCCTGGAGTCCTTTACTATTTCCGAAATTCACACAAGATATCCTGATTTTCCTGACTTCCGCCCTGGATACGGGACCATAGAATCCAGTGATTGGACCAGGACGGATGACGTCATGGAGGACCAGCCTGCTGGGGAAAGTAATATAAATTCTGTTTCCTTTGATGTAAATTTCTCAGCCCCCCTCCCTACTAATTCTGAAACTACCATTCCTGGTTCAAAACGAAAACTAACCCAAAATTCTGATTCGGCAAAAAATTCAAAAACCAAAATTCTCATTCCTACTGAAAACAAATTTGATCTACTTGAGGAAAAAATGCTTTTGGATGATTCTATCCCCCAACCCCCCACTAATCCCAAAACTGAAAAATCCGCAAGAAAGAATCCTCTCCCAAAAGGAAGATTCATTACAGTTCGTTGTGGAAACAAAACCCAACTCCTAAAAAATATTAGCAAGCCCCCCCCCCCATAACTGTAAATTCATTGCCACCCCTGCTGGCCACTATCTTAAAATTTTTCCTGAAACTGACGAAATGCACGATAAAATAATCTTTGCACTTAACGAAATGAAAGTCCAATTCTACACCATTGGTGATAGGAAAGTCCCACCTCTCAAGGCTGTCATCCGAGGGCTTCCTTTAGACACTAATATCCTTGACATCGAAGATGCCCTTACTTCCCTTGACTTCGATGTCATTAAAATTTCTCAATTTACCAGTTTCAAAACCAAAGAAAAATTGCCCCCATTTCAAATTCAACTACCCAATAACGATAAAAGTAAAGAAATTTTCCAATTAGAAAAATTCCTATTTTTCCGCATCGTCGTGGAGAGCTATAAAACCCCCACACGTACTTTACAGTGCTTCAGATGCCAACAGCTATTTCATACAGCAAAAAATTGCCATATGAAACCAAAGTGCATAAGATGTTCAGAAGAACATGACTCAAAAGAGTGCCCTTTGGGAAACAAAAAGGTTGAAAATCCGAAGTGCTGTAACTGCGGTGGAAATCACCTAGCTCTTTTTCGAGGTTGCCCCATTTTTCCCGAAAATAAAAGAAAAACGTTCATTACTCGCCCTGTATATTCTAAAATCAGCTACGCTAACCTTGTTACTCCCACTAAGCAATCCGAAAATTCCAAAGCCCATTACTTAGCCACTCCCCCTGACCAATCCGAAATTAGCAGTTCCCAAATACCTCAAACTTCTCCTTTTTCAGAATTAAGCCAAATTATTAATGAAATTAACACTGAACTAAATATTCCAAATTTATCATATCTAGTAATCAAACTTAAAAATGCTCTTAATTTAATAAAAAGCACAGAAGATCGTGCCACTAAGATTTTAATCTTATTGCAAGCCCTCGGAGATTCTTCTCCTTGAGCTTTTTTCTTTTCTTACTTACCAGGAATGTTAAATTTTTTCTTTCCTCACTGGCTGGTTCTCCAGCCTTCCTCAGAACTTTACTCCGTTAGATTCCACTCTTATGTACTGGAGGATGCGTGACTCAGTCACAGGTGCTTCCAACTCATTCCATCCAAAGCTCCAAAGCTGGATTTTATAGAAAGAAACAACCAGAGAAAAAGATTTGAATACCGACAGAAACTAAAAGACGATCTTCGCAAGATCCTGGTAAAGATGGACAAGTTCGTGTTGCCAAACTGAAAACCATGAATGGTGAAATTTTACGACCACTACAGAGGATTTGTCCTTTAGAACTTAGTGATACAATTGTACCCAAGAATCAAATTCAGACTTCTAGAGTTGGTAGACCTATCAAACCAGAGTAAAACTTTAATATATAAACTGACTGTAAAACTCTAAGTTCAAAAGGACTTGAATATTTTTTCTGAACTATTTTTATTTTTAAGAAAACTTGTGTACGACTTTATATTATATTGTTTATTATTATTATTATTATTTAATAAGAATATTTTAGAATGTAAACAGTTTTCCTTTTTCTTTAATATTTTGTTGAGCATGTACAGAATCTTTCCGTGCTCAAAGTGGGAGGATGTTGCAACATCATGCTTTCCCCCACTTTCCCCTGTCTTTTCCGCGGCACCTGGCGCAACAGTGGAAATGCTTTTTTACTCTTCTTTTTTTTTTTTTTTTTTTTTTAGTTTCATTTAGAATAAGAAGCACTTTCAAAAGTGCAGTGTTGAAAGATATAGACTAGATATAAGAAAGGCACTTTTCCTGTGTCTGTTAGCTTTAGCAATCGATTTCAAGTGTACGTCGGTACAGGAGATTGCTAACAGTAAATATAGCCTAATTAACGACGAATCAACTGATATTACAATGAAAACATACTTAGGTAAATGTGAAGAATTTTCAGATTGAGAGCTTTTAATGTCGCATTAAGGCTACGCAGTGAGCAATTAGTCACCATCTGGAATTCTATCGTTGGCGTGGTCTGGAGACATGTCATCACAATTTTGATTTTTTGTGAAAGGGTAAAAGAATTTTCAGAATTCATTAGATATAACCTGAAACCTATTAGCAGGGGTCGTACTCTCCGCCCATTTTTCAGAACACTCTCAAAGATAAGAAATTTTTGTCTTTTTAGCCACCACTAATTTTATGAAGAAATATTTCTGGACATGTTTATAGTGATGTGCGATGATTGTACAGTGTACAGAATATTGCATAAAAAAAGTGGTAGCAATAAAAAAAAAAAAAAAAAAAAAAGTCATTATTGAGAGCGTCCTGAAAAAAAAAGCAGAGAGACCCCTGCTATTAGTCATATATTTGAAAACTGCTAATACTCAGATGTTGTTATAGTTTGCTCCCAAAAGTTGCATTTGGATTTCAACTTTTTTTTCTTAAATCTATCAATGTTGAGGGAATTTTTACATTGTACCAGCTAGAGTTAAGCAATGAGCAATTGGCGAAGAACTAGGATTCAACATTATGGATGGTCCACTTGAATTTACAGAAGTGTAGCTTTTTTTTTTTTTTTTTTTTTTTTACTTTGGAATTCTAGCAATTTTTTTAGTTTCAAATTTTAGCACATTTTTCACAAATTTATCAAAATCTAGCACTTTTTGTGCACTAATTTCCGATAACGAGTTAGCAACATTCCTTATGAATTAAACATTTCGTAATTGCTTATTTTTAATAAACGTGGAATAGTTTATTACATCACTTCATGCGTTTCAGTTTCAATAGCTTGAGTTATATGAACCCTTCAATGCTCAATTACAAAAATCTAGATAGCAAGATAAAAGAATAACAGTAATAATGATAATGATAATAATAATAATAGCGGTAAAAAAAATAAAAATTAAAAAAAAGTGTTTAATATTTAAGTATATATATATATATATATATATATATATACTTCTGTTAGGTATATTTTTATTTTATACAGTAAGCTCCGCCCGAAAGCGTCACTATAAAGTTTTACATTTAATTTGAGAGGTACACACATACAATATACAATATACAAAAATATAGATAACAAGATTTAAACTAAAATCTTAGAAAGGATATTTAATATTCAATAAAAGAAGATACTGTTCAAAATCATTCCAATTTTGAGTAATAGGTCACTCCATTATACGTCGTTTCTATAAAACATCAAATTATTTAACAAATTCATGATTAAATAACTGAAATTTTGTCATCAACAATCGAAACGGTAAATTTCACTCGTTTATAGATGCTAGAATTCTATAAAGAGCCAAACAAACTATAATTAAGGAAACAAGAAACATTTTTTAAAGTAAAGTATTATTTCAGAAAATTCCAGAGGGTGGGGCTTTTATACTTTTGGAATGTCATTAAAATTTCCCACCTGCAATGCGTTAATTTTACAAAAATAGATTAATTTGTATAGTAAACATCGAAACATTTTAAGGATTTTTTATATAAAATATTGCAGCATAATATTAGTGGTGCAGAAAACAAAGAAAATTCAAGGACTGTACGAAGTATGTTTAAAATCAATTTTCAGACAATGTGATACAATTAAAAATAAACACCTAAATAAGGAAAAATTTGATTCGTCATTACTAGACGGATCGGATGAGAAAAAGAAGAATTGATTTAGGGATCAAAAAGTGCAAAAATTAAAATTAAAAGCAAGTCTATGTAATATCATTAGAAATGATGGGGCCTTCGAAAAGGACTTGATACAACGATTAAAGTATGACTGGGCGTTGGCAACGTATAATTCTAACTTGCCTTGATAGTTCAGTCTCAATGTAGTTCTGAGAAGATTTATTCCCATGAAGTAAAATTAGAAACACAAGCCATATTAACCCTTAACGCTCGGCATATTTTCCTATTTTGAACAGTAAGACACGCCTTTTGGCGTTTCTCTAAAACGTCACACGTATAGTTTCCAACTTATTACCTTTTGGCTACCGAAAAATTGTAATAATTTGTTTTATTTTACTTCATCATTAAATAAAATAAATGTTTTTGTTAAAATTTCCCGGTGGCCGAATGGTAGCCTATAGTTACACGTTTTAGAAAAATAACATTTCATTTGCAGAGGAACACCGTAAGGCGTGGCTCTATTTTTTAATGTCCTTTTAGAAGGGACATACGAGCGATAAGGATTAAATTAAATGTCCTTCATTAAAGGCACACTGTGTATGTGTTACATCTTGTAGGTGTGTTCGAATGGTATTTGAGTGGGGGAACCTGTGACATAGTCACGCATCCCACGTTGCATAAAGATGGTTAACTAAAGCAAAATAATCCAAAAAATTTGAAAAAAAAAAAAAAAAAAACAGCTAGTGAAAGAGGGAAAAAGTTTAATTTACCTGGCAATCTTGTAGGTTTGTCACCTTTATGGACATCTTGCTGTATATTTTATAGATTTCTTGATGGAAACTACTTAATTATGTTGTTTTAATACCTATCATAAATATATTCGATAATAACGTTCTGGAGCATCATTGTATAAAAAATTTTTGCTTTACAAAATGCAGAACTGTTGTAATTAAAAAGAATAGGAATTTAATTTGAATAAGATTCAAACTTCAGGCCAGGCAAGCGCTCCTTCCCCAAATTCCCTTCTCCGCTTTCATTTAATGATGAAATTTTTTGTAATTATGCATTTTAAATACAATAATAATAATATAAAATTATTGATTTCATTAATAAATACTTTTTAATTTATTCGATTGCGTGCTAATTTGAGAAATCCTTGTTATAAAAAAGTATTAAAAAAGAATGTAAAATAGTATTAAAAAATATTCTCACTAATATGGATTTTATAATATTTGAATAACTGGTTTTAATCCAATATTTTTAATTTTGGTATAAAAGTATTTAATTTATAAAGAGAAAAACACTTGTGATATTTAACTTTATTATAATTAAACTAGAATTTTTCTTTGATTGACATTAAAAATTGAGTTCCCATGCAGAAAAATTTTTATTCTTTCTTTAAAAACCTTTAGGTTTTTCAGATGCTGCAAATAGTTTTTCTATTTACAAAGTTTAAATGGTGTTTGAATGATAACTAAAAACTGCAGGTAGCAGGTCTCCATTCGTTCATCATTAATCAATGACATTATAAGAAAGGGAAGAAATATGAAACTATTCCACTCTTAAAATTAACAATAACCCCCATCTAGAGCCGTTAAATCCCTTTCCCATCCCCAACTATATTCATGCATTTTGCTATCGTTATCACTTACACTTATATTCGTTCTTCATGAGTTACGAGACTGGAAAAAACTATGGTTGTTTATGAGAGTTGCTAAGAAAATTACACAAATGGTAAATTGACTATGATCTTTAGTTAACTTCAAAAATACTCGAAAATACCCTCATGTAAAAATACCCACAAAAATACCCGCGAGCCTTCAAAATACCCTTTTTTCGGGTAGTTACCCGCAATCTGGCAACACTGGATTTACATGGCCCGTCCGTTAAATGTTATAAGAAATCAGAAAGGAAATTCTTAAGAAAAGCGGCAAATGCTAACAGCACTACAAAATATTAATTAGGATGTTGACAGCTATGATCATTAGATTCGAATTTAAAAGTTATTTTATTCTTTCCATGTGTAACCCTAAAATTCAATTTTTACACCTTTACCTTCTTGAACGTTATTCCTATTTATACTTTAAAATTTTCTATTTTTTTTATTCAAAATTCATTAACTTTACTTAAATTCAAATTACATTTTTCTTTCAAACAATCTGAAATTTTCTCTCATCCTTGGATGACGTAATCTCGTCTTATGCACATATTTACCAACCATTCATTAATAACCGTACAATTGTTAACGCCCCTTGAAAAAAAACCGCCCCTTATTCCCCACCACTTTAATTTTAGAGTAATTCTTAGGAAATGTTACGATTAAATAAGAATAAAATTACTCTAAAAAATGACGGATGTGAAAAAAAAGTCGGGTATTAAAAATTGTACGGTCCGTAATGAGATGGATGGCAAGTATGTATGCATCCTCTCTCCTCGTTGCCTCGCCACTCACTTTTTGTTCTTTTCATTTATTTTTTATTTATTTATTTTTTCCCTATATTATTCCGAACTTTAAGTCCTATTTCGTATTTAAAGTTACGTTTTTTCTTAGTTTTCTTATCAGAGGTTAGAAACGAAATTAATCTTGTTCCAGGTACTTTGAAATAGACTATCATTTAAACAACCAGCGTTCCTGTAAATGACAGTCAATAATTTTCAGATTTCGTTATCAGTTAATGTTGTGTTAGCATGTAAGAGAAAGTGCGTGGTATTAGTCACAGTCATTTCTAAATGATAAATCTCCGAAGCAAGCATCTAGTAAGTAATTAATAATCGATGCAGACTCATTTGATAATAATAGTCTCTAACTTTTCATTAGAACGAAAATTCCTCGCTTTTAATAAAAAGTTTTTTTTAGTAGTTTGTGCTTTTAACCCTTTCCGGCGCAAGGTAATTCGGATCATTTAAATTATACCGGAATTCACGAACAAAATTAAAATAAAAGAATTTGACGACGTTTTCCGCTATGTTATAAAAGTAAAATTTTGCTAAAAAAAATTCTGGGATGAGATTTTGCAGTTGAAAATTAAAATTAGGTGATACTGTAGTGGCATCACCGCCCCTGAAAGGGTTAAATATCATAAATGAACTTCTTTGCTCGCTACATAATTTTTTAATTTGAAAGTGGAATATTTCCAACTATGAAGTATATTTCCAACTATAAATATTACTAACTAATAAAAACTCATACCTGTCGACTGTCGAATTAATATTTTATAGTACAGTTAATCCCTGCCTTTATTTCAACACCAATCTTTTTTTAGAGTATTTTCCCTTTTATTTAATTGTAATTACAGTTTGTAGAAAACTAATCCCCCCCCCCCCCTTACACACACACACACAAAATAAAAATAAGAAAAGGTGAAGATAAGGGGACGCGTAATAACAATGCTACAAAATATAAATTAATCTGTTGGCAGGTATGGAAACTTGTTAGCATGTGTTGTGACGTATCTTGAGATGTAGACAGACAAGACTAAAACAAAAACATTTTTAGCATCATTTAACTTTAGTTAGCACTTTATCAATCTAAAATATGAAATAATTACAGAAAATAACTGGAATTTAGCGCATGCTATTATACGTAATTACTGCAATTTAAATAAAATAATCAATTTACTTCTTTATTTAATTTTTATACTGAATTTATTTTTTTAGACAATGAAAAAAAAAAAAAAAAGGATTAAAAAATAAAATAAAAAATACGCATTTTATAAAATACCAGAAAATAAAAAAATAGGCTAAACGAAGCTCCGCAAATTTTAATTAACATGTTGTTTTGAAATGTTTACTTTTCCAGGCGGCAGTTTAATAAAGTAACTCACGAAAATGTATTTTCAAACTTTTTCTTTTGACACGTTTGAAGAAAAAAGTGTTAAATATATATGCATTAACCTAAAATTACATGCACCGTAAAATGTTGGTTTAAAGCCTTAATCAGTAGAAACATTCAAAATACTTTATATTTTTGTCTGTTATTATGATATTGAGACAAAGCTTAAGAGCTAAAACATATTTTCGTACGGTTTCAACATCTTATAAAAAAGGTTTGTAATATAAAAGTATTTTCAGTGAGTTTAGCTATATTTATTCAGGTTTTAAAATGTACACTTTTTGTCACGGTTGCTTAGTTTGAAAATGCTTTTCGTGTGAAAAATAAATTGCTGTATTTCTATGAAAAGGAACCAGATTTAGAAAGGAATATTTAGAACTTAAAATTATTTGTATCATTAAAACTTATTCATTCTCTTTTTTTTTTTTTTTTTTTTTAAGTTATCCAAAGAAAATATTACTGATATCTTAGGCACAAATAAATGTTCTATATTTATAATTTTAAATGAATTGAACTCAAGGTGTTTTTGTGTAACTTTACTTTCAAAAATAATAATATTAAAAAATAAATAATAAAAAATGAAATAAAATAATATTCTAGTATGTTATGGGTATCGCAAAATTTTCTTCTATATTTTTTTAAACAAATTTACGCAGTAAAAATTATTTATTAAGACTATTATCTGTTGAAATTATTTGCGCGTTAAGTGTAAATGATTTTCATCTCAGAGAACTATGATAAAGTTACTTTTGTACCCCGTAAACGATATTTATATATGTATTTTATATTTATTTATTTATTTATAATACATCTATACACACACACTCTATTAAAAAAAAAAAAAAAAAAAAAAAAAAAAAAAAGACGCACCAAGAAGAAGTGGGGACAAAAATTGGTAGATGGGGTGGAATGGGTAGTCCGAATGGGACAAAAATTGGTAGATGTGATGTGCATGTGGAGAAAAACAATGATTACAGTTTTAGAAAATTTGAATGATTTAATCAAGAGAAAGGGCCTCATAAATTAAACTAGTCAATAACGCGTTGGTCCACTTCTGGCCCTTATATACGCAGTTATTCGGCTTGGTATTAATTGATAGAGTTGTCAGATGTGCTCCTGTGATGTATCGTGCAAAATTCTGTCCAATTGTTGCATTAAATTGGTAAAATCCCGAGCTGGTTGTAGGATCCTTTTTATGATGCTCCAAACGTCCTCAGTGGAAGAAAAATGCGGGGACTGTGTCAACCTCATTGATCCGCCTAGGGTATTTTTCCACTGATTCGTTTATAATAATTATCATTCTGTGTATTTATACAAAGTGTATTTTAAATTAAAACAATATATATAATTAAATAATAAAAATAATAAAAATAATAAAAAAAAATGTATTGAATCCATATACACACATCTATCTATATATATCTATATATGTGTGTGTGTGTGTGTGTGTGTGTGTGTGTGTGTGTGTGTGTGTGTGTGTATTCAATGCATATTTTGCTTTATTTCAAAGTAAAGTAGTTTATTAGGGTTACTTTTTGGAATAATAATTTAAGAGATGAAAGAAATAACCTTTTAAGAAGGTATTTTAAGTGTAATAATATTGCTCAAACTTGAAACATGATATTATGAATTTGAAAAGTTAGAAATTAAATCAATGTGAGATTTATTTATTTATTTATTTATTTATTTATTTATTTATTTATTTTTATTGAATTTGCATCAAACGTTTCTTACAATTAAAAAAAAAAATTGCAATTAAAAAAATATAACTAATTTTATTTTATTGCTTTCTGAAAATATATTATATAAGGAAAATATTCAAGTAAGAGATTTTTGCGCATCTATACGTTTTACGGTCTTCTGAATTCATTTTATTAGGCAATGTATTAGTGTGTTTATATGTGTGTGAATGAAAGCTATAAATTTTAAATGTTTCATTCGATTGAACTCGACTTTGGTACGTATTTTACAGATCCCTGTCATATGACCATTACAGACTTTAATGAGTGCATGTTTTACAGATTTTTAAAGGGACGCCAAAAAATTGCTCTATCATTATAGCCTTTAGACTGAAATTATTAAAAGTGTCATATCATCTAAATGCTTTATCTGACAGAGCTAAAAAATAGGTAGGTATGTTATATATCACCATATCACGTCATGAATAGATTTTAAAGAGTGTATAATTCATAGTTCTTTTACTCTGACACAAAGAAAATTCTTTATCATTACGATCTATGGTCACGAATTATTTGATTTTGTTTTCATTTAAACTGGGATTAGAATGTTATAAGTCATCGTCGCAAGAACTAGATAAACTTCTATCAGTGTAATAATTATAATTATTTTATATGTTATGAAACGGGATTCATATACATTACGTCTATGGATTCAAAATAATTGAACTTCTTTTATAAAACATTCATTTGTTTTAAACATTGAAGTATTAATACAGTTGATGATCCACAAGCATATCTGCGAATATTCTAATTAATATTCCGTAGAATTATTAGCACCGCCCTTTTTTCCACACCACTTAATTTATAAAGTAATTTTCTTCAAATTTGGTAACGATTAATTAAGAAGAAAAATTCTCTGAAAAAAGACTGGCGTAATAAAAAAAGGCGGGGACTATAGGACTACGGAATATTAATTAGAATGTTGGCAGGTTAGACACAAGTCACAGAAGAAATAAAAAATATATTATTGAAAAAGTTTCACTGAGTTGTTTTCATTAAAATGTGCAAAAAAGCATGTTTTTTTTTTTTTTCTTTAATAAGAAAAAATACCAGTTGCATTTCTTAACAACAGAAGTTTGCCATATTCGCAATATCTTCTCGCATTTTAAACAGATCCGCCTTCTAAAATGACACTGCAAATGCTCATTAATATGACTTTCGCGTGTTGCATATGATTTTAGATGTTAGTGAACGTTTACGATAATAATTTATTGCTATTTACTGCTGTTTATCGTTCTAAAAATAAATTTACGATATTATTAAGATATAAAGCACAGTTAGTTAAACATTATTATGAGGATACTCAACGCACAATGCTTGACGGCCATTATCATGAGCGACGGCCGTCACATTGAGTATTTAGAGTCCTAGTTGCGTTATTGAATGCATAGCTGCCATTTTTTTTAAAAATTTATTCTGTAATGCTGTTGGTCCCGCCCCTTTTTCCCGGTATTATATTTCTATGGTAATTTTCCTCATAATTAATCTTAATTAAACATCAAAGAAATTTTCCTACAAAGATTACTTTGTAAAAAATAGGCGGGGCTAAAAGCATTCCGGAATAAATTTTAAAAAGTTGGTAGCTAAGTGAATGCACAGTGTCACTATAAAAAAGCAATTTTTAATTAAAATGTCTTCTGATGGAGAAAAATTAAATCAATTTCGTAATAAATTTTTCGTTATCAAAAGATATCCTATGCCATTCTGCGCATTTCACTGAAAACTTCGTACAGCTTTGGTCAATATTTTTTAATAACATATTTTCTGGAATGAAACACGGGCGCAGAATTCATACCGGTATTTGTTTAAAAACTTTCTTTACCTATATAATATTGTTGATTTAAGAAGTAGAGAATTTTGTTACATTGATAGTGGTATGAATTCTGCGCCCGTGTTCCATCCCTGTATTTTTTATTTTGGTCATATATTGCCTTGCTTGACCATTATAGGAATCCGTGATCGTATAACCATAGCCTCCTTAACTAGATGCCTGTCGCGTAGCTCGGAAACTATGCAACAGTTGATGCGGTAGACAACGCCACCTGGTTCAGATTGCGCGACTTTTTTATTCAACAGCCACCAAAAATTTTGTAAAGTGGGATATGATATATATAAAAGGCGAATAGAATCGAAGAAACGTCGATTATATATATCATATATCACTTCTTTAAATGATTGGTGGTAGTTGAATAGAATAGTCCCATAATCTGTACCAGGTGGCGCTGTCTACCGCTTCAACTGTTGCATAGTTTCCGAACCACGCGACAGGCATCTAGTTAAGGAGGCTATGGTATAACTTATAGTTTTTGTACAGGGAAATTTCAAATAAAATACACATATTACGTCACATTGGAGCTAATTATGCAACGCTCATTTCATTAATTATTTATAGGGACCTGAATTGATATATATTTGGAATTTTTGATAGAAATGGTCGCTAATGGATGCTGTTTGCTCAAAATGTAAACTGTTTTATAGGGCACAAAATACAATTCGATTATATTATACTAGTTTACTGCGTAAATATACAAAACTTGAGAAAATATGATCAAAGATCCAGCTTTTGATTGTTACAGACATTTACGTTGATTTGAATTTGTTTAACAACCTGATAACTACTAAATGTAAGAAAATTCGAGTGGAGCCACTCCATAGTTGTTTTTTATTATTATGATCAAAATGTTTGAAACAAATCTCCGATAAATACATTAAAAATTACCGACAGTTTTAATTTATTTAAAACACACACATATATATATATATAAATTTCGTAATTACAGATAATATTTTTGTAATGGTTCTACTGTATTAAAATTCTTAAAAAAGAAGTTAATTTATATTATTGAAGTTAATTTCCGAATTTTTTGAGCTATAAAAGACAATGTGTTAGTGCTTTTAAAATGGTATTTATTGAAACTTTAGGGTAAATTCACTATAATTTATCTTTTATATAATACAACTTTTTTTTTTTTTTTTCGTACGCTTGAAAAAATGTAGAATGTAGAATTCATATATTATGGTTTTATTGCATATAACGTGCTGTAAAATGTGTTTGAAATTACAGTAATTGCTCCCAAAAAATTAGTAACTAAACAATTAAAGATTTTTAGTCATTTGATATATCGAAACTTAAATAGTTTTTTATATTAATAATAATTAATAATACTTTTTATTTATATAATTACAATAAATTACTCTAAATATGCTTAGAATTTTATGGCATCATACTAAGTTTTAAAAATGCCTATAATACGAACAAGATAAAAGCATATAATAACGAATAATATATATATATATATATATATATATATATATATATTAATAATGACCGTTATTCTTATTTTTAAATTCAGCCGCGAATATATGTTCATGAATGTTATGGCCGTATCACACCAGAAAGTTTCATCAAACATTTTGCTCAACACAATTGAACAGTCTAATCCCCCCCCCCCCCATCACCACCACCGCCACCATAAAATTCAGCAGGTAGTCAACTTTTTCGACCGGATCTCAGAAAAGTTCATCATGCAGTGTTGTGTAAAATGTCGTGCAACATCTTTTGAGTGACATAGCCACTAAAGAAATACTTAAAAAAAAAAAATAAATAAAAGAATAAATAAGATCTCCAAAAAATAAAACATGTATTCCAAGCATTTTTTTACAAAAAGCGAAATTGCGATTCAAACGCATTTAATGGCCTGTAGGCATAGCTGCCAATATTTTAGTTTATTCCGGAATACTTTTAGCCCCGCCTTTATTTTGCACCACTTTATTTATAGAAAAATTTTCTCCAATATATAACTTCGATAAAATAAGGCAAAATTACTTTTAAAAAATAGGTGGTACGAAATAAAGGCGGGGCTAAAAATACTCCGGAATATATTAAAATATTGGCAGCTAAGCGTAGGTTCTGTTCTCCAAACCAGTGCTGCCAGATTGCGGGAAAATTTTATTTAATAAATAACCCACCACTAAATTTAAATTGAAACGGTTTCCTAATTGTTTCGAAGTATATTTTACTGAAATCGTCTATGTAATTAAATAACCGATGCAAGTAAAATTTAAGGGTGGATGTTGAATAAAAATTTCCAACAAATCTGGGAGCACTGCTCCAAACATGTAGACGAGAAGTGCCGCAGTCGCACTTGCCAACCTAGGAGCTGGACGTTTTCTGTAGTTTTCTCCGAAACTCACGTCAACTTCTGTTATGTTCCATTAGAAATACCCTAAACCTAAGTTCTAAGCTTATTTAATCGCCTTCATCGCAAAAAGCACAGTCTTTCGAATTTATACTCTCATATTATATATCAATTTGCGATAGTGAGTAATGCAATGCAAAATAATTCATAGATAATAAATAGTCTGTAATACCCCCTATTTATTGGGCCCATCTGATTTTATATACACAGTGCAGAAAGAATAAAAGTTGCAAAAATTTTAATAATCTAGTAAAAAAAAAAAAAAAAAAAAAAAAAAAAATAGCATAACTCACAAGTAAACCTTCTCTCCTTTGATACCGGTTTACCGGAAACCCATATATTTTCTGAAAGCTTATGTCATAAGCAGAAAAACTGTGAAATCTTAGGGGCAGAGGAACAAGCGTTTAGGAGCTACAGGACCCACAAAGTATCAGTTAAGTGTGTACAGATGGACATATTCCCATAATGACGTCTCTATTTCTTGTATGTTCCCGTATGTTGCTGTGAAGTACTAACATATTGTAGTCTTCTTCTTACATTGTAGATGGATCCTAAAGTCGTTGTGGCTGCCTTGGTCTCGCAATTCGGAACAAGCAATCGGTCTCCGAACATCCAGGAATCGGAGATAATAAAACACGTAACTACCCTTCTGGAAAATGATATGGAAATTGTGGAAGAGATCCAGACATTAGGATTTTCTGGAAGCAATGTAGAAGAATGGGACGAGGAAATGGACTTCGGGGATGACAGTGTCGATAAGGAACAGGAATGCTCGTCGCAACAGTCATCGTCCTCCACTTCTATCGTGACGTATTTTGGCCAAGTAGGCCTGATGACAGGAAGAAAATTCTGCTTTTAGGGGATTCGTGGTGTTCTAACAAAGATCATGCATTGTTTGCTATTGAATTACCTGATAGTAAAGTCCTACAAAGATAACTGGTACCTAAGGATGTACAGAAAAGATCCAGCCTCTGGATATTTCTTTTTTCAGACACTACAAATCTTTTGTTCGTTACATAACGGACACAATCATTATCGAGACACAGGAGCACATCTGGCATCGCGATAGTTTTCCGGCCCTGCAGTCATTTTCCCTAAATCAGTTCAATGCTCCTCGTTTAAAGAACTTGATTAAGTATGCTTTTTATAAGTGCGGATACTTGGACGACGAATCTGGAATGTGGATTACGCCAATGGATTACTGCTTTGATTCGTTGACGAATGATGAGTGTGCAAAGTATGCGGCTATCGCTTTTGTAAAATGTGCATATTGTGAACTGTCTTTCTGCCCGTTTCACTATTTATTTGATGAATTGCACATTGATTGTCTCTTGTAATAGATTTTGTTTGAAGTCAATAACACAAGACACATTTTCAACATCCCAAGGTATATTTTTTCATTTCAACGAGTTGTTTCTTCCTTTATTTTGAGATCTACACCTTCTTATCATATTATTAGTTCATATAAATACGTGAAACGAGCATTTTAGCGACTTTTGGTGTCATGTTTCTAATACTTTACTGATACTTTGTGGGTCCTATAGCTCCTAAACGCTTATCCCTCTGCCCCTAAGATTTTACAGTTTTTCTAATTGTGACATAAGCTTTCAGAAAATATATAGGTTTCCGGGAAACCGGTATCAAAGGAGAGAAGGTTTACTTGTCAGTTTAAGAATGCTGATTCCGATTATTTTGTCCCAAGCAATTTCTAAATTATGTAATTACTCTTTTAATAATCTATTTGACACCCTCTTTAAATGTTTCAGTACTGTTCATTGTTCAATTAGAAGTGGATTGTAAGCAGTGCTGCCAGATTGAAGGAAATTTTTACTCAATGTCCACCACTATATTTTAATTGTAACGATTGAGTAACCGTTTCAAAGACATCATACGGAAAGAAGTCGTTAATCATTAGGATATCGTCATGCTTAAAATTTAGTGGTGGATGTTGAATAAAAATTTCCTCCAATCTGGCAGCACTGATTGTAAGTAAGATGATATATTTTATTTTCATATCAATTATCAAATTTCTAGCTGAGGGTGGTTACGGACCAGCCTTTTTTTCTGATTCTTCCACCAGAATATTTATATAATAATTTTTACATAATTAATGGTGCAAATATATACTAGGATTTTTTAAAAACATTTATCCTTAATCTAGAGTACGAATTATATCACCCTGAAACAAAAAAAAAAAAAAAAACCTTTTACAAAAAGAAAAAAAAAAATCATGCAAAGAAGGGTTAAATGACCATGACAGTATTTTCCATAGCTGACAATGTTTTAATTTATTCCGGAGTACTTTTAGCTCCGACTTGATTCCGCATCACTTTATTTATAGAAAAATCTTCTTCAATACATAACTTCGATAAAATAAGAAAAAATTACTTTTAAAAAATAAGTGGTTCGAATTAGAGGCGGGACTAAAATGACTCCGGAATAAATTAAAATATTGACAGCTATGTATTTTTGAAGGATTTACTTATTTCGGAGAAGATGAAATGTGGCAGGAATCGGAAAGGAAATGTTTCTGGAATTGTGAATGCATAACTACAGGCGCCTGTGAAAAATGGTGGCAATGGGAAGCGAATCTTGTCAGGTAAGGAGTTAAGAGATCACTAATGCCGTGTACATATTTTATTTAATTGCTTCAAGTTAGACTTTAATTTTTTATACAATTGTAAAATTTTTAGTAAAATGCTGTTTTAGTAAAACAGATTTACCAAGTTTCTTAATTTATTCCAGAGCATTTTTAGACACGATTTTATTTCACACCACCTAATTTATAGAGTATTTTTTTATAACATATCACTAAGATAAAATAAGAAAAAAAAAATACTCTTTTAATATGTGGAGTGAAAAAAAGGTGGGGCTAAAAATGCTCCGGAATAAATTAAGGGACTTGGCAACTCTGGTAATATATTATAAAAAGCCATTCTATTCTTTCTTAATAAAAAAAAAAAAAAAAAAAAAAAAAAAAAAAACGCGTATTTAACCCCTTAACGCGCGCTGTCCTCGCTGCGCGGAACGCTGTCCTCGGACGCAAAATTTAAGATCCAGATGCGAAAATTCATCCCGGAAATATTTTAGCAAAAATTTACGTTTATAACATATCAGAAAAGGCCGTTCTTTTTAACCTTGGCTTAAAATTTAAAATTTCTTTTAGTTTAATTTAGTTCATGAATTCCGGTGGATGTATAATTTAAATGATACGAATTGTCTTGCGCCGCAAAGGGTTAAATATAGTCCTATCACAGATAATGTTAAAATTCAAGTTTAATTTTTACTAAAATCTAAATAAGATTTTTTATTTTTTTATTTTATGGAATTCATTATTATGAAAACTATTTGTTGACTATAGCAGAAATATAAAGATGTTTATTCGAATTTCATGTATAAAGTATTGTCTGCTCAAACAAAGATAAAGTATCGACTATGTATTTATGTATTCTTGATCTTGCAGTGTAAAAGGAAATCTATGTTCAAGATGGATATATTTCAATATATCTCTCTGAATTTCATTTCGAAAAGACTTCATGTAAAATACGCTGCTATCATTTATTCAAACCTAACTCAACATCTCTTAGTATTTGTAACTAAAGGTATCCACACAATAAATTTAAATCAACTTTATTTCTAAATGTAACTCTAAAATGTACTACAGAAGTGCATTTACAAAATTATTCCGAATTTTATTTCAATATCCAAGTAGAAGAATAGAGTAAAATGCAAAAGAGATAATAAAATGAATTCTAGACTTTATTCGCATAAAACCACCTTAGTTTTTATTTCATCCTTATTGGAGGATAATGGACCAACCATTTTAGCTCAAGACTTTAAAGATTTGAAGACGCAGGTTGAGAAAAAATCAATTTGATAAAATAAAAGTGGTTTCAACTAAGCGAACTCCGTTCTTATTCCCCAGATAATGTATCCAGAAATCTATTTATTTATGGCGTTCATTTGACATGTTAAATGCCTCCCGCGTTTCAGAAGCGAGGGCCAAATGGCGTCTTATGCCCACAAAATAGGATAATTTGCATAGAATTGGAGCGGTCTTCCAGTCGTAAAAGTGTTGGGCTCTTGGAGGGAAAAAGGTCGTAATTGAAAATATTTATTATCAAATACAAGAACGATAGAGGATTATTTTCATTTGAATATTGTGGAATATTTTATGAAGACTTGTATTTTGTGACACTAATGTAAGATTGATGCGAGCACCAGAAAAATGCTTTAAATGATAAAAGATTAAATAAGATAAGAATTTTATCTTTAGACAAGAAAAAAAAATTGTTTCATGAAAATCTAATTAAAATAATCGTTATTTAATTAAGTTTTATTTGATAAATATTATAGAATGATTATAAAGATTTTAAATTGCCCAGTATTCCCTATTTCTTAAACGGAAAGCTAATTAAACATTTTATCAGTAGAAATAATAAATGTTTTGAAGTTGAACTAATGTTTTATTTCTTTATTTTACTATTTCTCCATTTTATTTTAGGGTTTTCTTTCTTTCTTTTCTTTCTTTCTTTCTTTTAATTTTTAGCGTTATTAAAACAAGTTATATGTCAAACAATACCTTTTTTTAGTTTAAAAACTTTATTTAAAAAATAATATGTCCTGATCTTCATGTACTTTATACTACATATATTTGATTTATTTATGACGTTTATTTGACACAATAATTGCTTGTCACGTTTCAGAAGCAAGAGTGAAACTGTGTCTTATGCAGGGCATTTAGCGGCCCCTTAATTGAATACATTTTTTTTTTTTTTAATTCAGTAATCATTTGCCGTGATTTTCGGGAAAAAACTGCGAACGATTATACTAAAGCTTTAATTAAAAAAAAAAAAAAAAAAAAAAAAGTAGTATTTAATTTAGGGACTACTAAATGTCCTGCTTATGCCTTTACAATAGGGTAATTGGCATAGAATCGAAGACACCTTCAAGTCATAAAAGTGTCAATCTTTTGGTAAGTAGGGATCTTAATTTAAAATATTTATTATCAAATATAAGAACGATAAAGGATTATTTTCATTTTAATATTTAGAAATATTTTATGAAGTTTTACGACGCTTAAAAATATGTATAACGCTTTCTGCGTACCGGAAATATTAAGAGACTTTTTTTTTTTTTCCCAATGATATTTTCACTGATTAAATAAAATAAGAATTTTCATTAAAATTCAACGGTAGATAAAAAGGTAAAAGAAGGCAACTATGGCAAAGGCATTAGGGTTCGAACGAATCGGGTTTTCTTCAAGCCCTCCTTCACTACTGTACATATATAAACAGACTTACAAACATTTTAATTTATTCCGGAGCACTTATGATACTCGCACTTTTTTACCCCACTTTATTTATTATAAAATTTTAATCAGTATGTAATTAGGATAAAATATAAATCAAAATACCCTCCAGGAAAAGTGTTCTGTTAAAAGGGTGGGTAATAATGATGTTCAGGAATAAATTAAAATGTTGGTGTGCCAGATATAAATTATAAATTTCTTTTTAAAACAAAAATTACTATGCGAATTTAATGGTATAGAAAATCAAAGAAATTTTGTACCATTCGAGCCCTGGAATTGAGTAGAATACACGCTTAAAGACTGTCTCAAAAACGAAGAAAGCGAACTGAAGAAATGCATTGAAATACAACATTATCAGGAATATTTTGAATAAATTAACAAAAGAACCATTAAAATCAGTTTGAAAAAAAAAAAAAAAATACACTGCATAATTATTTTACAGGACATCCGACTACGAAATTTTATTGCTATGTTAAAGTGGGAATATTATTCTGACTGTCCAACTACTTGATTTTTTTACTTATATTTTAAAACTTATTCTTAGGGCCCTATGTGTTCCTTTACTAAAATTTCTCATTTAAAATCTGTCCGCATCCTGACAAGTTCTAAAAACCTAATACATTTTGGCGATCGGGTATAAATTTCATTTCTTTTTCAGAAGTATTTTTATATTAAAAAAAAAAAAAAATCATCTTTAAAAATGAATCAATTTGGTCAACATGAATTCAAATTATTTAAAGTTCGTTTTAAAAGTATTGCATTGTTTAAAAAAGAAAAAAAAAAAAATGTGTTACATAATATATTTTTTTTTTTTTTTATTATATGAGCGCGAATACTTATTTATGTGAAGCACAGAATATTTGAAAGATATTGAATAATAAAAGTTAGTCCAACCAATTTCTTATTATATACAAATGAAAAATAAAATTAACAATATCAACCATCCAAAATAATAAAGAAATGTTATTTATTTATTTATTTCTGTGCGTGTGTGTGTTTTATTTATACCGATGATTACCTATTATTTAAACATATTTGTTACCCATTATTTATACATATTTGTTACGTATTATTTATACATATGATTACACCAGAAATTGTGAAGTTCCCACTAACAATAAATAAACAATAAGCAATGCGATATCGAATATTCTGAGCAATAACAATAATCTGACATATTATATTACAATTCAGAATTTTTAGTTTCATGTACACAACAAAAAAAAGTACAAACAAAAAAAAAAAAAAAAAGGAAGAAGAAGAAATCAGTACTGCCAATTCAGGGAATTTTTTATTCAACAATCACCAATAATTTTGTGGAGTGATATTTCATAAATATAACAGACGATTAATTTTCGAATTGATTAGGCAACCATTACAATTAAAAATTATTGGTAGGTATTAACTAAAATGTCCCTAAATTTGGCAACACAGGAATAAGGATGATTTATAACATTTTATTGTTAAAAATTGAAAGAAACATATACTTCACCCTGTAATTTTGAAGATTGTCAACAACGCAGGGTAAGCTTACATTCCTGCCAGCTGTTACTGTAATGTTCGGTATTGGCTCGGCAAAAACGGGATCCGTGCTATCAGGTTCTCTTTGGGCTGTTACTAGAAAGAAATAACAAACAGAATTTCAGTATAATGCACTATAAAAATATAAACATTGTTTCATAAAAAACAGCTATAAACGATTCTAGTGCTGTATTGGATATTATAAATTAAACTTATAAAATAAGTTTTAAAATAAGTCTCTTATCCTCATAATGAAAGTTTACGCAAAATTTTGCCTCGTTTTAACACATTTTTGATCACGAGTTATCTCGTTTTTTAGAAAAAATAAGTCTGCCTTTAGGCGTTCCGCAGAAAACAATGCATTATTTATTTAAAAAAGATTTTGTGCATTCATGTTTAGTTTATTGTGTGTTATCAATATATATGTTCTTCAATGAAAATTAACCCATGGGTTGCTGAAGACAAAGATTAGGTTATTGAAATACGAATACGAAAATCTTTTTGTTAAATAATGTAACAATTTAATGTAACGCCAAAAGATGGGGTTTGTAAATAAAAATAGGATATAATGCGGGCATCAAACAAATTCCGAATAAATTAATTTAGAAAATTAATAGTCAATGATGTTCATATTATTATAATAAATGATATTTTAAAAGTGTTTGCAATGTGTATAAATAGATGTATTAAGCATGTGTTATTCAAATCAAAACATTTCATTTCACAAAACGCTTAAAAAATTAAAATAATGTTTTAATTCGCGTAAGACTTGTTTGTTGTTTGGAATATTGTTTTTTCCATTAGAACTGATTTGGCTTCATCGTAAATATACAATACAAAAACTAAAAGTAAGTAAATAAAATAAATAAATAAATAAAAATAAATGAATAAATAAATAAAAATAAATAACTAGAACGAAAGAAAGATATATTTTCAGAAAAGTAAATTCAAAGCCATTGTATATTTGAATATATGTAAAAGAAGAAGCTACTCCGAATTCGTATCTATTTTGCAATGATGATAAATGCCTTTCAGACCACTTTGCAAGTAATATTAAGTGCTTGTATGAATGGATGGTAACAATTTATCTTTGCGAAGAATATACATTTTCCGAAAACGGAGATAAATATTTCACTTCACATTCTTGTTTAAAGTGTCTGTTTTAAAACTTTCAAAACATTTACAAAATGTTATATTTTTAAATTTTCATAGCAATAATTAAACAAAAATGTGATTTGAACGAAGAAATAGAAAACTATTTATCACATCTATTGGACATCGTCAATCGTTAAATAAGGCATAGTTTTTTTTTTTTTTTTTCATCATTTTCAGAAATTGATTTATATAGTAAGCTTATATATATTTAAAAAAAAGAATTACCGAATTTCTTGTGCATAAAATAAGTTTTTAAATTTAATAATCTTAAAAGTAAAAGTTGTTTTTTTTTTTCCCCCCACAAAATTGAATGTCATATAGTACATAGGTGCCAAATCCCCGTATTTTCAACGGAGACTGCTTAAGGGAAAGTTTTTTATGAGTGTTTTTATTTTATTTTATTTTATTCATTCGTAGAAAATATATGTGAAAAATTATTATTTTTTAAATACTGGTGATGAATCTGATTTAAAAATTAGAAATGCTGTCATCTATGCATATGTTTTGAATTTATATCCTATATGCATATAGATATCTACATGTTTATATATACAGGTAGACAACTTGAGAAGAAATAATTTTATTTTATAGGGTGGTCACAGACCATATTTTTTTCCTGAATCTCCCACCAATATCTTTTATTTCGGAATTTTTAATAGTATGTTTGCGCCATTAATTAAATACAAATTATCATACAAATATTCTGGTTGAAGCATCAGCGAAAAAAGGTGTGTCTGAATCTGAAACCACCCTGTTTTAAATGCGTTAATTTCCCTTCATGTTTCCTGTCTTACGACTGTCCTGTTTGAAAATCATAGCAGCCAACTTCTACGATTTTCGGTTATCGGAAAATTGTCATAGTAGATTTCTATTGATTTTTGAAACAGTTTCTACTAATTAAATAGAATTAAAATTTCTATTAAAACTTTCAAGTGTAAAAGTTGGCCAGCATGGAAAGTTGTAGGCTATATTACCCGATATCACTTTCTGGAAATTATATATTATTGTTTTTTCACTCAATCAGACTGCATAGTGGTCCTTATAAGAGCAAAAGACATTCGAAAATACGTTTTAAATGTTCTTAAAAATCCTTTTATTTTCTTTTTGGAATAAATATATTTTATTATTTTTTAAACAAATTTTATGTTTTCGATTTCTAATTCCTAGCCCCTATTCACACAAATTTTGGAGAAAAACAAGAAAACTTCAAACGGCTAAGCAGACGAGTGCGCCCTGGGACCGAACGTGTCATCTCCAATCTTCTAGCTTAGACAGCAAAATCTCTTGTTCAAAGGAGTCTTTAAAACAAAACAAAAGTTCTGTGATTATTTTAATTAATTACGTCAATTTCTCTTTATAAAAGAGAAAAAAAAAAAAAAAAAAAAAAGCTGTGAGAAAATGCATAACCTCTGAGATAAAAATCGTGTGCTCTCATCATGGAAAATAATTTTGATAAATAATAATTTTAATAAATATTTTGCACTGCAAGAATTGATGTTGAAAAGTACAGAAGAATTTTTGCAGTGGTCATTGCATATCAGTGTATAACTGTAAACTGATTATTAATCCTACACTCATCACTTTCTACTGAAGGCATATTTTTAAGCATAGTTGACTGCAGTGAAACGGTGTTAAAATGAACCTCAATGCAATGCCATCTAAAGACCGAAATACATCGTTACTATTATTATCTATATTAATAAAATCAGACTTTTGTCTGTAAATTTGTCGGAATCAAAAAATTTTGCGATATCTTCACGTTTCACACCCCATAAAAGCCGAAAATGACTTCAGAAAATTTTGCCTGTGTGTGTGTGTGTCATCGTGTCCGTATGTCGCTTTTTTTGTCCGGGCATCACTTGAGAACGGCTGGGCGGAATTCAACGGCGCTCGGCAGGAATTTAGGTCTTCACCCAACTTAAAATTATATCTATCAACTTTTCAGAAATTCCTCCCCTTTACCCCCTGGGGGGTAAAAGACTAAAACACGTTTGTCCGGGCATCACTCGAGAACGGCTGGACGGAATTCAACGGCGCTTGGCAGAAACTTAGGTCTTTACCCAACTTAGAATTATATCTATAGAAATTTTCAAAATTATGATTAGTGTTTAAATTGTGGGTAAAAAACGCCTGCGCATGCGCCATAAACACTTTTTCCCTAAAACGCTTTGAATGGAAAAATAAAACATAAAAATAAATTTGTAAGTTAAAGACTTTTTTATTCGCGTGATTCGCACTACAAATTCTGAAAAGATTGAAATGAAGTGTTGCCATCTAAGTTTAACACTTTAGTTAATTTTAAAAAACCTAATTATCGTATCGAAAAACTGTTTACACCCCAGGATGCAGAAAAATCACCCCTTTCATTTGGTACTAAATTTGTAACGATAGGTCTAATATTTCTAATTTATTTTTCCCTTTTTCCGTTTTTCCGTTGCCACTTAAATTTCATACTTTAGTTATTTTTTAAAAATCTAATTGTCGCATCGAAAAACTGTTTGCACCCCTGGATTCAGAAAAATCGTCCCTTTCATTTGGTACCAAATTTATAAATATAGATCTGATATTTATAATTTATTTTCCCCTTTTTCCGTTTTAAGCCCAGATTCGGATACGCATTTATATATATTTTAGTTTTCGAGAAATAAAATGAAATATTTTTAATTTCACGTGATTAATAAAAATTAGAGAGAAAAATAAATAGTTGACCTACAAAAGTTGGTGTTTTTTTTTTTTTTTAAATCAGGAATTTGCATGTGGATAAATATTTTCATAGAGATATTTGGCATTAGTTTAATATTTTTATTTAATTAAGCAGTACTTTTCTTTCCTGCAGTAAAACAAAATTTTTTATTGTTATTATGTACCTTATGAGGTTCTTTTATGCTCTCTCCTTAATTGTAAATGATTATAATTTAGATTTTATTAAGATTTTTTATTATTATTTTGTAAATATCAGAAAAGAGTTTTTATTTTATTTTATTTATTTATTTATTTTGTGTATGGATCAGCTTTAGTATCGGATCCCTTTGGCAAAATTTATAATTCGGCACAGAAGTAGCTCGGACGTTTCTCGCCAAGCTCTTTAATCGCACAATTGAGATAGCCAATTCAGTTCATCGCAAAAAGGCTTAAAATATTTAAAGTCACCAAAGGGGTCCCATATTAAAGCTGTGCTTTTTGTATTTATTTATTTATAATAATTTCTATTAAAGACTTCTGTGGTCGCGAAATTTAGGTACAACTATAGTATTTCCCCACAGCTGAATTTGGCGATTTTTCTTTGGCGCCGATTTGAACGATAACGATGTCGTTCTGGACTGTTTGCGATATAATATTTCAGCCTGCATGCTATTTACTTTGGATTTATGATTTTATGATTTGATTTATAATATAGCTTACAATTTTATCATTTATGCTATATGATTTATGATTTTTAGATTTATGATTTAGCCATAATCGCCAAAAATAAATCGCCAGATTCAGCTGTGGGGAAATATTATAGTTGTTCCTAAATTTGGTGCGTAAATTGTTTGTATGCATCCGGCACTTATTGTAACTGGATTTCACAAAATTCGAAATCCACCCCCCTCCCCCCCTCTAGGAGTCGGAGGGCAATAAACATGTTTTTCCGTTTGAATCCGCTTTGAATTATCTTAGAATGGCGAATTTTGGTGTGTGGATATTGATTAAGTGCACGCATTATGTACATTAGTGGGATTTTGCAAAACTTCGAACTCACCCGCTGAGGAAGGGGAAGTAAGAAGTGGGTAAGTTGTGCCGAAGACAGTAGGGACCCAGACTCCTCACGTTGCGAGCGAGAATACCTCTACCAATCACAGCGAGAACTTAGGTTATTAATAAAGATATGGGATTTTGACAACTCATTTAAGTTTAATGTCCAGCGAAGCGGGCAAAGCCTGCTAGTTATTAATATTTACGTAATCCAGTATACGATTTATAAACTTTATATACACTGGAAATCATACAGCTAATTCTATGTAACACACATTCTTTTACCAAAACTACAGAAAATCGGATGAGTACATATGATATCGAAGTTATTTTGTGTAATCCTGTAGATTATTATGTTTATACACACCGCTGCCTGCTATGATCAAGCTTTTTAAGCATTTTATCAATTGTGTCAATTGTTAAGTACAGTGTAAACTTGTCAAAATGCGCCCAAAAAAATTCAGTCCATACAGCATAGACTGTAATGGTACAAGAATTTTTGGTTTGTCCCTGTAACAAGAAACATGACGCATACCGAATTGTATACAGTTATTCCCTTGAGTATGGTGAACATTTGTGCAAGTTTTTTTTAGGAACAATCGGAGGATTTTTGTGAATCGCTGTAGCAGTACACAGAAAAACACGCACACACAATTTAGTTGTGTGATTTTTGAAGTTTTACAAAAGATTATTGCAGTGTTTGTATATTATATGAATACAATCCAGTATTGCAAAAAAAAAAAAAAAAAAAAAAAAAAGATCTCTAAAGCTCTATGCAGGGGTGTTTGCGTTCCAAGTTTTTTATTTTATTTCCCACCAGTAATTATGAATTGTATTTTTGGTTATATTTAATTGCTAATCTTCATAACATCTCTAATAAAAAATTCTGGTAGTAAATTCCGGGACACAAACATGCCTGTGTGTGGAAATGTCGTTATCTTTTTCCAAAACACTCCTGTAACATTTGAAATGTACGCAAATTCCACAGATAAAGCAAAATAGTTTATTTTTAAAGTATTTCTAATGCAAAATCTGTATATATTAGATAAATACGAAAAATAAATAAATAAATAAATCGTAATACATGTATTTTTATCCTCTCCCCCCCCCCCCCAAAAAATAAATAAATAAATAAATAATAAATAATAATATAAAGTAATAAGAATTTCCCTTTGTTTTTAAAATTGGAATTTGCGAAAACTTATGAAGATACTTTTCTATAATAAGTACAAAACTTTGAATAAACACCATAAAATGCAATAAACTCGCAGTGGTTGTTTCAGGTTGAAAAAACTCATGACCCTTCCTCAGGTAAACAAAATAGGCACGAGCGCTACAATTATAGCGGCAACGCATAAACTATTTTTAGTGAAGAGAAAAATTACGGAAAGACGAATGTAAATGTAAATACTGGTGTCATCAGAATTATTAGAAAAAAAAAAATGCGATTAAAAAATATAACCAAATCTGAAAACTTAAAAATATCAAAATTAAACGAAAATCGAAGTTATGTGAGTAATTTCCAAGCATCAGACAAGAAGGGAGTGAAAGATATATCATTAACAAGATTTTTCGAATTTTTAAATATGAAAAAGCTTCATGGATATCCAAATGGGAAGAGGGGAAAAAATATGAAATTATGTTAGTTTTAGAAAAATCACAGCGATGACCATGAACCGGAAGCAATAGAAGATTTGGAAATCTCTTCACTACGAACATTCTGGCGGTGTTCGTTTATTATATATTTCAAACCCCTTCTAATTTGACCAATATAACCTAAATTGCACGATGAAAACGGGATTAAATAAATTCCAGATTGATTTTCAGTATGAATGGGATCTTTCAGAAAAGGTAATTTAATTTTGTTCAGGCGTTTGTGAATGACTTTAAAACCAAATGGTGGAAGAATTTTAGAAATTTTAAGGAAAAATGATGAATAAAAAGGT
Organism: Salticus scenicus; assembly: GCA_963930645.1. NCBI lineage: Eukaryota > Metazoa > Arthropoda > Arachnida > Araneae > Salticidae > Salticus > Salticus scenicus. The sequence continues at coordinate 194,880,149 of OZ005654.1, read as the reverse complement.
AAAACATCTGCGATGAGACTGTAATCGTTCAGTTTAGAATTCTTGAATTTATATATAGCTTTATCGATAATAGATGGGTTATAGCCTCGAGAAAGAGCAAGTGATTTTAAATAATGAATTTCTTTCGAAACACTAGACGAATCAGAACGAATGTGTAAAGCACGAAAAACATAAATATTGAAAACAGACATTTTCTGTTGAGGGGCGTGGTTAGAGAAAGTACGCAGTGGAAAAGAGACAGAGAATTGTTTTCCAAAGACAATGGATGAGAACCTATCCTTGCGTTTAGACGCAAAAACGTTAAGGAAAAGCAAAAAGCAATTCTTTTGAATCTCAAAAGTGAATTAAATGCATGGATCAATCGAATTGACCAAAGGACCTAAACTGGAAAAATCGCATGATATGGATCAAGGATAAAAATGTCATTAACATACCTAAACCAGTGAGGAAATGTATATACACCGAAGACTGTGTATAACAATAGTTTTACACACCGAAGAGTGTGCATAACAATAGTTTTACACACCGAAGAGTGTGTATAAATTATCTTCTCTGAAAGACCCCATTCCTACTGAAAGTCGATCTGGCATTTATTTATTCCTGTGTTCATCGTGTAATTTAGGTTATATTGGTCAAACTAGGAGGCATTTGAAATATAGAATAAATGAGCATCGCCGAAATGTCCGTAATAAAGAGATTTCCAAACCTTCTAATGCTTCAAACTGCTGGTCTCATAGTCATCGTTTCCATTTTTCTAAAAATAACATAATTTCATCTCCTGTCTCATCTTCTCATTTGGATATCCATGAATCTTTTTACATATTTATAAATTCGAAAAATCTTGTTAAGGATATTTCTTTCACTCCGCTCTTGTCTGATGTTTGGAAATTACTAACATAATTTCGATTTTCGTTCAATTTTGATATTTTTAAGTTTCTTTGATTTTGTTATATTTTTTAATCTTATCTTTTTATTTATTTTCTTCTGTCATTTGATAATTCTGCTCATACCAGTATTTATATGTAATTCGTCTTTATATATTTTTGCTGTTCACTAAGTTATGTTTTGTGCGTTGCGCTTTGGCTGCAGCACTCGTGCGTACTTTGTTCGCCTGACGAAGGGTCGTGTGTTTCTTTGAACTGACAAGGAGAGGTCACGACATGGAAAATTCAGATCGGGACGAAATTGCGCAGGATTGTAGTATACTATGAGGGTAACAACATATTAAAGCAGTAGGACCCACTATCCACAAAATTTCGAGAAAAAAGCATTTAAAGTTTCAGTAATCTTTAAATACAAGTTATTTCGCAAGTGAGTACGCGCCTCAGTGGCGTGATCCTAGAGCGCGAGTCTCCCACCCAGATGACTTGGGTTCGAGGCTACCTGCGGGACCACTTTTTTTTTTTTTTTTTTTTTTTCTTCTTTAAATTTTTATGTAATCTTAACTTTTTATTTATTTTACAATTCAATTCAAAATTTGAAAATTTTAATAAAAAATTATTTAATTTTTTTGAGTATAAAATAACTTTTCCTATTTTTAATATTTATAACTTAAAAATACAATAAATTTATATAACTTAAAAAATAAATTTTAGATTTATTTTAACTTTAAAATAAAACTAAAGAAACTGTTTTTAATTATTTATCTAAATAATTTATTTCATTTTAGGTATATTTCATTTTATTTTTTAAATTACAAAAAAAAAAAAAAAATTACAGAGAAATGATGACTTTAATTGCATATATAATTACTATCCAAAACCAAATAAAATAATTACTTCTCCAATCAATAGTTTCTTAAAAATTATAGTATAGGATTGTGATGCTATTAAATTATTACGGTAAAGAAATGTTATCTTTAAATGTAGATTTTAAATGTTAATGAACATCGTTTCTTTTTCGAAAAAGACTTCTTCTTTTTTTTTTTTTTTTTTTTTAATCCTTCTGTGCACAAAATAAAATGCCACCTGCCCTTTATTATTAACAAGCTAGAAGTGTTTACGTAATTTATACACATTCAAACCAAATCAGGAAGCTCATACCAAGATTTAAGTACACCTGCTAACTATTTTACACTTTGTTTACAGCTTGCTTATTTTTTAATCATTTAAATATTTGTCTGTTTTTCTTTATGTTTCTTATTTAGGGTTTTGTAAAACAAACTTTATTTTTTAAGTTATAGAAATTTATTGCATTTTTAAGTTATAAATATTAAAAATAGAAAAAGATATTTTATACACAAGAAAATTAAATAATTTTTTATTAAAATTTTCAAATTTTGAATTGAATTGTAAAATAAAGTAAAATAAATAAAAAGTTAAGATTACATAAAAAGTTAAAGAAGAAAAAAAAAAAAAAAAAAAAAAAAAGTTGTCCCGCAGGTAGCCTCGAACTCAAGTCACCTGTGTGGGAGACTCACGCTCTAGGATCACGCCACTCAAGCGCTTATTCGCTTGCGAAATAACTTGTATTTAAAGATTACTGAAACTTTAAATGCTTTTTTCTCGAAATTTTGTGGATAGTGGGTCCTACTGCTTTAATATGTTGTTACCCTCATAGTATACTACAATCCTGCGCAATTTCGTCCCGATCTGAATTTTCCATGTCGTGACCTCTCCTTGTGAAACTATTTTTGCGAGTTCATTGTATTTTATGGTGTTTATTCAAAGTTTTGTACTTATTACTTTAAAACGCCTGTTCTGTGGTGCTTTCTTATTATATTTTACTATAATTAATTAAAAGACGTTAATTTTTATTTATGCTTCTAAATTTATTTTATCTTAAAAAAAAAAAAAAAAGAAAAGAAAAGAAAACCTAATTTATTTTACTTGACGTATACAAAATTTACAATCTCTTAACTTCTACTCTATTAATAACATCTCTTCAATTTTTTTCAACCGAATTCTACTATTTCAAATTCATAAATAATTAAAAATATTTTATCGACCTCACCTTTAATTAAATTTAATGTACAGTTTTTTTTTCTTTTCAAATGAATTATCGATTATTACAATCTTTAAGTTTAAAGCTTTTTAAGATGCACATTTCAAACGCAAAAATTTTATTAAAAACGGTTTTAATCTCTGAATTCTAATTAAATACGGTTTTAATATTTTGTACCATTTTCGTTCTTATGATATTTTTTAACTGTAAATTTATTATTATTATTACATTTTTTTTTCGTGGGGGGGAGGGGGGGGTTAATGAGCAATCTTAAAATTACATATAGTGTTTTCTGTTTACAGCAAATGAACATCATCGTTTAAAACTAAACCTTAATAGCTAATTTAAGTTATGTATGTATGTATAGTGCATATAGATGTGTATTATGTATTAACACATTGTCGTCGATGTATTTTCTTATTTTGAACAGTAAGCCTCGCCTTTTGGAGTTCCTCTAAAACGTTTTATTTGGACCTGCCAATTGAACTAATTTATCCGTAATAGCATTAGGCTCCCGCCTTTTTTTCCCACCATTAAATTTGTAGTTCAGCAATATATACTCACGATTAAATAAGAAGACTATTATTACTCTAGGAATATACTGGAAAAAAAATCGAGGTGTGAAAAAAAGGCGAGGCCTAACACTTTTACGCAAAAATTAGCCTAATTTGAAAGCTTAAATATTATTAATTAAAAAGATTTTATGTATTATAATTAAATTATCCAAATTTTATTCTTAGTACTAATTGATTCTGTAAATATCACTGACGTATATATATACATCAGAAGCATATAAAGTGTTAAACACGAACACATAAAATCATTTCTTTTTTTAATGTATTTTTTTAGAGGAACACATAGCTGCCAATATTTTAATTTATTCCGGAGTACTTTTAGCCCCGCCTTTATTTCGTACCACTTATATTTTAAAAGTAATTTTGTCGTATTTTATCGAATTCTGTATATTGGAGAAATATTTTCTATAAATAAAGTGGTGCGAAATAAAGGCGGGGTTAGAAGTACTCCGGAATAAATTAAAATATTGGCAGCTATGGGAACATTTGAAGGCGAGGCTCATTTTTCATGAAAAACGTAATTTTATGTGACCGCAAGCAAAGTGTTAAAGAACTTTATTTAAACTATGTTTTCTTATCTTATACCCACCAGTTTGCTTCTTTAAAAAATTAAATACAGCTACTGTATTAAATAACGCTAGTTCTCGATATGATGGTTGGTTCAAGTAGATTACTCGGGATTCGAGGTGCTCCAGCGTTACCAACCGAGCGATGATACTTGTGAACATTTTTATCTTGTAAATCAGGTTATACCCCGCACCTGTATATTTTAATAGAAATAACTTTCACCTTCAAAACATCAACTTTATTTTCAGTTTTTGCATTGACTTCATAATTAGGAAACAGGTTTTTAGGGAATCGTTGTTTACCTAATCGCATTTATGTCAGGAATTAATATACCGCATTTTCTCATGACATAAACGCGGTGTACTGATTTGTACGCTATTTTGCAGTAGACGTACATGAAATTCGCTTTAAAATTGCTTACTACAACCAATATCCCAGATAGCACGTAAACTTATGAAAAGGGTCGTTTTCACTTTTTAAAGGCTTGTTCTGTAAAGGTTCACGACCTATACCATATATCACAGGTTTTACAAGGTTGAAAGAAAAATGTTTTGTAAAAAACCTTTCAATAAATTTTACGTTCTTGCATTTTGTAAGTATGTGTATAAAATCCTTAAAAACTACCTTTATGTTCTTACCTTTAGAAAGCCTGAACTTAAACCTTAAAAATATCTAAGATTTTGCTTATTAGTAACCTTATTTTATGCCTTATTACAGCTTTTAAGCTTTCTTACTAAAAGGTTTTTAAAAGCTTTTTTGACTTTATAGGGTAAGGGAAAAAGGTTTCCTAAACATTAAATTGGTATCTGTGTTATACACGCCAGTCCTCTAACACATTATTTTTTTTTAACAAGTACTCTCGCTGGCACAAGAACAAGATTGCCACTTCCTTCAATATTATAATGATATAAGGAAATTTTCCACTAATTTTATTTCAACAAATTATGTAATGATTTAATGTATATTTAAATTTACTAATATGAGTAGGGTGTTTAGATTCATATTTAATGAATTATTATCAATCTACTGAATTATTACGACCAAAATTAAACTTAATTAAAAGATAGAATTTTAATAATTTCTGTGGACTTAATTTTTTTCACTAAACAATACATAATAATTTAAAAAATATTTAGTTATTTATTTGATATTCAAATTAGACTCAATCTTTTATTTGAGCTGAAACACAACTCAAAATGAAAATGTAATAGTTATAACCAAGCCTTAGTTATTAGCAATAAATAAATTTCTTTTAACTAAAAATATATTTCATAAATATTAAAAAATATAAATTACATTTTAAAAATGTATTTAAGTATAACATCCTAAATAATGTCTGCCTAAATTAACTCATAACGAAACTCTTTTTATAAGGCTTTTCCAAGCAAGCTTTGATAGTCGAATGACACTGTACTCAAGTGCTCAAGATTGAGGGTTCTGACCTCGGCTAGGTAAAGTGGATAGTTAAATAAATAAATAAATAAAAAAATCGTAATAATAAATTAAATCCTAAAAGTTCGAAAGTTCAGGATTTCCTCACACGATGATAAAATGATTGAAGATACGATGTCGTAGCATTTTAATCCTTTACTGCGCAAGCAGAATAGGATCATTTAAATTCTACTACCACCGGAATTAACGAACAAAATTAAATTAAAAGAAATTTTAAAATTTCAGTTTAAAAAAACGGCCTTTTTTGCTATGTCACAAACGTAAATTTTTGCTAAATAATTTCCGGGATGAGTTTTTGTATGCGTTTTGTATTAAATGCGTCCTCGCAGCGAGGACAGCGCGCCACAAAGGGTTAACTTTTTAACAACCACTTTTAAATAATCCTTAAAAACTACATTTATATTCTTACCTTTTGAAAGCCTGTACACAAAAACCTCAAAAACTACCTTTATGTCCTTACCTTTAGAAAAGCTGCAGATAAAAACATTAAAAAATACCTTAGATTTTATCAACTAATAAAGTTTTTTACGCCACGTTACTAGAGGGTTTTGAAAAGCCATTTAGATTTTGCATTTATAGGGGAAAAAAGGTTTAAAAACCTTAAATTGTTGTCTGGGATATTAACTACAACAATCATTATTTGTTGTATAAAATTTTATCAACTTATTAAATAAAACGTAATATATAGGAGTACAAATTTTTCAGAGGAAGAATATTCAATTATTTATTATTAAGTCTACATCAGGTGAAACATTTTTATTCAACTAATAATTTTATATTTTTAAAGCACTCAGCACACTTTCTTTGATTTAGAATAAAAGTCACAATTCAATGCTTTTGCTTATGTGCATTTGACATAAAGACTGTTGCGATACCAGCTAACGAGCTTTCGGAGGACTTTTGATCGGCGATCGAAGCGTTCAATCTGCTGTTAAAAAAAAAAAAAAAAAAAAAAAAAAAAAAATCTTTGTTAAAAGCTAGCTTGGTAAAAAGAAGCTAGTACCATTTGGCATAAATTTCACTGTGGTTTTCATCATCCCGACTGTCGTCAGTTGACCATTGCAAAATCGCCATTTAATGTCAAATGATATTTAAAATTTAAATTTTCATGAGAGTTTTGGATGCACAGGTGCCTATAAAATCCAGAAAAGATCAAGGGCGTGCATCTCTGCCCATTAACTCATCGAAATTGGAGAAAGGATTTTTCTAAAAAACTAGTTCGGAAAAAAGGTAGTTTTCATGGAATGAAAGAGAGAAATGTTTTCTGTCAGGCATGATACCTAAGCATACTTTATTTAATCATAACATATTACTATTATAATACCATAAATATTTCTGCATAAAATTAGTGGTGGTATCATAGGTACTCTGAAAGTGGCATGGAAAAAGGGTGAGGAGAGCGATTGAGGAGAGCGACCCTGATTCAGAGCTGCCAACCTAATCCGGCAAATTGTTAGTACCGCCCCTTTTTCTACACCACTTAATTTTTAGAGTATTTTTCTACTAAAATCCTCATAGATACATTTGAAGAGAATTGCTCTAAAAATTAAGTGGTGTAGAAAAAGGGGCGTTTTTCAATAGGCGTTAACAATTTGCCGGATTAGGTTGGCAGCTCTGCTGATTTAAGTATACTTTTGATTGCATCGCTGAAAGTAACTTTAAATGTTTAATTAGAACTTTAACACATTCGCATTGGTATACAAGAATTCTTATTTAAAATAAAAATTAGTCGCACTCTTAGTCGTTTTTTTTTTTTTTTTTTCTTATTTAATAAAGGGGAAAATGTTACAGAAAAATTATTTTTTGTTATTTCTCTACTGGCAGACAAGTCAATTCTTGATTTCTTCATCCCGTTATTTACTCATGCTATGCTAACATGCAAAGAAAAATGCGTGACATTAGCTACAAGTGCTTCTAAGCTCCAAAATGTTCAAAGACAGTCAGTTACAGAAATAAATGAAATAATTCTATTGAAAATGAATTTGACTAAAAATTGTAGAAGTTTGTAGATATGATTTAATAAGCGACCTATTTATAATTTTTTTTAAATGTATTTTATTTTATCTGTAATAAGAATAATATGTGTAAAGATCTTTTCTTTATTATTACAAAACGTGATTTTATTATTAGAAAACGCACTTAAAAGTATATTTAATTAAACGTATATTTTTTATTACAAAATGTATTAATATTACAAAACGTGAACGTGGACATTTAAATTAATATCAACAAAAACAATTTTATTAATCTATTAAAATTTCAACAAACCACATTAAATATGTTACGAATCTATTCAAAATCTATATGATATTGCTCAAAATACCCGCATAAATCCATTTATATAAAAATTGGATTTTTGTATAGATTCCTCCTTTACTGTTTCCTTTCAGAAACATCAACTAAAAGAATGTTTCATACAAAATAAAGTTCTATTATCAATTTCAGAGAGAACCCATTCCAACATTAATAGGAAGTCTATCACAAGAATGTGTGATGGCGTAATATTCTTAGCCTTAAGTCATTAAACGTGAGAAAGAGCTTGAAGGGGAAAATAACAAAAATAAATTTCGGGAAAAATCGATGATTTCCGGAACGGGAAACCATCCGTCATGAACCATATGGTCGCTGTTAGGTTAAGGCGCACTGATATCCCACACTCTCCTTCCGAAAGTTTCCTTCAAAAATTTCAACCCTCCCCTCCTTTTCAGTTAAGTTTGGATTCTACATCCCTGACTCCTTTGTACCGATTTACGAGTATCAGCTGTCAAAAGTCGAGGTAGAGAATTTCTAGCCACAGTGGATTGTGGAATATTCCAGTCGTCGGAAATTTTTACTGAAAGTTTTCATTTTTTTTTTCTTCTTTTTTTAACGTCATGATAAGCTTATGTCGTTCCTGTTTGCAAGCTGTCATATCATTTGACATAGGGGTTATACAAAAATTAAGCCTGTCAGAATATTTGTTAAGTTTGTAAAAATATATTATATACAAGAAAAATATGATGGAGATCCTTTTATACTTTAGATATGCTTCAATTACGAAGGAAGGTAATAAATTTTAAAGAATGTACAGAATAATAAATTCTAAAGTTAATATTTTGATATTGTGTGAGAATAAATAGTAATGTATTGTAAACTTTTGTAAAAGATATGCTTAAAAATAAATATTAGTGAGAGTTACATAGTTCCGTTGTTTTATATAACGTAACAGAATTATTCTTTAGGTAATGGAGATATATGCTTAATATTGTTTGCAATTAGTTCAATGAACTATCAGTGGAATTTTTCATGAAATTAACCCTTTCGCTACCAGCGTCACATATATGTAACGATCCGATTTTCTTACCTGAGCCCGGCGTCACAAATATGTGACGGGTGTTCATTATCAGTTTATGATAATGTATCACATATATGGGACGACGGGGCTATCAAAGGAATTATCTATCTATAGCTCAGTGTCACTTATGTGTGTCAGTTTGCAAAATTGCTAATTTCACTTAGTTAGAATGTTATAGATACATCCCACAAAAATAAATGACAATAGGTATCATATTTAAATAATAAGACGTCTGGGCTGTGGTGGCAGTTTTTCTCATGAGGCTCTGGTTGCGAAAGGGTTAAGTTATAAAATATTAAGTTAGACGATTTGACTAAACATTTTTAGATATTGTACTTTATGCTAGCTGTAATAAATAATGTAAATTTTATGAAGAAAAACGAACTTCATATTTATAGACAATCTCATTTTACCCTTTCAGAAGGAAAGTAAATAAGGTCATTTCAAATCGAATTATGGTATAACAACTAGCACAATTTGACAATAAGATTAGAAGATAAGAAATAAATGAATCTTCGGATCATCGGACATTGTGGGTTGGAGGTACCTGTGACAAAGTCACGCATCCTCCGGTACCTAAAAAGTCAAGCTAACGGAGTGAGAGTCCTGAATTTCAACTTTACTGCAATGGGAGGGGGGAGGGGAATATAAAAAGGATACAAAAAACATTAAAAAAGGAGTTTATAGATAAAGTAAGTGCAATACATAAAAAATATGTAGAAAGGTTAAGGACAGCATTACAGTACTATTAGAAAGTTTAGGGATAGCAAGAATATTTATGTATTTTCAAAGAGCAATATTTTACACATTTTATTAACATTTTCATTTTCATTTTTTTTTTTTTTTTTTTTTTTAACAGTCACAAGGACAAACACGTGCAAACACAAGACAACAGAAAACAAGGACAGGGATTTCGGCTAAGATAAAGAAGTAGAATTTTATAAGAAATTTACGCGATGGAATTTGCTGTTGGGAAATAAATTAAGTAGCACAAAATATGTCTCACCTCCACTGAAAGGGTTAAATGGAAAAATAAAATTGAGGAAAAAAAAAATACGAAAAAAAAAAAAATGATAATTTATGAGGCAAAATTTTATAAATTTAATTAATAAAATTCATTTTTTTTTAACTTTGTTTTCGTGTAATTTTGTATGCAAAATGTTAAGAATATACATCTGCATGTTATTTCCTTCATAAATACATAATTTAGGGGCAATATTTTAGGCTCTAATAGATTTTGCCAATGAAATTACAAACACCAAGTCATAATATACGCAGCGTAACAGTTACTGACTTAATCGTTATTCATGTTAGCAGGGTTGCTACGGTCCTGCTCCAGAAAAGTCAGGAAAAAAAGGCGGGACCATAGCAATCTTGTAAACCATATTGTACTGCAAAGTTTTATTTTTATGTATATATTTAACGCTTTACCTTCAGACAGTACTTCAAAGTACCATTAGTTTAAAAAGCGTACAAAATCGAATTTATGGAAGGCATGTGAAAGATATTTATAAGAATATAATGTATATACCTCACTTTATTCTCACTACAAGGCACTAGAAGCTAATTAAATTCTCAATTGTAATTACAATTAACATGCTTCACAACATAATATTCCAGACAAACCAACATTTTAATTTATTCCGGAGTATTGTTAATACCCGCCCTTTCATACGAAATTTTTCTTGAAGAGTATTTTTCTTTTTATTTAATCGTCATTGTATATTGGAGAAATTTTCATTATAAATACACACTATATATGTTGGCTTGCCATCATTTTCATGAATATTTCGCAGAATTATCAGTATCCACTCCTTTTTCCACACGACTTTATTTTTAGAGTAACTTTCCTCAAATATAATTAAGGTTAACTAAAAGGAAAAAGACTGGTGTGAAAAAATGGTGGACACTAACGGTACAATGAAACCATTAAATAGAATGTTTGCAGGTATGTAAATAAAGTGGTGTGAAAAAAGGGCGGGTATTAATGATACTTGCCAACATCCTAATTAATATTCCATAGCGTTGTCAGTCCCGCCCTTTTTCTTACACCAATAAATTTGTAGAGTAATATACTCCAATTGCAATTACGATTAAATAAGATGAAAAATACTCTAAAAAATTATTGGTGTGTAAAAGAAGGCGGGGTTAACGATACTACAGAATACTAATTAGGATGTTGGCAAGTATGGTATTAATAGTGCTCCAGAATAAATTAAAATGTTAACATGTCTGCATAATACCACATTTTCGGCGTATAACACCAAGGTTTGTTAAACCGGTTATACACCGGCAATTTAAATTTACAGTAAAAGATATTTAATAACAAGCTTTTGTTTCTTACAAATATAGCTTTATTTGTAAGTTAAATTTTCTGGTGTATAACTCATTAATTTGACCTGAGCGTTATACGTCAGAAAATACCGTATATAGGAGAACCCAAAATTTTGTGCCCGATTTTATATATTTATCTGTTATTAGTGTCGTTATAATTTACAGATTATAATTATCAATATTACCAAAAGAATAAATATTGATTATTCTACCGTGTTTCTTTATTTAAAGATAACTTGGACATACTTAGAAACTCAATGTATGGGTTTCGCACGTTTTGACGGAAAGGAAAAAGTGAACCTCTTGGTAATTTTTTCTCTCCTTGTCGGTTAATAAAACAAATCTTTCTTCAACCAAATCCTGATCGGAGAAGAAATATGGGTTTGGCATAACAAGAGAGTTGCCAACTTCTGTATTATTCCGGAGCACTGTTAGTGTCGCTTTTCCCCCCACCACTTCCCCCCTCCCCTGTTTTTAAGATTTCATTCGTAATTTTTTTTTCTTTTCCTCCAATATTATATCACTAAACAAAAATAAAATCACTCTTTTAAAAAGTGGTACGAAAAGAAGGCGTTAATATTAATGCTCCGAAATAAATTATAAAAATTCGCAACTCTGCAATAGAAAATAAATAATTAAATATAATAAAAATAAAAATAAAAATTTTTGGTCATTTTTACTGTAAAGGCATAATTCCATCCAACGAAAGTGTGACTAATGAGATATTAAAAATTGGATTTTGATGTGCATCCAAATTCTTTAAATGGTGAAAAATATAGAACTTTCAATATTTTGTCTATCAGTAATCCTTTTAGTTGTAATCAAAGGATTATAATTATGTAAATTACGCATAAAGTCACGTAAGAAATAGAATACGGACATTTCATCTTCATGACTGAATATTGCTAGAGTTTAAATTTCAGTATAATAGGTGCAGTGATTTAAACTCTATCTACAGTTACAAATTTTATTTCTTTGAGCATATAGTCATTTTTTTTTTTTTTTTTTATTAATGAACACCATTAAAAGTTTTTAAATATGTATCAAATAATTTTGATTTATACTCGCATTACTGCTACTTTTCTTTGAAAAATTTAATTTTTGAAATTATCGTTTGCAAATACTCATAAAATATATTCGCATTTTCTCCTATTCATGAAAGTTGTAACTCGGAAGTCAGAATGTCAGTGGTTCAATTCTAATGAAATTCTCAAGTATAATTACAAACACCACGGAGTAATATATTTCTAAACGCAATATTTCTTGAAATTATGCATGTGAGTTTCAGCTATTTGAACAATACATTTAGTTGCAAGTTTTATTTATTTCCACATAAAATCATTTATTTTTTTAATAAGCTTCATTATCAGTTTATACAGGGTGTCTAAAAAAGCGCTTTAATTTTTCTTTATCTCATACAGATAACGTGCTTTAAATTTTTATCTATTTGAAATAAGTTAACAATGGAAATTTAAAAAAGAATAATAATAATAACATTTATACCAGTATTTTTCAACAAAACAATTCTGTAGAAATATATAGGGTTTTCATACTGAAAGAACTTACCATGTAAAATTAGTATTAGAAAAATCAAGGAAAATAAAGGACTGCTTAATTCTATGTTAAAACTAACTGAATTTCAGAGAAAAAAGCAACCTGTGCCATCATTTATTATTATTATTATTATTATTATTGTTATTATCATTATTATTATTTTGTATTAGTTAAAGTGCTGTTTCTTCGTTAAAAGTAGGAATCATTTACACGCAATGGTGCAAGAGTTTCCGTCTCAAGATGGAGCACTGCCACCAGCACCTTTTATCAATAATTTCTATCATATTCAATTGCAATAAATTACTGCAAAATTCCCAAGCCCGCATATGGCAGCAGCTTCTGACGACAATATCACTGATTAATTAGTTCTGAGAGGTTCTTTTCAGAGCGGATATTCGAAAGCTAATGAAGATCAGTCGATTACCAATTTAATTATGGATAATGAGAATAGCATCGTTGATCCCCCGATTCCTAGGAGTGCTTTTCAGGACCGTAGTCCGAAGGTCGGTACGGATCTATCGATTGCTAATACTTCTACTACACCGATTCCTAGAGAACCGGATGGTGCTATTCACAGATTCAGGGGAAGACCTTACATTAACTTACTGCTAAAACTAGTCTACAATGCTGATAAACATCATGAAATCAAAAGTATAATTGTTTAACGCCTAACAGATAATGACTATGAAATGTTCTTTAACTTTAAATTTACTCACTATGACCTTCATGTCCAAGTAAAGCACCACTGGACTCTTAAAAAACTTTACTGCATCTAACATTCGTAATGTCATCGCCGAGTTTCCAAATCACCGGATTGGATACGGTACTATTGAAACCACAGATTGGACTAGAGATGATGAAACCATCAAAGAGATGGATGATAGTCAGATATCAGGTGATAATTTAATTACACTAACCCATTCTAATACTCCTTCCCAAAATAATAACCCAGTAAAATAAATTCTATACCTATTAAAAGAAAATTCGAATCTACCAGCCCCTCCTCAAAATATAGTAAAATCGGCAGCAATTTCGCCATTTCAACTAAAAATAGATTTGAAGTATTAGAAAATGATCTTCTTGATCAAACGGCTGCACTAGACGGCGCCTGCAATCAGCCCTCAAAAATCAGTTATCCTAGAGAAAATGTATTAGAAGAAAATGTATTAGGAAATGTATTAGATTACTTTCTAGCCAAAAAGCACCACTAGATGGTGACTGCAGTCAGCACCTAAAGTCCAATCATTCTAATGAGAATAGGAAAATTTCTTTGCCAAAAGGCCGTTTTATCACAGTTAAATGTAGTAATAAAAGACAACTACTTAGGAATACTGAAAAAGCATTAGATCATTGCAATTTCATTATGGCACCTGCGGGTGATTTTATTAAAATCTTCCCTAATTCTAAAGCTGTACATGACGACATCACTTCGGAACTTTCGGACATGAAAGTACAATATTACTTTTAAAAAATGAAAGAAAAGAAAATCTCCGCCATAAAACTGTTGTCCGAGGCCTTCCCACAGAGACTACTCAGTTACATATTGAGGACGCTCTAACGAAATTAAATTACGATTTAATAAAAATCAATCGACATGTTAGCTTTAAAACCAAGAAACCCCTTCCACTCTTCCAAATTCAATTAATTAATTCCAAGCATAGTCAATCAATTTTTCAGCTTGTTAAACTTTTAGGCTACAGAATTCAAGTAGAAAATTATAAAAACCCAACCAGAACTCTCCAAAGTTTTCGCTATCAGATGTATTTTCAAACCGCAAAACACTGTAACATGAAATTAAGATGCATTCGATGCTCTGGTGAGCAACCCACTAGAGATTGCCCTCATGGTGAGGTAAAATTAAGTAACCCTGTTTGCTTCAATTGCGGCGGGAACCATTTGGAAAACTATAGAGCATACTTGCAACATACTAATCAATTCAATTTAATTCCGTAGCATTGTTAGCCCCGCCTTCTTTCTTACACTAGTATCCTTTTAGAGTATTTTTCTTCATATTTAATCGCGATTGCATTTGCAGAATATTACTCTAAAAATTTACTGGTGTAAAAAAAAAGGCGGGACTAACAACACTAAGGAATATTAATTAGGATGTTGGCAAGTATGCTATAGAGGATGTCACAAATTTCCCGAAAATAAAAATAAGTCTCATATAACTAAATCTTTCTTTCTGAAAAACGAAACTACCTTAACAAATCAGAATTTCCCTCACTCGCCGAAACCACGCCCTCTGAACAAAAACTTGTTATGTACTCCGATCTACTCAAATCTAATCCCATCCAGGAACATTCTGACATCCTCAATGATATTGCAACAAATTTAATGTAAAAAATGTTAAAGATGTTATTGTAAAACTTAGAATCGCACGTAATAAAATAAAAAATACTGATCCATTTATAAGCTAACCGTTCTCTGGGAGGTCTTCGGAGATCAGGCTTCTGATCTTCCTTAATTGGATGTTAGGAACTCTGATTTTGCAATGAATCTGTTTAATTTTAATTAAATTTCCAGCTGGTGACCTTTAACAGTTTTTTTTAATCATCTGGTATCTTATTATTATTATTTTTTAAAATGTCTATTCTCTATTACTCTGGTCGCTGTAGTGTGGGGCATTTACGAGCCCCAGGTACTCGGCACCCGACCATTCTCGAAGTCGTACTGCACAAATATGTTTGAAATTATTGATAAAAACTACTAATGTACGAGTTCCACCTTAAGACAGAAATTCTTGCACCCCTTATCTACAAGTTGAAAATGCAAATATTTAATTTTTAAAAATACGACGACAAAAAGTATTATTTAATAACAGTGTTTATTAGTTATTCCAAATGCACTAGAGCTTGCATATGCACAGATGAATATGCATCTTGCGGCTCATGTACGCGCGCCATCACACATGACACCCACTACTTCATTTTATACAATTTCGAAGTTGAGACATATAACTTCTTTAAAAAATTGTATGAAAATAGATATTTTAAAAAGTGCACATGATTGTTTTTATAATCTGTCATAATAAAGATTGAAACAAATAATTATACAAAACATACAATTAGAGCATAAAATGCGTTTCGAATTAATCATTTTATGTAAAAAATTTTTGAAATACTTTAGTTAAAAAAATTTATACAGTTTTTTTTTTTTTTTTTTATAATGCATAAAAAGAAATTACATAAATTACATAAATACCTCAAATATTTTAAACGGATAAATTACAGTTAAATGCATGAAAAAAAAAAAAAAAAAAAAATGTGAGTACATTTGTCAGAACACAGTTTTTAAATAACTTGATAAATTTGAAAATAAATCTTGCATGTCAAAATTTATTATTTTTTTTCTGATATATAATGTAAAAACACATAATTTAAAATACGTGACTAAATCGTGTATCAGAAGGACGGAAAAATATTTATATGTAAGTTTCTCATGCATATCATCTTTCATAATGCGTTACAAATTTACATTTAAATTTTAATAAATCGTCGAAAGTTGCCAAACTTTAAATTTTTTAATGAGATTTATCAATGGTATTTTTTAAGAGGTATCTGTCACACTTGTTTTCGACGATTAAAACATTTGAAAACAATAGACAATTTGCACGTTTTCTGATTTTATTCTTATATAATAGAAAATGAAAAAGTGAGAAAATAAATACATACATTTTCTTTATTTGAAATCTAATGACTGATTTATGACGATTTTATCATCACACTATTTACTATATCGAGAAAACGCAGTATAATATATCATGACGTCACTCTTTATGACAACAAACGGAAGTAATCGTTGTTTACGTTCGATGTCGTTTTCGTGCTTTGCTTTGCTTCTTGAATGAGTGAAATAGGTTTTGTATGTTATAATGATGACGGATATTAAAAAAACCGTAGTATAAATATTGTATTGTACCATTTTGCACTAATACAACAGCTAATGCTTTTTAAAAGTTATTCTTTAGCGTTCCACAGGATCATATATTAAATGATTATAAGATGAAAAATAAATGCTCAGAAATCACATAAATGATTGATAATTACGAAAGTTAAAACGAATCGCTGCTTACTAACCAGGCTAACAAAATGTAAACCTTGAAGCATCATAAAGTGTGACGTCAGGCAGCGTTTTCAAGTCACGTGATTTTTGGTTAATTTTAAAGTTATTTTTGAAATTAATGAGACTTTTTTTTTCATTTTTAATAAACTCTTTGAAATTTATGGGCCTAAAACTACCAGAAAAATAGGATTCGTTCAAATCCCCCATGTGTGCAAATTCCTCAATATGGAAAATTTTCGGTATGAAGTCTCCCTCGAAAAACAGAAGATTTGGAAACTATGATGATCCCTATAATGAGCTTGCAAATTTCATTACCAGAGCTGCCAAGCAATCCGGCAAATTCTTAACACTATTCTCTTTAAGTTTTCTCTTGTTTATTTAATTTCTTACAGAATTTTCACTAAAATATAAAGTTAATATTTCTATAAAACAGAAGTTTTACTGGAATTCAAAAATCTTGTAACATGGCAAGTCTTCATTACGTATAATTCACCCAATTTCAAACCATAACCTCCTAAAATAGATGCTTATCGCGTGGCTCGGAAACATTGCAACACTTCAATCGGTAGACAGCGCCACCTGGTCTTAAAATTATTCGTGACAGTTGAATAAAAATGTCGCGCAATCTGTACAAGGTTGCGCTGTCTACCGCTTGAACTGTTGCCAAGTTTCCGAGCCACGCGACAGGTGTCTTGTTTAGGAGGCTATGTTCAAAACAGGTAGATGATTTTTTTAACCCGTTAGTAGTTACATAAAAGGCGAATCGACTCTAATAATCGTCGATTATATATATCAGATGCCACTTCTAAAAGTTTTTGGTTATTGAATAAACACTGAAGAAATGGGCGGCGAATCGACCAACTAGCGTTTACTAACGGGTTAATGATGTCGTTGCATTAAAAATAAACATTTTCAATTGAATAAATTTGCCTTGAGGGGTCCTATAGAAATTTAAAAGCTGTATTTATTATTATTATTATTAAGGGGAAAATTACCTTATTAAGGTGGTTTTATTTTGCAATTTATTTTGAACACATTTACTATTTACATTGTTCACATATCTGTAACAGGTGACATTTGAAATCACATCTTAATCCTTTTGAGAATTTTGTGTATATATATCATAGCTACCAAGTCTCCCGAATTAACCGGAAGACTTCATACCAGAAAATTTTTCTAAGAAATTTTATTTAATGACATATTTAAATTATTATGATACAAAACTATTATAATAGAAATAGTGGTGATAAATCAAATTTAAGAATTCGAAATGTTGGAAAGCAAGGTATATACATTAAACGTAATTTTTGTTATTATAAAACTCATATTGCTGCGAATTTTCATTGAAATTTCTATTCTTGAAAATTATTCCGTACAAATATTTATGCACATTTACATTTTCTCCCATTCATGAAAACAGGTATTCAGATGTCAGGATGTCAGTATTTAGAATTCTAATGACTTTCTCAAGTATAATTAGAAATATCTTGCTATATTAATCTTTCTCGACTTTACTTTCATGCATGTTATTTTCAGTGATGCGAAACATATGATATCAAATGGTTATTGTTTATATATATATATATACATTTGAGTAATAAATTAATTTGTTTAATAAAATTCAATATAAATAAAAATAAGTTTAAAATAAATTGAATTAAACTAATATATTAGCATTTATTTCTTTTAAAAATTCCGTTTCTGAACATTACCACTTGTCAAAAAATAAGCACATATATTTACATCCCCTCTTATGTGCGAAAACGGGAAATCAGATTCTAGAATATAAACATTTTGAATTCTGATGAACTCTTCAGTATAATTAGATATGCCTGAATATATTTCATAACATAATATTCTTTAAAATTCCATGAATTGTACTAAAGCTAACTTGAATCGTTCTCTATACCTGTTAGTTTTAATGATATCAACATGCGCGGGTTTTTAACACAACTTATCCCGAATAATAACTTTTTACTCTATTTAAACACAGAAAATATTTTGTGTAATTTATATAATACTCCTAGTAAAAATTTTCGAAATCAAATATTCGCAGAAGTTGGCAGCTATTTGTAAACCCAATCTTATGTTTCAAGTTTTTGTTTATTTCCGAATACAATTATTTGTTTGATAACTAAACGTTATTAAGAATAAAAAGTAAAAAATAAATAAATAAATAAATAAAATAATAATCTCCTATATCATTGTAACTCTTCTTTGAAAAAAAAATATAGTACTTAAATTAACATAATTTATGCACACACATTTGCATTTTATCCTATTCAAGTAAACAAGACACGAACGTTAGAATTGCATCATGTTGAATTTTGAAGAATTACTTAAATGTAATTCGGGATACCAGGCCATAATATATTTAACAAAGAATATTATGCATTTTACCTTTATAAATGCTAATTTCATTGATGCAAATTATGACTACCGTTCTACGTTTCATTTGCTTGTGCGTAAACTATATTATTTGATTAATAAAATCTAATAAAAATAAAATAAAATAAACTTTCAATGTTTTATTATTATTTTTTTAATTTAACTTAATTTATTGCGACTTTTCGCTTTCAAAATTTAATATTTTGTAAAATTATCTAATACAAAAATTTATGTTATATATGTTATCTCATTACACATTGTTTCTTCATGTTATCTCATTCAAGAAAAAATACTCAGATGTTAGAATGAGAACATTTTGAATTATAAAGAATTTTTTAAGTGCAATGGCAGCAGGGTTTTTACAAAGAGAAATTTGAATTCCACTATTGTTTCATCGACTAATCACTGATATTCATTGATGTCTGTTTGAAAAAGTTTGTGTAAAAATTTCTGTCATCCAAATTCATACCTGCTAACCATCTCATTATGAAGCCTAAAATTATTAGTACCAGCCTTTTTTACTCACCAGTTATTTCTTAGAGTAATTTTATTCTTATTTAATCGTAAAAGCGTTTTAGAGAATTACGCTAAAAATAACAGTGGTGAATACTTGCCAACATCCTAATTAATATTTTCGTAGTGCTATTGATCGCGCCCTTTTTTTCACACCACTTAATTTTTAGAGTACTATTCTTCAAATGCGATTACGATTAAATGAGAATAAAAATACTCTAAAAAGATACTGATGTGAAAAAGAAGGTGGGGCTAACAATACTACAGAATATTAATTAGTATGTTGGCAAGTATGCAGTGGTGCAGAAAAGGGGGCGCTTTTTCCAGGGGCGTTAATAATTTTATGCTTATTAATAAAATAGTTGGCAGGTATGGATTTTTTTTTTTTTTTGTAGAAACCCTGAATGATGGATACTATGTCATAATATAACACATTTAATCCTTTGAAGGACGATGGGATGTTCACCTAATTTTAATTCCCGACTGCAAAAACTCGCCCCGGAATTTTGCTTATAAAATGTTACTTTTTTAGCTTTGAAGAAAAATTAAAATTTCATTTATTTCTTCTCTTCTTATATTGTTCGTAAACTCTGGTTAGGTTTGATTTTAAATGACCAAAATTTCATTGCCCCTCAAACAGTTAACTGCATATCTGCCGAGATTCTAATTAATATTCCGTAGATTAGTACCCGCTTTTTTTTTTTTCACACAGCAAATTTATTTTTAGTGTATTTTTCTTTTTATTTAACAATAATTTTTTAGAAAATTACTCTAAAAATAAAAAGGTGTGAAAAAGGGATGTTGGCAGGAATGTTTAACAGCGCATTCTTTTTTTTATATTATTATTATTTTAACTTTACTTTCACGTATGCTAGATTTATTGGTACTAGTGGATCGGCAGATCAGTAGCCTCAACGTCCTTTTTGTATTATTCATTATTCAGAAAATCATTTTTAGTTACTATATAGTATTTAAAATAATTATACATATGATTAACTTTCTACGATAACAGATACGTTTATGAAGGGATCTACCGCTGTATATGTCTGTTTATATCTATCTGTGTATATTCATATATATATATATTTCTTTGTAAATATATATATAGCCTTGTATTAATTCCTTGTAACGCATAAACACTTGCACCAAATTTCATTCAAAATGATTGTTTAAATTATCGGAATTAGTGTAAACCTGTAAACTAATTACCTATTAGTTGTAGTATGCCTACCATTTTTCAACGAAACCTTTTTTTCAAACATTCTATCAATATTTGTTTATTTAATAAGGTTTAATGGAGTGTAAGCATGTTAAAATGCTCTTATGAGAAATACCATCTATAGACCGTAATTGTCGAAAATTCTTTTGGCTATCCCCATGCACGAGCCATACTAATTATACACATTAACAAAAAAGTATAAACTAATTCGTTGAAGCTCATTAACATTGGACCAAGTTTGACATCACTGGGTGATTACAGAATGTCATTAGAATACATTTCTGTTGTCCTGTAAGTAAATTATTTAGTCTATATATACGTTTTTTTCTAGAGAAAACACGCTTTCAAGCATCTTAATAACGTATATCAATTCCATTATGTTGAACACAGCATAAACGTATTAAAATGCGCTTGATGGAAATATGACCATAGACTTTAATGTCACGAATTTTTTTTCTGCGTCCTAGTCAAAGAACCATAAACATTGTATAAATCATTAAAAATTATACAACTTATTCTATGCAGCTCATGACTAATTATCCGAAATTTGACATATATTTTGGATGAATAAGTGACATTGTCGAAACACTTTTGTGAGGCCCTGTACATTAATTATTAAGTATAAGCACACATTTTTTACGTGAAACTTGCTTTTAAGCATCTCAAAAATGCATGTTAATTTCATTTTATTGAATGCAGCGTAACTATGTTAAAATGCGTTTAAATGAAATCCTTCCACATGTGTAGCAATTTTTAAGTCAATCCAGGGATTTTTGCGCTTGCTATTGCAGCACATACAAATTCTGTCCATAGGCCGTAATGATAAGAAAAATTTTGGTGTGTCCCTGTACACGAACTGTAAAAAGAGTACACGCCCAAAACTATACAGCTGTTTCTGTGTGGTTAAAGAACATGCGTACCAAATTGCAAATCAGCAGAGTGATTTTTGCGGCTGCTCTTGTGAGATATACATGCATACAGACAGAACCCAGAATAATTTTGAATTTCCTAATGGAGGCCTCCACTGACGTTTTGGCAATAACTTTCTATATGGTTCTTTTTTTTTTTTTTTTTTTTTTTTCTTTAACTTGTAAATAAATTATATTATTCGATTAATGAACTTTATTAAAAGTAAAAATATAAAAAATATATTTCAATAAAAGTTATTTTAATGTGAATTCCTCTTTGAAAATTCTCATTTGGAAAATTATCATATACAAAATTTATCCATATATATTTATATATTTTCTCCCATTCATTAAAACAGAAACACAGATATCAGACCAATAGCATTTTGAATTGCATTAATGAATTTCTCAAGTGTTATTACAAATATCATGTTACTACAATATATTTTACATCTTAATGTATTTTGATATTACTTTCACGTATATTAGCTTCAGAGAAATAAACCATACTAACATATTGAACTTTTATTTATACATGCATCATGCTTATTTAATTTGTAAAGTTCATCAAAAATAATAAATAAAATTATCAAAGAAATTTTAAAATTAAACTCATATTACTTCGACCTTTCTTTACAAATTCCATTTTTGAAAATTATTGTATACAGAAATTTATGTACATACATTAGCATCTTCTTCCATTCATAAAGATCAGGAAATCAGATGTCAGAATAGCATCATTTTGAATTCTAATGAATTCTCCGACGTGATTATGCTACTTAGAGAAGAAAAATCAATAATGGGACAAATAAACCTGGTGAATTTCTTCCAAATTTAACGAAGCGAAAATAATTAAATCAAATGTGAAATTATTTTAAGTGCAACGTCAGCTATCGAAAGTGCCTTTTAAGAAATCTGTTTGATGCAGCAGGTAATACGTAAATATTATTTGGAATGAACTAATCGTTTTAAATTAAATATTTAAAATTTTCCAAAGCAGTCAAGGAATTAGTAAGTCCGCCTTGAAATAATTTTCATATTTAAAATGTATATATTAAACGTTTTCATAATATAAAATTTATATTTATATTTAAGTTCTTAAATTTAAAAGCATTTTCGTAAGGAATATCATTGGATATCGAAATTCACTATCTATATAGTTTTAAAAAGTAATAAAACAAATTTCATACTAGAAATTAACAACTTATTTATTACTTTCTTCTTTATGTATAAATAGAAAATATTGGATTTGTGAAAAATTTTAACCGCTGCTTTTTGCAGTTACATGTTTTGAGATGTCTTGAATACGATTTCATCATATATTTTAATTTATTCCGGAATACTTTTAGCCCCGCCTTTTTTTCGCACCACTTTATTTACCAAAAAAAAAAAAAAAATTCTCCAATATATGACTTCGATAAAATAAGACGAAATTACTTAAAAAATATATATATATGTGGTACGAAATAAGGGCGGGGCTAAAAATACTCCGGAATAAATTAAATATTGGCAGCTATGCGATTTGAGTATTTTTAGAAAATGTCTTCTTTTGTGCGTTTCACTCTGTATCTGTGCATAGATACCAATATTTTAATTTATCCCAGAGCATTTTTAGCCCCGCCTTTATTCCATACCACTTATTTTTCTCTCAAAAATATTTTTTTCTTATTTTATCGAAGTCATATATTGGAGAAAATTTTTCTATAAATAAAGTGATACGAAATAATGAAATTCAAATGCTATTGAAAAAATAAAAATGTTAGCATCTATGGTCTGTGTATTAGCAAAATTTCCTGGACGTTGTATCTTTCGAGCCAATACAAATACATCTAAATTTCATATGAGAATATTTTGATATACGGCTTAAAAAAAAGTTCTTATTAGAAAATTTACATGTATTTGTATTGCTTTCTAACGATTTATCTATATTACTTGCTAAAAGACTTTGACTATTGTTGTCTATGTATTACAAAGAGAATTTTTTGTCTATTACTAGAACTTATTATTTTTTACTACAAAAAATACAAACAATACTACAATAAATCATAGTTGTTTCTTTTATAAATTTTGTGTATTTATTTTCAAAAGAAAAATTCGTTGCATTTTTTTCTTTCTCCCCCTCCCCCCCCCCAAATTATTGGTTATTTCTCTACTTGTCAAATAATCTGATTAAAATAATAATAATAATAATAAATAAATAAAATGAAATAAATCCGATTTTCTAAAAAGCAAAATCATGATTTAACCAGAACTGCTACAATCTGGAAATACTAAGGTAAAAACACAGAAAATACAACAATAAACTTAATACAGGAAATAATGTCCTTTATAAAACATTAAAACAGAACAAAATAGAAAAGTCTAGATTACTTAAAACAAAAGATAAACGTATAGTATAGCTATCTATGAGAAGAAATTCAAATTAGTGTTAATAAGTATTATTAGTAAGTACATATTAGTAAGTATTATTTTGAAATTAAGTATTAATATTAGTAAGTATTATTTTGAAAGTACATTCAAATTTAAACCGCCATAGCTGTTTATCATACTTTTTCTTTCTACAAAATTACTGGTGTGAGAAGAAGGCGGGGCTAAAATTGCTCTGGAATAATTTATAAAAGTTGGCAACTCTGCTATACATAGTCGTTCAACTTTAAATGGAAATTTCAACTGTGTTCAATCAAATTGTTTTCCCATATTTATTTAATTCTTCGAAAAAATTGATTCACAAGTATTTATATATTAAAATTAAGATTTTCGTTTAGAATTTCAGTTTACTTTTAAAGAAGTATTATCCAAATTTAATTATAATTATGTAAAAAATACTCTGAATCGTGGCAGGTATGGAAAAAAAAAAAAAAAAAAAAAAAAAGCTGTAATACCGATACGACGGAGGATATTAGCAAGTTATTATATATATTAAATGATACTTAGTTTTGTTTTTAAATATTTAATCAATAGCTATTTTTTTTTCTCATAATTACCTTTAAGATAAAGTATATATGATATAAAAATTACCATAGCTGCCATGACCTCTGCTTTTTCATACCACTATTTCTTTTGAAAAATTTTTGGTTTAGTTAGAACTTGATTTCTGCAATTAAACAACATTCAGAGCTGCCAACCTAATCCGGCAAATTGTTAGTTCCGCCCCTTTTTCTACACCGCTGAATTTTTTGAGTAATTATCTTCAAATATATTTACGATGAATTAAGAAAACAAATACTCTAAAAATATATTACATATATATATGTATGTATATGCCATGTTTTTAAATTTTCTGTTAAATCATAGCTATAGAACTGCATTAGCACTTTATCAATGTGTATAAAATTTTTAAAGTGTTAATGTCATCAAAATCAATTTTTGTGAGATGCATAATTTAACTTTTTACAATTTTTTAACGTTCACGTTTAATTAAATGTATTTATTTTTATGTCAAAAGAAAATGAACTCGTAATTTTATTTATTTATTTTTTTTTTTTTTTTTTTTGCAACAAATGAATTATAGCAAGTATTTTAATGGCTATTTTTAAAGCTATTAGGAGGTTATTATTTTCATATTTTAATTAATTAAAAGAAAACTAGTCAAACATTTGAAAATCGGGCTTGAAGTATTGTGTTGTCATCGGGTTCTGAGCTATTCTCAAAATTTCAATTGTCTAGCTAGTAGGAAAGTTAGTTAAAATTCGATTGCAAGATTTGTAGCGCACAAACAAAAATAAAAGTTAATAAAAACAGGGTAAAAAGAGGTTATTTCAGAGGTGTCATACTAAACCCCTTTTTTTTTTTTTTTTTTTTTTTTTCGTGACTCTTCCACCACTATATTTCCCCTCTTTAATATGGAAAGTAGACATCCTGTGTTTAGAAAGCAGGAAACTTGACAGCTATGAAATAATACCTCTAAAAATTATCTGCACACAAACACCCTAGTTTTGTAAAAGAATTATCATTTAAATATGTAGTTGTTATTCAATCACATTCAATTAATAATTAATTCTCAAAGACAAGAAAATAATTCTCTGATCAAATTTAAACCTTTTTGGTTAGTGGTTGTCAGTATTTCTTTTCTTTTCATCTTTTTCTTATTTATTTCTTTTCTTATATATATGTATCGTGACACTTCCACCAATAAATTGTTAGTGTAATCTTCTGTATTGTGTTTCTTTGATTAATCAAGCAGAAAGTTAGAATATGGATGTAGTGGTAGAAAAATCTCGTTGTAAAAGTTTAACTTTTAATAAAATTTAACTTGACCCCTTAACGCGCGGCGTCCTCGCTGCAAGGACGCAAAATTTAAGATTCAGCTGCAAAATTCATCCCGGAAAATTTTTAGCAAAAATTTACGTTTTTAGCATATCAGAAAAGGCCAGTTTTTCTAACCTTAAATTTTAAAATTTCTTTTAGTTTAATTTAGTTCATGAATTCCGGTGGCAGTATAATTTAAATGATCTGAATTGTCTTGCGCCGCAAAGGGTTAAGAAATAAAATTGCTTCAGCAACGGTTATTTTTTCAGATTAACTTAAAAAGATTTAAAATTAATCACGATATGTTATTTCTACTTCCAAACATAGATCAAGTCACTGGAACTAGTAATAAATCTTCTTAATTTATATAACTAGATTAATTATTTAAAAAGTAGGAAGTATCGCTTCCGAAGTTAGAAAATAATGTATAGTACGGCCAGCATTATTTTATGAAACAATATCTAAGCTCTGACATATAAAATTGCACTGTACGTTTCACGACAATTCGATTTCCTTGAAATATCACCTCAAACCCAACATTTAGATCTTAAGACCATAAAATTACTGAAAACAAAACCCATGCGATAAAACGCTGGAGAAAGAATAGCCATCTTACGCTCTGAAAGAAAAAAAAAAGAATAAAATAAAAACTTTTCTCCTGGCCAAGCCATGGCTATTTTGAGTTTGCGGGAGAAAATAAATTATCCCCTTTTTTTGCGTCTTTTTCTTTTCTTTGATTCTTTCGCTTTCTACCCAGTTGGTTGCAACTACCTCAAGGAAAAACGATAGACTTTACGTCGAAATTGGTCATTGGAAAGCTGGCCTTTTGGAAAAATAAAAACAGAAACGGGGAAATAAAGTGCCTCGAACATTCCCCCGTCATCGGTTTCTGTAGAATCATTGCAGGCGACGCCTCTATCCTTCATGTGATAAAATTAGAGGAAAAGATGGTTAAGTCAGATGCGAAATTTTAGATTAAATTCTGGAATAGGATGTGAGTTAGATAAATGTGATACAAAGCATTTTATATGGCGGTGAAATAAAATGAAATGAAAGCAAAAAGGTTTTGTTTTGGAGTGAGAATTCTTATATAACTTTTCAGACGAAAATATGGGTGAAGATATTTTATTCTAAAAACAGATGTCGTACCCATACCTACTAGTATCCTAATTAATATTCCATAGCAGTGTTAATAACCGGATATTTTTGCACACCATTTTATTTTTAGACTAATTTTCTCCAAATGTAATTACGATTAAAAAAGAATAAAAATCCTCGAGGGAAAAAAAAAAAAAAAATGGCGGGAACTAACAGTTCTACAAAATATCAATTAGAGTTTAAAAAAATTCTGCCCCTTTTTTTTTTTTTTTTTTTTTTTTTTTTTGGTTATCACTATTCTTCTACAATAATCTCTATCCTATTTAATCACGACATTTTACTAAAAAATACGATAAAGATTTCTGTACGAAAATAGTGGCGAAGTTGCCAACGTTTTAATTGATTCCGGAGCATTTTTATTGCCCCACTTTTATTCCATGCATTTTTTTTTTTTTTTAAGGGCAAGCTTTTCTTATTTCATCGTAGTTATATACTGGAGTAAATTATTCTATAAATAAAGTGGTACGAAATAAAGGCAAGGCTAAAAATGCTCCGAAATAAATTAAAATGTTGCAAATATGTAGTAATAGCAAAAAAGGCGGAAATTTCTCCCCCCCCCCCCCCCCGAATGTATTCAGAACAAAAGGTGCGATGTATGATTATTGTAAAAAAAATCTCTTATTAAAAACCGTTAGCTTAAATATTAATAAAATTTTGTTACATATTTTAAACAATGAATGACATTCAATCAAATCTGCTTTGTAGAGGACTGTTATGAGAATCATGCTGAAATTTTTAATTAAACTTTTAATTAATTTTTTATGCTTTTTCTTACGGTAAAATTATTTAAAAAAAAAAAAAAAAAAAAAAAAAAAATTAACGTTGTGTAACTTTGGTGCACAGATTAGAAAAAAAAAAAATGTTCACATAACAACAAAAAGGATTAGTAAAATCAGAGGATTATAAAAAATAAGCTCCGGGAATAATTTTAATGTAGGTGTAATTTTAATTAATCTAAGTGTTTTAACAAAAGAGATGCTGTATATGTGATGGAAGTTAAAAATGTTACATATTTTCTCTTGTAGTAGTTAAAACAATATTATAATAATATCATAATCCTTTAATGTAAGCATTTTTGTATTTATTTCGCATATATTTACTTTTTGTATTTATTTTGTCTTATCTAACGTAAAATTTGGTATTTATACTGTTACCATACTTGCCAACATACTAATTAATATTCCGTAGTACTATTAGCTCCGCCTTTTTTTTTTTTTTTTTTTTTTTTTTCACACCGGTATCTTTTTAGAGTATTTTCCCTCTTATTTAATCGCAACTGCATTTGGAAACTATTACTCTAAAAATGTATTGGTGTGAGAAAAAGGGCGGGACTAACAAGACTACGGAATATTAATTAGGATGTTGGCAAGTATGTGTTACTATACAGTAAAATCTGGTACAACGCGGTGGTAGGAATGACAAATAAATAATACTGTTTTATTTTTTTACACCATTAAATTTTTAGTATACCAATCGATTGGTTCATACACTCGATTTAGTTTTTTTTTGTTTTTTTTTTTTTTGTATAAAGCAGTTGCTTTGATATAAAATTAGTGGTGTTAAAAAATAAAATTGTAGTATTCATGAGGCAAAATTGCACCCGTGTTGTACGAGACTTTACTGTATATATTTATATATATATATAGTTAACATTTTTCTGATACAGGATTGCCAGATTTAGTCTATTATGTATATCAAATGTGACTTCTCAAAATTATTGGTGACTGTTGCATAGCTGCCAATATTTTAATTTATTCCGGAGTATTTTTAGCCCCGCCTCTATTTCCCACCACTTTTTATTTAAGAGTAATTTCTTTTTATTTAATATAATTTATATATTGGAGAAAAAATTCTATAAATTAAGTGGTACGAAATAGAGGCGGGGCTAAAAACACTCCGGAATAAATTAAAATATTGGCAGCTATGCTACTGAATAAAAAAAGACCACATCTGACAACGCTGCTCTAATAAAAAGTCAAATTAAATTTTCATGATATAGAGTTAAAGAAAAAAAAAAGAAAGAAAAAAAGAAAGAAAAGCCACTTCCTACTTAATTTTATCGCAAATCGTCGTATAAATATGCGGTTGGTACCGATCGATTCGTAATAACATCGAGGTTTTAATCATAGGCCACATTTTTTCCCTGATTCTTCAACCAGTATTTTTCTTTCAGAATTTTCAATTGTAGGAGTGCACGATTGATTAAATAAAAAATTAGCATATAGATATACTACTGGTAGGAGAATCAGGGAAAAAAGCGGATCTAAAGTTAGCCTGTAATGGTATGTGTAGGTTTTGCATGGAGGGGAGGGGGGTGTCCACATATTAAAACTGCTATCAACTTCATTTTTTCAAATGACAATACATATATTTGGGATTTATTTATTTATTTTAGTTATTCGGATCAAATATTCCCTGTAAAAGCTTTATATATTTCTCTCAAAATTTCTTGAATTTAGATACTGTGAAAATCTGACGATGCTTATGTGGATAGAACATAATCAGTAAAAGTTAATAACAATAATAATAATAATAATAATAGAAATACTGATGGAAATGTCTTTTTAAAAAGTTTGGTCCCTTTAATTCGTATGAACCATATTACTGAATTCAAATTTCTTTTTCTAATGCGCTAAAATGAAATAACCCAAACATATCCCCTCATATATATATATATATTTTTTTTTAATTAAAAAAGATATTTTTAATTATGGAAATTATTAATAAACTCATATAAAAAAAAAAAAAAAAAAAAAAAAAAAAAAGAATTAGGAAATTTTTGCACGAATAGAATAAACATCATCAAATACATGGATTTTTTAATTATCAGCTCATTTTTAAGACTGGGGGCTATTAGCCTCAATCTGGGATTTTTGCGGTGTCATTTTTCGATAGTTGGACATTTATCGAAATCTAAAATTTATCGAAAATATAACTGAATAATTTGAAAGCGATGTTATAATTAAAAAAAAAAAAAAAAAAAAAAAAAACTAATAGCCCTCCGTCTTAAACTAAATTCTGCTTTTGCCAGATTTTCCTCAAAATCTTTTTTTTTTTTTTTTTTTTTTGAAAGAAAAAGAAAAGAAAAGAAAATTAATAATAATCAGTATTGAAACAAACACTATCGAAAAAGTTTTTTTAAAAATAATTTTGAATTAGGATATAAAACATGCGCGTGCAAAATGAAATAAAAATAAGTAAAAAGATGAATTTAAACATTTAACTTTTATATAAAACATGATCGCATGCTATCTTAAAAAGCAGATGTAAAATTTTAAGTTTATGTGGTGCGCGTGGCATCTATAAAAATTGTTTTAAGAAATAGAATAAAATAAAGAAAGCAACGATGTTGGTTGCATTTTGTTATACAGTTTGAATTTTTTTTTTTTTTTTTTTTTTTTCTTGATAAAGGAATATGGATAGATTCGCAATATACTTTTAAAATTTCAATATTTCTATAAGATTCTTTATTAATTTTTTTATTTTTTTGAAAGAAAGAGAAAAGAAATTAATAATAATCAATATCTAAACAAACACTTCGAAAAAGTGTTTTTTAAATAATTTTGAATTAGGAAATAAAAAGCGCGCGTGCAAAATGAAGTAAAAAAAGGAACAAGATATTTAAGTTTGAGTTAGTAAATTGAGGATGCCATTGATATAGTAATTTTTTTGTTGTAAATTATTTTTAATCAATTTAAATGCGGATATCATAATTGCGCTAGTAAAGACCTTTGCGATAAACGTCCGAGTTACTTCGGTGCCAAATTTCAAATTTCGACAAAGGAGTCCTATACTAAAGCTTTTTTATTTATTATATTTTATTTTCGAGTATTATAACTTATCTTATCTATGTAAATCTATTCGAAAAGATTTACAGTTTCTTTTTTCCAGTTTCTTTTTATGGTCCGAGTTACAATGTGCTTTTTATTGTTTTCTAAGTAATGTTTCGATGTTTAATAAAAAATTTACTTATTTTTGAAATATAAACCCATTGCCGGCGGAGGATTGTGATGGCAGTCGAAAAGAAAAAGAAGCTCAGCTTCTCCTTTAAACATTCCTCTAAAACAGCACTTAACTTTAAAAAATGATTTTGTATATTTTTGTTTTATTTTATGTGACGTCAATGAAAGTAAATGCTAACTGTGTATACCACATCGATTGCCGAGCACAAAATTTTAGTATTTTAATCATGAATGCGCAACATTGCTCTGTTAAATAATATCATATCTGCCAACATTTTAATTTATTCAGGAGTATTTTTAGCCCCGACTTTAATTCGCACCACTTTATTTATAGAAAAATTTTCTCTAATGTATAACTTCGATAAAATAAGAAGAAAAAAAAAGTACTCTTAAAAAATAAGCGTTATGTAATAAATGCGAGGCTAGATATACTCTGCAATAAATTAAAATGTTGGCAGCTATGCAGAGTTCCCAACTTTTATAATTTATTCACGAGTATTTTTAGCCCCGCCTTCTTTTAATCACCAGAAATTTTGTAGATTATTTTCTCTTTAATATGTGACAACGACTAAATAAGAAGATTATCATTTTTCGAAATTTCCGGTATGAAAAAGAGGCGGGGCTAAAAATGGTCGTGAATAAATTATAAAAGTTGGGAGCTCTGCAGCTATGTAATATTTTTCAGCATCGCGCATAAGGCAGGGCTTACTATTCAAAACAGGAATGCAATCATATGCAATAAATAAAGACTGTAAATAAAGTTTTAACTTACCTATTATAAATAAAAATTTATCTCTTTTTTAAACGTAAATTTTAGAGAGCTGCCAACCTAATCCGGCAATTTTTAATACCGCCCATTTTTCTACACCACTTGATTTTTAAAGTAATTTTCTTCAAATATATTTGCGATGCATTAAGAAGAAAAAAACTCTGAGAAATGACTGGTGTAGAAAAAGGGGCAGTACTAACAATTTGCCGGATTAGGTTGGCAGCTCTGATTTTAGTTACTAATGTGTAACATATGGTGTTAGCATGCAAAAATTTATTTTATCGTTATTTAAATTTAGATTTAGATGCATTTTTTGCAATTTACAAGTTATTAGACTGACAAAAAAATTGCACTAGGTCGTACCAAAACATGGTACACAGTAGCCGCAACCATAAGATGATGAAATCTTTTACCACGTTTTGTCGCTTGGTTTGACCAAAACTACGTACTGTAGTATCTGCAACCATAAGTTTGGAAAATCTTTTATTATGACATGGTGCTTTTTTTCAACAAGAAGCGCCAATTTATTGTAGAAACATAAAGGCTAATACTAATGAATATTTCGTATAATTGTTAGTACCATCCCCTTTTTTCTTAAAGGGTATCATTTTTTTTTTTTTTTTTTTTTTCCTATACCTGTCACCAGTCAATTGTTGGTGTATTTTTCTTCTTACTTAATTTTAATTACATTTGAAGAAAATGTCTCTAAAAATAAAGTGGTGTGAAAAAAGGGGCAGGTTCTAACAAGTTGGTTGGTGAGTAGAATTTTTCACCATCTCATTTCACCATTGCGGCTACTGTTCTATTAAGTTTTAATTCAACTTAGCACATTGCAGCTACTGTAATATGAAATTTTTCTTCGACTAACAGTATAATCAGACCTCTTTTTTTTTTCCATTAAAATATTTAAAAGTATTCTAGAATTTTTTTAATGATAATAGTGATGGAAATACAATAAAATGCAGGTAAAATTTTAGGAGCCCTGCGAGGCCTGTGTACTAGAGGTGAGTTAGGGCTCTATTTTGGCAATCCGAGCCCGCCCGGGCCTGAAGCATTTTTGAACTGAGCTCGCCCGAGTCCGAAAAATTTTGTGTGATCGGAGCCCGAGCCCGATATTGAAAGTGATACGCTATGCAACGCATACACAATGATAAAATTAAATACTGTTTTCATTTTCAAATTAATTTTCTTATTATCAATCCTCAATTTAAATATTTATAAATGTTATTATAATAATTTATAATGTCTGTGTCTCTGTATATATTTATATATTTATATAATATATATTTATAGTGCAGCCCATTGTTTATAACGCGCCTATCGGGGGACAAAAAATTTATCCGAATGAGTGATATAATGAGGCGCAATATAACGAAGAAGGAAGGATTACTGTATAACACTATGGCATAACATGCATCCCGTTGAAAAAAAAGTTCTATTTAGAAAAAGAAAAGTCAAAGCTACTAAGGTTTGCAAGATTCTTTTGTAATTTATAATCTATCATGACTATTAAGGCATTGCTAAAAGTGCTCTCAAAATGAATAAAATTTCTTTTTTTTTTTTTTCATTTTTTCTTTAAACATTTTCCAGTTAGTGAAGAATAAAATAAACGGAACTTTTAGCTTGAATCAGAGCCCGCCCGAAGCCCTAAGACTTGCGTAAGATTTGAGCCCGATCGGGCTCGGGCTTACGGGCTCGGGCTGAGCCCGTCTCATCTCTACTGTGTACTAGCATACCTTTACATTTTTCTTTAATTACTAAATAAAATATTTCCCTTTTAATCTTCTAAAGTCACATAAAATAAATTCGATAACAGTAATAGAACGTGTAATCAAAGATTGCTCGATCAATCTCTTAGTATTCCTCATTCGCGTTCCATTTAATATCACCTTCTATATATTTTTATGTATTGATGTATGTAATAGATACAGTTTTACTTTTTGAAACGCTTATAAAAATTTGAAATGTTATAATTTTTTTTTTTTTTTTTTTTTTTTTTTTTTTTTGTTGTTCTCTTAAAAAATAAAAAATAAATAAATAAATAAATAATAAAAAAAAAATCTGTTATAAATCGTTTTAAATCATTATATTTCACATTTCCTGTCTATCATAAGGCAATTTCATTATCCATGTGATACTTTATGTATTGCTACATTACATAAATTATAATCTTAAAATACATAAATTAATGTATTAAGTAAAGTACATGAACTGTAATCTTATTTATTTATTTTTTTGAATTAGTCACGGAAAACGATATAAATTAACGAAATATGTAATTGGAATTCTTAAGTATAGATATCAAAATTAAAACAATTGATTTATACCACGGTATGTTTGGCATTTATGCATAAAATTCAATTGAATGCACAAATATTATTTATAAATAAATTGAGTCTGAATAAAAATCTATTTTAAGTTTTAACTTTGTTAAAAACTAAAATTTAAATATCGAAAAACTTTACTGCAATAACTGATATCATTTTAATGTAATGAATTGCAACAGAACTGGAACAGGAAGAGTCTACACTTGAGCAATGCTTTCAGTATAGAGTGGCTGCCAACTTATACAATTTTTTGCGATCGGAATTTTTTAATAATTTTTTCTAAGCAATTTTCTGTGATTTAACATGATGGATTTTTTTTTTTTTTTTTTTTTTTTAAATAAAGAAACAGTGGTATTAGTAAACCGTAGAAGTTGACAACTATGGTAGAAAGCTTAAACCAACGGGGAAAGAGTTGTCTATTCTAGCGAAATCCTTGACGAGGGTCAAAAGATCCAATATTCTCACGGGATAACATTGCAAAAAGTACTTCTTTCTCGTATCTGTACTTATACATGCGGAATGAGTTCACAAAATTGTTTAACATAATGTAATTGGCTGCCAAATTTACTAGCCTTTTAGTTACCAGAAAATATAAACAGAAATATTTTATAAGTATCTGTAACTATTTTCAATGACTGAACAAAATAAAAGCTCTACACAGTTGAAATTAATAAAAGAAGCGTAAAAGTTGATAACTACAAATACATAAATTTTATAAACATATTTTATAAACATATTGCTTGCGTGTTGCGTAAAAGTACGGTATTTATCGAAAAACGGACAGCGCCTTTAGGCGTTCCTCTAAAATAACATTTTATCATAGTTTCCAACATTTTAATTTATTGTGCAGCTTTTTTAGCTCCACTTTTATTTTGCACCACTGTATTTTTAGATGTTTTTTCTCTAATGTATCACTATGACATCAGCGTTGCCACAATTGAAGATTTTTTATTCAATAATCACCAATAATTTTCAGAAGTGATATTTGATAGATATAATAGATAATCAGTCTTCGAAGTGATTAGACAAACGTTACAATTAAAGATTATTGGTAATCTTTGAATAAAAAATCCGCCAGTTCTGGCAACACTGTATGACATACTTGTCAATCGTTTCATTAATAAACGAAAATGTTTTAGTATCCGCATTTTTTTCATACCAGTCTTTTTTAGAGTACTTTTGTACTTATTTGATCGTAACTATATTTAAAGAAAATTAGCCTAAAAATAAAATGGTGCGGAAAAAGGAGCGTGTACTAAAAATATTCCGTTTCATAATTAGGATGTTGGCAGGTTTGCTATTATAAAATAAGAAAACATTACTCTTTAAAGCAGGGTTGCCAAATTTGGCATTTTTTTTTTTTTATTCAATAGTCACCAATAATTTTGAGAAGTGACATTTTTATATACATAATACATTACTTCGAAGTGGTTAGTGAAACGTTCAAAATAAAAATTATTGGTGACTATTGAATAAAAAAAGAAGCTAAATTTGGCAACCCTGCTTTAAGGAAAAGTGGTATGGAATAAAGGCCGGGTTAAAAATGCTCCGGAAAAAATTAAAATATTGGCAATTCTTCTTTACTTTAAAAATTCTTTTGCATATTCATATTAAACATTTTATTAGCTGACGATGTGTATATATACCAGTAGCATTTACCGTAAAGTTTGCTGAGGCTAAAGTTTAATTGATCTAAATAAAAATATGTAAAAGTGTTACATTAAATAATGTAACGTTTCAGAGAAAAGTCAAAAATCGATGTTTACTGAGAAAAAAGAAGTACCTCAATGACAAAAATAATATTTTAAAATAATTAACTAATTTTAACAATAAAATATTATTTAAATTTATGAGAATTTTTTAGCAGCAAACATGCTTGACAAAACGTGTAAAGTTGCTTTTATTCCTTTGTTAAATGAGGCGTTTACAACAAATTTATTAAAAAAAAAATCCCGTAATAAAATGAATGTAACTTATATTAACGAGTTTTCCGTTTTAAGTTCACAACTTCAAAATTTCCCTCAAAGAAAACAATAGAATTTCCACTTTTTTTTTTTTTTACTTTTTAAGTGTACGTTTGATTTTGTTCATTTTTAATTTATTATTCTTACAGAAAAACCAATTTACATCTACATTTTAAAATTTAAAAATATATTTCCAAGTTTTATATAAATTCTCCAGTTTTTCATGAATACTTCTTGAAAAATAAAATCATTTAATATATATTTTTCCTTCAATCATTTTTTTTTTTTCAATTTCTTTTTATACTTTAGCACCTGACAATAACTTACTCAATTTTCGATTTCTTAAGTTATTAAAAAGCTGCAAAAAAAAGATATAACGTGAAATCAATAATCTACCCTTTCATATTTTCTGTTCTTACTCGCTTTCATATCGGCTTTTATGTAATGTTATGAAAGAATGCGTGTCACAAAATGACAGCTTTATATTTCGGGACACTTCTCGGAGTTAAAAGTTCCAATTATTAGAAAAGTTTTGTTGCTTTTAAAGTATATGTAATGAATGATGTTTGATGCATATTTAATTAAGGTATTAAATTTTGCTTCAACAGCGGAGTAATATCGTCGTCAGTATTTTCTTTCGTTTTATGACAATCTCATTTGCAGGAAAATGACTTGTTTGAAACTGTTACTGTAAGGGAAAATGAAAAAAAATTCATTTATTAAAAATATTTTTTTTTCTTCTCAAGATGACACTGTATATGGGAAGGTATGGTTTAAATATAGCACCTACATTTATTAAAATAATTAAACGTCTTATTATTAAATTTAAAGTTTTATTCCAAATTATTAGAAGAGCTTTCATTCACTTGAAATTTACTAAACTTTCGACTTATTTAATTAATTAACTAATTTCGACTTAAACTAAACTTTATTTTGTAGACCGCATATGGTCTTTAAAATACAAAATTTGAATTTCCTTCAGTTAATTTTTTTTTATGTTATATTCATGACAGCCTAATTCACAGAGCAACCGTCAAAAACTTGAATATTCATATTCGGGGACCTCAAAACGCGTAACTAGAGCAAATAATCAGTTTCGAAAATAGTACTTTGTTTACTATTTGAAAATTATGAGAAAATGATTATAATCATTAATCGTTTTTCCTGCAATTAGTAACATTTACTGAAGCACTTACATAAATTATGTTTAACAGTAAAGATTGCGTACATTCGCTTAATTTTGTTTAGCCTTGTATATTATCTTTAAATTTATACATACCACATTATGTATTGCAATTTAGAACACTTTGAAATGTATTACGAGTACAAAGTTGGTTATCACGCAGGTTAACTCAGTGGCAGAGCATTCGTACGTTAGGCGGAGAGCCCGAGTTCCATTTCCGGCTCTGGAAATCTCCATATAGTTGGTTTAAATATATAACCTTACACTCCAATATTTTCTAAATGAATTTTCGTGGTTGATGAATTATTGAATACAATTTCTTTAATGTTGTTCAACGTACTCTAAATATGTTAAATTTAATCCACCAGAAATTTTTACCATAGACATAATGTACTTGAATTTATAGAAATCCATGTACACAAATCGTTTGTCTGATATCAATAAAAAGTTTCCAAGTAGAATCCTCATATGATACCGGTTTAAAATGCCAAATTTGGGCGTGGAAATATCCATTCTTGAATTGTGTTAATAATTACACAGATCAACAGCTACAAACATAATTTTTGGATTCAGGATCCTGGAAACGCATAATTGCCAATTCTCCCGATTTTGGCTGGAGACTTCATACCAGAAATTGTCTACGAAAATTGTTAGCTTATTTAATTGAAGAAAAGTAACATGACAGATTTCTCCAAAAACGTAATGCTGTTAAATTTGATTTGAAATTTGAAAATGTTGTCATAGTATGAGCATAGCCTCTTAAACTAGATGCTTTCCGCGCGGCTTGGAAACTTAGCAACAGTTCAAGCAGTAGACAGTGCCATCTGGTACAGATTGCGCGACTTTTTAATTCATCTGTCACCGATAATTATAAGAAAAGATTTATTTACAAATGAAACAGATATTTATATCTCATGCAGAAAATTATAAACACAAATATTAGTATGTATTTATATATAGACCTGCTACCTATGCTAGATTATCCGTACTGGTATTAGGCCCCACTTTTTTTTCACACCAGAATAGTTGAAGAGTAATATTTAGCAATATGTTCTCATGATTAAATAGGAAGACTATTGCTCTACAACTATTCTGGTGTGAAAAAAAGGCAGGGCTTAATACCATTATGGTTAAACTAGCATAGTCAGCAGGTCTATATATATTGTGTGTAATTTTGCTTATTAATTTATTACTTATTAAAAATTAAACACAATTTTTAATTAAATATTACCAATACTATCAAACCTTAAATAAAATAATAAAAAATCATCACTGTAGAAAAAAATGGAATTTTATCATTACATGAATTTATTATTAAGTAAAAGAATATTGTTTGATACATTTTTATAAGATTCTTTCAACAATTT
Organism: Salticus scenicus; assembly: GCA_963930645.1. Lineage (NCBI taxonomy): Eukaryota > Metazoa > Arthropoda > Arachnida > Araneae > Salticidae > Salticus > Salticus scenicus. The sequence continues at coordinate 194,841,319 of OZ005654.1, read as the reverse complement.
TTTTTTTTTTTTTTTTTTTTTTTTTATTTAAAAAATGAGAATTCTATTTTATTTATTTATTTTAAAGTATAAAACGATTTATATAACTCATGGAACATTTTATATTTTCATTTCTTCATTAAAAATAGTTCATAAACCCATATTAAATCTCCATATAGTTCAATTAATAACGTGCTAAATTATTTTATGTTTTATTTTAAGGAGTAACATAATTTCTCCTACTTCTATTTAATACACATTTCCAATCTTTCAATTTATCTGCCTTACAAATGACAAGTGCCTTATTATCCTAATTAAACCAAAGTTAAAACAAACATCAAATTAATAATAAGTCACGAAACAATTAAAATTTTGTTAAAAATTTTCCGCATCAATGTAAAAATTCTTTAACGCAAATTAACATTATTTCACGGTTATTTTACTTTAACACAGATATAATTTTCAAGTACTTTGTTTGGATTCAACTTTTGTTAAAATTACTTTTGAATAGAATTATCTATGATTTGTGTAATTAAATATCTCTCTCTTTTCATTTCTCTATTCGTTTGTAATTGCTGGAATGCCATAATTCAAATACGTCCATGAAAATAGTTAAAAATTAACGCTTTTAAAAATGATATATGTCTCATATTTGCTTACATACATTTATTGTATTAACTAATTAGTTTCACCAGGTGAGAAATTTTAAAAAAGTACAAATTTTCCGCATACTTTGTAGAAGGAATAATTTACTGATATTACGTGATTTATTAAAATCAAGCAATTCTGTTAATAAGTGGGATTATTTATTTTCCTAGTAAACTGCAAAATGTTAAATATTGTAACGAGACCATTGGATTCTAAATTTGCCAGAAACAGAACATTATACAATTATATAAATGTTATCATCATGCGAAATAATAACATTCGAACCGTGAATATTGTGTTAATTTAAATAGATAAAGCGGTGCTATTCTATTTTGTTCTTGTAATTGTAAGAAAATACTGATAGGTAACAGTGATTTGAAGGTTTTTATTTTTTTTTTTTTAATTATTTTTATTTTTTTTTTTAACTATATGTATTAAAAAGTAAATATTCTTGAATTATTTTCATAAAATATGTATTGTGATGTTTTTATAAATTATGATTTCTTTATATGATTATAGTTTATTCATTTTAAAGAAGGTGGAATAATCTTCTTCCACCTAATTTAAATTCACACCTGCTTCTTCTCGGAAATGTTCATCAGAATTTTAATTTTATAATTTATTGAAAAGAATTGTTTCCATCTTTTCTTTTAATTTTTCTTATACATTCTGGTAATTTCCGTGATTTAGATATTAAATAAGCGTAACCGATTGGCCATTAAAGGGTTAAAAAGTACATTTTAAATTTATTTTAGCAGAGTTTCTTTTTTTCTGTGAATATTAAAAAAAAAAAATGTTTTAGATGCATTTTAAAAGAAAAATATTTACTTAAGTGACAAGTCTTCCGTTTTTCAAGTGAGAATTAATAGCGTAAATTTTTTATAATTGTTTTCAACTTTACTAATTTAATCGTGTAATGTAATATTTACGTTATATATTTCTTTTAAAAATTAATGGTAGTAAATCTGATTAAAACGTTAGAAAGGACGGCAGCTATGTATTTAAATTATACTTTGTTTGATTTTAAGTTTTCAAAATATTATCTTTTACATTAGAATACATTTTTTTTTTATATATAATGTAAAATAGGCATTACTATTATATAAAGTCACAGAGCAAAAGAATGTGGTCTGCAATTTTTAGTTATTAATACAGGCATGCCAACAATTTATTTTGGAGCATTATTAGCACACGCATTTTTTTTTTTTCACCAATTTTTCTAAATGGTATTTCTCTTCTTATTTCATTGTAATTACGTATCGAAGAAAATTTCACTACAAATAATGTGGTGTGAAAGTAGAGCGGGAACAGTGTTCTGGCATAACTTACCTTAACTAGATGCCTGTCGCGTAGCTCATAAACTTGGCAACAGTTGAAGCGGTAGAGAGCACCACCTGGTACAGATTGCGTAATTTTTTTATTAAGATGCCACCAATAATTTTAAGAAGTGATATATGATATATATATATATATATAATCGACGTTTCTTTGATTCTATTCGCTTTTTATATAGATCAAATCCCACTTTAAAAATTTTTTGGTGGCTGTTGAATAAAAAAGTCACGCAATCTATACCAGGTGGCGCTGTGTACCGCTTCAACTGTGGCCAAGCTTCCGAGCCACACGACAGGCATTTAGTTTAAGAGGCTATGGTTCTGGAATAAATTAAAATGTTGGCATGTAGATGTATGTTAATATAATGTATTATCAACACCTACTTTTATGACACCTTTCCTGTTTTTAAGCATGAATCAACGAGATTCCAAATGGCATTCCTACAATGTCAATGATCCCACTTTTAGACCAACTGATCTTTTATTAAATCTGAATTAGGTGGGCGTTTCTATTTCTGTTTTCAGCTCATGTAACAAATTTGCCGAATATCACTGAGATCTGATAATTTGTAGTTTCTGTTGAGATGGGTAACGTAAATCTCGGATTTTCTGAAAAAGTAAGAATAATTTAAGAAAAAAAATAAAAATAGGGACTTTACAGTTAGCTTTTTCAAACAGTGGATGAATGATTTGATATTTGTCAGTCAAAAGCTAAAAGTGTAACAACAGCTTGTTGTCAAACAAAAGACGGTAGTCTTATATGAAGTTATAATAGCTATAATATAATATAAAGAAGATAATATTTTTTAAGTTATATATTCTGCTAAAGGTCAAACATTAGAAATTGAAATAGTTCCCCAAAATATTTTAATCCTTAACGCTCGACATATTTTCCTATTTTGAACAGTAAGACACGGCTTTTGGCGTTCCTTTAAAACGTCACACGTATAGTTTCCAACTGACTACCTTTTGGCTACCGAAAAATTGTAATAATTTGTTTTATTTTATTTCATCATTACATAAAATAAATCGTTCTGTTAAAATTTTCCGGTAGCCGAAAGGTTGCCTATAGTTACACGTTTTAGAAAAATAACGTTTCATTTGCAAAGGCACACCTTAATGCGTGGCTCGATTTTTTAATGTCCCCTCAGAAGGGACATACGAGTGATAAGGGTTAATTCCACATCCTGTTAAAACAAACCATTTGTCCTATTCACATTTCATCATTAAAAACAATTTGATTGTAATACAACCGCTATATTCATCAGATAACATCATTATTCTGTAGAATAGATTGAGAGAAGACACATAGTCTTTATTTAATACTTCTGTAAATTTCCCAGTTGGTTATATTTGTTATTTATTCATCTTTGTGAAAATTTATACTTTTAAGTACACAATAAAAATATATAATTAACTTCGAAAATAGCACAATTTTTTAAACATAAAAGTTTTTAACATTTTCTACCCGTCATCTTATCCCAATCTTGGGATAATCTGGCTTATTAATTCGTCATCTGTTCGTCATCATTCGTCATTCTAATATTATTGCTTAGATTTTGACCAGCCTAAGCAGCCAATCCAGTGTTTCCAGATTGTGCGGCTTTTTTATTCAACTGTCACCAATAATGAGTGATATTTGATGTATAGTCGGGGAAAAAAAAAAACGCAGCACTCGATGTAACTCCGTTGCTAATCAATGCACAAAAATGTAATAGGTATCATTCGACGGGGAATTGAGAGTAGATTCAGAAAATGAACGGAAATTTTGAATTGGGGGTCGTCTACATATTAAAACGCGCACCAACTTTGATTTTTTCAATGGTAATGCCCCATTTTTACTTTATATTTGAATTCCTGAGATCGCGACAATGCGAAAAAGTATATTGGTTGTATATTTTGCTTATTTTTTCACAGAGTTATAAGCGTTCAAAGTTTGAAGGTGCTAATGTTAAATTCATATTTCAAACTTTTATTAATATTTTCACAAAAAATAACTTGATCGATATAATTCTTTTTTTACGAGATACAGTTAAGAAACCCAAACACAATCCATCATTAATTTTGATTCTGAAAAATATTTTTAATTCTGAAAAATATTAATAAATTCATATTCATAAAAATTATGAATTATGACCTATATCAATTTTTACATAAAATGAATCCTAATGCTGAAAAATATGGGTGTGCAAATTTGCAGCTCATTCAGTTATTAGTTTTCGAGATATAAATAAATCTTTCTTTTGGAGTGGTTTAGGGGGCCGTCTCTTAAAAAATTTTGAATGAGATAACGAAGCAAATCTTAAAAAATAACGGAGAAAATTGAACAAAATATTTTTATTTTTTATTTAAGGGTCAAATTATATAACAACAACGTCAAATGCAAAGAAATGAAACAAAAATGTTGATTTTTAGACATTTGTGTTAGAATCAAGAATTCCTGTTTTCTAAAGCCCCGCCTTTTACCGTTCTTCAAAACAAAACAATACAGAAACAAAAAGTGAATGTGACTTTGAGTATTCATGTTAAACCCCTTATTTTACATTGACAAAAATATACATAAGTGGTATTTACTTCATCGATTACTGGTGATAAATTTAGAATCCTTTAAACGAACACCAGAAGAAAAAAATTAACTAAATAGGCGGGATTTACTGTTTGAAATACTCTCAAAATAAAATATTTCAAAACAAATTTTCTGTACCACAATTATATTACAGATGGATATACATTATAACTATATTCTTTCTAATTAATATATTTCTATCCATAGTATATTTTATTGCAAAAATATGAACACTGGGTACATGCTTAAGAAATAAGTAACACACAAATTACGAAAGAAACGCCCACTGGCATTGTTACAGATTTTCAAATGATGTGAAACTTCGTCAGCAGTCGCGAAAGCGTTAATTAAAGAAATTATATTTTCATAGAAATTATAAAACAAATCGTACAGTTTCAAAGAGTTGAACTGACCCAAAACTGGTAAGTGCTATTAAAATTGTTCAATATTTACTTTATGAAACCTTACAATAATTTATCCGAAAAGATTTAGTTTATGCGTTGTTGTATATATATATATATATATATATAGCTATATTATTTCAGTTTGTATATTATGTTACACGTACGAAAGAAAATTTAAGCTATATTGGTGATCAGTATATCCATGATAGATACTTTTTTATTGAAAAATATTGCACTTTTATAAAAAGTATTGTCTGACCAATCGTAAGTGTAATGTATTTAAATATACCTAAAATTATCTAAAAAAGTATTAAAGTATATACATATCCAAAAAGCTAAGTTCATGATAATTAAGATACTGCAAAGGTGTTAATATTTTTATTTCTTTTTATAACACTTTTTTTCTTGAAATATTTCCGGTGTGAAACAGTATAATTTTGTCTAGTTCTTGTAGGATCTTAATTTTATTTTTCTATATTTAGAGATAGCCCCCTAACACATTTTTGATCATAACTCTATGAATACGAAAGATAAAGTATACAAACAGTATACTTTTCCGCACTGCCAGGCTCTCAGAAATTTGAATATGAAGTCAAAATTGGGTGATACTATTGAAAAAATCAAAGTTGGCGCTCATTTTAATATGTAGATGACCCCTAATTCAAAATTCGACGACATTTTCAGAAAGTGCATTTCATTTCCTGTTTAATGGTGTCTATTAAATTTTTCTGCGTCAATTAATAACGAAATACCATCAAGTGCTGCGTTTTTTTTTTCCCCGACTGTACATAATGGATCGTCTGTGTATTATGTACAGTAACCCAAAAAAAATACGCCACCCCCCCACCTAATTTCGCCGTAAATTATCGTAGAAACATTTGACTGGTACCGATCGATTTGTAATAACGTCTAGTTTATAACGGTATAGTTAAATTTTGCCTAAGGGGTGGTCTACATATTAAAACTGGCTTTAACTTCATTTTCTTCAATGGCAACCCCTCTTTTTGACTTCATATTGAGATTTCTGAGATCAAGGCGGTTCGAAAAACATACCTATTTATATACCTTAAATCAATTTTAAATAGAGTTACACGTGAAAATGTATTAGGGGTCCGTCTATACATTTAGAAAATATAAATCACGATCTACCACCCAGTATACATTATTTACTAAGTTTCACACCGGAAAAAAATTTCAGAAATGTTAATTATAAAAAAAAAAAAAAATGACTAATTCACAGAACTTTTTGAGTTAGTTTATGAATAAAAAGATTTTTATTGGTGTCTATTGATTAAACATCAGATAGTTCACTTCATAAGAAGAAAATTAAATAGCTTGAATAGATATTAAAATATCTATCAAAAGAAAAAAAAAAAAGATGAATGGTTTTTAATTTGTTTGAAAATTCAAAATTATTTTAACTCAAGCTGCCGTATAATTGTCTGAAACGGCGGCACTCAACCTGGTTCCCACGGCCCTTTCACAGTGACAATGGGAGTTTGTTCTGATACTGCAGTACTTTCATTTTCTTTAATTGACTTTTTTAAAATATAAAAAAAGATTTTTTTATTTTTATTTATTTATTTTTTTTATTAATTATTATTATTATTATTTTCATGACATTATTAAAAACTTTTACATAAATCTCCACGATATTCTTTTGCTTTTATATTTTATAGTGTGTAACAAATTAATATGCAAAATAATAAATCCTACTACTTAATGGGATGTTCTAAAATTCTACACTTTAACACAGATACCGAAGTGGACGGCGGGTGTAAAAAGGCTGACTACCCTTAATCTAAATCTTCACTTGAAAAGGTCAAAATGTTACATAACTCTTTTTTTTTTTTTAAGGAAAAAAGAAGAAGATGGGGAGAAGAAGGAAAGATCAAAACGAATATAAAGCATATTAAACGTTAATACCCTTTAAACACTGGAAAAAGGCGGGGTTTTGTATTGTGTGTCATTTGGGAGCTGTAGAGTGCCAGAAAATTACTTTATGTAATAAAACTTTTCATTTAAAGGGTATTTAAAGCAGCATTATATTTAATACATAGACTATTCAGAAAAAAAGTACCATTCATCTGGGTCATGAAAAATAAAGAACATTTTCTGGCATTGCTCTATGTATATACATTGTTGTCAACCTATCCCGGAAGATTACTGGTCCCGCCCCTTTCCGTACATTTTTTTGACATCAGTCTTTTTAGAGCCGTGTCAGCCATCGGTGGCTGACACTGATCTTTCCATTTAGGCTAAGTCAGCCGGCAGTGTAAAATATGATATAAAACTACAGAACTTACATAGTTTTAAGTAATTACTGACAATTTATTTAAAATTTACTTCATGTTTTTTTTTTTTTTTTTTTTTTTTTTATAGGATTTTTATAGGATTATATCGTTAAGGCCTAATGGGGTTTATTGAAACTCGATAAACGTAACACGCTTCTAAGCAGCACGTGTGGCCTGAATGGGATTTCCATAAGAATTCACATGGCGCTCAATGAGTTAATCGTAAATGTATTTGAAGTTAATTACTCTAAAAATTAAATTGTGTACACACAGGGGCGGGAACTAAAAATGTTACGGGTTAGGTTGACAAGTATGCATATATATTTTGCTTGATTTATAAAAATTTATAACACATTTTCTTCTTTTTTTTTAGTATTTTGTGTTTATATCTCTCATTAAAAATAAATACAATATTCATATATAAACATTTCCATACAGTAATGTATATAAACATATTGATTAAAGAAGATTTGTTGATATTATATAATTATTCTTCTATCTGTATAGTATATTAACACAAATATATTTTGTAAATTTCGCAGCATCGAAAAACAGCAACATAGCTTCCATATCAAGGCTTAATGTAAATAGGACGTAAGCGTACTGTAGCTAGTGTTGAAATTTGAAAAAAAAAGAATAACAGTGGGCTAAAAATACGCCGGAATAAATTTAAATGTTGTTTATTCGGTTTTAGTCAGGTGATATCACTCGTGGTAAATAGTTGGATCCGCCCTCTCTTAAGCTCAGGTTCAGCTCATCATAAAAATATTGTTTTTAATATCTGCCGCACCAAAATGTTCAAAACACAAATGCCAATTTTCATATATTTTGAAATCTTCCCGTTTCAACTTTAAAAGCATTTAGATTAATTTATTTTATTTTGAATTTTTAAATTTAGACGTTTAAAGTGTTTTAAATGAAATTTCAGGATTCTGTAAGATCAATATCTATATATTTGAAAGTAATAAGACAACTCCTTTGTTTTAAATTTTTATTCCATAATAACTGTGACTTTGATTTCGTGATTAGGAAATTGAAAATAAATACTATTGAGCTATGTTCCAATAATAGATCTTATAAACTTAAAATAATAATAATAATAATAAAGCAATTTTTCACTATTTGATTCTGTATTAAAAAACTTTTAATAGAAATTTGATATTTTATTATGTTACATTATGGGATAAATTTTGAATAACACAAAGCTTACAAACGGTACAGTAACCAAATGCAAATACGTCACAACAAAATTTAAACAGAAAATTTATGGTAAAAAGTCTTTTTAAAATTATTAAATATTCATAATAATAATAATAAAACGATTGTCGAATGCATAATTGCTGTTTCATGCAATCAGTTTCGCTGTACCGTGTTTTCTAAAACATGATATTTAATTAGAGGTGTACGTACTCTTGAACATTGAAATGCGAAAAAAAGTGTAACAGGGTTAAAATAGAATTTTAGCAGCGAAAAACTAGAAAAAGATATTTAACACTTATGAAGAAAGACTTAACATATTACGATCGGATATATTCTTCTCTTGTACCGTAAGCCACGCCTTTTCACAAATTTTCTTAAACTTTATAATATAAAGCAAAGTAATTTTGCATATTTGTAATTAAATCATTTAAGTTTTGTTTTCAATAATCGATGTAGTAAATACCATTGTGATTTATGCATACCAGCGTCACATATAGAGTCAAATAGGAATATGCAAATTTGTCTTTTTTTTTAAATAGTGTTTCAGCGAATCAGAGGCGGGGCTTATTTTCTTTTGAAATTCTTTCACAATCCCTCGCCTACATTGTGATAACTTTACAAAAATATGCCAATTTGTATAATAAACATCGAAATATTGCTTAGGAAACAATAAAAATAACATAAAGGTAAATTAAAATAGTTTTCCGTCAAATTATATACAAACATTTACTTATAGAGGATACAGATTATAACAAGTGACGGCCCCCTAACAGGAATAAAAAGTGAAATATCACTGTAACTCAAAAAATAATGTTAGGAACGAGCTGTAAATTTGGAAACCCATGTTTTTGATGATGCCCGTTCTATTCGTGCAAAAATAACATAGGACATAATTCATAATTTTTTGAAATATGAATTTATTAATAATTTTCATAATTCAAAAAATGTTTTTTTAGCAAAAATTTGCATGGAATATGTTTGGGTCACTTCATTCTAACGAATAAAAAAAACAGAATTTAAATATCATAATTATTTCGGAAGATATGATTTAATGTTTGTCACATTCATTTAACATTAGCACCCCCAAACTTTGACAGCTTATAACTCTATGAAAAATTGAGCGAAATATATAAACTATACCATTTTCCGTGATGATTTGATCCAAAGAATTCAAATAAATTATAAAAAATGGGGGTTACTATTGAAAAAAATGAAGTTGATGTCAGTTTTAATATGTAGACGACCCCCTAAGTAAAATCTAACTATAACATTATAAACTAGACGTTATTACAAACTGATTGGTACCAGTCGCATGTTTCTACTTCCCCCCCCCCCCACCTAATTTTGCCGTAAATTATCGTAGAAACATGCGACTGGTACCAATCAGTTTGTAATAACGTCTAGTTTATAATGTTATAGTTAGATTTTACTTAGGGGGTCGTCTACATATTAAAATTGACATCAACTTCATTTTTTTTTAATGGTAACCCCCATTTTTTATAATTTATTTGAATTCTTTGGATCAAATCATCACGGAAAATAGTATAGTTTATATATTTCGCTCAATTTTTCATAGAGTTCTAAGCTGTCAAAGTTTGGGGATGCTAATGTTAAATGAATGTGACAAACATTAAATCATATCTTCCGAAATAATTATGATATTTAAATTCTGTTTTTTTTATTCGTTAGAATGAAGTGACCCATACATATTCCATGCAAATTTTTGCTAAAAAAACATTTTTTGAATTATGAAAATTATTAATAAATTCATATTTGAAAAAATTATGAATTATGACCTATGTTAATTTCTGCACGAATAGAACGGGCATCATCAAAAACATGGGTTTCCATATTTACAGCTCGTTCCTAACATTATTTTTTGAGTTACAGTGATATTTCACTTTTTATTCCTGTTAGGGGGCCGTCACTTGTTATAATCTGTCTCCTCTATAAGTAAATGTTTGTATATAATTTGACGGAAAACTATTTTAATTTACCTTTATGTTTTTTTTTTTTTTGTTTCCTAAGGAACATTTCGATGTTTATTATACAAATTGGCATATTTTTGTAAAGTTATCACAATGTAGGTGAGGGATTGTGAAAGAATTTGAAAAGAAAAGAAGACTAATTTAAAAAAAAAGACTAATTTGCATATTCCTCTTTGACTCTATATGTGACGCTGGTATGCATAAATCACAATGGTATTTACTACATCGATTATTGAAGACAAAACTTAAATGATTTAATTACAAATATGCAAAATTATTTTGTTATATATTATAAAGTTTTAGAAAAATTGTGAAAAGGCGTGGCTTACGGCACAAGAGAGGAATATATCCGATCATAATATGTTAAGTCTTTCTTCATAAGTATTAAATATCTTTTTCTAGTTTTTCGCTGCTAAAATTCTATTTTAACCCTGTTACACCTTTTTTCGCATTTCAATATTCAAGAGTACGTACACCTCTAGTTAAATATCATGTTTTAGAAAACACGGTACAGCGAAACTGATTGCATGAAACAGCAATTATGCATTCTACAACCGTTTTATTATTATTATTATGAATATTTAATAATTTTAAAAAGATTTTTTACCATAAATTTTTTGTTTAAATTTTGTTGTGACATATTTGCATTTGGTTACTGTACCGTTTGTAAGCTTTGTGTTATTTAAAATTTATCCCATAATGTAACATAATAAAATATCAAATTTCTATTAAAAATTTTTTAATACAGAATCAAATAGTGAAAAATTGGTTTATTATTTATATATATTTTTTTTTAAGTTTATAAGATCTATTATTGGAACATAGCTCAACAGCATTTATTTTCAATTTCCTAATCACGAAATCAAAGTCACAGTTATTATGGAATAAAAATTTAAAACAAAGGAATTGTCTTATTACTTTCAAATATATAGATATTGATCTTACAGAATCCTGCAATTTCATTTAAAAGACTTTAACCCTTTGCGGCGCAAGATAATTTGAAACATTTAAATTATACTGCCACCGGAATTCATAAACTAAATTAAACTAAAAGAAATTTTAAATTTTAAGGTTTAAAAAACCGACCTTTTCTGATATGTTATAAACGTGAAATTTTGCTAAAATATTTCCGGGATGAATTTTTGCAGCTGGATCTTACATTTTGCGTCCTCGTGGCGAGGACACCGCGCGTTAAGGGGTTAAACGTCTAAATTTAAAAATTCAAAATAAAATAAATTAATCTAAATGCTTTTAAAGTTGAAACGGGAAGATTTCAAAATATATGAAAATTGGCATTTGTGTTTTGAACATTTTGGTGCGGCAAATATTAAAAACAATATTTTAATGATGAGCTGAACCTGAGCTTAAGAGAGGGCGGATCCAGCTATTTAGCACGAGTGATATCACTTGACTAAAACCAGAATAAACAACATTTTAATTTATTCCGGGGTATTTTTAGCCCACTGTTATTCTTTTTTTTTTTTTTTTTTTTTTTCAAACTTCATCACTAGCTACAGTACGCTTACGTCCTATTTACATTAAGCTTTGATATGGAAGCTATGTTGCTGTTTTTCGATGCTGCGAAATTTACAAAATATATTTGTGTTAATATACTATACAGATAGAAGAATAATTATATAATATCAACAAAACTTCTTTAATCAATATGTTTATATACATTACTGTATGGAAATGTTTATATATGAATATTGTATTTATTTTTAATGAGACATATAAACACAAAATACTAAAAAAAAAGAAGAAAATGTGTTATAATTTTTTATAATTCAAGCAAAATATATATGCATACTTGCCAACCTAACCCGTAACATTGTTAGTTCCCGCCCCTGTGTGTACACAATTTAATTTTTAGAGTAATTAACTTCAAATACATTTACGATTAACTCATTGAGCGCCACGCGAATTCTTATGGAAATCCCATTCAGGCCACACGTGCTGCTTAGAAGCGTGTTAAGTTTATCGAGTTTCAATAAACCCCATTAGGCCTTAACGATATAATCCTATAAAAATCCTATTAAAAAAAAAAAAAAAACATGAAGTAAATTTTAAATAAAGTGTCCGTAATTACTTAAAACTATGTAAGTTCTGTAGTTTTATATCATATTTTACACTGCCGGCTGACTTGGCCTAAATCGAAAGATCAGTGTCAGCCACTGATGGCTGACATGGCGCTAAAAAGACTGATGTGAAAAAAATGTACGGAAAGGGGCGGGACCAGTAATCTTCCGGGTTAGGTTGACAAGAATGTATATACATAGAGCAATGCCAGAAAATGTTCTTTATTTTTCTTACATAAAGTATACATATACATTTTATTACATAAAGTAATTTTCTTTCATTCTACAGCTCCCAAATGACACACAATACGAAACCCCGCCCTTTTCCAGTGTTTAAAGGGTATTAACGTTTAATATGCTTTCTATTCGTTTTGATCTTTCCTCCTCCTCCTTATCTTCTTTTTTCCTTAAGAAAAAAGAGTTATGTAACATTTTGACCTTTTCAAGTGAAGATTTAGATTAAGGGTAGTCAGCCTTTCTACACCCACCGTCCACTTCGGTATCTGTGTTAAAGAGTAGAATTTTAGAACATTCCATTAAGTAGTAGGATTTTTTATTTTGCATATTAATTTGTTACACATTATAAAATATAAAAGCAAAAGAATATCGTGGAGATTTATGTAAATGTTTTTAATAATGTCATGAAAAAAATAATTAATTAAAAAAATAAATAAATAAAAATAAAAAAATCTGTTTTAATATTTTTAAAAAGTCAATTAAATTTAAAAAAAAAAAAAAAAAAAAAATGAAAGTACTGCAGTATCAGAACAAACTCCCATTGTCCCTGTGAAACGGCCGTGGGAACCAGGTTGAGTGCAACCGTTTCAGACAATTATACGGCTGCTTGAGTTAAAATAATTTTGAATTTTCAAACAAATTTAAAACCATTCACCTTTTTTTTTTCTCTTTTGATAGATATTTTAATATCTATTCAAGCTATTTAATTTTCTTTGTATGAAGTGAACTATTTGATGTTTAATCAATAGAAACCAATAAAAATCTTTTAATTCATAAACTAACTCTGAAAGTTTTGTGAATTTTTTTTTAATTTATAATTAACATTTCTTAAATTTTTTTCCGGTGTAAAACTTAATAAATAAAATATAATGGGTGGTAGATCATGATTTCTATATTCTAAATGTATAGACGGACCCCTAATACATTTTCACGTGTAACTCTATTTAAAATTGATATAACGTATATAAATAGGTATGTTTTTCGAACCGCCTTGATCTCAGAAATCTGAATTTGAAGTCAAAAATAGGGGTTGCTATTGAAAAAAATGAAGTTAATGCCAGTTTTAATATGTAGACGACCCCATATGCAAAATGTAACTATACCGTTATAAACTAGATGTTATTACAAATCGATCGGTACCCGTCAAATGTTTCTACGATAATTTACGGCGAAATTAGGTGGGGGGGGTGACGTTTTTTTGGGGGGGTGACTGTACAGAATACATCGTCTATAATGTGCATCAAGCATCACTTCTCAAAATTATTGGTAACTATTAAATAAAATGTCGAGCAATCTGGCAACACTAAGTCTTTCTATGCTTAGAGTGTTTGCATAAGCGTTAAAAATATGATTTTTTCAACGGAAACTTCACACCGGGAATTTTTTTAAAAGGTTTTCAGTTTATTTAATTTTATTAATTCATCAAAAATATGTGTGATAGATTCCTTTTTAAAACTACTTTGGATAAATCTAATTTAAAAATTAGCAATGTTGGCAGCTATGTTTATGCAATGGGCGAAGATTACTGCTTAAATTAAGATAATACCTGCCGACAATGTATCGATACTAGAAGCATTCTTCAAAAACTAATATAAAAATGATTGAAGTTACATGTAACGATTTTTCTCTTTTTGCATACTCATTCATAAAAAAGTATGATTATGAACGTCTTATAATAATGTTATTATTTCTATGGCTTTAAGAGAATAGTATTTTATTTTATATCAAAAATTTCAAGCTATTTAATTGCTGAAACAAATGGCACATTACTCCTAATATGCCACTAGCATGACTTAGATATTCGGTCATAATGCGATCATTACAATCATCACTTCAAACTACTCTGTTATAACTGAGGGTCATCTATTTCAAAGGATTAACAATTGCCGGGGAACCACAATTTATTGGATTATTTTGAAGTTATATTCAGCATAAGCATAGATTTAATGTGAACTATCAATAAAGATTAGCAAAATTTTAGGAGTTTTAAAGCCTCAATTGCTTTTACATTTAAATATTAAGAAAATGAACTAAAATCTTTTAATATAAAAATATAATTACTAAATCGATTTACTTAATGTAAAACTAATGTTTCTCTTCATCAAGGATGCAAGAGCTTCCAACTCAAGACGGAATTTTTACACCAGTACTTCTTATCAATATTTTCTCTCATACTTGTGCGGTAATTTAATGATATTGTATATGATAAAAAGGATTGGGATCAGTGTTCTGTCTTGAGATACAAACTTTTTCACCCCAGATGCAATAATCTCGCAACAATTGTTTCGGGTCTAAAAAGCACACAACCCTTCGTCAGGCGAACAAAGTAGACGCGAGTGCTGCAGTCAAAGCGGAAACGACCTGAAACAATTGTTGCAAGATTATTGCATTTTATGGTGTTAATTCAAAGTTTTGTACGAAATATTTTTAAATACCAGTTCTGTGGTGCTTTCTAATTAATTTGCACTCCTACTTTCGTAAAATGAAAAGTTTTAGCGAAATTAAAAATTTCGAAATTTTATATGCAGAAATCGCAGAAAATAAACATACATATTTCATCAGCTTTCATTATAAATAAATATTTAATAAAAAATTAACATTTGGTCATTTCCGACGCATGGCATTATTAAATGAAAGTACTTTTATAGTAGTTCTTTTCAAAGTTCTATAAATACAAGATAAATGAATTTTGTTGTTTCATATCATAAGTAAAATATTCAAATATACATGTTATAATGGAGTTATATATACATGATGGTAACATAGCGTTAAATACATTTTCAAGTTCTCATTTTAAATACAAAGAATTAATTTTGCTTCTTTTATATCTGTACTGATAAGTATAAAGGATTCAAGTCCAAAAATGTCGATTTTGAAGTACATAGTCAGACTCAGAAAAAAATTCTCTAGATCGATTGGTATAAAGGATTTAAATCCATGTCATTTAGTCTTTGAGAAAATCCATTGGTAAAAAAAGATTCAAATCAGAAATTTAGCATTAAACTTTGGGATAAATATTTAATACAATTTTTTTCTCTTTATTAAGTGAAGATTGACAATCACTGAATGGTATAAAGCGTATAAACCAACATAATCCTTTTTTCCTAATCGATTCTGCTGATTACTTTTTAGTTAGTTTAACTTTATTTTTCGTCTCCTGAAAAATCAAGAATGTGGACTTAAATCCTTTATACTTATCAGTACAGATATAATTGCTTTTAATTTTATAATCAAAAATAAAATGAAAAGAAATCTTATTTTACATTTATAAAGTCTAACACACATTTCTTTTTTTCTGAATATATTATTTTGGAAGTTTTATTAGTTGAGTAAATAATACGATTGAAATTTATAAAACAGATTATTCACCATTAGTAAATTGGCCTCTCATCTGCAACACAGACATGGGAAGTTATCATCACGTCATTCTTCGGAATTAACATAGCTCATAGTTCCATTCATCTAGTTCATTCATATTCTAGTCATATATCTACTTTCTGCATATCCATATAGTAAGAGGTGGTTTCAACAACAGTAAGAACTTCTTTATGAGCCCGTAATGATGATGAAGATGATAAACCAACTCAACATCAACCTTTAATTAAAGGCGACGGTTTGAAAATGGCTCATGATACTATCTTCTTGTCTTTTATCTGTTTTCATTTATTTCTCTAGATACAAAATGTATATCTGCTAATTTCTCGCATGTGTAGTGCTCCTTTATCAATAAAAGCTGCAGAAACTAATTTACAGAATATCGAGTTTGTAATCGGAAGATATACGTTAATACGTATTACCACCGCACGGCGTTAATACCACCGCACTTTAGAATGTAGAAAACGAGGGGGAAAAAGCTAAAACTCCATAGAAATAGCATAGAACGGAAACAAAAAAAAACTCACAATGCCAAGTGTGTAAAAAGAAGAAAAAAAGGGCTGACACCGGAAGTAATAGAAGATCAAAATTGACTAGAAAAATACATTGAGGAGAGGGAGCGTTCGGCTGAGGCATTAGACCTATCGTCCAGGTTAAATGCTCGAGCCGGCCGAAGGTCGCCTAATACAATAGTAGAAGTTGCATGAAAATTCGGTGTGGCTGTACTCTTCTTCATGTTACAAAATTAATACGTCTAAGGGTTACCGAAGTGCAAGAGTCATTACCATCACGAACAATAAAAATATTTTTGAGAAGTCTACTGGCCGCCCTTAAGTTTGAAGCCTAAACCGCCACCATTTGCTCACAAGGCAGCTCTTGTGCGACGTTAATCAATCCAAATCAAAATGCATTCAAAATTGACTTGTTCTTATGGATCCTTTGTTATCCAGTCAATTGCAACTACCAATGCTCTCAACGGAAATTTGTGTATACTTAGCTCTTGGTGATGATATTGTGGAAAAAGGCTATTTCTCCAGTATAAAATATATAATGTCAGAAATGAATATTTTCGCTGGTTCATTTTTTTTCTGAGTCACTTTTTCTTGAATATTGACATTTAGAACAAGAAAAAACTAATATTTTAATAGAAAATATTGTTACCCTATATAAGTATCACGTTGAAAATTTGCATATACTTAGCAAAGCTGCCAGATTGAGGATTTTTTTTTTTTTTTTAAATCTGTATCCGCCATTAAACTGCCATTGTAACGGTTTACTTATTATTTCGAAGACTTCTTTGTAAGACGTCTTCGAAATAATTAATCAACCGGTATAATTAAAATTTAGAGGTGAATATTGATTAAAACATTCCCTGAATCTGGCAGCACTGATGCTTAGTTCTTGGTGGTAATATTGCGGAAATAGACTAATTCTCTAGCATGGTAGATATCATGTCAGAACTGAATATTTTCGCTGGTTCATTTTGTTTCTAAGTCACTCTGTCTTAACATTTAGAACAAGAAAGAACTAATAATTTCATAAAAAATATTATTTCCCTATAATCACGTTGAAAATTTGCATATACTTAGCAAAGCTGTGAGATTGAGGATTTTTTTTTTTCTTTTTAATCTGTATCCGCCATTAAACTGCCATTGTAACGGTTTACTAATTATTTCGAAGATTTCTTCGTAAGACGTCTCCGAAATAATTAATCAACAGGTATAATTAAAATTTAGAGGTGAATATTGATTAAAACATTCCCTGAATCTGGCAGCACTGATGCTTAGTTCTTGGTGGTAATATTGCGGAAATAGACTAATTTTCTAGTATGGTAGATATCATGTCAGAAATGAATATTTTCGCTGGTTCATTTTGTTTCAAAGTCACTCTGTCCTAACATTTAGAACAAGAAAGAACTAATATTTTAATAAAAAATACTGTTCGCCTATTTTATATGTATCACGGTTTTTATTTTGACGAATCAATCTTAGAGACCGTATAATGTGACTTCATACTTATGAACAGATGTGTGACAAAATATCGCTTTTTTTACGTTTTGTCCAGTATCTTGAAAAGATATTTAGAAATCATCTTGAAACTTTGGTAGTGTGAAGAACATGTTATACCTCATATATTTCAGTAAAAGTTATGTCATGAAAAGGAAAAGGGGACCTGTAAAAAATTAAACGAGAATCAAAATGTTTTGGATCACCCTGTAAAAGGTAATGGTTTAATGCATTTTGACTGTAGCATGTGATTAAGAGGACATTTCTCATTATCTGTATAACATTTTATGAGGCTATATTTTCATATAGATATAACGGTTTCTTTAAAAAATTGCAAAATGAATTTCCACTTTTTAAATTATAAGATGCAGGGTATGAAACCCAGTGCAAAGCCATTTTTAGGAAATAAGGCACACTAAATTAGACAGAGCATACAGCAATTAGAATGCAAAAATGTTAAATATCTTACGAAATACAAGCAGTTTTACTACATAAATTTTAACTACGTATGCGCAAGCTTTATAAAAGTTTCATTTGCATAATTTAATAGCCAAAGGTATTGAGCAACGTATATGAAAACGCCAAACAAATATTATGTAAATTAAAAACTTTACGAGAGATAGAAAATAAACAGAATTTTGGTTCCCTCAGAATAAAATTTAAACTATAAGGGGTTTTACTTACAGCTTTATTTTGATTCAATCAATTCCCGATGATATTACAGTGTTTTCGCTGATTTTAAATAAGTATTGATAAAACCCCTAACATCTTTTTTTTTTTTTTTTTCTTTTTTAGAAGAACTTAAATTCTGTTTATTCTATCTCTCGTAAGGTTTTGAATTTATATGATATTTGTTTAGGGTTTTCATATAAATTGCTCAATACCTTTGGCTATTAAATTATGCAAATGAAATTTTTATAAAGCCTGCACAGTTAAAAATAATTTAGTAAAAGGTCTCGTATTTCATAAGATATTTAATATTTTTTCATTCTGATTGCTGTATTCTGTGTCTAATGTAGTATGCAATATTTCCTGAAAATGGTTTTGCACTTGGTCTAATACCTTACGTGTTATAATTAAAAAAGTGGAAATTCTTTTTGCAATTTTTGAAAGAAATCGTTATATCTCGATGAATATATGAGATAGCCTCATACAATATTATACAGATAATGAAAAATGTCCTTATAATCTCATGCTACAGCCAAAACGCATTTATTACCTTTTACAGATTGATTAAAAAAAAAAGATTTTTGTTTAATTTTTTACTGGTTCCCTTTGAATAAGACAACTTTTACTGAAAAATATGAGGTACAACATGTTAATTTACCAAAGTTTAAAGATGATTCCTAAAGAACTTTTCAAGTTATTTAACAAGACGTAAAAGAGCGAAAGTGCTCACATTATTATGTCACACATCTGTATATTCGCTATTACTGAAATATCATCTTCGTGTTTAAAACTATGAAAGGAACTAAAGAAGAAATCAAAGTAAGGGTTATTCAGATTTAATTTTTTAATTTTTTTTTTTTTTTTTTTTTTTGTCTTTCTATCTCACAATGGAGTGTATTGTTGAAAATATCAAATCATTTTTATTATTATACATATCATATTATTGTGTTCATATTATTTTTTTTTTAAATTATTATTTTTATATAAAAAAAAAAAAAAAAAATCTGTTTTTAAATTTAAGTAATTATAAGTGCAATTCAGAGAATTGTTTTATTACGCATTAAAATGAGATTGAACAGTTTCCTCTGCAATTTTAGTTAAAATTTACATAATTTGAACTTTAAGAGTTTACTACATGTTCAAATGGCATAACGCAATCATTCTAATGAAGCACAATAGTTACATATTTGCTATCATTGTCGCTCTTATAATTTGAGCAATACTATTCTAGATGACTTATGCTTGCTAGTAATCTGAATTACTAATATACATTACATCTACATGTATGAAATTAACGTCAAGTCTAATTATCTACAAATAAGTATGCCAATCTATTCTTACTTATGTAAAAATAAATAATAAATTAAATAAAATAGAATAATAAAAAATAAATAAATTTCCAAGTATTTGATTACAAGTTCTATCAGAATAAAGAAAATTACGGAATATAAGATCAAGCATCTAAAATTTTAAATATAATCTGAGGGTTGCCATAGTACAGCAATCAAGAAAAAACTATTTCATAAATTTATTTATTAAAAAAAAAAAAAAAAAGAGAGAGAGAGAGAGAGAGAATGAAATACGATCTATTAGAAAAATATACATTATGTTTAAAAAAAATTAATTATTACAAAAATATATAATTTTATGCAAACAGTTTTTCTCTTATTATAAATAAAAGTATATTTTTTAGACATATTCTCAACATAAATTTATATTCATCATTGCCGTATTCTATCAATAAATAAATATATAAATAGAAGAAGAAAAAGAAAAAAAAAGAAAAGAAAAAAGAAAAGAAAAAAATGTTTTCTTTGAAGTAACACAATAACGTAAAAAAAATATTTTAAAATCTCTTTGTATTATATTATTTATGGTTTTATTATAAAATATCTATAAGACAGCTAATTTTTTTTTTTTTTAATTTATTTAAAATCTGCGTAAAAACAATTACATTTAATAGCTCTCTTTATATATATAGCATAAAAAATTATTTAAAAAAGTAAGTATTACAATTTTTAAAATAGATCTTTTAAACACGAGAATAACAAACAAACAAGAAAAAATCCTTACAAAAAATCCTTACAAAAAATCAAGACTTAAATGTTAACTGAAAAAAGAAGCAAATGAGTATAAAAAACAAAATATATTATTTCTTTTATTGTTTCTAAAAAAACTTAATTATATATGATTAAATTTAAATATTTATCTTTTTCTAGTTTATTAAATCTGACATTTATTTAACGGAAATCACTGTTTTATGGATTAAATAGCAATATATATTTTTATCACAATATTTCATTTATTTGTATATTGTTTTGATATTAATGGTATACATTTCCCCCCTCTTTATAAATAAAATACCCTTAAAAAAAAAAAAAAGAGAAAATAATAATAGAATTGTTTTTATAAGATATGCGTTTTGTTAGGATATAATAAATAAAAAGTAACGAATTAAAAAATTATTCAGAATGACATTAATTTATTTTTGTTTTTTATTATTTAGATTTTTTTTAAATTAACATTCCATATTTTGAAAATTGTGTATTATTTGCTATAGAAGTGTATATAAATGTACTTTTGAATACCTGGCAACATTCTAATTAATATCATGTTGCATTGTTAGTACCCACCACTTTACTTTTAAAGTAATTTTTTCCAAATGTAATTACGATTTTAAAGAAGAAGAAAAGTACTCTTAAAAAGGACTAGTGTGAAAAAAGAAAACATGTATTAACAGTACTACGAAAAATTAATTAGAATATTAGAAGCTATGCTTTTATATTTTGTAGGATTTTGATTGCATATTTCAGATATTTGTTTAGATTGAACCGAAACTAGTTTATGCTTGGAATACATCAAAAAATATTTTAAACATAAAAAATATTTAAAGTATTCTACTGTATGTTAAAGCGTTTAAAATAATTAGCGATATACTGATGTCTAGTAAAGAGACATTCAATGATATCTTTCATACAAAGCAGACATGCTAAAACTTGAAATTTTTCCGGAGCATTGTGAATATACCCCTTTTTTTAAAATGTTTTTTTTATTCAGCCGGGTTGTCTGTCATTCTGTCTGTCATCGAACGATTTTTCTGCTATATTTTGAGCCTAAGGAAGGATAAATGTAATGAAACCGATTTCACCAGTGAACGCCGCATCTGTGCGGTAAAGCGCTGAACTATGAATCCAAAGGTCATGAGTTCGAACCCACTCAAAGGCAATTGTTTAAATATGGTTTTTGTTTAATTCTAAATTGGTTATTGATTATTAAAAAGAATGCTTTTTTATAGGCGTCCTAAAAAGTAGTAAAAAAGACAAAGTTTTCTGTACTCAAACCAATTAAAAGATAAAAAGCATTCATTGATGTCTACATCCTACTATATTATAACACACTTTATCATCAATGAATGCTTTTTATCTTTTAATTGGTTTGAGTTCAGAAAATTTCGCCTTATATTCAGCCGGATTGCCATTCTGTCGGTGTGTTATCGAGCCACTTTTCTGCGGTATTTTGACTCAAGAGTCATCCCTAAGAATATGGGTGACCACGAGTGACCCATGAGTGGCCAGTTTTTTAGTTACAAATAAAAGAATAATATAAAAAAAAAGATTTTTAAAAAGAATGCTTTTTTATTGGCGTCCTAAAAAGTAGTAAATAAGGCAATATTTTCTGCACTCAAACCAATTAAAAGATAAAAAGCATTCATTGATGTCTACATCCTACTTTATTATAACACACTTTATCATCAATGAATGCTTTTTATCTTTTAATTGGTTTGAGTTCAGAAAATTTCGCCTTATATTCTGCCGGGTTTATCATTCTGTCGGTGTGTCATCGAGCCACTTTTCTGCGATATTTTGACTCAAGAGTCATCCCTAAGAATATGGGTGACCACGAGTGACCCATGGGTGGCCAGCTGTTTAGTTACAAATAGAAGAATAATATATATATATATAAAAAAAAAAAGATTTTTAAAAAGAATGCCTTTTTACCGGCGTCCTAAAAAGTAGTAAATAAGGCAAAATTTTCTGTACTCAAACCAATTAAAATATAAAAAGCATTCATTGATGACTACATCCTACTATATAATAACACATTTTGTCATCAATGAATGCTTTTTATCTTTTAATTGATTTGAGTACAGAAAATTTTGCCTTATTTACTACTTTTTAGGACGCCGATAAAACATTCTCTTTAAAAATATTTTTTTAAATTACTTTTTATTTTTCATACTACTTTTCTTAAAGGTTATTTCTGTTCTTTCCTTTTTCTTTCTTTTGTTTTTTCTTGATTATTCGTAATTACATATTGGAGAAAAGTTCACTACAAATGCAGAGTTACCAGTTCTTATAATTTATTCCAGAGCACAATTTATCTGTAGTAATTTTCCCGAATGTGTAATTTTGATAAAATATTAAAAAAATTACTCTTCATAAAAAGTGGTATGAAAAGAAGTTAGGTACTAACAGTGCTCCGGAATAAACTATAAAAGGTCGCAACTCTGGAAATAATATCGTATGAAAAAATGAAGGACACTTAGGTAGTGTGCTCCAGAATTAATTAAAATATTGACATGTTTGTTAAAAGTTACTAATCTTGAATTTTAAAATCCTTATATAAAAGTTTCAATTCATACACCACAAAAGATAATCCTATAATGAAAAATAATTAGACTGAGCTTTAAGTAATTATTTTTTTTTTTTTTAGTTGCTTTAAAAGTCTTGTAATCTTGAATATTGATAGCTTTCGATCTTAATCCCTTTTATTTATTTTTAACACATGCCAACATATTTTAGAGCATAAATATTTTGAATTTAAGTGTAAATAAAATGTTTTTAATAATTATTTGTCAAAATCATGCATTAATATAAAATGAAAGAAAGTGACAGTAATTATTCCGATCAAAAATCCTATGTTGTTTTCGCGATGGGAGGCACAAACGTGAGCTTATACCGCTTAGGCTAGCACTCTCCTTCGCAAGCATTTGTCCAGGACCGGATGATATTTTGCTATTAAGCCAAAATCCATGAAATTACTGAAATATGAACGCGTTGTTTAATAATGGATACAGTAAGCTATGTTATTACGCCTACATTTTTTTACTCTACAAAAAATATGCGATAATGAATTTTGTACTTGACAAATGAAACCCGACGAAATGAGACGAAATTTGTATAAATATGTAATGGCCTACAGAAAGTTTATCCATGTTTCCTAAAAAAAAAAAAAAAATTCCGACGGAATGGGATATTTACTACAAAAAAGACGTTTTAGAGTACAAAAAGTTGATGTGGATATATACTTGCCAACCATCTCATTATGTACCGTACAATTTTTAGTACCCGCCTTTTTTTTCACACCAATAATTTTTTAGTGTAATTTTAGACTTATTCAATCATAACAACATTTGGAGAGAATTACTTTAAAAATATAGTGGTGTGAGAAAAGGGGCGTGTTTTCAGGGGTTGTTAACAATTGTACGGTTATTAATGAGATGGTTGGCAAGAATGTGGATATGTGCGATGTCCTTTACCGTAGAATAACATGCCTTTTCCATTTAAAAATTAAAGAATTTTGTGATAAGTACGCTTTTTATGACCTCAATAAGAAAATAAAAATAATGTAATAATCTAAATAAATTTTTTCGTGCTTTAGTTTTATTTTATTTTATTTTTATTTTATCAGTTATAAATGATACAAAATACTAAATATGCATTTATTGGAAAGTCACACCCTACGAAGTATATTTTTATTTCGACCCGAAACCAGTATGCCTATTTCTGCATATTCCACGTATTATAGTATATATCCACACATTATTTTTATGCATCTTTTTGTAATAAAAATTAATTTACTGTCTTTTAATTATTATTTTTTTTAAATAAAATAAAAATCATATATAAGCATACATTCCATCTATTTATCAAGGTGGATAGTGAATAAATCATATTTTAACAAAACAGAGTTTGCTAAAAATATATTTTTTATATCAGCATGGCTTTTCATCTCATTCTATACTTTTTATACAATACAATACTTGACAACCTAACCCATAAAAATTGTTAGTCCTGCCCCTTTCCGCCTATTTTTTAAACCAGTCTTTTTATTAGAGTACTTTTCTTCCTTTTTTAATCTTAAATATATTTGAAGAGAATTACTCTAAAAATAAAGTGGTGTACAAAAAGGGGCGGGAACTAACATTCTTCCGGGTTAGGTTGGCAAGAGTACAATACTAATTCACATTTTTCTATTAACACTTTTATATCTTTTGCACCAACTCTGAGACACCTTGAAACTACAAAACTCATCTTTTCGGCATTTCTGTTAAACATTATATTATTCTGAAAAGAAATTTATGTATTCGAATTCAACACCATATGTGCCGTGATTGTATATACTGAATGCACCAAAAGTTAGTTATAACTTTAAATAATCAACGAAAAAGAACACATCATGAGTAAAAAAGTATAATAATAAAAATAAAAATAAATAAATATATAAAACTGATTGTTTGAATGGAAATAGAGGACTGACTGTCCAAGCGTCTATGCTAAAAGTACTACACCAAGTGTTATTCGTTAAGCACGTTTTCAAAAAAAAAAAAAACGTATCAGCAAAAGCCGCATTGCTAAAATTATGCGCGGCAAAAGGACTCAAAATAAGAAAAGGTTCCACTTCAAGTCCAAGGATACTGAAGCTTCTAAATATCATAGATCTAAAGCTGCCAACTTAATCCGGAGGATTGTTAGTACCGCCCCTTTTTCAACACAACTTAATTTCAAGAGTAATTTTCTTCAAATGTGTTTACATTGAATTAAGAAGAAAAATACTCTAAAAAAAGAATGGTGTGGAAAATGGGTTGGTGCTAACAATTCTCTGGATTAGGTTAGCAGCTATGTTGATCTATGGAATCTATAGTTGTTATTGCCTTCCTGTTCTTTTTATCTTACTGTAAACGTGATTTGCATGCATCTGTTTCATATGCTATTTGTCAGCACCAATTATCGGTTAATTTTCGAAATAAAATTGTTTTGTTCTTTTGTCCTTTTGTTCTTAAAAAAAAAAAAAAAAGACCTTCACCTAATGCTATTTGCAAAAGCCGCATTTTTTTTTTTTTTTTTTTTTTTTTTTTTTTAATCATCATTAATTCATTTTTAATAAATTTTTAAATTTGTAACGGAATTCTCACGCATCCAATACACATATATCAATTGCTAATGATAAAATTTAAGTTTTTAAATTAAAAATACTCAAAATTCTTCTGTTTATTAATGTAAAAGGAAAACCAAAACAGTGTTGCAAAAATTTTGCGACTTTTTTGTTCAATATCCACCACTAAATTTTAAATGTAGGGGTTAACTAATTAATTCGAAGATTAATGTTCTAATACATATATATCAAGAATCACTTTTTAAAATTATTGGTGGTAGTTGAATAAAAAAGGGTCAAAATCTGGCAATACTGTACCAAAAGCTAGCACTTATTGTATAATGTCTAGATGTATTGGCACGATAATTTTCAAAAAGAAATTTTTCTTGAACGTATAATGCTATAATATCATTTTAAAATATTTTGTTTTGAAATAGTGGTGACAAAAGGATAAAACTCATGTAAAAATATAGGAACGCTGCGATCCCTTTATTAACCCTCTGGTCGGTATTGCCAAATTTAGGGACTTTTTTATTCAATATCTACTAATAAGATTTTAAATGTAACGGTTGCCTAATCACTCCGAAGGTTATATGAGCACTATTCATATCAAATACTCATCAAAATTATGTGTATTAGTTGAATAAAATAATCCATAGATTTGGCAACATTATTTAGAAAGTTTTAGAGTGTTTGGGCTGGCAAAGGGTTACCATATCGTACTGGTATTTACAGCAATTTTCGACATGTAATCCGTAGGTTAGATAAATGTGTTTGAACCAGAAATTTTATTTAACTGATAAAGTTATATTTGCCCGAATTGTTAATTCAAAAAAATATAGATTTTTCTGTTAAATAAAATTTCTGTTTGACGAAGGACACGTCTTACCTGCGGGTCGTACGCCGAAAATTACGGTATATTTCTTACGTGCCAATTCTTTCGATTTCGGAAGAAAAAAATCTGATGCGGACACCACATAACTTCCTTATACAACCATAGGAATATACATATTGTTATGAAAACATTGACAGTTTTGCGTGAGGTAACCGATTCGTAAATAAACAGGCAGGTTCCAGTCTACGAATACTCCTTAAAACAAATACAAAACAAGAAAAAAAAAACTGCTACTCTAACCAAAAAAGTCACTGTAATACGATTATATACACCACTGAGAAAAATATAGTAGTTTCTTCAGTAATAGTATTCCACAGCTTACTTCAGAATCTCTCAATTGTAAATGCACAGCTTAGAGTACAATGTAAATGTTTGGAGTATAGATGGCCCAGTTTTGTTCTCTTTGGAAAAAAATAGAGGCGAAAAATGATAAATTTCACCAAAATAATTATTTCAGATATAATATAGAAAAAGTTTCTATTTATCTTGAAACAATATTTGCTGCAAAATTTTATCGCTGATCTCGCCAACTACAAATTAGTAGCCAGCGTAAATTTTTGGTCTTGTCATCGAATTTGGCGATTCGGCGTCGAATTTGTAGTTTAGAGTTGCCAAAGATTCGAAGCTCTAACTTCAATAGGAACAGACTTCTGGAATATTTCGGAAAAAGTCATTGGTTTATAGCGCAGAACTAAATTCTTTGAAAGTTCCATAAATGACTCACAAGACTATAAAAAAAGGAAGAGTAATTGTTGATGATTGTAGGTTAGAAATTGCCTATATGTTTACATGTTACTTCTATACGGTATTAATAGTAAAAGTGGAAACAGATGAAAGTTTTTTGATTTCCACGAAGGTGATCTTTGACTTAACGTCAAATTAGGCATTTAAATGTGCCCGAAAAATAGTAAGGAATTCAAAATTTGGAAACTCTAACCCGAATAAGAGTCTAGTTCTCGAAATTTTGGAATGGTGCATTGGTTTCTCGCGCAGAACTATCTTGAAAATTCCATAAACCACTGACAATACTCTCGAAAAATCCAAATTCATTCAGATTTCGAAATATTCGATTGTTTCTCATTTAGCGAAATTTAAGCTCTCTAGTGTAGTTAACAATCTTATTTGATTTCTGCAGGAAAAAGGACCATTTCATTGGATTGTTTCAACAATAATAATTTTTATAGTGCAAAAAAGAGATTTATTCAACTGTTTCCTGAATATTAATTAAATGAAGTGCTTTCGTCGACTAGAACCTGCTTATTTCTTTAAGAATTACTTTCTACACGCTAAAATGTCGACAACTTCTTTTTATCAATATCATTACAGGCTCTATTTGCGGGCTGAATATTCATTAAATGAAGTGCATTCGTGGACTAGAACCAGCTTATGTCTTTAAAAATTATTTTCTGCTCACAAAAATGTCACCAACTTTCAGAACAATATCTTTACCGGCTCTATTTAAGCGCTGAATATTCATTAAATAAAGTGCATTCGTCGACTATAACTTTCTTGTGTCTTTAAGAATTACTTTCTACAAGCTAACATGTTGAATACTTTTTTTTATCAATTTCATTACAAGCTCTATCTACAGGCTGGGGCATTAAATGAAGTGCATTCATAGACAAGAACATACTTCTGTTTTAAAGAATGAATTTTTACAAGCTAAAATGTCGAGAACTTTCACAACAACAACATTACGGGCTCTATTCACAAGCTGAATATTCATTAAATAAAATGCATTCGTGAACAAGTACCTGCTTATGTCTTAAGAAATTACTTTCTATACGTAAAAATGTTGACAACTTTCATAACACTATCATTATTCGCTCGATCATTAGCTTCTTTTGGAATCTCTATGAGGGTAGGTCATGTATAACGGCCAATACCTTTGTATTTTTGGTCATTATGAATATAATTTCTCTAAATATCTCCAAAACGGAAAATCACAGGAAGGCCAAAAAGGAAAATGCACAACTAGATGTTATAACCAACCTGTATACCAATTTGCAACGTTTTACGTCCAATCAATTTTGAGATACACACACACACTTACATACAGACGTCACAAAAATTCGTGTGAGGTCGTTGATATCTCTGAAACGGGAGTTCGTACTCAATCCAAAGTTGCAGGTTTAAAACTAGATATCATGACAGTCACACATATAAATTTGTAACATACTGCGATCATTCGTTTTTTAGCTATGCGAAATACAATATACATTTCGTAAATCGGGATCACTATACTTCCTTTGAAACCTTTGGACGGCCCCTGCCTGCCTGGGCTCGGCCAAGCTTAACGGGTTGGATGCCGTCCGCCGGAGCGAATAAATCACCAGATCACCGCGTGTTAGCTGCTGGGCAGCAATGTAACTAGAATGCCAAAGCTCAGGAATTGCAGCACGCTCCAGATGTTAAGGAATTTGGAATAAGTGCACTTACTAGCTGACAGTCGAAATAACCGGAATTATACAAAATTAAAACAATTTTGAATTTAGGCAGGGAGGAAAAAAAAAACGCTGGGGGAGCCGCTAAAGTTAGTTGTGCACACAATAATTAAAGCCGAAAGAGGAGGCCATTTGAAAAGGGGAAGGGCACAACACTTATGATTTGAGAAAGACAAGCTGAACGAGGGAGGAACAATGAGATTATAAAAAAAAAAAAAAAAAAATTAATTACGTGAAGCCACTGGGAGATGGAAGATAGTTTTGGGCGCATAGCGAAAATTTTGAAGTTTTTGAAGTGGCAAGGCCTAAATAATCCTAATTGGGAGGGAAATTACTATGCGCAGGGAGGCCGAATGGACAAGAGAAAGAGGGATCATCGCAATTTTGATCCACCACGGGGGGATGGTTCCCCGCGTTGGTAGCCCGACGACTGCTAAACGACCCCATCGAGCACTTGACGGTGCAGCACAGATTAACGAGGACCAGACACCGCCACACCCTCGTAAAAAAAAAGAATAAAATTAATAAAATAAAAATGATAATAAAAATAAATAAAATAAAGTAAATAAAAAAAGTAGAATAAAAATAAAATAAAAATATAGAATAAATTAATTAATTAATTAAAGTAAGTAAGTAAGTAAATTAAAATTGGTGAGGGTCAAAACTAGTTGAGTACCAAAAAGAACTATACTTCCTTATACTTTGTATAAGGAAGTAAAAAGTCTTAATATTAGTTTTTAATTACTTTTCTCCAATAAATGATAATGTTTATTGTTTTTAAGATTCGATAAACGAAACGACTTTTTTTTAATACTGATATAATAAGGATGAAAATTGATTACATCATTATCTATACTGATATAATAATGAAGAAAACAACATTGATAATACTAATCAAGAAATGGTTTCCTCTATCTTAGATATACATAGAAGAATAGAATGAAGAATTAAAAATGAAAAATGAAACAAACGAGTTACTTCTTCTTTGTCTAATTGGAGTAAATATATCAGTTTTAAATTTCAATAGCAATTGCTGGAGAACAATATTTACTATCGAGATTCATTATTTCAAGGATGTATATATTTTTTAAAAATCAATTAATATTTTATCTTTTTAGCAAAATAAAATATAAAAGTAGAAATAAAAATAGTTAGATATAATATCCGAAATCTATTTTTCACTGACACTTTCTCTATTTATCTATTTCTAAACTCAGATTCTATAATACACTGTTTATTATGCAAAATTCCAGATGGTCTACAGCGAATGGTGACGACACTTCATTTCTCCTATCTGAAATATTTATGACTCTGCTCTTAAATAAACAAATGCATTAAACATTATGTAATTTTTGGTTTTATTTTAGTCATAAGTTTATTCAAAAACGAATCTTTATTTATATTAGAAGAATTACGGTTAATATTTTATTTTGAACACGAAATATATCTATACATATTAAATTGAAATATTAAATTGATACTAATATGATAGATTTCAAATGAAAATACACATTATTTGTTTTAAGAACACTGAAAAAATATTCATTTCCAAATACAAAGTACACAAATAATAATAATAATAATAATGAAAATAAAAAGAATGGTAAATGAATTAAACAGCAAAAAATAAAATAATTTACAAATAACATGTATATATATATATATATATATATATATATATATAACAGGGATCAATACAAGCAAAAGGAAATACACATTAATCTACTTGAATTAGTACATCAGTACAAGTCTTTTTAAGAATGATATTTTTATTATTGTCACACGACATACATAAATTCCAAACCATTTTTGAACTTTTCAATAAATAATCCTGCAACAATTTCCAGGAATCTAAACTATAATGTCTTCTTTCTCTTTGTAATAATCCTTCGATATATATTTCTACCAAAAGTAATCATACTTTCTGCTAACAGTCATTTCACTGTTGTCTCCAACTCTTCATTTATCAATAATGACACTATATATTCGAAGATTAATGAATGTTTGAAAATTGTAAATAACTCATGTATACAGAGATCTCTGTGCATTTCTGAATGTGTACATTCATAGTAGTGAAGGAAAATCCTGGTTATTCAGAATAATTAAAGTATATGTCAAGTATTAGACAGGGTCATCTTTCAGCTTCAAAGTCAGGATTAGGAAAGATTTAAAGTTCTCAAACCAACAACTATAAACTCAGAATGTAGTTCTCAAGCTTAAGATCTCTATGAGAGCATTCTAAGAATACTTTAATTGTAAAGAAATAGAAGAGGTTTTAATACATCGATGTTGTTCACGGGAGAAACATTTGAATAAAAAATAATGCGTTTTTCGTTTAATTTATTTATTGAACGAAAATAATTTATATTTTAAAATAGTCACATCTATTGTAATATTTAGCTATAGCAAATTGTACATGTTTATCAGAATCTATGTATAAACTATAAAATTTAATCCTTTTTTATCGTATTAAATGTATTCTTTTTAAAGTATTTCTCCATAACACACTAGCTACAAGTATTTAAGATCAAATAAAAATTACCAGAGAGAATTACTTCTAAAGTGCACCATTCACTTTGTGCTTTAAATAGACTTTTATGTCATCAGGACTTGACTCAGTCATCGCCAAATCGTAAATTTTTCGCAAAAATTCGAAGCTTAAAAATAATCAGCAAAGTATTTAAAATTCGGTGATAAGGTTTTTTACAAAGAAATGCCGGTGTTAAAAAACCGTACAAGATGACAGATGTGGTAAAACATTCGCAAGTATGACAAAACATTTTGAAATGAGTCCAGTCCTCGTGATAGAAAAGTACTTATATTTCCTTAACAAAATTTAAATTTATGCATTAAAAAAAAAAAAAAAAAGCAGTGTTTGGGGATTGCCGATAGAAGTGAAAACTAAGTAACTTGTGAATTGTACCGTTGAGCTATTGGATTATTATTTTTGGTTTGTAAAGAAGTGTTTATGATCTGTATTATATGATTCGGCACAATATTTGTAGCTACCCAAATTAAATGAACTAAGCCTTATATTAGGTAAAAATGTCGATTACTTATGAAATTATTTTAATTAGTAGCTAAGATACAAAAGAAAACCGATTCAGGACACCCCAAAACGTGTAAATCAGGTGAAATCTCGAATTCCGCTTTCGATAATATAAAAGAACTTTAAAATATCTTTCGAATGATGTATTAAAAATAATTTAATCATGATTAGAATTTGAAATATTGAAATTTCAAAATATTACACCGCCATCTGGTAGAAATTTCTGTAATCTACTGTTTGATTCCAAAACAACAAAGCTTTCTAATGATGTATTACTTATGAAATTATTTTAATTAGTAGCTAAGATACAAAAGAAAACCGATTCAGGACACCCCAAAACGTGTAAATCAGGTGAAATATCGAATTCCACTTTCGATAATATAAAAGAACTTTAAAATATCTTTCGAATGATGTATTAAAAATAATTTAATCATAATTAGAATTTGAAATATTGAAATTTCAAAATATTACACCGCCATCTGGTAGAAATTTCTGTAATCTACTGTTTGATTCCAAAACAACAAAGCTTTCTAATGATGTATTACTTATGAAATTATTTTAATTAGTAGCTAAGATACAAAAGAAAACCGATTCAGGACACCCCAAAACGTGTAAATCAGGTGAAATATCGAATTCCACTTTCGATAATATAAAAGAACTTTAAAATATCTTTTGAATGATGTATTAAAAATAATTTAATCATAATTAGAATTTGAAATATTGAAATCTTAAAATATTACAGTGCTATCTGGCGATAGAAATTTCTGTAAGTTACTGTTCGATTCCAACTCAACAAAGCTTTCAAATTATGTATTACTTATGAAATTATTTTAATTAGTAGCTGAGATGCAAAAGAAAACTCGGTCAGGACACCTCAAAACGTGTAAATCAGCTGAATCCTCGAATTCCACTTTCGATTCTCATGGAAAGCCTTTGCTGACGATGAAGCGAGTTTCATGATTTTTGTTCACCCAGAAGTACTCAACGCGCCTAAAGAAGTTTTCATTTTAAATGGAAAACCTTCGCTGACGATGACGCGAGTTCCATGATTTTTGTTTACTCAAAAGTGCTCAACGCGCCTAAAGGGGTTTTCACTTCAAAAAAAAAAAAAAGAAAAAGAAAAAATACAAGTTTAATATTTTTACAAGAGGATTACGATTCTACCTTCTAGAAATTTTATATAATTAAAACCAACGTATGCTCTACTTGCAAATACAGTCAAACCTCGTTGACGTGAACACTGTTAACGCGAATTACTTTTAACATGAACTGTTTTCAAAATACGCGTCAAAATGAAGATTAGTTTAGTTATATGTAGATCAGTTACTGATAGCATGAACTACTGATTGCATAAGAAGATTTTTTATCCCCCTTGAGATTCACGTTAACGAGGTTCGACTGTAATGTACTATTAATTCTGATCACTTCTTAAATTGTCATTGACTCTGATGAGAGTCGTTAGATCAAGCAACGTGTTTCCAGCAATCAAGATTGCAATGGTGTTGAAATGCCCAGGAGACCTGTGTAGTTTTGTGCGTGCTGTGCATTCAAAATGGCATATAAGTCCGCTTTCGACTCCGAAAGCCTTTAACAAAGATAGACCATAGAATAGGTCTCACGCTGACACCGTTTATGCCAACAATGAAATCTGAACCTATTTGTGTAATCGTTGCATGTTTAACTTGTTTAAACAGCTTTGCCAGGCTTCTGTTGTCTTATTTATCCACTGCAGGCAATATCGTGTTACACTGATTGGTTTCCAACTATACCAGATTTTCTGGTTCTTCAGTATACAATGCACATAATATTTGAATGACGAAAATATTTTATTAAAAAATAGACGCTTTTGTAATTCTACTTCATTTAAAATAATATTTGTGATATCTATGCAGTACCTTTTCTAAAATGAGGAAATTATCTTCTGGCAGTGTTACCAGCTTGAAGGGACAAAATGGTAAAACTGGCATTATCTCCCCTAAATTTTAATTTCAATGCTTGTCCAATTGCATGTATGTCTAATAGACTAATGTAACATAATATTTCAAAATTACTGGTAAATGTTAATTAAAACAAAATCCTAGAAGTTTCCAACACTGCTTTCTGCGTGTAATTATAAGTAAGCGAAAACTCCGGAATATACCGTATTTTCCGGCGTATAACGCGCAGTTCACATAAATGAGTTACACACCAGAAATTTTAATATAGGAGTAAAGCTATAATTGTAAGAAACACAAGCTTTTTTAAAAATGGGTTTTACTGAAAAATTAATTTTCCGGTGAATAACTGATGAAAAAAAACCTGCGCGTTATACGCCGGAAAATACGGTATTTAAAAATATTAAAAGCATTCTAGATTAAAATATATATATATATATATATATATAGAGAGAGAGAGAGAGAGAGAGAGATAAAATTTTCAAAAGTTATTTTAGTTACTGACGTTTACGTTATAAAAGGGGAAGTATAATCTGAAAAAAAAAAAAAAAAAAAAAAAAAAAAAAACTGAGTTTAAACAATAAACTTTCGATATTGTTTTATTTTAATAACAACGTCACTCTTGTTAAAGGAAATTTAATTAAAATTATATTTTATTCTCATTTTTATTGTGTGAAATGTGATGAATAAAACGATGTACAAGCAGACATTCCAAATCTATAGTCATACGTTATACGACATTATTTTATCCGAGAAAACAACATTACTTTGCTTAAGCAAACATTACTGAAAAACAATATTTTCTAACACTAATAATAATCAGACATAATTCTATCCCGGATCAGTAAAATATATATAAGATAAAGCTCAGAGATGGGTAGCAGAAAAGGGTCAAATATTTGTACAATTACCGTGTCTTCCTAATGGTAAATCCTATATGAATAATTAAAGAAACGTGGAATCCACTAAAGATGCATTTGGTATTATTAGGAAAGGGATATATGTACCACAACGATATTATTCATGTCGCACAAAGAAATTTACTTTTAAATTAATTTTGTGAATGGAAATTTTAATTAATTCGATTGTTTGTACAAACAATACAAAAATGTAGAATATTAAATTTACATACAAAATCTTAAATTAATAAGTTTTATTAGTGTGTATTATCATGTCTACACGGATAAAAGAATAAAATAAAGCAAATATAATACAAAAATAAATCAAATATATTAAATGAAATTTCATTAATTGGGAATTAATAAATCATATGCTTTGATTGTAAAAATAAAAATGTACAATATGTAAATATGGTTAAATTTATGAGATAAAAAATTATTATATAATGTTTTCACATTATATTTTAGCCAGATGTTTATAAATCTGATTCATAATCAATACTATTTATTCGTATTTTGAGGGGGGGGGGGAATTCGATTATTGTATATTTCTGCTGTATATTTGCAAGAATTAAACATGAACGAAAAATGATACAGTACACATTGATTATTAACACTTTCCAAATGTACGTAATTGTTGTATAGTACAACTTTCAATTGTCTTTGCTAACGTAATCACACAACGGACAGATAGTAGTTCTGATCTGAAAGGCATACAGATAGACTAATTGAATTCCTAGTCATTCTTAAATGTTGTTAGAAACTGTTAAAAAGGCTTAACACAAAAGAAAACGTAGTAATTTTATTCTAATTGCAGCTCTCAATGTATCTGAATATTTTAGTGTAGCCTTGTAAATCTGAAGGATAATAAAATCATTACCATATATACAAAATATTATTTTAGCATATCAACAATAAATGCCAATTTCTTTATGGTTTTTACAATAGAAAGTTTTTTAGATGTAATTTATAAAACTGTCTGTCCTAAAATGCAATGCATTGGCATTTGTTTGGTGTCCCTGTACACAAACCAATTACACAGAACCTAATAATGACATTTAAAATAGGTAACATTCCATAGTGAATTTGAATAATATATATATATATATATATATATATATATATATATATATATATAATTGTGAAATTATTTACGGACGCTGGAGGCAGGCAGACGGACAGATAGACAGATGGACAGTCGGACAGATATATACATAAATTAAAATCATATTCACACTTAAAAAAATTATTTTTTTTTTAAATCGTGAATTGTAAAAGAAAATGTAATTCCAGCAAATTTCCAATAAAAGCCTTCATTGTAGCTGAATATGTTTGAGTGGCCGTGTAAATCTAATGCTAATAACACTACATGCTGTAGAAAGCATTTTTTGTGCATATGAACAACATATTTTAATTTTATTAAGATTTGTTCAAAGTAAAGTAATTAAAATTTGGTTTATACAAATATATCCCACAGAAAGAATGCTTTAGAATACTTTGGAGTGTCCCTGTACATAAACCAATGCTATGCTGTCAATTACCCCATTTTCAAATATCCGATAGTGAGCTTGAATAACATATTTCAATTTCATTGAAATTTGTGTAAAATAAAGGAATTAAAATATAGTTCATACAATTACCTCTGACAGAACACACTGCTTTGGAATACTTTTGGGTGTCCCTGTTCCCAAGCCAGTAGAGATATTACAAACCAACCGAAGTCATTAACACTTTTCAACCTTATTGGAAAGTGTTAAAAACATTTAGAAAACGCTAAAAACGATTAATGTAAATGAATATGCAATTCCAGCAAATTTCCAATAATACCCATTAATGAAACTTAATATTTTTGTGTGGCCCTGTAAATCTAATGCTAATCATACTATATTTTAGGGAAAGCATTCTTTTGTGGATACAAATAATATATTTTAATTTTATTAAGATTTGTACAAAATAAAGTTCTTCAAATCTGGTTTATAGAAATACCCTCATAGAACGCAATGCTTAAGAATAATTTCGGGTGTCCCTGTATACAAACCAGTGATGGCATTTACTTCATTTTCAATGGGGAACATTAGAGAGTGGACTCGAATAACATATTTTAATTTCATTAAGGTTTGTGTAAAATATCGATATTAAAATATGGTTTATAGAAATACGTCTCATAGAACACAATGCTTTGGAATATTTTCGGGTGTCCCTGTACACAAACCAGGAAAGTTGTTCACTTCATTTTCAATAGCGAACATCTGATAGTGAATTGGAATAACATAATATCAGTTTCAAGAAATTCCATGAATATTTACGGGAGTTAGAGCGCGGACATACAGACAGACAAACCGAAGTCATTAGCACTTTTCAACTTTCTTGGAAAGTGTTAAAAAGAAAAAAAGTTAATACTATTAAAATATTTCAATACTAATATAATTTTTTAGCTATGTTTATATTTCTTAAGGAATTAGTTTGATATTTTTACACATTTATAAATATAATGTTATTATGAATAATATGATAGCAATCTTTTAACTGCAGTATAATTATACTAAATGAGATATCAGTGAAAATGTAAAAACACTGACTTTAAATGGCTTTAAATACGCTATTTTATGCTTCGGCGCACGACATCTAAAAAACCATTTGAAATATATTAGAAAGAGAACTGGCAAGGGATTAGAGAAAAAATTGGAAAGCAGACGGCTGTATCGTTAGCATTTATCGTACCGTCTTCAGTGCAAAAAGAAATGAGAGAGAAATGCCCTTATATATAGTTAAGGAATCGAATTCTGATCAACCTATTGGTATCAACCTATTCCGCTTAATCATATTGATTGATAAGAATTTAATTCCTTTCCTATATATCATTGGTGTCAACATTTTAATTTATTCCGGGGTATTTTTAACCCAGCCTCTATTTTGCACCACTTTATTTATATAATTTCTTTCTCCAATATATAATTTCGATAAAAATAAGAAAAAAATTACTTAAAAAAAAAAAAAAAAAAAAAAAAAAAATGTGGTATAGAATAAAGGCGGTGCTAAACATACTCCGGAATAAATTAAAATGTTGGCATCTAAAGGATTTTGGCATGTATGTATACATAGATGCCAACATTTTAATTTATTCCTAAGTTTTTTTAGCCCTGCCTTTATTCTATACCACTTTTTTTTAAGTAATTTTTTCTTATTTTATCGAAATTATATATTGGAGAAAAAAATTCTATAAATAAAGTGGTGCGAAATAGAGGCTGGTTAAAAATACTCCGGAATAAATTAAAATATTGGCATCTAAAGAATGTTGGCAAGTATGTATACATAGATGCCAACATTTTAATTTATTCCGGGGTATTTTTAGTTCCGCCTTTATTCCATACCACATATTTTTTAGAATATTTTTTTTTTTCTTATTTTATCGAAGTTGTATATTAAAGAAATTTTTTCCATAAATAAAGTGGTGGTAAATAAAGGGGTTAAAAATACTCCAGAATAAATTAAAATGTTTGCATCTGTGACATCCTAACTAATATTCCGAAGTATTGTTAATCCCGCCCTTTTTTTACACCAGTAAATTTTTAGAGTAATATTCTCCAAATGCAATTACGATTAAATAAGAAGAAAAAAACTCTAAAAAGGTACTAGTGTGAAAAGAAGATGGAGATAACAATACAACAGAATATTAATTTGTATGTTGGCAATTATGATGTTTATATAAGAGAACTTATCACTAATTTCTTTATGCACTGAAGACGGTACGCCAAATAAAACCAAAACAGCTGTCTGCTTTCCAAGTTTTTTTCTTTGGCATTTTAGACGCTGAAGTTGTCCTCGGTTTTAACATTTGAAGTATCGTTTCAAATAATTTACTCTATCCAAACAAACCCATAAACACCCTAAGAAACTAAAAATTAGTTTTTAATAATTATAAGATTAAAAAAAAAAAAAAAAAAAAAACTTTTATATACCATGTTTTAAAATTTTCTGTTGAATCATAGCTATAGAACTATATTAGCACTTTATAAATGTGTACAAAACTTTTAAAGTGATAATGATGTCAATTTTTGTGGGATACATAATAATTTATTTTTTTACAATTTCTTATTGTTTACGTTTAAGTAAATGTATGTATTTTCCAGTAAAAAAAAATGAACTCTTGAAATTTTTGGCAACAATTAAATTATAAACAATAAAACAATAATAATAATAATTAGGTTTTAAAAATAAAATATTAATCCTTTTAGAACAACATATATTAGCATCATGAAATACATTAGCTGTTTATCAATGAGTAGAAAATTTTTAAAGTTATAATGTCATCAGTTTTTGTGAAACGTCTATTTTAACTTTTTTTAATAATTTTTTAATGTTCACGTTTAATTAAATTTATTTATTTTTATGTCGAAAGAAAATGATTTTGTATTTTTTTTTTTTTTTTTTTTTTTTTTTGCAACAATTAAATTATAGCTAATGTGAAAACTTATGAAAAATTATAAAATCGGGGTTCGAGTTATTGCGTTGTCATCTGTGTTCTGAGTTATTCTAAAAGTTTCAAATGTCTAGCAAGTCGAGAAGTTAGTTAAAAATCGATTGCAAGATTTGTACTGGACAAACAAACAAACAAGAAAGCAAGTTAATAAAACATAGTAAAATGAATTTACAAAAACGTGTTCGGAAGGTTATGTACAAAACTTCGACTTTATATGCATAACATCAGTTGTTTAATTACATACACACACACATATATATATGTATATATGTATGTATAGCTTCTAACTTGTACGTTTTTTTTTTTTTTCTTTCCCTGCCGAAAAATTTTAATAGAAATATTTTATAAGCTTTTCAGTTTTCTGCGATTAAACAAGATGAAATTTTTTGCAAAAAGATAGTGGTGTTAAAAACCATACAAGTTGGTATATATATATATATATATATATACAGTAACCGCCGCTTAATAAAATCACTGTTTAATAAAATCAGCCGCTTAATCTAATCAAATCGCCAGGACCGGAATCAAATCAATACAAACTACTTTTAACGCCGCCGCTTAATAAAATCAGTATCGCCGGTTAATAAACTCAAAAATATCTTCTCAGCATCCAAAAATATCATTTATGCAAACTAATTATTTATTTATTTATTTATTTATTTATTTTATTTATTTACATTATGATTTTTTTTTTCTTTAATAGAAAAAGAAATTAAAGCAGTTATCGCTCATTGTTCAAGATTTATACTTGCAGCACAGTTACAAATTAAACACGCTTCTCAACTTATCTCCGTAACAATTTCGAGGAACGTATTTTTCAAAGCGCAGTAATAAAACACGAAGTTGATTTGAAATGATTTTTTTTTCTAATTATTAGAAGTCACCTTCTAGTTCTTATTTTGAAATTACTATAATTCATGAGATTTAAATGGAAAGATTTTA
The DNA here is from genome assembly GCA_963930645.1 of Salticus scenicus. Taxonomy (NCBI): domain Eukaryota; kingdom Metazoa; phylum Arthropoda; class Arachnida; order Araneae; family Salticidae; genus Salticus; species Salticus scenicus. Next base: position 194,800,743 of record OZ005654.1, on the reverse strand, counting down.
AATTTATAAAAACAGCGTGAACTTTGGTAAAGTAACGATGATTTTCCTCTAACGAAAGTGCACGGGAACTTGCGATGCGATTAATTTACTTTTATCGAAGAAACAACTAGTTAATTATCTACCAAAAATTAATTAATATTGTTTACTAATTATAGTATTTGTTACCTTTTGAAGTTCCTTTCGAAATTCAGGGAAGTAATACCTTTTCCTTAAGTGCAGGAACGTTCGCCGGATATAAAAATCAGCCGCTTAATAAAATCACTTTGGCTCAGAACGAATGTGATTTTAATAAGCGGCGGGAACTGTATATACATATGTATGATTAAGATTTATAACTCTTTACATTAAAAAAAAAAACAGAAAAAAAAAAAAAAAAAAAAAAAAAAAAAAAAACGAATAAGCGTTTAATTTAATACCCATGCTCAATAACATACAGATTGTAGTCACAAAATTAAAATTTATTATATTAGTGATATACGTGAATATTTGTGTTAATATTTTTTTACAATTATTCCCGTATCATAACTTTCTTTTATTAATAGTTGCATCGCGAATAGTAATTACATGAATAGTTGCATTTTAAAATTTACATTACTGGCACACACACAAGAATGCAAGAGTTTCCGTCTCAAGACAGAACATTTACACCACTATTTTTTATCAATATTTCTGTCATATTTGTGTATTTTTTTTTTTTTTTTTTAATAGAATACAAATGATGAATGATAATGGCGAATGATACAAATTATCGATTAATGATACAAATTATCGATAAAATTTAGTGTTTTGCGAGTTCCGTTTATTAACGCAAATCATTGTTCCCTTGGCGCATTTAAAGAAAAAATGCATTTAGTTTTACTCATTTAAGGATTGTGGGAAAAAGGAAAAGCAAAATGTTGTTAATTTATAGTAAGAAACATAATTACCTTTATCAAATGTTCAAATTTTGAGATACATAAAATTCTTAAAGGTAGAGAAATATTAAATTTATTTTTTTATTGTTAATAACATAGTAAAAGAATTTTTTTCTTTCGAAGAATCACACACTGTAACATAGCAAATAAGAGAATAATTAAAAAAATTTATTTTTGATAAAAAACTCAAAGCAAATTATGAAAATATGGCATAAATAACTCCAATGAAACTTTTAACTCCTTGAGGTTGATATGATACATTTTAAATCAACTAATTTTAACTCTTATCAAGAATTTCCAACATTTTAATTTATTCCGGAGCATTTTTAGCCCACCTTTATTTCACACAGCTTTTTTTTTTTTTTTGTTGTTGTTGTTGTTGTTTGTTTGTTTTAAGGTTTTTTTTCTTATTATATCGTAGCTATTTAATGCAGAGAATTACTCTATAAATAAAGGACTACGAAATAAAAGGAGGGCTAAAAATGCTCCGGAATAAATCAAAATGTTGGCAACTATGTCCATCCACAAAAAGGCTTCACGGAAATTTTTAATAAAATTCTACTTTTTTAACTTTAAAAAAATGCATCTTATTCGTTTCTTCTAAACATTTCTGGAATTTTGTGGTTCTTAATTTTAACACTTTCGCGACCACATGATTTTGTCTTTCTGACATTAAGGTCCGTTTGTTGGAGTTATTCTACCAAGTTACAAAATTCAAAAAAAGAAATTCTGTATTCACATTTATATTTCAAATGAATAAACATTATGTTTGTACTCTTTCTCTTTCTAATCAAATTATCCATAGTACATTGATTGTACAGTCAGCCAAAAAAAAAAAAAAAACGCCACCCCTCCCCCCCACCTAATTTCGCTGCAAATTATCGTAGAAACATGTGGTTGGTACCAATCTATTTGTAATAACGTCTAGTTTATAATGATATAGTTAGATTTTGCTTAAGGGGTCGTCTACATATTAAAACTGGCATCAACTTCATTTTTTTCAATGGTAACGCCTATTTTTTATAATTTATTTGAATTCTTTGGACAAATTCATCGCGGAAAATGGTATAGTTTATATATTTTGCTCAATTCTTCACAGAGTTATAAGCTGTCAAACTATGAGGGCGCTAATGTTAAATGAATGTGACAAACATTAATTCATATCTTTCAAAATAATTATGATTTTCAAATTCTGTTTTTTTATATGATAGAATGAAGTGACCCAAACATATTCCATACATATTTTTGATAAAAAAAAATTTCTTGAAATATGAAAATTATTAATAATTTCATATTTTAAAAAAATATGAATTATGACCTACAGTAGTGGACAAAATTGTGGAAACCTTTTGAAAAAATTGATTTTAGTGGTTTGATGTCTAATAACACCACTTTTTTTTGTACCAGTACTATAAAATTATATATCATTGGAAAGGTAATTTAATCAAGATTGTAAAGCAATAACAGTTGTTCAATTATCTGTATTATAGCAAAAGTTATAGCCAAATAACCAGAAAAAAGAAGCACAGCTTGCTTACGTTTATGGGAAGTAGCTGTTCTTCATTTGAATGTAGCCAATGAGCATGAGTATTAACAGAGCCAATCAGATGTCACATTGTTCTGGCAATGTTTTGGAAATGAGGCAACATGTCACAGGACATTTATCAGTGTGTATTGTAATTGCTAACAAGTTGGTTTTATGTTTTGTGCTTTTTGATTTACTAGTGAGCTTGTGAAAACGTAATTTAAAAAAAAAAAAAAAAATCAATATGAAATTAAAGAAATGGCGCAAAGAGTTGACTGGTCACCTCGGAAGCGATGTAATATAGTAACATTAAGTGAACAAGGATACAGTTATGAAGAAATTAGAAGAAATATTGGGGGAAACTTAACCACAGATGGCATTTCTAAATTTTTGAAGAGGTACAAGGAGACTCAGTCATTAGAAAACCAGACTAGTAAAAGCAGAAAAAGGTACACAACAGCAAGTGATGATAGAAGAATTAAAAGACTGTGCCTAGGTAACAGAAAAAAATCATCTCGGTGTATACAAGGGGAAATGTTGCAATGCAATGTGACAGTAAGTACAAGGACTGTTCGGCACAGACTGTATAAATTTGGTCTAAATGCTAGAATTCCACGAAAAAAAACCATTTTTGCCTCTGAAACAAAGGCTGAAAGATTAAACTGGGCTAAAGCTCATGTAAACTGGTTAACGGAACAATGGGACAGTGTAATTTGGAGTGATGAGACCAAAATCTCCCTGTTTGGTAGTGATGGCATAAAATACGTGCGGAGAAGAATTGGAGAAGATGTCCATCCTGAGTGCATTACACCTACTGTGAAACACCCAGTCAGTATTATGATTTGGGGTTGTATGACATCAAGAGGTGTGGGCAGAATTGGCGTGATCGGTGGGAATATAAATGCCCAAAGATACATAAATGAAATACTTGTGTCCAAGCTGCTGCCTTCTGCACGTGATCTTTTCCAAGATAATGAAGCATTTATACTTCAACATGATTCAGCTCCATGTCATGTTGTGTGTGCAAGAAGTGGTTTCAAGATAATCATATTAAACTGCTGGAATGACCTGGGAATAGCCCAGACCTTAACCCAATCGAAAATCTATGGAGCCAGCTAAAGAAGCTTGTTAGACAAAAGAAACCCAGCAATAAAACCCAATTAACAGAAGCAATAATTCAATCTTGGTTTCATGTTATAACAGCGGCAGAACTAAAGAAGTTGGTTTACTCCATGGGAAAGCGCTGTAAGGCTGTAATTAAGGCTAAAGGTTACCCAACTAAGTATTAACTGGTATGGTGAAAATTTTTGTATATCTCATTTTTTCTATGTATATCACCTTTCTTCTTTATAAATGCTGTTCTATTAAAAAACTATTCTGAAATATTATTGCTTTACAATCTTGATTAAATTACCTTTCCAATGATATATAATTTTATAGTATTGGTACAAAAAAAGTGGTATTATTAAGCATCAAACCACTAAAATCAACTTTTTTCAAAAGGTTTCCACAATTTTGTCCACTACTGTATGTTAATTTTTGCATAAATAGAACGGGCATCATGAAAAACATGGGTTTCCAAATTTACAGCTCGTTCTTAACCTTATTTTTTGAGTTACAGTGATATTTCATTTTTTACTGTTGTTAGGGGGCCGTCACTTATAATAATTTGTATTCTCTGTGAGTAAATATCTGTATATATTTTGACGAAAAACTATTTTAATTTACCTTAATATTATTCTAAATGTTTTCTAAGCAACATTTCGATGTTTATGATACAAATTGGATCATTTTTATAAAATTATCGCAATGCAAGCGAGAGATTGTGAAAAAATTCCAAAAGAAATGAAGCCCCGCCTCTATATTGCGGAAACAATATTAAAAAAACTAGTTTCTGTATTCGTATATGACTCTCGATGTGACGCTGGTATGCATAAATGTCAATGGTATTTACTACATCGAATGCTGAAGACAAAATTTAAATGATGTAATTGGAAGTGTGTAAAATAATTTTGTTTTATAATGTAAAGTTTTAGAAAAACTGTGTAAAGACGTGGCTTCTGTTGCAAAGAGGTTTATACTCGATTCTGAAATGTTAAGTCTTTGTTCTTAAATATTACATAACGTTTCCTAGTTTCTCGCTGCTAAAATTCTATTCTGTTCCTTTTGTCTTTTGTTTTTAACTTGAATATTCTGGGATTCGTGCACCTCAAGTTAAGTATCATGACGGTAAAAAAACGCGGTAAGGCGAGGACTATTATTTGAAAGAGACAATACTTTTCTTTTTTCCTTTTTTTAAATTAATGTAATTGATTTTTATTAATTTTTATCAGATTTTTCAAAACAAATTTTCTGTTTTAATCTTGTTGTAACATTTTCGCCGCTTACTCTACCGTTTATGCTATTTAAATTTTATCGCATGACGTAACATAATAAAATATAAAAATTTTATTAAATGTTTTTTTTAATACTGAATAATAAAGTGTTTTTTTTTTTTTTTTAAGTTTTTAAAATCTATTATTGAAACAAAGCGCAATATTATTTATTTTCTATTGTTCTAGTAAAAACTGGCGTCACATTCATCACGGAAAAAGAATTTAAAACAAAGTAATATGTCTTATTTCTTTTAAAGATATAGATTTTACACATTTAAAATTAAGAATTCAAGTACAGTAGACGACTGCAGAACGGGGAATATTCATTCTAGGTAATAGGAAACGGTTCTTTCTATATCCATATTTCTTTTCATATGGATATTCACAATAATTATACTCTTTCTAGTGAAAGTGTTTGTATTCATACTATTTTGTTTATATAAATATGAATATAAGGAATATTCTTAAGAAATATCGTAACACACAAATTGTGAAAGAAACGCTCACTGAAGGAGTTACAGAATTCAAAATGACGTGAAACTACGACAGTGGTCGCGAAAATGTTAAATATCCTTTCTCAGATTTTAGTTTAAATCTTGTTATCTATATTTTTGTATATTATCTATTGTTGGTTTGTACGCCTAAAATTAAATGTAAAACTTTATAGTAACACTTTCATGTGAGGCTTACTGTATGAAATAAAAATATACCCAACAAGAAGTAGATAATAATTGTTAGTTAGTATATTTTAATTGTTTATATATATTTTTTTTTCTTGTTTTTTAAATGTATTTTAACTTAAATTTTTGTCTCTTAAATAAAACAGTTTTTGCTTTTAAGGAGTAGATAATTTTTTTTTTTTTTTTTTTTTTTTTAACCGCTATTACTATTGTTCTTTTAACTCGGTATCTAGATTTTTGTAATTCAACATTGTAGGGTTCATATGATTCAAACTATTTTTTTTCGTATGAATTGATGTATTTAACTGTTCAATGTTTAATTTATTGAAAGCAATAAAAATCTTTTAATTCATAAGCTAACATAAAAAGTTCTGCGAATTTGAATCGTTTTTTATTTTATAATTAAAAGTTCTGAACTTTTTTTCCGGTGTGAAATTTAATAAATAATGTATATTGGGTGGTAGATAACGATTTATTTTATCTTAATGTATAGACAGTCCCCTAACACATTTTCACGTGTAACTGTCTTTAGAATTGATTTAAAGTATATAAATAGGTATGTTTTCCGATCTGCCTTGATCTCAGAAATCTGAATTTGGGGTCAAAAATAAGGCTCGTCATTGAAAAAAAATGAAATTTATGCGGGTTTTAATATGTAGATGACCCCTTAAGCAAAATCTAACTACACCATTAAAAACTAGACGTTATTACAGATCGATAGGTACCAGCCGCATGTTTCTACGATGATTTACGGCGAAATTAGGTGGGGGGGGGCGTTTTTTTTTTGGCTGACTGTACAAGTATGAATATTGGGTATATTCTTAAGAAATAAATAACATAAGAATTGCGAAAGAAACGCCCACTAGTGGAGTTACAGATTTTCAAAAAACGTGAATCTACTTCAGCGGTCGCAAAAATGTTAATTAACACTTTCGCTTCAGGGTTGCCAAATTTGGCCTTTTTTTTTATTCAATAGTCACCAATAGTTTTTATTTGTAACGTTTGACTAATCACTTCGAAGATCGATAGTGTATTATGTATATCAAATGTCACTTCTCAAAATTATTGGTGACTATTGAATAAAAAAAAGAGGCCAACCTGTTGGCAACCCTGTTCGCTTTTGTCTTTTTGACAGTAAGACCCGCCTGTGGGCTTTATTCTCTCAAGTTACAATATTTTAGAACAAAATTTTCTGTATTCACATTTATATTACAAATGGATATAGATTATAATTATATTCTTTCTAATCAAAATATTTGTATCCAAAGTATATTTCATTGTAAAAATGTGAATATTGGTTATATACTTACGAAATAAATAATATACAAATTGCGAAAGAAACGCCCAATGGTGGAGTTACAGATTTTCAAATGACGGGAATCTACGTCAGAGGTCGTGAAAGTGGTAAGCATAATTACATTGCCACTGAAAGGATTAAATTCACTTCTGGTAACAAAACTTAACGAAAATCCACTAACTGTATTTTAATTCAGTGAAATGTCGAAAATTCACCTAAAGATTTTATTTAAATGATTTGGCTTATTTTCTCATATTTTTTTTTAATTGTTTTATGTATTAAACTTCTTTGTTTGCCATTGTTCTAAATATCAATCTCACCATAAGTAGAAAAAATGCACATAATTTTGTAGCTTCATAAATTTCACTCTATTACTTTTCAAATATTCGTGAAAGTATTCATTGAATATTTCATCTTGTTTCAATTTATGATAATTTTATAAGCTTGCCAATGATAATCTTAGTGGAATACTCATTCCAATTATCCGTTCTTGTATCAGTTGCATAACTTGTGACATTTCAATTCTAACTAAGCTTCTCATATATTTTACTTTCTGCTTGATAGCATACTGGTTGAATAAGTATGGATGAATGAAGATACCAGTAATTTGCATAGTTACAGTTTAAAACATTAATCTAAATGCATCGTAATACTCTTTAGCAAGCCAACAAACAGTTATAAGTAAAATATATACACACTCTATAAAGTTCAGATACGTTTACTAAATGACAAATATTTTAATAATGTTTTATATTTTAAAAGACTACTTGTGAATCTAACGAGTAATTTCAAATGAAATTTTGAATTTAAAATTTTATTTTTTTCAGTGAAATATAGAAAAATTAAACTTAATATACTAAAACGATCTTGTGAAATTTGCGTATACAGTAACCGCCGCTTAATAAATTCACTGGTTAATAAAATCAGCCGCTAAATCTGATCGAATTGCCCGGACCGGAATCAAATCAATACAAACTACGTTTAAAACCGCCGCTTAATAAAATCAGTATCGCCGGTTAATAAACTCAAAATAATCTTATCAGCAGCCGAAATGTCATTTATACACGATAAACAAATTTTTTATTTAAACTTTATTTTTTTAATAAAAAAAAAAAAATAAATAAAATAAAATAACAGTAATCCCTCAGTTACCTCTTTGTCGAAATATTTACGCTTGCAGCATATTTACAAATTAAACACGCCCATCACTTGTTTCTGTAACAATTTCAAGGAACATACTCTTGAAAGCTCTGTTATGCGTTACAAATTTAATTTGATTCACAAGTTATTATTTATTATTATTATTATTATTTAAGTGTTAAAAGGCAGTTTTTAATTTTATATTCTGAAATAACTAAGAAGCAAGAGGTTTAAACGGTAAGATTTTAAATTTAAAAGAAAAAGCGTGAACTTTCAGCAAAGTAAGAATGATTTTCCTCAAAGAAAATCAAATTGGAACTTAAAACATGTTTAATTTACTTATTTTGAAGGAACAATAAATCAATTATCTTTCAAAAATTATTTTATATTGTTTGTTAATTCTATTATTCGTCACCTTTTGAAATTTCTCCAAATTCAGAAAAGTAATACCATTTCTTGAGTGGAGGATCATTCGCCGGATATAGAAATCAGCGGCTTAATAAAATCACTTTGGATTAGGACGAATGTGATTTTAATAAGCGGCGGATACTGTATATATATATATATATATATAATCTAAACGAAGTAGAATAATTATCTTAAAAATATTCAGACTGTGTACTGGTGTTCAAAAATTATGGAAAAGGCTTCTTTTCTTTCTTTCTTTCTTTTTTTTTTTTTTTTTTTTTTTGAGAGTGTAACGCTAATAGTTAGTGTTACAACAGTAGTGTTCCTCGCCGACTCAAATCATGCCTTGAAATATCCAGAATGTTACAGTGTATCAAATATGTCACTATTTCTATTTTTTCCGCAGTACTTTTTTTCACATCACTGTATTTTTAGACTAATTTTCTCGAATATGTTATTATATTTAAATCAATAGAAAATTACACTTGAAAGGATATGGTGCGAAAAAAAAAGGCAGGGCTAACAATAATTCAGAATGAATTAATAATTTTAGTTTATGTAGAGAATGGAATCTGTGGCCAAAACCGTAAAATAAATAAATAAATATTAAATAAATAAATAAAAATATTTCAAAGTTAATTAAGGATAATCTTCGAAAAATTCCTCTTCGCATCTTTCAAATAAATTCAATGGCTAGTGTCATTTGCTGTAAAAGGGCTTTTTTGCCTCATGTGCGTCTATATAAGAACGCTGTAGGACCGAAAATTCTTTTTTATGAAAACAGGGCTACATTTCATCGTGAAATGTCTGTAACAGAGCTCTTGGAGTAGGGAGGATAAGCCTGCAAAGACCCTCGACGTAAACCCCTAATGACAATTACTTAATTTATAAATGCTAGAAAAGAAATAAACTTCGGTACCTGAATAGCTGCTTGAAAATTAATTCTCAGCACAAATTCCCATAAACAAAATTTATAAAAGACAACAATGAAATAATTGATTTGTTGTGTCCGTTGTACTCTTGTTAGCCAATAGTTGTAAATTTGGGTTGGCAAGTTATTGGTCCATAATTAGGATTTCACGTTGGCAATCAAATTTTGGTGTTTGGTATTTTTTATCTTTATGTTTTCGCGCAAGAATAAATAAATAAATAAAGACCTCGATGATGTTTTAATGCGTGTAATAAAAATATATTTCTTTTTCAAGATACGCAAAGGTTAGGAATGAGACATTGCATGCGTATTTAACCCACCAAATACTGTTGGACTTTCACAGCATTGTTTTTTATGAAATGTTGACCGCACTTACTCGACAAAAAAAATGCCGACAAAGAAGTTAAAAATGTGTCATTTGCCAACTACTGACACAATTTTATTAACCAAGTGTCAACTCCGAGAAAAAAGTATCAATTATAGACCACTGACACATGTTTATCGGGGTAGGTTCACAAATTGTGTATTGCGTTCAACTTGAATCATATTCCGTCATAAATTCTTAAAATGTTTTTATCAAGACTATTGTAACATCATACCCTCCTAAACTAGATGCCTGTCGCGTGACTCAGAAACTTGGCAACAGTTGAAACGGTAGGCCGCGCCACCTAATAGAGATTGCGAGACTTTTTTAGTCAACTGTCACCAATAATTTTAGGAAGTGATGTATGATATATATAATAGACGTTTCATCGATTCCATTCGAGTTTTATGTGTATCATATCCCACTTTTAAAAATTTTGGGTGGCTGTTGAATAAAAAAGTCGCGCAATCTCTACCAGGTGGCGCGGCCTACCGTTTCAACTGTTGCAAAGTTTCCGAGCCACGCGACTGGCACCTAACTTAGGAGGCTATGGTAACATAGATGTTTATGTCTTTTGTCTTGAATAATTCTATGCTACCGTTTTAATAAATTGGTATTAAAACGTTTCTTATCTTTCTTTGGATAATTTTGCTCACTGGTCCTATGTTTGAATATCTTTGTGGTTCAGTGATATCAGTTAATATCAATAATTTGAATATGTTTATGGAATATATAAGTTATATTCTAAATTAAATAAATAAATTAATAAAGGCATTTCTTAAAGAAAAAGATAAAACGTTAGTGTTTTGCTGCAGGTATGTGTAGTTTCATTGCTGATAAAACTAAAAATTGTGTTGCGTACCGAAATTTACATATATATATATATATATATATATATATATACAGAAGAATTGCAGAAAAAAGCGGAGTTTAGAATCACCTAGGAGAGGCCTTCATCCTGCAGGGGATTTATAAAGGCTGAAATTGATGATGATATATATATATATATATAATCAACAATCAAAATTAGGATTTTTTTTTTTTCATTGAAAAAATTAAATTATTTTTTTTAGTACTACATCTTTTTAAAGAAGGAAAGTTTTCTTTTTTACAAGATCTGAAAATAAGAATATATTTCGACATAAGAGATTGCTTTGAACACATACTAGTAAATTCAATGAGTCCATTCTATATGTTTTCTAAAATCAATACATAATGCTTTCAATGTAGCATAATAAACTTGTTAAATACGGATATTTCTGATTCATAACTGAAACAGATAAGAAACTTTACATTGATATGGAAACTATTCAAAATTTGTAATTTAACATTTAGGATACAAAACATAATTGCAGACATTCCAAATCCAACTATGAATTTAAACGGCATGCTACATTTATATCTATGTTCCATCTCCAAGCACTGAATAATACTGAAAGATGACTCTCTTTTGAATAATTAAAGGAAGTATTAGATATTAATTTCATGTTATCTCTTAGAATCTGAGCATGAATGTAATTTGACACCAAATTTGTTATCATAGAATAATAGTTATCTCTCAATAACACTGGAATGCATAATATCTGGGCATCTCTTTAAATGTAAACACAAGAATTAAGTCTGTTTTATATCAAATATTTATGTAAATTTTTCTTCTTAATTTATCCAATTAAACCCAATTATTATTCTTTTTAAAATCAAATCAGTTACGTAATTTTATTCTAAATCATGTCATATAAACTGAAAAAATGAAGAAATTTAAATTATGATTATTTATATTAAAATTTACTTCTTAGTTTTTTTTTAAGTTCTCATTATAAATTTTATTATTTACAGAACGTTTAGCAGTACCGTAATTAAATACCAAATTTTAAATATACTTATATACAGTAATCGTTTGCAGTGCTTTTACTTCAATTGATTAGTATCAAGATTCCTATATAAAAACAAGTGGTATAAAATTAAAGGACGGCTATATACCAGTACATGTTTTTAATTCAATATAAAGATATAAATTATGCCTCGAGAAATCCAGTGAACAAATTGCTTTTTATATTGAAATATATCTCTACCTTTTATATAACACTTTCGCCACCGCATGTTTTTATCTTTTTGACGGTAAGGTCCGCGTTATTCCCCTAAGTTACAATATTTCAAAACAATATTTTCTGTATTCACATTTATATTTCAAATGGATAAACTTTATAATTATATTCTTTCTAATCAAAGTTTTCTATCCATAGTATATTTGATTGTACAAATATGTACATAGGGTATATTCTTAAGAAATAAATAACGTACAAATTTCGGAAGAAACTCCCACTGGCCGAGTTACAGATTTTCAAATGACGTGAATCAACGTCAGCAGTCGCGAAAGTGTTAATAACGGTTTTGTACTCAAATTTTTGAGTGTAACTTATATAACTATAGTTGTTAAACTTTTCTTCACACCACTTTTTTATAGAAATTTTCTTCTAACATTTAATCATAATGGCATATTAGATAAAATTTCTCGACGAAAAAAATGGTGTGGAAAAATTGGCAGGTACAAACAATTTTACGGAATAAATTAAACAATTGGATATTATGCATAACACATATTTTCTATTAATGAATAATGAACTGCATTGTTGTCAATGTTTTTGTTTTTTCTGGAAGAATTAAAATCTTTAATTTTTAGTTGTAATTTCCCATGAATTTAATCTTAAAAGATTAATGCGAAATATTTTTATATGTGGGTAGTAGAGTAAGTTTAACGCGCAGGTGAAATTAATGAGTTTCATACCAGAAAATTTAATTTACAATTAAAGCTATACTTGTAAGAAACAAAAACGTCTTATGACATAGCCTCCTAAAGAAGATGTCTATGGCGTGGCTCGGAAACTTGGCAACATTTCAAGCGGTAGACAGCGCCACCTGGTACAGATTGCGTGACTTTTTTATTCAACTGTCACTAATAATTTTAAGAAGTCATATATGATATGTATAATCGACGTTTCTTCTATTCTATTCGCCTTTTATGCATATCAGATCTCATTTTTAAAAATGTTTTGTGGCTGTTGAATAAAAAAGTCGCACAATCTGTACCAGATGGCGCTGTCTATCGCTTGAACTATTGCCAAGTTTCCGAGCCACGCGACAGGCATCCAGTTTAGGAGGCTATGGTTATGAAATACTTTTACTGTATAATTTAAATTTCCGGTGTATAACTGGTTCAACAAACTGGTTATACGCCAGAAAATACGGTAACTACGATGAAATCAGAAAAAAAAAAAATACTTTTAACACTTTCGCGACCGCTGACATAGATTCACGTCATTTGAAAATCTGTAACTCCACCAATTGGCGTTTCCTTTGCAATTCGTATGTTATTTATTTCTTAAGAATGTACCCAATATTCATAATTATACAATCAATATACTATGGATACAGATACTTTGATTAGAAAGAGTATAGTTATAATGTATATCCATTTGTATTATAAATGTGAATACAAAAAACTTTGTTCTGAAATATTGTATCTTGGGAGAATAACGGCCATAGGCGGACTTTACTGTCAAAAAGACAGAAACATGCAGAGCCTGATTAAGGGGGAAGCACACATTATCTCCGGTCTCACCGGAATATTTTTACAATTATTTTTTACTTCATGTCATAGAAATTCCACGCTTTGACGAGGAAATATTTTTTTATAAAAAATGAACGGTGTAAAACAATCCAATTTACTCACCGTTATTAGACACCAGAATTCTTTTAAAATAATTTTTAATGAGAATATTCTGTTTATTATAGGAGGAAAGTATTTGTTAAAAAATAACGGTGTAAGTATAAATAATGTGTGCTTCCCCCTTAATCAGGCTCTGGAAACATGCAGTCCCGAAAGTGTTAAAATAAAAATGGTACGAAATAAAGGCGGGGTTAAAAATGCTCCGTTATAGATTAAAATGTTGGCAACTCTGCTGCTTGCGTTCCACATTTGACAAAAAATAATCATAAAAAAGTTTTGCCTCTTAAAAAAAAAAAAAAAAAAAAAAAAAAAAAAAGGTTTACATTGCACAGGTGAGTTACTTTTTGTATTACTGTTGTTTACATGTTCGAAAATAATATTTTTATGAATGTTCATTAAAAAAATTATTTCCGTATAAAGTATTTATTTGGTTATGATTTTTTTTTTTTTTTTTTTGCTATTTTACCCAACTACTAATTATTAATATTATCTCATATATTAATTTCAGGCACGGGGAAAAAAGGATTTTGTAGGGTTGAACAAAATATTAAACACCATCAATTTTTTTTTTTTTAACAATGAACATTAATATGACTTGTTATTTTTTTTTATTCTTTTCAAAAATGAATTCTTTAAATGAATATATTATTAATATTACCTTTTGTTAAATTTCACTGTAAAGTTTTATTTTTTAAATAAGTTAATCCTGGTGCAGCAATTTAAAGATTTTAAGTGTAATAAAAAACAATCTAATTAGTTTTCGAAATTTTTCATTTAAATTTTTGTTTATATTGAATAAATCGTACTTCTTATTAAATTGTGTAAAAAGCAATTCTTTACATTGTAAGATAATATTACAACAGAAGATAATTATGTTTAATATTACGAAATTTTTATATACACATGTCGAGTTAAATGAAACGCCTTCAGACTCTTATGAACAATTTTTGTATTATAAAGATAATGAAAAGTCTCTTTTTATCTGATAATAGTTCTTTCAAAATAACCGCTAATACTCTTTCTTAGAAAAATCTCGTTAAAATGTGCACGTTTCCCAAAAGATTTTGCAATTACGCTTAATATGATGATCGTTAGAGATAAAAATAATGACTTAATATAATTTAAAATGAGTTGAAAATATTTCAAAGCTTACTACGCTTATTTCGCCTAAATAAGTTTTGTATAATTAAATATGAAAAATAAATAATACTTAATTATAAAAAAATAAATGTTTTAGAAATAGTTTCGTAAGTTGAAGAATTTTTAGTAAGATTAATATATTATTTAGGAAATTTAAATTAACGATTTAATAAAAAATTAGGAAAGTAAACAGTACATTATTATAAATGTTTATGAATAAGTTTGAGATTTATAACACCGGTTTTAATGTCAGTAAATTATTTTTATATAATTAGGTAGTAATTTAATTAATAATTGTAAATTTGAAACTTTTTGTGCATCCAAAAACATAGCTAATAAGTTACCCGCTTTTTGAATGCTACTTTATATTCATTCTCTTTTTTATTTTACCTCAGGGTTATTTAATCGCAGAAATTAAGTTAAAAAAAATTAAGAGATGGTTGCATGCAAAAAGTGGGAGATATTATTTAGTATTTTACTACTCTATTTGCTATTTACCTCAGTAGCTGGTGTAGCTTAGTGTGAAAGTCGATTGGCTGGATATGGTAAAGTGCCTTCCGTATAGTCATTCTAAAGGGTCCTAGCCTTTCATTTATTCCTGAGCATTGTTAGTACCAGCTCTTTTTTAAAACTATATTTTCCTAAGAGCATTTGCCTCCTTTATTTAATTATAATTATACTATATTGAAGAAATTTTCACTACAGTAAACAAACAATTTAATTTATTCTTGAGCATAGTTTTTCTCCCCCCCCCCCACACACACACAATTAATCTTGAAGGGTATTTTTTTTTTATTATTTAATCGTACTGGATTACATATTGAAAAAAAAAAAAATTACTGCAAATAAAGTGGTGTTAAAAAAAAAAAAAAGCCGTGTACTAACTGTGATCCGAAATAAATTAAAATTATGACATGTCTTCTACAAATGTCATATTTGCCAACCATCTCCTTAATAAACGTGAAATTGTTAACGCCCCTTGAAAAAACTCCCCTTTTCTCACACCACTTTATTTTTAGAGTAATTCTCTCCAAATGTTGCTACGATTAGATAAGAACAAAATTACTCTAAAATCTGACTGTTGTGAATAAAAAGGCGTGTACTAAAAATTGTACGGTTCATAATGAGATGGTTGACAAGTATGAAATATGTATGAAAGGCCTAACAGTGATCCGGAATAAATTAAAATATTCACATTATTGTATTTAACTTTAGTTATAGTTGCCGATTTCCTAATAATTACGTAGGAGTATTGTTAGTTATTTCCGCCCCTTTCACGAACCTTTCAATTTTTAGAATAATTCTCTCCAACTGTAATTACTATTAAATATGATAGCGCATTCTGAAAAATACGCTAAATAAAGACGAAAAATTCTTGTGATGAAAAACGGCGGGTATTAACAATACTATGGAATATTAATTAGCATATTGGCAGCTGTCTTAGTAAAATAAATGTCGATTATTCTTACTGAAATTTGGTATTTAAGTCTGCCATCAAAAACGGCAAACTTAGCAACTGCGAATAAACAATACCAACAAATTTTAATAAAAAAATTTGCCTTAACTAATAACGAAAATTCTCTGGTTAAATAAGTCAAATATGACCTTCCGAAAATAGTCGCAGTAACCCGTTAGTAGTCGCTATACACAGCGCCACCTATTACAGATTGCTCACTTTTTATTTAACTGTCACCAATGATTTTAAGAAGTGATGTGGTCGACGCTTCTTCGATTTTATTCACGTTTTATGTATATCAAAGACCACTTCTAAATATTTTTGGTGGCTATTGAATAAAAAAATCTTGCAAAACTGGAGGATGGGAGGCAAATCGACCAACTAGCGACTACTAACGGGTTAATGTATCTGGAAAGTTGACAGCTTTGTACAAGGGAAGTAATTAGTCTCGGCATTTTTATCAGGACACTTTGAGAAATAAGAAATTTATGCCTTTTTTGCTATCAGATTTTTAATACAAGAATTTCTATACTGTTTAATCATGTCATATAACATTAAAAATACAATGAAGTTTTCTCTAAGAAAAAGGTACTGGCAAAGAGGTGAAAATTTTTCATCTTTGAAAGTGTCCTGAGAAAAAGGCAGAGACTACGACCCCTGCAATGTGTAAAACAACAAAACACCTTTCCAAGCATACATATACCTGATAAAGTTTATAATTTATTCCTTGGTACTGCTAATCCCACCTTTTCCCCCTCACCACATTCATTTTAGAGAAATACTCTCAAAAATATAATTAAGATGTAATGAGAAAACATGCTTTCGAAACATACTGGTGTTAAAAAAAGGGGATCTCTCAGCGTAAATGCCAACATTTTAATTTATTCTGGAATATTTTTAGCCCCGCCTTTTTTCCCAACACCTTCCTTTAAAGATTTTTTTTTTTTTTTTTGAAGATATATACCGGAGAAATTTTTCTAGAAATAAAGTGATACGAAATAAAGGCAGGGCTGAAAATACTCCGGAATAAATTAAAACATTGGCATCTATGCTATCAGTACTCAGGAATGAATTATAAATATTACTAGGTATAAATAAATTATAAATTTTAATGCTAAGCAATTGCTGATAAATTAAAATACTAAATTTCTATACTAAATTTCTATCTAATATATTCTTATATATATATATATATATATATATATATATATATATATATTAGGGCTGTGCCGATTAATCGATTAATCGGTTCGGTTAATCGATCAATGCTTAGTCCCGATCAATTTTTTTAATCGAGTTAATCGGATCGATTAATTCGATTAAAAATTTTCAAAATCCGATTAAAATTTTCAAACTACGAATTAAAGTAAAAATGCTGTTCTGCCTACAAAATATTTTTTCACATATTTTGCTAACAAATTTTCTAAGAAACATATATCAAATAATGAAAAAGCAAAAAAATAAAATAAATAATAAATAACAATAAAACCTCTCAAAAGAAGTTGTTGCTCTTTTGTTAATAGAGAAAAGGGAAAGGACAGTTATTAAACAAAATGCCGCTTCATGTGCATGCTGGAGCAACGCCACCTGCCTGTAGCCTTCTACAGAAAGTGTTGGCTAGGGTAATAATATTTTCAGAAACAAGAAAGAAGCTTTCAAAAAATGGAAATGCTAAAGATGATTAAAAAAAAAAAGAAATTAAAATTAAAATTATAAAAAAAAAGAAGAAGGGATTGAGATTTCCAGTATTCCTCTGACGAAAGAAATGAGAACAGTTTCCCAATATCTTCAAGCGTTTATTGTCTGTTCAGAATTGCTTATAGTAACTATTGAAGTAGAAACAGAAAATAACATTCTGTGTTCTAGTCCGAAGTGTCAAAGAAGAACTAAAATATAAGAATTTGAGATTTTTATGATAATGATATGGAATTTTGAGAATTCATTTAAAAATAGTGACAAATGAGATGGGCAAGGCCTGCAAATATAAGTATGTGTAAATTCATTTAATGTTTCTTTCAAAATGAATTGAAAAATTAATTTATTTAAAAAAAAAAAAAAAAAAAAAAAAACTGAATAAGTGAAAATATTTATATAAAATTAACACTTAAAGTCACTAATTATTATTCTGAAAATTGATTTAAATTTCAGCTATGAAACAGATATAATTGATTAGACAAACATTTTCAGTCAAACTTATGAATAATATATATATACAGTCGGTAACAAAAGTCTCCGAACACTAGCGAAAATTCCTATATAAAAAAAGTACACTTAATACAGTTTGTCAAATAAATCCTTGTCGAATCCTCTTCTTAGTCAGTCTAAAAACAGGATTCGACAAGGATTTATTTAACAAAACTGTATAAAGTGTGCTTTTTAATATAGGAATTTTTGCTAGTGTTCGGAGACTTTTGTTACCGACTGTACACACAATATGAGAGTTTTATTCATCATTGAAATAAAATTATATAGAGAAAAATGGAAACCGATTAAAAATCCGATTAATCGACCGATTAATCGATTAATGAAGTACGATTAACCCAGTTAAAACTCTTAATCGATTCCCACCCCTAATATATATATATATATGCTTTTATTCTAAAACATTTAGCTAAATTAAATATAAATAATCTACGAATAAATGGTTTATTTTATTCCACAGTATATTATACACATTCAATGTTTAATAGCTCGACAAAAACTAACAGAGAGTTAAATATTCATGATCCTAATCCAAGTTTGTGGCATAAGCCGTAGTAACTCACCTTGATTAAGAAATCTTTCTTATCAAGACATAAAACATAATGTAGCAAAACCGTCTCAGCATTTGTCAGTTAATTCCAAAGATTACTCTTAAAAAATAATAACAACAGCTAATGTTAAATGTAAGTCTTAGATTTTTTTTTTTTTTTTAATTGAAGTTATATACTGGAGAAATTTTTTTAGAAATAATGTGATACGAAATAAAGGCGGGACTGAAAATAATCCGGAATCAATTAAAACATTGGCATCTATGCTATCAGTACTCAGGAGTGAATTATGAATATTACCAGGTATAAATAAATTATATATTTCAATGCTAAGCGATTGCTGATAAATTAAAATAATAATTTTCTATCTAATATATTCTTATATATATATATGCTTTTAATCTAAAACATTTAGCTAAATTAAATATAAATATCTACGAAAAAATGGTTTATTTTATTCCACAGTATGTTATACACATTCAATGTTTAATAGCTCGACAAAAACTAACAGAGAGCTAAAATTTATGATCCTAATCCAAGTTTGTGGCATAAGCCGTAGTAACTCACCTTGATTAAGAAATCTTTCTTATGAAGACATAAAACATAATGTAGCAAAACCGTCTCAGCATTTGTCAGTTAATTCCAAAGATTACTCTTAAAAAGTAATAACAACAGCTAATGTTAAATGTAAGTCTTAGCTTTTTTTAATTCTGCGTTTGTTTACCTTGTTAAAATGGATTTTAGTCTTAAGACTTTAAACCTATTTATTTGTAGCTTTTATTTCTTTATTTTCAGTTTTAGTTGAAATAACGAGTAGTATATATTTTTTTCTCTGAAAAATTAATGGATTTCCTTTTTCTTTTTCTTCTTATTTTTTTCTCTAGGAAATAAATAGCTTGATTTCAGTTATATTTGTCGTTGAAAATATATGTGGATTTTCCAAATGTGTTTCTAAATTATTTATTAAATTATATTAGAAAAAATATTTACGGTTTTCATACAATTCCCTTCTGAATAAAACACATTTTTTTTTCTACGTATAAAACTAAAGCAAATACCCCCTTTCTTTTATCTTTATCCTTTTTTTTTTGGGGGGGGGGGACATACAATTCGTCATTTTTTTTTTAAGAGAAATATATATATATATATATATATATATATATATATATATATTTATAAAAATGCATTTATTTGTAAAGGATGATTAGTCATACAATTTAGTTATACAATTCGTATTACATAGTATGCATATACAATTTGTACACATAGTATTTAGTTATACAATTAATTGCTATTTACTGATAGATAAGAGAAAAATTATACATAAGTTGAATACTAATAGATATGAGAAAAATTATGTATATTTCATTATTTGTCATTTTATTCAAAGCGCTATTTTAAAATGTTGTAATTGTCATTTAAGTTTTCTCGTTGGAAAATTAATTTATAAACTTTGCAGCATTTTAAATTAGATATTTATGAAACTCAACTCATAGCAGGGGTGTTTGTGTCCCCAGAATTTGTAACCAGAAATTCTTTAACAGTGATATTATTGATAGTATTCTAGCAATTAACTGTAACCAAAATTCTACTTCATATTTACTGGTGGAAAATAAAACAAAAAGACCTGGAACGCAAACACCTCTGTCATAATTGTGACAGAATAAAAAATGATCAGTAGAAACATTTAACGAATTTTATAATGTTAAGGGGCAAGACAAAAAAATCGCAAAGAATGTCTGAAAGCTGTTAAAGAGGCGATCATGCACTAGCGTGTCTAATTAATTTGTATAATCGTTCATTCACAGCTTGTTTAAATATGTTGTTCTGTTCATCTTTCTTATTTCTGGATTATTTTTAGTATTTTTCAGCATAAAAGAGGCTTTCTGGCGGTACTCCTTGTATATTACGTAAATATATAGATATATTTTTCTAAGATATGATATTTTTCTAAGTGGCATTACGCGTATGCCTACATTTTGAATTTTTAATCCAGATTAATCACCGTATTTGAAAATAGAAAAGTGTTAAGTTAAATTTCCATAATTAACCAAAATAAAAAATGTTATAAAATATTTCTGGATTGAATTTTTCACGGTAAAACAGGGGAGCTTGTGGCTACGGTATTGCTATAGACATAGTTGCCTGCATTTTAATTTATTCCGGAGTACTTTTAGCCCCGCCTTCATTTCATAACACGTTTTTTTTTAAGAGTACTATTTTCTTATTTTATTTTCTTTCTCATTTTATCTTCTCTTTTATCATTGGCGAAAGACATTCTATAAATAAAGGGATGCAAAATAAAAGTGGGGCTAAAAATATTCCAGAATAAAATTAAATGCTGGCAACTAGGCTATAGACCGTTATGCGACAATGGTGATACATTTATTAATATGTTTCAAATTATATTTATATGAATGGCAATAACCAATCATTATGTTAAAATCCTATAGTTATTGTGCGAGAAACTCTGCTATAACTAAAATGACACTAACTGAAAAGGGTTTCAACAATTTTTAGTTATACGTTTTTTCATTAATAACCCTTTGCAATTGATACTTCTTCAGTAGCAACAAAAAGAAAGAAAAAAAAAAAAAAACATCTTTTAGATGTTCCTGTTTCAAAATAATGCGTCATTTAAAACTAATTTTTTAAATAAGATAATATTTTAAAAGAACGCAAAAGCCGGAGCCCACTGTTTTAAATAGACATTTTCGCGAATTGGAAAAAGTTGTAATATTTAATATATTTCTGACAAAATTAAAATTTTCATTTTACTAAAATTAACATAGAGTTGTTTAAAAACGTACTGTTTGAAGTACTTTTTCAAAACACTTGTACATCATAAAATATTAATACAGCATGATACATGCCAATATTTTAATTTATTCAGGAGTATTTTTAGCCTCGCCTTTTTTTCATACCACTTATTTTTAAAGGATAATTTTTTCTTATTTTGTCGATGTAATATATTGGAGAAAATTTTTCTATAATTAAAGTTGTGAGAAATAAAGGCGGGGCAAAAAATTTTCCGGAATAAATTAAAATATTGGCATCTATGCAGCATATCCAAAATAAATTTCAATATTTTGTAAATTTAGTAATTTGAAAATTTTGTGAAAGATTTAAAATATATATATATATATATATATATATATGTATTTCTCATATTTTTTATATTAAAACATCATCTTAATTTACCTTAACAGCCCTCTTCACTTACCGTCGCCCGAAGCCCGAGCCAATGTTATTCTATGGGGAAATTTTCTTTACAAATAACTTATTAAATAATACATATTTTTAAATTCTGTTGTTACATTCAGAAAATTCCCAACAGTTAAATTAACAGACCTTTTTTAAAAATGTATTTTTTTATTTTTAATATTTTATTTTGAAATTGCAAAAAAAAAAAAAAAAAATCTGGAGTGACTCCACTCGACTTTCCGAACATTGAGTAATTAACAGTTTTGTAGATAAAGTAAAGAAAGAGTAGTTGTTAAACAAACAAAAGAGAGAAAACCATAATAGAGTGTTTGAGTATTTTTCTCCATCTATTACACGTTGTTTTATTTAACGCTACTGAACTTTGAGCCCATAGATCATAATGATAAATAAATTTTCGTTGTGTCCCTGTAACAACCTATAAATGCTAGATTCACCAAAATGCTTATAGTTAGTGCAACAGTGATTTATAATACTCACATAAATTTTCAGATGAATTCAATAAGGCGTTTAGATGCTATCGTACTTTTAAAAATTTAGTCCCATAGGCCATAATGATAAAGAATTTTTCTTTGTGTCCCTGTAAAAAAACTGTAAGTGCTAGATTCACCAAAATCTATACAGTTAGTTCAACTGTGATCTATAACATGTATACAAATTTTTTGCTCGGATTAATAAGGCGTTTAGACGCTATCACATTTTTAAAAATTTGGCCCCATAGGCATAATGATAAAGAATTTTTCTTTGTGTCCCTGTAAAAAAACTATAAGTGCTAGATTCTCCAAAATCTATACAGATTGAGTATTTGTGATCTATAATATGTGAATAAAATTTTTGCTCAATTGAATAAGGCGTTTAGATGCTATCGCACTTTTAAGATTTTGCTCCCATAGGCCATAATGATAAAGAATTTTTCTTTGTGTCCCTGTAAAAAAACTATAAGTGCTAGATTCACCAAAATATATAGGGTTCGTACTATGGTGACTTACAATATGCGTACCAACTTTCAGGTTAATCGAACAAAGCGTTTAGACGCTAGCGTGTTCACTCACAGACATACACACATACACACATACACACATACACACATACATCATCGTAAAAATAGTGAAAACGGACTCAGGGACCTCAAAACGTATAGAAACATCAAAATCTCGAATTCGGATTTTTGACATGATTACAATACTTTCCTCACTATAGTGTTCGGAAAGTAATAAAAAAAAAAAAAAAAAAAAATCACATACTGAAAATTCGTATTTTGCAGCTTCAAAATAAAATATAAAAAACTTAAAAAATAATTTTTTAAAAAACGTCCGTTTATTTAACAGCTGTGAATTTTCAGAATGTGAAAACAGAATTTAAAAATATGTATTAGTTAATAAGTTATTTGTAAAGAAAATTTTCCCATAGAATAACGTTAGCTTCGGCTTATGGCGGCGGTGAATGAAGAGAAGAAGAATCGAAAAATTTTTCGGCCAAATCAGCCAAAAAAAATTTTCGGCATCAAAAATTTTTGCATGATAACAATGGGATGATAGATCTATATAAATTACTATATCTATGGATCCCCCCCACACACACACACATACACACATAAATTGTAATATGAAATCTGCGTTTAATTCCCATTCCTGACTACAACACATTCTAAAAATTCGAATAAAATGTTAAATTTAAAATACTGAGCAAAAAAAGCAAAATTAATATATATATATTGTTGCGTACTTGGGGGTTCGTGAGTTGTCTGAGAATGAAAGGCCAAACGTACAAAAATTCAGTAATTTATTCACAGAAAATTCCAGAAAAATACAGGTCAATAAACCAATTATCAGCTTCAATTCAAGCAGTAACCACAGCTTAAACAACAGCTGTCAATAGCAAATCCACGGTACAAACTGTATAGTAATAACACTTGAAGCAAGTCTCTCTCAAAGAGGCTCAAGAGCAATGCAAGCACTAGCGAAGCTGGCTGAGATCTGAACTGAACTGACTGCCTTGGCGAGGAAGCGCTCCTTATATGCTGTTCCATGGAGCCCAGATTTTTCGAGAAAACTCTAGAAAGTGGTCAACCAATCAACTTACAGCTTCCATATTTGGTATATCCCATATAAGGATTTTCTCGCCAAGATCGCCAAAAATATCGCCAAGATGGGAAAAAGTCGCCAAATTTGTCGCCAAATCCATTACGTGCATTACTGGGGCTTTTTAATGCGTTTTTAAGGGAAAATAAGGCTATTTCAACGCTAAAACGACTAGAAATGCACAAAATTAGCACTTTATCAACTTACTAAGCCTCTTTGAAAGAATTTATACAAAAATAAACACAATTATTTACAATTTCGTAACACTGCCCCCCTCCAAAGGACTGCACGTCCCGGGCAGTGCAACCCTTGGTCAAGAGGCGAAACTAAACAAATTTACACAATCTAAAACACAAAAACTAAGTTGCACATAAAGATAACATAGAAATATAAATTAAGTGGGAAATATTTACAAAATTCACAAATATGTACAAATATTTACAGTGCGCATGCGCAAATTTGACCAGTATTTACATTTTAAATTTTAATTTTACCGTTACTTGTGGTACTTGGCTAGCCTATTATAGTGCACCACCTTCGGTTTTGATGAAGGTGTTTTAGTGATCCGCACCACTACATCATTCAGACTTTTTAAGACTGTGTATGGTCCGTCCCAGTTGCACTGTAACTTGGGAGAGAGTCCTTTGCGTCGAACAGGATTCCACAACCAGACCTTCTCTCCTTCCTGGAACTCATATTGTGTAGCCTTTAGATCGTACCTTGTCTTCATTTTCTCCGTTGCCATGTTAATCCGCTCCCGAGCGAAGTTGTGTACGTCCTCAAATCGTGCCTGGAGATCTTGGATGTACTCCTCGGGCGATGAAGGCTCATCGGGGGGACAACCAAACAGGAGATCACAAGGGAGACGAAGTTCACGTCCGAACAGCATCTGGGCTGGAGTATAGCCGGTGGTTTCATGGACAGCACTTCGATAAGCCAGCAGGAACAATGGCAACTTCAAGTCCCAATCTTGCTGGTTCCTTGATACTAGAAGAGAGAGGTTATTCAGGATGGTACGATTGAACCTCTCGACCATGCCGTCCGACTGGGGATGTAAGGGTGTAGTCCGGGTTTTGTCTATGCCGAGTAGTTGACACAGTTCTTTGAAAACATCAGAGGTAAAGTTCCTACCTTGGTCGGTATGAAGTTGTAGGGGCGTGCCGTACCTTGACACCCATTGCTGCACTAGGACCTCTGCGACCGTGCATGCCTCTTGATTGGGAATGGGATATGCCTCAGGCCACTTGGTGAAATAGTCCATCACGACGAGGATGTATTTATTTCCACTGGAGGTCCGTGGCAAAGGACCCAAGATGTCGAGTGCAATCCGTTCAAATGGTGCTCCCACGTTATACCGTTGCAGTCTTCCTCGACTTCGTTTCTGCGGGCCTTTACGTGCCGCACAAACATCACAGGATTTACACCATTTCTCCACCTCCTCCTTTGCCTTGCCCCAGTAGAAGCGTTCCCGAACTTTCTGCAGAGTCTTCATTACCCCAAAATGGCCTCCGGTAGGGCTACTATGCAGTTGTTCTAAAACAGCTGGAACTTTTGATCTAGGTAATAAAATCTGCCATCTGAAGCTTTTCCCATCATCCGATTCCCACTTTCTGTGTAATACGCCGTTTCGGATATGAAGAGAGTCCCAAAGTGCCCAATAACTTTTCGTAATGGGACTAAATCTGGAAATGTCCTGCCAGATAGGTCTGTTGCTGGTCGTCTCCTTCAGCTGTAATATTGGCTTTATGTCAGGATCTTCCAACTGGGCTTTTCTAAGTTCTTCGTCACTCCATGGATCGGGATCTTGATCTGATGGTGTTGAGACAGTAACTTGGCAGGCAACCGGATTTATCGGCAGGTATTTCTGCTCGGCTCTAGAGCAGTACTTGCAGCTTTCCAAACAGGGCTTCCGTGACAAGGCATCTGCATTACCATGTAGAGTCCCTTTACGATGACGTATTTCGAAGTCATATTCCTGGAGGCGTTGTATCCACCTGGCAATCTGTCCTTCCGGGTTCTTGAACTGGAGCAACCACGTTAGAGATGCATGGTCAGTCCGTAGCAGGAGTCTTCTGCCATAGAGGTAATGATGGAAATGTTCTATGGCTTTTACGATAGCGAGTAGCTCTTTCCTGGTGGTACAGTAATTTCGCTCTGGTTTAGACAAGCATTTACTCCAATAGGCAATGACATGTTCTTGACGATCAATTTCCTGCGACAGAACAGCACCGACACTCTCATGGCTGGCATCTGTATCAAGTATGAACTGTCTGTCGGGCTGTGGATACGTCAAGATAGGCGATGATGTTAAGGCCTCTTTAAGTCGCTTGAACGCATTTTCACATTCCTCTGTCCACAGGAACTTCTGTTTGGCTTCCGTCAGCTTGTGGAGTGGTCTGGCAATATTTGAGAAACCCTTGACAAACTTCCTGTAGTAAGTGCATAACCCCAGAAAACTTCGTAGTTTGTGTACATTTTCAGGGCGACTCCAGTTCTCGACTGCAGAGATCTTCTCGGGATCAGTTCTCACACCTTCGGCAGAGATGATATGACCGAGGTAGCTCACTTCACGACGGAACAAGTTACACTTGCCTGGATTCAATTTGAGGTTAGCCATTCTGAGTTTCTCTAGCACCTTTCGGATATTTCGTAGATGGTCTTCAAAAGTGCGCCCCACAATGATAATATCATCCAAATACACCAGACAGGCTTCATAGGAAAGTCATTTTAGCACTGTCTCCATCAGGCGTTCGAAGGTGGCAGGTGCATTACATAATCCGAATGGCATAACTTTAAATTGCCACAGTCCTTGTCCCGTGGTGAATGCAGTCTTCTCACGATCATCAGGATGTAATTCTACTTGCCAGTAACCGCTCTTCAGATCCAAAGTCGAGAACCATTTATTGCCAGCAAGTGTGTCTAATGTGTCGTCAATTCTGGGAAGAGGGTAACTGTCTTTCTTCGTGATGTCATTCAAACGACGATAATCCACACAAAATCTTGTAGAACCATCCTTTTTCCGCACCAGTACTATGGGAGAGGCCCAAGGACTCGTTGATGGCTCAATGACATCATTGTGCTGCATTTCACCTAGAAGTTCAGTGACCTCTTCCTGTTTAGCAAAGGGAAGTCTTCTTGGATGTTGTTTGATTGGAGGATGATTTCCTGTATCAATTCTGTGCTGGGTGATGTTCGTTCTCCCGACGTCTTCAGGTGTTCGAGAAAAAAGGTCTTTAAATTCTTGGAGTAGCTTCTCCGCAGCACATCTCTGTTCCTTTCCTAACTCTGCATTCTTGAGTAATTCCGTTATTAATTGTTCAGAAGACTTGGATTCAGTTGATTGCGTGGGGCGGTTGATGCATGTTACAGGAGTGCAGGCTGCTAACACCTCATCCGTCTTCACTGTTCGGACCTTATCGCTGATGTTTGCGACTCTCACAGGAATAGTACTCTTTGAGAGATCTACTAGAGATGAAGCTACCAGAACTCCTCTTGGGCTATTGTCTGTATTCGGGTATTCAATCAGTCCATAGCGGAAGTATTGCTTTGTAGGTGGTGTTCCTGAAACTATTGTCTCTGTATGTGGGGGGATGGAAATTTCCGACTTGGCTGTTATCTGGCATATTGGCTGAATGTCTTGATTTTCAGTGTTGAACACAGCTATGTCTTCCGAACTCGAATGCAGTTCATTATTCTTGAAGTCCAATTTAAAGTTAAATTTTCTCAGGAAATCAATTCCAATGATTACAGGATCTCTTATATCTGCCACATATGCCATATTATGGTAACTGGCATTCCCAAAAGTGATGATCAAGTTCATTTTTCCATATATTTTGATTTCGTCTCCGGTCACAGTCTGGAGTTTAACGCAGGGCGGAGTCCAGATGATCTTCTCTTTTAGAACTTGAGCCAAATCCGTTCTAATGATGGTCACGTTGGCTCCCGTGTCCAGAATCATCCGGCAGGTGGCGTTGTTGACTTGGCCATAGACGTGAAGTCCATTATCGCCGCCACTCATCGATGAAACATGAAATACTGTAAATTGGGGCTCTTTAATTTTAGGCAACCTCCGCCCCGCGAGATGGCCTCATCTTAGTTTCCCTGCAGTGATGGTGAAGACGGGTGATTTCCTATAATTGGTCGTACAGGGCAGTTCCTCTTCACGTGACCATCTCCTCCACAGCCCCAGCACTTTATCTTCCGGTCCCTTATTTCCTTATTATTCTCTAGGCTGCGCAATCTCTTTAAGATCTCTTCGATACTTCTCTTCATTTCATTTTCACCAGCAGGCGTATCGTTTAATGAGACTGCTCTTATGGTATGGCGGTCTTTACGGGAGGCTTGTTGGGCTGCCTCTATCCTAAGTGCATAGCCTAAAGCTGATTCTACGTCTCTGATGTTGGAGAGTCTCAGCGCTTTTTGAATTTCTGGATCCCGAACAGCATCGATAAAGTACTGAAGAGCTAAGTCGTTCCGAGTATCAGCTTGACAGTCTGAGAATGCTAGGTGTGACAATCTCTGAATGTCCGCTGCCAGCTCTTGCAAACTTTCGCCCGTTTTCTGGTAACGGGACTTTAGCTGGAGGCGACTATAGTCCTTAGAACACTTCTCTCCGAACCGTAGCTCCAGTGCTCTAGTCAGGGCCTCGAAGTCGTTCCTTTCTTCTTTAGAAACATTTCTCAGGATCTCGGCTGCATCTCCCCGTAATGCTGCTGCTAAGTGGACTGACTTGGCGGCAGAGTCCCAGCCGTTAGCTTCAGCAACGATGGAAAACTGCGTCTTATATACATGCCAGGAGGAACTGCCGTCGTAGGTAGATAGCTTAATAAATTCGTGATTCTGGCTTCTTCTCTCTTTCTTTTCAGTTTCCTGGGGCTTGGATTCTAACTTTTCTTCGAGATGCCGAATCTTGCTCTGCAGTTCATTCCCTATTACCTCTCCGCTCCACTCTTCTCTCATTTTTCTTTCAAGATCTTCCTCCATTCTCTTAAACTTGCTTTCTATCTCTGAAACCCTTCCTTTCAGTTCTTGATCAAAGTTTTCTTTAAATTTCTCCTCAAAATTCTCTTCTATCTTCATAAATCTCTCTTCAAAATTCTTTTCTACTTTCATAACATTTTTCTCTATCTTCATTGCTTTCTCTTCAAAACTCTCTTCTATTTTTAAAACTTTCTCTTCAAAAATTTCTTCTATCTTTATAACTTTTTCTTTAAAATTATTTTCTTCTATCTTTATAACTTTCTCTTCTATTCCATCCATTCTATTTTCCATCACCGTTAATTTACCCTCGATTGATTCTTTCACCGTTGAAAGCTCTCTCTTCATCTCATCTTGATTAGATTTCATTTCTTCACCCAAACTGTCTTTCATTTCCTTCATTTCTTGACTCAGGCTATCTTTCATCTCTCTCTGTCCTTCTTTCATTCTTTCGATCAATCCGGTTTCCATCTTTTCCTGTCCTGTTTTCATTTCATTCATCTGGGTAGCTAAGCTTTCTAGAATTTTTTTCATCTCTTGCTCCATAGTTCTAGTTATAACCATTCACAGACAAACCCCGCTCCTGACACCAGAAATGTTGCGTACTTGGGGGTTCGTGAGTTGTCTGAGAATGAAAGGCCAAACGTACAAAAATTCAGTAATTTATTCACAGAAAATTCCAGAAAAATACAGGTCAATAAACCAATTATCAGCTTCAATTCAAGCAGTAACCACAGCTTAAACAACAGCTGTCAATAGCAAATCCACGGTACAAACTGTATAGTAATAACACTTGAAGCAAGTCTCTCTCAAAGAGGCTCAAGAGCAATGCAAGCACTAGCGAAGCTGGCTGAGATCTGAACTGAACTGACTGCCTTGGCGAGGAAGCGCTCCTTATATGCTGTTCCAGGGAGCCCAGATTTTTCGAGAAAACTCTAGAAAGTGGTCAACCAATCAACTTACAGCTTCCATATTTGGTATATCCCATATAAAGATTTTCTCGCCAAGATCGCCAAAAATATCGCCAAGATGGGAAAAAGTCGCCAAATTTGTCGCCAAATCCATTACGTGCATTACTGGGGCTTTTTAATGCGTTTTTAAGGGAAAATAAGGCTATTTCAACGCTAAAACGACTAGAAATGCACAAAATTAGCACTTTATCAACTTACTAAGCCTCTTTGAAAGAATTTATACAAAAATAAACACAATTATTTACAATTTCGTAACAATATATATATACAGTAATGCAATTGAAGTGCTAGGGATGAATCTGTACTGATACGTAAAAAGGATTTAAGTCCAAAAATGTCGATTTTGAGTTTAGTACATTGTCAGACTCAGAAAAAAAATCTCTATCGATTGGTATAAAGGATTTAAGTCTATGTCATTTAATCTCGGAAAAATTCT
This sequence comes from Salticus scenicus, assembly GCA_963930645.1. Classification (NCBI taxonomy): domain Eukaryota; kingdom Metazoa; phylum Arthropoda; class Arachnida; order Araneae; family Salticidae; genus Salticus; species Salticus scenicus. The sequence continues at coordinate 194,770,349 of OZ005654.1, read as the reverse complement.
ATTAGTAAAAGAAAGTTCAAGTCAGAAATTTAGCATTCATATATGGTATAAAATATTTAATTCAAATTTTTCCTGTTTTTAAATGAGGTTGACAATCATTAAATGGTATAAAGGGTATAAGTTAACGAAATCCCTTTTTCCTAATCGATACTTCTGATTAGATTTTAATTAGTGTAACTTTATTTTTCGTCTCCTGAAAAATCAAGAATATGGACTTAATCCTTTATACTTATCAGTACAGAGATATAAACACTCTGATTACACTCATCTGAAATACAAAATTTCTGGAGTAAGGTGACTTATAATAAAGCAAGGTTCAAACAAACCGATACGATGAGTATTACCGTATCTTCCGGCGTATAACTCGGAAATTTGTTAAATCCGTTGCACACTAAAAATTCAAATTTACAGTAAAAGCTATTTCATAACAAGCTTTTGTTTCTTACAAATATAGCTTTACTTTAAATTAAATTTTCTGGAGTGTAACTCTTTAATTTGATCTGCTCGTGATACGCCGGAAAATACGGCAATTAGAATATTGACAAGTATGAATAAACTATTAAGAAATAAAAGTTTAGATGTTAAAGATAAAACAATCTCGATTTTTTTATTTTTAACTGAAAATTATTGTAATTCTGTAGACGCTTTGGGTAAAGAAACCAGTCAATTGACATTAACTTTTAATAATAATTAAGAGAATTGTAATTTTAGAATTTTTGTGTTTAATATGCATGTAGAGAGCTGCCAACATAATCCGGAGGATTATTAAAACCACCTGTTTTTCCAGACCAGTCTTTTTTTAGAGCATTTGTCTTGTTAATTCACCGTAAATATATTTGTAGAGAATTACTCTAAAATTTAAGTGATGTGGAAAAGGGACGGCACTAAAAATCATCAGGATTAAGTTGGCAGCTCTGCATGTATATTCATTTCGCACTTTAGTGTCTTCAGTTAAATTCTATTTACGGTCAATGTTTAGTTGAATAAGTTTCTATGTGGGACGTTCTAAACTAAGAAATTAAAGGTAAAGACGCATATATATATATATATATATATATATATATATACCCAGCAAAACTTATACTGATGGGCTCGTTCTGGCCTACAGCTGGCATCTTGCACTTGCCATCAGCTGCAAGTTGCCACATGTAGCTGAAGCAGTGGGCCGCCTACGGCTGCCAGCATTGAAGCCAGCCTACAGTGAAAAGGCCGGTGGCTCAGAAGCGGCATAATAACAGCTGGCCTTTTGCAGGGTACCAGCACACGGCCAACATTATGTTTGCCATATTGCGACCACAATTTATAAGGCCGGTACCGGACCATCACTTGCAATTCGAATGCATAGAGGGCGCTGCGATTCACCTGCTGTTGATTTGAAATTCCCTCTCATTTCGCTTCGCCATTTCGTGCCAAGTCTGCGGCGTACAAGATACTAAAAGGTTAAATGATCTCATAAAAAGTGTAAGAGTAAGTGATTCATTTTTTAATTTGGTTTTGTGTTTTTTATTTAATCATTTTTAGAAGCCTTTGATTTTAGAATTATTATTAAAATATTAGGATTTCTAGAAAAGTACAGCAAATATCTCGTTGGTCCGTTTAAAATGAGCTATGATAGTCACTAATTTTCTAATTATATTCTTATTATTTCTTTTTATTATTATTTTAATAGCGCTAATAAGTTTATGGATCCAACTTTATATTTGTATAATATAACTGTGGGAAAGTTATTAGGACAATTATAAATTTGTAACCTTTTTATTTTTACTTTGTTCTGCATGTATAAGAAAGAAGTATTTGATACGTAAAAATTTTTGACTCCCGTTTTTCGGTTGTTTTACACGTTTTGATATGTTCTGAACACGATTTGACTTCATTAAAAAACTATCTGTCTATGTTTGTGTGTATCAGTAATTTTTTGAACGCTGTATTCTATGAACAATTTAATACAATTTAACTTAACTAGATATTTAGTTGGACTTTGACTTAAATTGGTGCTAACATTTGAGGATCAATCCTTCAAAATATGCCGCTTTCATCCCATTTTTTTCCCCAGTTTTTAACATGGCAGTATGAGAGGAAAATTTGCATAAATACACATAATGAGAATTAATTTTTAGATGTGAAATAAAATAAATAAATGTTTATGTTAATAACAGTCAGCCAAGATTTTTTTTTCTTTTTAATCCAGAGAGCATCGCTTGAAAAAAAAAAAAAAATAAATAAATAAATAAATAAATAAATAAATCTTAAAAATTATCCTTTCTATATATATTTGACTAGATCCTTATATATATAAAGTATTTAAAAAAATGTACTTGTAAAATAGTAAACAGCATTTAAAAATTCCCATATGTTAGAAATATAAATAGAAAATGAAGTATTGCCATAAATTAATTAAAAGAGAAATAGCAAAAAGTATAATCAAAATAAGTATTAGACTTTCTATTATATCCCAAAGAAACGTCGCCCAAGCAAAGATAGAGTTCTGCTTTTTCTGCCAAAAGTGTTTCAATACAGAAATTTGTATCATATTTCTTATATTATTTTAGTGATTTTATAGAGCAGAAATTTTTTATGGAAATTAGTGGTGGCAAAAAAGCGGAACTCTTTCATTCCTGACCACCAGTATGATTCAAAAAGTCAAGAATCGTGAAGATGGTCCTAAATCTGAATCAATTTATTCATATTTCATGAATAACAAGTGCATTATTACCTTTTAAATTCCGAAATTATTATTATTAACACAGATAACACTCACAAACTAATAAAGTTTTCGCCACATAAAGATGTGAGACAAAATAAATAAAAAACAAATAAATAAAAATAAATTCAATTAAATAAATAAAGACAAGAAGATAAAATAAAAAAAAAATTATTTAGATTAGAATAATTTTCTCTCAAATATTATATACTTATCACAGACGTTAATCTTTGAACTGCATTATTATTATCACTATACTGCATCATAAAATTATATATCCTGTATATATTTGTAATTTAAATGATCACTTTTGACTGCTAAACTTTAAGTGAGTAAGACACACTGAGTAAACTTTAAATGAATATGACTATAATTTTTTTAAAATGTTTATCCAGTGTCTCTGTAATTCTACAATGGTTTTCAACTAAAAGTAAATAATCGAAATTCTTTACCTTCATCCCGTATTTTTATTTTTTCAAATTGTTTTATTTCTCAACAAATAATAATAATAATTAAGGAAAATTAAGGTTTCTTTAGAAGGAAATATAAATCATTGATGTACGCCCACTACTAAATAATTAAAATAATAGTCATTCTCATTAAATCTGTGTATAAAACAGATTTTTTAACATCCTGTTTCATTTTCGCTATGTAAGATTTGAAATAAGTAATTCCCTATAGTTATGATGAAATTTTTCAATGCAACTGAAAACGTCTTACGTCTTTATTTAATAAATTCATTTTAAAGTAAACCAAACCAACGTCTATCAATCAGTGCAGTACGAATGTGTTAGTTTTGAATTGGAATATTTTTCTTAGTCAGCAATTATAACCAGATGGCCCCAAATGCTTCCTGTCTAAGCATCTTTGAAGGTTAGCAACAGCGCTTATCAGTTCAAAAAATGTCGAAATGCATTAAGTAATTTTTACTTTCTTCTATATTCAATAGAAGAAAGTATTGGATTCGTAAAAAATTTCGACCTCCGGTTTTTGATGGATTTAAACGTTTTGAGAGCTGTAGAACACGATTTGATCATTTTTAGAAAATGTCTGTCTGTGTGTGTGTGTGTGTGTGTGTGTGAAAAAATATTGTGGCAACTGTATCTCCGGAACTACTGCACAGAATTTCATACAAATTGGTATGTAGTTGCACCTTGACGTAAATTAGTGCCTATCAACTTTTGGTAAAAATCGTCTCACAGGTTGCGTTGCCATCCCGCTTTTTCTAAATTTTTAACATGGTGATATAGGGCAAAATTTTGTATAAATGTGCATAAGGAGAATTATTTTTTAGTAATCATTATGAAATTTACAAGAATTATTTATAATAGAGATAGTCAACTGGGAAAAAATTTTTGCATGTGTAGGAGCCTCGTGAACCCCCCTGGGAGGGAAGTCCCCCCTCGAAGTGAGTAAATTTTCAAGATGGGTTTCTTTCGAAAGGTCTCGTCAATACCTTAAAAACGAATGGTTGAACTATAAATCTGTGATAATTTAAAACAAAGTGATCGATTTTTTTTACTTTTTACGAAAAAAAAAAAACGCAAAAAAAAAATCATTATTATTTTTTTTTTTTTAAATGAAATTTAACCAAACTTGGTATTTAGTTGGCTCCTGACATAAACTGGTGCTGATTAGAATTGGGGATCAATCGCACAACAGGAGGCGCTGTGATCGTATTTCGTCTAAATTTTTAACATGGTAGTATAGGACAAAATTTCGTATAAATGTACATAATGAGAGTTATTCTTAACCTGTGATTGTAAAATTAATATGAATTATTGCTAATAGTAGTAGTCAATTAGGAAAATAATTTTGTGCATGTGGGGGCATCGCTCCCCCCCCCCCCCCCCCCCCCCGGGGTGGTGTAAATTTTGAAGATGGGTATCTTTCGAAAGGTCTCGTCAATACCTTTAAAACGAATGGTTGAACTATAAATATGTGATAATTTAAAACAAAGATATCGAATTTTTTTTACTTTTAACGAAAAAAAACTTGGATTTTTTTTCTTTTTTCTTTTTTTTTTTTAAATATTGTTACTGAGTGAATTTGTATAGGAAAATATAGAAGAAAGTCTTGTGGTGGCCACAACATACTAGTTTAAATGTGAATTTGAGTCTCAAATTGTAATCTGCGCTTTAAATAGTAAACTTGGCAGTTAGTTTGTTTTCTGATTAAAAAAAGTAATCCATAACTTTAGATGAATTAGTTATTTAAATAAATTAATAAAAAAAAAAAAAAAAAAAAAAAAAAAAAAAGAAATGGTTTTCAATTGGTTTCCATGATCATCCATGCATGTTTAATTTAAATTTTTATGACAGCAAATATATGAAAAAAAAAATGCGTACTTATATAATTTAATTGTAAAAAAATAAAAATAATTAAAATTAAAATTAAATTAAAAAATAAATAAATAAATAAATATTAAAGCACATATTTATTACAGTAATAAATGCACCAAAGAACCGGTATTAATAATAAAAATCTTTGTAAAGAAACGCAATAATTGAATTAAAAAAAACTGGCAATATTTGCTTCTGGTGATACACGGCTCTTCATTTGGTGAACAAAGTAGGCACGAGTGTAGCAAAACACTTCTGTTACACTCGTGTCCACTTTTGTTCGCCTGACTAAGGATAATAGTGATGACATCTGTTGCCTTTTTATTTTATTTTAATATCTTATTATTTATTTATTTATTTTTACAGTAATAAACGATTCAAAGAACCGTTATTAATAATAAAAATCTTTGTAAGAAAACCCAATAATAATAATAAAAAAAAAAATACTAGCAACATTTGTTTCGAGTGGAAATAATACCATGGCTCTTCATTGGGTGAACAAAGTAGGCACGAGTGCGGCAAAGTACATTTGCTACACTCGTGTCCACTTTTGTTCGCCTGACTAAGGGTCACTGTTGCTTTTTTTTCCGATTTATGGTAACTTATTATTTTATTCTTCAGAGTCAGAATTCCGTACTTTAGTAGTTTTTAAATCCCTTTTAAGGGATGACGAAATTGAAAATCGTACTTTGAAATTAGTGTCTTAGATTTCTTAAAGTTTACATACATATGCCTTGAAATGTATCAATACTAAGCATATTAAAATTTCTGGAAAACTATTTAAATATGTTAAAAAAAAAAAAAAAATCAAATAAAAATTTTCAAAAGATTTTAAGTGTTTTATGCGATTAATATTTTTAATAAATTCTCCCCTTACCCTGATTTCATTGTATTGTAATGTATCAATATATTCGAAATAAATTAGGTTTTTACTTTGTGCATTGGTTGGTGAGTTTTTTTTTTTTTTTTTTTTTTTTGTTAAAAATACTTTTATGTTTGACTCTAAAATTTAGCACACAAGTACAAAATACTTTTCAAAAAGTAACTTCTCAATCAATCCACAAAGTTATACCCAAATATGTTTAGAAATTTTGATAAATTACAATAATGTAAAATCGAGTGTAAAATTTAAAAATGATGTTGCATGGAATATTTATTTATTTATTTCAATAGTTTATGAGAAATTTTAATGTACTTAATACTGATACATTTCAATACTTATGTATTAAACCACGACATTAAGGAAGAAATTTCAAAGAACGATTTTCAATATTTACCATCTCCTTAACTCTGATTTAAATATTTTTTTATTGAATGTTCTCTATATTGCATACTTAAATCAGAAACTTTTTATTTCAATATTTTATCTAGTCACTTGCAACGTTACATTTATTTATATAAAAAAAAATTAACACAGTTAAATAAACGTTTTGAAATTTAACATTTTGAAACAAAATTTACAAAGAACATAATATTACATAGAACAAAATATATATTTATCTTATCAAAAATCTTATATTTGCATAGAACAAAAGTAATAAAAAGCTTATCATAGATTTATTTTTAATGAAAACGGATTGGCTGAGTGTTTCTCACGCTGTACTAGAAATCCTAAATTTATAAACATAGTCTAAGAATCAAATGCTTGTAAAAATTTAATTGAACTATAAATACAGTGGTAATCAATTATTATTATTATTATTATTATTTTAAAACAAATACTGGGTTAAATGGTCTTGAACTTCTAATATGCAAAGAACATTTAAAACTCATATTTTCCACTATCGATTTAGTCAAGAGTACAATTAAAGAAGCAACCACAAATTGGAGAAAAGCACAAATACTTTGGATCACCCTATATCATGAAAAGCTACCGATGACTTGTAACCTTAACACGCTGCATATATTATAAACAATATGTGTATTTTTTTAAATTTTTTTTTTGGCAAGGGGGGGGGCAAGTTTTTTTTCTTTCTTTCTTTTTTTTTTTTTTTTTTTTTTTTTTTTCTTAAAGCAAGAATGGAATTCAATAAAATTTTACAAAACTTGCAGTAAAATTGACAAAATTTTAACAAAACACAAAACACAAGAAATATATTATTCTAAAGCACACATTTATACGTGTAATATTCGGTGAGATATGAGCATTTATAATAAATATTTTATTTACTGCTTTTGTGGGAAAGATAAAAATTTTCATCACATTAGTTAAAAGCTAGATATATTGGGCAATTTATATCGAAAGTTCATTTCAACACAGGAAAAATTAAGCAAGTTGTTGCGAAAAAATGGGGCAGATTTTAGGTATATACAGGTTTGAAAATTCATAAAGGGTTTTTCACATGCCAAGCATTTAATTGGAAGATTAAATTTTTTCAACCATGTTTCAAAATTTCTTCTTTGTGAAAAAAATCCTTCTGGACTTGTAACTCTAACATACTTTTATTTATTTAGTACGATCTGTGAGCTCATAAGGAGATTTTCACAAAAATGACCTTTTGTAACATGGTTTAACATATCTAAAATCTGGCTTGTTCTTTTACCAATAATTTACTTAATTTTTATTCCATTGAAACAAACTTTTGTATAAGTTACCCAAGATATCTGGTTTTCGACTTACGTAATAAAAAAATTTCTATCTTACGCACACGCTCAGAAAAAATAAAATAAAATAAATAAATAAATAAATAAAAATTAATGTAAATGCTGAAATCTCCTCGAAAATTACACATATGAATTTTATGTTTCAGAATAATGTTTCTTTAATGTTTTATCAATTTTTCTGCAAGTTTTGTAAAATTTTGTGAAAATTCCTTCTTCTTATCAGCAAAAAAATTGCCAAAAATGTAATAATAATAATAATAATAATATATATATATATATATGCCTAAAAAATTGTGTATTTCCCATACAAAAAACTTACAAACATTGTACATAATAAGAGCAATAATGTGTTCAAGTTACAAGTCATTTGTAGCTTTTTATGACGCAGGGTGATCCAAAATATCTGTGCTTTTCTTTAATTTATAGCTGGTCCCTTAATTGAACTTTGGACTAAATCGATAGTAGAAAATGTGAGTTCTTAACCGTTTTTACATGTCTGCATTTCAAAATCATTTAGTCAAGCATTTTTTTTTTTAATCAAGATAAAAAAAGTGTAAAAAAAAAAAAAATAGTTTGATCACCCTCTGTTGCTACAAAACCAAATTAAATATTGGATGCATAGAAATTAGCATTGATAAAATGTAAGGTATCACAATAAATAAATAAATAAATAAAATAAAATAAAATAATAGTCATAACCAAATCACTATTGGCCCATTAAGGGCCCTCTTCACTCACTGCCGCTGGAAACCGAAGCTAATGTTATTCTATGGGAAATTTTTCTTTACAAATAACTTATTAACTAATACATATTTTTTAATTCTGTTTTCACATTCTGAAAATTTCAAGCTGTTAAATTAACGGACCTTTTTTAAAAAATTATTTAATTTTTTATATTTTATTTTGAAGCTGCAAAATACGAATTTTCGATATGTGAAATTTTTTCATTTTGCAATTTCAAAATAAAATATTAAAAATTAAAAAATACATTTTTAAAAAAGGTCGGTCAATTTAACAGTTGGGAATTTTTTGAATGTGAAAACAGAATTTAAAAATATGTATTTGTTAATGAGTTATTTGTAAAGAAAATTTCCCCATAGAATAACATTGGCTCGGGCTTCCGGCGACGGTAAATGAAGAGGGCCGTTAATGGGAAAATATAAAGGGCCAACAAAAACTCCCGGAGTAATATAATTATTTATGTTTGCCACAACTGGCCCACTGAAGGCTTCCAGCAACAATACGAAAAAATTATGTTTGCTATCAGGTGGCCCGACACTGGCCCACTAACGATTTTTAACCTATTGTTGGTTGCCATCAGTGGCCCACATGCTTTTTTTAACCGATAGCTCGCTGCCAGCAATGACCCATCAGTGGCCCACTGACTTATTCCGATCGTACTGCAGGCTGCCAGCAGTGGATCGGCCGAATGCGGCCATCTGATGGCCGGCGTAACATATTCCCTTCGGCACCTTAACTTTTGCCACCAACGGGCCAGCAGCTGTTACTGTTGGCAGCCAACACTTGGCCTCGTGTTGGCCATCATCCCAGGTTTTGCTGGGTATATATACTCGCATAATGAAATCTCAAAAAATAAAATGATTTGAAAAAATTGTTATTTTAATGCAATAATCTCAAACAAATGTGTCTTTAATTTCACTAAACATCGTAAAATTTATTTTAACTTACTGCCTAACACATACATATATTATAATTATCGTACAACAAAATCAAATTTAGTTTACCCTTTTATCTTAATAACAAGAATAAGCAGCGTAATATCTCTTCAGAAGTTCTTATAAAAAAGTGAAATAAATTTTCTAAATTTCTTTAATACTTTTAAAGAATAGGTTCAGAGCACGGAAATTAGTCCCAAAGTAGCGACGTAAACTGGAAATTAATAAGATTTTAAAGAAGTTCTTCAAATTTTACCGTTCGTACAAAAGGTATCTCATTAAAACTAAAAGAGTTCTTCAAGAAATGGTTATAACAATGAGCGGCTATTCTGAATGAAAAGGCAGTTCGCTAGAATTTTACATTTTAATGAAGATTATATATTGGACATAGTAAAATAGAAAAGTCTGGTCGCCCTGTCTTGGTTTAATATAACATTTTTTATATTAAAGCAAAAGTTCACTTTTGGTAGTTATTTGTGATATTTATAGTACTAGAAAGATTGATAAGAAATTTAAATTTGTAAAAAGAAAAAAGAAAAAGAAAAAAAAGGTATTTTTTCAGTATTTTTATAATGCTTAGACGAATGAACTTAATGGTTTAATTCATTTTTTTTTCTTTTACATTAATGAAAAAAAAAAAAAAAAAAAAAAAAAGAAAGAAAAAAAAAAAGAAAAGAAACCCTGAAAGTTTTAAAGATTTTTTTTTTTTTAATGAGTTTTAAATACAAATATTAATAGTAATATGCCAATAGTTTTTAATAATGATGTTTCAGTATTATATAAATATATATGTGTGTTTATATGTACTATTAGTTTCAGAATTAATTTTTTTTAAATAATAATAATAAAAATTATTATTATTATTTAATATATACATATATATATTTTTTCTTTATCAAGTCTTGAGATTTTTTTTTTTCATATGTTATGAGTTAAACTAATTTTGAAGTTAGTGATAAAAATGAAAAATACATAAATATATAATATAATAATAAAATAATAATAACTTCAGATGATTTATTAAAACATTATTTATTTATTTTTAACCCTTAATTAAACACTACCTTTATATATATATATATATATATATATAACACTTTATTATTCAATCGTTTTACCCAATCAAAGAACAGCCTGGCAGATGATAACTGATATTTTTTATATAAATAATGTAGCATTTTAAAGAAAGTGACCGCTGGAAGCGTTTTTGTAATTGATAAAACTTCAACAATTATTAAATATCAAATAGATTCTCGCATAGTAATTTGATATTACTTTGTCTAGAAAATATTCTAACTTATTACAATTCGTTATTGTGCAGTAATAAATATTCGAATCTAGAATGAATATGGAAATTTAATATTTTCATCAAAATAAAATTAAAATATAATACAGGTAAATGAGAGAAAATTTATTTTATACGAAACAAATTACCAATGCAGGGTTCTCAGCAGTCACGTTTTTTGAATATTACATTTTATATAAAACAGTCTTTGTACTATTCTTCCGAAGATATGTATAACGAACGGTTAATGAAGATTACTATTAAAAAAAAAAAAAAAAAAAAAAAAAATATATATATATATATATATATATTCAAAATAGTGATTCTCGAGAACCCTCCTATTGTATCAAAATATAATTGCATGAATTTGTCAGAAAAGTTAAATTTCTAATTAAAAATGGGCAAGATTGACCGAATTTCTCTGACACATTTTCGATATACAATCAAGTAAGTTATGCACTAGATTGCGGTTCACAGCATAATACTCCTTATACGAAATTGCCAACTTTAATAATTTACTTCGGAGCATTGCTATCTCTGATTTCTTCTTCTTTTTCTTTTTCTTTTTTTTTTTTTTAAATACCGCTATATTTTAAGAATAATTTTCTTCTTACTTAATCTTTTTCACGTATTAGAGATAAATAGTCTAGAAAAATTCTAGTTTCAAAAGAAGGCGGGGCGAAAAATGCTCCGGAATAAATTATAAAGTTTGCAACTGTGTTCACAGTGAAAACTTCAATTACACAAAAATAAATAAATAAAAAAGATGGTGCAACATTTTTTTATGTTTCGTTTATATAGCGTTCCTTGTAATTTTACTATGACCACGTCCATCTTTAGATTTAAACTCCTTTTGATCTCTTGTTAGGACGGCGCGCGTGAGAAACAAAGTGTATGTTCCCCTTGTGACTTGCATTATAATATTAAAAATCTGGTGTGTAACAGCCACACGACTTCCATTACCCAGTACTACACACATTATAAACATTTTATATACATTTTTTATTTAAATAAGTAACAAAATTGCTCTATCCGTCAAATAAGTTATTTAAAATAATAATTAGAAAAATAATAATGGGCGGACCTGAAATTGAGCTATTTATAAAGGACGCCTATCAATTTTCCTGAACTAACCAACTATATCATTCGAAAGGACATCTAATAGAGTGTTTATATAGCAAATTTGAAGAAACTCGTTAGAGCCGTTTTTGAGATACGGACTTACGGTCCCACTTCCGGTTTCAGATGTCCCACTTCCGGTTAAACTCGATTATTGACAGGAAAACAATAATTACATACAAAAGCATATTTAAAAGTGAGTTAAAATGGCGAGTTTGAAAAAAATCCGTACAACCGTTTTTAAAGGAACGCCTTTGTGAGGCCTGAAATTGAGCTATTTATACAGGACGCCTATCAATTTTCCTGAACTAACCAACTATATCATTCGAAAGGACATCTAATAGAGTGTTTACATAGCAAGTTTGAAGAAAATCGTTAGAGCCGTTTTTGAGATATGAACTTACGGTCCCACTTCCGGTTTACGATCTCCCACTTCCGGTTGAACTCGATTATTGACAGGAAAACAATAATTACATACAAAAGCATATTTAAAAGTGAGTTAAAATGGCGAGTTTGAAAAAAATCCGTACAACCGTTTTTAAAGGAACGCCTTTGCGAGGCCTGAAATTGAGCTATTTATATAGGACGCCTATCAATTTTCCTCCACTAACCAACTATATCATTCGAAAGGACATCTAATAGAGTGTTTATATAGCAAGTTTGAAGAAAATCGTTAGAGCCGTTTTTGAGATACGGACTTACGGTCCCACTTTCGGTTTCCGATGTACCACTTCCGGTTTTTCAATTTTCACCAAAATTTGGAAATTTCATCTGTAGACTAGACGTATTTCAATTCTAAAGTTTCGTAGCTCTATCTTTATTAGTTTCTGAGCTATAATAGCCAGAAGATTCTCCACATACATACACACACACACACACACATACATACACACTGACCAATTGCCAAAAACCACTTTTTTGGACTCAGGGGACCTTAAAACGTGTAAATCAGGTGAAAACCCGATATCGAATTTTCAGACCGAATACAATACTTCCATTACCTACGGTAGTAGGGTAATGGAAGTAAAAAACACATAAAGAGTGCATGTAATCCAATCATTTCCACAGTTAATGGTAACGAATAAAAGGATTACACTTCCCTCCCCTTATCCTCGGGAAAAGCATAGTGTAGACACCTGCGAATATTTGGACTGAATTAAATTACTGTATGGGTGTGGTTTAAGCTCTATTGGGCCCACCTAATAAAACATTGTAGGGAATTTTACAAAATAAGTGGTCTTTAGTTGTTCGACATTTGCGATTTTTAGGCTTTTTTCTTGCTGTGCTTAAGGTAGAGTGCCATCTGTGTACGAAATTTAGAATATTTTGTTATTATTATTATTTCATTAAACTACGTTTCATCATTAGAATTCTTGTAATGCAATCTGCACTCTTTTGCATCTGTTACTTGATTTTACATTAAAGCTCAAAATGTGTCATGCATTTTAAATCAACCTGTATATCATTTATGAATTTATATTTTAAAATCAAACTTATTAGTATTTAAATACTTACGCATGCATTAATTTTACGTACGAAATTCTATAATAAAATACATGAATAATTTGAATCTAATACCTATATCTAAAATAAAGAAAAGGAAATTGTTATACACATAGTAGAATGGAAAATATTACCTACAAGTATACAGTAGTGAAATACGTAAATATTCAAATTAAACTGTAAACGAACTGCATTCTCTTATGTATCCATGAATAATTCATTTGGAGGGAAAAATATCTTCCATGAATATTCTAAAAATAAAAGGCGCAATACCTTACTGATTTGTAAGTTTCAGAGAAGTTTACTTTTACAAAGAATTTCAATGTTTGTAAGTTACAGTATGACTTGTGATATATATATTAAGAAAAAAAGAAAACACGAAATGTATTCTTCTTTATATCAAAACTTATTGATATCTGTAGATTACATAAACTATCTGAGCGTGGAAATATCGTATCGTGAAGAACTTATGAAAATATCCTATTATTTAATATGCGCGAAAGAACGCTAGTTGTCAATTTAAGAAAAAAATAGATAACAATTTTTCGGTATTAAATCTCTCTTGTAATACGGGAGACTTTGCTTTAACCCTTTCAGAGGAAAACAAATTTTCCACGCATAAAATCAAAAACCACCTGAAATCACCAACAATATTGAAAGACAAGAAATAAATGAAGTTATTCGTCTAATTTGTAAAAGAAAAATGTTATAAAAATTTTCCGGGACAAATTTTCCAATTTTGAATTGAAATTTATGGTTTTGCTATGCAACCACCGCCCCTAAAAGGGTTAATATTATATGCTTAATTTATGAACATATTTTTTAAACTTAAAGCATCTACTGCAATTTTTGAAAGGGTTGTGTTACTTGTAAAATGAAAATAATAATAATAATAATGTAATCATTATAAAACTGACAGTTTTGTTCAGGTTTGCGTATTAGATTTTTCAATTCATCCATTCAGTCGTTGTAATAAACACATAATAGATAAAGGCATATCTTCTGACACCAAATCTATATTTATGAAATTAAAATATTCTACATATATTTGAACAATTAAAAGTTTACGCAAAGCTTAAATATACATTAAAAGATTGAAAGTGAAAGCTTACAGCTGTTTACTGCTGCTTGCTTCTGTTGTTTAATAATCAATTTTTGTTTACACATACTATGACATTATAAATATACATATTTTACGTTTTTTTCAGCAATCAAGCAAGAGGAGGAAATTTAGCTTGAAGATAGCACCGTTGCCAGCCTAACGCGGAAAATTGTTAATTCCCATCCACTTTTGTACACCACTTAATTTTTAGAGTAATTCTCTTCAAGTATATTTACGATTAAATAAGAAAACTAGTACTCTAAAAAAAAGACTGGTGTGAAAAAATAGGCGGAAAGGGGCGGGACTAAGAATCTTCCGGGTTAGGTAAGCCAGTATGAGATTGGATGAAAAGTATAATTAATTAACTTCTTAAACAATATTAAAAGAGAGCAAAAAATTTGTACGGCTTTCGTAGCAAAATATATTTTCCAACTGTATTTACCCGCTGTATATTTGTAAGCTTCAATTTGTTTAATCATTACAAGGAACCTTAACCCCTTAGCGGCTTAATTTATTCCAGGTTTGAAATTTTAAAATGTCAAAGTTTTTAATGCTTATGTTCATATCTTACTTTAAAAGTTGGATTTCTGCATTTCACCTCCCCGTACTTAGATCTGGATAAGCCGGAAAAGGGTTAAAATATATTTTGTTTCCAGTTACGAGGGATGAAATATTGGAAAATTTTATATTTAACTTTACCCATAGCTGCCAATATTTTAATTTATTCGGGAAAATTTTTAGCTCCGTCTTTATTTCGCACTACTTTAGTCTTAGAATATTTTTCTCAAATATATAACGATAAAATAAGAATACGATACGATAAAATAAGAAAAATTTACTCACAGGGATGGAACACGGGCACAGAATTCATACTGGAATGTGTTTAAGAAATTTCTCTACCTATAATATCGTCGATTTAAGAGGTAGAAAATTTTCTTACATTGATAGTGGTATGAATTCTGCGCCCGTGTTCCATCCCTGTACTCAAAAAAAAAAAAAAGAAAAAAAAAAAAATGTGGTATGGTATTAATGCGGCGCTAAAAATGCTCCGGAATAAATTAAAAGATTGGCAACTATTCTTTACCTTTTTTAGAAAAAAAACGGTTTTGGGTACATTGTCTTAAAATTGCATATCCGTCATACAGTGTAAGAATTTACATTGAAGATAAAAAATAAAAAGCCTAAACAAAATACACTTCAAATAAACTGAAAACATTTTAAAACTTCCCGGTATGAAGTCTCCGTTGAAAATAACGAAGACTTGGCACCTACGACATATATGCCAACATTTTAATTTACTCCGAAGAATTTTTAACCCCGCCTCTATTTCGCACCACTTTATTTATAGACATTTTTTCTCAATTTTATATATTTTCAATAAAATAAGAAAAATTTACTTTAAAAAAATAAGTGGTGTGGTATAAAGGAGGGGCTAATAATACACTGAAATAAATTTAATTGTTGGCATCTATGCAATGATATATTGTATGGTATGGTCAAAAAAATTCAGACGTTTTCGAATTTTGATGATTTGCCGTATTTCCATAGAAATACCCGATGATATTTTTAAACTTCAGTGGTTTAAAGAGCATGTTACAGCAGATTAATTCCATCATACTTCTTTTCCCGCAGTTAAAATGATTAAAATTTAAAGAATAAATGTATTGTTTATAAGCAACCTGTAAAAAATATTGCTTTAATGGCTTTGAAGCTGTGAACCTTGGGATTATGAGGCTTCTTTTAAATATCTGGATTCGTTTTTATTTGAATTGATCTTATATTTATGGTATTATAAGATAAATATTCAGTATTATCCATACTCTAAATTTAAAAGAAATAATGATTATTTTGATATTATATATATGTGTGTGTGATTATTATTTGATATAATTAGAAAAGGAAATATAGATAAAATGTTATTTAATATTATTAATATTATAATTAAATTTATCTTTTAGTAAATTTGTCAAAATTCTGCCAAATATGTATAATACCAATCTATATTTTATAGTTTTTCTATAAAGAAATATTTTCCACTTTTACCGACTTTCAAATCTGAGTTTTTACTATGGCGAAGACTGTGTGAATTTTTATGAGTTTTTTATTTCATTTTTTTCTTCGGCTGAGCAAGCTAAGGAAAATATACTCGTCAGCATTTTTGTTGTTTATGAAATAAAATGTTTAGATGTAAAAGCAATGTGCTATCATTTAAACATGGTAACTATTATATGGAATGCAGATCTGTAAATAAAGTTAAATAAAAATATATAAACATACTCAGTAGTGAACTGAATAATAATTATTCCTCAAATCAATTATAATTAAATATTACTCATTGGTTAATGTGATATTGTAGACAGTAATATATACATATATATATTTATTTGTTTATTTATTTTCTTTTGTAAGTATATATATATTATTATTATTATTATTAAAAATGATTAGAGACAGGGTTCTTATCAGTCACTAATTGGAATACCACGTTTTTTCTATAATAGTAATCTTTATTAATCGTTTGTAGTACCTATCCTTAAAAAAAAAATAATACAAAGATTGCTTTATACAGAAAGTGGTATTCAAAACAGTGACTGCTATAAACTTCGTTAGAGAAAACTGGTGATGATCAATAGGGTTCACTCAATTATGTTCTTTCTTTACTTTTTTACTTCGTGAATTACCAAATTTTGAAAATTGCTGTTCTGAAATATTGGTGATAATATAGTAAAATACGAGTACAATTTAAGGAACATTGCAAGCCTTGTTGATATATCAAGCTATAAATTGCTCTGAGTGAAGAAGAAACAAAAACTGCATATTAGCAATAAGTAAGAATAGTTTGATTTTAATTCAGATTTTAAAATCTTGCTAAAAACCTCTACTATATTAATTTGTATTATAATATTAATACAAAATTATTAGAGACTAAACATAAGTTTTATACTACTATTCAGGTAAAGGAAAATTCTTATCAATAGTCGATAGGTATTACAAGCGAATACTCTTTAAAATTTCAGTTATGACGGTTACGACAATCCGTAATAACCCCTGCATTAATATTCAAATAAAATCTATTAAGAATAAAAAGAATAACATTAATATAAAAGTTTTTTCTTATATATATATATATATATATCGGGTAAACACGTTTTTGTGCAGTTTAAAAATCTTCCAATAAAATTTTTTCTAATAGTTTATAAGTAATACTGAAATTTGGGCAGTATTGCATAATTTTATACATTGAAGGGAAGGAATTTGCATAGTTGCCAACATTTTAATTTATTCCGGAGCATTTTTAGCTCTGCCTTTATTTCACACCACTTTATTTTTAGAATACTTTTCTCCAATACGTAACACGATAAACTAACAAAAATTCACTCTTAAAAAAAAAAAAAAGAGGTATGGAATAAAGGCGGGGCTAATAATGCTCCGGAATAAATTAAAATGTTGACATCTCTGGATCTGGCGCAGAACTTTTGCAACTGTTTCAGAAAAAAAGTTTCTTCTTAAAAAATATTATGTTAAAGAAGAAGATAATTTTTCTTTGTAAATAGTGGTATAAGTTCTGCGCCACACTCCCATGCCTACACTAGTCAGTTTTTTTTAATATTTTGAGCTTAATCATTTTATTTAATGAAGAATTTCTAAAATTTTAAAGTTATTATTTTTTAAAATATATTTAACTTTAAAAACATAAAAGAAAGAAAGAAGAAAGTATTTTGTACATATTGTTACACAAACATGTGCCAAAAGCACGTTTCTTCTCAAAATACGAAATAAGGAGGAAAAAAAAAAACTCTAAGTTTCTTTTCAAATGATTTCCCTATTAGTTAATTCTAAATTTCGAATAAACTCATAACTCAAGCATAACTGTTTGGAAAACTTCAAAGTGAATTTGATTACCTATTGCACAAGCAAAACTCTTTCATGTTCAGCGACCCACAATTCCCAAGTGCTAAAACTTACCCTAATTTTTTTAATATTACTTTTATAACGCATCATTACTTCATTTATTTTTTAACTTCTAATACCGTTTTTAAATTCCGGTGGCTGTTGATTTTAAATGTAAGAATTACTCTACGCTGAAAGGGCTAATCAGAGTCCAAGTGTCTCTGAAATAGCGAATTATTGTTCTGTGCATCTTTTGTAGTATAAAATTGATAAATGGCATATAGATTAGTTATGAAACGCATATATCCTGAAAAATTCGTTTTTGTAAAAAGTTTCACTTTAAACGAGGTCGAACAAGGAGTAAGCACTTCGTCAAAATATTTGTCGTATTTCTCTTCCAACGTTTGCAGTTGGAATCTAGATGCTCTTATGGTGAAATAATTAAAATTATTCTTATAGAGATGAAATATAGGCTTAAAGGGCCTTCATATGTATCTTTTTTTCAGTTTAAAAGTTAAATAACATTAAAACATAAAATTAAGAGAAGGATAGGGGGGAAGGGGGAATGAAATGCCGTTTCCATTCCGAATATAAAATACATCGCAAGGAAAACAATAATAAATTCACTCAATATTCAAACACAATATAATAAATTAGTCTATAACAGGGATGGAACACGGGCGCAGAATTCATACCACTATCAATGTAAGAAAATTTTCTACCTCTTAAATCGACGATATTATAGGTAGAGAAATTTCTTAAACACTTTCCGGTATGAATTCTGCGCTCGTGTTCCATCCCTGCTATAATATACACATGAGTCATTTCTTTTTCGTCAAAATGAAGTAAAACTACAAGTTTTAGAGTACGATAAAAGTTATTAATGCAACATTATTTACTAACATTTTATTTTATTTTTTCTGTTAAATGAAGTATCGATATATGAATTTAATCACATAGCCAGGAGAGCAATCGCGATAGAAAATTTTCATTTTCTAGAATTAAATAAGGCGAAATTTTCTATAAGAAAGAAGTTGTATACAAAGTTGTCTTTCTAAGTTCTTTATTTATTTATTTATTTATTTGTTTAGTAGTATTTCCTTTTCTTTCCACACTCAGATTGAGTGATTAACATCAGATAATTATCATCATGATTAACATTAATTGTTTATTTTAATTTAACGACAAAGAAAAAAAAAATTCATTTAGACTATTTTGTCTGAAAAAAAAAAATGTCTTTCGTACTAATTAAAACAAATAATATAATAAAACTTTCACTACCTTTAACATTCATAGCTGTCAACATCTTGATTAATAACACGTAGTATTGTTAGTATACATTTAGCGTTGTTAGAATCGCCCCTTTTCCCCCCTATTATTTTTAGAGTAATTCTCTTCAAATGTAATTAGGAATAAGTAAGAAGCAAAATACTCTAAAAAAAAAAAAAAAAAAAAAGGGCAGTTACACAGATAATTAGGATAAGATAGATGTTCGGTAGCGGATAAAAGGATAGCTAGCAGCCGGCCTTATTGTCTTATGTGAGTCATGTTTTAGGATAAGGTTGCTGCATATCTTTACATATTTTTTAAATGCTGAACTATTCTAATTACTGGATTTAAAAAAAAAAAAGTTTTATGAATCTTTGCAGTAGATTTCTATGATTAAATAAAATGAAAATTTTAAAGTAATAGTGGTTTCCAAAAATAAAAGTGTTTGACAGCTACGCTGTTTTAACTTTAGCATGATGATTTTTTAAGCAATTCAATTTCTGAAATGCGATAAATAAACCTAGAAATACATTTTTTCCTTACATTCCAAGTAAAATATGTTTATTGATTGAAATTCTCAGAAAAAGGTCTAACTTTTAAATATTGAAAAATTGAATATTTTTTGACATTTTAATATATATTATAAATTAAAATTCTCACATGAAG
This sequence comes from Salticus scenicus, assembly GCA_963930645.1. Classification (NCBI taxonomy): domain Eukaryota; kingdom Metazoa; phylum Arthropoda; class Arachnida; order Araneae; family Salticidae; genus Salticus; species Salticus scenicus. Next base: position 194,750,191 of record OZ005654.1, on the reverse strand, counting down.
CTACAGCTATTTATAAGAGGCGTAAGCTTTTTCGGTAAAGCTTTAACTGACAGTCTATTACTGAAAACAAGGACATGAAAACAGTTTAAAGAATTGTAAATAGACGACAAATCTCGAAGCGGGAGAAATTGCAGCTGCATGATCTGACAGGCAAGAAAAATTGCCTCTCCTGTCCCGCCTTCTAGTGAAAATGACATTAATCGCAAGTTTTACTTTTCCATTCTTCTAAATCCAGTTTACTTACAAATTTCTTTTAACCAAACTATGAAAAATAAAATGGTCAATTCTATGCGTTGCTTAAACGCTTTTTATAAACAGAAATGTAGGATACAAAATTTATTTTATAAAATCTTTGTTCCTTAATAGAAGCTAAACATATCATCTTAAGAAAGTTAAAATGTAAGAAAACTTCCAATTTCTTTTTTCTTTTTCTTTCTTTTGTTTTTCCCCTAAATTATGCCAAATCATTTTTTTTATTCATAAAATATAATCAATATATATATATATATATATATATATATATATATTTCTTAAATAATAAAATATTGGATTTTTAAATAATTGTGCATTAAATAACAACAACAACAACAATAATAATAATAATAATAAATATAATCGTCTCCGGAAAAAAAAAAAAAAAAAAAAGAAAAAAAAAAAAGAAAAAAAAAAAAAAAGAAAAAAAAGATAGAGAAAATTAATAACTAAATAATACATTTTATATTTCAATAGTGGCATTATGGACGTTGATGACGCAGTACGATTTATATTACTATACCATACAATGCTATGGTATATGTAAATAGTATACTGCGATCATATTTTTTCCCTTAAGAAGTCCTTTGCATCATGGCCACCAATTGGTGGTCCGTGAACCAAGTATTTTACGAGAAGGTTTTGATGGTTCACAGAAAAATTTAGACATCATTTTCAACTCAAAATGTTTTATTAGAAATTACGCCACTTGTTTATGAGTTTTAATTCGAATATTTTCTGAATCCTTCATACTCTCACTACAACTATAACGAAGCAGACTTCTTTTAAAGATGATAGACAGATATTTTTTCATTGTAAAAAAAAGAGCCGCCAATATATTTTTTTCAGCGCTATTCAAAAGGATATATTACTGTGACATAGACAGTTGGCAGAAGAAGCTATGCTCCTTTACATATTTTAATAAATATATAAACAAGAATGTCAGCTGATAAATTGTAAAAACATATACAATTGATTGCAGAAGTGCTTGATTATAATTACCTGAATCACAAAGATCCAGGCGTGACAATATCTGAATAATCGATTAAATTTAAATACATATAGAAAATGGGAATTTAAATAAGACTGGAAAAAGCTTCCAAGTAATGAAATTCGTATTGAGATTTAAGCTACAAAATTATTTTAGTTGAATCAAAAATTAAATTGTAATTGTTGTAATCATTCAATAAACTCATCCCCATTGTGTTGTCACTGATAATAAGCTGTGTAATTTCTCTTAATATAGAATTTAATGGAATTAATGAACAATTTCTCCGAAGTAGCAAATTCGTAAACTCTCCCATTTCGGTAGGAGAGATTGTGCAATCTTTAATTTAATAATTATTCGCTTTTAAAGGGAACTTTTGGTATTCGCACCTTTAGCTTAGGTTAGTAGCTTGTGAGAAGTCTTTTCATTAAAAAATATTTTGTACTACTACCATTCTACAGAAATTCCTAGGACGTGATATGAAAATTCAAGCATTTATTTTTGAAAACAAGACAAAATAACCATGGTTTTTTTTTAGACGATCAAAGCGACCAATATGCACTTTCAACTCAGCATTTCACTATTTATGCTTGAAGTAATATCGCTCGCTCTCTACGCCTTCTCTTCGATTCTCTATACGCGCAATCTCTCCTACCACGCGATCTCTTCTAGCTTTACCTTATATACATTTTTATTTTTATAAATAAACAAAGTAATGAAACTAACGAAAAAGCTAAAATCTTAAATCATAATTTTATGTAAACTATATGGCTGAAAAAAAAAATCATTATAAACGATAATATTACTATAATTTTATTTTATTTTGCTTCCACTTTTATACTATTGGTTATAATAAATTCCGATGAGTGATTCAACACAATCACAACATTGTTTTCTGTTTTTCTCACACAAGTGAAGAAATCAAGCACATACATCCTTAATACATAAAAGAAAATTAGTAGGTTTTTTTTTTTTTTTTTTTTTTTTTTTTTTCCCACAACATTTTTTAAAACTTCAAAAATTACAACTTACATGCCTTATCATGTACTTTACAAAATCCATATTTAATGTGAATGAAGTTTAAATCACAACATTTTAATCGTATTATAAAAAAAAAAAAAAAAAAAAAAAAAAAAAGTGATTAGTACTATCCTTAGATCTTCAAAATAATTACATGATAACCCTATCTTTATTACTACAGATTTAACTAAAATTGCTGCTATCAAGTTCAATGTCATATATCTTTCTTAACAGGAATTTCTATCTTCATGAGCTGTGGAGTGAAAGGATTAACTAAAAGGAAAGCTATTAATATTAAATAGATTATAAAGTACAAGTTGTATATTTAAAGCATAAAATGCACATTATTTTAAAATACACGTGCTTTCAAATAAATTTGAGTTTCTGATTTATGTGACAAGTCTTAATGAAAATTAACAAAAGTTAAACTGCATATCGGTGTAATCTAAAAATCGATTACTTTTAAAACTCTTATATATACTGAAGCTGTTTAAATTCTAAATTAGGAATTAGCGGAGGGATTAATTAAATTTTGTTAAAATAAATCTAGCGTGTTGTTAAAAATAATTTGAAAACTTTGAATCATCAGTTTATTTAAATACAGATTTATGCAGTTTCAATAATATGATGTAATGTATAAAATACATTTAATAAATTAAAACGTGTTAACTTATGTCATATATGGTAACAATTACAAATTTTTTCGGGGTACTGGTAGCACCCGTTATATTTTAGCACCACTTTGCTCTTAGAAAAATGTTCTCCAATATGCAATTATGATGAAATAAGAAGTGTGGATACTAACAGTTGTGTTAAAAATAGTGGCGTGAACAAAGGGTGGGTACTAACAGTACCACAAAATAAATTATAAATGTTATCAGCAATGTTGCAAAAATTTCTATCGCAAGGCGGAAATTTTACACCATTATTTTTTATCAACAATTTCTATCAGACTTGTGCAGTAATTTATTGCAATGGAATAAGATAGAAATTATTACTAAAGAGTATTGATGTCAGTGTTTCATTTTGAGACGGAAACACATGCACCCTTATTTATCAGTTGCGCTTATGCGTACATGCAAAAATTCAAATTAATATTCCATAGCATTGTTAACACAATCGTTTTTATACACCACTTTATTTTTAGAGCAATTTTCTCGAAATTTAATTCCGATTAAATCAGAAGAAAAGTGCTGTGAAAAAAAAAAAAAAAAAAAACTGGTGTGTGAAAAGGGTGGGTACTAATAATACTATGGAATATTAATTAGCATTTTGGCGGCTATGGATTACGTAAATGGTTTTTAGTTAACTTTAGATAATTAATTCTGAGAAACTACTAGTTAAAGAAAATAATACTGATCTGTACAGACAGAACAGTTTAAACTATTTCATACTTTTACAGTTTTACGTAAAAACATAGAAATTTGTTTTTATAAATACAAGGGGAAAAAACGCTTTACATTGAAATTGAAAAAAACATTTTTTTCTTATAAAATGTTATTTTTAGTTATTTCAAATTTTTTAAATTTAAAGGACAAAATATATTTAAAATGTAACGAAGAATATCAATAAAATAATAATAATAATCCTTACCATTACTTTTTTTTTCACCCCAGCAACGCCTATATAATTCCTACTAATTCTTATGTAATATTACCCCTGAATCCGAAAATGACCTCATTTTCCAAAATCATCCACCATTTTTTCAGGACGTCACCCCCTTCCCCAATTTTTATCACTGTTAGATAATTTTAAGACCATGAATTTGATTTGGAGAGTGTGGAAAAGGATTACTTTAACACTTAAAAAAAAAAAAAAAAAAAAAAAAAAACATAATGAAAAATAAATAATAATAATAATAATAGATTAATAAAATATAATTAATATAATTCATAATTTCAGTGGCAAATCTCCCTCCCCCTAAATTTTCTCCTTGCTACAAATGTTCATGTTTTAGAATTTTTCAATTCTATAGCCCCTCATAAGATACTTAACAGTTAAAATAATCCTCCCCCCTCCAAATCAAATTCATAGCCATAAAATTACCGAACAGCAATAAAAATAGAGGGTGGATCCCACCCCTATTCGAGAAAACGTCCCCCCTCCCCCCAAAAAAAAAAAAAAAAAAAAAAAAATCTGTGGATGATAGCATAGCTGCCAATATTTTAATTTATTCCGGGGTAATTTTAGCCCCGCCTCTAATTCGTACCACTTATTTTTAAAAGTAATTTTTTCTTATTTTATGGGAGTTATATATTGAAGAAATTTTTTCTTATAATGAAGTGGTACGAAATAAAGGCGGGGCTAAAAGTACTCCGGAATAAATTAAAATATTGGCAGCTATGTGATAGGGCCAAAAAAAAAAAAAAAAAAAAAATTGAAGTCATAATCTTATTCAGGAGGTCATTTTACATAAGAATTTGCAGGAATGGTATTGGGGTCGATTTTTATGCAGAGCAGTATGTTCTGTGATTAAATAAGACAAGTTTTACTATTTCTTTATAGTGGTATGAAATTAAGTTTTCGTTAGTTGTAACTTGGCGTCTCTGTTTACATAATGTTGAAATTGAAATCAACCAAAACGTGATGCTGACAAAGAAATCCTATGCCTAAATATTTTTTAATGTACGAGTAAATTCTATGACGGCCAAAGTACATTTTGAAAACATCTGTTCACGGAAATTACTTTCTTATCTTAGATTAGCATACAATTTCAATAAATTTCCTTCCGTATAATCAAAACGATAATAACCGTCCTACTTTTTTCATAATACTATTTTTTAGTTTTTACTAAGACTTTTTTCGTATTTAATCGCAGACGTTCTTCGAATTTTTTCGCAGACGTTCTTCGAATTTTTTCAATTAAATAAAGAAAAAATATTATAAACAAACAGTGGTATGAATTAGTAGGACAATATAACCCCTGTTAAATATTTTCGAAAAAGCTTACTGAAACAAAAGACTACACAAACCGAAGGACTCTTCTATTGCCAATAACTAAAAAAGTGATATTAAAAAAAGTGCTATGTTTTTCTGCCAATTCACATTACTTTGTCACATTTATCCATGTATAGTATAAAAAAATAAAATAATAAATGCTACAATAACAACAACAACAAAAAAAAAAAAAAAATACTACTATTGGAATAACACAGAATAAAATATGATCAAGTTAGCCCTAATAAAATTTTCCTTTTAAAGCAGTTTTTAAGCAAAACCTTTAATAAGAACATTTAATTAACAAACTAGCATGTTTCTGGCCATACTTCTGTATCGATTTCTATAACAAAACCATCTACTAGTTCAGATGCACAGAGGTTTAAGTTACATAACTTCTCATTATAAATAAATTTATATATGCAGTTTAGAGATGTTTTAGCTAACAGATGCTGAGATATAACATAGGTACCTACAATTTCCTCTTTTAGATACTGTTAATATTAATATGAATTTTTACCTTATTAAATAATCGAAAAACTGCTACAATAGCTTACAAAAATTTCTGTTAAAAATAAATAAATAACTGTATCCCAAAACTGAGATGGATTGCAGTTGTGTATTGCCATCTGAAAAATCATAGACATTTAGTAACAGCAAAACCAACTGTAGTCCGATCAACACACAAATTGAATCAGCACATCTACAATTCAATCAATTTATATTTATACAGATATATATAAATATAAATTGATCAATTTCTCTCTCTCTCTCCCTCCCCCCCCTCTCTCTCTCTCTCTCTCTCTCTCTATATATATATATATATATATATATATATATATATATATATATAATTGAATTTTTCATTATTAAACGGAAGATTTTTAGTACCTGTCTTTTTTTCACACCAGTCTTTTATTAGAGTAATTTTATACTTATTTAATTTTAATTATATTTGGAGATAATTACACTAAATATAAAGTGGTGAGCAGAAAGGGGCGTGTGTTAAAAATCTTCCTTTTCATAATTAGGATGTTGGCAGGTATGATATTGTCTTACAGGGTTCGTACGCACACCACTGTTGCCAATTTTAGGAACTTTTTCATTCAATATCTATCACTAATTTTAAATTTTATGTTTACCTAATCAGACCGGAAACTACTCGACAGTCCTATATACAGGGTGGTCACAGATCACATTTTTTGCCTGATTCTTCCGCCAATATTTTTCTTTCGGTTTCTTTATTTGTACGTTTGCACCATTAATTAAGTATAAATTATTATATAAATTTTCTGGTGGAAGAATTAAGGAAAAAAGGAGGGCCTGTAACCACTCTGTATAGATCAAATATCACTCGTCAAAGTTATTGCTAATCTATTATTAAATAAAAAAGTCTCCAAATTTAGCAACAACAACTCTTTTTTGTAGAAATCTTCCACTAGTAAATTGGAAAATTGCAGCGTAGCAGCACCCTGTTGAGTGATGTATCTCAAAGTCTAATTAACACCAGTTTAGTTCAAAGCCCAATCAATTATTTATTTTTAACTCTTTGTTTGTGAGATAAAGCATCCACAAATTTTAGTATAATACAGACATACAGATAGATGTTTTCAAAAAATTAGAGAAACTTTTAAATTTTCTTTAAGTGCTTGTAAAATTTTAATAAATGAATGTTTCATTTATTTTTATTTATTTGTAGCGGATCCAAGCGAAATAAATTTTTATTACTTAAAGAAAAAAAAAAAAAATTAAATAAAATCTAATTCATATATTGTATATTTTACTGCTTAAGAGCTTTTTAAGGGGGAAAAAAATCTTTATCGATAGGTAATAATATATATTTGCATTATTTTTTTTCTTAATTTATATATGTTTGTGTAATTATATGCATTCGCATATCTGACATCATACTATTTAATGTTTCCTTGCATTGTTAATACCGCCCTTTTCCAACACCACTTTATATTTCGAGCAACTTTCTCCAAGTTTAATTTCAATTGAATAACAAGATAAATACTTAAAAAAAAAAAAAAAAAAAAAAAAAAAATGAAATGAAAAGGAAAGTAAAGAAAGAAAAAAAAACCGTTGTGAAAAAGGGCAGGTACTAACAATACTACTGAATATTAGTTAGTATGTTGTCAGGTTAGTATTACAGGAAAATTTTCTCTGGATCTATCCCAATGTAAAGGAGAATAAACGTGCATAAATTTAACATAACATATGTTTAAATAACATATAAAACACAGAATTAAACTGAAAATTATTTGGAGAAAATTATTTTGTAAAAACTTCACAAACTTGATCTTTTCATGTTAAATTAGAAATGCCAATTATTATCATTTATTCTATAATGGTGCTTTTTCCCACCACTTTATTTGTAGAGTGGTTTTCTGCAATATGCACTTACGATTACCTCCTGGACAGAAGTAAATTTCTGTTCAGGAATAGTCCTGTAAAGAAAAGATGGATCGTAACACTATTATGTACAAGGGTCGTACGCTTCGCCTTTTTTTTTAGTGCACTTTCGGGGATGAGAAATTTTCTTCTTATTTGCGACCACTGTTTTTATAGAAAAATCTATAACTTGTTTAATCAAGACACTATACAATAGAAATACAATAAAAATTTCTCTATAAAAACAGTGGTAGCAAAAAAGTCAGAAATTTTTCATTCCTATAAGTGCATACTTGCCAACCATCTCATTATGAACCGTACAATTTTTAGTACCCGCCTTTTTTTTTACACCAATAATTTTTTAGAGTAATTTTAATCTTATTTTATCGTAACAATATTTGGAGAGAATAACTCTAAAAATATAGTGGTGTGAGAAAAGGGGCGTTTTTTCATGGGGCGTTAACAATTGTACGGTTATTAATGAGATGGTTGGCAAGTATGTAAGTGACCTAAAATAAAGGTGGAGAATGCGACGTATATTAAATTTACAACATTTGTTAATACTTTGTAAACTTTCACTGATGAAGATCATATACACGTAATATGTAGCATCTTTATTTATTACATAATTGCCAAATTTTACAATTTTAAAATAAAGATAATCACATATTTCCCAACATCCTAATTAATATTCCGTAGTATAGTTAGCCCCGCCTTCTTCTTTTTACAGCAGGGATGGAACACGGGCGCAGAATTCATACCGGAATCTGTTTAAGAAATTTCCCTACCTATAATATCGTTGATTTAAGAAGTAGAAATATTTCTTACATTGATAGTGGTATGAATTATGCGCCCGTGTTCCATCCCTGTTACAGCAGTATTTTTTTTTTTTTAGAGTATTTTAAGTCTTATTGAATCGTAATTGTATTTGGAGAATACTACTCTACACATTTACTGGTGTGAGAAGAAGGGCGGGACTAGCAACACTACGGAATATCATTGAGGATGTTGGCATGTATGTAATCACCTCTATATTTCTAGAGAAACTTCTTATATTAATTTTCACAGATATAAGATCACGACGCTTACTATTATAAAATTCTGGTGTAAAGTCTGGTTAAAGGTTGGGGGGAAAGATCTGACTGATGAAATGCAAGTGATAGCGGGAAATGATCCTTTATTTTAATTACATAACTTTTACTAAGTATTCAGCAATTACCTTCTTAAAGGTTGCATAATTGTCATACTTGCCAACATCCTAATTAATATTCCGTATACTATTAGTAGTCCCGCCCTTTTTTTCACACCAGTATATTTTTGGAGAAATATTCTCCAAATGCAATTACGATTAAATAAGAAGAAAAATACTGTAAAAAGATACTGGTGTGAAAAAGAAGGCGGGGCTAACAATACTAAAGAATATTAATTAGTATGTTGGCAAGTATGTATTGTTGTTCAGGATAAATCTCCAGTCAGTTGTTTAATTGAGAACGACAAAACTTTCTCGCTAACTTGATATTAACTCATCTTTGTTTTCAAATTATGTGAATCACCTCGCAGAAATTTCATTTTGTTTAAAATGTTGAATGCACTCTAAACAAAATGCATATAGATGACATTTTTGTAACAATGTTATTAAGGGAATCCGTTTGTAAATCTGACTTCGTGAAATAACAATACTCTGATAACACAAAAACAATTACTTTTAATAGACAACCCAATACTACTACTCCCTGTATAATGTTATGCTATATACTATCTTAACCGTTTTTAACGTTTCATATATGCTTATAAATTAAATTTATTTTTTTCCATGCTCACTTCTAAATCGGTAATTACCATGAAAATTCTGTAGCAACATTGTTCATAATAGCGTTTATTTATAACATGGAAACTTGTTTTAGATACTTTTTATTTTCATTTAAAACTATTTCATTTCTGAAAAAACAATTATTTTTTTAAATGTTAATTAAACATGTTAGCGTAAAAAATAGTTATTACATATTAACTAACCAATCATTAAACTTTTCTACTATTTTAAATTTTTATCTCATAGTTAGTTAATAAAAACATACTTCCCATGTTATTACAATTTTTCCTAATTCCAAATAGACTGCTTAAAAAACGACGGCAGTTTATTTAAAATTTCATTTCAGAACTTTATATTAGGTAAACACTTTGAATGATATTACTTTACTATAACAATTTACCTTTTCGAGATGGAAGGTTAATCAATGAATTTTTTAAAGACTGGAATATTTAATTTCCGCTGAATTTCTCATTTTCTATTATAGCTATTTATAGTGTAAAAGAATTAATGATCCTCTGCTGTTTGAATCTGCGATAACGGCTCTTCATATAATGGAGAAAATAATTTTGAATGAATACCGAATGATGCTTTTGGCTTTTTGCCAGGAAATTGAATATGTAAGTATTGTTAAAATGAGAAAGAATAAATAATCAAGGCGCTTCTTTTTAAGTGTTTTTATGGTACTTGGATTTCGCACCTGAAATTTTTTAAAACTGTGTCAATTTATTTTCAACGAAAAGAAAAAATTTCAAAATTGAATTTTTTTTGTAAGATGTTGACATTTTTGGTTTTACCTACATTACTTCATAACAATTATATTTGCATATTTTTAAAGGGTGAAATTAATTACATGTTTTGGAACTTAATATTTTCTAAAATAAATTAAGAATATATGTCTGTGACATGCCTGCCATGCATCTCATTATGAAACGTAAAAATTTTAGTGCCCGCCTTTTTTTTTTTTCACACCAGTCATTTTTTAGAGAAACAACATTTAGAGAGAAGTACTCCAAAAATAAAATGGTGTAGAAAAAGAGGCGTTAACCCTTTCTTGCGCGCAATCCTCGCTAGGAGGACACAATTATTATACTCCAGTTGCATCCCAGAACCTCTTTAGCAAAAATTTACGTTTATGGCGTAACAGAAAAGGTTGTTTTTCATCAAACTGAAAATTTAAAATTTCTTTAATTTTAATTTCGTTCGTGAATTCCGGTGATAGTGTAATTTAAATCAAACGAATTACCTTGCGCCGCAAAGAGTTAACAATTTTACACTTATTAATGGGATAGTTGGTAGGTATTCTGTGAAACTGTGCGCTATATTGCGAGCAGACGGTGGTGAATGCAACTTTCAAATAAAACACAAACAATATTTTTAAACATAAATTAATTTTAAAATAGGGTGTTAGTATGTATTGAAACCCATACTGATTAATGAACAATTATTCATGAGTCTGAAATATTGTACTCTATTGTGAGAATATCGTGACAAGTTTTCAATTAACGGCAAATAATTCTTGTTATTTCGAATTTGGTAGCTAGTGGCCTTACTTTGGTGTTTTTAAATTGATTTTTTAATAAAAATGAATATGATGTTTTTGGAATTTTATATTTTCTACAATAAATTACGAATGTGTGTCTGTGAAACTGTGCGTTATATATTGTGAAAAGGAGGTGGTGAATGTAAATTTGAAATAAAACACAAATAATACTTTCTAACCTACATTAATTTCAAAATATGGTGTAGGCACGTATTGAACCCATACTGATTAATGAACAATTATTGGTAAATAGATTATAAGACTTCTTCACACACTATAAATTTTAAGCCAGCACAACTGGTTTCGAAAAGACGTAGCCTTTCTTCATCATGTGAAAAAAAAACACGTGCTACTGCCTTGGAGGCCAAAGCAAGACTGAAAGCAGGGCAAAATCCAGATGGGGAGGAGCAACACAAACAACCAATAGGTAGCATCATGCAGGACCAATCAGAGAGGAACACACATACACACACAAAAACAAAAGGAGGGAGGGAAGGAATCGGATTCCACTTTGCTGTCTACAGCCTGGAAAAATTTCTTTAATTCAATTAAATACTTTCATTATGTTTATAATACAATAATAGTTATAATTAAATAATTCCAATAAAAAAAAAAAACTAATAAATAAATAAATTTTATTAAATTTACTTATTATTATAATTTTAATTAAATAATAATAATAATAATAAAAATATTGATTTTTCCTTCCCTCCCTCCTTTTGATTTTGTGTGTGTATGTGTGTTCCTCTCTCATTGGTCCCGCATGATGCTTCCTATTGGTTGTTTGTGTTGCTCCTTCCCTTCTGGATTTTGCCCTGCTTTCCGTCTTGCATTTGCCTCCAAGGCAGTAGCACGTGTTTTTTTGTACCTGATGAAGAAAGGCTACGTCCTTTCGAAACCGGTTGTGCTGGCTTAAAATGTATGGTGTGTGAAGAAGTCTTATAATCTATTTATCGATTGTTCATCAGTTTTGATTTTAATTATTGGTAAGTCTAAAATACTGTACTCTATTGTGAGTAAACCGTGACAGGTTTCCACAAGGTTTTTTTAAGGGCAAATAATTCTTGTTCATCGAAATTTAATATCTAGATGTCTTACTTTAATTTGAAATCGATTTTTAAAAATTACAATATGATATTTTTAAATATCTATATTAAAATCGCAATAAATAAAATAAGTCTTGGATATTTATGGCTCATTTTCTTGTATAAAAACTATTTAAAAAAGAAATATAACTAAAGCTTCCCTATGTCCTCATAATTTCCTGTAAACATTTACTATTCTTAAGAATATGAGAAATGGCGCAATTTGTTGGTAATACAAATTGTTGAAAATTTAACCAGAATTCTGCATTAAAAATTAGATATATAAATTAGGTTATAAAACGGAAACATCCCTTTTTGAATGCAGACATGTCAATATTTTAAGATTTTCCGGAGCTCTGCTAGTACCCTCTCTTATTTCACACTGCTTTATTTGAAGTGAATTTTTTTCCAATGTCTAAATAAGATTAAATATGAAGAAAATGCTCTTCAAGAAAAGTGGTGTTATAATAAGGTGTGACATACACATGCATTCAAGAAAAAAAAAAAAGTTACATAATATACCAAAAAAAGTATCAAATAATACAAAACATTATGGAAACGGACTTGACACAATTTTGGAGACAAAATTGTGAACAAATTTTGTTCACATTTTCTGTGAACAAAATTTGAAAAATGCCCGTTTTACATTAACGTTTAATAAATAAATAAATTAAATAAATAAATAAAAATAAAATAAAAATAAATAAAAAATAAACGGAATTTTTGAAATAAATATTAAAATAGTTTTGTTTTTGTCTATTTTCCTTTTTTTTTATAATTAATGCATTGCTCCAATATAATATTAAAAACCTCTTTAAAAACTTTTTCTTATCTTTGAAATCAGGTGCATACATCAAAACATAAATAAGAAAAAAGAAAAAGAATGTATAAAGAAAAAAAAAAAAAAGTAATATTGCTGCAAATTTTATTATACTCTAACAGCGGTCGTACTCTCTGCTTTTTTGCTAGGACACTTTCAGATATAAGAAATTTCCGCCTTTTGTGCCACCACTAATTTCATGCAGAAATACTTCGGGTATATTTATGTAACAACATGCCCACTGTTGCCAGATTGCACTTTTTTTTTCAACAGTCACCAATAATTTTATGAAGTGATATTTAAAGTAACTGATGATTAATCGTATATTATGTATACCAAACATCACTTCTAAAAATTATTGGTGATTGTTAAATAAAAAAAGTCGCGCAATCTGGCAACACTGTTACAATTCATTATTTTTTAAAATTGAAAAATATTATATATCACTTCTCAAAATTATTGGTAACTCTGGCAACACTGAATGTGCCATGGTCATACAGGGTAGAAATTATTTTATAGAAACAGTGGTAGCAATAAATTTGAAATTTTCTAATTCATGAGAGTTTCTTGAGAAAAGGGCGTAGAGTACTAACCTTGCTCTACATATTTGTTATTTAATATTTCCATTTCACAACAAAATTTTCCAGTATAACTGAAATAAAGACAATTCATAAACAAATACGCAAATATTTTTCTTTCATACTTACAAATTTATGTTCATCATAATATTCTTAAAAATTACAAAATATTTCTAAATATCATTTATTTATTATTATGGTTAAAAAAATATTTAAAGATAAAACACAAAATAAGATGTTGTACATAAACTAGTAATAATAACAAATTAACCAGGATTGTTTTGTTACCCACAGATACGAAATAAAGCTTAAAACACTTAAACATTTTAATTTAACTCTACATAAATATGTAAAAACAAATAATGAAAAATAAGCTAAATACCTGAAGAAATTATTTAGTAAGAGCATAATTCATTTAAATGTGTTAGAAGCCTTCTAGCAAGACAATATAAATTATTCAATAATTTAAACTACATGAAAAAACTTAAATTTACTTTATGTTTTATTAGAGTTACTATAACTTTAAGGCAGATTATAATTTGATTTTTTAGTACAGTATTAAGTTCGTGTAAATTTCTTGAAATATTAAACAAACAATTTTTATTTTGCTTTATTTAATTGCCTGAAGCAAGTAAATTATAACAATATGGAAGAAAAATTCGTTGTTTTTTAAGTTATACTCATAAAACACTTTTAATTGGTAAATACAAAAATATTTGTTATGATAGGTAATTTTTATTTTATCTAAAACTTTTTATTACGTTTCAAATGATTAAAAACGTTAATAAATATTTTAAAGAGATCTATATATGAGATAAATAATAATAATAATAATTACACTATTTATTACTAGAATTTCTCCTTGAGACATGTTCAATTAGCATTGAGAATGTCACAGAATCTCCAATTTGATGTGTATCATTATATCATACAATGAGTCTCGTAAGATAATAGTTCAGGATTTATTCGCGATACCTAAATAATTGTTACCGTTAAAACATATATCTTATATACACTTAAATGTATTTTTAGCTTTAAACGATTCCACATTATACACTTCTATACTTATATCCCACTCCTTATAATCGTTATCAATCTGCATTAGGTTAAGCCTTCCCAATTCATTTATTATTACATCATTTACATTTTGCTAGTGGGAAGGATTTATGTAAAAGTGATGTACCCATATAATAATACTTATAAAACAAATATTAACTAACAGAAGAATTTCTTGAAAAGACTAATGTTTTTTATCTTATAAAATATAAAAACAGGATCTTAAGCGGTAAAAAACGCTTTGTTTTAATAAATGAGGAAAAATCTAGACAAATTTAATGCATATTCTCTAAAGATTTAAACCTTTTGTTTATCTTTTGTTTCAAAATGTCGGCCATTTTATTGGGGGGGGGGGGGAGAAATCAATCTACCCCTCCGAATGAGCCAGAAAGATTTGTTTTTGTTTTAATTCTCATAAAACATTATGCCGAGCAAAGTATTCAATGATTATGGAACTTCAAAAAATACGGAAATTTTAATAATCGATTTTTTGAAATTCACTACGATTTTTAGAGGTGAAACTTTTCTGAATCTTTTATTTGATAATTGCGTTTGTTGCTATTAGGTCCTTGGTTTCTCCAGCGGCATTGAAATAACATTTTTTTTCTTCGAATAATTAGAAGCTTGGAAACACCTGTGATCAATGCCATGCATCTTCCTTTGCATATGAACAAGAGAAAAAAAAGAAGAGAGAGAGGGGGAAATGAGGAATTAAATTAATAAATCCTGAACAAGGTGTATATGTGCTTTAAATATATATATATTCTTATGTGAATGGTTTTGTTTTTAAGAAAGAGATTTGTTTTGTTTTGTTTCATAATTAAAAGAAAAAAAAAGAGAAAAGAAAAGAAAGTTGAATTTGTCTGATAGGGATATTAACATAGCCGCCAACATGTACGGTTTTTTAACACCACATTTTTCTTAACAAAAATATTCACCCTATTTAATCATAGAAAACTGCTAATAAACTTATAAAACATTCGATTTTAAAATTTCCTGTAGCTTAATAATAATAAAAAGAATAAAAACCCATCTAATTGGCATCTACAGGGTTCGTACACTTCTTATTTTTCGGCACCAGTAAAATTTTATAATTTTTTTTCCATAAAATAAGCTTATTATTCAACGTAATCTTTATACATATGTAGTAAATGTATATATAAGCTATTGATGGAAGAATTCTGACCAAAAGCCGATCCTTACGAATCCTGATCTAACCTTATCTAATAATTAGGTTAAAATTACATTAGCGGGAATCATTTAAAAATTCTTAGTCCGTGTTCACACATTCTTTAAGAGAAGAACTAATTTATTTTCATTTGAAAAACTCAAAATATTTTTTTCTATTTAACACCTTTCAGGTTCAGTATTGTTATCAACATACACTATTCATTGACAAAAACTTAAAAGCTAAACATCGAATTTAAACAATATCCTCTAGTTAATACAAAAAGTTAAAAAAAAAATCATTTACAAATTTCTTTTAATAGTTTAAAAATTAAAAGTAATATTATGAAAAAATAACGTTTTTAAAAATAAAACGGATTATTCATCCAATATTTTAAAAATGATGGCAAAAAAAAAAAAAAAAAAAAAAAAAAAAAAAAGATACATAGTTTATAAAAGTATTTTATCACAATAAATGTATATACATGGAAATATATTTTATGTAGGATACAAAAATATATCTTATTTTTCAATCGAAATTACATAGTTATAAATAAAATAATGCGAAACACATTAAATTCATTCCTCATAAATTGACGATATGTATATATATATATTTAGTTTTTTCTTCTACATTAAATAACTATGAAATTCTAGAGTTCAATATTGATGTTCCATTTAATATAATTGCTATTTCTCTGAATTAAGCTAAGTCTTTCCTATCCATTTATTATCATATCATTTGTATCCCACTGCTGAGAAGGATTTATGCAAAAGCGGTATGCGCTTATGGTAATAACCATAAAACTAACGGAGGTTATCGATCAAGGTTTTAGAAAGTCTAATTAATCTGTTCTTTAAAAAATTCAAATGTATAGAAAGAAATCGATTTCTTCAAAGAAACTCTGGAAAAATTTTAAACTAAATAAAAAGTTAATTTAGATGAATATTTCTAATGTATCTGCATTTAAATCACATTTATTTTAATTATTTAATGGCTTCACAGATACAAAACAGTTTAAATGTTATAATAGGAGTTTTATTGAAATAATAATTTAAAAAAATAGTTAAAGAAGTGTACAAATTATACACAAATGAATGTAAGTATAAGAAATTTGATAATTCATTAAAATTCAATATTTATACTCAATCTGCATCATTTCAGAACCTAATCCAAGGTGTCGACAGTAGAAACTTTTCCCCTGATTCTTCCACCAATATATTCATATAATATTTCTTTTTTTTTACTTAATGAATTGTGCAAACTTACTACTAAAAATTCCGACAGAAAAGTATTGGTGTAAGAATCGGGAAAACAATTCCGACTATCGACACCCTATAATCAACTCCAGTTTAATAAAAATATCTGCGTGATATATTTTTCAATATTTTAAACGTACTAAACAAAACGTATTGCGGAGATGGGAATTCGAAGCAGAATTCATCCCACTATTTACAAAAACAAATATTCTTCTTCAATCTGTGATTTGTTCTGTAGAAAATTTTTCGATGCAAATAATGGAATGAAATTTGTGCCATGTTTCTTTCTCATATTTGCCAACCTAACCCGGTAGATCAATGATGCCAGATTGGGGATTTTGTTCCCATTTTGGGAATTTTTGAGGCTTCTGGGGACAATTTTGGGGACCAAATGTTTGTGGGGACTTTTTTGGGGAATTCTAAAATTTTTGGGGACAAATCTGGGGAGTTCAACTTTGTGTCAATGTTGGCAACGTAATGATTTATTCCTACGACCAGGGATTTTCAATAGCTTTATTGTTATTTGGGGATTTTTTTTAAAAATTGCCTTCATTTGGGGGGGGGGGGGAAATCTGAGCTTAAATCCACTTAAATCTACTTGAATTTTTTTTTTTTTTTTTTTTTTTTTTTTAACTGATTTGGGGAAATTTGAAAACATGTTTAGGGAAATAATTTTCGACCATCTGCCATCACTGCGGTAGGTTTTTTTATCCCGCCCCTTTTGGCCTATTTTTTCACACCAATCTTTTTTACTATACTTTTTCTTCTTATGTAATCGTAAATACAGTTGAAGAGAATTAAGTGGGGTACAAAAAGTGGCGGGAACTAACAATCTTCCGGGTTGGGTTGGCAAGTATGCTTTCTCTGCGTATTGTATAAATGCCTGCCTTATTTTTCAGAGCCAGATTAAAGACGACGCACACTCTTCACCACAATTTTTTGCCAATATATATAGATTTATTTAGATTTTTTTATGGTAGAAATTATGAAAACTCCAAGTTTTAAATAAGATATTAATTTTATAAAAAAAAAAAATAACGGTGGCAGAGAATCGAATTTACGCATCACCTATTAGACACCAAGGTCTTATAAAAATTAATGTCTCCTTTTTTTAACGAAGAATTTATTAAAACGAAAATGATTGTTAAAGTATCTTGGGAGTTTGCCCTGATTTTTGTTTGTCCCTGATTTATTTATTTAGATCAATTCTGTTCAATAAATCGTCTGTTCCTTTGTTAATTTTTATTACTAGCATTTTCTACTTTAATAACAAACCATTTAAAATTGACACTATTTATATTTCATTATACTTTTACATCCTAAATAAATAAATAAATAAAAAAAAAAAAAAAAAAAAAAAAAAAATCATAAAAATATGTGTTTACTACAATTGTTTTAAAAGTTAGTATAACATTTACTATATTTATGTCCACTTTGACAAAATAATTAATTCGCTTTTATAATAAACTTTGTGTGAATTAATTTTTGTAATAGATGATTTTATTTTGGCAGCATGTGAATTTTTTATTTATACCTATTATATAAAAATTTTCGGCATGCTTATCAAGTTTAAGCATTCAAAAAACTTCAAATAGTTAATATATATATGAACTCGGTTTCACTTAAGAATGCATTTTAAAAGAATGCTTTCATCGTCTAACGAATTTTTCGCTTGACGTTTGTCAAGAACAACCTTTATTCTTGTATTTTTTGAATAATGTATGAACCAAACTTATTCTTCCAAAGTATTTTAATACATATTCGTTCTTAAAGCTTTATAAATATGCAATTATGGATAAACATTACAGAAATTATTCTTTAGTTCATCAACGCATTAGCATATATTTATTAGATAAAAATTTTAATTTATTTAGGTAAAATTGACAATGTTTTATTTATTGAAGATAAGTTTATCAGGTACAACATTACCGCATTTTCCGGCATGTAACGCGCATGTTTATTGTATCAGTTTGAGGACTGCCAACCATCTCATTAATAAGCGTAGACTTGTTAACGCCCCTTGAAAATACGCCCCTTTTCCCACACCACTTTATATTTAGAGCAATTCTCTCCAAATAGTGTTACGATTAAATAAGAATGAAATTACTTTAAAAAATTACTGGTGCACAAAAAAAGGCGGTGACTAAAAGTACTACGCTTCATAATGAGATGGTTGGCAAGCATGTATATACACCGGAAATTTAAGCTTACCGTAAAAGTTGTTCTTTAACAAACTATTGTTTTTTGCAAATATAGCTTTATTTGTAAATTAAATTTTCTGGTGTACAACTCATTTATGTGACCTGCGCATTATGTGCTGGAAAATACGGTACATAGTCTCCTCAGATGGAATCATATTTAAATAAGAAGAAAAATAGTTTTAAAAAAGACTGGTGTGAAAAGAAAAGCGAATGCTATTGCAAAAATAATTTATAACAATTAATAATTAATAGCAATATGAATAAAGATGTTAGCAGCTATAAAATTGCTAAAACGATAAAAAATTTCCTAATTGGTATTATAACAAACATGCCTTTAATTTTAATATCTTGTGTATATTATTTTAAAAGTAATCCTTGTACTGTTAAAAGAAAAGTAAAAAAAAAAAAAAAAAAAAAAAAAGCTTCATTTTTAAAACTATGAGCACCATCTCACATTTGTAACGCATACATAACAATCTCTCCCACCCTCTCTCTTTTTCGTTAAAAGCCTGTCTGTTTTCTTCCTTCGCATATGAATCTTTGAGAAGTAAAATCAAAATCATTTTACAAATTATTCTTTATGCGAACGCATAACTACCTATCTTTCCGGTTTTTGAATATCCTTGTATTCTTATAAAAATTTTCGCCTTATTTCACCATAGAAAACTGGTAATAAAACATAGATCATTATCCAAAAATCGGGAACACTTGGCAGCTACGGTAATGTAAATTTTAAATAATTACTTAAATATACTAAATATGTTATTGAAATTTTGCGCTGATATACATATTAAGTGCCAATAAAGAAAACAAAGAGAAAAAGGTTATTGCTTTTTAGAAATCTTTTCAAATTAATTTAAAAAAAAATATTTTTTCAATTTAAGCTTTTTGTTTTATTTGTTTGTTTGTTTACATATTTTTTGCAAATAAGGAATGTTTTATGTTTATCAGTTTTAAAACTAGAGTGAGAAATTATTTGAGTAACATTTTATTATTAGCAGAAATATTTGATCGATTCTGGATTGCGAATTTTAAGAAAAACATGTATGACATGCATTAACGGGACATAAAACTGCGAGTAAAACAGCGGCAAAAACTGTGAGTAAAATTTCTTATTGAATTATACGGTTAATTCGACAGGTGTTTTATCAACAGAACGTCAGTTGCGACTTGTAACTAAAATCTCATTTTACGTACATTATAAACAAACAAACAAAATGATTGTATGAATTATTGCGTTGACACACTTGCCAACCACCTCATTAATAACCGTACAATTGTTAACGCCCCTTGAAAAAAAGGCCCCTTTTTTCACACCACTTTATTTTTAGATTAAGTAAGAATAAAATTACTCTAAAAACTAACTAGTGTGAAAAAAAAAAAATTGGCGGTTACTAAAAATTGTACGGATCATAATGAGATGGTTGGCAAGTATGCGTTGACGACCGGTTTTAATTAGTGCACATTGGATTGTTTGCAGTTTCTGGCTTGACTTTAAAATGTAAATAGAAGAAGAGGATAAAGAAATATTTAAATCCATACGACACTAAATATTTAATCTGTTTCTGATAATGGATTTGCAACAATTTTCTAATGATGCAAATCATCAATTACTATATTAGAAAAAGATAGCCAACAAGTTTTTTTTTTTTTTTTTTTTTTTTTTTTCTCTCCTAACGCTGTTTTTTCAAAGTGTTTCCAAGAAATCGCCATCGACCAATGTTAAAACTAGTTGTACATACAAAATACATATGTAGCGGTCTCAAACCAAATTCAAAAATTATAATAACATAGTTTATTTAAAATCAGAAACATGTTTAATAGAGAAACTCAATAAAGATAAGATTAAAAAAATAATAATAAATGACATTGAACATCCATCTTTGCTAACTTAGCACCTTTTGATTATCGGAAAATTTTACTAAAATATTTATTTTATTTACTCAGTGAAAACCGTTCCAGTTCGCTCATTAAATAAAATAAATATTTGCATTACAACCTTCCGGTAGCCAAAAGTTGCTGTGCATAGACGCCCACATTTTAATTTATTCCGGCGTATTTTTATCCCCGCCTCTATTTTATACCACTTTATTTATAGAAATTTTTTCTCCAATATATAATCTATAATATTAAAACACAAGGGTATTTCTTTAAGACCAAAATCGCCCGATTTGGGCATGCGCGAGAAAATTTCGAACCAATTAGAAACGGGAATATCCTTTCCCCTTTATACAATGCAATATGAACATCGATCACATAGCTGGAGCAGACGACGCCAGCAGACGCCTGATTAAAGCTCAATAATAAAAACAATTCATACGATACATTCATTGATTCATACTTTGCAAGGAACACTGATTAAAAGACAATCAATTACAATCTTCTTCCGTGACAAGGAAATATATTAAAAACACAGCAGTTCGCGAATACTTGGCTATCATCGTATGCATGTTCATTTCAGCGAAAATTTTCTTACGCAGGATAATATTGCTAGATATTTTGTGGCGCCATCTCTTTTCATATTAACATACCATACAATATTCCTAATGTTATTTTTTTTCAAATTTCTTAAAAGAAAAAAAATCTTTTAAAAGTAATAAATTGTCGGAGTTTATTGTTCTTTAAAAGTTAACTTTTATCAGTTGAAAACTTTGTTTAGAAAAAATGAAGATAGATGTTTAAAATCAAAGGAGGTTTTATTTTATTTTATTTATTTATTTTTTAATCTAATTTTAAATTGATCTCTTATATTTTTTTTTCTGTACTATATTACATAAAAAAATAATTTAAAAAGAATAACCTTAAAAATATTGATATTTTATACGAGTAGAAATCTGCATAGAATAATTTATTATTAAAAATTTAATGAGCAAATTAACTTGCTAAAGTATTAAATGCATTCGTATTTATTCGAGCCCTGTGTAGCATGATCTATAGTGCAAATAAATTGTAATTATAGAATATAAAGAAAGCAAAAACACTGTTAAAATTTATTTTAAATTAAATTATTTTGCCGTATAAATTTATGATTTTTAAAATAATAATAATAATAAAAAAAAAATAATTATGAGGGTTTTTTTTTTTTTTTTTTTTTTTAATCGACATATTACAGATGGCGACACTGTCATATTGTAACTGAAATGGAATATTATCGATGCGAGCAAATTAAAATAATACATATGAAAAATATTGAATATTGATGTGTACTTTCTTTCTCCATTCTTACCAAAATTTATAAATTCTGACTCTCTTTTAATTACTCGAAACATTCTTTTGGTCACATTTAGAGTAAAATTTAAAAAAATCTTCAGATTTTATTTTTATTATACGAAGTACGCTTAAATTTTGTATATTGTAATTTCATGAAATTTATTCCCCCTTCCCCTCCAACCAAAAAATAATTGATTACAGCAGTGGATTTTGAACTGGTTAAGAGCAATGCGGAATATTAAAATAGGGATGTTTAAAACTTTATGCCATGAAGATTTAAGATGCACATGATCCGTCAAATTTTGACGGGTATTAACTAGTTTCGTTAAAATAAGAAAAATTTACTTAAAAAAAAAAAATGGTATGAAATAAAGGCGGGGCAAAAAATACTCCGGAATAAATTTAAATGTTGGTATCTATGACCTCGTTGGCAACTATGGGAACATTTTGTGTGTCAAGGAATTACGGGATTAACTCCATAATTCATTATGCTTTTACTTATAAAAAGAGTTCCTGAGAATTTCGTATGGGAAATGTGTTAAGTTTAGCTTTGAATTCACAACCGGGAACACATTTGACCATTCCTGCCAACGATCTAATTAATTTTCAGTAAATACGTTAGTAGTGCATTTTTTTTACTCCAATTTATTTTTAAAGTAACTTCCTCTACATGCAAATATGATTAAATAACAAGAAAATACTTTAAAAAAGGACTGGTGTGAAATGAAAAAAAAATGAAAAATGCTGGTAATAATAGAGATTTACGGAGTATTAGAATGTTGACTCGTATGGCTGCTTCTATCTTTTTTTAAGCTATCTTTACATTCATTTATCACGAAATTTTGTTAATTAATGAACGCTTTGGAAATATGCTATCAGCTATCTATAGAAGTGAGAATGCATTTCTAATAAGCGCATTGTTTCTTTTCAATCTCTTAGATTTACATAAATTAATGTTTTTCGATCGGACTTTAGTGACCTCCTGAATGTTTGGATGATCTCTATCTCTTATATATTTTGTGTCATTAAAAAAACAAATATGATTTTTCTTTTACTTATGTATTAAAAAATTGATTATTTATATATATATATACAGAGCTGCCAACCTAATCCGGCAAATTATTAGTACCGCCCCTTTTTCTACACCACCCAATTTTTAGAGCAATTCTCTTCAAATGTATCTACGATGAATTAAGAAGAAAAGCACTCTAAAAATTAAGTGGTGTAGAAAAATGGGCGGTACTAACAATTTGTCGGATTAGGTTGGCAGCTCTGTATATATATATATATATATATATATAATTATTTAGCAATATAAGATATTTTGACCTTTTAATTAAGCGGTATACAGTATATATAATGAAAAAATACTATAAAATCAAGGAAAACAATAGATTCTGTTTTATAAATTCTTTGCATTTGTTTGCTTGTGAATTTTAGTAATACATACAATTAGAAAGACTAAATATTTTTATCAGATTATAAATAAAAGTTCCTAATAAATGTCGTATAAGATTTTAAAAGTGATATTTATGAGATTGCAAAAGTACGTAAGTAGTACATAGATTTATGCTAAACTGAAATAGTATAATTATTTCTTATTCATAATATTAATGTTCAGTATAATTCATTTCTTCAATTGAATAAATTTTTATGAAATGGTTTTATAAAATCACTTATTCAAAATCTTTTTTAGGCTATTTTTTACCTTATTATTATAGTAACTTCTTGGGGTTTTAATTATAAAGAATCACGCACAAAAGATGAAGCGAATTTACAAGTTACGACAGAAAACATTTATAGTAAAAATGTGTGCCACCTATAATATTCTAACTGACACATGACGGAATTAACAGTTATTGCGCGACAAATGAACGTTATTAACGTGTTATTAATTTTTATAACAAATTACATGTTATACGGTTGTTAATTAAGGAAGCTATGTAAACCACAAATCTTTTCTACCTATTTAATCTTCGCCTGTCTTTATGAAAGTTATCTGAGAGTTTTCCAGAATTATATTTCATTTTTATCATGCATCATAAGTTAATTTTTGGAAGCGTAAAAAATAAACGAACCACATTTTGTCTACAGTTCTCGTCAGATTAATTTCAAAATTGACAATATTTCATAATCTGGTTCAGCATAAAATAATTCCTTGAAAACAAATATTGTAATTTAAAATTTTATAGTGCATCTGTAAAGTCCTTTTTCAGTAAATATAGATAAATATAAAAACATTGAAAATGATATTTATCTTTTATTCATTGTTCTTAAAATGTTGCCAGAATATATTACTTAAAATCTCTAAATAAAACTTTAAAACATTATTCTTCTGAACTCTCTGAAGTCAACATGCTATCTCGCTAAAGGTTTTAAGGTTTTCCATAGAATGTAATAAATTTAAATGCACCCTACTCTAGTGTTATGGAATATTTTGTGTTATGTATTTTCTATCTCTCTTGAATTCTACCTTTTGCATTATTCATAAATCTAACTTGTGGACAGCTTAAGTTTTAACAAACATCTGTTATACTTGGATATATGTTATTTTATGATCTGTATTTTGGTTTCTTATCTTTATCAATGAAAACAACATTTTCAAGTAGAGCACAGAATGCCTGTAAAATTTTACAGCGGTCATGTTTTCGCTCTTTCAGTGTAGTTAAAACTGAAATATATTATAATGTAATTATTTTATGTGGGACATCGTATTGTATTTATTTTTTCATTAAATTCATAAAATATACTTAATTTTATGTTAATCTGTCATATTACAATAAATTAAAATTACACTTATAGAAATATTGAATTTAAGATCAGATTACCATAATTACTTGTTTGTTTTAAAATTTGGTAAAAATTTGTTTATGAAGTATAACAGAAGAAGTCAATAATATAATGACCCTCTCTCAATATGCATGTATATATATATATATATATATATATATATATATATATATACGAAGGTAATAAATGAAAATTACGACTGATTTTTTATAGTTTATAATTGGGAAAAAAAAATTAAAATCTCGCGAGAGCAATTAGTTAAAACATTGAAATCAAGATAAATGATATAACAACTTCTTTTTTTTTATTAGCACTTTTTTTTTTTTCCTTGGAATATATAATTGACGAAAAAAATTCATTAATAAACTTACTTTTTTTTAACAAAATGTATACTTATGTATTTTTAATAATAATTGATATGAATAAACATTATTTTTGTTTTTAGACAGTTTCTTAAATTTTAATTATGTCATTTAACCCACGTTCGGCATTAAAATTGTGTTTCAAAATAATTTACAAACAATGTATTCATTTTCGCTTTCTCTATTTTCGTTTTTCTGCGTACTACAAAGAAAACTTGTTGTTTTTAATTTAAATATGTACAGTGAACTTTATTTTAAATATTCTTATTTCTTTTGGGGGAAAAAAGGGGAAGGGGAGGAACCCAAAATCAGTAAAAAATGAAGGACACAACAATTTGCTTTTGTTTTATTGTATTATATTCAAACAAATAATGACTGCATTTTCAAGGTTAACTGCTCACATTGTGAAACTGTTGTGTCATTATTTTGATCTGAAACATTCGCTGCAATTCCATTTTACGCGGTAGGTGTTAGTCTAAAATTACACCGTAGAGCAACATTCCCAAAACCAAAATAACCTATTTATGTAGACCTTATTAAGAGAGTGTGAGAGAGTCAATATTCCTGACCCGCCCCCCCCCCCCCCCTTCCCCCCGTTGGGTTTGTCTTCGGAATAAATCCTAAATCTCACTTTTATGTCATTTTATGTTTATAAGTTTAAGTGAAGAATTACAATGGTGACTCCAATTAGTCGGAGGGCAAGTGTTGTAAAGTGTTGCCAGATTTGGCGGAATTTTTATTCTATACTCGCCAATAATTTTTAATTGTAACGTTTACCTAATCGTTTTGAAGACCGATAGTATATTATGTATATAAAATATCACTTCTCAAAATTATTGAATATTATTAAATAAGAAATCCGCCAGATCTGGCAACATTGGTTGTAGGTTCATCACATATAAAAAAGGAAATATTGTCTGAAAATACCATAGAAAAAATGAGATATTACTTCTCTGTTTCAAATTAAAAAATCCAATACAAACCATTAATCACACATACCGTAATTTAGTGTATATAAGCCACACTGGTAGATAAGCCACAGCTTATTAAATTGTTGCGAAAAAAACAATACTCGTAAATAAACCGCACCGGAAGGTAAGTCGTAGATTATGCAAGCATTGTTACAATAATGTAACAGGTAAATAATGAAACAAATTGGCAGTCTCCTGGCATTTACGCAAATTAATAAAAATAATTGATTATTAATACTAAATGAAAAAAAAAAACAATTAAAATAATAATTCTGTATGAAGAAAAAATTTCAAACTATACCAGTATGCTGATGCAATGCAACAAATATGAGAAACAAGAAAAAAAGATGTTGGACTCTAGGCGTATATGCAAAGTCATAAAAATAATTATTATTTATAAATAAAACTAATAAATTATTTTAAAAGGTACTGTATAAAGAAAAAAATTAAAACAAGATCAGTATGCAATTAGGATGCAAAGAAATCGAAAACAAGGTAACAAGATGGCGGACTCCAGGCGTATATGCAAAGTCATAAAAATAATTATTATTTATAAATAAAACTAATAAATTATTTTAAAAGGTACTGTATAAAGAAAAAAATTAAAACAAGACCCGTATGCAAATAGGATGCAAAGAAATCGAAAACAAGGTAACAAGATAGGACGTATATGCAAATTACCAAAATAAGAAATTATTAATTATAAATAATCATAAAGAAAAATAATAATTAAAAAAAAATCTATAAAGAAAAATACATATATACCAGTATATAATTGTGAAAAAAAATTTATGATTTATATAAATTTATCTCACAAAAAAACACTACGAATACTAAACTTCCGTTTTCGGAGGAGATCGGCTGTTCCAAGAAATATGGACACCGGAATTTTCCATAATTATTAGACAGCCTGCATTGATAGATAAGCTGAAGTCCCCACAAGTTGATGTTTTTTTAAAGATAGCCGGCGGCTCATCTTCACTGAAATACGGTGCACAAATGTCTGTATTCTTAAGACCGCTTAAACAAAGTCAAAGCATTTATAGTAATAGGTAAATTACAAGTCAAAAGCCATTCTATCAATTACATCAAATGGAAATCAATAGATTCGATTGATTTTACGCAACTTGGTATTGCATTGTCTATAGATTGTACTACCTGCAATGCATTAATATACAAAAATTTGGTAACTGTAAAAGCGGACATGCCAACATTTTAACACTTTCGTGACCGCTGACGTAAATTCACGTCATTTGTTAATCTGTAAATCCGCCAGTGGGCGTTTCTTTTGCAATTTCTATGTCATTTATTTCATAAAATTATACACAATATTCATATTTGTACAGCCAATATACTATGGATATAAATACTTTGATTACAAAGAGTATAATTATAATGTATATCCACTTATAATTTGAATCAGAATATAGAAAACTTTGTTCTGAAATATTGTAACTTGGGAGAATAACGCCCACAGGCGGACATTACTGTCAAAAAGACAAAAACATGCGGTCGCGAAAGTGTTAATCTATTAAGTAATATTGTTAGTATCCGCCCTTTTATCACACCATTTACATAGTTGCCAACATTTTAATTTATTGCGCAACATTTTTAGCACCACCTTTATTTCGAACCACTTTATTTCTAGAATAACTTCCTCCAGTGTATAATTACGGTAAAATAAGAAAAAAAAAAACCCTTTTAAAATAAAAGATATATTAAATAAATGCGGGGCTAAAAATGTTCCGGAATAAACTAAAAAGTTGGCAACTCTGCACTTTATTTCTAGAGAAAGTTTCTCCGATATGTAATTACTATGACAAGAGAACAAAAAAGCCCTTAAGGGAAGTGGCTCATTTAATGGGATGACTGAAGTAGGTTTCATATAAAAGCTTATATTTCTATTTAATATTTATAAACTGAACTCGATTAGGTTTGTTCAATAAAATATGTATTCAGGCTCCATTTTTTACGGTTTTTTAAGGAATTTTTGGAGATTTGAAATCTTTAAATTGTGTTTTCTCAATTTGCATTTTCTCATGAATTCATGATCTTTGAAATGCTTAAACTTCTGCAGATATTTAAAAAAGTCTTAATATATTTTTGGATGTTTAATAGGAACTACTTAAATGAATTAGAGATGAATTTTGCAATATTTTTAAAAGAAAAAATACATATATAATCAAACGTAACCAAAAGTACATTTTCTTTCCAAATTTTTACCTATACATGCAATTTTTATTGTTTTTTTCTCGAAAACCAATTAATAAATTTCAAAACCCACCCTAATTCTTTTAAGTGGGTTCCATTAAACATATATATGTCTATATACACATCTGCCAACCTAAACCGGAGGATTGTTTGTACCGCCCCTTTTTCCACATCACTCAATTTTTAGAGTATTTCTCTTCAAATGTATTTACGATGAATTAATAAGAAAAATATTCGAAAAAAAAAAAAAAAAAAAGACTGGTGTGGAAAAAGGGCGGTACTAACAATCCTCCGTATTAGGTTAGCAACTCTGTAGACCTGCTAACTATGCAAGTTTATCCGTAATGGTATTAGACGACGCCTTTGTTTTCACACCAGAATAGTTGTAGAGTAATATTCAGCAATATGTTCTCATGATTAAAGAAGTAGACTATTGCTGTACAACTATTTTGGTATCAGAAAAAGGTGGGGCTTAATGCCATTACGGATAAACTAGCATAGTTAGCAGGTCTAGCACCTCTGTATATATACGGTATTTTCTGGCGAATAAAGCGGAGGTTTGTTAAATTAGTTATACACCGGAAATTTAAATTTACAGCAACAACTATTTTTGAACGAGCTTTTATCTCTTACAAATATAGATTTGCTTCTAAATTAAATTTTATGGTGTGTAACTCATTTATGTGAACTGCGCGTTATACGCCGGAAAATACAATACATATGTGTGTGTGTATTAAGTCTTTCCAAGTCGTGTGTTTTTTTCGACCCGAAACAACAGTTGCGAGTTTATTGCATTTTATAGTGTTAATTCAAAGTTTTGTACTTATTACTTTAAAACGTGCTTTCTTATTACATAAGAATTGTTGCTTGAATGTATATTTTATTTAGCAAATCTAATCTAGTTCAGTTTATAAATATTAAATGGAAACATACGCTTTTATATGAAACCTACTTTAGTCGTGCCGTCAAACGTGCCAAGTTCCTTTTAATTAAATACGTATATCTCTATCTATCTATCTATTACTCTCTCAGTCTTTCTCTCTCTATATATATATATATGTGTGTGTTTGTGTGTATCTATATATTTATTCAACTGCCTTCTTAACTATAAATAGTCATATATATATATATATATATACATAGAGAAAGAAATAGATAGAAATTAGATCTTTCTATTTTCATAGTAAAATATATTTTTATTATTGCAAAAGCAAGTGCACTTAATATATATATGCTGCATTACATAAAAATACTTGTTACAATGTTTGATAAATCAAGTGATTTATTTAAAACTTAAATACGTTCTTATTACACCGAAGTTCATGTGTTATATTTACTAAGCTGCATTACTTCATTGTCTTTTGCATAATTCATAAATTCGCGTCAGTCTTTAGTTAAGTCTTAGTAAATATTTGCCATGCACTCCATGGTTAATAATTTGCGGCCTATTTTCGGTTTTGTTTTCATGATACGACTAGAGTATGTTGTTTTCGTGTAATAAGTTTTAATATGCAAGTTTTAAAACTGCACTATGTTTATAATTTATTTAAAGCCTTTTTTTTTTTTTTTTTTTTTTTTTTTTAACGTAATTTGAGCATTAATAGAATGATTTCAAATGTGTTGCCTGAGAAGATATATTTTCAAACTAATAATTTAGTTTTCTCTTTATATTTCCTTTCTGGAAAATTATAAATTTTATAAAATAATAATATTAAAAGTTGAAGTAACATTATTACTCAATATAACAGTTATATATTAAATAATAATTATTTGAAATATTTCTTACTGTCAATGTAATTCTCATACAATAATGCCTTTTTAACAAAACTGCTTCAAAGAAATGTTTTTAAATTATTAATTTTAATTCTAACTATTATGAAAGAGGGTTTCTTTAAACTAAGTTTTCGTACTTTATTTTCAGAAATAAGTAAATCAAATATATTTTCCAGGGATGGAACACGGGCGCAGAATTGATACCGGAATGTGTTTAAGAAATTTCTGTACCTATAATATCGTCGATTTAAGAGGTAGAAAATTTTCTTACATTGATAGTGGTATGAATTCTGCGCCCGTGTTCCATCCCTGATTTTCATTTTTTTTTTTCTAAATTATTTAGTAATAATAATAATAATAATAATAATAATAATAATATAATAACAATGATATATCATTTTGGCTTTTAGATATTTTTTAAATTAATTGGAATTAAAATTTATAATATGAATAAATCATATATTCTGTCAGGATAAATGTGAGAATTGCTAATCCAAATTTTTATTCTCTGTTTGAAATTACTATTAAAAAATATATTAATTTTAAAATAAGTGGTTAAACTGCTAATCCAAATTTTTATTCTCTGTTTGAAATTACTAATAAAAAAAATATTAATTTTAAAATAAGTGGATTATATGCATGTTAGGAATTGAACTTTTAAAGCAATAAACATTTATTAATTAATTCCGCAACAATTTTAGTATTCCTGCCTTTTTTTCACACCACTTTCTTTAAACGGCAAATTTCTCCAAAATCTGATTACGGTTGAAAAAGAAAAAAATTACTTTTCTAAAAAAGTGGTGTGAAAAAAAGTGATTGTTAATAATGCTGCAGAATAAATAAAAAACATAAGCAGCTCAGAATTTCAAAAACACAAAATGAAAGTATTGCTTTGAAACAATATTATTTTGACATATGCAGAAGATTAGGATTAAATATAGTTAACATTTGTCTTAATTAAAATAGTTTACTACATTTATTTACGTTACATGTGTAAAATGTATTAAATTGATAGGCATGTAAAAAGCTTTATTTTATTTTTTATTAGCTTGAAATAGTTTAATATAATCTATTTTGACATGAGACACAGACACATGCACACACACACACACACATATACAAAAAAAAAAAAAAAAAAAAAAAAAAAAAAAAAAAAAATTACTCACAGAGAGAAAACGTCAAATCTTAAATTTCGTGTTCAAATGCCTCAAAATATAAAACAGATAAAAAATGCATCCTATAAACAATATTTTTCCTACTATACATACAGGATTTCCACGCAGGGTTGCCAGATGAACACTATTAATTTTATACCAAAGCAACCCCTTTACACGAAAACTGAATTAGGTGCAATTAAAGTACTGAACGAATAGATTGATACTTTAAAAATTTAATGGTGTAAAAAATAAATCTATAGTATTTCTTTCGCAACCCTGTTTCCACAGGCCGCCTATTTCAAATGACTTTTCCACCAATATTATTTAAAATTAATTTTCTCCTTGAATGTACGTGACAAAAGAGTCCTTGGAAAAACCTGGAGTATAGGAACCCTGTACACTGGCATAGCTGCCAATATTTTAATTTATTCCAGAGTACTTTTAGCCCCGCCTTTAATTCGTACCACTTTATTTATAGGAAAATTTTCTCCAATATATAACTTCGATAAAATAAGAAAAGAATACTTTTAAAAAATAAGTGGTACGAAATAAAGGCGGGGCTAAAAATACTCCGGAATAAATTAAAATATTGGCAGCTATGCACTGGTAAGTGAAAGTAAAAAATTGAAACTTAACACTTCCGCGACCGTTGACGTAGATTCACGTTATTTGAAAATCTAAAACTCCGCCAGTAGGAGTTTCTTTCACAATTTGTATGTTATTTACTTCTTAAGAACATACCCTATATATGTGTATTTGTACAATCAAATATACTATGGACACAAATACTTTGGTTAGAAAGAATATAATTATAAAGTGTATCTGTTATTAATATAAATGTGAATTCAGAAAATATTGTTCTGAACGATTGTAACTTGAGAGAATAACGCCCACAGGCGGACTTTACCGTCAGAAAGAGAAAAGCATGCGGTCGCGAAAGTGTCAAGGGAAAATTTTTTATAATTTTTCCTATCAATTTTCTTGATATGAAAAATGACGATATTTTTTCCAAACATGACGAAATTTTTTCCAAAATATTGGTGTTTAAAAAACCGTACAAGGTGGCACCTATTGAAAAATAGTAGTAATAAAAAAATATAAAATTAAGCGGAAATAACGAGACAACCTACCTTCATACGTCCAATACAGCAAGGCATCATGCCCCCCCCCCCCTCTCCAACCCTGCGTAATTCTATAATACAATAATTTTAAATCTATTTTGCTTTGTATGAAACAAATTCTTTTGTAAAATATTATGAAAAGCATTTTTTTCCCCATATTAATTCTGATTTACAAAGTGTTATTATATCAATTCACAAATAACATTTGACCATAACCTAAATCATTGTTTTTTAATTTAAATTTATATCACTCACATCAATTTCTAAACGAATATTCTCAATGTAACAGAAAATAACTTTACCTTAATGAGATATATATACTTTATAAAGTTATATGTTTTCTTTACGCTAACAAAACCTAATCGAAAGCAATAATCCCGAATATCAACTTTCTTTATATATATATATATATATAAGGTAATGTCGAAAAAGCATTTAAAAAGCTCTAGTATAAATAGTTCGAGGCACACGATTCCAAAATTTCCATATTACAGAATCATTTTAAAATATTTTCTAGTTTCCAGGGAAACGAATTTTTGTGCATTTTTAAGAAAGTAATTTCATGAAAGTAACTTCTCTCCTTCAGCGCGAAATAATTCATGCGTAATATTTCTTTTTGCTACTAAATCTGCTTCTTTACCTTCTTTGCATTATTCATGAATTAAACTCTATCTTCTTTTGACGTCTTAGGAAACGTAAGTTTGCTTTAATGCCTGTAGATTTTAACGCTTGTTTCTGCTAGTTAATGAGTTCAGGCAATGTAGTAGATAACATCGTAGTTTGTAATTTCTTTTTCCAAAGATAAGTATGTATGGACTTCAAAAAGATTTATTGTCCATAGATATTATGAAAAAAAAAAAAAAAAAAAAAAAAAAAAAAAAAACAGCAATATATACTCAGTAGTTACGGTTACGAACGGAAATATAAATTATTTGAAAATATTTCTCATGTGTGCCTGATTTCTGCTTACTTAATTTGATTATAAAGAGTTAAAGTTTCCTTTTTTTACCAACGAAAAATTTTATTAGAACTTTTTAATAAGTTTTTTAGCAAATTTATGTGATTAAACATTTTTTTTTTTTTTTTGCAAAAAAAATACTGGTGTTTAAAAATTGTACAAGTTGGCACCAATGCCCGCGTAAAAAAAAAAAAAAAAAAGAAATCTAATAAAATAAATGACACCATTTCTAATCGTTGAAAATGACATCATAAATATACTTTTTAGCTGCTTAATTATTAATTCACAGGGGAAAAAAAATTAAAAATAATATTTAAAAACTGTAATATAATTTTATTTATTTCAAAAGTTTCAAGTAAAAAGGTGATTAGTTATAAAAATCTTTAATTAATCTCGTATTGTTATCAAAACCTCCACTTTAGAAATTATTTTAAAATTACAATCTAAGATGTGAGCTTTATTTATA
This sequence comes from Salticus scenicus, assembly GCA_963930645.1. NCBI lineage: Eukaryota > Metazoa > Arthropoda > Arachnida > Araneae > Salticidae > Salticus > Salticus scenicus. The sequence goes on along the minus strand of OZ005654.1, from coordinate 194,716,064 downwards.
AAAAGAGTAAACTTTCTTTCTTTCTTTTCAAAAATTATATACAAAATAAATTATTAGGTCTACCGGACAGTTTTCTTTTCTAAATTAATTAAATTACAACGGAAAGTTTTCTGTAACAATATTTATATCACACTTTACCAATTATCATCTTACAAGTTGCCCAAGATATACCTGCCAACACCCTAATTAATATTCCGTAGTGCTGTTAGTCCCGCCCTTTTCTCACACCATCAAATTTGTAGCGTAATGTTCTGCAAATGGAATTACTATTAAATAAGAAAAAAAAAAAAAAAGTAGTATTAACAAAAGTGTGTTTTCTTGTTAAAACACACATACACACACATAAATATATATACATATTGATATAAAAAATATTTAGTATAACAAGAGATTAATTTAAAAAGTTTTGTTAAAATTCTATTAATTTCAGATTTTGTTTATTGCATGTATATAATTATTGCAGATATTAAACGTTTCATAGAGTATATGTGCTTCCAAAAAATGCATTTTCGATACAGAGAGCTGAAAAATTTATATTTATGCTCAAAAAAGCCTTTCATGCAAAATGTTTCTCACGCTCTTTAAATCAGAAAAATACATTATTCATAAATTCAAATTTTTATTCTTCAGCAGTCTGTAAAACAAACATTTCACTACATTTGTATATTTCTATAAATAAACATGTTCCAGAAAAGAATTGCAGTTTTTTTTTTTTTTTTTTTTTTTTCTTAACAGCAGAGAATAAAGAATATGTATATTCAGATTTTTTAGTTCTGACCTATTATTTATAAAGGAAACATTCATTTTAGAAATTCGATTATAACGCTTAATTTAACAACTGTTTTAGAATCACACACACACACACACACAAAAAAAAAAAAAAAAAAAAAAAAAAAAAGAACACTATACTTCATTTTATTATTAAAAGAGAGTTATTCTGCTTAGTTTGTTAACTAAACTTCCTTATATTCTTAACATTATTAATAAAATGATGATTTAGAAAAAAAAAAAAAAAAAATCTAGAAACATTAATAAAAAAAAAAATGACGGAATATAATTAGCTACATATTGAATAATGAAAATTAAATATATTTTTTATACACTGGTAGCAAAAACCATCTCTGTTATTTGAAAGTTTTTGTATGAGTAAAATAAAAATTCTTATATATATATATATATATATATACATAAAAAATAAAAAATAAAAACATGATATATTAAATATTGTACATTAATTCTTAACTATTTATGTTTTGTTCTGATAGGTAAACATTAAAATGCTCAGCTTCGTAATTTCATATTAATAAAATTATAAATATAGTTCTTATAAAACATAATTCAATAAATTTAAAAAACAAGTTTTTGTAATGTTGCTAATAATTAAAAGTATACTTTTATCAAGGCTTTAACATTTTTATGTGATAATATAGTTAGCCAATTAATTTTACATAGGGTATAAATTGAATAAATTTAGAAATAAAACTATGTTGATAATTGTATTTGAACTGATAAGAAATAAACTATATAGCTATTTTTTTTACATCTGAATTTATAAACGAATCTCATTTTTCGAAAGTTTATCAATTAGATTTAAGACCCACTTTCTTACAATAATAAAAATAGAAAATTCATTAATGTTCAGATATATATATTTTTTTAATGTAATTTATCTTATTAAGACAGAATAGATGTTATACCCAGTTTATTAGCTATGTTCAGCGTTCACATAAAGGGACACGTGGATACCATAAAATATAGTATTCTTATACAATATATTTTTTGAAATATATCAATGGATTTTATTGGTTAGCAAAGTCTAAAATTTCTATATAAAAATAGTGGTACCAAATTTCTTTTTCTGAGATCCCTGGTTATGTTCTCTGATGAAATAAATGGGTATAATTCATAGCTCCATACCTGCCAACATATTAAATAATATTCTGTAGTACTGTTAGTAACCGCCCTTTTTTCTACACTACTTAGTTTTTAGAGTAATCTTGATAAGCAAAAAAAAAAAAAAAAAAAATATATATATATATATATTTATAATGTGTTTTGAAAAATAAATGTTTTGAAAATTTTTTTATAATGTGTTTGTGCAGCATTTTTTTAAGCATATCTGTTAAGAATATAGCAAATTATTTGAGGTTTTTTTAATTTTAAAGTAATATACCATTAGTATTAAAATTTTACGTAACACCTGTTTTTAAATATGCAACTCGATTAAGAAGACTCATGTGTGTTTTATTGCTTATGGTGTATAATTAAAAAAAAAAAAAAAAAAAAAAAAAACTGGCTGGAAATACCAGGAAATTTCGTTTCCAGGCAGTGTTGCCAGTTTTGGCGGATGTTTTATTCAATAATTACTAATAATTTTTAATTGCAATATATGCCTAATCCCTCCGAAGAATAATCGTCTAATACATATATCAAATATCACTTTTTTAAATTATTGGCGTTTATTGAATAAAAAAAAACACCAGATCTGGCAACCTGTTGCCAGGGGTTATAGTTCCCCCCTTTTTTTTCAGGACACTTTAAAAGATGAGAAATTTTCACCTCTTTTTTCTTAGATAAATCTTCATTGTATTTTTAAAATATTATGTTGTGATTAAGCAGTGTCGAAATTATTGTATAAAAATAGTGGTAACAAAAATGGCATAAATTTATCTTTTTTCAATATGTGCTGAGAAAAAAAATGGGGGGGGGGGGCGAAGACTACTCCTGCGTTGCATATTTATTAAGATAAAATAGGACTAACTCATTATTTAATTTATTGTTCTTTATTATATATTTTTTTCAGTGTGAACATATTAAAATATTTAACCCCTTAACGGTGGCATGTTTTTCAAACACCTGCCCATAAAGTCCACATTTTTGTCTAATTAAAAAAAAATAGACTGAAAATAAATACATGAATAATACATAAAGATATTCTGTACATATTTTTTAATACACCATATATAGTTTGGTACTGGCTGGTGCTTTCGTGTACCCTAAAATGTTAAAGGAAAGACACATGTGGGGCGTGGTCATAGCCCGTGAATATCACGGGAGCGAGAAGGAAGGAGTTAAAGAATATATTAGGTCGTTGCAAAAGTTCGTGCGGACGCGGATCGTTTTATTGCCTCCAAAGACGAGAGCTTCTATCGCCGTGGTATACATTTGTTACCCGAAAAATGGGCGAAGGTTGTAGAAAGTAATGGAGAGTATTCTGATTAAAAATTGTGATTTGATTTGATGTATTTTTATGAAATGAAGCAATAAAAAACCACACGAATTTATGCAAAGACCTAATATTTGCAGCAAAAAATTGGAAATAATTAAATTGCTATTTATAGTTTATAGTCAAATGTATTTAAAAATAAATGGTGAAAATAAGTTTCCTATTCATAATTTCCCATTATGGATTTCTTCTTCTTCTTCTTCTTTTTTTTTTTTTTTTTAACTAAATCAATGTTGAAGAAAACTGTTTCCACAAAATAAATCGTTTCAATAATATATCAATGCAAAATTTAACTTAATTAATCTTAGCAATAAAAAAAGTTATCTTAATGATGTCGTATAATACGATTTTTCTTTTAACAAAACTAAAGTTAAACTTAAATATAAACTTTTATCCAAGATTCACTATACAAATTTGTTTCAATATATGGAATAGCTGTATTATATACCAAATATCCTCAAGGGAAAAGTTTGCAAATTAAGTCCAGAAACCAAGTAGAAATCCGCAATTCAATTATTCCATAAGAATATTACTATTGTACGAAAATGGTATAGTTCTGTATACAGTTATCTGTAATGCTAATTAAAAATGCTAATTAAATTCGTTTGACGAATTAGGTTTTCATATCTGACTTTTCGGTACTACACTTAAATGACATGTCTAAGTAATAACATTTGTGGAAGATGTTAATTGTAACTTACGCTTTTCTAGTACTTTTTTATTTTAATTCTCGGACAAAAAGATTCATTATAATATTCTTTATTAATTAATATATCAATATTCTTTTAATTATTATTTGGCAAGTGTTGACGTCTAAATATTATTCTTGTATTTTAACAATAATATAAATGATTATTTATTTTGTGAATTTCATTTCTGGGTCATTCCATGTCAAACCATCGCAGCTAAACACCTGATCCCTTCATACTTTTATGAAATAGGGTTCGCTTATTTGTTCTATAGAGAAATGAATGTATACCAAATAAGTCCCTATCCCCTTTAATTTATTATATATAGGCAACAAAAATGGGTAAAAGGTGCAAATTTTCAAAATTGCATACTTGTCAACATTCTAATTATGAACTGGAAGATTTTTTTTTGTACACGCCCCTTTTTTTACACCTTTTTTTTACGTGTTTTTCTTCTTATTTAATCGTATTTAAATTTGGTGAAAATTACTCTAAAAATATACTGGTGTAGAAAAAAAGGGGCGTGTACTAAAAATCTTCCAATTTATAATTAGGATGTTGCATACTTGCCAACATCCTAATTAATATTCTGTAGTGTCCCTTTTGTTACACCAGTAAATTTTTAGAGTAATATTCTCCAAATGCAATTACGATTAGATAAAAAGTAAAAGACTCTAAAAAGGTACTGGGGTGAAAAAGAAGGCGGAGATAACAATACTACAGAATATTAATTAGTGTGTTAGCAAGTATGAAATTCATCTACTACAAATGTGCCCATATTTTGTTCCCTAATTAATTTACAGATATAAGATTGGTTTCATTTGAAATATTAGAGAGATTATAATGCACGCTTTCAAATGATGTGTCAAATGCATATATATTTACAAATTTTTCATTTTAAAGTAAAACATATAGACCTTTGAACTTCAATAACTCAAAAAGTACATGTTTAATTTTCTTTCAGAAATTATATGTTGATCTTACGTTTATTGTCTTTGTGAGTTTCATGATGGGGCGGAGTTATAAATTAAAATGAAACTCTCCATCAGTATTTTCGTTTTGAATTTGTATACCGAATATTTTACGATTTACTTTGGGTGGGTCAAATTAACGCGTATAGAAATGCCCTTAAAGGAAAATAGTTAATTAGAATGTTTTTGTAATGAATAAATGCATGATACAGAGCTGCCAACCTAATCCGGCAAACTGTTAACGCCCATTGAAAAACGCCCCTTTTTCTACACCACTTAATTTTTAGAGTATTTGTTTACTTCATTCATCGTAAATATATTTGAAGAGAATTACTCTAAAAATTTAGTGGTGTAGAAAAAGGGGCGGTACTAACAATTTGCCGGATTTGGTTGGCAGCTCTGATGATATATATATATAAAAAAAAATTAATTATGAAAGTTTGTAGTTTAGGAATGTTAATCTTCTGGTTGGGTACAGTGCAACAATTTAAGGCCTAAACATAGGTGCCAACATTTCAATTTATTCCGGGGTATTATAAGCCCCGCTTTTAATCCATACCACTTATTTTGTAAAAGCATTTTTGTTCAAATTTTATTGAAGCCATACATTAGAGAAAATTTTTCTATAAATAAAGTGGAGCGAAATAATACTCCGGAATAATTTAAAATGTTGATAACTATGGGTTAAACAACATAAATCAGCTAGTTTTAATGTGTGTGTTGGTGGAGGAAGATAATTTAACCTCGGGTTTAGATTGAAAATACAAATAACTTACAATTATATTAAAATCTGAATTTAAAATTAATTAATAATAATAATAATAAAACATACTTTTTTCATTTCGTCTACTAAAAAAAACAAAAACAAACTTGCATTAGTAGAAATATAGTTACAAAGATTTAAGGCATTTTGAAGTGGTGAAAAATCTTTACATTAAATTTAAAAGATGCACGAGCACTGAACATTTCTTCAGGAGACGGTGTATAAATTATTCTAGTGACAGTTACGGGAATTTACAAACCAATAAAATTTGTGCAATTATTGTATGAATTTAATTGATTCTTTCTTTCTTTACTCAGTTCCTACAAACTGCAGTAAATCACCATTAATGTAACATTTTCTTGTATATGAAAAACACAAACAGAATGGGTTCCACTTGCTCGACAGCCAAAATGAAGTTTTTTGGTTTTAATTCTCCAAATATAAAAAGTACGATTTTAATGCCTGGATACTCATCCTTGAATTGTTTCAAAACTTCCTTTAAATAATACAACACTAATATTTTCTCTATGAGTCTTCACTGTATTAACTTTCTTTGATGCATAATATTAATAAGAGTAATAAAACTAATGTGTTATTAATAATAATTAAAACCTACCAAAAAATACTCTGATTGTTATAAAGCCGTAATTTTATCTTTCTTTTCCGGGGAACTAAACAGCACCTAGCTCCCAATTATCACTAATCCCTGATAGATAGGGCACAATATTGAATGCGGACAACTGCAATTTGCAATCAAGTTTCGCATACATTATGTGTTTTATTGTATTTGCAGATTTTTTTTTTTTTTTGTAAAAATTGTGATATGTTAGTATGAAAATACTAATGAAAGGTTGCAGGTTGCATTTTAATTTATAACTCAGCATCCTATGTACGTTCCATTTTGAAACTCACGATAATTATAGACAACTAGCTGACCCGTCCGGCTTCGCACTGATGAACAAATTTTAGTTAAAGATGGATTGATATGTAAAAAATCAAGAAATATATCAGTTTATATGTTATAGTCAGGCAATATTATTAACTGGAAAGTCAAAATATAATTTTACAATTATTTTTTTTAATTAGTTGTTAAATGTTGGCAATTTTTACTTAATGCTATTTATTTATTTATTTATTTATTTCATAAAAAGAAACATTTCTTTACTCATGAATAAAAAATATTGAAAAATAAACCTATGTCATGAAAATGTTTTTGATAAAATTGACGTCATAATAGCTTTAATTATTATTTATTTTTTCATTTCGCAAATATATTTAATTTTTTCCATAATTGATTATTATTTTAATAATGTATATTAAAGTAGAAATCAATAATATGAAACAATATTCGTACAATATATACTATTACAGAATCTGGTGTGAAACAACCACACGACTTCCATTACCCACTATTACACGTAATATATACAATTTTTTGGAGATATTACTTGCATTTTTTGAGATTTTCGAGTAAGAGAAACTTGATACACATATAAAGACACATACAACAGAGTTTGCATAGCGAGTTAAAAAATAAGGGGAAAAAAATAGATAGTTATTTTTTTAAACACGAATTTCCGAGATCTAAAACTGAACTACCTAATCAGGATGACCGTTAATATTCCTGTAATAAGCACGTAATACTTGAGAAAGGTTATCTAAATTGGATTAAAGAAAAAATTTTCAAGAATACGTTAGAGCCGTTTTTGAGATACCAACTTTTACCAAAACTTAACATACTCAATTATTGACTTAAAAACAATAATTCCATACAAAAGGATATTTAATAGGAAGTTAACATGGCGAGTTTGAAAAAAATCCGTACAGGCGTTTTTAAAGGAACGCACTTGCGAAGTCTGAAATTGAGCTGTTTATAGAGGACGCCTATCAATTTTCCTGAACTAAGCAAGTTTTCAATCGAAAGGGCATCTAATATATTATTTATATAGCAACTTTGAAAAAAATCATTAGAGGTGTTTTTGAATATGGGCTTAGGGTCCCATTTCTGGTTTTCGATGACCCAATTCCGGTTTTTCAATTTTCACGAAAATTTGGAAAATTTATCTGTACACCAGACCTGAATCACTTGTGAAGTTTAGTAGTACTATTTTTATTAGTTTTGGCGATATGACAGCCAGAAAATTACACACACACGTGCACATATACACACACACTGACCAATTGCCAAAACCTATACAATACTTCCACTACCTACGGTAGTAGGGTAATTGAAGTAAACACATACATCTCGTATTTACTACGATAATATACAGATTTTCGTATTACGTTTTCGACCGCCAAATACAAAAATCGCCAATGACGATAGATATCAAATCTATGCTTTGTTTTCAATTAAAATATTGAAAATTTTAATTAAAAATTTATTTTACCAAAATTTATTATAGCTTCTAGCACTTAGAGAGAGACAGTGTAACTTTTGATTATTGAAAGAAAAAAAAAAAAAAAAAAAAAGCAATCGGCTTTTTAGTTCTAGCGACCGTTCTCTACATATGCATATAAACCTTTCTTTTTTTATATATTAGTATAGCTATAGAGCATAGGTATATTAAATAGGTTTCCAGTCAACATAATGTAACTCAAATAATTAAATGCTATTTACATTTCAGTAATGGCTGTATGCGCTATGTATATTGAGCTACTTGCCATAACTGTTAGTTGCTAAAAATAGTCGCCAAATAAATTTAAACATCTCAATACGCAAGCGAAGTATGACATCACTGACCTCCCGTGGATGCAAGAAAAAGATTTTCCATGTTAATCGCTCATTGGATTTTTTTTTTTTTTTTTTTTTTTTTTTTATTAAAATTCTAGAAGAATTATTTCTCGATTTTAATCCTCATATTTGGGTATAGATATGTATTAGTTATTGTATGCATGCGTTAGATTGAGTTATTTTGCTGTCAAATTGGCAAAATTTTAATTTTAAATTTCAAAACTGTCACCCTTGGCGTTTTTTGTATTTGGCGATCAAAAACGTAATAAGAAAATATACATGCCAGATGTATATTTTCGTAATATGTATTGTACGAAATATTGTTTCATATTATTCGTTACACTCTTAATATAAGTTTTTAAAATAACCATGATTTTTGAAAGGAATTAAATTATATTCGCCAGATAATTTGGCGATATTTTTTTTTTCTGCCAAGGATGACGGATATAAAATCTATTCCGCTGCAACATATTAGTATATTATATCAGATACTTTATTTAGACATTTGAAAACAAATTTGACTTCAAATTATGATAGAATATTTATCCTTTCCCTTTTAATTAGTTTATTAGTTGGATGTTTATTGTGTAAATATCATCCTTTGAAATGAAATGTTTATGTTTTCAATCGAATATGGAAATTTGCCATTTTTTTTCTAGAGTTTTGAAATTTAAAATTCCAATTTTATCAATTTTACAACAAAAACAATTTAATCTAACGGATGCACATGATAGCTAATACATATCTATATCCAAATATGGGGATTAAAATGGGGAAATAATTTTCCTCGATCATTATTATTTTTTTACAAAAAATCCCGTTCACTTTTTATATTATTGTTCGCGTGAAAATATATTTTATTATCTGTCTGAAAATAAATTAATTCGTAAATCTTTTTGGCAACAATTATAAATTAAAATAAATAATATTATAAAATAGAATTTCTTATTTTATTTTATTTTATTTATTTATTTATTTTTAAATTCCAATTTCGTTTACACACATCAGTTTAAACCACGGAGTAATAAAGACTCCGTGTTTTAAACATTGATGCTTAGATATTATATCATATCATATCAAATTAAATTATTAGAAAAATAAACACTTTTAATTCTATAATGACGTCAGATTTAACGAGTAAGTTTAACAATTAAAAAAGCTTTATATGAATTTCAATTTAATGCACGTGCAAATATATTTCTTTTCTTTTCACGTCAAGATATTTTAAAAACGAAATGATATGTAAATGTTTCTTTTATGTTGGCAGCAGCTAATTTTTTTAATATTTCATTATTTCCATTTCTATCACGGCTTCTATGGGGATTTTAATTAAAATGATCAGATTTTAAACTAAAATTTATTTTATCAAAATTAAATATAGCCTATAACAATATGGCATACTGTAGCTTTCGGTCAGTGAAAGAAGTTTTTAAATCGGTTCAGTAGTTTCAGAGATTACCCTCCACAAACAAACAATTTTTTGCGCTTTATATAATGATATAGATATAGAATAGATAAGCATAAGAATAACATATATTTAAAAAAAATATATAAAATATGTACTTTTTGAGATAGTAAAGGTCAAAAGTCAAAATATTTGACCTTGAATGGAAGAAAAGTAAATAAATATGCGCATGTGATATATCTCTTCAAAGCCCGTATTATAAAATTTCTAATAATATAAATTTTATATCTCTAAGTTATCCCATTTTATTTCAATTTATTTATTTTCCTCAAATTTGAGAAAAATTATACTTTTTAAGGTTAATTAAGCCTAAATAAACTAAATACAACAAAATTTGAAAAAAAAAAAAAATATATATATATATATATATATTCTGTGTAAGAAATCTTATTCATCTTGTACTCAGGATATTGAAATAAAGAGGATGAAATTTGCTCTTATATGTTTTAGCGTTCTCTTCAATAGTCAAAGGTGATTTCCGAGTATAAAGTTTTGCTTTATTTGTATAATACTTTCTTATTTACCCCCAGAAAGAATTTTCAACCGCAAAGAGAAGATAAACCATGCCCCCTAATGTAATGATTAAACAAAGATTCCAGATGGAGGAGGAGGTGAGACACATAACACGCTAGTAGAAGCTTATATACAGTAACCGCCGCTTAATAAAATCACTGGTTAATAAAATCAGCCGCTTAATCTGATCAAATCTCCAGGACCGGAATCAAATCAATACAAACTACTTTTAAAGCCGCCGCTTAATAAAATCAGCATCGCCGGTTAATAAACTCAAAAATATCCTCAGCAGCCAAAAATATCATTTATGCACACTAAAAAAATTTTTTATTTACATTGTGATTTTTTTTTTTAGAAAAAGAAATTAAAGCACAACAAACCCTCCATTATCGCTCATTGTTCAATATTTTATACTTGCAGCATAGTTACAAATTAAACACGCCCCGCAACTTATCTCCTTAACAATTTCAAGGAACGTATTTTGCAAAGTTCAGTAATAAAATACAAATCTGTTTTTTTTTTTTTTGTCTAATTATTAGAAGGCAATTTCTAGTTCTTATTTTGAAATTACTATAATTCATGAGGTTTAAACGAAAGATTTTAAATTTATAAGAACAGCGTCATCTTTGGTAAGATAATGATGATTTTCCTCTAACGAAAGTGCACGGGAAGGGAATTTACAATGCGTTTAATTTACTTATATCGAAGAAACAATTAATTAATTATCTACCAAAAATTAGTTAATACTGTTTACTAATTATATTATTCGTTACCTTTTGAAGTTTCTTTCGAAATTCAGGGAAGTAATACCTTTTCCTTAAGGGCGGGAAAGTTCGCCGGATATAAAAATCAGCCGCTTAATAAAATCACTTTGGCTCAGAACGAATGTGATTTTAATAAGCGGCGGGAACTGTATACCATAATATATTCCAGCTAACAAAATATTCGCACCAAGCAAATTCTGATTTCTATATGCTATTCTTCAGCTGTCCTTTAAATAGGACAATCGGATAAAATGGGTTAAATAGGAAACGAAATATGGGCACATTTGTCGTAGAAGAATTTTGAAAATTTGCATTTTTTCATAGATTTCGATATTTTAATTTATTCAGCAGTATTTGAAGCACCGCCTTATAAAATTTCGCTATACAGTAAAGTCTCGTACAACGAGGGGGCAGAGATGAAAAATAAATAAACAGTTTTATTTTTTAAAACCACTAAATTTTTAGAGTACCAATATACTGGTTCATGCACTCGATTTTGTTTTTATATAAAGCAGTTACTTTGATATGAAATTAGTGGTACTAAAAAATAAAATTGTAATATTCATGAGGCAAACTTGCACCAGTGTTGTACGAGACTTTACTGTAATTAAAGTGGTGCGAAATAAAGGCGGGGCTAAAAATACTGCAGAATAAATTAAAATGCTGGCATCTATGTTTTTTACCTATTTTTGCAGCTCTGTATATCAAAAACTAAAAGGAATAGGGACTTATTAATTGGCATACATTCAATTCTCCATGGAACGAATAAATGAGCCTAATTTCATAAAAATCTGGGGAGGGGGGGGGGTAAGGTTAAAAATGCAGCCTTTTTGTGTTGATTTGATGTGGAATGACCCTTCTTTAGGATTTAATTTAAAGAATTTACTTATTGCTGATTTTATAAAAACATGTCTTTAAAAAAATAATAATAAAATTAGAACGAAAATCCGACTTTTATAATTTGCCAGCTATGTATTAGGAGAAGGATATATATAAATATATAAACTTCCCTCTAATATTTCTTCAAATTAAACAACAAATTATGAACTTTAGACAACGAAATATTTTTATAATTACTTTAAATGATGAATAAAATTGTTTGCTTAAAATAAAAGATCTAACTAATGTACCAATGGGAAATTTGAACCACTTAAACTTTGCTATAATAATTGGTCTGACGTCATTGTAGTGGAATAAGATTTGCCTGTTAACGAAAATAAAAACTGCAAGTAACAAATAAACTTTCACCCAAGATTCAATACACGGAATAGGTTTCAATATGTACGGTTTTAATATACTTTCAGAATATTATATAATAAATACGTTCAAGAGAAAAGTTTTCAGATTAAATCCCAAAATCAAATAGAAATTCTCAATTATATTCCATCTTCATATTATAGTAATTTTATTATTTCATAATAAAATTACTATAATATGAAGATGGTACAGTTTTATGTACAGTTATAAGTAATACTATAGCTGTACTACAATAATAAACTATTATAATAATACTAATGTAATAAATTCTAATTTACTAATTAAATTTCTCTTACGAATAAGGTTTCCATATCTTCATTTCGTTACTGCGTGCAATAGGAATCTTTAAGTAATAGTTTTTATGAAAATAGTTAATTGTAACTTACGTTTTTTTAAACTTCTCTTTTAAATTTTAGGATGAAAGCATTTATTTAATTTTTTTTTTTTTTTTTTTTTGTTGTTGTTGTTGTTGTTATGAATATTTGACAACAGTTTCCGTTTAAAAATTATCATTATATTACACCAATCATGATAAACTTTGATCTTATTTGTAAAATTCTGTTGTTTCAGAAATTATTAAAAGAATTTACTCAAAGTTTATTTTGTAAAAGTATTTAAAAAGAAAAAGTAAAATGAAACGAATTTTCGATTTTTAAAATTCGCTAACTGTCTTTTCAAAGCAAGAAACAAATAATTCTGTAAACTTCCTTCTGAAATTCCATCAATTGCAGGGATGGAACACGGGCGCAGAATTCATACCGGAATCTGTTTAAGAAATTTCTCCACCTATAATATCGTTGATTCAGGAGGTCGAAAATTTTCTTATATTGATAGTGGTATGAATTCTGCGCCCGTGTTCCATCCCTGCAATTGAAATAACAAATTATAAACTTTCTTTGTTTAAAGTTAAGTAAATTCTTGAATTAAGTAAAATTAAGTAATTTCTTGAAAATTTCTCAAACTGTATTTCCTATAGAATTATAACAATAAAAAATTCAACTTTTAAGAGAAACATTCTTTATTATTCTGGAATAATTCTTACAGAAAATTTCAAGAACACTTGCGAGTCTAATCCTTTTATTTATTTATGAATTCAATTCCGTTATTTGTTGACATCTTATCAAATATATGTTTTGACTTGAGTGTTGCATCGCTTTCAGTTTTCAGTCTTTTTAAACTTTTTCTTTTGCGTATTACAAAATATTTTAAGAAACATATTGATATATTTATTTATTTTATGAGCTTCAGAGTTAAAATTATTAGGAGAATTTTGAAATAATCCAAATAAAGTTGATTTTCTTTTACCGATAAATATGTAACAGCGATTCTCCGAAAACCTTTCGTTATGTAAATAGGGGTCGCATTTTCCGCTTTTTTTTTTTTTTTTTTTAGACACTTTCAAGAATGAGAAACGTCTGCTCTTTTTTACTTCCACTATTTTTATAGAAAAATCTCTGTTTCGTTTAACCTTCAACTGTCCTATTGTTCCTCTGGTCAATGGTGCTAAATTTAGGGAATATTTTATTGAATATAAACCATTAAATTTTAACTGTAATTACTGCCTAATCACGTCGAACGTTGTTTGTATATAATATATTTAGTGTCATTCTTCAAAATTATTGGTGGTAAATGAATAAAAGAGCCAGTAAATTTGTCAATATATTTTAGTGCGTTAGGGACGGCAAAGGATTAATCATGATACATTACTATAAAAACATCATAAAAAGTTTTCGGTGAAATTAGTGGTAGCAAAAAAGTCGAAAATTTTTCATCGCTGAAAGTGCCCTAAAAAAATGGTAGAATATGCTACCCCTGCGTAAGCATAGCTCAAAGTCTCCGCCTTTGTTTAGGACACTTTGAGCGATGAGAAAAAAATGCAACTACTATTTTCATGTAAAAATTCTTACAACATTATTATTATTATTATTTATTTCTTTGTCTTTAAATAGTATAGAGATTATTGCATAAATACAGTGGTTGCAAAACGTGATCATTCCTGAAAATGTTTTTAAAAAAAAAAAAAAAAAAAAAAATGGGTGAGGCTTTGAGCTCTGTATGTGAGCATAGTTGCCAACATTTTAATTTACTCCAGAGTATTTTTAGGCCCGCCTTTATTTCGCATAGCTGCGATTATTTTAATTTATTCCGGAGTACTTTTAGCACCGCCTTTATTTCGTACCACTTTTTTTTTTTTTTTTTTTTTAAGTATTTTTTTCTTATTTGATCAAAGTTATATATTAGAGAAAATTTTTCGATATATAAAGTGGTGCGAAATAAAGGCGGAGCTAAAAGTACTCCGGAATAAATTAAAATATTGGCAGCTATGATTTCGCACCCTTTCATTTATCAAAAATTTTTCTCCAATCTATAACTTTGATAAAATAAGAAAAAATGACCCTTAAAAAGTAAGTTGTATGAAATAAAGGTGGTGCTAAAAATACTCCGGAATAAATTAAAATGTTGCAGCTATGTGCAAGTCACTTGTTATTTATGTAATTAATTGTGACTTGTGAATTTTTAATACTATTTGAATTCTAGTTCAAAAGTATTATTTCTAGTCTAAATTATTTTCTTTTAAAAACATATAATGAAAATGACAAGGATTGAAATTAAACATTACTCTCGATTTTAAGAATCAGCAACAGCAATGATTCATTTTTTTAAATTACCTTTTTCCAGAATTTGCTTAAAGGATTCCCCCAATGCTTATTTCGCAAAAATATTTTTGTTGATTCATGGGAAGCGGTAAAGGCGACAGCCGATCAGAAGTAGACAGTCATGTGACCAGAAAGAGAAACAAAACTCATTCTTTTTCTTTTTTTTATTATTAATTCTGTTTTTCTCTCGGAACTATTCAAAAAAACGGAAGTAACTTTTTCTTGAATTGACATTCTAATATTCAGGCTGAATTCGTACAGCCAAGTAATCCATTAATTGTTATATTATTAAAGCAATAAGTATTCTTCTGTTTATTCTTTATAATTCATTCAAGGCATAAAAAAAATGCCTTTATACGTATTCTGAATGTTTAAACCTGTGCTAAAGTTTGTGAAAGATTCTGTTTTTATTCATAAAATTCTGAAAGAAAATCTCTGATTAAAGTCAACTATAGTAAGCAATCGGATTTCATATTTATTGAATTGTATGGTCTAAAATGTTTCTTCAAGCGACCACAGGAAATGCAGGAGAGAGGTGAGTTAGCTTTTCTTAATATTATGCATGCTAAAACTTAGTTTCGTTTTAGTAAAATGTTTTTGATGCAGCTCAATTCTTTATGCATGAGTCTAGTTATAATTAATCAACATGTGTTTGGTCCGTCCTAGAGCCATGAGTCTATCGATGATTTATATAGATATATATAAAAAAAACTATATATATTTAATATGTATTTGATATTCTTATTCTTATTCTTATTCGTAATCATTTATTCTTAAAATGATTTATTTTTGTTCTTGAATGTTTGTTCTGTAATTCGAAGGCCTATTGTTATGTGTATTTAAACTTATATATTCTAAAATGCCGAAATTATCTAAGCAAGTTTTATTATTTGAAAATTTATGTAAGGAAATCGATAGTTTTAGAGATAGAGTAAAAGGGTGTAGTAAAGATGAAGAATCTAAGGTTAAATTATTAAAAACCAAAGTTCAATCGTATGATCATGAAATCGCGGAAATATTTAAAAAATTATCCGCTAAAGAGAATGAGGATTATATGGATATGTATTTGAGATATAAGGGAGTGGTTTTTGATTTACTGGTGGAGTTAGAGGACAAAACAGAAGTAAATGCGTGCGATTCAGATACTCACGCGGAAAATAAAGATGAGAAAAATGGTAAATCGTCTCTTATTAAATTACCTAAATTTGATCTTCCAAAATTTTTTGGTGAAACCGAAAATTGGATTTCTTTTAAAGAAATTTTTAATTCGACAATTCTACAAAATAATCAATTATCCAAAATTGAAAAATTGCAATATTTACATTCTTCAGTGCGCGGAAACGCAGCTAAATTAATTCGAGGATTCGCTCTAAAAGAGGAAAATTTAGATCAATGTTGGGGAATATTAAATGAAAGATATGAAAATAAGAGACAATTAGCATTGAGTCAAACTAACAAAATATTTTCTATGAAAATTGTAAAAGCAAACAATGCTAAAACTTTACTTGAGTTATTAGATACTTGTAACGAAGCCGTCAGAAACTTAAAAACTTTGGGTTTAGATTCTAATGCGTTAAGCGACTTAATTATAATAAAATTCATGATGGGGAAATTGGATGAATCGTTAAAACAGAGATGGGAATTAATGTTGGACAGTGATAAATTGCCTGATCTTGATCTTTTTAGGAAATTCGTTGAGCGCGAAGCGCGCGGTGTTGAAGAGATAAAATGTAAACAAGACGTAAAATTTACTAATTCGAAAAATATACATAATGTACTGAGTACAATTGTGAAAAGGGAAAATACGTGCATTCTTTGTAATGAGCATCATGCGCTATTTAAATGTCCGATATTTAATTCAAAACCGGTTAATGAAAGATGGAAATTCGTTGAATTAAATAAATTATGTCAAAATTGTTTACGCCAAAATCATAGGCTGGAGAATTGTAGGATAGACATTAATTGTAAAAATTGTGCAGAAAAACATCATACATTGCTACATGTTTATGGTAGAAATATAAATTCTGAAAGGGCGAATCATGTATCGCCAGACATTTCAGTTTCTAATAGTGCTCAGTTTTATTCTAGTAATGTTTTGTTATCTACAGCACTAATTAAAGTTAAATCGAATAAAGGAAAAATTATGCATTGTAAAGCTTTGATAGATAATGCTAGTCAAAATTCATTAATTACTAAGGAATGTGCTAAGCGACTAAATTTGCCCTTACGGAGCACGTCGCATAGTATAATAGGGATTAATTGCGTTTTAGCAGAAACTGCTCTCAACGAAACAGAATTTAAATTCACTCCGCATTTTTCGTCGGAGTCATTTTCAGTCAGCGCTTTTATAGTTGATAGGGTTACCTTACCTCTCCCTAATTTCCAACTACCGCAACATGATTGGCCACACATAAAGGGATTACAACTAGCTGATCCCAATTATTATGCTAGTGGTCCCATCGATATTCTTCTTGGGGCAGAAATAGTCGCCTCAATCTGCAATGGCAGTCCAATTCAAGGGCCAGCAGGAACTCCTACAGCATTCCCCACAAAGCTGGGTTACCTCCTTTCAGGACGAATAAACAGTTTTCAATGTACAAATATCAGTTTAACGTGTCATATGACTGTTGATGATGATATCAACAACACTTTAAAACAATTTTTTGATACAGAATCAATTCCAAATGTAGAATAAAAAAAGATAGAAAATGATCCTGTGGAAAATATTTATTTCACAAAACCAAAAAGGAATACGCAGGGAAAATATGCAGTTCATCTACCTTTTAAGCCAGATAAGGCACTAGGTGACAGTAAGTCAGGTGCTATTTCAAGATTTCTTTCCATTGAAAATAAATTTAAAAGTAATCCACAATTAAATGTGGAGTATTCGAATTTCATGAACGAATCTTTGGGTCATATGAAAAAATTAAATCAAAACAAATTTAGTGAAACGCCACATTATTATTTACCGAATCATGCTGTGGTAAATGCAAACTCTGAAACAACAAATTCGAAAGAATATCCCAATGATCCATTATCAGTCTATGAATTAAACAGTGTCACCCACAAAACAGCTTGTGCACCCATTGTTAACTTCTGTATCCGAGCAGCTCCTCCTATCCCACCTACCAATTCTATGCATCATTCCTGTCCCTCACTTGTGGGTTTAGTGCAAAATGCTCGCATGTCTGATTTAACCCTTTACGGTGCCAAAAAAGGTGTCGACAATGTTAATCATAATTCTGTATCAATACAAGGTGAAAAATGTGATAAAACTCTGTCCCTAGAACCAGTCTCTCCTCTTAAATCATCTGATATTCCAATTAACTGTCAAAAATTATCTGCTTATGAGTCTAATGTTTTCATAGAGGAAAATCTGTCTGAAAGTACTTCGATCATTGACTTTCCTGCGAATTCTCATTCACCTTTTTCAAGCTCTGTTAAAAGAGTACCGATTTCTGCGACTTTGAGTCCAAATCGTTTTATTGATATTCGAAAACACCTCCTGAGCTATAAAGTTGAAAATACCCTAAAAAATGAAAATACGATGTTAAATAAGAAAAATCTCGCACTTCAGAAAATTTTAGAGAATCAAGATTCCCCTACTAAAGACCTCCACATGCATAAAATACCACCCATGTACCCTCTACATTCAGTTGCAGTTCAGGAACAACCTTTGACAATACCCTTGTAGCAAGCTGTAAACCTCCACTCGCTCTGAATCTTCAAGAAAAACACCCCATATTACTTCCCAAAGCAAATCACGTTACTTCCTTGATAATAACATATTATCATAACTTAAGCTCCCATGCTGGTCCCAATTTAGTACTTTCACTCCTTAGAAACAAATTTTGGATTCCCCACGGACGCTCCACCGTAAAATCAGTATTAAGACAGTGTATACTCTGTTTTCGACTGTCAGCTAAGCCAATAATTCCAAAGATGGGGGATCTACCCTCAGAAAGAATCACACCCATTCGGCCCTTTTCGAAGGTTGGTGTCGATTTCGCGGGACCAGTAATGACAAAATGTCAACATAAACGAAAAGCGACAACCTTTAAATCATATATTGCCCTTTTCATCTGTATGGCGACAAAGGCAGTGCATCTTGAATGTGTTTCAAATCTTTCTACAGAAGCCTTTCTCGCAGCCTTGAAACGCTTCATAGGTAGGCGTGGATACCCCTCTGACATATTTTCGGACAATGGCAGAAATTTTGTCGGAGCCCATTCTTACCTAAAACAGCTATTTTCTTTATTCAAAGAAGAAAAATTACAAAATTTTGCTTCCCAACACCAAATAACCTGGCACTTTATTCCCCCGTATGCTCCAAATTTTGAGGGACTCTGGGAAGCGTCGATAAAATTAGCCAAACATCATTTGGTAAAAATCACACAAGGAGATATATTAACGTTCGAGGAACTTTCCACCCTTCTATGTCAAATAGAGGCTGTTATAAATTCGCGGCCTCTAACACCATTGTCCAATGCTCCTAATGATTGCGCAGCTTTAACACCAGGACATTTTTTGATTGGATCTGCATTATTAGAATTGCCAGAACTACCATTAACAAACAATTCTCTTAGTCTTTCTTCTAGGTATAAGCTCTTATTGCAGATGAAGGAAACGTTTTGGAAGAGGAGGAAAGCACAATACCTGCCAACATTGCTGCATAGATCCAAAAGAACCAACAACCACCGTCACAACTTTTCTCCAGGGGAACTCGTCATCCTGAAAAATAAAGCATCACCTCCACTCCATTGGGATCTCGCCAAAATCATCAAGTTGATTCCCGGACCTGACGGAATCGCCAGGGTCCTGCAACTTAAGACCTCTTCTGCTGGAACTCTTATTCGACCGGTGTCGCAGGTGATCCCTTTTCCAAGTATTTCGACTCCTGCTCCGGTGCCTTCCCGCCCCGCCCAGCCTGTTGATTCATGGGAAGCGGTAAAGGCGACAGCCGATCAGAAGTAGACAGTCATGTGACCAGAAAGAGAAACAAAACTCATTCTTTTTCTTTTTTTTATTATTAATTCTGTTTTTCTCTCGGAACTATTCAAAAAAACGGAAGTAACTTTTTCTTGAATTGACATTCTAATATTCAGGCTGAATTCGTACAGCCAAGTAATCCATTAATTGTTATATTATTAAAACAATAAGTATTCTTCTGTTTATTCTTTATAATTCATTCAAGGCATAAAAAAAAAATGCCTTTATACGTATTCTGAATGTTTAAACCTGTGCTAAAGTTTGTGAAAGATTCTGTTTTTATTCATAAAATTCTGAAAGAAAATCTCTGATTAAAGTCAACTATAGTAAGCAATCGGATTTCATATTTATTGAATTGTATGGTCTAAAATGTTTCTTCAAGCGACCACAGGAAATGCAGGAGAGAGGTGAGTTAGCTTTTCTTAATATTATGCATGCTAAAACTTAGTTTCGTTTTAGTAAAATGTTTTTGATGCAGCTCAATTCTTTATGCATGAGTCTAGTTATAATTAATCAACAATTTTATTTAATAAATCGAAATTAGAATGAGTTTCTGACTTTTAAAATTCGTTAACTGTCTTTTGAACAAGACCAAAATAATCATGCATAGTTTCTCCTGAAATTTCATGAGTTGAAACAAAAAATTAGAAATTTTAGACAAAGAAAATGGAAAAAAATTCTTGAAAATTTCTCAAAATGCATTTCCAAGAGAACGAAAAGAATAGAATATTCAGATTTTAAGAAAAACATTTTTTATTGCTCTGGAATAATATTCACAGATAATTTCAAGAACACTTGTGAATCTTATCTCTTTATTTAGTTATGAATTCCATTCCGTTCTTAGTTGACATCTTATCAAATACTATGATTTGCAGAGCCTGATTAAGGGGGAAACACACATTATTTATACTTACACCGTTATTTTTTAACAAATACGTTCCTCCTATAATAAACAGAAAATTCTCATTAATAATTATTTTAAAAGAATTCTGGTGTCTAATAACGGTGAGTAAATTGGATTGTTTTACACCGTTTATTTTTTATAGAAAATATTTCCTCGTCAAAGCGTGGAATTTCTAAGACATAAAGTAAAATATAATTGTAAAAATATTCCGGTGAGAGCGGAGATAATGTGTTCTTCCCCCTTAATCAGGCTCTGGTGATTTGACTTGAGTGTTAAATAGCTTTCATTTTTATCTCTTTTAAATATTTGTTTTGTATTAATAAGACGTGAATCGTTATATTTAAAAAATATTTTGAAATTATTTCGAGAATTTCAAATAATAAAAACAAAATTTATTTCTGTCCAATAAGCATATAACAGCGATTCGCCAAAATTAATATTTGGATAATTAACAGTGTCTTATGCTTATTTTGTATTATTTTTAAGTCTTAATTAATTTTAGGTTATTGTAAGTACTATTCATCTTTATGAAAATTTCTAATTTGTTGAAAATTTTAAAATGGAAGCAGTAAAATTAATTTTATAAGTCCATTCTGTATGATATATATCTTATTAATCTTCGTGTAAAAAATATTTCAAAACTAGTTAATTAATAGTTAAAAATAGCATAAAAGTTTTACTAAATCAGTTAAGTTTATTTCCTTATTCCCTCCTTTGAATATTAAACTGAGATAAATTAAAACATATTACCAAATTTTTTGAAAAAAAAAAAAAAAAAAAAAAAAAAAAATATATATATATATATATATATATATATATATACATATATAGTGGTCTGTATTAGATGTGCAAAGCTGATACTTATTAAATGATGTTTTAGAATGGAGGGACATTCAGCTTTGTCTCCTAGATTCAGCACGGAATTTAAACGTTCCATCAACTGAGTTAGCATGATAACCAGAAATACGGATTCAAAGGATTCCCCGTATACAGAATAATCGATCTTTTATATCTTATATTTTTCACTTACCGTTCGTCATTAAGAGAATGATGGAAAATTATTCAAACATCATGGTAAGGTTGAATTGAAAAATAAATCAGCTGTGCATATCTTTGCAGGAAATGAAAAAAAAAAAAAAGTAAAAAAGGATAAATTTCGCAATTTCGAAGTTCAACTTCGATTTGCAGGTGTCGGAGATTCATTGAAGTAAAGAGGTATAATTTATAAAACAATATTAAATTTTGAAGTAAAATATAAAAATTTTAAAACCTCAATAAATAAACCTTTCGTTTGCAACAGTCATAAATATCAATTCAAAACTAAAATGTTTTCTTTTAACCACTTCACCGTGTACAACGTACAAGAACGACATTAAAATAATAGATTGAAAACTGTAAATGTGGTAAATTATCTTACCACGCCTTTGCCATTCAAAACTTGATAAAGTTTGAATTTTTTGCGCTTCGCAATCTGGTTGTGTATAATTTTACCTGTAGTTAAAGGGTTAATTAAATATGTAAGTATTGAGATAATTATAATAGAATAGGTGTCATGAAATTACGCTATTACCTAAATAATTTAACATTTTAAAACAACGTCAAAAGGTGAGGTTCAAAATAGGAAAATAGGCGGAACTGAATATTTTATTACATTGTGGTCACAAATCACAGTTTTCCCCTGATTTTCCCACCAGTATTTTTCTTTCGGAATTTTTAATATAATGTTTGCACCATTAATTAAGTACAAATTATCATATAAATACGTATTCTGGTGGAAAAATCAGGAAAAAAAAGGCAAATGCTTAACTACCCTGCATTAAATAAGTCGGAAGACAAAGAAAACATGTTAAATTACTTATTGGCGACAATTAGAGTTAAAGGGTTAAAATTACTAAATAAATAAATTCTTGCACAAAATCTTCTGCTTTTTAAAACTGCTCCATGCACAAAAAATCAAATGTGCTGCAAATGCAATAATCTCTTTAAATAAATTTGCACCCAAAGAAAAAACCTTTCGAGAAGGTTCGTACGGACACCGCTGTTTTGTAAAGGTTCTTCCGCCACAATATATATGTATATATCATAGCCTCCTAAACTAGATGCCTGCCGCGTGGCTCGGAAATTTGGCAAGAGTTCAAGCGGTAGACAGCGCCACCTGGTATAGATTGCGCGACTGTTTTATTCAACTGTCACGAATCATTTAAACAGTGATATAATATAAATATAATCGACGTTTCTTCTATTCTATTCGCCTTTTTTGCATATTAAATCCCCCTTTTAAAAATTTTTGGTGGCTGTTGAATAAAAATGTCGCGCAATCTATACCAGGTGGCGCTGTCTACCGCTTGAACTGTTGCCAAGTTTCCGAGCCATGTGGAAGGCATCTAGTTTAGGAGGCTATATATATATGTACAGTCACCCAAAAAAAAAACGCCACCCCCCCACCTAATTTCGCCGTAAATTATCGTAGAAACATGCGACTGGTACCGATCAGTTTGTAATAACGTCTAGTTTATAATGTTATAGTTAGATTTTACTTAGGGGGTCGTCTACATATTAAAACAGACATCAACTTCATTTTTTTCAATGGTAACCCCCCTTTTTTATAATATTTTTGAATTCTTTGGCTCAAATCATCACGGAAAATGGTATAGTTTATATATTTCGCTCAATTTTTCATAGAGTTATAAGCTGTCAAAATTTGGGGATGCTAATGTTAAATGAATGTGACAAACATTAAATCATATCTTCCGAAATAATTATGATATTTAAATTCTGTTTTTTTTATTCGTTAGAATGAAGTGACCCAAACATATTCCATGCAAATTTTTGCTAAAAAAACATTTTTTGAATTATGAAAATTTTTAATAAATTCATATTTGAAAAAATTATGAATTATGACCTATGTTAATTTTTACACGAATAGAACGGGCATCATCAAAAACATGGGTTTCCAAATTTACAGCTCGTTCCTAACATTATTTTTTGAGTTACAGTGATATTTCATTTTTTACTGCTGTTAGGGGGGCGTCACTTGTTATAATTTGTATCATCTGTGAGTCAATATTTCTATATATTTTGACGAAAAACTGTTTTAATTTACCTTTATGTTATTATAATTGTTTTCTAAGGAACATTTCGATGTTTATTATACAAATTGGCTTATTTTTTATAAAATTATCGCAATGCAGGCAAGAGATTGGGAAAGAATTCCAAAAGAAATGTAGCCCCGCCTCTATATTGCGGAAACAGTATTAAAAAACCTAGTTTGCATACTGGTATATGACACTATATGTGACGCTGGTATGCATAAATGTCAATGGCATTTACTACATTGAATGCTGAAGACAAAATTTAAATGATTTAATTGGAAGTATGTAAAATAATTTTGTTTTATAATGTAAAGTTTTAGAAAAATTCTGTAAAGGCGTGGCTTTCGTTGCAGAAGGGAGTTTACTCGATTCTGAAATGTTAAGTCTTTGTTCTTAAATATTACATAACTTTTTCTAGCTTCTCACTGCTAAAATTCTTTTTTATCCCTTTTGTCTTTTGTTTTTAACTTGAATATTCTAGGATTCGTGCACCTCAATTAAGTATCATGACAGTAAAAAAACGCGGTAAGACGAGGAATATTATTTGAAAGAGCAATACGCAGTGAACAATACTTTTGTTTTTTCCTTTTTTAAAATTAATATAATTGATTTTTATTAATTTTTATCAGAATTTTTAAAACAAATTTTCTGTTTTAATCTTGTGAAATTTTCGCATTTGCTTACTCTACCGTTTATGCTATTTAAATTTTATCGCATGACGTAACATAATAAAATATAAAACTTCTATTAAATGTTTTTTTAATACTGAATAATAAAGTGGTATTTTTTTTTCTTTAAGTTTTAAAATCTATTATTGAAACAAAGTGCAATATTATTTATTTTCTATTATTCTAATCACGGCGTAAAACTGTCGTCACATTTATTACGGAAAAAGAATTTAAAACAAAGTAATATGTCTTATTACTTTTAAAGATATAGATTTTACACATTTATAATTAAGAATTCAAGTACAGTAGACAATTGCAGAACGGGGAATATTCTTTCTAGGCAATAGGAAACCGTTTTTTCCATATCCATGTTTATTTTCATATGAATATACACAATAATATGAATATACACTCTTCTAGTGAAAAAATTTGTTTCATACTATTTTGTTTATATAAATATGAATATAAGGAATATTCTTAAGAAATATCGTAACACACAAATTGTGAAAGAAACGCCCACTGGAGGAGTTACAGATTTCCAAATGACGTGAAACTACATCAGCAGTCGCGAAAATATTAAATATCCTTTCTCAGATTTTAGTTTAAATCTTGTTATGTATATTTTTGTATATTATCTATTGTTGGTTTGTACGCCTAAAATTAAATGTAAAACTTTATAGTAACACTTTCATGCGAGGCTTACTGTATAAAATAAAAATATACCCAACAAGAAGAAGATAATAATTGTTAGTTAGTAGATTTTAATTGTTTTTATATATTTTTTTTGTTTTTTAAATGTATTTTAACTTAAATTTTTGTCTCTTAAATAAAACAGTTTTTGCTTTTAAGAAGTAGATAATTCTTTTTCTTAAATATTAAACACCTTTTTTCTAACTGCTATTAATATTATTATCATTATTACTACTGTTCTTTAACCTTGATATTTAGATTTTTGTAATTCAATATTGTAGGGTTCATATCATTCAAGCTATTATTTTTCTTCGCACGAAGTGATGTATTTAACTTTCAATAATAATGTTTAATAAAATGAAACCAATAAAAATCTTTTAATTCATAAGCTAATAAAGAAAGTTCTGCGAATTTGAATCGTTTTTTATTTTATAATAAACATTCCTGAACTTTTTTTCCGGTGTGAAATTTTATAAATAATGAATATTGGGTAGTTGATCACGATTTATTTTTTCTAAATGTATAGACGGTCCCCTAACACATTTTCACGTGTAACTCTGTTTAAAATTGATTTAAAGTCTATAAATAGGTAAGTTTTCCGAACTGCCTTGATCTCAGAAATCTGAATATGAGGTCAAAAATAGGGGTCATCATTGAAAAAAATGAAGTTTATACGTGTTTTAATATGTAGATGACCCCTTAAGCAAAATATAACTACACCATTAAAAACTAGACGTTATTACAGATCGATAGGTACCAGCCGCATGTTTCTACGATAATTTACGGCGAAATTGGGTGGGGGGGTGGCGTTTTTTTTTTGGGTGACTGTACATGTTAATTAAAAGCTTATTTTATGACAAATCGGCACCAATAAAATTTTATTGGTGCCGAAAAAAAGGAACGTACGAATAATGTTTGAACAGCCAATAGAAATTTCAAATAAATCTTTTTAAAGAAGTGAACTTATGAATGAACTTATTTCTCTTTGTCGTTCTAGTGAAATATTGTTCGAAATTTCTGGGATGAATGATTGCAGTTAAAAATAAGGTCTGGGGTAACACCACCTTGAAAAAGAATATATATATATTTATATAATGCAAATTGCAACTGTTGTCGTTATAAAAACATTCTTATTTTATAAGAATCAATAAATATAAGCAATAATTAATTTTGATACATTATTTTTTTTCCACAATTTGCTTAAATAATCCATGCTTATCTTGTAAAAAAACATTTTATTTGATAAAACGATATTAGAAGAAGTTTCCGACTTTTAAAATTCGTTAATTGCTATTTCGAAGGAAGATACAAATGATTATGTAAACTTTCTTCTGAAATTTCATCAGTTGAAACAACAAACTATGAACTTTAAACACAGAAAAATTAAATTATCTCTTGAACATTTCTCAAATTGCATTTTCTAGAGGATTAAAATAATAGAAAAGTCAAGTTTTAAGAAAAACATTCTTTATTATTCTGGAGTAATTCTTACAGAAAATTTAAAGAACACTTTAGTTTTTCTCTTTATTTATTCATGAATTCAATTCCGTTCTTTGTTGACATCTTATCAAATATATGTTTTGACTGGAGTGTTACATAGCTTTCATTTTTCTTTCTATTATAAATAGTATTTATTTGTTATTACTACAATACGAATCGTTATTTATAAAATATTTTAAGAAAGCAGATTCACGCAATTATTTATATATTTAAAAAAAAAAAAAAAAAAAAAGGGTAAACTTTTTACAAGACTATAAGAATAATCTAAATGAAATTGCCTTTATTTTCTAATAAATAGGTTACAGCAGTTTCCTTGAAAGTTTTCGGTAAGTAACTTATTATTTGGGATCAAAATTTTATTGTTTTAATGGCAAAAACTCATTTATTTCATAATTAATAATAGAAAATGCGTAGAATATATATATATATATGGGTTGGGGCAAAATATCGCAAAGACAAAATATCGCCGACGTAAATGAATACAAAGCAAAAATGAGTTGGTAATTATTAGTAATGTATAAAATTTCATGACAACCTTTGTCAGAGAACTGACATTCTGACAAACCTACAACAAAATTTTTTATAACTTTTACTTAAAATAGTTTAAAGACTATATTTATTAACTTTTGTCAAAATTAGTCATAATGAATTCAATCGTGCTTATTAATTTTAAAATTTTTAATTCAAGTTTGTGAACAGTGTTTAGCTTTAATGTCAGCAGTGATGTACAAGATTTTTAAAATGTATTTTGAATAGTGAAAAGCAAAAGATAAACTAACTTAAAAGTAAACGTAGATAAAATAATGAAATTCAACTCTATGATTTATTTATTTATTTATTTATTTATTTTAATTAATTAATATTTATAAGGCCCTGTGGCCCCCGCCAGAGATCACACGTGACAAACAAATCAAATTTTCAAATAGGTCATACTATTTTTTTGACGTGATATTTTGTCCGCGGAGATTTTGTCCCGCGATATTATGTCCGGATGCTTATACATATGTGCATTAAAATGAAACCACTTTGTAAACAAACTTAAAGTGAGATATTCTTTATATTTAAATCAAAATGTAGGTAAAAACTAAAACTTGCATTATGGTTTAAAATAATTACTGTCTCAAAGATATTTTTGGTTGAACAGAATTCCATTCCTTCCTTTGGTGAATGCGAAAAATTCGGAACTGCATCGATTCCTTATTTTTGTGGGTGTTTTATGATATTTTGACCACAAATTTTCAAATTTAAAAAAGCCTTTAATGTCGTAATAACACTTTTAAAAAAGTTGTCTGGAATTAGTGGTAACGTAATATGAAAGCGCAAGTAAAAGAGAAGAGAGAGATAATTAAAAAAAAAAAAAAAAAAAAAAAGCTGCAACACCAGGTAATGTTTCAAACAAATAAAATTCATAATTATGATACAGGGGAGACCCGTGTACCTAGGGCCACCCCACTTTATTTGAATAATATTTAATTTTAAGTTCTAATACTCAAATGGGCAAGTAACAACACCAATTGCTACTTTTGCAACTACTTTGGACCTTTTGAGGAGAAAATTTCGACAAGTTACATGCAGAAAACGAATTTACTTGGTTTGAAGTAAAATTTTGCAGCCATCTCTTTTGCTATTTTACAAAGGCATGTCAAATATTTTTCTTTCATTTCTAGTGCATAATTTTGCTTGTTATATTGAGTAATAAATGAGATATTTAATTAGTCCTCTCTGAATATGGATTTTTTAGTGGAAGTGTTTTTGAATGAAGTTACCAAAACTTGTACCTAGGGCCACATAGCTGCCATGTACAGTCAGCCAAAAAAAAAAAAACGCCCCCCCCCCCACCTAATTTCGCCGTAGATTATCGTAGAAACATGCGACTGGTACCGATCAGTTTGTAATAGCGTCTAGTTTATAATGTTATAGTAAGATTTTACTTAGGGGGTCGTCTACATATTAAAACTGACATCAACTTCATTTTTTTCAATGGTAACACCCCTTTTTTGTAATTTGTTTGAATTCTTTGGATCAAATCATCATGGACCATGGTATAGTTTATATATTTCGCTCAATTTTTCATAGAGTTATAAGCTGTCAAAGTTTGGGGATGCTAATGTAAAATGAAGAAAAACATTAAAGCATATCTTCCGAAATAATTATGATATTTAAATTCTGTTTCTTTTATTCGTTAGAATGAAATGACCCAAACATATTCCATGCAAATTTTTGCTAAAAAAACATTTTTTGAATTATGAAAATTATTAATAAATTCATATTTGAAAAAATTATGAATTATGACCTATGTTAATTTTTGCACGGATAGAACGGGAATCATCAAAAACATGGGTTTCCAAATTTACAGCTCGTTCCTAACATTATTTTTTGAGTTACAGTGATATTTCATTTTTTACTGCTGTTAGGGAGGCGTCACTTGTTGTAATTTGTATCCTCTATGAGTCAATATTTCTATACATTTTGACGAAAAACTATTTTAATTTACCTTTATGTTATTATAATTGTTTTCTAAGGAACATTTTGATGTTTATTATACAAATTGGCTTATTTTTTATAAAATTATCGCAATGCAGGTAAGAGATTGGGAAAGAATTCCAAAAGAAATGTAGCCCCGCCTCTATATTGTGGAAACAGTATTAAAAAAACTAGTTTGCATACTCGTATATGACTCTATACGTGACGCTGGTATGCATAAATGTCAATGGCATTTACTACATTGAATGCTGAAGACAAAATTTAAATGATTTAATTGGAAGTATGTAAAATAATTTTGTTTCATAATGTAAAGTTTCAGAAAAATTCTGTAAAGGCGTGGCTTTCTTTGCAAAAAGGAGTTTACTCGATTCTGAAATGTTAAGTCTTTGTTCTTAAATATTACATAGCATTTTCTAGTTTCTCACTGATAAAATTCTATTTTATCCCTTTTGTCTTTTGTTTTTAACTTGAATATTCTAGGATTCGTGCATCTCAATCATCATGATTTACAAAATGCGGTAAGACGAGAATTATTAATTGAAAGAGCAATATGCAGTGAAAAATACTTTTGTTTTTGCTTTCTTTTAAATTAATAGAATTAATTTTTATCAGATTTTTTAAAACAAATTTTCTGTTTTAATATTGTTGATTATTCTAATCACGGCGTAAAACTGACGACACATTTATCACGGAAAAAGAACTTAAAACTAAGTAATATGTCTTGTAACTTTTAAAGATATAGATTTTACACATTTAAAATTAAGAATTCAAGTACAGTAGACGACTGCAGAACGGGGAATATTCGTTCTAGGCAATAGGAAATCATTTTTTCTATATCCATATTTATTTTCATATGAATATACACAGTAATTATACTCTTTCTAGTGAAAGTATTTCTTTCATACTATTTTGTTTATATAAATATGAAAATAAGGAATATTCTTAAGAAATATCGTAACACACAAATTGTGAAAGAAACGCCCACTGGAGGAGTTACAGATTTCCAAATGTCGTGAAACTACATCAGCAGTCGCGAAAATATTAAATATCCTTCCTCAGATTTTAGTTTAAATCTTGTTATCTATATTTTTGTATATTAATTGTTGGTTTGTACGCCTAAAATTAAATGTAAAATATTGTAGTAACACTTTCATGCGGGGCTTACTGTATAAAATAAAAATATACCAACAAGAAGTAGATAATTCTTTTTCTTAAATATTAAACACTTTTTTTTTGCTTTTAACCGCTATTAATATTATTATCATTATTACTATTATTCTTTTACCTTGGTACTTAGATTTTTGTAATTCAACATTGTATTGTAGGGTTCATATGATTCAAGCTATTTAATTTTCTTCGTATGAAGTGATGTAGTTTACTATTCAATGTTTAATAAACAGAAACCAAAAAAAATCTTTTAATTCATTAATTAACACAGAAAGTTTCGCGAAATAGAATCGTTTTTTATTTTAGAATAAAAATTTCTGAACTTTGTTTCCGGTGTGAAATTTAATAAATAATGTATATTGCGTGGTAGATTAAAATTTATTTTTTCTAAATTTATAGACGGTCCCCTAACACATTTTTACGCGTAACTCTGTTTAGAATTGATTTAAAGTATATAAATAGGTAGGTTTTCCGAACTGCCTTGATCTCAAAAATCGGAATATGAGGTCAAAAATAGGGGTCGTCATTGAAAAAAATGAAGTTTATACCTGTTTTAATATGTAGATGACCCCTTAAGTAAAATCGAACTACACCACTAAAAACTAGACGTTGATGCAGATCGATAGGTACCAGCCGCATGCTTCAACGATAATTTACGGCGAAATTAGGTGGGGGGGGTGGCGTTTTTTTTTTGGCTGACTGTACCTAGGGTCAGTGTGTTTGGACCTTTTAACACTTTCACGACCGCATGTTTTTGTCTTTTAGACAGTAAGGTCCGCCTGTGGGTGTTTTTCTCATAGGTTACAAGTTTTAAAAACAAAATTTTCCGTATTCACATTTATATTACAAATGGATATGCATTATAATCATACTCTCTGTAATCAAAGTATTTGCATCCACAGTATACTGATTGTACAAATATGAATATTGTGTATATTTTTTAGAAACAAAAAACATACAAATTGCAAAGAAACGCCCACTGGTGTAGTTTCATATTTTCAAATGTCGTGAATCAACGTCAGCGGTCGCGAAAGTGTTAAGAAACACAGTACAGCCTATAGTTATTGGATGCTGGCAAACCCTGGTAAACCAATCACTATATAAGACGTTGCTGAAAATGTTGGCAAGTCCTATCCGTCGGCCTGTACTCCTGTAAACATTCTATCAGGCCTTCGTATTTCTGGCATACGTCCAATTAATCAAAACACAATCACTGAGAATAAATATTTAAGTTGAAATGTGACTGAAAGACAAGATCCCTCCATAAATTAAAAAAAAAAAAAAAAAAAAATCGAGGAAGAAAGTGAACCAACAATGATAGAACTGGATGTCTCTGTTTCGTGTCCTGTTGAAATTTCGAAACCTTCAATATCTAATATTTTTTCGTGTGTCATGTTTTAACAGGTACGAACCTAAGCAAAACCTTTACCTAAAGCAAAACCTCCCACATCAAAGAAAAGACGTGACCGAAAACCAGAGAGATCTACAAATCCAAGAGACACTCCAGAAAAGAAAAAAAAAAAAAAAAAAGAAATTGAAGAAAAAGAAAAACATTCTGTTAGAATATCCCAAAAAAAAAAAGAAAGAAAGAAAGAAAAGAAAAGAAAGTGAAAAATTTCGTGTTTCAAATTAAGTCAACAACTTGATAATTATTACATGATAAATAAATATATTACTTGATATTGTTTCTATGTTAGGTACTTATTTTCTATTCGTTAGAAAATGAAATCTAAATTTGAGATAATGGCCCTAGGTACAATGAGGTCTGGCCCCAGGTACAATGAGGTTGTTGTACCTAGGGCCACGAGTGAAGTTTTTTAAAAACCTTCTATTTGTCGAAATTTATTATTTTAGGTATTTATATTAATACCAATTGGAAGTAATTAGTCCTAAAGATATGTACATATCAGTTTGATAATTTTAAACAGGTCTAGGGCTCTGTTTTTCGGGCATTGAAAAAAAGCGGCCCTAGGTACACGGGCCTCCCCTACTATTGTATTTAAGGTTTTACATAAACAAAAGAGTGAAAAATCTGGGATGAAGAAAGAAGGATATTGTTCTAAGCCGGTTACGTTATTTTTGTTTTATTTTATTTATATATATAAGTAGAATCTTTCATGGGCGTCTAGGGTTGGGGCAATGATGAGATGTGATTTAGAGAACTACACGTTTATTGAAGACACACAAAAATACAAAATATACAGAGATAATATTATAAAAGTAGAATTTCCATCAATAGCCATTTGCTGGTTTCGAGGCCTAATACACATACCAAGCTCTCTTCATCATTAGAACTAACACAAAGTAACATATGAGCACTTATTCGCTTTAATAATTCACATTAGTACCTACGCGTACTATTTCAAATATGTCAGATAGTGGTATAGAGCTCTCCATGGCTCTAACCAACTATTAAGAGCACTACAAGCTCTAATTGGAAGAAAATGACCACATCAGCCTTCGCGCTGACGGTCTCAGCAGCTTTCCATGGCGGACGGATCTCAACTCTCGTCGAAAGATGGACATCGGAGGCAGCGCCATCTGTTGACTGTCCAAGGAATGCGTCCCACAAAGCTTTCCACATAACTTCCCACAGCGCTCTGCTATCCTAATGTACGGTGACCTCACCGTCGAACCAGCCTGGGATACTAAAGGATATCTGCAAAATACAATTAAAAGAAAAGAAACGAAAAAGAGAAAGAGACATTAAAAAAATTATGTACATTAATATTCACAATTAACTTTTTCTTTAAAGTTCATTAGTCTCTATTATTGGATTTTAGTTTAGTTTGTGGACCATAATTTCATATGGTCTCCGGAGGTACTAGTATGTATAGGTCCTTCGTGATCACCTATCTTCTCGACTTCATATCTGTCTTTGGTCTTTATTCGTACAACTTTATAGGGACCTAAGAATTTTGGTCTGAGTTTCATGCCAGTTCCAAACTGAGTTCGCTGGATGGCAACTAGATGATTAATTTTATACACATGGGCTTTCTTTCTCTTCTTGTTGTAACATCGGCGATTTTCTTCTTGAATCTTAAGAATGTTTTTTCTTGCTTCTTCACGAATGGTATTAAGGTTATCGAGCATAGAATTTATCCCTTTCTCTTCGAGGAGTTCTAGTACTCTCTTATCTTCTTTCCTTCTCATTGTTACACCAGTGAGTAATTCAAACGGAGTTCTTTTGGTACTTCTTGATACGGTGGAATTAACAGTTCTCTGGACAGCCTCAACAAACTTGTACCACTTGTTCGGGTCATATATAGATAATTTGGATAATACAGGTATGATTGTTCGATGAAGTCTCTCAATTTGACCGTTTCCTCTTGGGATTCCAGTTGTGATGGTGCCATGTTCGATTCCCTCTGATTCACAGTAATCTGTAAAGTCCTTCGATGTGAACGCAGGTCCACGATCAGATATTATTCTCCGTCCGCCATGGAAAGCTGTTGAGACCGTCAGCGCGAAGGCTGATGTGGTCATTTTCTTCTAATTAGAGCTTGTAGTGCTCTTAATAGTTGGGTAGAGCCATGGAGAGCTCTATACCACAATCTGACATATTTGAAATAGTACGCGTAGGTACTAATGTGAATTATTAAAGCGAATAAGTGCTCATATGTTACTTTGTGTTAGTTCTAATGATGACGAGAGCTTGGTATGTGTATTAGGCCTCGAAACCAGCAAATGGCTATTGATGGAAATTCTACTTTTATAATATTATCTCTGTATATTTTGTGTTTTTGTGTGTCTTCAATAAACGTGTAGTTCTCTAAGTTGCATCTCATCATTGCCCCACCCCTAGACGCCCAGCCAAGATTCTATTTATATATAATGTGATATTTGCTTCACATCAAATTGTAAATTTACCAAAAAAGAAAGAAAATAAAATAAAACATATAAGCATCTTTAGGAAATTAAAAATGCATGTCCAGAATTTCAATATCTGTTAACAGTTAATTAAATGAAGTACTATAAATAATTTAACATGTTTGATGCAAATACAAGATTGATTTAGTACTTATTGGTATATTATTTGAGATAAACATTCGACATATCCATTGTTCGCATTTATAATTATTCCATTGTTCGCATTTTTATAATTATTATTTTAACATGTGTACGATTTTTTTACTGCAAGCACACACACATACATACTTTACATATATATAATATTTACATCCACATAAAGTATAGAAGTATTTGAAGAATGTATATCTCGTATAATATATATAACGTCATAAAGCCAACCAAATTCGGCAAATTGTTAGTACCACTCCTTTTCCTACACCACTTAATTTTTAGAGTAATTCTCTTCAAATATATTTACGATGAATGAAGAAACCAAATACTCTAAAAATTAAGTGGTGTAGAAAAAGGGGCGGTATTAACAATTTGCCGGATTAGGTTGGCAGCTCGATTTTCGTATTCGTATTTACTATTTAAATTTTATCCTCTTCAATCGATGCGGTTACTGCTACTGGAGAATATATACACAGATAGCATTCAATGAATTAAACACGAATGCGACAAATTCTTTTTACTTTCTTCTATCTTCAATAGAAGAAAGTATTGGATTCGTAAAAATTTTCGATTTCGGGTTTTTGATGGATTTACACGTTTTGAGAGCTGTAGAACACGATTTGACCATTTTTAGAAAATGTCTGTCTGTCTGTCTGTCTCTGTGTGTGTGACAAAATTTTGTGGCAACTGTATCTCTGGAACTACTGCACAGAATTTCATACAAATTGGTATGTAGTTGCACCTTGACATAAATTAGTGCCTATCAACTTTTGGTAAAAATCGTCTTACAGGTTGCGTTGCCATCTCGCTTTTTCTAAATTTTTAACAGGGTGATATAGGGCAAAAATTTTCAAGATGGGTATCTTTCGAAAGGTCTCGTCAGTACCTTTAAAACGAATGGTTGAACTATAAATCTGTGATAATTTAAAACAAAGTTATCGATTTTTTTTACTTTTTACGAAAAAAAAATTTTTTTTCTCCTCTTAATTTTACCAAACTCCCACGGTTTCCGTGTTCTGACAAACTTAAACTAATTTTTGCTTTTTTCCCCTAATTTTGTCAAAGTCCTACGGTTTCCGTGTCTTGACAAACTTTAACAAATTTTCACATTTTACCCAAAATTTTGTCAAAGTCCCACTTTTTTTTTTTTTTTTTTTTTTTTTCTCTCCCCTTAATTCTATCAAACTCCCACGGTTTCCGTGTTCTGACAAATTTAAACAAATTTTTGCATTTTCCCCCCAATTTTGTCAAAGTTTCCGTGTTTTGACAAACTTAGAATAATTTTCACATTTTACCCAAAATTTTGTCAAAGTCCCACTTTTTTTTTTTCTTTATTATTATTATTGTTACTGAGGGAATTTGTACAGGAAAATATAGAAGAAAGTCTCGTGGTGGCCACAACATACTAGTTTAAAATAATGTATTGTTTGGGGGGAACACCTAAAGGAGGACTCCAGGGCTGCCACGGCGACTTTATTTTTATATTCTTTTCGTAGCAGTAATTCTAAAAAATAAAATTTACAATATATTTTTGCAGGTGAATTAGCTCTTTGTCTGCATAAATTGATTATAAATTTTACGTTATAGAAACAGTGGTTGAGGGTACAAAAGAAAGTTAAAAGAATTTTGTATTTATATAAAGAGCTTAATTAAAGCCGAGGCACCCTATTAGCACTCATATTTCTACATTTATTTTTGACTAACTAATGACTGATGGGCATTGTTAAAGTAAAGAGATATACAGGGTGTCCCAAAATTACAGCGACAAACTTTTAGAGGGGATAGGGCACTTCATAAAATTTCAGAAGTGCGTAGGACGCCAAGTCCTCCAATGTTACCTTAAGAACCGTGTGTTTTGGGGATAAATATACTTTTTTTTTTTTTTTTTTTTTTTTTAACAGATGTGGGAGATATAAGCGTAGAGCAGCAAACTTTAAGTGGAGATGCAGATAACAGCTGAATGAAAGAGGAATACATAGCAATCCAGGGAAGCAAACATCATATTAACTCTTTAAGGACCGGATACACTCTGGTGTTTTTAACACTTACCGTCAGGTGCTAGTAAAATCGAATGCTCATGTGTAGTCTAATTTTTTGGTTATTTGTAACTTCACCTACTTTGTAACATTTAAAAACTTGTACGAACCATCATTTCTCAAAATCATGCCCAATATTCATATTAATACAATCAGTATTTTAAATGCGCCGACTAGAAACATCACTATTATTCCCGGCGTATAAACTTCATTTCAGATAAATCAGTTTGACACCAGAAATTTTAATTAACTTTAATAGTTATATTTATAGCATATACTGCAATACACAAATATTTTGGAATGTATCGTTAAAAATTTCTGGTATAAAACAGATGTGTCTGACCTGCGGCTTATACCCCAGAAATTAAGGTGTACACACATATATATATATATATTAAGTAATCTTTCGCAAGAAAAAAATGTTTGTTAAAAATTAAAAGTTTAAAATTCAGCAGACATCGGGTAAATAATACGGACATAGATTCCTATCCAATTCTAAATCCTTATGATGTGTCCTGTCTCCTCTTAAAATCTGTCGTTGTAATTTTCGAATACTCTGTATATATGTATGTGTGTGTGATTGTTGTGAGTAACACTGTTAATTATCGCGTTGAGCGCAGCTTTTTACCGAAAGAGAATATTCTAGCTCGGATATGACACCACTATTTTACTGATAAAAACCAAATAATATTCTAAGGTACAATTATTTTAGTGAATACATTAAAATAATTTTTAGTGACATAGTAAGGAAAAAATGATTACTTGTATTAAGTAATGATAAGATCTGTAGCTAATTATATCCTACTAACTTAACTAACTCAAATGAAAGTAATGCGTTTATAAGCGGCAGGACACATAGCACCCAACGTGTTAAATTATAAATAATAGCTCTGAAATGAATTTTGCTGCAAAGAATTAAGTTTAAATTATCTCTGACAAAATATTAATAAGTGTTTCAATATGTTTTTAAAGTATATTGTTATTGTGAATATTCTGATTTTCATATACATTGTTGACGAAATATTCAAAATATTCAAATATTCAAAAAATGAAAATTTTAAAGAAATTTGTGAAATTTTCCTGCAAGTATCGAAGTGTTCGAAAAGAAAACATTTATTTACTTAAGTATTACGTTTTCAAGAAATCGGAATCATTTAATTTAAATATGTCAACAGTGTATTCTTACAAAACATTACTTTCAATACTTTCTTTTCAATGGAAAATTTCCAGCGTTGCATATATCTTCCTTTTTTATTTTCTTTTATTTGTGTTCTGTATCTAAATATAATTCAAAGTTCTTCGTATAGCCCATTACACATTATGCTGCCTCGAATCATTTTTCATGGAGCTCACAGTAAATATTTCAGAAGTAAATATTCTATTGAAGCTGAAGTCGAAGTTCCTACCGTGATACTTTTTTTTTTTCTTTCTTCTTCTTCTTCTTCTTCTTGTAATCGAATTTCGAATATGCAAAGGCGAAAGTCACTTCAAAGTCAATTTCTTTTTTTTTTACTTCTTACAATGAAAGCAAGAAAAATAAGAGAAGGAATATAATATTTTATGAAACAAGATTCAAAGAAAAAACTTTTTTTCACTTGATTTTTTTTTTTTTTAATGTAAGTGAAAACTTAAAAAACGATAAAAAATAGAACTTTTCCGAATTCAAAGATTATACGTTTTTGAATGATTCTCAAAACCGAGATACAAAAAATGCATATTCTTTTCTCTTATAAATGTTTGTAAAGTTTGAAGATAACTCCATATAAAAAGACTTCAATTTATTGACAATAAAATGGATTGTAAATTTACATTCATTAGAGAATAGGTAAAAAATATTGTATTTCTATTCCAAGTTATCGTAATTAATTTAAACATGTGAATAAACATCGGAGATTTAAAAGTGTGGAACGTGTAACAATATTAAATTTTATCAATATAATTAGGGGTCATACCATAGTTGCCAGCATTTTAGCTCTTTCACGGCCGCTGACGTAGGTTCACGTCATTTGAAAATCTATAACTCCGCCAATGGGAGTTTCTTTCGAAATTTGTATGTTTTTTATTTCTTAAGAATATACACTATATACATATATGTACAATCAAATAAATTATGAATACAAATATTTTGATTAGGAAGAATATAATTAAAATGCATATCCATTTGCATAGCTGCCAATATTTTAATTTATTCCGGAGTATTTTTATCCCCGCCTTTATTCAGCACCACTTTATTTATAGAAAAATATTCTTCAATACAAAACTTTGATAGTATAAGAAAAAATTACTTTAAAAAAATAAGTGGTACGAATTAGAGGCGGGGCTAAAATGACTCCGGAATAAATTAAAATATTGGCAGCTGTGCATTTGTAATATAAATGCATACTTGCCAACCATCTCATAATGAACCGTACAATTTTTAGTACCTGCCTTTTTTTTTCACACCAATAATGTTTTAGAGTAATTTCTCTCTTATTTAATCGTAACAACATTTGGAGAGAATAACTCTAATAATATATTGGTGTGAGAAAAGGGGCGTTTTTTCAGGGGGCGTTAACAATTGTACGGTAAAAATATGCTGTCGCAAATGTGTTAATTTATTCCAGAGCATTTTTAGCCACCCCTTTAACCTACACCACTTTATTTATAGAATATTTTTCTCCAATACATAACAATCATAAAATATGAACAAAATAGTCTTAAGTGGTATGAAATAAAGGTGGGGCTAAAAATGCTCAGGAATAAATTAAAATGTTGGCATCTCTGATCACACTCCTGGCAATTTTTCAGGATACTTTCAGGGATGAGAAAACAGAGTTGTGAGCATCCGAATTAATATTCCGTAGTATTGTCAACACCCGACCTTTTTTTCCACACAACTTAATTTTTAGAGCAATTCTCTTTAAATGTATTTATGAAGAAATTAGAAGAAAAATATTCTAAATAAAGACTGGTGTGATAAAGAAGGAGGCATACATAGCTGCCAATATTTTAATTTATTCCGGAGTCATTTTAGCCCCGCCTCTAATTCGTACCACTTATTTTTTAAAAGTAATTTTTTCTTATACTATCGAAGTTTTGTATTGAAGAATATTTTTTTATAAATAAAGTGGTGCTGAATAAAGGCGGGGCTAAAAATACTCCGGAATAAATTAAAATATTGGCAGCTATGGGTATAGACAGCTACGAGAAAATTTCGCCTTTTTTACTACCACTATTTTCATACAAACATCTCTATCGTATTTTAAATGTAATATGTCACGGTAAAATGACGTAGAAATTCCAGTATGAAAATTGTGATAACCAAAAATGCGGAAATTGCTAATCTCTGAAAGTGGCTTCAAAAAAGTCCAGAGAGTACGACCCCTGAAATGACGGGAATGCCAACGGTTTAATTTATACTGGAGAATTGTTCGTAACTGTTCTTCTTTCATACCAATTTTCTTGATGGGTATTATTCTTTTTTTTTTTTTTTTAACGTAATTACGTATTTGAAAAAATTCACTATAAATAATGTGGTGTTAAAAAAGGGCGGATATTAACAATACTACGGAATAAATGAAAATGCCGGCATGTCTATTATAAATATGAATACATAAATGAATATTTAAACAAATAAATAATATGCGATTTATAGAACGTATACCGTATATTATGGAGCTGCATTTTAAAGCGGAATGAAAGGATTGATCAAATGCCAAAATTATCCAAAAAAATCAAAAATAGCTATATATAAGAACAGTTTTATTTAACATAATAATACTAATAATACTAATAATAATTAATAATCAAAACTAATGTAATTCTACATGCCGAGTCAAGGGTGCGCAATTTTCCGTGTCAAGACAAAACTCTTTTATCAGTACTTTTTATCAATAATATGAATCATAGTTGTGCAGTAATTTATCGCAATTGAATATGATAAAAATTATTGATAAAATGTACCGGTGTCAATGTTTCGTCTTGAGACGGAAAATCTTACACTTCTTATTCGTCATTTAGAATTGCATTAGTTTGCAGACAATACAGACGAAATAAAATTTGATACATTAAATTTAACACTGAAATAAGTTTATCTAAATAAAATAAAATTTGTAGATGACACATTTACACGAGTGGCACACACTTATGTAAAATTGCACATGTTAAAAATAAATAAAGATAGAATATATGATATTGGAAAAAAAAAAAAAAAAAAAAAAAAAAAAAAAAAAATGAAACAAATAAATTTCAAAACTATGTTGCTTAGCAACCGAAGGACAAATTTATAGTCATTTAATCGCTAAGTAAAGTAAGGCGCTCAATTAAAAAGATTTTGAGAAATCAAAATAAATTTTCTGCTGATATTTAGCACCTACAACATTTTTGCGTAAAAGTATAAGTTTTTAGATTTGTAAAGTAAATTTTATATTTTAATTAAAATTTTATACATTAACTTACGTAAAAATTTAATTTAATAAATAGTTTTTCTAAAATAACAGTTGCTTAAAAAATTATCTTTTTATTTTGTGCATTTTCACTTAAAATAACAAATTTATGTTTATATATATATATATTTGTTTTGTTTTTAATCAGCAACTTAAATCTTTCATTAATTTTCATTTATCAAGATAATGAAATAAGTTTAATTAATTAAGAAAAAAACTAATTTAGACACGATAAAATCTTCTAAGAATGTTTTATCATAATGAAAAAAAATAATTAGATTTTTAATAAAAGTTAATTAATTTCGAGATATTATTAAAGATGTCCTTTTGTTTTACATATTTTCCTTTTCCTAAACAAAAATGTTGCTGTCAAAACTTTAATAATGTCCTTTAAAATATTTCTTTTTTTCTTTTCTTTTTTTTTTTTAATTAAAGTAAAACTAAATGGTGTGTACCTGAAAATAAAGGAGCTTATCTTTAAAATTTTTCATTAAAATTTATCAATTTGTATTGCGGTATATACACATTATAAGTAAAATTATTGCTGCTACAATTAAGCCTTTCCGATTGGAAAGTTTTCCTAATTTGAACATCAAACCCCTTTTTTTGGCGTTCTTCTAAAACTTTGCTGGATTTAAGACAAAAGTTCTAAGTTTTCGTATTAAAAACATTTAAATTTTAGTAACAGCAATAGATACAATCAATTCCCACATGTATTCCACAGGGAATGCATAAAAATACTTTTTTTGTTTTTTTTTTAATCGTATCGTTTTGAAAGAACGCCTGAAGTTGGGGCTGTTTATTTTCTTTTGTCGCCTATGAAGACACTCACTCAGAGGCCTAAGTCAATTAGCTTGGTCAAGTAGTATTTTCTCTGTAATGTCGTACAGAGAAACTTGGTCGTAAGATAGGTATATTTTTTTCCCTTCATAATACCTTAAAAAACAAAATTTTCCTTCTTTTTTTTTTTCTATTTTTCCAAGTTTAACACTTTATATATTTATGTATAAAGTATATATTCTTATATTTTATCAACGATAATTTTTCCTATGAAACATCGTAAATGTCTTTAGTTTTATTGTATTTCTGTGATTCATTTTCCTTGAAACTTAAATAAATAAATATATATATATATAAATGCATATCTGCCTACATTTTAATTAATTTTCCGTAGAATTGTTAGTACCCGCCCCTTCTCAATACCACTTTAATTTTAGAATATTTTTTTCCAAATGTAATTACTATTAACCCTTTCAGGGGCGGCAGTTGCATAGTGCAACCACAAATTTCATTCAGAATTGCAAAATCTGTCCCCAGAAAATTTTTCTTTTATAACTTAGACGAATACCTTCACTTATTTCTTCTCTTTTAATGTTGTTGGTGATTTCTAGTGGCTGGTGATTTTAAATGAGGAATATTTGCTTGCCCCTGAAAGGGTTAAATAAAAGGAAAAATACGCTTAAAAAAATGATGTGAAAAAAGGCGGTAGTAACAGTTTTACAAAATATTAATTAAAATGTTGGCAGGTATGTTGATGTAGCGAAGTTTTTTAGCATTTAAATATAATCGAACATTAAATTAAACATGGTGACATTTACATACTTGCCAACATCCTAATTAATATTCCGTAGTATCATTAGCCATGCCTTCTAAAATAATACACCAGTATTATTTTAGAGTACTTTTCGTCTTATTTGATCGTAATCGCATTTGGAAAATAGTACTCTACAAATTTACTGGTGTGAGAAAAAGGGCCGGACTAACAACACTACGGAATATTAATGAGGATGTTGGCGTGTATGCATTTAAAGGGTCATGGCCACACCTTATTACAAACACTCTTTCACCAGTATTATCTTGAAATAAATTTCTTTTTAAATGTACACTGTACATTTCAGAAGAAGTTTATTTGAAGATAATAATAGTAAAAGGGTGTGTATAAAAATTCGGGCATGGGAACTCCGATTTCTAATATATCTCAGTCAGGTTCGGCTTCTCCGCCTTTTTTTCAGTACACTCTCGAGGATGAGAAATTCCCGCTTTTATTGTTAGAATTATTTTTATTCAGTAACCTCTATCCTGTATAAACATGACACATTACCATAAAAATACCCAAAAGATTTCTGCATAAATTTAGTGGTATCAGAAAAAGCGGAAATTTGTCATCCCTGAAAGTGTTCTGGAAATAAGGCAAAGAGACCCCCTGATTTCTGTATACTGTTAATACCAGCCTTTTTTAACAACATTGTTTTTAAAGAGTATT
This sequence comes from Salticus scenicus, assembly GCA_963930645.1. Lineage (NCBI taxonomy): Eukaryota > Metazoa > Arthropoda > Arachnida > Araneae > Salticidae > Salticus > Salticus scenicus. The sequence goes on along the minus strand of OZ005654.1, from coordinate 194,672,785 downwards.
TTTCTTTTGAATTCATCGCAGTTACATATTGTACAAAATTTCTCGCAGTCATCGCTATAAACATATATAAAAAGACATCGTTATAAACAATTCTCCAAACTTTTATATATCTGTAATTGAATTTTATTATTTTTCCTTAATTACTCATGCATTTTCTTTTTTATTTATTTATTTACTTTGTGCAGGCTTACCAACTAAATTAATGTTCAGTAGCAATAGTCTGTATCACAATGCTTTACTTTAAATGTTTTTGTTCACATGAAATAAGTAATTTACCTGCTATCTTGAAATTTTCGAATTTTCGTATATTTCTTTTTTCATTTTTTTTTTTTTTTTTTTTTTTTTTTTTTTAATTTCAACGCCAATCGTCCTCAAATGAGCATCGGGTTTAAATTTAAATCGAACAGTGGAGTTTTCTGTATTACGTATACCTTATTCTTTGCAACACATATTAATTTAAATTATTCATGAAATTATACTCTTAGAATAAATTAAGGCGTTAGCAGTAGAAGAAACATTTATCTCTCTATGTTAATTATTTAAAACATCATTTTATACATTGCACACCCAATCAATAGTTTTAAAAATAAACCTAACATTATCAATTGAAGTCTCTAAATGAAATTCTTTTCCAATATAAAAACATTGATTAATTGGTTAAATAATTACGACTTGTTTCAAAAACAATTTTCAAGTTTTCCTTTTTGTTGTATTATATAACACAACTATAGAATAGTTCGCACATTTGGTTTTTAGTATAGCATGCATTACTTGCTTAACACCATAAAAGTCCTTTTCATTGAAATACATCCCCCCCAACCCCTGAATATCGACTTCCTACGTATCGTTTTCCACAGAAATATATCTTGGAATAAGCTGTTCATGAATGGTAAGTTTTTAATGTCATTTTATGTGCGCAATAATCCTTGATATATATATATATATATATATATATATATATATATATATATATATATATATATAAAGAATAAATAAAAAATATATTTTTTAGCATAAACGTTATTTTACATAGTACTAAAACCTAAAATTTTGCATGAAATAAAATATAATCCATATACAGTAGATGTAAAATATAACTGTATATAAATGTTTTGTGTTATTTCATTATCAGTTAACTTATAGATATTAAAATTAATAAATAAAGGTATTTTTTACGCAATAAATATATTTTTGCTGAAATTAAAATTCTATGATTTATTTATTTATTTATTTTTTACAAAACTGCAATAAAGAAACTTAGGGGAGAAGGTGGTATTATGGACCACTTTTTATTTTTTAACAAAAAATGCACTTTTCAATGGAATTTTTTCAACAATAACTACTATAATTTGACAAAGTATCCTTCCACTGAACATTTTAAGTTATTAGAAGGTAAAACATTAAACGATTTGGAAACCATTAATTTTTTTAAAACATAATACAAAAATAGCTGTCTTAGAAAGTGGGGTGGTAATATGGAACAATAAAAAGTGAAATAAAAAAATATTTATTGGGTTATTTATTTCAGAAAACATTACTAAAAAAAGGAAAACCTGAACATCTACAGGAAAGTATTGTAAAAAATACGTATATTTTATCGAAAAACATAAAGAGGATTTTTTTTTTTTTTTCCTGTAAAATATTGTTTGTAAAAAAAATAATCCTAAAGTTCAAATTAGTCATACTTAGGAACAAAAGTCACAAATATAAATGTCACCTTCACATCCACTGCATAAAACATGTGCCCATTGTTGGCATACAACACATTTAATTAAAAGTTCTCCGGCTTATGGTCATATGGAACACATTGTTCCATATTACCACCAATCGTCATTTTATAAACGATCCCATGAATTTTAAGTTTGAAAAATATTTATCCATAATTTAATCCTGCTATTTTACTATTCAATCTTACAGTTAATAAAAACAATATTAACAATATCTTATATTTATCAATGAGGATGTGAAAAATAGTCATGAAACTTACCTTGTGAAATTTTTTAGAACTGCATAAACAAAGATCCGCCTGTTACACCATAAACAAAACAAGCTATACTGATGCCAAGCGGTATAGCAATTATTATGATTCCCATTAATGAAGTTTACTTTAGTAAACACAGATGGCCCCAGTAGATAAGCAGAAAGAAGCGGTTTCATATTACCACCCTGTTTCATATTACCACCTTCTCCCCTAATAAAAAATTTAATTTTTTAAACTGCACGATGTTTTTCTTTTCTTCTTCTTCTTTTTTTTTTTTTTTTTTTTTAATCTTTTAATGAATTTTCTTATATTAAATTTTTCTTTTACATTAATTCCAAGAAAAGTTTCGCTTTTTGTTATTTTTTATTTTATATCTTTTATTATTAGAATTTAATTTATAGTTAGATAATGATCTGAGATTTTTCATGTGGTAAATATAAATAAATAATAATAAAAAAAAAACTCTTTACTATTTTTATGTAGAAATTCTGACCTCCAATTACATGCTTTATTTACAAAGAGCTTTTATATTTACTTGCATCATATTTTATTTCGTCAGTAGAAAGTCCAGTTATAAATACTTCTCGATATATTTTTTTGCATATGCATGCGTCTAATACATAAACATACATATAGAGCAAATTTTAATGGAATTTATAACATTTCAATCTTAAAAACAAAAAATAATATAATATTGACATACAATTCATGTAATCAGAGCTGCCAACCTAATCCGGCAAATTGTTAACGCCCATTAAAAAACGCCCTTTTTTCTACACCACTTAATTTTTAGAGCAATTCTCTTCAAATGTATCTATGATGAATTAAGTAGAAAAATACTCTATAATATGAGTGGTGTAGAAAAAGGGGCGGTACTAACAATTTGCCGGATTAGGTTGGCAGCTCTGTGTAATCCTTAAAAGGGCACATATTCGGATGTTCCATCTAATGCAACGCAATTTCTTTTTTTCCTATTCTATTATAGATATATTCATTTAAATACAATTTTGAAATGCTTTTTCACTTTAGATTAATCTGCGTTCACTGCCACATAATTTAACACTTTAGCGAACGCTGACGTGAATTCACGCCATTTGACAATTTATAACTCCGCCAGTGGGCGGTTCTTTAGGTTATGTAGGTTACATTGTTTCTGGACAATATACCCAATATTCACATTTGTGCAATCAGTTCACTACGCATGCAAATACTTTGATTAGAAAGAGTATAATTGTAACGAATGTTCATTCATATTATAAATTTGAATACAAAAAATAGTTTATTTAAACCAGAGCCTGATTAAGGGGGAAGCACACATTATCTCCGGTCTCACCGGAATATTTTTACAATTATTTTTTACTTCATGTCATAGAAATTCCACGCTTTGACGAGGAAATGTTTTTTTATAAAAAATGAACGGTGTAAAACAATCCAATTTACTCACCGTTATTAGACACCAGAATTCTTTTAAAATAATTTTTAATGAGAATATTCTGTTTATTATAGGAGGAAAGTATTTGTTAAAAAATAACGGTGTAAGTATAAATAATGTGTGCTTCCCCCTTAATCAGGCTCTGATTTAAACTAATGTAATGTAAAAGAATAATGCCCTCAGGCGGAGCTTACTCTCAAAAAGACAAAAACATGCGGTCACGAAAGTGTTAATTTCTAACAAACGATGAGTGATTTACTTCTTTGAAAAAGCTTAAGACATACTTTAACATAGTTTTTGAATTTCCGAATTACCTTAATTTTTCTGCACCATAAATATTATATAGCAATTTTTGTTATAATTAAATCCGTAAAACTTTAAACGTAAAATATTGTATAAAAATACTGGTGGAAGAGTCTTATCTGTATGACTTATGTTTAATTCAACTATCCTGGACGTTAAACCACTAAGGATTTATTTTTTAATCTGCAATAATTTAATTCAAACTACTTTTTTTACTATCAAACTTATTCGCATTGGTTAGCTTTAGTACCAATAAGCATAAGCATAAAAGTTCCTAAAGAATAAGAAAACTATAAGCGGAATATAAGAACAAAAAAATTATAACATATATAATAAGAAAATTATATTTATTAAATCTTAAATTGCAAAAATACGCAATAAATGTTTTGTTACTTGACAATTAATCAAGTTGTTTATGTAAAGTGGACCAAAAAAAGAAAAAAGAAAAGTGCAATAACAAATTATTTTGTGCATAGCATTACTTTTGAATTCAAACTAACAATAACATTAAAAAAAAAAAAAAAAAAAAAAAAAAAAAAAAAAAGTGTAGATTTAAACAGACATTGTCATACAAAGATATTAATACCTTTTCAATATCGATTTAAGTGTATGCTGAGCGTGAATATACAACATCGGTTCAATTATGACAGTACAATGCATAGGTTTCCTTAGACATATTAATATGTCATTTTTCATGTTGCTTTTGTTCAGAAAATGAAACTAGTTGGCATAGGTGGACTCTGCTCAGTTCCCCATCATATTTATGTTCTCATAAATTTCCAGTGCGAGACATATTATAATCATGTTAAAAGAAATGAATTTGACCAAAGCTTGATACAGTGACAGAATGAAATTCCCGCCTAATAGGCTATCCACCGTTCACTTCGATATATTTATCTTATTCTAATCTATTAATTTATTTTATCAGGGTCAATTCTGTTGTTTAGTTTTCATGCTACTATTTCCAATGCAATAATCCTCAAAATTCAGATTTATATGAAAAATTTACAATTTCGCTATGTTGATAAAATCGTAAATTACGAATAATTAACGAAATGTTACTATTAGAATATTTGTATTCAATCATGTTCAGACAAATATCATAAATGTAATTTTGAAGTTGTTTAACGTATTTATGATCCTCAAAATGGAAGTTTATGCTCAATTTTGCCTTATTCTGACATGTTAAGTAAATCGTAAATTCCAAATAACTTAAGAATTTTTTAACTTTGAAAAATCATAGTCTATGATATTCATACCAGTATCCAAAATAATATTTAAAAAGTGGTTTGGCATCTTTACGATGAAAATGTCCCTCAAGATTGACGTTTATATGAAAATTTGCTCTATTCTGCCATTTTAAGAAATTCGCAATTTTCCAATAACTTATGAAATTTTTATATTGGAAAATTCATAGTCATTAATATTCATGCCAGTGTCCTAAATAATATTTCAAAAGTAGTCTGACATCTTTACGATGAAAATATCTCTCAAAATTGACGTTTATGTGAAATTTTGCCTTATACTGCCATGTTAAGAAATTCGTAAATTTCCAATGACTTGCGAAATTTTCAAAGTAGCATATTTATAGTTACTTATGTTCATTCCGACATCAAATCTGATATTTTAAAACTGGTCTGACATTTTTACAGTAAAAAGTTTTCATTTAATTCACGTTTAAGTAAATATTTGTCGTATTCTCCCATGTTAAGAAAATCGTAAATTTCTCATAACTTACGGAGTTTTTTAATTCGAATGTTGCAAATGAATAGGGTTCTTGCCAGTATCGAAAGTAATATTTTAAAACTGATCTGACCTCTCTGCGGCAATTTGTTCGTGAGATATCGTGTTAACAGACTAACAAACTAACGGACTAACACACTAACACACTAACAGACACCCTACAGACAGACACCATACAAATTTTGTCATTTTCGGATTTCTCACATCTGAAAACGTATAAAAAAGTCAAAAAACCGAGGCCGAAATTTTTCACGATTACCTAAGTTCCCCATACCTATAGTATGATGGGGAACTAAAACAGTTACACTGTCATAAAAACCGAAATTTTAAAAATAGACAAACAGTGAAATTGCAAAGCTGTATGGAAACACTATGCATTTTTCTTCTGAGAAAACAATGTGCATAATTTGGATAAAATAAATTAATACTATTACATTTAAATTGTAGTAAAAAAAAGTACATTTTTAAAACACTGTGTTATAGCTGATTTTAATATTTACTTTTTTTTTTTTTTTTTTGTATAATATTTCTCTCTCTCTCTCTTTCTCTCTCTGTCTCTACATATATATATATATATATATATATAAATCAATTTCAAAGTAAATGACAAAATTTATTTTGCATAAAATAGGCGCCTAAAGCAGCACTAAATTTATATACAAAAATAGAGCAAAGAATTTAAATTATAAGTGAAGATATGAAAGTTGACATGACTGAATTATAATTTATTTAAAAAAAAAAAATCAAATAAATTATAGTTTATTCTTTATAACTTCAAGTTTGTTTTACTATTCTGTTTGACATATAATCTGGAGTATGCTAGCTTGACATATTTTCAGCTACCCGTCAGTACCACATAGTTTCTTAATAGCTGCGTTCCCACTTGCTGATGAAGAAAACACAGCATTATTGAAAATTTTAGCTTAAATATTGTTAAATTTAACTTATTTTCTTGTTTATTAACACAGTTAAATTATTTGTTCTTGTTGTTTTACATTCCACTTTCATATCTCAGAGCTGCCAACCTAATCCGGCAAATCATTTTTACCGCCCCTTTTTCTACACCAATACATTTTTAGAGTACTTGTTTTCTTAATTCATCGTAAATATATTTGAAGAGAATTACTCTAAAAATGAATTGGTGTAGAAAAAGGGGCGGTACTAACAATTTGCCGCTTTAGGTTGGCCGCTCTGATATCTTCACTTATCACAATTTAAATTCATTCTCGAAAATCGATTTTCGAGAGGACCTTACACCAGAATTTTAAAATAGTGAACTTTGAGATCATAAATCTCCGAAAATTAATATAAGAACTTTCTCTAAAAATATGGTAATGGTTATCCTTATTTTAAAATTGCACAAGTTGGCACCTATATATCATAAGTGCCAAACCCTTTCGGCTTTACTAATTTTACTTATTCATCGAAAATATATGTGACAGATTTATTTTTTAAAATATTGGTTGATAATTCAATTTTGTGTTTAAATATGATAGAGTTAATTTTATTTTTCAATAGGATTTCTAAATACATGATACATACTTACCAACCATCTCATTAATAACCGTACAATTGTTAACGCCCCCTGAAAAAACGCCCATTTTGTCACACCACTATATTTTTAGAGTTCTTCTCTCCGAATGTTGTTAAGGTTAAATAAGAATAAAATTACTCTAAAAAATTATTGGTGTGAAAAAAAAAATAAAAAAAGGGCAGGTACCAAAAATTGTACGGTTCATAATGAGATGGTTGGCAAGTATGATGATATATATATATATATATATATAAGAGATTGGGGGGAGGGGGGAATTCGTAATTATAGCTGAGGTAAGATGTTTATTGGAGTATTTTATTTTCGTTTTGTTTAATCATTTTTAACATTTTGTAACAGACATTTAGACACAGAAACAATTAGATACAATATCCAATTTAAGAAACTTCTTAAAAAATAAATGTTCTTAAAATACATTTAATTTATTAACAAACCCATTAATATCTGCAGCAGGCTTCATAAATTCTTGATAAAAGTTTTTTCTTTATTTCTAAACTACTGAAAATAAATCTTCGGAATATTTACGTTAAAATGCATTCAGATTTATTGAAGAAACCTTAATGCAGTTTTATATCGATTTTCGGTAGTTTATTTCCACTCAAATATCTTCAATTCCTCTTTTACAACAATGTCAGAAACAAGATATGCAAACTCTTTGAAATACATAAATGTTATTGATGATAGCACAGAATTTTAGATAGCAAAAGTACACATTTGAACGATTCGGTAGGAAAATTGCTGCTGACTGTGATATTTGATTTTGAAGAATGCACAGTTTTTGACAATTTCTGTATCAAAGAAGAAAAGTATTACGCAGATTTAGAATTCTTCTCTGGTTAATATATATATATATATATATATATATAAGCATGAAAATAGAGCGGCAAAATGTTAGAAGTGTTTTATATAAATAAATAATTCTCTGGTATATTTTACATTCTCGTAAAATTTGAATATGAGACTTAAATTAAATATCGTAAAAAAACATTTTTCTTGGATTTCTGGGATCCTACCCTGATATTTCCCAACATCAGGATTCTCACGAAGAGAAATCTGGATACTAGAATTTTTGTATAGGGATTTTTAAAAGAGATTTCAACAAATATAAACGACTAGTCAAATCTACAATTTCTATATAAAAATAATGGTATTCAAACTTCAATTTTCGAAAGCCCTACCTGATATGCGAGTGAAACTAGCTTTAGATAAACTAAAAAAAACATTTACAAAATATACATAAGGCTTTAGTTTATAATAATAATATATATATTAAAAGGAAATATATGCTTTTATATTAAACATACTTCAGTGGTGAAAAGTAAGATGTGACAGGTCTCCTTAATTTTCCTAAAGGAAAGTATTTAATTTGCTTAAATTTTTATATTATTTAATTATTTCCTTGATTCTTTTTTATTTTTAAGTATAATACAACAAGCTTTTGCAATTTAAAATTCTGTAAATTTGTTTTTTTTTTAATTAAAACTTATTATTCTGCCATTATATTGTATTACGATAAATAATTTTTTAAAGTTTTAATTTATATTATTTCAGTCATTTTTAAAAGTTGTTAAATTATTATCGAAATTCCCATTTTTAAAATTATTAACAATAACATTTATAATAAAGTTAATCAAAGTAGTATTTTTTTTATACAGTTAAGTGTAATGAGTAAAATAATACTTCAATTTCTCCCTTTCAGAAAAAAATCATTAAAATTTTCTATATTTTGTGATAGCTCTATGAATAAAATGTTAAAAAGTTATCTTTTTCACTATATGCAAAAGTTTATGTAATTTGAATAAGCTAAGACTCTTACTTCAAATTATTGTATTCATTTACTTTTACGACTAAGCTCATACATGAACAATAAAATAAAGTAAAATTAAACAAAATTACCTGTTTTAAATAATTTATTAAGCTTTGAGTCAAAGAAAAAATAAATTATTCCACCCAATTGTTCTAATAGTGAAGCCATAGACTCCTACACTAGATGCCTTCTGCATGGCACACAAGCTTGGCAACTGTTCAAGCGGTAGACAGAACCACCTGGTACAAATTGACAGACTTTTTTATTTAACTGTCACCAATAATCTTAAGAAGTGATATATTATATATTTAATCGACGTTTCTTCGATTCTCTTTGCCTTTTATGTATATCATATCCCAATTAAAAAAAAAAAAATTGGGGTGGCTGTTGAATAAAAAGTCGCACAATCTACCGCCAAGTTTCTGAGCCACGCGGAAGGCATCTAGTTTAGGAGACTATGGTGATGCACAAAGCAATTTAATTAAGTGGCAAAACCGAATAGAAATACTTTAATATAACAGTCTAATATCTTACATTTTTCCTAAACGAATAAATGCTAACATTTCCTTTTTTCAAATCAGTTTTATTATCAAGACTTTTTTTTTTTTTTTTTTTTTTATAAAAAAAAAAAAAAAATGATGTTTTTGATCTGTGATTTAATAAACTGAATTTTATTATTAAAACATATCGGCAATATGAAGTGTCCAGTCAAAGGTGGAAGGTACGACAACTGTTGATTCGTTTTCTTACAGAGTTCTTTTTTTTTTTTTTACGTAATTATGAGAATTCGTATGGATTTTTAACTTCTCCACTACTAATTTGTAGAGGAAATTATTGTAATAAAAATTGCCCAGAAATTAAAAAAAAAATTTATTGTTAAAATGCTGTTGGAATGTCATGGAAAAGGTAAGACTCGGTCTGTACTGTACTAACACTGATTATTTATTACTATTAACAAAATAGTGAGTTTTAAACGATTTATAGTATTTTAAATGTAGTAAAAATTACCTTTTATATTACATTACTTTGTATTATATAAAACATCTGAATGATTACTATATTAGAGAAATAATAAACGAAAAATGATTTAAAAATTGTGCAGTATTTAATATTTTAGTACAAAAAATAACCTTAAAATCACAGGAAATAACTTTCATTATGTATATTAAGCTGATTTTATTTAGCACATCAATTAGTTTTTCAAACTACATTCTATAGCAATAATTTAGCTATCTATATATTTATGAAAATTATTATCAAGTACTTGCATGTTTCCATGTAAATGTAAAAAAAAAAAAAAAAAAAAAAAAAACATAGATAGCATATACAAATATCATAAAAAACCAATAACTGGAGATTACTAAATAAATGAATAAATAAATAAATAATAATAATAATTATTATTATTATTATTTCAGGCCAGTTTTAAATTTTTACCTAAGCATCTTCTAGGAAAAAAGTACAAAGTATAGTTAAATTTCAAAGATTTATATAAGGAATTCCACCACCCACCTCATAATGAATTTACGCATTTGATAGTCTGTAATTAGATATGCATATTTATTATTGCTTTTCATAGTCTTGTTCGATTCAATGTTTTCTTGAAAATTGAAAGTGAGAGTCAAATATTAAACTACCTCTGCAGTTACACTACATTTAGCAATTGAAATATCTAAAAAGTAGTCCACAAGGTGATCCAAAATTTGAGCAACAAATTCAGAGAGGTAAAAGAGGCATCAAGAGCGAGCAAACTTATCACAAACCATAGTGAAAGGGTGAAAATCGCGAAAAAATCAAAGAGGTGAAAGTACGGAGACCGGTTGCATGGCTCTCCGCGTTCGTCAGATCGGAACTCGTGTGACTTTCTCCTATGAGAACACCTTAATTTACACGACGCATAAACTAGTAAATTAAGGTGATTGCCGGAACGGCAGTGGAGGCCCCCTTTTGAGACTAAAAAAGATTTTGGGTTCCGTCTGTGTGTTTGTCGCGTGATAGCGGCAGCAAAAATTCCACTATTGACTTGAAATTTGGTACACGTTTTCCTGATTCCCAAGAAATCAGCTGTATAGTTTTGGGTGTGCATTCCATTTGCAGTTCGTTTACAGGGACACGCCAACGTTTTACTTATCATTACGGCCTATGGAAAGAATTTGTGTGTACCGCGATAGCGGCCGCAAAAGTCTCACTATTCAATGGAAATTTGGTTCACATGTTTATGAGCTCAACAGACATAGCTGTATAGTGCTAAGTGTGTATTCCTTTTGTCATTCGGGTACAGGTACACGCCAAAGTGTTTCTTATCGTTACGGCCTATGGGAAGAATTTGTATGTACCGCAATAGCAGCCGCAAAAATCCTTCGATTGACTTGCATATTGGCACACACGTTCAAGAATTGCATAGAAATAGCTGTATAATTTTTATGGTTATATTGTTTATAAACTGTGTACAGGGACACATCAAAATTCTTAACATTACGCCGTGTGGGGTGAATTTCGTTTAAACGCATTTTAACATCATTACTTAGCAATCAACAAAATGAAATTAGCGTACGTGTGTAAGATGCTTAATTTATGCTGTTTGAATAAAATATGTTGTACAGGACCTTACAAAAGTGTTCTGACAATGTCCCGTAATCATCCAAACTATGTTAAATTTGGAACAATTATTAATGAAAAACATAGATTAAGCTGAATAGTTTTTACTGGTGTATACAATGGTTCTGGTTCGTTTACAGGGACACAGAAAGAATTTCGTGACATTAGAGCCCATGAACAATTTTCTATTTAAGCGGATGTTAATGTGTTCATGCTCCATTGAAAAGAATGCTATTAACATACATTGTAAAGATGATTAAAAGCATGTTTACTCTTAAAAAATATATGTATAGACTAAATAATTTATTTATGGGACCACACAAAATAATTCCGATGACGTACTGTTATCATCTAAATGATGTCAAATTAGTTTGAAAAAATAATAAGTTATATCTAATTAAGTGAATTCTTATTATTACCGTATATAATAATTGTGGCTACATTTCCGGGATACATAAAAGAATTTCGTACTATTACGTTCTATAGTCGGTATTTCTTAAAAGTGTATTTTAACATGGTTACACGCCAATTAAACATAATGGAATTTTACTGGAATTGCAAAAGCATGTTTTACAGCGGAAAAGTGTGGGAATAGAACTGATAATTAATTTACAGCGTTACGCAAAATAATTCCGATGTGCTATGTATTTTTTTTTTTTTTTTTCATGAAATTTGGTACAAATATTTATGAATTTCAGGTAAATAATACAAGACTGTCAGTTATTAAGAACACATATATATGATATACAGATAGGTATAGAGACTCAGGAACGCATCCGTTTATGTAGCAAGTCAATCGAATCAATATATGCATTATATAATAAGGAATAAATAAAAATGACCTGTTGAATAATGTGTGATTCAAATAGAACGTTAAGGCACCTGATCTGCAAATCCACTAGTTATGCATACCGGAAATTTCATAGGCCTGATTGCTGTTGCGGCGGCAGACATCAAAAGCATACCTGGCATCTTCCAGGTTTTCCGGAAATCGTTTTTACGTCATTGTATAGACTGTGCAATGATATCCGTGGGCGCTACTTCGAACAATTCCTGTAATCCTTTTGTAACTAATATACTACTATTATAGTGCAGCGTGGCGTCGAAATCTGCATGCGTTTTTTGCGATTTTCACCCTCACAACGTGATTTGCGATCTTATGTTCTATCATAAGTTTTTATCCTCTTGCTGCCTTCTATCACCTCTCTAAATTTGTCAGTCAAATTTTGGAACACCCTGGTATAGAACGAAAAGATAAAAAAAAATTCATGGGATATTTTTTGATTTTCTGGGTCAAACATACCTCGAAAGCTATTCTATAAAACTATTTAAAATTTTTTCTAAAGACAAAAATGTATGTTTAGAAAAAAAAAAAAAAAAAAAAAAAAAAAAAACATAGTATATAATAATAGAAGTAATCAAAAGTAAGTTTTACTTATAAGTTTTTACGTTTAAGCATACTTAATAAGTTTTACTTATGAATGTGTAATTTTATTTCATGAAATAAAACTATCGATTTGGAAAATGATTTTTAAGGAATTTTTCTACGTATTACATATCTTGTTCATAAAGAAATATCTCTATACTAGTAAATATCTTTAATGAAAATATTTTTTTATTTTTTGGGAATGAAAATTTTCTGCATATGAATAGTGTTAGTGCAGAAAGAATGTGGTGGTGCCTCAAAAGTGTATTCATACTTAAAAAAAAAAAAATGAAAAAAATAAAATAATAATAATAATATATAATAATAATAATAATCAGTGTTTTAAAATAGAACTAAGAATTTTCAGAGCGTTCGATTCAAAACACAATTAGATCTTAACTTTTAATTAATCGCTCATGCAAAATTTCTAAATAGTTTTTTTTTTATTATTATTATTAATATATATCATAGCTGCCGAGTTTTTTTAATTTATTCCAGAATGTTGCAAGTCCCGCCCCTTTTTCACACCGTAATGTTTTTAGAGTAATTTTCTTCAAGTTTAATCATAATTATATATTGATGAAAAAATTTCTATAAAGATTACAGTGTGAGAAAAGTGCGGGGCTAACCAGCATTCCGGAATAAATCAAAAAACTTGGCAGCTATAATATATATATATATATATATATATATATATATATATATATTCCGCTACTGATTTACTCGTTGTTGAGTCTGTGATGTAATTGTGAACGTTCATCACCAACGCAAGTTGTATCCCATTTTATTAAAATTTCTCTCGAATTTGAGAAATGACTCGAGGTAAAGTTTAAAGATTTAGCAAATATTTTTTTCGCATATACCTCATGTGTTCAGACGTTTAAATGTAATTTATCATAGATTTTCAGTTTGAAAGCTTTAATCTTACTGATGGCGTTATTAAAGTTTTATATATATATATATATATATATATATATATATATTGATTCATATAATATTTGATTTTTAATGCTAAAAAAAAAAAAAAAAAAAAAAAAAATCACTACTCTTAGCTATAGGTATTAAATAAAATAAAATAAAATAAATAAATAAACGTTTCATTTATATTTTTCACAAAAATTACGTAATACCTTTTTCTAAGTAAAAGAAATTTCACAACAACATTACCCACCCCCCTCTTTTTTTGGAATGTGAAAAAATGACAGAAATTTTTAATTGATTTATTTTGTTCTGGGGTACAGTAAAATAAATTAATATGTAGAAATCATTTATATGTATAACATAGTTTCGAATAAATCGTTAAAATGAAATTTGTGATTTTAAGTAGTTTTGTTAAGAACAAAAATTAAATTATGTATAAAAAGCACTTTATGGTGTCGTATCAGGGTTAAGGATAACTTGCTACATAAGAGGCTTAATTCTTCGACCAAATGCTCCCAATAGGGATTATTCAAAGTGGTCATTCACGCTGTATTTGTAGGAAAGCACGAAAAACAAAGAAAAGATGGACTATAAGTGTGTATAGATGCTTCTGCAAATACAATAACGTGATTAATATTTAGGAAACATTTGCTTAATTATACTCTTAGTCTATTCTTTTACTAAATCTTACCATTCCAGGTAGAGTGCCCTTTTTTAAAAAAAATTATTAATACGTTTTAAAAATTCCCGCAAAAACTTGCATATTATTGTCTGGATTTTGCATTATCAATTACAATTACAGAGGTCGTAGTCTGCGCCATTTTTTCAGGACACTTTGAGAAATCAGAAATTTATACCTATTTTCCCACCATCATTTTTTTTTTACATAAATTTCTCTACTGTTTTATAATGACATGTTACTTTAAAACCACAATAAAAATTTCTTTAAGAAAAAAGTGGTGTTAAAATAATGCGAAAATTTCTCATTTTTGAAAGTGTCCTGGAAAAAAAAAAAAAAAAGGCGGAGACAGCTGCTATCAGTGCTTGAAGTCTCCACCCTGTTTTCAAGACACTTAGAAAGATGTGACATTTTCCTGTTTTTAGTTACACCGTTTTCATACAGAAATCTTTACCGCATTTTTACAGTAACGTGTCGTAATGACATAGGATAGAGATTATTGTGTAAAAATTGGGGCACCAAAAATTGCAGTAATATCTCATCTTTAAAAATGCCTTTAAAAAAAGGGTGGAGACTTCGAGATCTGATTACCATTAAAAATAACAACTTAGTATTAAATTAGTCCTTTTATTAAAGTGGTTATAATGAACTAAAAATTAAAACAAATTAAATCGTACATTCATTTTATTAAAATATGAAATACAAGTTAGAATATCAGTTAAAAAAGAAGCAAATATAAAGAATAGAACAAAAAGGTTGCATTAAATTTTTTTTTTTTCTTTTCCCGAGAAAAAATATTTTAAAATTTAGAAACAATACGTGATTTATGTTTGTCCAATTGTTTGTTTGCTTTCTACATTTGTCTGCCTACAGCAAAATAAAGAAGATTGTATTGGAACTCGATGAAATACATAAAAGTTATTGATTATAGCAAAATGTTTTAGATAGCAAAGGTAAACATCAGAGCACTGCAGATTGCAATCTTTGATTTTTTGAAAAATGTAATTCCTATAGTAGTATTGCAAAACATGAACTTTCATATTTATCAAAGGTTCTTCTATAAAAAAAAACATATACCTATAATAAAAATCTAGACATAATACTCATGAATTGTATTTTTTGTTTTGGAAGTCTAAATGTTGTAAAAAATAAAATATATTAAATTAAATTTATAAATTAATATATTTTGTTTTATAAAAACTTTTTTCATGTGTACGTGAATCCACAGTTGCCAACTTTTATAATTTATTCCAAACCACAGTCAGTACACGATTTTTTTTTCTTTAAAGAGTACTTTTCTTTTTATTTATTCGTAGTCACATATTTGAGAGTATTACCGTATTTCCCGGCGTATAACGCGCAGGTCACATGAATGAGGCACATACAAGAAAATTTAATTTGCAAATAAAACTATATTTGTAAGAAACAAAAGCTTGTTAAAAAAATGAACTCGGAAAACATTAGTTAATGAAATATATATTCTTTATTAAATATATAAAAGTTTTTTTCTTTTTTTTCCTCCTAATGCCTAAGATTATATTAAAAATATGCAATTCTAAGACAAGGCGCGAAAATGAATAACTTTTGTTTTAGATTTTAGATGATTGAAAGTGTTTCTTTTATGGCATAGTGATGGTCATGCAAGGAAGAAATATTAACGTGTATGCCGTTTTGTATTAATGTTATGTAACAGAGTTTAGTTTAAAATTAATAATATATATAAACCAGGGGGTTATAAATATAGTTGCACTGTTTAGACTCACGTAGATCCTGCTCCAGTCATTCTGTATTTCATTGAAACTTGGTATATGCATTATATGGATCATGAGGAAAAGAAGTCTACAATAAAAAAAATACTAGTTTAAATTTGGACTCTCAGATGGCATTTTTCATGCATTGTAGAAAAGACGTTATGCAAATTTCGAGTTTTTAAGCTGCAAGCGTAGTTGCCCACTGAGCACCTTTTGAGTACCAGAAAGTTTTAATAAAGATTTTTATTTTACTTAATCAATGAAAATCGTTACAGTTTGCCGATTAAATCATAGCCTCCTAAACTAGATGCCTTCCGCGTGGCTCGGAAACATGGCAACAGTTCAAGCGGTAGATAGCGCTACCTGGTACAGATTGCGCGACTTTTTTATTCAACAGAGCCACCAAAAATTTTTACATGTGGGATTTGATATACATAAAAGGCGAATAGAATCGAAGAAACGTCCATTATATCTATCATATATTACGTCTTAAAATTATTGGTGACAGTTGAATAAAAAAGTCATGCAATCTGTACCAGGTAAATCTGTCTACCGCTTGAAGTTTCCGAGACACGCGGAAAGCATCTAGTTTAGGATGCTATGATTAAATAAAATAAATATTTCTACTAAAAATTTCCGGTAACCAAAAAGTGCTAAGTTGGAAACTATGGCTGCAAGTAGTCAATGTCGCACAATCATTCATCACTGTGATTTTAAAAGAGAAAATTCGAAACATTGTGATCAGCATGTTTTATAAAAAAGTACTAATTTTTCAACTGCACGGCAAGAATATTGAAGCTTAAAATGCTTACGAATAAATACTCATTGAAGACAGGGATTAAGAAAGATTATTATTAAATTTATAGTGAGCAGAGTGTTGGGTATGTTACGAGAAAAACGAGAAGGAAAGTGATTTCAATGAAACTATAGAAGTCATATTGCTGTGATTGACTGACCCTCCGGTTTATAATGATCTTCGATAAGTGCACCGTCACATCGCTCACGTGATCTTTCTCTCCCGTGATCTACAGTACGAAAGTTTCTGTTAAGTGGGTATCCATAGAAGTTTCGCGCTGTGAAACTGAAAAATGCATTGTTTTTGCTTGTCTTCTCTTTGTCAAAATAGCCGATGACACTACATCCAGGGATTCTTTCGACCACGGTAGTACAACTTCTTCCACAGTTTTATTTCGAAATCTGTTTTCGTTGTTTTCTTTGCAGCATACCCAACTCTCTAAATTTAAAATTCATCTCTTTTAAGCCCTGTCTCAGAGGCCTTTTTCGTAAGGTTTTCCGGAGTCGAAAATCTCGCAGTATAGTTGAAAAAATACTACCATTCTAATAAAGCTACTTCATCAATAAGGACCACATAAAAAACAAGTAGGTAATATAAAAAATTTCATATAATAATTTAAATTTCGTTTTATTGCAGATTTATTTTACGCATGATCCATACTAATTATATACCGAATTTCAAAGACGTACGTCTACTAGAATGAAACCTATGTAGGTCTACACAGGGTAACATTAATTATAACTGTAATCATACCTGTCAACATCCTAATTATGAATCGGAAGATTTTTAGTACGCACCTATTTTTCCACACCACCTTATTTTTAGAGGAATTATCTGCTCATACAGTTGTGATTAAAAAAGCATAAAATTTCTCTACAAAATGACTGATGTGAAAATAAAGGCGGGTACTAAAAATCTTTTGTTTATTAATGAGATGGTTGGCAGGTGCTATGACATAGATGCCAACATTTTAATTTATTCCGGAGTCTTTTCTGCCTTGCCTCTATATCGCGCCACTTTATTTAAAGAAAAATTTTCTCCAAAATATAACTTCGATAAAATAAGTAAAATTTACTCTTAAAAAATAATTGCTATGAAATAAATGCGGGGCTAAAGTTACTCCAGAATAAATTAAATTATTGCCATCTATGCTATGACTGATAAATAAGTACAAATAACCGGTTGTTTCATGCATATTAAAAATAAATAAATAAATAAATAAATAAAATAAATAAAATAAAATCTTATGATTAAAAAAAATAAGAACAATACAAATTGGATTTAAAAATCGATTTTCATTTTTTTAAACATTTAAAATGCAAATACATATTTTATTAATTATAAAGCTATGTAAGTACACATAAATAAATATTTCTTTTTTGAAATTTTAAATTCTTCCTTTTCACTTTAAATAACGTCTTCATATATAAGGAATCTGTTTATTTAACGCAAATATAAGTGAGAAAGAGCATTTATTGATTTAAATTTCAGTAAGAAGTGAGTAATTAAAACCATTTTCTGATTGGATAAACTTTCCTAGTCTAGTGTACCTAAAAATGAGTTTATACAGGTAATACTCATTAATTACTACGTTAACGAATTCTTAAGTTTGTAAGCAAATAAAACATTTTATTTAAAGCTAGTCCTCAAGAAGTATATTCTCCATGAGAATTACATTCAATTCATTAGTTAAGTGAAAGTTTTAAATTTATGTGTAAATAAACAAATAAATAAGTAAAAGATAAATTAGCCATCTCTCGCTAGAAAATTTCATTACTTTAAACATACATTTCCATTTCGAAATGTCACCCGTAATATTCCACATTCGTTTTGAGATATTTTGTGATTAACAATATTCGGAAAACTCATTAACTTAAAATGGAACAGTCTGTAATAAATAGAATGAATCTGCATTTCAATTTAAGATTTATTATATCAGCCAAATGTAAGAGCTTTCTAATGAAAAGACATTTTGACTATTTACAGCTAATCTCTGTTGTCTTATAATTTATTAACAAATAAAATGAAATCACACATTAAAAAATATATATTATTTCTTTTACACATTACACTGGAAAAGTGTATGAACACGGTTAAAATAGAATCACGATTGCTTCTTCCTTTTTTACAAAGGTTGAAATAAATAAATAAATTGTGTACAATATGCAAGGCTGCCACAGGCGACTTTTTTTTTTTTTTTTTTTTTTAATTCTTTTAACATAACTATTGAAAATAAATAAATAAATAAAATTTATAATATATTTACTGCAGTTTGCATGCATAAATTTATTATAAACTTTATGTCATGAAAAAAAGTTTTCCAAAATAAATAAATAAATTAATTAATTAATTAATAAATTAATTAATTAAATAAAATCTCGCCTGTGTATATGTATTTTCACTTAGGAAATGTCAGATTCATGTGCACATGTAATATTCATATTTGATATTTAAAATTAAAGACTTACCAGTAAGGTAAACTATTTGACAAGATAAAAAGAAGCAAACATCTAGATTTTTTTATTATTATTATTATTATTATTATTGCCATGACTTAAAATGTGACAACTATAATAAACCTGGATAAAGTGATTGATTATGAAAAATTACAGCAAATATTTGAAAAATATTTGAAAATTTACTTTTCATGAACTTCAGTATGTAATAAATTAATTTTAGTATATATATAAATAAACTTAATATATGAATTATATAAGAGCATTCGACATTTTTGCAGTTTATATCTAGTAATTTTTCTTGTCATTAACAAATAAATTAAATCACACATTAATATATATATATATATATATATTATTTCTTTTAAGCATTATACTGGAAAAGTGAATGAACATGGTTAAAATAGATTCCAGATTTTTTCTTCCTTTTTTACAAAGTTTGTAAAAAAAAATATATGTACTGGACTTATATGCAGGGCTGTTACAGGCGAATTTTTTATTCTTTTCGTACTACTATTTCCAAAATATAAAATTTATAATATATTTTATGAAAAATTATGAAAAATTAGATTTGATTATGCACATGAAAAATGATGTTATTATGGCGGTAAAATTTAAATTATAATAATTAATATACTTTTAGACAAGCAAACCCATGCGAAATTTTCGCTGTTTCATTCTTTGTTTCTTTCTTTTTTAACCTTTAAAATTTGAGACTTATAAGTCTTATACCAATTTCACCATCCAAATAAAATTTTAATTCACCAGAGCCAAATTATTATTAGTTTTTGTGTGATGAAATACTAATGATACTTAAACTAAATCATTCAAAGAAAAGTTTCAAAATAAAATTCATGTTTAACAATTTAGTGTTCATATTTCCCCTGGCAAGACAGCTTTAATAAAGGACCTCAATAGCGACTTTAAAATTTTTGACGCCATGTTGGCGAGATCCCTTTTACTTTATCAACAATTTAAAAGTCGCCAAGGGAAGCTACAATAAAGGTACCATGATGCCGTTTACAGATTTATTATTATTATTTATATAAACGTACCTCTATTAACTAACTATGAAGTTCTGAAACGGGGATAAGACGCCGCAGTCGCCACCGAGAGGGGCTTTGCTAAAGTCAGAATTTTCAAAGATCATAACACGGTGAGTGAACAGGCTGTTTCAGATATTGAAACGGGAAGAGGGCGCCGCTGGCGCTACCGAGCGGTTAGTTTTTACTACGGTTTAGTTTTTCAATAAAGTTATTTGCAGTATATGTCAGTAAGCTGTAGTAGGACCTGAAACGGGAAAAAGGCGCCGACAGCGCCACCTAGCTGGAGTTTCACAAAGTAGGATTTTCACTGATCGCGAACCACCCTGTCGCTGAATGCGGAATATTAACATATATATGAGAGTATTAAAAATCATACGGAATTATAAATTCAAATGTTGTATAAAATATGAAAATGATTCATTTCTTCAAATGATATTTGGTAAGGACTAAATATCAGAAAATATATGCTTATTATAGGTTACAGTACATTTTTCTTAATAACTTTTCTTTTTATGTAATTTGATTGAAACCATCACTAAAAGTTTTTTTTTTTTTTAGTATATTTTTGCAGTTATGCCGCCGTTTTATCTGTTTAAAAAATCTTTTTTCTTTTTCTAACAATTTTGATCGTTTGAAACCATGACTAACTTTTACAATCTTAATCTCAATTCCCTATCGTAGTACATATAATATTAAAATTCACAAACTGAATGGCATATCCTGGAATTTTGGACACCGTGAATTTAAGGCTACCTTTATTAAAATGACATATATATATATATATATATATATATATATATATATATACAGGGTGGTTAAAATTAAACTTCCCCTATAAACAGCATCCTACAGTGCAAACGGGTGAACGGAAAGCAACGAAATTTGGTATATAGACTATACACGAGATGTGCTCACGGAATTTCGAAAAAAAAAAAAAAAAAATAGTTCCAAAATGTCCACCAGAAGGCGCCATTTCCGGAAAACATTAAATTTAACACAATAAACGACCAAAACGGAATACAGAAACGATATTAATATTCATCGACTAGTTTCTGATCACCTTGTCATTGAACCACAATGAACCTTGTAATACCAATTTTGCATAAAGCTTTCTCTTCTTCGCAAGCACGCAGATCTCGACATTGTTTTCCTAGAACTGACAGCTTTTCCCGGTTTTACATTTTATTGCTCATAATTCTTTTTCTGGATTGTTAATATCGTTTTTTTATTCCGTTTTGCGGTTTGTCGTGTTAAATTTAATGTTTTTCCGGAAAAAGTGACCTCTGGTGGACAATTTGGAACTTTTTTTTGAGGGGGGGGGGGTGAATTCCGTGAGCGTATCTCGTGTATAGTCTATGTACCAAATTTTGTTGCATTCCGTTCACCCGTTTGCGCAGCAAGAGGCTGTTTATAGGAGAAATTTAACTATAACCACCCTGTATGTATATGTGTGTGTGTCTTCACAATAAAAACAGCTTTAATATATATATATTTTATTTTATTAATAGTTTATTAGGTTTAAACATTTTATTAAAATCTAGTGCTTTAATAAGAAAAATAAAATTCTATAACTTTTCAGAAATATAGAAAAATATGTTAACAAAAAAAAAAAAAAATTGATAATTAAATGATTTAGGTTAATTACCAAAACAAATACAATTATGTTTAAATAAGATGTGATAAACAATTCTGCAGTAAAAATGTTTTGTTGGCATTCGATAAATTACATTTTACAAAAATATCTTTTAAAAGAAATAATAATTATTAAAAATGCTCTATACATTTTTGTTTATTTATCATCCAACATATTCATATTTAGATACTAACAAATTTTTTGAAAATTAGATATATATTTCTCAAATTATCTAATTTTTATATCTCTAATTGTAAAAATTCACTTTTGCTTCATTGAATAATTTATTGATAAAACTATACGCAAGTATAGTTGTTTTCATTCTTTTTCAGATACTTAATTACTGTTAATCGCTTAAAGCTTTAAATAAATCGGTCCCACGTGTATAATTGAGGATAATAAGGCTGGAAATTTTTTTAAACACTTTATCATTTATCTAAATTTTTAAACGCCAAATAAGTGAACTTTTGCTTTTTAAAACTACTTTCATTTATTTAATTTTTTTTAACTTTAAAGAATAAATAATATGATATAATCGTAAAAAGTCTTCATCAAAAGTTAAAATATAATAAAAAATGTGTTTATTGCTTTTTATTTTTTGTCAATTTGCGTTATAAAGTTTTATAAAGCAAGTACATCTTTTTACATAATTGCATTTGTAATTTTAAATGTTATCCTTTGCATTTAATAATTTACTGGAAAGTCTATCCTTATGAAGACGTGTTTGAAGCTTTAAAATTAGAAACGTATTGAGCTTTTTCTTCCAAATTTGGTTAACATACCGTTCTGATTATCTGAATTCCTGTCTAAATCTTTAAAAAATTTTCTTAATATAAACAATAATAGAAACAATTGGTGTTGATTGTACAATGATATTTAATTAGTAAAGAAAATATACAACTACTATTGAAGCTTTATTCAGATTTGATTGCTAATTCAGTTAAATATAATCTTACTTTTAACGATTAAAAAAATTAATTCTATGAATACCATTATTTGAGTTTGGTCCATATATCAAATTATTTTGATTTGGAGAAACAGATGCTAATTTAGAATCTATGACAGCTTTGCCATGACGTTCCTTGTTGTTTGTAATATATTGTAAACGTTGTATTCCTATTTAATTTGCCATAAAGAGAAAAAAAAAGATTTTAGATAAACAATCCATGACTATCCAGAGCGATAAGGGACTCTAAAACTGGAACAGTGTATGTTTTGGACCACCATAGGGTTTATGCAGCATGAAATAATTTCATGTAGCAAGTGGGATGATGTCATACATGACTATTTTACAGTAAACCTAATGGTCTCCGAGAAAAAATCATTATAGAATGGTAAATTCGTTCTCTTGATCTAACGCTAAGGAACTTTTTATGAGTTTAGCTGAAAAAATCTAATGTGCCAAAGACGTACATTCGCAGTCTGTCAACTTTGAAATACATTATATAACAATTCATAGTCATTAAACACCTAGTTACGTTCTGCCTGGTCCATATTGTTTACAGAATAAGCACTTGATTGAAATTATGAGGCCAGAGCAGGATTAAGGGGGAAGCACACATTATTTATACTTACACCGTTATTTTTTAACAAATACTTTCCTCCTATAATAAACAGAAAATTCTCATTAAAAATTATTTTAAAAGAATTCTGGTGTCTAATAACGGTGAGTAAATTGGATTGTTTTACACCGCTCAGTTTTTATAAAAAATATTTCCTCCGCAAAGCGTGGAATTTCTATGACATGAAGTAAAAAATAATTGTAAAAATATTCCGGTGAGAGCGGAGATAATGTGTGCTTCCCCCTTAATCAGGCTCTGTATGAGGCTACTTATCAAATGCTATTTGTAAATATGTTTTAGTAGAGTTTTTATAATGTATAATCATCTATTTTCTTTACTAAACAACATTGCATATACAGCGCCTGTTTTTCCCCTTCTCTTTGCAGGCTCTTTATGCCATACACATTCTCCTTTATCCAAACATGTGCACATTTTAATTATTCTGAAGCTTTTTTTAGCTCTCTCAACTTTTTGTTTTACACAACTTTTCCTGACGGGTATTTTTCTCCTTATTTAATTCTAATTGCATATTGGAAAAAAAATTACTACGAATAAAGTTGTGTAAAAAATAGGTCAGGTACTAACTATGTTTCGGAATAAATTAAAACGTTGCCATGTCTGTTTTATCCAGCATTACTTACCACAAAATAATACTTGCCAAAGTTTCGAATTTTTAAATCATTTTTACACCAGTATATTTTGATAGAAATATTGCATAATATATTTCTACGATTAATTAGAGTGAATTTATTAAATGAAGTCTTCTGTCTAAATCGGAGACACAGCAACTGCTGAGCTGCCAACATATTAATTTATTCCGGAACATTTTTAGACTCGCCTTTATTTCTTACCACTTTTATTTTAAAAGATTTATTTTTCTTATTTTATTGTTCTTACATATTGAAGAAAAATATTCTGTAAAAAGCGTTTTGCGAAATAGAGGCGGGGCTAAAAATGGTCCGAAATAAATTAAAATGTTGTCAACAATGCAACTATATGGACGACAATTATCCTACGATTGACAACCCCGGTTTTATCTTAAGCAAACTCCATTAGACTGAAACGGATATCAGTCTACCGTAATCAACAAAATGTACAGTCGGAAAAAAAAAAAAAAAAACTTAACACCCTCTGTAATTTTGTTATTAATTGACGCAGAAAAATCTAATAGACATCATTCAACAGAAAATTAAATGCACTTTTTGAAAATGTTGACAAATTTTGAAATAGGAGTCATCTACATATTGAAATGAGCGCAAACAATTTTTTCAATAGCAACACCCAATTTTGACTTCATATTCAAGTTTCTGAGAGTCTGGCGGAAAAGTATACAGTTTGTATATTTTATTTTTAATATTCATAGAATTATAATCAAATATGTGTTAGGGGGTTATCTGTAAACGTAGAAAAATAAAATTAAGATCCTACAAGAATTAGACAAAATTTTACTATTTCACATCGGTGATGTTTAAAAAAAAATGGAATATAACAATTGATAAAAGCTACATTATCTTTATACCATGCTTGCCAACCATCTCATTAGGAAGCGTAGTACTTTTAGTCACCGCCTTTTTTTGTACACCAGTAATTTTTTAGAGTAATTTCATTCTTATTTAATCGTAACACTATTTGAAGAGAATTGCTCTAAATATAAAGTGGTGTGGGAAAAGGGGCGTTAACAAGTCTACGCTTATTAATGAGATGGTTGGCAGTCCTGTTATACTCTATTAGGCTGAATTGAGTTTTTAGATAAGTATGTGCTTCAATTCTTTTAGATATGTTGCATCTACGATTAATTAGGTAATACTTCAAAGAAGTAAAATAAATAAATTTTGACATAACAGAAAACTACCTAATTTATATAAAACATAATAATAAATACAGTGTGATAAATTGGCCAAAAAGTTACCTGTATAGCATTAAAGATCGAATTGCAGGATTTTAAATAATATTTCATTTATTGTGAAATAGTAGAAATGTGAAAAGAGCTATTAGAAAGGAAATGTTATTTAAACATGAAAATTAAATGGCCAAAGAAAACCTATTTTAATGTAAAAAAAAAATCATCAATAATCTTTTTTTTTTTTTTATTTTTTTATTACAAACTGTAAATTAATAAAATATATTCTGCGCATATTTTTCCAGCCTTTCCAGTATAATAATAATAATAATTTCATTTAAAGTATCTTTTGCAACACTCCTTTTTAAAGGTGTTATTTGTAATACTATAATATATAATATCGATTAAAGAATTTTCTGTCAGAGGTTTATATACACAATACAAGTATAATTACACATATGAAAGAAAATCTTTTATTTATATATATAAAAGTTTTGCTATACTATGCTTAGAAAGCATATTCAACATTTACATAAATTTGCAGCCATTTCTAATCTGTATTAGGTAGGTGAACAGACTGTGATTCGAGCAAATCAAACAGGAAACAGCGATAGGGAAATCTTGTATTTTACTGAATATCATTCAAAATCGTTTATTGTATGTTTATAAACTTTATACAAATTATAGGAATGAATTATGTAATTTGTTAAGCTCTGGTTTAATCACGTAATCCATTGTGAATATTTATAAAAGCTTTTCAAACTACCTTAATGTAAGATATAATATAGTACAGAAGCAACGTTATCACGGGATTTTATTTAACAGTTTATGCATTTCACAAATATTAAATAGCCCAGCTTATTACATTAATTAACTTCTATAATAATAATAATAATAAAAAGATATTACTCTTTCATCTCATGAATAAAAATAGATTAATATTTAATTAAATATGTAATAAGTCCGGTAGCTTTCCAAAATTTTACTCGCATTTTATTGTACTATCACCACTATTGTAAACAGGCGATATTTCTTAAATATTTTAAATAATACTGTGATAAAATGTATATGAAAGGAACATTGTTTTAATATAGTGGTGAATGCATAATAAAATGAAAGTAAAATTTTAGGTACGCTGCGTGGCCTATAATATAGTTATCCATAGCTTCCAATATTTTAATTTATTCCGGAGTAATTTTAGCCACGCCTTAATTTCGCACCACTTTATTTATTAAAAACTTTTCTTCAATATATAACTTCGATAAAATAAGAAAAAATTACTTTAAAAAAATAAGTGGTAAGAAATAAAGGCGGGGCTAAAATTACTCCGGAGTAAATTAAAATATTGGCAGCTATGGTTCATTTTTGAAGCTACATTCCTCTTTTTCAGAATTTCTAAATGCCCTTATTTATTTGAAAAGAGTATATATCTATTCTTTAATAATAAAGAAAAATTGAAAATTATGGCATGAGCAACGCATACCGTATTATATATATATATATATATCGAGTGTCACATAAGTCTAGTAACATTTTTAAAATTCGTAAAAATAAAGGAATTGGTATAATTTTATGTGATTTGCGGAAAATGTATTCTGGAGAAAGCGGATTTTTTCATATTAACACTTTTGCGACCGTTGATGTAAATTCACGTCATTTGAAAATCTGTAACTCCGTCAGTTGGCATTTCTTTCGGAATTTGTATACTATTTATTTCTTAAGAATATATTCAATATTCATATGTGTACAATCAATATACTATGAATACAAATACATTGATTAAAAATATCATAATTATAATGTATATCCACTTGTAATACAAATGTCAATACAGAATTTTTCTTCTGAAATATTGTAACTTAGGAGAGTAGCGCCCACAGGCGGGCCTTACTGTCAAAAAGGCAAAACATGCGGTCGCGAAAGTGTTAAAAAATAAATAAATAAAACAAATAAAAATAAAATTGTCCTTAATAGAGGTCACTGCACAGACGAGGAACGAGTAATATGCAAATCCCAGTTTCATAAATTGCATGGTTAAAAGCTCATTTGTTATTTTTCGTCATACTTGTACATACACGAAATTTTAATAGCGATGCTGACTTGGTGGATAAAGCGTTATTGGTGAAGCTGTTTTATCTTAGCTAAAAATCGCTGACTGAAGCTATAATTAGCGGTGTTGTAACTTGTTTGCAACCTGTAATTTTTGGTGATGTCGGACACAAGGAATAAGTTATATGCTTGTAAACATTTGCATACAAATAAATATAGTCTTTCATGTAAATGTGTGATATGCTCAAAAACTGCTTCATCCCAGCAAAACTTATACTGATGGGCTCGTTCTGGCCTACAGCTGGCATCTTGCACTTGCCATCAGCTGCAAGTTGCCACATGTAGCTGAAGCAGTGGGCCGCCTACGGCTGCCAGCATTGAAGCCAGCCTACAGTGAAAAGGCCGGTGGCTCAGAAGCGGCATAATAACAGCTGGCCTTTTGCAGGGTACCAGCACACGGCCAACATTATGTTTGCCATATTGCGACCACAATTTATAAGGCCGGTACCGGACCATCACTTGCAATTCGAATGCATAGAGGGCGCTGCGATTCACCTGCTGTTGATTTGAAATTCCCTCTCATTTCGCTTCGCCATTTCGTGCCAAGTCTGCGGCGTACAAGATACTAAAAGGTTAAATGATCTCATAAAAAGTGTAAGAGTAAGTGATTCATTTTTTAATTTGGTTTTGTGTTTTTTATTTAATCATTTTTAGAAGCCTTTGATTTTAGAATTATTATTAAAATATTAGGATTTCTAGAAAAGTACAGCAAATATCTCGTTGGTCCGTTTAAAATGAGCTATGATAGTCACTAATTTTCTAATTATATTCTTATTATTTCTTTTTATTATTATTTTAATAGCGCTAATAAGTTTATGGATCCAACTTTATATTTGTATAATATAACTGTGGGAAAGTTATTAGGACAATTATAAATTTGTAACCTTTTTATTTTTACTTTGTTCTGCATGTATAAGAAAGAAGTATTTGATACGTAAAAATTTTTGACTCCCGTTTTTCGGTTGTTTTACACGTTTTGATATGTTCTGAACACGATTTGACTTCATTAAAAAACTATCTGTCTATGTTTGTGTGTATCAGTAATTTTTTGAACGCTGTATTCTATGAACAATTTAATACAATTTAACTTAACTAGATATTTAGTTGGACTTTGACTTAAATTGGTGCTAACATTTGAGGATCAATCCTTCAAAATATGCCGCTTTCATCCCATTTTTTTCCCCAGTTTTTAACATGGCAGTATGAGAGGAAAATTTGCATAAATACACATAATGAGAATTAATTTTTAGATGTGAAATAAAATAAATAAATGTTTATGTTAATAACAGTCAGCCAAGATTTTTTTTTCTTTTTAATCCAGAGAGCATCGCTTGAAAAAAAAAAAAATAAATAAAAAATAAATAAATAAATAAATAAATCTTAAAAATTATCCTTTCTATATATATTTGACTAGATCCTTATATATATAAAGTATTTAAAAAAATGTACTTGTAAAATAGTAAACAGCATTTAAAAATTCCCATATGTTAGAAATATAAATAGAAAATGAAGTATTGCCATAAATTAATTAAAAGAGAAATAGCAAAAAGTATAATCAAAATAAGTATTAGACTTTCTATTATATCCCAAAGAAACGTCGCCCAAGCAAAGATAGAGTTCTGCTTTTTCTGCCAAAAGTGTTTCAATACAGAAATTTGTATCATATTTCTTATATTATTTTAGTGATTTTATAGAGCAGAAATTTTTTATGGAAATTAGTGGTGGCAAAAAAGCGGAACTCTTTCATTCCTGACCACCAGTATGATTCAAAAAGTCAAGAATCGTGAAGATGGTCCTAAATCTGAATCAATTTATTCATATTTCATGAATAACAAGTGCATTATTACCTTTTAAATTCCGAAATTATTATTATTAACACAGATAACACTCACAAACTAATAAAGTTTTCGCCACATAAAGATGTGAGACAAAATAAATAAAAAACAAATAAATAAAAATAAATTCAATTAAATAAATAAAGACAAGAAGATAAAATAAAAAAAAAATTATTTAGATTAGAATAATTTTCTCTCAAATATTATATACTTATCACAGACGTTAATCTTTGAACTGCATTATTATTATCACTATACTGCATCATAAAATTATATATCCTGTATATATTTGTAATTTAAATGATCACTTTTGACTGCTAAACTTTAAGTGAGTAAGACACACTGAGTAAACTTTAAATGAATATGACTATAATTTTTTTAAAATGTTTATCCAGTGTCTCTGTAATTCTACAATGGTTTTCAACTAAAAGTAAATAATCGAAATTCTTTACCTTCATCCCGTATTTTTATTTTTTCAAATTGTTTTATTTCTCAACAAATAATAATAATAATTAAGGAAAATTAAGGTTTCTTTAGAAGGAAATATAAATCATTGATGTACGCCCACTACTAAATAATTAAAATAATAGTCATTCTCATTAAATCTGTGTATAAAACAGATTTTTTAACATCCTGTTTCATTTTCGCTATGTAAGATTTGAAATAAGTAATTCCCTATAGTTATGATGAAATTTTTCAATGCAACTGAAAACGTCTTACGTCTTTATTTAATAAATTCATTTTAAAGTAAACCAAACCAACGTCTATCAATCAGTGCAGTACGAATGTGTTAGTTTTGAATTGGAATATTTTTCTTAGTCAGCAATTATAACCAGATGGCCCCAAATGCTTCCTGTCTAAGCATCTTTGAAGGTTAGCAACAGCGCTTATCAGTTCAAAAAATGTCGAAATGCATTAAGTAATTTTTACTTTCTTCTATATTCAATAGAAGAAAGTATTGGATTCGTAAAAAATTTCGACCTCCGGTTTTTGATGGATTTAAACGTTTTGAGAGCTGTAGAACACGATTTGATCATTTTTAGAAAATGTCTGTCTGTGTGTGTGTGTGTGTGTGTGTGAAAAAATTTTGTGGCAACTGTATCTCCGGAACTACTGCACAGAATTTCATACAAATTGGTATGTAGTTGCACCTTGACGTAAATTAGTGCCTATCAACTTTTGGTAAAAATCGTCTCACAGGTTGCGTTGCCATCCCGCTTTTTCTAAATTTTTAACATGGTGATATAGGGCAAAATTTTGTATAAATGTGCATAAGGAGAATTATTTTTTAGTAATCATTATGAAATTTACAAGAATTATTTATAATAGAGATAGTCAACTGGGAAAAATTTTTTGCATGTGTAGGAGCCTCGTGAACCCCCCTGGGAGGGAAGTCCCCCCTCGAAGTGAGTAAATTTTCAAGATGGGTTTCTTTCGAAAGGTCTCGTCAATACCTTAAAAACGAATGGTTGAACTATAAATCTGTGATAATTTAAAACAAAGTGATCGATTTTTTTTACTTTTTACGAAAAAAAAAAAAACGCAAAAAAAAAATCATTATTATTATTTTTTTTTAAATGAAATTTAACCAAACTTGGTATTTAGTTGGCTCCTGACATAAACTGGTGCTGATTAGAATTGGGGATCAATCGCACAACAGGAGGCGCTGTGATCGTATTTCGTCTAAATTTTTAACATGGTAGTATAGGACAAAATTTCGTATAAATGTACATAATGAGAGTTATTCTTAACCTGTGATTGTAAAATTAATATGAATTATTGCTAATAGTAGTAGTCAATTAGGAAAATAATTTTGTGCATGTGGGGGCATCGCTCCCCCCCCGCCCCCCCCCCCCCCCCCCGGGGTGGTGTAAATTTTGAAGATGGGTATCTTTCGAAAGGTCTCGTCAATACCTTTAAAACGAATGGTTGAACTATAAATATGTGATAATTTAAAACAAAGATATCGAATTTTTTTTACTTTTAACGAAAAAAAACTTGGATTTTTTTTCTTTTTTCTTTTTTTTTTTTAAATATTGTTACTGAGTGAATTTGTATAGGAAAATATAGAAGAAAGTCTTGTGGTGGCCACAACATACTAGTTTAAATGTGAATTTGAGTCTCAAATTGTAATCTGCGCTTTAAATAGTAAACTTGGCAGTTAGTTTGTTTTCTGATTAAAAAAAGTAATCCATAACTTTAGATGAATTAGTTATTTAAATAAATTAATAAAAAAAAAAAAAAAAAAAAAAAAAAAAAAGAAATGGTTTTCAATTGGTTTCCATGATCATCCATGCATGTTTAATTTAAATTTTTATGACAGCAAATATATGAAAAAAAAAAAAATGCGTACTTATATAATTTAATTGTAAAAAAATAAAAATAATTAAAATTAAAATTAAATTAAAAAATAAATAAATAAATAAATATTAAAGCACATATTTATTACAGTAATAAATGCACCAAAGAACCGGTATTAATAATAAAAATCTTTGTAAAGAAACGCAATAATTGAATTAAAAAAAACTGGCAATATTTGCTTCTGGTGATACACGGCTCTTCATTTGGTGAACAAAGTAGGCACGAGTGTAGCAAAACACTTCTGTTACACTCGTGTCCACTTTTGTTCGCCTGACTAAGGATAATAGTGATGACATCTGTTGCCTTTTTATTTTATTTTAATATCTTATTATTTATTTATTTATTTTTACAGTAATAAACGATTCAAAGAACCGTTATTAATAATAAAAATCTTTGTAAGAAAACCCAATAATAATAATAAAAAAAAAAATACTAGCAACATTTGTTTCGAGTGGAAATAATACCATGGCTCTTCATTGGGTGAACAAAGTAGGCACGAGTGCGGCAAAGTACATTTGCTACACTCGTGTCCACTTTTGTTCGCCTGACTAAGGGTCACTGTTGCTTTTTTTTCCGATTTATGGTAACTTATTATTTTATTCTTCAGAGTCAGAATTCCGTACTTTAGTAGTTTTTAAATCCCTTTTAAGGGATGACGAAATTGAAAATCGTACTTTGAAATTAGTGTCTTAGATTTCTTAAAGTTTACATACATATGCCTTGAAATGTATCAATACTAAGCATATTAAAATTTCTGGAAAACTATTTAAATATGTTAAAAAAAAAAAAAAATCAAATAAAAATTTTCAAAAGATTTTAAGTGTTTTATGCGATTAATATTTTTAATAAATTCTCCCCTTACCCTGATTTCATTGTATTGTAATGTATCAATATATTCGAAATAAATTAGGTTTTTACTTTGTGCATTGGTTGGTGAGTTTTTTTTTTTTTTTTTTTTTTTTTTTTTTTTGTTAAAAATACTTTTATGTTTGACTCTAAAATTTAGCACACAAGTACAAAATACTTTTCAAAAAGTAACTTCTCAATCAATCCACAAAGTTATACCCAAATATGTTTAGAAATTTTGATAAATTACAATAATGTAAAATCGAGTGTAAAATTTAAAAATGATGTTGCATGGAATATTTATTTATTTATTTCAATAGTTTATGAGAAATTTTAATGTACTTAATACTGATACATTTCAATACTTATGTATTAAATCACGACATTAAGGAAGAAATTTCAAAGAACGATTTTCAATATTTACCATCTCCTTAACTCTGATTTAAATATTTTTTTATTGAATGTTCTCTATATTGCATACTTAAATCAGAAACTTTTTATTTCAATATTTTATCTAGTCACTTGCAACGTTACATTTATTTATATAAAAAAAAAATTAACACAGTTAAATAAACGTTTTGAAATTTAACATTTTGAAACAAAATTTACAAAGAACATAATATTACATAGAACAAAATATATATTTATCTTATCAAAAATCTTATATTTGCATAGAACAAAAGTAATAAAAAGCTTATCATAGATTTATTTTTAATGAAAACGGATTGGCTGAGTGTTTCTCACGCTGTACTAGAAATCCTAAATTTATAAACATAGTCTAAGAATCAAATGCTTGTAAAAATTTAATTGAACTATAAATACAGTGGTAATCAATTATTATTATTATTATTATTATTTTAAAACAAATACTGGGTTAAATGGTCTTGAACTTCTAATATGCAAAGAACATTTAAA
The DNA here is from genome assembly GCA_963930645.1 of Salticus scenicus. NCBI lineage: Eukaryota > Metazoa > Arthropoda > Arachnida > Araneae > Salticidae > Salticus > Salticus scenicus. The sequence continues at coordinate 194,639,193 of OZ005654.1, read as the reverse complement.
ACTCATATTTTCCACTATCGATTTAGTCAAGAGTACAATTAAAGAAGCAACCACAAATTGGAGAAAAGCACAAATACTTTGGATCACCCTATATCATGAAAAGCTACCGATGACTTGTAACCTTAACACGCTGCATATATTATAAACAATATGTGTATTTTTTTAAATTTTTTTTTTGGCAAGGGGGGGGGGGGGGGGCAAGTTTTTTTTCTTTCTTTCTTTTTTTTTTTTTTTTTTTTTTTTTTTCTTAAAGCAAGAATGGAATTCAATAAAATTTTACAAAACTTGCAGTAAAATTGACAAAATTTTAACAAAACACAAAACACAAGAAATATATTATTCTAAAGCACACATTTATACGTGTAATATTCGGTGAGATATGAGCATTTATAATAAATATTTTATTTACTGCTTTTGTGGGAAAGATAAAAATTTTCATCACATTAGTTAAAAGCTAGATATATTGGGCAATTTATATCGAAAGTTCATTTCAACACAGGAAAAATTAAGCAAGTTGTTGCGAAAAAATGGGGCAGATTTTAGGTATATACAGGTTTGAAAATTCATAAAGGGTTTTTCACATGCCAAGCATTTAATTGGAAGATTAAATTTTTTCAACCATGTTTCAAAATTTCTTCTTTGTGAAAAAAATCCTTCTGGACTTGTAACTCTAACATACTTTTATTTATTTAGTACGATCTGTGAGCTCATAAGGAGATTTTCACAAAAATGACCTTTTGTAACATGGTTTAACATATCTAAAATCTGGCTTGTTCTTTTACCAATAATTTACTTAATTTTTATTCCATTGAAACAAACTTTTGTATAAGTTACCCAAGATATCTGGTTTTCGACTTACGTAATAAAAAAATTTCTATCTTACGCACACGCTCAGAAAAAATAAAATAAAATAAATAAATAAATAAATAAAAATTAATGTAAATGCTGAAATCTCCTCGAAAATTACACATATGAATTTTATGTTTCAGAATAATGTTTCTTTAATGTTTTATCAATTTTTCTGCAAGTTTTGTAAAATTTTGTGAAAATTCCTTCTTCTTATCAGCAAAAAAATTGCCAAAAATGTAATAATAATAATAATAATAATAATATATATATATATATATATGCCTAAAAAATTGTGTATTTCCCATACAAAAAACTTACAAACATTGTACATAGTAAGAGCAATAATGTGTTCAAGTTACAAGTCATTTGTAGCTTTTTATGACGCAGGGTGATCCAAAATATCTGTGCTTTTCTTTAATTTATAGCTGGTACCTTAATTGAACTTTGGACTAAATCGATAGTAGAAAATGTGAGTTCTTAACCGTTTTTACATGTCTGCATTTCAAAATCATTTAGTCAAGCATTTTTTTTTTTAATCAAGATAAAAAAAGTGTAAAAAAAAAAAAAATAGTTTGATCACCCTCTGTTGCTACAAAACCAAATTAAATATTGGATGCATAGAAATTAGCATTGATAAAATGTAAGGTATCACAATAAATAAATAAATAAATAAAATAAAATAAAATAATAGTCATAACCAAATCACTATTGGCCCATTAAGGGCCCTCTTCACTCACTGCCGCTGGAAACCGAAGCTAATGTTATTCTATGGGAAATTTTTCTTTACAAATAACTTATTAACTAATACATATTTTTTAATTCTGTTTTCACATTCTGAAAATTTCAAGCTGTTAAATTAACGGACCTTTTTTAAAAAATTATTTAATTTTTTATATTTTATTTTGAAGCTGCAAAATACGAATTTTCGATATGTGAAATTTTTTCATTTTGCAATTTCAAAATAAAATATTAAAAATTAAAAAATACATTTTTAAAAAAGGTCGGTCAATTTAACAGTTGGGAATTTTTTGAATGTGAAAACAGAATTTAAAAATATGTATTTGTTAATGAGTTATTTGTAAAGAAAATTTCCCCATAGAATAACATTGGCTCGGGCTTCCGGCGACGGTAAATGAAGAGGGCCGTTAATGGGAAAATATAAAGGGCCAACAAAAACTCCCGGAGTAATATAATTATTTATGTTTGCCACAACTGGCCCACTGAAGGCTTCCAGCAACAATACGAAAAAATTATGTTTGCTATCAGGTGGCCCGACACTGGCCCACTAACGATTTTTAACCTATTGTTGGTTGCCATCAGTGGCCCACATGCTTTTTTTAACCGATAGCTCGCTGCCAGCAATGACCCATCAGTGGCCCACTGACTTATTCCGATCGTACTGCAGGCTGCCAGCAGTGGATCGGCCGAATGCGGCCATCTGATGGCCGGCGTAACATATTCCCTTCGGCACCTTAACTTTTGCCACCAACGGGCCAGCAGCTGTTACTGTTGGCAGCCAACACTTGGCCTCGTGTTGGCCATCATCCCAGGTTTTGCTGGGATCTATCAACAAAAATGTTTAACTATTATTTTTTCTTGAAAAAAAAAAAAAAAAAAAAAAAAAAAAAAAATCCCTGTACATGACAATAACTTTTTAGACAACCGCGTTCGATTCTACCAATTCCTTCAATTTTTATGAACTTTTAAAATATTTTCACACATGTGGGACACTCGGTATAAATACTAATTTTACAAAAGCCTTTCTTTATTATATTAAAGTGTTGTATTTTAAACGTGTTGTATATTCTCTTAGATAAGTATAGTAAACTGGACATAATATACACCTACTTGTATTAACAATTTGATGTCTGCATATTTTTCTATTTTTATTTCTATCCCCGCCCTTTGTCGTATCTTCAGCACATTACATTATGTATAGTTGCCTACATTTTAAATTAATCCAGAGCATTTTTGATATTGCGTTTATTCCGTACCACTTTATTTGTAGAATAATTTTTCCCACTGTATAACTATGATAAAATAAGAAAAAAATTACTCTTAAGAAATTGGTATGAAATAAGGTAGGTCTAACAAGGCTGTTGAATAAATTAAAATGTTGATAACTCGGCATTATTTAACAAAATTGAATTTTTGTATTCGTGCTTAATCCTTTGCCGGACCTAACGCTCTAAACATTGCTGCCAAATTTATTGACTCTTTTATTCAATATCACCAATAATTATGAGAAGTCATATTTGTTATACATAATGGTTGAACGACCTTCGAAGTAATTTGATAAACGTTACAGTTAAAATTCAGTGGTGAATATCGAATTAAAGTCCCTATGCTTGGTAGACCGGCAAAGGTTAAAGCAATTGAATTTTATCCTCGCCAATGGATGCGGAAATTGCTACTGAAGAATATATACACCTATAGCACTCAATGAATTAAACAAAAATCTTAAAATCTTTCTTAAAAATTACATATTGTTTTACACAAATGTTTAAAGGAAGTGATAGTTCCTTTAATGAAACTAACTCATGAGCAGTCAACAATGTGTTTAAATAAAAAAGTATTTTCTATTATATCGTAATAATTAAATGAAAATGAGCAAGCATGGTGGAAAATTCGCGTAGAATATGTACTAGTATTCGTTTAAAATACTTCTCTACCTATCATTACTAGTAGTCGTTTAAAATACTTCTCTACCTATCAAATCGTTGTTTCATTAAGAAGAAAATTTTTTTTCATTTATTGTGGTATGAATTCTGCGCCAATTTTTCCTCTCTATAAACGAGATTTTCTCTTGGAATATATAAGCATCTTATCTAATATCGCATGTAAATTTTACTGAACTTTATATTGTACACTTCAAACAAAAATTATATTCTGTGCAATTTATTATCAGAGTCATGATATTGATTAAAAAAAATAAAGTGTGTAATTTTATTTTCTATTAAAAACGCATAATTTGGCTCGCTTAATCAAATATTTAATCCCGATTAATAAAATCTGTTTCTGACGATCGTTTTACACTTTACAGCATGTATATAATTACATGTATGAACAAAAACCTTTTATTTGTAAATGTTAAATACTATATTCTGAAGTATATTCGCCACTTGCATAAACGTTTCTAGATATTTCTGATCTGTATTATGTGGGTGAGCATTTTATGATTTGAACAAACCAAATAGGAAATAGCAATAGTGAAATCTTGCATCTTACTGTATATTATTCAAAATCATTTATTGTATGTTTACAAAATTTACACAAATAATACGAATAAATTAAGTGCTATGTTAAGCTCTTATTCAGTCACGTAATCCATTGGGAAATATGTATAAAAGATTTTGGATCTATCTAACTGTTAGATAGAGGATAATATAGGACAAGGTTGTCATGAGTTTCTATACAATTGCTACGGAATTTCGTAAAATATAAATAATCCAGCTTATTATATTAATAAGTTTCTAGTATTTCATATAAAGAATGTGTTTCTTTCATCTACTAACAAACGTAGATTAATAATTCATAAAATATTTAGTTATTACTTTTGACTCTGAATATCCTCCTTTCAAACTTCCTATTAATGTCACAATTTATTTATGATTAAACAGATATCTTTCACATTTTCTGATCAAACGAAAAGGGAAATTATAGAATGATTAAGCGTTATTTCTCTTTTTTTGGTACGGTATTAAATATTATATATATATATATATATATATATATTCTACGAACAACCTAATTAATGTTCCATAGTTTTGTTAGTATCTGCCTTCTTTTTCCCACCAGTCGTTTTCTACTTATTTAATTGTAAGTATGTTCGGAGAGAATTATTTTAAAAATTAAGTGGTATTGGAAAAAGGGGCGTGTACTAACAATGTTACGGAATATTAATTAGGATGTGGGCGGCTATGCATATGTGAAACAAATATATGTATATGTTAAAAGCTATTTTTAGAAAAGCGGTATAATGTGGATATTATGTAAAAATGTCAGCAGTAAGATAGAAAGGTATTAATAATATGTGCTATGTATCATTTTAGTATTCCAAAAAGTGGTTTTCAAAAAAAGCTTGATTTTATTTTATTTTATTTCATTTATTTATTTATTTATTTGAAATGTATAAAAACGTAGTTAAATTTTTGTGCAATTTATTCTAGACATCGCATCATTTATAAAAAAGCAATTTTATTTCAGGATTCATTTACATTATAAAAGTAAGATTGGGATTACGGAGTCTGGCATTTTATGCTGATTAATAAATTTCACGATTGTTGATACGTTTACATAAACGAATTTTGTCATGTATGTCAACGAAAATCTTTTCTTTATGAATGTTAAATATCTACCTTATATTATACTTCTGTAGTATATTTAACGTTTAACAATAATCTAGCCGTGTCTAATCTGAATTAGGTAGATAAGCAGATTGTAGTTTGTGTAAATCAAATAGGAAGCAGCGATAGGGAATTCTTGTATCTTATTGAATATCATTCAAAATCATTTATTTTATGTTTACAAACTATACAAATAATACGAATGAATTATGTACTCTGTTAAGCTTTCATTCAATCACGTAATCCGTCGGAGAAATATGTATAAAAGCTTTAGAAACTAACTAAATATTAGATATAAGAACATATAGAAGCAATGTTGTTTCGGGCAGTTATATAACTGTACCCGAATTTCATATGTTTAAAATAATCCAGCTTATTGCAATAAATAACATCTAAATATTATATATAGAATATTCTTCTTTCAATAAATGAATAAGTAAGGATTAATATTTATTAAAAATATTTAGTTACTATTCTTGATTTTGTATATCTTCCTTTCAAATTTATTTCTAAATTTCATACTTATGAAAAATAGATAGTTTTTGTTTATAAACTAAATATTTCTAACTAATCTTTTCCCATCTTGCCTATTTTTGCATTCTCTAGGTACTGAAATATTGTGTCTTCCGGCATACAAAATTTTTGATATATAGAGTAGGTGCTCCAGTGATTGGTATGCTCGGTGTTGCCAGATTTGGGGACTTTTTTATTCAACCCCCGCCGCTAAATTTTAATTGTAACGGTTGCCTAAGCATTTCGAAAGATAAACGTCTATTATGTATAGCAAATATCACTTCTCAAAATTATTGGTGAGAGTTGAATAAAAAAGTCCCCAAATCTGGCAACACTGATGCTCCAGTAATTGACATCTATCCCGAAATAATTAATAAATAAGAAAAAGAATAAAATCATATATTTTACGTATAAGAATTTTAACATTTTATGTCAAACACTGGAGCACAGGGTGCTAATAACTGGTAAAAAGAATAACTAGCAGTGTCAAACACTGGAACATAGGGAGCCAATTACTGATAAAATAAAAAATCTGGCAGTGTCATAAACTGGAACATAGGAAGCCAATTACTGATAAAATGAAAAACTGGCAGTGTTAATTACTGGAACATTGAGTGAATGCCAAATAAAAATTCATTAAAAAAAAAAAAATAATTATTATTATTATTATCAAATGCATGTATTTTAACATATATGTGGTTCTGGATGTCTTTCATACCATACATACTAACTTAAGATTTCTAAAATATTTTCTGATGACTAGAGCATTAAAAACATCAGAGATTGCTGTAAAAGTGTCAATCCCTGGTGCCCTTAAACTATATATATATATATATATATATATTTTTTTTTTTTTTTGAAATTACTACATGAAACTTTGCATTTATATTATTTCATGTTTCTCCATTTTTAAACAATAACTAAATACTTCTAAATATATGTACTGTTAATCAATATTTAAGGAAATTCTATAATAATTTTATGTAAAAAATACTTCACTTTTAAAAATCACGTAAAAATTAAATAGATTAATATAATTTAATCACAGCGATACTATGTAATGCTGTGTATTAAAAAGCAGAAAATGTTAAATTAACATTTAGATACTTTATGAATGTATGTAAAACTTAAAAAAATGCAGATTCATGTAATTAATTTAATGTATTTAACAAAAGATTTTGCTTAAGTTTATACTAATTAAATTCATTTATGAAATAGAAATTATAAATGCAATTTACTGATAGCGATAAAGATTTCTAATTAAGAATTTGAACGTAGTAATTAGCAAGCGCTAATCAAATACAGAATGTATGAATAATTTCATATTTGCTTCTAATAAATTAAACTCGTTAAGTTTCTTTTAGCTGGCAACACGGGCAAGCAAAATTAAATTCTATGAAAATAATTGCTTTCATTTAATTTTATTTTTAATAGAGTTATTTTTTATTAGATTATTGAAAATTAAATTAGAACCGTAAGTAAAGAACAAAATAATGACTTAACAAAATATTATAGGTTTAAGTTAGTGATTGATTTCGATTTCTTTTATTTCCTTTTTTTTTCTAAGTAATGTCGTTAATTGTAATCATTTGTAATTTTTTCCGTAGTATTGTTGGTATCGACCCTTTATTCACATCACATTTTTTGTAGAGTGATTTTCTGAAATATGTAATTACAATTATATAAGAAAAAACAGTTCTTTCTGAAAAGTGGTCTAAAAAATGCAAATACTAACGACGCTATCGAATAAATTAGAAATGTTGGCAGCTAACTAAATAGAATTGAAAAATTGTTCTACAAAACATATGTTTACATTTAAAGTATTTGGCAGTTAAAAGTATATTTAAGGCAAATATTTGTAAAAAAAAAAAAAAAAAAAAAAAAAAAAGAAAGAAAGAAAGAAAGAAAGAAAGAAAGAAAAAGAGAAATGTATTTTCGTCAGGGATCGGAACAATGTCTATTTTAAATGCTACTTTATTGAAACACAATTTGTCAGTATCCCTTGCAGTACCATAGCCTCCTAAACTAGATGCCTTATGCGTCGCTCGGAAACTTGGCAACAGTTCAAGCGGTAGACATCGCCAACTGGTACAGATTGCGCGACTTTTTTATTCAACAACCACCAAATTTTTTAAAAGTGTGATTTGGTATACATAAAAGGCGAATAGCATCAAAGAAACGTCGATTATATGTATCATATATCACTTCTTAAAATTATAGGTGACGGGTGAATATAAAAGTCGCTCAGTCTGAACCCAGTGGCGCTGTCTACCACTTGAACTGCTGCCAAGTTTCTGATTCACGCGACAGGAATCTAGTTTAGGAGGCTATGGCAGTACTTTTGCTTATAATCCTTTGTAACACTTGTCTTCTATTGAATATGACAACGAGTGCTTTATATAAATAATGTTATTAAAATAGAGACTAATTCGACAGTTGTATTTCATCTTTAATTTATTCACCTTTTATTTTTATTGTGACATTGATAAAAAAGAATATATTAACTTAATTGACCGATCGTTACTATTTATCAGTACAGAAAGTCCATCTATGAATTGAATAATCGGAACACTAAAAGCTTGTGCATTATTCTTTATATAATAAACGATTTATTATATATACATGGAAGAACTAACAAGCATTTTTTGAAGTTTCAGGCAATTTACTATATACTCGTATATACATATATCCGTAGAGTCCGCAAATCTATAATTCCAACGGCAGTCATATATCGCGTGCCGCGTAAAAACTTTCCTTTAGAAACGTCGCTTGTTAGAATTACATACACTGTTAAAAAAATGCAATTTTGTTGCTAGAAACTCTCTGTGAAAATTACAGAATTCTGTGAAAGTTACAGAAAAATACGTTTCGTCAACGTAATCTTTTCGTAATTTAAGACTTTTTTCTGAAATTGAAGAGAATTATGTAATTTTCATAGAGAATTTCTGGCAACAAAATTGCATTTTTTTAAGAATGATATTACCACTTTTCTTCTTCTTCGTATATTATCCATACGCCAAATAAAATAGATTTACAACAGCAATTTTACCTAGAGGAGTAAATGATGTTCTATAAAGTATTTGTAAACTATCTGGTGTAAAAAGCTCAAAGTAACGACCTGCGGATTGCGCTGAGAAATTACGATACATAGTTAATTAAATGTTTTCTCATAAAGTCTTCAACATGATTTCTATAGTTTAAATAATTTGAAACTTCACTTTTTCAAAAAAAATTTCACAGGTTGCAATTTTATTTTATTTTATTTTGTTTCTTTTTTTCTTTTTTTTTTTTTCAGTAATTTACAAATTATTTATATGTAGACCTGCTAACTATGCTAGTTTATCCGTAATGGTATTAAGCCCCGCTCTTTTTCCACACCAGAATAGTTGTAGAGTAATATTCAGCAATATGTTCTCATGATTAAATAAGAATCCTATTGCTCTACAACTATTCTGGTGTGAAAAAAAGGCGGGGCTTAATACCATTACGGATAAACTAGCATAGTTAGCAGGTTTATATATGCATAATTAATATATTACCGTCAGTTTTGTTACAAAAATATTGGAAAACTCACTGTTCGTACAATGTAATCTTTTTAAAATTTGGTCTTGCAAATATAAATTTTAAGAAAACGTCATTAAATTGATCGCATACTACACATTAGTTATTCATGTTTACAGTCTCAGTTCTCATCTCCTTTTATAAACTATTTGATTTCCGTAAATGTCAACATTAAAAAATGTAATTTTAAAAGATAAACAAAATTGACATTTTAAATATCAATCGAGATTTATAGAAATACTTATCTTTAAATGAGAAATACCTTTCTTAAAAATCCTTGCTAACATTTATTACGCAGCAAATTATTTGTAAAAGGATATTTAATTGAAGCTTTCTATAACTTACTTATTAAAATGTCGTGTTAAGAATTTTTATCATCATGTGACATTTAAAAATCAAAATGAAAAAAAAAAAAAAAAAAAACTATTCGCGACTTGAGTTAAAGACATGGTATTTTTAAAGTTTTCAAAAATAAACAACTTCATTTAAAATTAAATGATTAATATTTCTTAAAATTATGTGTGCGTTTAATATTTAAAATTGGATAACGTATTATATTAAAAAATTAATAAAGTACTTTTTTTTTTAATTATTATTATTTATTTATTATTATTTTATTTTATTTATTTATTTATTTTTTGTGGGTGTAGCTACTTGTTGTTTTAATTAAAATTGATAATTGATTAATTTCTTTATGGTGTGAATATATATTATCTAAATTTGTATTTCTGAAATATTTTATAACTTAAATTTAAATAAGCAATAAAATGGGTAATAACTATTTGCAATTTAAATGAATGTAGGGGAGACCCGTGTACTTAGGGCCATCATGTACCTAGCCCCCCCCCCCCCATTTTATTTGAATAATATTTAATTTTAAGTTTTAATATTCAAATGGGCGAGTAACACCACCAATTGCTATTTTTACAACTACTTTGGAACATTTCAGGAGAAAGTTTTGACAAGTTACATGTAGAAAGCGAATTTACATGGTTTGAAGTAAAATTTTGCAGCTCATCTCTTTTGCTATTTTACAAAGGGAAGTCAAATATTTTTCTTTCATTTTTAGTGTATAATTTTGCTTGTTATATTGGGTATTAAATGATATATTTAATTAGTCCTCTCTGCATGTGAAATTTTTAGCGGAAGGCATTTTGAATGAAGTTACCAAAACTTGTACCTAGGGCCACATAGCTGCCTTGTACCTAGAGCCAGTGTGTTTGGACCTTTTAACACTTTCGCAACCGCATGTTTTTGTCTATTTGACAGTAAGGTCCGCCTGTGGACGTTTTTTTCATAAGTTACAAATTTTGAAAACAAAATTTTCCGTATTCACATTTATATTAAAAATGGATATGCATTATAATCATATTCTCTTTAATCAAAGTATACTGATTACATCCATAGTATAGTACATCCATAGTACATCCATAGTATACTGATTGTACAAATATGAATATTGTGTATATTTTTTAGAAACAAATAACATACAAATTGCAAAAGAAACGCCCACTGGTGGAGTTTCATATTTTCAAATGACGTGAATCTACGTCAGCGGTCGCGAAAGTGTTGAGATGCTGGCAAATCCTGGTAAACCAATCACTATATATGACGTTGCTGATAATGTTGGCAAGACCTATCCGGCGGCCTTTACTCCTGTAAACATTCTATCAGGCTTTCGTGTATCCAGCCAATGAATCAAAACACATTCACTGAGAATGAATATTTAAGTTCAAATGTGACTAAAAGACAAGATCCCTCCATAAATTAAAAAAAAAAAATTCTAGGAAGAAAGTGAACCAATAATAATAGAACTGGATGTCTTTGTTTCTTGTCCTGTTGAAATTTCGAAAACTTCAACATCTAACATCTTTTCGTGTGGCATGCTTTAACAGTTACGAACCTAATCAAAACCTTTACCTAAAGCAAAACCTCCCACATCAGAGAAAAGATGTAACCGAAAACTAGAGAGATCTAGAAATCCAAGAGACACTTCAGAATAAAAAAGAAATTGAAGAAAAAATTATTCTGTTAGACTATCCCAAAGAAAAATAATAATAAAGTGAAAAATTTCGTGTTTCAAAGTAAGGCAACAACATAATTATTATATGATAAATAAATATATTACTTGATATTGTTTCTTTTATAAAATACATGTTTATATACTTGTTTTCTATTTATTATAAAGTTAAATCTAAATTTGAGAAAATGGCCCTAGGTACAATGAGGTCTGGCCCCAGGTACAATGATGGTGTTGTACCTAGGGCCACGAGTGAAGTTTTTTTTTAAACCTCCTATTTGTCGGAATTTATTATTTTAGGTATTTATATTAATCCCAATTGGAAGTAATTAGTCCTAAAGATATGTACATATCAGTTTGATAGTTTTAAACAGGTCAAGGGCTCTGTTTTTGGGCATTGAAAAAAAGCGGCCCTAGGTACACGGGTCTCCCCTATATCATTAACTTTGTAATTTTCCTGACGAGAAGATAAATTGTTGCATTGGATAACGGAAAATGTATAAAAAATACACACTGTGATTTAAAATCAGATAATTAATTATTTCTCATTGTTAGAAAATAGGTTTATATTAAAATTTATGTTCAAAACTTTTGTTCTAAAAAATATTCAATCTTTACAATGTGTCATACTAAAAAAAAGTAATAAAATATTTTCCATGGAACAAATTTTTATTGTTAAAATCAATAATTGTCACATTTCTTCATAAATTAAATCTTTTTACTTTTTCAGAAATCATGTAACGTTTTTCCTGGTGTATTTCACATGTTAAATTTAAATAAGAAATAAAATATGAAAAATCTATTTCGATTGAAGAGTAAGTTTTTGTTAATTTTGTAATTCTCAGGATGAGAAGATAAACTGTTACATGACTGTTTAAAACGCAAATTTGGATATTAGAATACTATGTTTTCCTTTTATTATTGTGTTCATATAAAGCAGGGGTCGTACTCTCTGCCTTTTTTCAAGACACTCTCAGAGATAATAAATTTCCACCTTTTTTGCCACCACTAATTTCATGCAGAAAATTTCTGGATACTTTTATAGTAATATGCCCTGATTATACAGGGTAGAGATTATTGTATAAAAATAGTGATAGAAATGCATTTTAAAATTTTCATCCTTGAGAATGTCCTGAGAAAGGGACGGAGAGTACGATCCTTGTATACACCATTTTTTTAACCTCTTAAGTGTCCCTGGCGTATATATACGTTTTACCCAAGAACATTACTTTGAATTTTACTGATACAAGTGAAACTACTGGCACGGCTTGACAATGCAATAAAATAATCTTGAAAGTTATCTTGACAATGTTTTCGAAAGATTTACTCATTTCGGAGTTCATAGAGAACTGTGACACTTTGAAGTGAATCTCGTAAATGTTCATCTGCAAGTAAGGGGTTACTAGCACCTTTTTCAACAGAAATATTCAGTAATAATTCGCACTTATTATTAGTATTATTATTTTTATTGAATAACCCTTCAGACTGCTTTATAAAAATAGTGGTATCCAAAAAAGTGAATGCGCCGATCCCACTGATAGATAACTGCGAAACATTTATTAGAAATGCTTGCAAAATTTGTAAATTGCAATTGTTTTTATTGTCAGATTTGTTAAAAAATATAGTTAAAAGTCGTGGTTTAGCTATGATCAGAGCTGCCAACCTAATCCGGATGATTCTTAGTACCGCCCCCTTTTCCACGCCAATCTTCTTTTAGAGAATTTTTCTCCTTAATTCATCACAAATATATTTGAAAAGAATTACTATAAAAATTCAGTGGTGTAGAAAAAGGGACGGGGCAAACAATCCTCCAGATTAGGTTGGCAGCTCGCTCTGGCTATGATTAAGTATGTCGCACGCATAATTAAAAGATATTGGTCTACCATGTTTGTATAGAATTGCATATAGCATCTTACTTTGTATTTAAAGAATATGACGTATGAAGTACAGAGCTGATAACATCCTAATAAATAATCCGTAGGATTGTTAGTATTGCCTTTTTTTCCCCACCAAACTTTTTTTTAGAGTATTTTTCTTCTTATTTCATCATAAATACATTTAAAGAGAATTACTATAAAAATTAAGTGGTGTGGAAAATGGGGCGTGTACTAACAGTACTCCGGATAAGCTTGGCAGCGATGAAAGTTCCGGATTGTGAAAGTTAAACGAATAATATTTAAAGACATGCAACTTCGGTTCTATTTATCGAGTTTAAATGAAACTTAAATTCAAATGTGCGTTATAGATATCATAGATATGTAAGGAAAGTATTGTAATCATGTCAAAAATCCGACTTTGAGACTTTGGTATGTCTACACGTTTTGAGGTCTCCTGAATTCATTTTTGCTATTTTTTACGGGGTTTTGTATATATATATATATATATATATATATATATATATATATATATATATATATATATATATATGCGTGTGTGTGTGTTTATGTAAGTTAACACGATAGCGTCTAAACGTCTTATCAGATTGAATGGAAAATTTATATACGTATTATAGATCAACATTCCACGAACTGTAGGAATTTTAGAGAAATTAAAACTTACGTTTTTCTGAAAATTTATATACTTATTACAGATCACCATCGCACGAATCCGTTATTTAAAATTTTACCAGTAGATGAACTTTGTTACGCTTGGCGCTGTTTCAATATTGATGGAAAAGATTGTACTTTATCAGCAAGTCTATATGCAAATGATATTCGTTATAAAAACAACTATTACGACTGAGTCTTGGGCAGCGGAATGAATACTGTTATAAAATGATATCTTCTAATGGCAGAAATAGATTTTATAACAAAATAAATTTACATTTTTTAGTTGGATTTTGCTTCGTCTGAAGACAGCTACTAGTTAAAGAAATGTAAAACTAATTTTTGCACTTAATCCCCCAGCCTCATGATTTATAAAACGCACACTTGAAATTTCATTTGGGTTTTACCATGAATAGCACTGGAACTCTCCCCCTCTAAATGCTGCGAATTTTATTTTAATTACTCTGCATACATACGAGCAATCAATATAAATAACACCGCTTTACAAGATATGTATTACCTTGCAGATGCTGATTTGCAATTATTGAAAACATCTTTTTTACATACAGAAAACTTATTTATAGGTGCCACGCCCAAGCTTCGCAGCATTCCTAAAATTTTACGCACATTTTATTTTATTGTCACCACTGTAGTCAATAAAAAATTTTTCTTAAATATTTTAATGCTAAAACGTTTGTAAGAGTTATCCAAAAAAGAATCAATAATGACAATTGTTTATCAGTTTATCACATTGTCATTATTGATTCCTTTTTAGATAACTCTTATAATCTTTTTAGCATTTAAATATGAGGGTAAAATTTCAGGAACGCCCGAGGCCTGTAAGTCTCCCTTTTTTCAAAAGACACTTAATACGAGAAAGTTCTTATAGTTGTTTTCAGGTTAATTGTGGAAAAGGTATGTGACATATTCTTTTAAAAGAATAGAGGTGATCAATCTAATTAAAAAGTTAGAAAGTTTGGCGCTATGCTTATTCTTGATGTTAAAAGGAGTATTGTCTTTGAAATATTTAGTTTAACCCTTTTATGGGCAAATTAATTACGTTCATTTGATAACGAAAGCTACCAGAGCACACGAGGAAACTTAGAAGAAAAGACATTAAGTGATTTTTTTCCCCGAATAAATTATAAAATTCTGTTGAAAAATTTCGGGGTGATTTCTTGCTGATGGAATTTATAATTAAGTTGGAACAACCAGGATTGCTTTTTTTTTTTTTTTTTAATTCAATTTCCGTCACTAAATTGCAACTATAAAATCTTAAATGAAGTCTGTAAAAGTTCATCACATACATTGCAGTGCTTCCGGTGCCAATTTTTTCATCTCTCTGAATTTTTTTGTAGAATGAAACCTAGATGTGCACGTTATTCATGAGAACATGAAACCAAAAACTACAAACTCATACTTGCCAACCTTTTCATTATGAACCGTATAATTTTTAGTAACCGCCTTTTTTTCCACACCAATAATTTTTTAGAGTAATTTTATTGTTATTTAATTGTAACAACATTTGGAGAGAATAACTCTAAAAATATAGTGGTGTGAGAAAAGGGGCGATTTTTCAGGGGACGTTAACAATTGTACGGTTATTAATGAGATGGTTGGCAAGTATGCAAACTAGAAAAAGAAAAATTAAAAAACTTAAAGGGCTGAAATCGCGGGGAAAATCTTATTGTTAGCTTTTGTGAATGATCTTTCCCGAAAAATAAGAGAATATCGTTCATAACTAAGAAAGTTCAACCCAAAATCTCTTACGTAGAGGCCGAAGCAGTCCCATATTTTTGTGATTGTTTTATTACGTAACTACTGTTATTCTTTTATATATCACCTTTGTGACAATTTTTAATGCTAAAACAATATTTAAAAAAAAAAAAAGTACTGATTGATAATTAGTGGCAAAATAATAAAACTTACGTAAAGATACAGGACTGCTGCGGTTCCTGCTTAGTTATCCAATCACATCAGCCAATCCGAAATTTCGACCGTCCATAAAAACACCTCCCAATCCTCAAATCCCTTACTTGAACTTAATAGTACTTTAAACAAAATTTAAATGAATTAAATGTTCTAAATTTTTCTGTTCTAATTGCGAAATTCAAAATCTTCTAAATAAAATGAAAAATTATCAGGATGTAAATTTAAAAAATCAAATTCTCTGGTAAGCATTTCGAGAACTCACACCGTCTTTTTTAAGAGTCAGTTTTTTTTTTTTTTTTTTGTAAGTACGACAGTTCAATGTGGCATTTTGCGTCGTTACCAACTTATAGTGTTCCACTTTGAAAACTCCTACCTGAAATGCCCAAGTCGATATTTATAGACAGAATTTGAACTAACACTTTTTTATTGGCGGGAATATGATTTTATAAGGAAAGGGCTTGTTTACAAACAAACGCTCCGTCAATCAATCTTTGCCACTCTCGATTAGCAAAAGATCAACCTGTATTGGTGGAAATGCCAATGTTACGCCACTTTACCCATAACTTGACTGCGAGTGACGTCACGTGCCCTTTCCTTAACAACACGCTATTTCGCCGCGTATTTCTGAATTGCAAAGTTGTAGTTGCTGTTTTCAAACTACCATTGTAAATTTGCTTTTTGATTTTAATCTTGCTTACGATTTTGGAGATTTTCATTTCCAGTGTGAGTGATTAAATGTAGTAGTTTTTTTTTTTTTTTTTTTTTTTTTTTTTTACATCTAGAAGTTTGTGGAATTCATACCGGAACAGATTTTCATAAATAATTTAACGATACATTTCTTTACTCCTATTCCATTATTTGAATAAAAAACACAAATATTTAAAAATTCTTTTTTTCATTTTTGGCTCATGTTTCCATATGTTAATTATAATTAACATGTCTTTTTATTAGTACGACAGGACTATTTCTTCCAATCTGCTATTTTGCGTAGTTACCAATTTATAGTGTTCCATTTCAAAAATGCCTGTTAATATCCAATTTTATTATTTAATTCTCTAATACTCTTACTCTGTCTCTATTTTCTCTCTTACTCTGATGCTCAAATATTCTCTCTCTAATTTTACTATTTAATTCTCTAATTTAAACAAACTCTATCTAAAAATATTTTGTGAAATCTGTAAAAACATATATATATATATATATATATATATATTAACTTACCATCAGTGAGCGTCGAACTCACAGTCTTCGGGTTCGTAGTTCTGTTCTCTGACCACATAGCCAACGAATCTTGGCTGAATGTCAATGGATTATATTAATTAATCTGTGATGAATTTTGAGTATAATTTAAGTATCGAATAATCAGTTTATATATATATATATATATATTATTTTTATATATATATTATGTTTCGTTCTGTAGAAACCTGACACTGCTAATTAGTAACAATAAATGCGAAATTGTTTTTAAGATTATTTTAAAAATTAAAATATTTAGCAAATAAGTATTAAGCAATTAAGGAAAGATACTATACAGTCAATGCATTCAAATTCCAATAATTTATTTGGAATTAAAAATCAATATACATTTTGAATATGTGTTTAGGAATTTTACTGAACGCCCTCTATTACTTTTTTTTTTTTTTTTTAAGGGTGTTAAAACACAAATATCATTAGTCCTGTCGTACTAAATTAAATTCTGTCACAGACAGAATTTCATCCATAGTTCTTGTTTTACGTCTCATTTCTTCACTAACACTTCTAATCTTCTTCCGCTTTGCCTGCTGATGTTTGAACGTTTCTTCCATTAGTTACCTCTTCTATATGTTTCGGTGGATGCGTGACTAAGTCACAGGCACCATCCATCCACACAATTCGAAGATCGTCCACCATGTATATTAAATATCATTCATCAAAATTATTAGCGACAGTTGAATAAAAGAGTCTCTGAGTTTCACAACACTAGGAAAGACCTATCCCACCGGCCTTAAAAGACCGCAACAAAACAAAACTAGTTGGCATAGGTGGACTCTGCTCAGTTCCCCATAATATTTATATTCTCATAAATTTCTAGTTTGAGAGATATAATCATGTTAAAAGAAATGAATTTGACAAAAGCTTGATACAGTGACAGAATGAAAACCCCGCCTAATAGGCTATCCACCGTTCACTTCGATATATTTATCTTATTCTAATCTATTAATTTATTTTATCAGGGTCAATTCCGTTGTTTAGTTTTCATGCTACTATTTCCAATGCAATAATCCTCAAAATTCATATTTATATGAAAAATTTACAATTTCGCTATGTTGATAAAATCGTAAATTACGAATAATTTACGAAATTTTCCTATTAGAATATTTGTATTCAATAATGTTCAAACAAATATCATAAATGTAATTTTGAAGTTGTCTAATGTATTTATGAGCCTCGAAATGAAAGTTTATGCTCAATTTTACCTTATTCTGACATGTTAAGTAAATCGTAAATTCCAAATAACTTACGAATTTTTTTAAATTGGAAAAATCATAGTCTATGATATTCAAGCCAGTATCATAAATAATATTTCGAAAGTGGTTTGACATCATTACGATGAAAATATCCCTCAAGATTGACGTTTATGTGAAATTTTGCTCTATGCTGCCATGTTAAGAAATTCGTAAATTTCCAATAACTTACGAAATTTTTATATTGGAAAATTCATAGTCATTAATATTCATACCAGTGTCCTAAATAATATTTCAAAAGTAGTCTGACATCTTTACGATGAAAATATCTCTCAAAATTGACGTTTATGTGAAATTTTGCCCTATACTGCCATGTTAAGAAATTCGTAAATTTCCAATAACTTGCGAAATTTTCAAAGTAGCATATTTATAGTTACTGATGTTCCTTCCGGCATCAAAACTGATATTTTGAAACTGGTCTGACATTTTTACAGTAAAAAGTTTCCATTTAATGCACGTTTAAGTGAATTTTTGTCCTATTCTCCCATGTTAAGAAAATCGTAAATTTCTAATAACTTACGAAGTTTTTAAATTCGAATGTTGCAAATAAAAAGGGTTCTTGCCAGTGTCGAAAGTAATATTTTAAAACTGATCTGACCTCTCTGCGACAATTTGTTCTTGAGATATCGTGTACACAGACTAACAAACTAACGGACTTACACACTAACAGACTAACAGACACCCTACAGACAGACACCATAGAAATTTTGTCATTTTCGGATTCCTCACACCTGAAAACGTGTAAAAAAGTCAAAAAACCGAGGTCGAAAATTTTCACGATTACCTAAGTTCCCCATACCTATAGTATGATGGGGAACTAATATAATAACACACAAAACAAAATATAATAACATATCATCCTAGATATATAAATACACTTGAAAATATCTTAAATAATGCGACTTATTTCTTGTCCAGTGGGATGTCAGGGATGGAACACGGGCGCAGAATTCATACCGGAATCTGCGTAAGAAATTTCTCTACCTATAATAACGTTGATTTAAGAGGTAGAAAATTTTCTCACATTGATAGTGGTATGAATTCTGCGCCCGTGTTCCATCCCTGGGATGTATAGTTTAGGGTTGAGGAGGAGGAGATTTTACGTAACACTAGAGCTACACTGTAAGCAATTGGTGACGTGGATATTGTAGGAAAATGATTTCTTCTAACGAGAGAAATCACTTTTATAGCAAAATTAACTTACAATTTTTTTGTTGCATTTGCTCTAGGCTGAAAAGTGCTACTTGTTGGCAATATGTAAAACTATTTTTACCACTGACTGTTTTCAGCCGGTGATCTATAAGAACACATTTGAAATTTCATTTGAATCATATATGAATAGAATTATTACTATCGACTTATCGACTTCTGAGTATCATTACAGAATATTTGTAGTGATTGATTATTTCTTTACTTCTTAAAAGAAAAAAATCAGTAATCATTTGCAGCGGTTTTCAGTGATTAACGAAGAAAATCACTGCAAACAAATATTGAATTTTTTCCTTATTAGAAATTAAAATGGTATTCAATTAAGCGAATCTTAAATATATGCCATCTCCCCAGTTTTATTTTAACTAACCTGCACAAACGTGTTATTAATGTAAATAATACCACTTTCCGTGATATGTATTATATTGCAGCGGCTGTTCGGTAATTATTAAAGTCCGTCACCTTTTTTTTTTTTTTTTTTTAGAAAACGCATATAATAACTTACGCTTGATATTAAAAGAAAATGTTGAATTTCAAACATTTAGTTTAAATGTAATATAAACTCTAATAACAGAGTATCCTGGATTTATAAATATGTTTAGAAAAATCTGAATTATTTATCGTTGAAACAACAATTTCCTTCCTCAAAATACGAAAAATTAATAATTTATAAAAATTACTAACAATAAACTTTAAAATACGAAGCTTACTAATAATGATAAACGATAGCAATTAGAAACTTTTGCGATGTAATTAGTAAGCACAAATCAAGAAAGAAGATAAAGAATAAACTATGCTTTGTGTGATAAATTATTCTTTTCATAACCTGTTCACAGACACGTAAGTAAAATGAAAAAAAAAAAAAAAAAAAACTTTCATTAATAAATATAATTGCTTTATATTTTGAACCTAAATCTCTTGAGAGTTACATATTAAATTAGGAAAAAGATAAATTGTAAAGCATGAGAAGAATTTCTGAATATTTTAAAGCTTATCATTTTAAATGTTGAAAGTTTTTTACAGATTGTTTAACTAGCATCATGTTTAACTGTATATTTAGAAACATTTCTTTAAACTTTATACATGTAAAATCCATTTAAAGAATATTAATGAATTTCAGAACTTAAATTTCATAGGTTTTGTTTTTTTATTGATTATATTCAATAAAAGCTATAATTAAGTTGTATGATTCCTATTTAAAAACAATAAGAAATTTAAATGAAACAGATACGTTTTAAGATAATGTAGTTTTACTGTAATAAAGTGTAAAATTGTATTGATGTAATTTGTAGCAAGTAATATAATATATTAAACGAAGAAGTTTAATGCTTCATTTTTTTTTTCGTAAAAATGATGATAACAATTTTTAAAGATAGAGTTTGATATAGTTAAGAACTTTGTTTTTGATTATTTTATTTATTTATTTGTTGAGTTTATGTTTTTTATCAGAATCGAAAGCAATACTTGAAGAAATAGAATTTTGTATTCAAACAACATAAAATGTACTAAAACGGAAAATTTATATCTGATCAAAATGATGATGATGCATCATGCATTAGAAGATAAACTCTGTAGTAACGCAACAGCAACGTACTGTTTTTTTTTTTTTTTTTTTTTTTTTCTTTTCTGTTTTTTTACGATGTTAATGACTAAACATTTTTTCTGTTTCATACTTACGACATGAAATTATCACAATGTATTTGGGGATTATATTTCTAACTATACACTTATCCCCTATACATCCCGAGGATGTCCCTTGGTTGTCCTTGGAACCTTTGGCTATCCCTAGAGAGAAGATGTGTTGGTAGGGATATAATTTGATTAAAAAAGCTTTTAGATTTGTAACATACACAGTGTCCGCTACTGTTTTATATTTTTACGTGCATTTTATTATTTCTTTAAAACTTTAATCAATCAGTATACTTTTACATGCTGCTTTAGCTTTAAAATCTTAACACAAAACGTGAAAAAAAATAGTGGTGTAAAACAAACGGGAAAAAAATAGGACTGCTGCAGGCACTGCATATGATATTAGTTTCTTGTTACGTTTATATGGCAAAAACGATGTTTATTTAAACATTGTTTACCCAATTCGCTCGAAATGTAATCTCCTGGTAAACCAGATTAATTATATATATACACAGTTGCAAACTTTTATAATATACTCTTGAGCATTGTTAGTCTCACCTTTTTTTCATACGACATTACTTTTTAGCCTATTATTATTTTTTTTAAATAAAATTTGGCAGCTCTCTCTCTCTCTGCATATATATATATATATATATAGGGCAGGTGCTCCAGCGATTGGCATGCTCGAGTAATTGACATCTATCCCGAAATATATAATAAATAAGAAAAATAATAAAATCATGTATTTTACATATAAGAATTTTAACATTTTATGTCAAACACTGGAGCATAGGGTGCTAATAACTGGTAAAATGAATAACTAGCAATGCCAAACACTGGAACATAGGGGACCAATTACTGATAAAATGAAAAACTGTCAGTGCCAATCGCTGGAAAATTGAGTGGGTGTCAAATAAAAATTTATATAAAATAATAATAATAATTGTTACCAAATATATATAGTTTAACATATATGTGGTTCTGAATGTCTTTCATACCGTATGTACAAATTTAAGATTTCTAAAAATATTTTCTGATGACTAGAACATTAAAAATAACAGAGATTGCTCTAAAAGTGTCAATCACTGGTGCACTTACCCTATGTAACTTTTTTCCGAATAACTATTTATATTATGATATTGACGAGTAATTTTGAAATATACTCACATTCATACCTGTCAAAACATGGGGAGGAGCTTCTTTATCCAGGGAAGGGGGGGGGGGGGATACCCCAACATATGCAAAATAATTTTTTTTGGTTCACTATTACTATTTTTTTTAAGTTCACATTGTGGAGTTAAAAATTATTCGTATTACGTACAGTCAGTAGAAAAAAAAAAAAAAAAAAAAAAAAAAAACCTTCTCCTTAACTAAATTTACTGCAAATCGACCTATAAATATTTGGCTGGTACCAATCGATTAGTAATAACATCTAGTTTACAGTGGTATAGCTACATTCTTCTTTATGGATCGCCTATGTAACAAACAGAGGTGCCAACCTAATTCGGAGGATTGTTAGCATCGCCCCTTTTCCTACTCACTTAATTTTTAGAGTAATTCTCTTCAAATGTATTTACAATGTTTCAAGACGAAAAATACTGTGGTATAAAACATTGGCACCAAATTCACTTTTATACAAAAAACCCTCATTTTTGACAAAATTTTTGAGTTACTTGGATCAAATCGTCATGAAAAATGAAACAGTTTATATACTGTATTTTCCGGCGTATAACGCGCAGGTTTATTAAATCAGCATGCACCGGTAATTTAAATTAACAGTAAAAGCTAGTTTTTAACAAGCTTTCGTTTATTAAAACGATAGCGTTATTTGGAAAATTAAATTTTCTGTAACTCATTAACGTGACCTGTATGTTATACGCTGGAAATACGGTTGTTCTAAAGTATTTTCATAGAGTTATACAGGGTGGGGCAGAAAGATCTCCCTAATTTGCCGCTGTCGCTGCGGCAGCGCTAGTGTAGAGGGCGTGTTTGTTGAAACTTATTTTTAAATGGCGGATACCATCATTCAAACGCAACGATTATTTCGTAGGCACTTTGGAGTAAGAAGGCATGGAAAAATACCCGACAGAAAGACAATATCCTTATGGGTTGCTAATTTTAGAGAAACAGGTTCGTGTTTAAAACGAAAGTCATCCGGTAGACCACGTCATGTTCGAACTCCGGAGAACGTGGCAGCAGTAAGAGATGCTGTAACGCAATTACCACGACGTTCAGCTCGAAAACAAGATAGTGAGTGCCCTTGGACTATCCAGCGCTCATTGAGGAGAATTTGACGGACCCTTCAGAGACTGGCAACTTTGAAAACTGCAAGTCGTCTCTATTGATATTTCTTTGATGTGGTTTAGGAGATCGAAGTTGGCTGCAATCGAAGCTTACAAACCTCCTAGTGCGATAATTGCATGAGAAGGGGGTCTCTTTTGTAAAAGAGCAATAAAAAGTAATGTCCTTCATTGTAAATGTGTGCAAAGTTCCAAGTGTCACTTTCGGACAATAGTTAATTTATGAGTTTTGACGCTCTGTATGTTGCCAGTGTCTGAAGGATCCTTAACACGATCTGAAGTTACATATGTACAAAATGATGTTGGTACAGGAAATGAAAGAATGCGATTGGTAAAATCGAACGAAGTATTGTGAAGTTTTGCTTGAAAATGTTGCGCCCGATGATGTTGTTCTGTCGAGTGACGAAGCTCATTTCCATTTGTCCGGATGCGTTACAGATTGAAAAATTAATTAATGGTAAATATTATTCTTTCCGAATGTAAACATAAAATATTTGTTTTCAATGTACTATATATTTTTATTGCCCTCTTAAAATGGGGAGATCTTTATGCCCCACCCTGTATAAGCTGCAAATATTCGAGCCTGCTAACGCTTAACCCTTTAAGTCGCAGTGTTCCCTCTGACGTAACACCTAATTTTAATTCTCAAGTGCAAAAACTCATCCCGGAAATATTTAAGCAAAAATTTACATTTATAACATAGCACTATAGCATAATAGGCCCTTCTTTTTATCAAAAAAATTAAAATATCTTTTATTTTAATTTTGTTCGTAAATTCCGGTGGCAGTGTAATTTAAATGATTCTAATTACCCTGTGCTGCAAAGGGTTAATGAATATGACAGACTTTAATTTATATCTTCCTAATAAATTAATAGATTAAGATTTCTTTTTGTAATGCGTTAGAAAAAAATGACCCAACCATATTTCTATGTCTATTTTTGTTGAAAAAGCATACGCATATTTTTAATTAAAAATTATTAATAAGTTCATGTTCCAAAAAGATATAAATTGTAACGTACAGTCGGGGAAAAAAAAACGCAACACTCAACGTAACTTCGTTGCTAATCAATGTAGAAAAATGTAATATGTATCATTTGACGGGGAATTGTGAGTAGTTTCAGAAAATGAACTGAAATTTTGAATTGGGGGTCGTCTACATATTAAAACGCGCACCAACTTTGATTTTTTCAATAGTAACACCCTATTTTTATTTTATATTTGAATTCCTGGGATCACGACAACGCGAAAAAGTATATTGGTTGTATATTTTACTCATTTTTTCACAGAGTTATAAGCGTTCAAAGTTTGAAGGTGCTAATGTTAAATTCATATTTCAAACTTTTATTAATATCTTCATAAAAAATAACTTGATCGATATAATTTTTTTTTTACGAGATACAGTGAAGAAACCCAAACATAATACATCATTACTTTTGATTCTGAAAAATATTTTTAATTCTGAAAAATATTAATAAATTCATATTCATAAAAATTATGAATTATGACCTATATTAATTTTTACATAAAATGAATCCTAATGCTGAAAAATATGGGTGTGCAAATTTGCAGCTCATTCCAATTATTAGTTTTCGAGATATAAATAAATCTTTCTTTTGGAGTGGTTTAGGGGGCCGTCTCTTATATAGTTTTGCATGAGATAACGAATCAAATCTTAAAAAATAACAAACAAAATCAAACAAAATACTTTTATTTTTTATTTACGGGTAAAATTATATAACAACAACGTCAAACGTAAAGAAATGAAACAAAAATGATGAATTTAGACATTAGTGTTAGCATTAAGAATTTCTGTTTTCTAAAGAAGACAAGCCCCGCCTTCATCGTTCTTCAAAACAAAACAATACAGTAAAGAAAAGTAAATAAACATTGAGTATTCGTGTTAAACCCCTTATTTTATGTTGACAAAACTATGCACAAGTGATATTTACTTCATCGATTAATTGGTGATTAATTTTGAATCTTTTAAACAAATACTAGAAGAAAAAAAATTAACTAAATAGGCGGGGTTTACTGTTTTAAATAGAAAAATAGGTTTAATGTGAAATTGTCAAATATAAAAAACGAATGGAATTGGAATGCAAGACAGACCTGTAAAATCGTTTCTTAATTACCGTCATAGTTAAAAAAGGCTTAATCATTTTCTTCATATAATGTTTTATTTTATTTTATTTATTTACTTGTTTATTTATTTTATAGGGGGACGATTATTATTTCAAGGACACTTTATTCTTTAAAATTTTATTAATATATTTTAACTTTATACATATTTAAAAACATACTTTAACTTTTATAAATATATTTTAACACTTTTTGCGACTGCAAGATTTTGTCTTTTTGACAGTAAGATCCGCCTACGGGCATTATACTCTCAAAATAAAATATTTCAGAACAAATTTTCTGTATTCACAATTATGTTACAAATGGATATACATTATAGTTATATTCTTTCTAATCAATATATTTCTATCCATAGTATATTTTATTGCAAAAATATGAACACTGGGTACACACTTAAGAAATATGTAACACACAAATTACGAAAGAAACGCCCACTGACAGAGTTACAGATTTTCAAATGGCGTGAATCTACGTAAGCGGTCGCGAGAGGGTTTATTAAGAAATTATATTTTCATAGAAATTATAAAACGAATCGTACAGTTCCAAAGATTTCAACTGATCCAAAACTGGTAAGTGCGATTGAAATTGTTTAATATTTACTTCATGAACACTTACAATAATTTATCCGAAAAGATTTAGTTTATGCGTTGTTGTATATATATATATATATATATATATATATATATATATATATATATTTCATTTCGTATATTATGTTACACCTACGAAAGAAAATTTAAGCTTTATTGGTGATCAGTACAGCCATAATAGACACTTTTACTTGAAAAATAATGCGCTTTTTTCACAGAGTACTGTATGGAGTAATCGCAAGTGTAATGTATTTAAATAGACCTAAAATTATCTAAAACAGTACTGAAGTATATATAAATCTAAAAAATTGAATTCAGGATAATTAAGGAACTGAAAGGGAGGCAACGTTTTATTAATTGCTATAAATATTTTTTTTTTTCCTGAAAGATTTCCGGTGTGAAACAATAAAATTTTTTCTATTTCTTATAGGATCTTAATTTTATTTTTCTACGTTTATAGATAACCCCCTAACACATTTTTGATTATAACTCTATAAATACTAAAGATAAAGTATACAAACAGTATACTTTTCCGCACTGCCAGACTCTCAGAAATTCGAAAATGAAGTCCAAATTGGGTGTTGCTATTGAAAAAATCAAAATTAGCGCTCATTTCAATATGTTGATGACCCCTAATTCAAAATTTGACAACATATTCAGAAAGTGCTTTGAATTTCCTGTTGAATGATGTGCATTAGATGTTCCTGCGTCAATTAATAACGAAATTACAGCGGGTGTTGCGTTTTTTTTTCCCCCGACTGTACATTAATTTTTGCACGAATAGAATAAATATTATAAAAAACAAGGAGCTTTCAAGTTTACAACTCATTCCTATAATTAATTTTTGAATTATAGTGAAATTTCTTTCGATACGGATTTCAATGCATAGTTGCCCACTTGGTACTTTTGGGCTACCAGAAAAAAAATACATATATTAGAAATTTTCATTTTGTTAATCAGCGAACTACAACAGTATTCCCTGATTAAGTAAAATAGAAAATTTGATTAAAATTTTCCTTTAGCTAAAAAGTGCTAAAGTTAGCAACTATACTTCAATGGGCTGTTACATGTTATCATTTGTATCTATAAGTAAATATCTCTATACAATCTAACGAATAAAAAACTTCAATTAGTATTTATGTGATTCTTATGGTTAACGAAACAGCGTTTCGGTGTTATTTTTGTAAAAATGACATAATTCAGATGAGAGGTTGTGAAAGAATTTCAACAGAAAATAAGCGCATTTCTTCTGTATCTCTGAAAAATTATTAAATATGACTCCGCATTTTTTTTTTTTTTTATTGTTGTTTGTGAAGCTTGTATAATTAAACGCTGATGATATTTACCACATCGATTGCAAGAAAAAAAAATATTAAACGGTGTAAACACTAATATGCAAAATCATTTTGTTTTATAGAGAAACGCGGGGCTTACTTTTCATAATAGTAGTGTGTCAGAGATGATTATATTAAGTTTCTCGATTAAATAACTATTCCTAGTTTTTCACCACTAATTTTATATATCAACTTTGTTGTTCCAGAGTTTTTAACCATTCTGGCAAATTCATACCATTAATCTCTTAAAGTTCCCCCCCCCCTCCCCCGGCTTATTTAATCATAGAGTTTTTGCTGTGTTCTCAAGTGGATATACGCATAAAAAATTTACTGGAATTTAAAAATCCTGTTAACAGGGAAGTCTGCTGTCTATATGTTTTCTATTTGAATGTTGCAGAGTTCGTGCACCTCAATTTAAATGTAATATTTTAGAGAAAAGTGGTGAATGAATTTCAGTTCATTTAAAATCATATGCCACCAGAGTCTGGGATCAAGATTAGAAGAGAAGAAAGAAATGAATGTTTTCAGAAAAAGGTAAAAAAGTAAAATTTTATAAAAATTTCTGGGATGAATTTTTGCAGGTGAAAACTGATATTAGGTGTTAAAAAATATTTACCACCGCTCCTGAAAGGGTTAAAGTAGCAATATCATAACTGCTGACATTTTAATTTACCCCGTAGGTTTTTTAGTCCCTTCTTTATTTCGCACCACTTTAATTTTAGAATATGTTTCTCCAATGATAACTTTCATAAATTAAGAAAAAATTGCTCATTATAAAAAAAAAAAAAAAAGTCATGTGAAATATTTTACTAAAAATATTCCGGAATAAATATATTATCGGGAAAAAAAAAAAAAAAAAAGCTAAAAGATCTTGAAATAAATTAAAAATATTAACAATATACCCACGATAACAAATAACAGTCTTTTCTTAAATATTTAATAACTTTTATCAGTTTTTTAACACGTATTTTCTCTTTTATTCTTGTTATCTATAATTTTATATTTGACGGTACGGTTTGTAAGACTGAAGTTATTTAAATTTTAATACATGAGTAACATAATAAACTATTTAATTTTATTAAATGGTTTTTAATTGAATTAAAATTTAGGCGTCGGTTGTTCTAAAAATTTCTAGCATATAAAATCTACTACCAAACGAAATGCGGATTAATATTTATATCCGATTAATTCCAATTACGGCGTAAAATTTACATTTATTATGGAAAATAGTTAAAAACAGACTAATATGAATTATCAGAATTAAAGACATAACCCCTTCCAGGCGAATAAAATAGGGTGCAAGAGTTTCTGTCTGAATACGGAACATTCACACCAATAATCTTTATCAATAATTTCTATCGCATTTGTGCACTAATTTATTGTGATATAAAGACAACAAGGAGACAGTGTTTTCTGCTTTAATAGAGAGCAGACGTTCCTTTCTTAGCTGCCGTCTGGCGGACCTTGATGTTAATATTTATTCCTATCTTCAATCTTCCTTAGTGTACTTTGAAGCCCTTTTCAGGGCTAATTTCTCGAGGTACACTAATTCACCATGGAGGTCATCGATCCTCAATACTACAATACCCCTGAATTTAAGGAAATGTTGCAAAGTCCTGTTGCAGCGGAGCTTAATAGAAATCTTTGCTGCAACATCATCCATTTAATTGAATCTGAACTTTTCGATTCCATATATCCTTCTTACTTCTATCAAATGGATGACGATTCCTACAGCGAAATCCTCTAAGCCAAATTCAAACTAATTGATATGAGTGGAAATATTACTAAAGAAGGACCTCTGGAGTCCTTCACTATTTCCGAAATTCACACAAGATATCCTAAATTTCCCGACTTCCGTCCAGGATTCGGAACTATAGCGTCCAGTGATTGGACCAGGACTGATGACGTAATGGAGGACCAGCCTGCTGGGGAAAGTAATATAAATTCTATTTCTTTTGATGTAAATTTCTCAGCCGCCCCCCCCCCCCCTACTAGTTCTGAAAATGCCATTCCTGGTTCAAAGCGAAAACTAACCCAAAATTCTGATTCGGCAAAAAATTCAAAAACCAAAATTCTCATTCCTACCAAAAACAAATTTGATCTACTTGAGGAAAAAATGCTTTTAGATGAATCTATCCCCCAATCCCCCACTAGATCTAAAATTGAAAAGGCTGGAAGAAAGAATCCTCTTCCAAAAGGAAGATTTATTACAGTTCGTTGTGGAAACAAAACCCAACTCCTAAAAAATATTAGCAAACCCCCCCATAATTGTAAATTCATTGCCACCCCTGCTGGCCACTATCTTAAAATTTTTCCTGAAACTGACGAAATGCACGATAAAATTATCTTTGCACTTAACGAAATGAAAGTCCAATTCTACACCATGGGTCATACGAAAGCCCCACCTCTCAAGGCTGTCATCCAAGGGCTTCTTTTAGACACTAATATCCTTGATATCGAAGATGCAATTACTTCCCTAGACTTCGATGTCATTAAAATTTCTCAATTTACCAGTTTCAAAACCAAAGAAAAATTGCCCCTATTTCAAATTCAACTACCCAATAACGATAAAAGTAAAGAAATTTTCCAATTAGAAAAATTCCTATTTTTCCGCATCGTCGTGGAGAGCTAGCTATAAAACCCCCACACGTACTTTAAAGTGCTTCAGATGCCAACAGCTATTTCATTCAGCAAAAAATTGCCATATGAAACCAAAGTGCATAAAATGTTCAGAAGAACATGATTCTAAAGAGTGACCTTTGGGAAATAAAAAGGTTGAAAATTCGAAGTACTGTAACTGCGGTGGAAATCACCTAGCTCTTTTTCGAGGTTGCCCCATTTTTCCTGAAAATAAAAGAAAAACGTTCATTACTCGCCCTGTGAATTCTAAAATCAGCTACGCTAACCTAGTTGCTCCCACTAACCAATCCGAAATTTCCAAAGCCCATTACTTAGCCACTCCCCCTGACTAATCCGAAAATAGCAGATCCCAAATACCTCAGACTTCTCATTTTTCTGAATTAAACCAAATTATTAATGAAATTAATACTGAACTAAATATTCCAAATTTATCTTATCTAGTAATCAAACTTAAAAATGCCCTTTATTTAATAAAAAGCACAGAAGATCGTGCCACTAAGATTTTAATCTTATTGCAAGCCCTCGGTGATTCTTCTCCTTGAGCTTATCTTCTTTCCCTTATTTACCAGGAATGTAAAATTTTTTCTTTCCTCACTGGCTGGTTTCTCCAGCCTTCTTCAGAACTTCTCTCCTTTAGATACCACTCTTAGGTAATGGAAGATGCGTGACTCAGTCACAGGTGCCTCCCAACCATTCCATCCTAGCTTCCTAACTTCCTTGTGATATAAATCATTTATAAAGATTACCGGTGTCAGTGCTCTTTTTTGAAACAGAAATTTTTGCTCCCATGTGAAAAAATTGAGCTGGCAAGTAATGATACTATAGTTTGCATGCTTAGGAACATAAAGAGTTACACAAACAAGTTTAAATGCAAAACAAAATGTTTAGTAAAAACAAATAAATAAATAACTTTAAATTATTTTATATTTAAAATTTTTATATTTTAATAACTATAAGTATACTTTAATATATAATTATACAATAAATATAAATATACAAACAGACATTTTTCCAAACTACCTTAACCAGAGAAATTTGAATACGGTGTCAAAAAAGGGTGTCGTCATTCAAAAAATAAATAAATAAAGCTGATAGATGTTTTAATATGAAGTAAAATTCAATCCATAAGTGGAATTCAACTATAGCAATAATAACTAGATGTTACTACCAATTCATTGATACTAGAATAGAATTTATACGTTGATTTACTGCAAAATTAGTAGTGGGTTGGATTTCTTTTCTTTTCTTTTTTTTTTTCTTTTGACTGTGAATTTATAAGAAATTTCCTCCCATACAGCCATGTTAAAAAATGTGAGATACAGAGCCACCTGTTAAGCTATTGATTCCCAAAGTAATCATCACCAGTTTAGGTCAAAGTCGATTTAAATAGGTTTATACGTTTGATTAAACTTTGTTCATTGATGCCTGGGATCCAGCGTTTCCAAAAGTTTTGTAGCACACTCAAAGATAAACAGACAATTTCTAAAAATAGTCAAATCGGGTTCGGATATCTCAAAACATATGAATACATCAACAACCAGAGGTAAAAAATTCACGAATAAAATAATTTCTTATATTTATATTCAGGAAAATAAATTCTATGTTATAAAAATGAAATATGGTATAGACATTTTCCTTTACTATACTCGTGTCATTAAAAAGTATTTTAAATAATTTTATTAAAACCGACTAAATAATTGCATAAAAATTAATTTGTGGGATTTTTTAATATAGTGACAAAGATATATTATGTAGTGTTATCTTTAAACATTTTTCAGATTTAGAAATTTTGTACGTTTTAAAATTATTTTAAGATACTGCATAAAAAAGATAAAATGCCAAAATTCACACTTAAAAGAAGAATGAGCTATAATTATTTAAAAAATGCTTTTAAAGAATCACAGTGGATATTAACATAAGCAAAAATATACCTATTTATTATAAATAGATTATTCGCTTAAAAGAAAAACTTGTTTAATTATTCATGAGATCATAACAGTGAAAAGTTATACAAGATAAAATTGACAGGAAGATTAAAGAGGGAAATAACTTTAAATTAGCTTTAAGAATACTTAAATAAGAATTTTTTTTACTAAAACTAATTTATTTTCGTTATTCCTGTTTTTTTTTTTTTTTTTTTTCTAACTGCGGGAGGATTTATTAAATGTTGCGTGGCGATATGCGAGTGATCTCAAGTGATTTGTTTAAATTCTGAAAATATGCGGGGGAAAATGTCTTTATAATATAGACTTAGCTTTACACGGTTATCTAACTAAAAATTATTAGATACATTTATAATAAGATTATCATAACAAGGATAAATTGCAAAGAAAAATTTGCACATTTTTCCGAATATCTAATAATGTTTTACAAAAAGAAGTAAGATAGACTATTTTGAAAATTACATATTTGTTGCTTTAAGTATGTGACAATTATTACCTTCTTTACACATTTTTCTTTTTTCCCGAATGTTATATTTACAGAATTAATGTAAAACAAATGTGGAAATTTTTGTATTTGTTCAGATATGCCGATATTTTAATGTATTCCAGAGCATTGTTAGTATCCGCCCCTTTTTCATATCACGTTTCTTGTGGGGATATTTTTTTCTTTCTATTTAATCTTAGTTACGTATTGTAGACAAATAAACTGGTGAACAATTGGGAGGCGCTAACAATGCTCTAGGTCTAGAATAAATAAAAGTGCTAGTATGCCGCCCAGATTTGCCAACGTTTATAATTTATTACAGAACATTGTTAATACCGCTGACTTTTCGTATCACTTTCTTAAACCCTTTATGGCGCGTTGTCCTCGCTTCGAGGGCTTATTTATTAACCGTTTGAATGCTGAATCATTTTCTGAAACACATCCTTAAATTGCTATCGCTGTTTCAGGCCTCAATAGAAGTTTTTCCGGTGTGAATATTTAATTTTAGTGTTGTAAAAAATTCGAAACCCAATCATGCCAACTGGAAAACCACGCCGTGCAGTAAAAAAAAAAAAAAAAAATTCCAAGTAAGCAGAAAGCGAAAGTGAATGTATAAATGTGTTTTTTAATGCCTAAATTATTTACCCTCGATAGCACTTTCTACATAAATAAAATATGAAATTTTCTAATGATCTATAAAAACACGCCTTACTGTAGCGTTTGTAAAAGGCCAATTTAAGTATCATTAAAGGATGAATAAAAACAAAAAACGTGTTTTATCATTAAAAATTGTTCACACACACTGTTTTACGAAAATTTAGGATCAGCGAAAAAATCCAATTTTGTTTTCCAAATATGGAATTCAGTGTAGTGAAGGGGTGTGTATTTTCATAAGATTTTATCAAGACTCCGCCCATTCTTATTTTTTTTCCTACTTATTTCACAAATATAATGATATATATTTAAAAAAATGATAAAACGATCGTCGTAATATTTTATGCGTCAAAAATCATGTTAGATATTTCTTTTTCGAAAGAAGTACATTTAATTGATTTCAGTGATTAGAGTATTGACGTTGTTTTCTGGTGATATTTTTTGAGCATTAAAATATATATATATATGTGTGTGTGTATATATATATGTTATTTAATAAAACACAATCACTCATACAATTGTCAGTCAATTTATTAATTCTTTTCATGTTTTACAAATAAATAATGAAAGAAAAGAACTTTATAAAATAAATAAACAAATATATATATATCCAGAGCTGCCAACCTAATCCGGCAAATTGCTAGTACCGCCCATTTTTCTACACCACTTAATTTTTAAAGTATTTGTTTTCTTAATCATCATAAATATATTTGAAGAAAATTACTCTAAAATT
Source organism: Salticus scenicus (assembly GCA_963930645.1). NCBI lineage: Eukaryota > Metazoa > Arthropoda > Arachnida > Araneae > Salticidae > Salticus > Salticus scenicus. Next base: position 194,605,263 of record OZ005654.1, on the reverse strand, counting down.
TAGGCGCTGTAGAAAAATGGGCGGTACTAACAATTTGTCGGATTAGGTTGGCAGCTGGGTATATATATATATATACACTTCTTGTAAAAGAAAAAAAATGAAAAGATAATGTTCAACAACAGTATTTTGGTTCTGAATGGTTGATTTCATTTACGTATAAAAACTAAATTAAAATTCCGGTTTTATCTGAATTTTACTTCTCGCAGCGCGATAGCGCTGCTTCGCAGTTTTCGAGACTGAACATAGCAGCGCTATCGCGCTGCTTAGCAGTCAAACGGTTAAGCTCCAGCTACAAAAACTCATTCCGGAAATTAATCTGATTAGCCGTTTACTTCTAGCAAAAATTTTCGTTTACAACGCAACAAAAAAGGTCGTTTTCGGTTTTAATACCTAAAATAAATTTCTTTTATTTTAATTTTGTCGGTGAATTCCGGTGGCAGTGCAATGTAAATGATCCGAATTACCTTGCGCCGGAAAGGATTGAAGAATCATTTTTTTCTCGTCGTATTGAATCTTAATTACATATTGAAGAAATTTATTTTAGAAAAAAAGTGGTTTAAAAAAGAGGCATTACTAAAAATGCTCCAGGATAAATTATTAGGTCTATCGGAATGTTCTTTCCTTTTGAACTAAAATACTAACACCGGAAATTAAATTCATCCTGCACAATACTAAAGTAATTCTTGGATAGCTTGTAGGAAGTATTCGGATACTGTGAGATGGAAGCACCTGTCACAAAAGCTATGCGTCTTTCTCTGCCCGAGGAGGGATCTAACGGGCGTGAGTCCTGCAAAATCCCTGGAATTCATAGGTGTAGGAAGGTTAAGAATAGCATTACAAAATTTAATAGAAAGATTAAGATTTTTTTTTTTTTTTTTTTTTTTGTCTTTTTAATTTTTTTCCTTATTTCTTTCTTTTTCTTTTCTTTTTCTTTTTCTTTTTTTTTTTTAGATAATAAGATATACTGATATTGGAAAAAAAAAAAAAAAAAAAATTCCGGTGTTCGTTTATTAATTCAAACGGGCAGAACTTTTACGTTGTCATAAAAGTTGGTAAAACAAACACGACTTTTTTTTTTCATAATTTTGCATGGTTTATATGAATTTTATTTTCTTGACATAATGTCTATATATCAGAGCTGACAAATTATTAATTTATTAAGCATGTTAGTAGCCGCCATTTTTTCATACTACATTTTTAGTAGAGTAATTTTCTTCTGATTTCAATAATATTACATGTTATAGAAAATTGTTGTAATGAAAAATGGATGTGAATAAATGTTAGGTACAGTAGAGCGCCGATTATCCGAACTCCAATTAACAGAACTTCCAATTATCTGAACAGCCTATTTCTCAACCTAAAAAAATTCCTAACCGAAATTCCAATTATCCTAATTCCTGATTCCCTTATCCTAATTCCGTTCCCAACATACGAAAACTAATTTGAAAGATTGTTGCATTATGGCTGCTGATTCTTGGAATCTAGAAAAATCTTCACCATTAAAAAAGGCTTGGAATACATTTTTAAATAAAGAAAAAAAAATATATAGTGGGTTAGAAGAATCTAGTAAAGAAAATGAGGAATGTAAAACAATAAAGGAGATGGGAAGAATCCTATGTTATGAAGAAAATGAAATTAACGAATGGTTAAATAGTGACGTTCATCACCATGGATAACAGATTTTAAATGATGATGAGATTGTGGATAAGATTCAAGGTAAAAAAGAAAATGAAGAAAATGAAAACGAATGCTTTGAAAATGACCCAGGGTTATCACATCATCTTTGAATATTTGGAAACAACTATGAAATGGTTCGAACGGCAGAACGACCCAGATCCTTTTCAATTAACCTGTCTAAGAAGAATTCGAGATGTGGCAGCATTAATAGAATGTCTTCTTTGAAGCAAGCAACAATCAAAAGCTTTTTTGCTTAAATTATAATATCTAGAGTTTAAAATAATAATAATAATAACTGTTAAACACGCCAGCACAAATTGGTGCTGTCAGCTCTAAGCCTGGATAAAGTGTGATGGTTTCTCTATTGTCACAATATCCCTTAAATTGTCTGTCCAATTATCCGAACTTTTGCTTATCGGAATTAGGGTCTGCCCCGACGTGTTCGGAAAATTGGCGCTCTACTGTATTAGCAATTATGTTACGGAATAAATTAAAATATCTGTAACTCCGATCTGTATATGTATTTACGTGCAGGTTGATACGTTGTAAGGTTTAAGCCTGATTACCTAACCTCGAATTTTAGGCTTGAACAAAGTTACCGAATATAGGGACATTTTTCTTTTTTCCAAAATCGCTAATAATTTTGAGAAGTAATATTCGATATACATTATAGATGATTAATCATCGAAGCGATTAAGCAACCAATAAAACTAACTAAAATTTAGTGGTAGAAGTTGAATAAAAAATGCTCTAAATTTGGCAACACTGGCTGCCAGAGTATTTTAATAAAAAAATTTGTCTTTATTTAAATAGTTAAAACTGTTACAGGAATACATACCTGCCTACAATTTAATTAATCTTTCGGATAATTGTTAATGCACTCCTTTGGCTTCTCAAAAGTTTTTTTTTTTTTCTTTGTAAGTATTTTTCTTCTTATTTAATGTTAATTACGTTTGGAAAGAATTACTCAAAATTTAATTTGATGTAGAAAATGGGGCGGATACTTACAATACTTATGGAATATCAGAGGGGTCATTCTCTCCGCCCTCTTTTCAGGACACTCTCAATGATGAGGAATTTCCTTCTTTATTCATAGCACTATTTGTGTGCGCAATAATATCATTTATATTTAATCGACACCAATTTTTCTGCATAAAATTAGTAGTGCCAAAATAATAATAATAATAATAATAATAATAATAACAATAATAATAATAATAATAATAAACGAAAATTTCTCTTCTTTTAGATTGCCTTGAAAAAGGGGCGGAGAGTATGATCCCTGATATTAGTTAGTATGTTGGCAGATATAGGAGCATATGAAAAATTTTCTATTAAAAGTTATCGGTAACCGAAAAGTGCTAAGGCTTGCAACTGTATATCTGGACTGGATGTCAAACGTGGTTTTCCTAAGGCCTTCTATCCCGTACTCATGCGAATTTCATTGAAAACTTAAACGTTAGATCTCAATGATCTACAACTGCGACATTGGTCTAACAAATTAAAAAACATTACATGAATTGAATAAATAAATGTATAAACAAATGAAAGAGAGTGGTTATATGAATTCCATTGGTATTAATTTAGTTTTATCAAAGTAATATATTTGATAATGTTTTTACTTCAAGATTTTATGTGCTAAATATTTCAGTAACATATACGAGTATACATAAATCATACCCTTCATTTCCTCACGACAATGTAATAAACATCCGGATACAAAACATGATTTATTATGAACTAAAATTACAACCAGCTCAACCAAAGATTAAATAATGAAAAAAAATAATAATAATAAAAATGAAAATAGTAGCAATAAAGTTTTTAGTAGTACGTAAGATTGAAGGTTAAAAAAAAAAAAAAAAAAAAAAAAAAAGTGTGAAAGTTTTTATTTTTTTTATTTTAACCAACAGTACACAACAATGTTATCAGGTAAACGTAATACAAGGAAAAATGATTATTTATATTTAAAAGTAATACATAGATGGAAATAACTAATTAGATTGCGTTATAGAAAAAAAAAAAAAAAAAAAGTGGCAATTGACCCAATCTTTTTGTCTGACTCTTTCACCACTACATTTATGTGATAATTTTTCGCTTAATTATTTGTCCAAACTTACTATTAAAAATTCCGAAAGATAAATCTGGTGAAGAATCGGGAGAAAATTTTGACCTATCACCTGTTTAAAGAAGAAGAATTTTTTTTTTTTTTTTTATTAAAACAATAACATATTTTTAACGATTAAAAAGTGAATTGTATAATTTTACAGTTATATATTTAAATAAAAAAAATAATGATATCATTAGAGTGCACTCATATTTTACCAATTGGCACGGAAAATGTTATTATCATACTTGTCAACCATCTCATTATGAACCGTACAATTTTCAGTTCGCGCCTTTTTTTTTTCACACCAATAATTTTTTAGTGTAATTTTAGTCTTATTTATTCGTAACACTTCTAAAAATATAGTGGTGTGAGAAAAGGGGTGTTTTTTCAGGGGGCGTTAACAATTGTACGGTTATTAATGAAATGGTTGGCATCAATAAGTTATTTCATACCACTTTATTTATATAATAATATTGTCTTATACCATAGCCTCCTAAACTAGATGCCTGTCGCGTATCTCGGAAACTTGGAAACAGTTGAAGCGGTAGACAGCGCCACCTGGTACAGATTGCGCGACTTTTTTATTCAACAGTCACCAAAATTTTTTAAAAGTTTATATGATATGCATAAAAGGTTAATAGAATCGAAAAAACGTCGATTTTATATATCATATATCATTTCTTAAAATTATTGGTGACACTTAAATAAAAAAGTCGCGCAATCTGTACCAGGTGGCGCTGTCTACCATTTCAAATGTTGCCAAGTTTCCGAGCTACGCGACAGGCATCTAGTTTAGGAAGCTATGCTTATACATAACTACTATAAAATAAAATAAATTACTCTTAAAATAAAAGTAATATGAAACAAAGGCGGGGCTAAAAATAAGAGAAAATTATTTTATAAATAAAGTGGTACGAAATAAAGGCGAGACTAAAATTGCTCCGGAATACATTAAAATATTGGCAATTCTGCCAGTACACGCATTTTTTCCCCCACCACTATCTTTGAAGAGTATTTTTTTTTCTTATTTAATCAAGGTCACATGCTTGACAATGGTATTCTAAATGAACTACAGTGTAAAAAAAAAAAAAATGTGAGTGCTAACAATGCTCCAGAATAAATTAAAAAAGTTGGCAACTCTGGATTATTGAATAAAAATAGTGGTAGCATTAAAGACTGAAATTTCTCATCCCTGAAAGTTTCTTAGTAAAAGGGCGGGGAGTACGAACCCTGTGCCTAGAGAACTTTATTTTGAGAAATAAAACATTAAAATAAAGATTGAATATCGCGATCCTTTATTTTTAGCAAATAAAATGCATGTAAAATTTACAGTTTTTTTTTTTTTTTTTACAGTGTGCCTATTTTTTGAAAGGCAAGAAAACTTGAGTTTTAGAAGCAGTTATTTGATACTTTTGAAAACTCTATATTTTGAGTGGGAAACCATTTGGGAAAAAAGTGAAAAGATTAGAGTAGAACCTTTAAACTTTTCTAAAATGCGATCTCTTCTCCTCACATTAAAGATACTCTGCTTTATTGCCGTTGTTGGTCATATATCTCTTGAATTTTGTAGCATGTAAAATTTCTTTACAATCTTTTAATATGTTTTCAGATACTCCACTTTTTCATAGAAGGATGTTCTTTAACATACTTTCTTGGAGAAAAAAAAGTGTTGTAATATGTAAACAAGATATTGAAAAGAAGGTAACTTTAAACGTGGTGCATTTTTTAAATTGATAAATAAAATATAAAATAAGCTTTTATTCTATTTTATTTTTTTATTTTTTCATTTTATTCATATTACTTTTATATTTTGCAATATTATGTAAAACTTTTTCTATAATATTTTATTAAAATAATGCATTAGTAGGATAGTAGGATTCGTCATTTTTGGGGGGCACCGGAATTTTTTTTTTTTTTTTTTTTTTTTTTTTTTTTTTTACGATTACTTAACCCATTAGTAATCACTAGTTGGTCGATTCGCCGCCCATTCCTCCAGTGTTGCCAGACTTTTTTATTCAATAGCCACCAAAAATTTTTAGAAGTGGCATTTGATATACATAATCGACTATTATTCGAGTCGATTCGCCTTTTATATATATCAAATGCCACTTCTAAAAATGTTTGGTGGCTTTAAATAAACAAATCTGTCAACACTTAAGGGATGGGCGGCGAATCGACCAACTAGCAACTACTAACGGGTTAAGGTCAGTCATAAAAGATTCTTTAAGAGAAATGCTCTTCAAAATTTTCAGTGAACAAAAATGTGACGAGTGGGAACCTTGGATAAGCTATACATTTTTAATTTCTATTTTTTCTAATCTACAAGTTACAACAATTCACTCTTGCTTTCATCTTTGTTTTTAATTGTCTGGTTTAATGTAATGGTTTAAAATATTTTTTGAAAATGTTACCTTTTATGTAAACGAAAGTTAAAGCAAATGAATTTCTTTTCAATATTTTCCTATTTCAAAACTGTTAGTGTTGTATATTATTTGAAGAATACTGTTTTATTTTTAAAATTAGTTGAATATATTTCATAATCGTAAAAATATTGTTAAAATTTTAATTGTTGACTTACATTTATGAACTTATGTAGTTATATATATATATATATATGATTAAACGGAACATATATACAATCTTGTAATTTCTAGATGCATTTCCTATTTTGTTAATTTTAATTAAAAATCAATGTATATTTAAAATTATTTTTAAAATTTAATAATATCTATTAAATTTGAAGTTAGTGCTGCTGCTCAGTCAATTTTTACGCTATTATTTTTACTCAAGATCCATTAGACCAGGTCCTACAGATTAAAGTGGAGTCCCAACTGCTTACGTGGATTCGCTAAGTGGATTTATACCCAACTGACTACAAACGTTTAACCCTTTGCGGCGCAAGACAATTCAAAATATTTAAATTATAGTGCCACCGGAATTCATGAACTAAATTAAACTAAAAGAAATTTTAAATTTTCAGGTTTAAAAAAGGGCCTTTTCTGCTATGTTATAAACGTAAATTTTTGCTAAACATTTTCCGGGAGGAATTTTTGTAGCTGGATCTTAAATTTTGCGTCCTCGCAGCGAGGACAGCGCGCGTTAAGGGGTTAAGCTTAAACCGAGGTTCGAACTCCGAACCTGGTAGTTGAGAGACGAGCACTAGCTCTCAACTATTCGCCACTGGAAGTGTAATACCTATTATTCATACTTGCTTAGAAAGTTGTTTTAATATAATACAAATCAATATCCCCCCCCCTTCATTGTACATATAATATTGTAAATGACTATCATACAACTTCTGTACATATATAAAAATACAATATGTTCTTTAATCATACACAGTTTCTTTTATTATTTAGAATTTCTTTAATTTTGGAAAAACTTACTTTAGATGAGTATATCTGATAAAAATAAAAGATCTAGTCTTTTTATCCGAAATTTCAATGAGACCACAAGATCTTTTAAATTTGACAGAGTTTAATTCAAAAAGACCTAATAAACCTCTTAGAACAACGTAATAAATCAATAAAAGTCTTACTTTTCGAGGGAAAAAAAAAGCTTTTTAGATATTTTACTTGAGAATGGGTGAGAAAAAATATCCTTTCCCTAAGGGTTTTGGTAAAGGACCATCGAATTTTAAGCCTTCACAATGAGCCAATCTATCGAATTTCAGTTTCTTTTATCATATAAAGAGAGATCTAAAAAGTCCTTCAAATGGAATATTATAAAATAATGTCTTTCTAAAGAAAAGTAGTTTTGGTGTTCGTTTGTTTGGAAAATCGGTCGAAAAATAATTATGTAATACTATCGGATTTTTAAAGATTATTTGTAATTAAAATTTAATTTATTTTTTAATTTATTGTTTATTTACTTAATTTATTGAAATAATATTTAATTTAATTGTTCATATATTTTTTTTTCTAACCTCGTCTAATTAGTGACTATATGAAATAATTTTATTTGAAGTAACAGTATGTTTCGGTTTATAACTATTCATTAATATATATATAAAATTCTTCACAGAAGTCTTTTAAACTTTAATATTATTTTATTAATTTATGATTTTTTTAAGTTCAAATTTTATTTTTATTGTAAAATGTTATAATACAGGGGTCGTACCCTACACCTTTTTTTCAAGACACTTTAAGGAATCAAAAATTTCTACCTTTTCCACTACCACTATTTTTATACAGCAATCTCTGTTGTACTTTTATAGTTATGTGTTGTGATTAAACAGAATATGGATTATTGTCTGAAAATATTGCTAGAAAAAAAGGTGGATTAATTGGTTGTTTGGTTATGTGGCTTAAGACTGATTGATTACATTTGTATCCTAGGCCTATAAGTGGAATCCCCTCAGTGGAGGTCTTTCTGAGGCGTCATAGTATTTACACAAGTTCTGGAAGAAAACTACGGAAGACTATGTCGAAGAGCACGAACTGGGATCAAACCCGGCACTTCTAATCAGTAGTTTTGAGCGCAGAAACGCTCGCCCACTGGTGAGGCGTAAAATAGGCAGATATTTGTCATTCATGAAACTGTTCTAATGAAAAGGTGGAGAGTACAATCTCTGATGTAAACTCAGAAACAAATAAAATAAAACGGCATACGATTTGCTATTGAAAAACAGATAAATCAATCATTTTGTACCAGATATTTCAAGAAATTGAGTTATAAATGATAATGATAAGCATAGAGGATTTTGTTATAGTCCCATACGTGCTTCTTTTGTAAAATCAACAGTATACGGAGAAACATTTGTCATTTAATTTGCGAGTTTAGTTCAGAATCATTCATTGCGAGCTGGTGTTTGAAAGCCAGATTATGAATATGAAAATTACAGTTTAAAAAAAAATGTGAAATCCAATAATTGCTGATAACATGATATAATTCCACAACACACAGAATTTAATTTTCTTTCAGAACAGTGCTAACTACACTGTACGCAAATTTGACATTTATATATAAATATTTTTCCATAGTAATCCCTTTCACATCCCTTTCACATTCCTTACAATTGTAGCTGCCAACATTCTAATTAATATTCCGTAGTGCCCACCCATTTTTCTACACTACTTTATTTTTAGAATAACTCTCTGCAAATGTAATTACGATGAAATAACAAGAAAAATACTCTAAAGATTACGGTTGGAAAAAAAAAAAAAGGAAGAAGAAGAAGAAGTAGGTACTAACAATACTAAGCAGTATTAATTAGCATTGACATAGCTCTTACAAACATCGAAATATCATTTATTTAGGCCTATATAAGCAGCAGGTTTCGCAGCGTTTCTAAAACTATATTCATATTTTATTGTTTTGTCACCACGCGAGTTCGAGATTTGGATGCGTGCTGAGTTCCCGGGGTCCATTGGTGACCCCACACCTCAGCGAACCAGAAGATGAAGCTGGAATGGGTTAGGATCGTGATGGCTTACAACACACACACACACAAGAAAAAAAAAAAAAAAAAAAAAAAAGGGAAGGAAATGGACGAACGGACAGATAGTTAAGAACAAATTCTGAGCTCAAAAAGACAATAGAAAGAAAAACATAAAATAAAATAGCAAGTGATAGGAGAGAGATTAAGTATAGCATTACGAACATAGAACAAATATTTTTGGAGATTTTTAAATTTAATTTTTTTTTTTTTTTTTTTTACAAGAAAACAACGAAAAACTAGAGGCGGGAAGTTAAGACAATGCCGCTCTTAGGACGGTTTGTTAGAAGGATCCGTGTGGTCATACACATCAAGAGTGTTTAAAGCACGATTATTAATAGATTCTAATTGTTCATGGAAGTTAATATTAAGGTATTGTATAAAATTTTTAAGGCGCGGGAATTTAATTTCGCGGAACATTTGATAATTACGGATATAGTAAGGTAAGTTGTAAATTTGCAATAATGCTAAAATATTTTGTAAATAAAGTATTGTTTCAAGATACTGGTGTCAGTACAATAAAATAAGTTTAAAATTTTAGGAATGCTGAGAGGCCTGAAGCAGCTAAGACATTAAATTAATCCTGGATCAGTTTTTTATATTAAGTAACCCCTAAACCTATTAACCCCCAAACCGACATAATATATTAGATGCATCGTACCAAACATGGCAAGATATTAATTTATTCTGAATCTCTGTTAGTACCCACCTTTTCTTTTCTTTCTTTCTTTTTTTTTTTTTTTTTTAATTTAACCACTTTATTTGCAGTGAAATTTTCTCTAATATATAATTAAGATTTAATAAGAAGAAAATTACCCTTCAAGAAAAGTGGTGAGAAACAATGATGGGTACTAACAATGCTCCGGAAAAAATTAAAATGTTAGCACGTCTGACATACTGCACTCAGATTATAAAAATATTAAATATCTGATGAAATAGGAATGTATTACTCAGTAATTTTTAATTGCGCTTTCGCAAATGTTAACAGAATTTCATTTGCATAATATATTTGCCAAATGTATTGATTTACTCTTAAAGAAACTATAAAGATATTGTAAAAACTCACAAATATGTAATTTCAATTTCTCACTAACAGAAGAATAAATACAAGGAGTTTAATTCATTTTTTAATCAATTAACGGCTCTGTAGTGTACTGTTGATTCAAAATGAAAATGTTGAAAAACCAATTATAGATTCGAATCATTTTACAAGCAAATTTAGTTTAACTTATTTCATCGACACTATCTTTCTGTATTTTTATGATATTTGTATTTTTTTTAAGTAACTCAATACATTTGGATAATAAATCAAGCGAAAAAAAAGTTGTTGACGCTTGCGCATGAGCAGTTAAAATTATTTAGTAAAAATGCTCCTATTTCATTAGATATTTAATATTTCTAGTTTCTGATTGCATTATGCTGTGTTTGCAGTAGTAGGACAAATTATCTGAAAATGATGTTGCATTGGACTGAAAACCCTGCAAATAATCGAACAAAAAATTTTCGAAATATTTTCGATGTTGTTAAAAAAGCTTTTATATCCTCATTCGTATATATGCTATTGACGTACAAATGAATCTGCTAATTATGAAAAGGAGAAAAGTCACATGCTACGACGAAAAGGAATTTCAAATATTATTTTTTACCCGATTATCCCAAAATTCCGGTACTTGTTTAATTTGTTACTGTCCCCTTTTAGCCTTTGTAAAAAAATTTTGCTGATATATACGAAGTATAACATGTTCGTTTCATCTCACAAGTTTGGAGACTTAAATCGTGAAAAATAAGGTACGGAGGTCGGTAAATTCTTCTCTGAGATTAATAACTTGCAAATCTCAGTGCATATATTAGATAGTAGCCACACATTAGTGCAGATTTCCCTTTCACATCATAATTTTTATATAGTAATCTATAAGGATAAATTTCTTCAACTAAAAAAAAAAAAGTATTCACAAATAGTGGTGTTAAAACTGCACCAGAGAGCTAGCCTGCTTGCTACATCTGATTATTGTTACAATTGAACATCCAGATATATATATCTATAAGAAAGAAAGTAAAAAAAAATCACAAAAAGAAGATGTGCAATAAAGTTACTTTTGAATCAGATTTGACACATATTATACGAATTTGTTAAACATGGCGCTTGATATTCAATTAAATCAATTTCATTCTTTACATATTCTAATTTTTAGAAAATCAGTACCTTATATTTATGCAAACATTTAAAAGGAAAAAAGAAAAAAGGGAAGGGGGCATTTGTTTAGAAAAATTACCTTTTTAAGATGCATAAACGCAATAAAAACTAATAGTATACTGGTATTTAATTTATATCTAACGAAGTTCCATGTACTAGTAATTTTTCTAAATATTTCTTTTCATGCCTGGGGTTTCAAAGATTTGTTAGAATGCCTCTAACCAATACGCAACCAAATTAAGTCTTAATTTGACTCTTGAGTAAAGCTTGTTCATTTTTTACCCTTCTATTAAAGAGAAATTCCATGAAAAATAATTGGAAACCACTTTGCACAAAAATATTTCTTATTTGCGAATGCTTTTCCTTTTATCTTTTCCTAAATATCTTATTTCCATAGCAACTGCATTTTCCTGATTAACCATGTTTGTGAATTCCGATAAAGTTTTGCTTAATTAAAAAGATTTGAAGAAATAAAATCAAATTTGTTTTAATTAAACTGGTTATCAGATGATGTATTTTATTTTGCGTGACTAGAGCTAACTATCATTTATTTCTTAAAGCGATAATTACCTTATAAAATGATATTTTTTCGAATTTTTAAAATAATTTTTAACAGGCATCTATGTCTTTTGCATATAGTTTTTATAATTGAATGTACCAATTCCCATAAGATAATTATAAATCACTTACAATTACTTTTCGAAATAAACTTTCTTTAAATGAGTAACTTATCTTTAAAAGGTGATTTCTTTTACCTTCCTCTAATTTTGTTAAACATGCTTTCGAATTGTTTAAACTTGAATAGATTACTTTAAAAAATAATTATTTTTAATACTTTAGCTATTAAAAAAAATAAATCTACTTCAGTGGGAATTTACTCCTAATTAAAAATAATTTATAACTTTTTTTAAAAACATTCACATAAGTTTTATAAAACAGGAATGTAGCAGCCAACATCCTAATTATAATTCCGGAGTACTGTTAGTCCCCGCCCCTTTTTCTACACCCCTTAGTTTTCAGAGTAATTCCATAGTTGAAAATATTTTAATTTATTTCAAAATATTTTGAGCCCCGCCTTCATTTCGCATCACTTTATTATTAAACTAATTTTCTTCATTAGATAACTATGATAAAATAAGAAAATATTACCTTTAAAATAAAAGTGGTATGAACTAAAGAAAAGGCTCAAATTGCTCCGGAATAAATTAAAATCTTAGCATCCTTGTAATTACAGGAATGCAACACAGGCGCTGAACTCATACCGGTATTTGTTTAAGAAATTTCTCTACCTCTAATATCGTTGATTTAAGAAGCAGAAAATTTTTATTACATAGATAGTGGCATGAAGTCTGAGCCCGCGTTCCATCCATGTAATTCTCTCCAAAACTAATTAGGATTAAATAAGAAGAAATATTCTTTAAAACAAAACTGGCGTAAAAAGAAAGCGGGTACTTTACTCCGGATTATTACCTTATTTTGCGGCGTATAACGCGAAGGTCACATAATTGAGTTACACACCAGAAAATTTAATTTGCAAATGAAGTTATATTTGTAAGAAACGAAAGCTTGTTAAAATATAGCTTTTACTGAAAGTTTAAATTTTTGGTGTTTAACTGATTTAACAAAACTGCGCAATTTACGCCGAGAAATACGGTAATTAGGATGTTGGCAACTATTCAAGAAGCATTTTATTTATGCAATGACAGGATTCATTACAAGGTACGGAGTTGCCAACAATTCATTCCGAGCCGTTGTTAGTGACAGCTTGTTTTTACAACACTTTTCTTGTAAAGTAATTTTCTCGGATATGTTATAACTAATGTGTATTAAAAAGAAGAAAATTACTCTTTAAAAATGTGGCGTGAAACAAAATGCTATTGTATATATCAATCCAGATAACGTATGACATAAATTCTAACCTTGCTTATGGAGAGTCCGTTGGATAGGAAGTGTTACACTGGACTATTACAACGATTAGAGATGAAAGTACTGGCTTGGCTACATTGTTTTTCCTCCTGTTAACTATGTTCTGTTTCCTTGCAAAAAATTCTGAAATATACGATAAAATATCTGTATATATATATATATATATATACATAAAGTAGTAAAAAGGAATAGTCGGAACCACCATCCCTGAATGTAAAAAATCTCATGTGAGATCCACATGACTTCCTTATACACCAATTGGAATATATATATTGTTATGAAAACCGACATTTTTGTGTGAGGTAAGTGATTCGTAAATAAGCAAGCGGGTTCCATCCACAAAAAAAAAAAAAAAAAAAAAAAAAAAGTCTTAACTGATATTCCAACCACAAAAGTCACGATAATAGAATTACATATTGAAATTTGAACGCTAATCTCACCAAGTCGCCAAGTTTGTAGCCATCGCTGATTTTGGTCTTGACATAGAATTTCGCGATTTTGCGTCGAATTTGACGAAAATTTATAGTTTAAGGTTATTTATAGTTAAGTACCCTGTCATTGCATCAAAGTTTGGGAGCTCTAACTTCAATACGAACAGAATTCTGGAATTTTCCGGAAAGATTCATTGGCTGAAAAAAACTATTGGTTGATTCATAGCGCTGAACTAAATTCCTCGAAAATTCTTTAAATGACACACAAGACTAAAACAAAATAAAGTGCATTCATCAAATAGAACACTGCTTATATATTAGGAATTACTTTCTACACTCAAAAATCTCGGCAACTTTCATAACAATATTATTACGTCCTCTATCTACGTGCTGAATATTCATTAAAGCGCATTCGTCGACTAGAACCTGTTTATGTCGTTAAGAATTATTTTCTACATGCAAAAATGTCGTCAATTAAAAAAAAATATATATCATTATGGGCTCTATTTACGGGCTGAATGTTCATTAAATAAAATGCATTCGTCGACTAGAACTTGCTTATCTCTTTACAAATTACTTTCTACACGAAAAAATATCGGCAACTTTCATAATAATATCATTACGGGATTTACTATGCATTAACCTATTTTGAAATCTCTATGATGGTAAGTCATATATAATGGCTAAAACCTTTGTTTAGTCATTATAAATATATAATTTTCGTGAATATCCCCTAAACGAAAAGTCACAGAAAGACCAAAATGTGAGGTACACAGCTAGAATTTATAACAAACCTATATACCAATTTGTAGTGTTCTATGTCCAACCGTTTTTGTGTTATGCGAGATATACACACACACATACGGACGTCACGGAAAATCGTGTAAAGTCACTGATCTGTGATATCTCTAAAACGAGAACTCGTTTTAAGACAAAACTTACAGGTGTACAACTAGACATCATGATAGTCACGCATATAAATTTGCAATATTCTACGATGATTCGTTTTTGAGCTATGTAAGATAAAAAATCCATTTTGCAAATCGGGATTACAATACTTCTTTATACTTTGCATGGTCGAGTACTTTGTATAAGGAAGTAAAATGATTCTTTTAAAAGGAAAAAAAAATCTGTTTTTGTACATGTTGTGCGTATGTTTCTTGGCACTAATGATTCATGCCGTTCGTTGGGATGTTTCTCCGTTGGAGACCGTTTACGCAACTAAATCGAGTAAATTTACGGCAAAAAAAGAAAAAAAAAAAAAAAAAGATATGCATATTATTTGGTACCTAACTTTTTTTTTTCACATTTAGACAATTCACAATGAGTAAATTGATTCCCGTTTTCCAAAAAATACTTTTGTTTAATTTTTAATACTTTCTTTTAAAGATGTAAAGTGCGAAAATTGAACTAAGTGCATATTTGCCCTTTATGGCTTCAAATAAAAAATAAATAAATAAACTTTAACCTTTTTTAAGGGGCGGTAGGATTTGCATAAACACATTCCAGAATTTCTTTTACAAAGTTTTAGTTTAATGATATAGAGGAGAAAATTTTATCTGCATTTATTTATTTTTCATTTCTTTTAGACTTGTTCTTAAATTCATGTGGTAGAGTTTACTTAAAATTAACGGAATTCCATTGTCCCTGAAAGTGTTTTAAAAAATCAAAATTTAAAACCTCAATTAATGTAACCGTTGTAAGTTTTCGAAATGTGAAAGTATAATATATATTGTATATGGTGTAATAATACTTACCC
The DNA here is from genome assembly GCA_963930645.1 of Salticus scenicus. Taxonomy (NCBI): domain Eukaryota; kingdom Metazoa; phylum Arthropoda; class Arachnida; order Araneae; family Salticidae; genus Salticus; species Salticus scenicus. The sequence continues at coordinate 194,589,729 of OZ005654.1, read as the reverse complement.
TAATTTCTAGTGTATACGGGTTTGTTAGCAGGTCAGATAAATCCATTTGCATGAGAAATTTTAATTATCAGGCAAAGGTATTCCAGGTTCTAAACACTGTATTAACAAAAAAAAAAAAAAAAAAAAAAAAGAGTTTTCTCGTATAAAAGGAACATCCACTACCCATAGATGTCAACATTTTAATTTACTCCCGAGAATTTTTAACCCCGTCTTTATTTCACATCACTTTATTTATAGACAAATTTTCTCCAACTCTTCGATAAAATAAGAATAAATTACTTTTAAAAATTAAGCGTTATGAAATAAAAGTGAGCTTTAAAATACTCAGGAATAAATTAAAATGTTGGCATCTATGATAGTAACATAGTAACTTACCTGCGGAATAAAAGTGGAAAATTAGGGCAGTTAAATGCACACAATTCAATACAACGTACTGTAACGTTACGCCTATAAATGTTTGCAATGCATTTTTATTCTACAGGGTTCCTACAGCCACGCCTTTATTCAAGCACTCTTTCATGAGCTTTATCTTAACCCTTTAAAAAGCTGTGGGAAGTATATTTTTCAGCAACTTCATCATTTTTTAAATGGGAAAGATGTGATAAGCTATTTTTATAAACCTAGCGTTTTAACTCTACTAAAATACATCAAAGAACAAAATAAAAGAATAAAGTATCACACTTCCTATGAATAAAGGTAATTGCTTTATCAGTATAACAGTACAATTTTAATACCAGGAATTTATACCACTTATATTAGAATCAAAGAAAACAGCAACCACTAAACAATAATATCTAAAAAATTGTGGCAGTTATAATCATTAAAATAAGTAACACTTTACAGTATTACCACATAATTTCAATAAACTTTCCCTACATAAAAAAGTAATGAAAGTACTTTCTTTGCAATTTAATACTTTTTCTATTAAAATAATTTCTAAAGCTGAACCATTGTAATTACTCTAAAAACAAATTGTTCTCATAGCTCTCATTGCTTTCCTTTTTGACGATCGAGCTTTTTCCCCATTCATTACAATCAACGTATGCTAAAGATAATTTTCTTTAAAAAACATAATCTTTCCAGAAAAAAATAATCTCGATGAATGTTATTAGCTGGAATTTCAAATTACATTCTGCTTTCTCAAAAAGATAATTGTAATTAAGGAATTTTCTCAAGCTACATGTGATTTCACTAAGTTCTTATGATAAAAAAAAAAAAAAAAAAAAACCTTTGTGATATAATTTTCAATTTATTATTTTATTACTTTTTCAATATCCGTTTTTCTAAGATCGAAACAAACAATTATGAGAAAAGTTCTACCAAAACAAAATTATAATTTTTCTACGCTTTCAATAAAAAATGCGAAAATGTATTATTGAATATTAAAAAAATTATAATATCATTATTTTTATGTTCGCGTATTTATATTTATTTGTTTCTTTTTCTAAAAGTTATATGCGGGAGTCTGAAGGTTTTAATTATATATTCTATAACCAATTTCTACTTTTAATACACGAGCATATTTTTTTTTTTTTTTTAACGATTTTTCTTATTAATTTTTTGAACATGAGTATGTTCGTTTATCTAACAGCAAAATGAATATTTTTAAAGCTGGAAATGAGAAACTGTTATACATACACACAAAAAGTTTATATACATCAGGATTGTCAGAAGGATACTATAATTTTATATTTTGTACACCACTATGTTTATAATAAAACAGTCGGTTTATATTAAAACCAGAAGAATCGTAATTAAACTAATAAGCTGATGCTTTCAAAATTAATGGTGGTTGAATAAAAAAAAATTTAGCACCCTTCTGGTAACCCTCCAGATTTTTTCATACCATTTTTCTTTTAAGTTATATTCGCCTTATCAGCGATGGAACACGGGCGCAGTATACATACCACTATCAATGTAAGAAAATTTCCTACTTCTTAAATCAACGATATTATAGGTAGTAAAATTTCTTAAACAGATTCCGGTATGAATACTGCGCCCGTATTCCATCCCTGCCTTATTTAACCCGTTAGTAATCGCTATAGACAGCGCCACCTATTACAGATTTCACACTTTTTATTTAACTCGCACCAATAATTTTAAAAAGTGATGTGATCAATGTTTCATCGATTATATTCTCGTTTTATATACAATCAAATGCCACTTCTAAAACTTTTTGGTGGTATTGAATAAAAAAATCTGACAAAATTGATGGATGGGAGGTAAATTGACCAACTAGCGACTACTAACGGGTTAATCACAAAATGTAATTGTTAATCTGAGCAATTTTTGGTTTAACCTCTTACTTGCCGAGGAAAACTTTCTAGATTAGTTTTTCAGTGCCGCCGTTCTTTCTCAACTCTAAAAAAAGTAAATCCTTCGAAAATACTGTCAAGATCACTTCCACGGTTATTTTATTGCGTTGCGAAACCGTATCAGCAGTTTCACTGGTAGCAGTACAATATAAAGAATCGTACTTCGGAAAAATGCGCACATACATCCCAGGCAGTTAAGGGGTTAAAAATTTATTGGTGTTCAAAAGTCCGGAGGGTTACCAACTTTGTATGTATATGTATATCACCATGCATCTAGGGACATGCTGACTAATATTTGAAGCTATAACAAACTTAAAAGATTTTCTTGAATATTATATAAGCTTTTATGTCATTTATTCATATCAAATTGTGACAAATAATAAAATCACTTTGCTGCCAACTTGGACTTTTTTTTTTTCTTTAATGCTTTTTGGACCATCTTTTTTTTTTTTTTTTTCAGTACCGCAAATTTTTCCTGCTCGCTTTAATTTCGTCATGGTTTCTTTTTAATCTTATATCAGAGGTTAAGAAATCTTATTAGTTCTCCATACTTCCTAACAAGGAAGATTGTTAGTTGCGGAGCCTTTTTCTACACCACTTAATTTTTAGAGTAATTCTCTTCAAATAAATTTACGATTAAATAACAAGAAAAGTATTTTATAAAAAGATTGGTGTGGAAAAATAGGCGGAAAGGGGCGGGACTAACAGTCTTCCGGGTTAGGTTGGCAAGTATGATTTTCCCAGGTGGTCTAAAAATAGTCATGATATACGCATATTGTTCTCCTTTAGGCAGTGAGAATAATTTCAGAACTTCTCAACCCGTTAGCCATTACCTTTAAAGCAATCCCTTTTATTTATTTATTTATTTATTTTGTACTAACGTGTGACTGACTATTTATACTATTTCATTTAATCATTTACTACACGCTATTTTGTGTTTGTATTCTAATAAAGTATTTTAGAAACATTCTTCTTTATTATATATCTATATACAGAGCTGCCAACCTAATCCGACAAATTGTTAGTACCGCCATTTTTTATACACCACTTAATTTTTAGAGCAATTCTTTTCAAATGTATCTACAATGAATTTACAAGAAAAATACTCTAAAAATTAAGCGGTGTATAAAAAGGGGCGGTACTAACAATTTGCCGGATTAGTTTGGCTGCTTTGTATATATTATGTATATATCTCTATTTAGTTCTTAAAAGTATCGGTAATTTGTCACTATGTTACTAAGACTTAATTTTTCTCTGCTAGACAGACGGGAAGTTTTAAATCATAAAAATAAATTATTTTTTGAACAACATATGCGTTAGTATATGTATTTAAAAAAATGTTTTTTTTTTTTTTTTTTTTTTTTTAATCATATCGCCTAATAAATTGCTTATATCATAAATAATTAAATTCATTTATAAAATAAGAAAAAATATTAATGCAATTTACTGATAATGATAAGCATTTCTAATTAAGAACGTGAAAGCCGTAATTATCCAGAGTTAATCAAATACAGAATGTATGAATAAATTTATATTTCCTTAGAATAAATTAAGCTCTCTAAGCTTCTTTTAGTTGGAAGTTTTCACTGATGCAATTAAAATAGATGAATAAATATAACTGCACAATAATTTATCTTTTAATTACGATACATATTATACAATAAGTTATTTAAAATAAAGTTAAATACGTACTTCTAAAAATACTAGAAATTATCGAAAATTACGCAACATATATTAATATTACGTAACAAATATTTTCTTCTTTTTTACATTTGAGAAAAATTCAAAAGACAATGTTAAATAACTAAGTAAAACAAAGTAAAATATAATAAATTAAGTGAATGCTCTTTTTTAATCAAACAATATCGGTTTAATCACAATCTACTAAAATATAAGCAAAATTTTAATTTAGTAAAGTTTTATTTTGTGTTTCATTTTTAAATCCTTTCATTTTAAAAAATTTCATATGAAACGCAATTGATAAATAAAATACATAGCAGAACATTTATCAAAAATATTAATGTAAATGTATTACAACTTCTAACTGTCATACAATAAACGTTGGCGCATATTCCTAAAATTAATCTATAATACAGAATTTTCGTACTTACAACTTACACCACTTTTTCCAAGACACGTTTAGAAATGCCAATTTTCCGGCTTTTTTGTTACAAATATATTTCAATTGGGTTGTTCGGAAAATAAGTTCGTTTTTTCCTTTGAAAATGAAAGACAATTTTCTTTTATTGTATAAATGTTTTATTGAATTATATATTCTTCACTTTTATCGGTTTCTTAGCGATCTCACGAGTTGTTATTTGGCAGTTTTCATAAACCAATGTTTTATTTTGTCTTCATTAGCATAAACTGGTTTTCCAGAACGTAATGCAACTTCAACGTCAAAATTGCCGTAATAAAATTTCGTAAACCAGTTTTGACACTGGCGTTCTTTATATAAATTTTCTGTATACACATCGTATACTTTTTTCCTTGTTCGAATAGTATTTTCGCCTTTTTTGATAGCAAAAAAAAAAAAAATGCCGAAAATGTCGCTTCCGATTTTTTTTATTTGATAGGGCACCAATCAAAACATATTGAGCAGTAATAAACGAATTTTTTCACAAGCAAGCCTTGCTATATCAGCTGTCAAAATATATAATGGTAATGCAGCTTAATTGTGAAGATGGTATGAAAAAAATACAAGTAAGGCCTCTGCTGAGACAAACGAAATTACTTTCTTAACAACCCAATATTATAATCTCTATCCCATTTAATTATGACACACACACTGTTGCCAACTGGTAGGGACGTTTTTACTTAATAATCATTAGTAACTTTGAAGAATGATATTTGATTTGTATGAATAATTGCCAACATCATTATTAATATTCCGTAGTATTGTTAGTTCCCGCCCCTTTTTTCTACATCACTTAATTTTTTGTGTAAGTCTCTACAAATGTTGTTAACACCTTAACGATCTCGTAATTTTCAAGAAAACGATAAAAAAATTGCCTCCATTTTTTTTTTTTTTTTTTTTTTTTTTTTTTCTAGGAAAATTTAATAAAATAAAGTGTATGAAGATATGTGTATCAAAATTAATTTTTCGATTTTTTTTTTTTTTTTTTAGCTTTAAATCAAGAAAATTTAATTTTGCAGAAAAACAACTATCAGGTTTATTATGATTGAATGTTGGTTTTCCAAGAAGTAGAACAAATAAAAGATATGCGTTTTAAACAATATAATAGAAATTTATGAAAAGAATTTTACGTATATAACAACACTATACGTATAATACAACAATTTACGACTCTGTTCTCAGATTCGCTATCCGAAGTTTCATAAATATCACTTATTTCCGAATCACTCACAGATTATTTTATACTAAAAATAGAATCCTTGTGACTTTGCAAATCTGACTACATAATGTACACAATATTAAAATGTATATTTTATCACAGAGCACAACACCACGTGAATTCAAAAGCCTCACTGAGATTACAAAATATGTATTACAAGTATTTTAAATTGGATACTGCTGACAGTTTAAAATAGAAAAAACCTATCTTCAATTGCATTTTATATAATCTTCTACTTCCACCACCTAGAGTGTAAAATATGAAATGGCTTGTTTTTAAATCTTTTTAGTATGTGACTCTTGAACACTCCAGCCCGGAAATAGAGAGCTAAAAGAAAGAGGTTAAGTTTAAACAAGAAGAAAATTCCTTTAAAAAAAGACAAGGCGGGTACTAATAATACTACGATATTAATTGAAATTTCGGCAACTAAGTATATGCTAGACAGACAAACATACAATCACACACACATTACAATTAAAACCTAGTAACGGATATTGAATTAAAATGTCCTTACAGGTTAGCAACAATGAACAGAATACACTTATTATTTATTATTAACACAATACTATTATTATAATTATTATTATTTTATGTATACTACATCACTTTATTCAAAGCTATGTAAAGTGCAGCTATATATTATATATACCTATGTATAAAGAAAAAAAGACTGACATGCTAATATTTAAATTTATTCAGGAGCTTTGTTTATACTGACCCTATTTTTACACCACATTTCTTAAAGGGTAATTTTTTTATTAATCCTAATTACACATTGGAGAACATCTCCCATCAAATAAAGTGGTGTGAAAAAAAGGCGGTTCCTCGGAATAAATTATAATGTTGGCATGTCTGAAAAATTGGTATAAAAATATCAGAATGTTCTCATTCTTTAACCCATCGTCATTTAAAATCTTAAAGCTCAAGAAATAAATGAAGTTACATTAAAGTTTCCAAGTAATATCATTTATATTTCTCTCTCGGTACTATTTCAGCGGTATATATATATATATATATATTTTTTTTTTTTGCGTTTGGAGATTTGATTTTAATTTCATGTGCTCCTACTCTGCTTTCAAAGATATCAATTTAGCTTTAATTATATGAATATGCAGATAAACCATTCAGTTTATTTCCTTTTATGTAGTTAATTTTAAAGCATATAGAAGCATTGTTATATAAGCTGGTAGTCAATAATCGAATAAAAACAAATGTCAAGAAATTAAGTGGTTGTATTTGCTTATGTATGTGGCATGATAAACTATTTAACCTTCCTACCCTGTTGAAAAAATTTTACGTTTTACCTGTATGGGTCAAATCGACCCACTTTGTATAGATTGAATTTAGGTCTTAAGAAAGAATTTCTATGGAGCTCATTTTACATCTACGTTTCCGACAAATATCGTCATCTATTGACTATTCCTGAAAATGAAGTCTACTCAAACGAAAAAAATTGGTGTTTCAAGCATTTCTATGCATGTTAATACACGTTTCTATGCACGTTTCACCTGTATGGTTCAAATCGACCCACTTTTTATAGAATGAATTTAGGTCTTAAGAAAGAATTTCTATGGAGCTCATTTTACATCTACGTTTCCGACAACTGTCGCTATCTATTGACTATTCCTGAAAATGAAGTCTACTCTAAAGAAAAAATTGGCGTTTTAAGCATTTCTATGCATGTTAATAATGTGGGTCAAATCGACCCAGACAGGTAATATGTCACAGATTTTTTTGGGGTGGTTTAAAACAAACCAATGACTCTGAAAACATCATATATTAAACGAATGCATATTTTTGAGCCATACATAATGGTTGAACAATCAAAATTAAAATCTGTAGAAGATATCAAAAGAACAATTTTAAAAATGGGTCGAATCGACCCATACAGGGTTGGAAGGTTAATTACGCTCATGTATTTTATGTTTCTATAAATTCGTTGCGCCACTTCTCTGCTGTTCATCGTCTACCATAGTTTTAACACTTTTACTTCCGGAAATATAAAATTACGCTTTCTTGGTTTCCAAGCTCGCATGGTCATGGTTACTTTAAGTCGGGAAGTTGTAATTAATTGCAAATGTTGACACCATTTTTTAAAAGTAATTTTATTATTTTATTTTTATAAATTAACAATAAATGTTTATAAAAGATTGCTAAAGGAAAATCATGCGGCTACACTTTTGCTAGTTGCTACTCATAATTTTTGCATCACTGAAGTCCTCCGATTAAGGACATACTTCACTTACCATCACCGGAATACCAAGCCAATGCTATTGCGTGGGAAATTTTGTTTATTTGTAACTCACTAACTTATACATATTTTTAAATTATGTTTTCACATTATGAAAATTCATAACTTTTAAAATGACGGGCGTTTTTTTAAAAACGGATTTTTTTTTTTTTTTTTTCAATTTTTCAATGATTTATTTTGAAGCTGTAAAATACGAATTTTCACTATGTGATTTTTTTTATTAACAGTTTTAAAATAAAATATTAAAAATTAAGAAAAAAAAAAAAAAAAAAAAAAAAAAACCTCTTTTAAAAAAAAAAAAGTTCATTAGTTTAACAGTTGCGAATTTTTTTAATGTGAAAACAGAATTAAAAAATGTGTATAAGTTAATGAGTTATAAGTAAACAAAATTTCCCACAGAATAACTTTGGCTTGGGCTTCCGGTGACGGTAACTGAAGAGAGCCGTTAATATGAAAATTATAGCAGAAATAGCACGACGTCAGTGTTAACATTAAAGTGCGGCGCTTAAAAAATGCCTTTTAGTGACTTGAATAAAATATAATAACCAATAATTCGTCTAACAAGGAAACATTTAAAAGGTGTCATCTTCAAAAGATATTGATAAAAATTTATGGAATTCTACTCTTTAAAAAACACCAGAAAACGAAAAAAATGTTGGCTGAAATGAAACACAGCGACCACAAAAAAATATCAAAATTTAGCATTTTTGGCGATTTAGCGCTGTTAGGCGATAAGTTCGCTAGCACCGAGAGTGCCATGTATGAACAGAGTGGCGGTAACTATAGGACGATAGTTACGTCCATAGTTACTATGGACGATGCTGCATTCTTCTCCAACGATAGTTACCGCCACTCCAAGTTTCATGTTCCCATGCATAGTTTTTCTTCAGGGTTTGATTCCTTTCCACTACAAGTTTTCGTACAAGTTTCTTCCAACAGTTGTTAACACCAGTCCAGTGTTTCAGCTCCCATCCATTGACTCCTCTAAAAGAATGACTTCCATTCACTACCACTTCTCGACAAGTTTTTTCACCTTGATGTTACCACCACGCCAGCCTTTCCAATAGCCATCCAAAACTGACTTTTCCAACGCAAGTTGCAGTATTCAAGGGTTGCCTCAGTGTTTATGTAGAATGGCTCCAACCAATGAACTAAAAAATGTTTTGTATTAAAGTAGCGATGTAACTGTAGCTTTAACCTGATTTATTGTATGTACTTGTAACACAACTGCACATTGTGTAAAACCATGTAGACTTCCTGATGATGCCCTGATTTTCAGGGCGAAAAACTTTGAAATATGCGTCTTTTAATTAAATATATATTTTTAAAACTTATATACGTGTTTTAAAGTGTTTTATTTATTAATATATGATAATGTGCTAGCCCGTATTTAAGTGAGTTTCGTAGAAAACCACGGAAAACTCCGAACAGCTAGATCGATGAGCACGACCTGGGATTGAAACTGGCACTTTCCATCTACCAGTTTTGACTGTAGAACCGCTCGGCCGCTAGTGAGCTCCCTCAAATTTGGAAATACCATCTATGATATTTCTGAAACTTATTATAAATAGAATTGCGATCTATATTTTGAGAGAAATTCCCTCTTTACTTTAATATGTTTCGTAAAAATGGAGATTGATTGTTTTCCTTTGCAATTCCGCAACTCAACTTGATGAGAATTTAACCTTTTTCACTCTAAGGATTCAAATTATTTCTTTGTTTAACGAGTCGTCTAAAGTTTCTTTTCGCAAATGTGGTATAAAAGTGCGAACATAAACGTGCTTGTAGGCCTATCAACTGGCAGTTTCTAGTATTTTTCTCAAATACTCGCTTGAATACGGGCTAGGTCCCATTTAAAAGAACATATTAGAAGATATTCATGTCAGTCCTTGATCCCTAGCGTAGGAAGCCATCGTCTACGTCTCATCGACGTCAACCGCAGCGCATGTTACAGGGTGGTCAGAAAAACATGATAGAAATATTTTAAGTTTCTGATTTCAAATGTATTGATGCAAATATAATTCTTCCATATTATAATAGCACATATAGTGACATTTCAGTTGAATGCTTAATTACCGGAAATAAAGAATAAGCAATATAGAATCACAAACCTTTTAAGATCGGTTATATATCGTAGGCAAATTTTATGGGAATAACCGATGTAATGTCCCCGTTTGACGGGCATGTAGTTCAGAGTTCAAAATGAAAAGGACGCTTAGTGAAGAGATAATCGCGCAGTAAGTTATAGCGCTCTAAATTCGCAGTGATTTTTAAGCCATCAGATGACTGATGTAATGGTCCTAATCTCCCACTGATTTTCATTGTTTACAGGTTGATGGACAGATATGAATCTACAGGGAGTGTTTAGGATGCAAAAAAAAAAAAAAAAAAAAAAAAAAAAAGGCGTCGGGACGAAAATCAGCAGTTGTTACTGACGACATCAGGGAGCCTGCGCGCGCATACTTTGAGGATCAGCCAACCACTTCCACTCGACAGGCGGCCCAACAATTAAGCATATCTAAAACATCATTACAAAGGCTAATGAAAGCAGTGGGATTGTGTCCATACAAGATCCAAATGTGACAGCCGCTATAGGGGGGGGGGGGGGGATACTGTGCAGTGGAGAGATTTCGCAAACCACATAATCGAGGAACTTAAAAATGGTTCCATCAGTGAATACAAGATCTGGTTCAGTGATGAGACCCATTTTCAATTGAATGGTTTCGTGAACAAACAAAACTGGCGCCACTGGAGTACGGAAAATCCTCATCTCTGCGCCATCTCTTCACTGCATCCACAAAGGGTCATGGTGTGGTGTGCGATATCGTCGAAGCAGATAATTGGTCCGATTTTATTGATGGTGTGGTCACAGGAGTGAAGTGTCGAGAGTTGCTAGAGCGTCACTTTGGCCCTGATGCGGGCCATCTCAACAGGACGCGCCGGTACTGGTTCAAGTCAGATGGGGCTCGTCCCCAAAAAACTTCTGACGTCTTCACGTGGTTTGAAACGACGTTTGGGGAGCGTTTGATTGCATTGGATGCAGAGAAATTCACGGGGCACGGGATAGAGTGGACCCCATACAGCCCGGACCCAAATCCGTGCGACTTATTCTTATAGGGTTACATCAAGATTAGAATCTATAGGAATAGCCCTGATTCACCAAAGGACCGAAAATTCGCTATCAGAAGTGAGATTGATGCACTTGATTACGACACACTCCAGCGCATTTTGACAGAGTTTTGGAACCGGCTTTATAACACTATAGTCGGGGACGGTAGACATTTTAAGCATCTTGTATATTAAATGTCATTCATATCTTTATTCAATAAAATATGTTTCATGTTCTTGCATGTTGTCTTTTTTCCACAATGATCGCTTACTTTCTATCATGTTTTTCTGACCACCTTGTATCTTATGAGAAATATTGTTAACTGATAACCTAGTGTATCTTTTAAATATCGTTTTGACACTTAAAAATTTACAACCGTTATTTATTTATTTACTTTTTATTTCTTTTGAATGAATTATCTTTTTAATTTTCAATATTATGTATAGAAAAAGCAAAGAATGTGCTAAAAGCATATTTCGCACATTATAGCTTAAAAATAAAATATTATTATTATTTATAAAAAGAACAAACATAATGGGTGCAAATTCTCTAATTCCTTGAATATAGAATAGGAATTAAAAGAATAAATGAATATAAAAACATTAGGTTATGAGTAATTTTGTTAACAAATTTGACCATAAAATAACATGGGATTTAGCTACCGGATGCCAGTAAATTGTAAGCAGTACAGAAGAACCTGAATATACAAACCGACACTAAATTATTGCTACAAATTCTAGTGCACTTGTAAATATTTTTACGTTACTTTATTGTGCTAATAATTATATTTCCATGAAACGTTCCTGATTTCCAGAATTTAAACTGATATATTTGACGTTTAGTGATATATTCTAGGAACCCTGCTGTCAAAACTCGGAAATATTAGTTGTCCAAAATTTCGGAAACCAAAATTTAATGATTTCTTAATTGTTGCTTGCATTAATTCGTGTTTGTGATTACTATTTTTTAGATTTCCAAATAGTACGCAATTGATACGCAATTTATCCATTTAATTTGACGAATTTTAACTGTAAATTTTAAATTATAAACTTAAATCAAATTTCGAATTTTTAAAATTATTACTAGAAAAATTTTGAATGGATTATTTAAATACTTATTTTATTTACCAAATCCAGACGTTCTAGATGTTCTTTTGACCAAGACAATAAAACTTTTTCCATAGTCTCCTTTTGAAATAAGCTTTCGTGATTTTCCTCGCAGCGTACTCGATTCTCCATTCCGTTAAATTAAAATAATAATCTTTTCTCAAGCCCAATCTCAATCGAGGCTTTTTTTTTTTTTTTTTCCAAGACTTTCAAACGACTATATTCTCGCAGTCCAGTTAAAAAATGCCTACCGTTTTTGATTAAACAACTTGATCAGTGAGGATAAATCATTCTCCTATAAAAGTAAGGTAGAAAATGATTTTACAAGATTAACTATTACTTTTTTTCAAACGCTGTAAATTGGTTTAACCCTCCGTGTACGGGGAGATTATTTTGTATTTACTGTGTTTACATACACAGGCTGCAAATAGTCTTATTTTTTATTACCACTATTTTTGAATACAAACATGTTTTATCAGTTTTCAGAATTTATAAATATCAAACATTGCATTCCACAATTAGTGGTGGAAATGTAATTTAGTGGATTAGTAATTTTCAATAATTTATCTGTTAAAAATAGTATTTTAGAAATTGTTGTGTAAATGAAATATAATGTTAAAAGTTCTTTTGTTCACCGTACGCGGAGGTTTAACAAATTTTCTATACTACATGAAAAGTGCAGTCTATTGGTCGAAATTTGAACTATTAATATTTTCATTCCGGATTTCTTTTCTTCGTGGTCCATGTAGTGCAAAAACCAAGTTTTAATGCAATACGTCTATTTATTATAACGAGACCTACGTGGGTCTAAATGAGGTAAATTTAATTATAACCACCAAGTATATATACGTAAAATATATAGGTAAATATATCTATAGTTTAACATAGAATGTATAATTGAAAATACACTTTGCTGAAATGTGAATTGTTTTAAGAGTAATTCTAAACTGTTTAGTATATAACTGTAAAACCATATTACGAATTCGTTAGAAAAAAAAAAAAAAAAAAATAGACGGTGAAAAGTAATATTAAGGCAAATTTAGTTGTAAATAAAAAGCATGCATCAACTAATAAACAACTTTTTTTTTTTTTTTTTAAGCTAAATATTCGAAAATTTATATTCAACATTTAATTTATTATTTATAGTACATATTTTGAAAATTTGCTTTTGTTAATTAGTATATATAAAAATATATGTTTTCTTCCTTTTTGGACGTAATAGAATAACTAAAAGTAATTATTATTTCTATTTATCTAGTAAAATGAAACGTTAAAAAATATATATGAATTTAAAAATATAAGCAATATAATAACTTACAAACATTAAAAAAAAAAAAAAAAAAATATTTAAATTATTTAGTATAGTTTAGGAAAACAATACCAATTTAGAAGAAAATTATTTTTAAGCAGAGGAAGCTATCTAAAAGTTTAAATTTTTTAATAATATGTGTCGGAAGTCTTAAATAACATTCATATACACAAAATAATATTGCATTATATACAGTTTTCGATAATATCCCTAATATAGATTTAATGTAAACTATATATATCTCCCCATATGTTTCAATGGACGAATAATCCATATTTTTTCCTCCGAATTGTGTGGGAATTTCACAAACTAGGTATATCAATTTTTCAAAAGTATTCCAATACAGCTTCAGTTGACGCTACACTCTTGAACGTTCGAAACAACCGTTAGACAAAAGAATTGTTTTCTAGTCATAAATTTATATATTTTTGAACTGTCACTGAATTTATTTTTTAAAATAAGTCTGTCTCTTGAGATTGAAATTTTACTGAATCTGATTAAAATAAAATAAGGTAGGATTTTCTTTTCTTTTTCATTTTTTTTTCCTCCTTTCTTTTTCTTTTGTTTCAATTAATGCAATTTCTTTGTGGTTTACTGCTCTAAATAAAGAAAGAAAAAGCATTCCATTTTTTTTTTTTTTTTTTTTTTTTTTTTTTGTAAATATATATATATATATATATATATATATCATCGTAATATTGGCATATACAAAGGTCAAAGATAAATCTTTACCAATATAATAGTCATTATTCATAGATGCTAACACTTTAATTTATTCCGGAATACTTTCTGTATTTCGCACCATTTTATCTATAGAAAAATTTCCTCCATAACTTTGATAAAATATGAAAAAATTATCCGTAAAAATAAGTGGTACGAAAAAAGGCGGAGCTAAAAATACTCTGAAATAAATTAAAATGTTGGCATATATGTATGTGTGTGAGTATGACTTACGTCTCTTCCTAGCCATTGAACCAATTTCAACAGAAATTGTCACAATTACTGTTTATTACAAGGGCTGATGTACTGTGAAACTTTGACACTTCTAGCGCATGCGCAGTAGGAGAGGGTTGAGAAAAACTGTCTTGAAATCTCATGATTTCTATAATAATAATTCAAATAGAAATTTCAATTTTGATATGGTTGCTACTTATATATCATACTTATTGCATAGAAGTCAGTATTTTAATTTATTCCGGAGTATTTTTAGCCCCGCCTTTATTCCATATTTATTATTATAGATTACTTATTTTTTTTAAATAATTTTTTGGTGATTCCATGGAAGAAGGGAACATCAGTCACAAAAAATGATAATATTTCCTCTTTTTCTGCCACCAGTATCACCATACAGATATTTTAACGTCATATTTTCTATGATTTTTATAATTGAATAGGATAGTGATTTTATTTAGAAAATATTGATGAAAGAAAAAATATCTCTATGTGTGACTGACGTCACGTTTTTCATGGAATTGCCTTTTTTCTTATCTTCAGATCTTCGGATACTGTGGGATGGAAGCACCTGTGACAAAAGCCACGCATCTTCCTCTGCCTAAGGATGGAGCTAACGAGGCGTGAGTCCTGAAAAATCACAATCACTGCAACGGAGAGAGTATATGAAAAACAGAGAAGGAATACCAAAACATAAATACGTAAACCTGGAATTCATAAAATTGGAAGCACAAAAAACATAAAATAAAGAAGGTTAAGACTAGCATTAAAAAATATAATAGAAAGTTTAAGGATAGTAAGAATAATTTTGTAGTTTCTAGGAGCAATTTTTTTAATTTTTAATGTCTTTTTATTTTATTTTATTTTATTTTTTAACAAAGAATAACAAACTTAACATAAACAAACACAGGACAACACAGGGTATAATCTCCGAGGGGAAGTCAGTGCCCGAAGGCGATGGAAAAGAGAAAATATACGTAACATAGAGTAAAACAGCAATAAGGTTAAAGGTGGGAGTTCAGAACGAGGCCCGCTTCTGGTCTGCGTCTGCTCATAGGATCGTTATGGTCATATACTGCTAATGTGTTTAAATCTGGGTTATCTAGGGATTCTAGAGCCAAATGAAATTGTACATTTAAATAATGAATGAAATTATTGAGAGTTGCAGTAGGAATCTCCTTATAAATGTGAAAATTTCGAACATACCATGGCATATCAAGTATTTGCCAAATTGTTGAGTTTTGTGTCCTAATGAGTAACATCATATGGGATTTTGCAGCATATGACCATACCATACATGCATAAGTGAGAATGGGTCGTAAGTAGGACGTATACAAGAGCATCTTATTTTTAGTGTTTAATTTATTATTCCGAGCAATTAGGGGCATTAATTTCGATTTAGCTGCTCCAAATTTCTTACGCGTAGTGGTAATGTGTTGTTTGAAAGCGAATCCTTGGTCTAGAATAACTCCGGTTTGATCAAGGTAGGGGGGGGGGGGGTATCGCCGAGGTTAATTTGATACTTACCTCTAGTTTCAGGTGTCATGGCATTTCTTCCTCGTGAGAATAGAATAGCTTAAGTTTTGCCAATATTGAGAGCTATTCTCCATTTGCTGAACCATCTAACAAGAATTTTAAGGTGACTGGAGATAGCCGAAATAGCATAACGCCTGTTAATGCTAGATGCAAAAATACAGGTATCGTCTGCAAAAATAGCCAAAGAGGTATGAGGGTAGCGGGGCATATCATTAATATAAAGGTTGAAAAGTGTAGGACTAATTTTAGAGCCTTGAGGAACGCCAAAAATGGGAAAAAAGTTCCGTGAAAGAGTGTCTATCACTTTCACATGGAAGTTTCTATCGAGTAGGTAGCTTTGAATTAATTTAATAAGGGAAGGGGGAAGTTGTAAATAGTAAGTTTAAAAATTAAGCCAGTAGTCCAAACTTTGTCAAACGCCTTTTCGATGTCAAGGAAGACTGCTGCGGTACATTGCTTCTTAATTTTGCCTGTGGTAATGTGCTCAACAAGTCTGTAGACCTGATGAGGGGCGGAAAGGCCACTAAACCAAACTGTTCAGGGATAATAATATTATTTTCTGAAATATGAGAGTCAGTTTGTTAAACAAGAGAAGCTTCGAAGTGTTTACTTAACGTATTTAAAAGGGAGATTGGAAAGTAACTCGAAGTCCTATCAGGAGGTTTGGCGCTTTTTAGAATAGGAGCAATAACTGCAGTTTTCCAGTAAAAGGGAAAGTAATTAAATTTTAAAATGTTATTAAATAAATAGGTAATTTTTGCAATTTAAGGTAAGGGTGGATTCCTGAGAGCGTCGTTAGTGATGCCGGGGGCTTTCTTATTTCTAATTTTTTAATTTCGCGGTTGACATCAGCGTGGGAAATCGAGATGTCAGAGGGAGGAATAGGGTAATTCAAGAATCTGATAACAGTGATATTGGCATCCCTCTCGGTTTCATAACTATCAATGGGATTCCCCTGGAACTGCGTTTCAAGGTTCATGGCAATGGCGTCTGCCTTTTCTTCATTGGTGTACGCATAGGTTTAGGGGTTTGGAATAAGGATTGGAGGCATGGGTTCGAATGAGCTCTTGAATCTCCTGGCAGCTTTCCAGATGGAGTTATCCTGTGGAGAGAGTGATTCAAGGAATTCACTCTAGCTTCCATTACGTTTTTTGTACAGGTAATATTTAAGGTCCTGCTAAGTTTTATTCAGAATGATTTTTTCCTGAATCCTATGCGTAGGTTGACAAAATTTCCTAGCCCTATTTTTATTAGAGGTTAAAATGTGGACGCGAGGGTCTAATTTGAAAAATTCATTAGTAAGTTTGGAAGTAGTAGCATAATCAATAGCATTTTTAAGTTCAGTAGTGATGGTTTTGACCAGGAGATCAGTGTCATTAGTGCTATTGACAGGGGGAAGAGTAGGAGGGATCTCATTAATAAAGTCGCTGGATTGAGTCCAGTTAGTGCGAGATATAATTTTAAGAGGGATGAGGGGAAGACTAATTTGAATATTAACTTTAATAGAATTATGATCTGAATTCAATTCAACTAAAGAGGTAATATTTTTGTCAAAGTTAAAACCGTTAAAAAATGCCGAAATCAATGGTGCTACTTCTTTGGGCAGAGTGGTGAGTAGGGGAGTCCGGAAAAAGGATATCCGCATAATCGAAGCGAAGAATTTGGTCATGAATAGCCTTATCATAAGCATTGGTAACAAAACAGTTCCAGGAAGGGTGATGGGCGTTAAAATCAGAAAGGATAAAGCTGTTGACATCATACCTAAGAAGAGTTAGAATATCAGAAGTGATGTCACTCGCGCTCTCATTACAAGGATCTTAAACCGAGAAGAAAGTCTTTGACAAAGTTCAGAGTTGGGTTTAATACCTGATGGAAATTTAGGTACTGCTATTGGTATTAAAAATACCAATAGCAGTACCCTGAATTGCTCGAGGACTGTTGGGGTTCTCAAAATCATTTCTAAGTATAGTATAATTTGAAATTTTAAGGTTCATACCTGGTCTTAATTTGGTTCCTGGAGAAGAAAAATTTCAGGAACATGCTCTTGTAGGAATTGCTTGAATTCCAGGATTTTTCCCTGAATACCATTACAATTCCACGCAACACATGACAAGCAACCTCGTGCATCCATTATGGGGCTGAAAAGGCTTGGGAAATTACATAAAATTTAGAAATCATATCTGGACAATTTTTAAGATCAGTAAGAACTTGTTTATATTTATTAAGCAATTGGTCGAAGCTATTTGCATTAAATTGTTAGGCTATTTCTTTTAAGATATTAGAAAATTCACCTAACGGGTTGGAATTATTTGAGGGTGGTAGGGTGGGGTTCGGGGTAATAGGATGTGGGATGGAATTTTGAGGAGGATTTAGGGTGTTGGCGAAAAAGATATTAAGATTAATTGGGGTAGAGGTAACGGTGGGAGGATATTTCTTGAATGCACTGGGGAATTTAGAGCAGCCCCTGTAGCTGGCTGTATGCGTTCTTTTGCAATTATAGCGTTTTACGTGATCGATATTTTTTCCCTCAGTGCGGTTTCGGGTTTCATGGTCGCCAGCACATTTAACACATCTGGCTTTCATCTCACAATTTTTGGATGAATGATGAAAGTACTGGTAGATAAAACACTGCACAGTACAGGAGGGGCGCGAAAAATCTTCGACCAGAATTGCATAATAAAGCAAATTGTCCAAATCCAATATTTTTTGGTTCTCCGGGCCGTCCTCAAGGCGAATTTGGAAGAGGGGCATAGAAAGTCCCGTTTTGAAGCTTGTTAACTGATTCACTTTTGAGGCTTCCCTTTTCCTATTTTACCGGAATTATATATTAAAGAATTTTTTTCTATAAATAAAATGATGTGGAAATAAAGGCGGGGTTGAAAATACTCTGGATAAATTAAAATTTTGGCATCTATACGATATTACAAAAGAAAGAATTGGCAACTGTACTACTGGCTTAAACTATTTGAAGTTCAATAGTGTTAAACCGCCTTATTCCATTGAGCTGATTGGTTTAAGACTTATTTTATTTGTTTAAACAACCATTAATTAGTTGATATTCGAAAATTCGTGTGGAGTCATTCCAGACTTTCACACTAAAGATAAAATACTTTTTTGAGGTAAAAGAAGGCGCAGTCTTTTACAAATGATCATTTATTTTGATTTAAGTACATTAAAATTTATTCTGTAACATTTTATTTCACCATAGTATTCGCTGATAAAAACATTTTATTTATGACTTAAAAAAAAAAAAAAATTGTTAAATACCATAACGTCAAAATATACAATTTTCATTGAAAAAGAAAAGCTCGCATAATTTCAGATTTTGGAAAAGTAATAAACAATGAAGTTTTAAAGAACGAAATGTACAAATGTACTAATAATGATAAATAACAGCAATTAAGAACTTCTGTGGTCTAATTAGTAGGCACCAATCCGGTAAGAAAAGAATGAATTGAACCTGTTTTATCTCTTATAGAGTATTCTTTTCATACTATTTTGGGAAACACGTAAATGAAAAGAAAAAAGGCCATTAATAAGTATAATTGCCTTATGTTATGAACTAAATCTCACAAGGATTATAAATTAAACTAGAAAAAAAGGGTAATTGATAATGTATGAGAAGAATTTATTTACATTTTAAACATCAACATTTTAAAAACTGGAAAATAGTTTTATTATTTTTCGAAGATATTTCCTTACTAAAAGCGAAGATCTTGAAATCGCTTATTTAGCAACATTTGTTTAAATACTATTAATATACATACATTGTTTCGGTGAAAATATTTCGGAAAATAAATCACGTAACTTTGAGTTGTTGCTTCTAAAAAAAAAAAAAAAAATATTATTTTTTCTTAGTTTTGTTACGATCAACGAATACAATTAAAGAAAAAATAGAAAATAAAATTCTGATGATGAAACATAAACTAAGTTTTATATTTTCAGAAATTTCTATAATTTGGAAAATATTTTTATCGTTCAAAATGTATAATTTAAGTAATAATTTGTATTCCAATATTATCCATAGATATTATTTAACTATAATTTATGTATATAATTTCATTATTCACTCAGTAATACAGATTTTTTTTTTTTTTTATAAATAAATAGTTTACAAACTGATTATGAAAGCAAACTTTGTTTCCAATTTTACATTTATTTGTACACTATTTTATATACATTTTATTTATTTTATATAGATTGGGTTTTAAAGATTTGACATTTAGCCCTTAAATGCCGAGTGTTGCTTTTTGGCAACATACCCAATTTTATCTTCTAACATATTATTAGAATAATATTGAAGCTCTAATGCCCCATGTTTGACGATTGGCAGCATACTGTTTTTTAGCAGTAAACCATAGTTAAAATAAAGTATGACTTTTTAAAGTATTTTCCCCGTGATATATTTAAAAGAGGAAAGATTAAAACATTTTTAAACTGATTTAAAAATAATCAGGCTATGAAGGGTTAAAGTGCATTCAGTGATGCCAGATTGGGGATTTTGTCCCCATTTCGGGGATTTTTGTGGCTTCTGGGGACAATTTTGAGGACCAAATGTTTGTTGGGACTTTTTCGGGGAATTCTAAAATTTTTGGGGACAAATCTGGGGAGTTCTTCAACTTTCTGTCAATGTTGGCAACGTAATGATTTATCCCTACGACTAGAGACTTTCAATAGCTTTATTGTTATTTGGGGATTTTTTTCAAAAATTGCCTTCATTTGGGGAAAAATCTGAGCTTAAATCATAGAAAAATCTGCTTGTTATTTTGTTTGAAAAAAATTATTTTTCCTTTTTAGTAGAAATCAAGTTGGGGATTTTTTCGAAAAAAGCCCCTGATTTGGGAAATTTGAAGACCTGTGTGGGGAAATAATTTTCGACCATCTGGCATCACTGAGTGCATTTTTATAGATTTTCTTAAGAATTAGGAAATTCTTAAAATATATAGGTAAGTGTACACTACTGTACCAGTAGTGTATTCTTTAACTAAGGGTGAAAAATTGGCGCAAAAATCATACCACAAATAATGGAATAAATTTTTATTATTATTAAACTACAATTTTGTAGTTCTGCGCCAATTTTCCATCCCTGCTTTAACTTTAAACTCTGAAACAAATTTTCTAGTTCAGCAATGTTCATTGTCAATGTGGCAATCCTACACTCAAATTATCTTAAACTACAAAAATTTTAAGCCATGAGTTTCAAAATAAGATTAGTTTAACTGAAAATAAATAAATAAATAAAACCCTTTTGGTCATTTTTAACTTGTAGCTTTAATAAGGAAATAAAATTTTGCTTCTGTTTTCTTTGCTTGTTTTTATCTGATTTTTTAAAATTAATGCTTTCATAGTTCTAAAATAAAAGTCCAGAATTTATTGTGAATTCTTTAATTTTGTATTAACATGCAATATATTTGGTGTTCACTACTGACACCGCAAAATATTATTAAGATTAGTACAGAGCTTGAAATCTCCGGCTGTATTTCTGAACTCTCTCATTGTTACGAAATTTTCGTCTCTTTTGCATCCACTGCTTTTACGCAATTTCATGTTTTATATTTATTCAAGATACATTACGGTAAACTGCAGCAAAAGTTCGTGTATGAATGTAGTGGTAGCTGAAAAGGATGGAATTACTTATTCCTGAAAGTGCTCTGAAAAAAGGGTGGAAACATCGAATTCTGCCAGTAGGACACAGTCCTATCAACTGCTTGCTTGCTTATTTGACTTTTAAGGCCTAGTTCCACAATCTTGCCAACTTACCGGATCTTTGAATAACTATTACCAGCTGCTAGAAACTTTCTGTGATTGGAGACACAGAGAGTTTCTTGCAACTGGTAATAGTTATTTTTTTACAGTGTACAAGTATCCGCTTTATATTTCAGAAATGTTCTATGATTATCTAAGCCGTTGTAGTTGTAGTTGCAGGCTTTTAAAACCGTTTGACTACGCTAGGTTGGTTGGTTGGTTGGATGATGTAAGGCCGATTGACTCTGCAAGTGCCTAGGACTAAAGGGGAATGCCCTTCGTGGGGGTCTTTCTAAGGGATCCTATCCCGCATTTACGCGAGTTTTAGAGGAAACCACGAAAACGCCGAACGGCTAGGTCGATGAGCTTGACCTGGGATCGAACCCGGCACCTTCCATCTACCAATTTTGAGCGCAGAGCCGCTCGGCTGCTGGTGGGCTGACTACGCTAGGCTTGTAGGTTGAAAGCCTTCCTTTAGAGGGGAGGGGAGGTCTTTCTAAGGGGTCCAATCCCGTACTCACGCGATTATCTAAGACGATTATAATCTTAGGGCATATCTACCAATATCCTAATTAATATCCCGTAGTATTGTTAGTGTCCGACTTTTTTCTAACACCAAACTTTTCTTAGAGTTTTTTTTTTTTTTTTCCGATTTTATTGTAATTACGTTTGGAGAAAATTACTCTAAAAATTAAGGGGTATGGAAAAAGGGGCGGGTACTAACAATAGTACGGAGTATTAATTAGGATATTGACAGCTATGCTTTAGGGGAATAATGATACGAATTAACACGCAAGGTCCAGCAGAAGACATAGCTCAATTTTCTTCTAAATTCGGAATTCATTCAAACAATTTCTTCACACAAAATTAGATTGGAATGCTTACATATATTCATAAGAGGTTATTTAAAAAACGTTAGAAGAAATTAGCAGTTTTTTTAGAAATGATGCACATAATTCAAGTACACCTACAGACATGAGCCACTGGCCCATTAACTGATATTTGGTTAGGGAGTTGGAATTTGGTTTGTTGCAATAATGTCGGTTTGTTCAACAGCACATTTTTTTTTTTTTTTTTTTTTTTTTTTTTTTTGCACCCTTCATAGAAATTTTATTTGTGAAATGGCTACAGTTGGTCCACCATTATAATAAAGTTATGATTCCAACAATAATTGATGTTTTAATTTGCATATAATGACTTAATTCTAACTATTACGTAATTTCAAAGACAATACGCAATTTTACTATATACATTAAAGTATCGTCGAGGGCGTTACTTATTCGCAAGAAAGTATAAATTTTCATAATAAATACTAAAATTTAATTTAAAAAAAAGCATATGGGCCAATGATCGGGCCGTCCATTTATCTAACGACTATTTATAACAGCTGGCTAACCAAAAGCCCAACGAAAACAGAGGTGTTTTATTGTTGGCTTCTATATATAGGTCTACGGGAAGGTCATGTACTTTTGAATTAATAATATTTTAATTCAAAAGGAAAGAACTTTCCGGTACACCTAATGATTTATTCCGGATCATTGTTAGTAATTCCTTGAGAGTAGTACGAAGAATTCCGTAATAAATTGTAAAAGTTGGCATATTTCGACAAGCGAACAGTTTAATTTATTCTGAAGCACTATTTGGGCCCGCTCAGATTTTCACCACTTTATTTATTTCCAATTCCAGAGTTGCCAATATTTGAATTTATTCCGGAGTGTCTTTAACCCCGCCTTTATTCCCATACCACTTTTTCTTTAAGAATAATTTTTTCTTATTTTATTGTAGGTATTGGAGAAAATTAGTTTTATAAATAAAGTGATGCAAAATAAAGGCGGGACTAAAAATGCTTCGGAATAAATTAAAATGTTGGGAAGTATACCAATGTGTAATTAAAATTAAATAGGATTAAAAAAATACCCCTCCCGCCACACACAAGAAATGTGGTAGGAGAAAGGGGTAGATACTAACATTGCTCTGGAATATATTAAAATACCAGCATGTCTGAACGAATATAAAAATTTCAACTTGTTTTACATTAATTCTTTTTATATAAGATACGGAAAAAAATGTATAAAGAAGGTAATTATCGTCACAAACTTAAAGAAACCGATATGTATTTTTTAAAATACTTTGTTTTACATTTATATATATATATATTAGTCGTACCGGAAAGTTCTGTCGTTTTGAATTAAAATACTGACATCGGAAATTTATCCTGGATAAATTTTAAGATATTCTTAGGTAACTTATAAGACGGTTATTTGTAAAGTTCCATGTAAACACTGTTAAAGAAAAATTTCATTTTATTAATTCAAAACGACATAACTTTCCGGTACACCTAATATATATATGAGTAATTCTCTGAAAAGTGGTCATTTCATGTCCCAGTAATCTTAAAGGGTATATTTTTAAAATCACAAAAAAAAAAAAAAAAAAAAAAAAAAAAAAAACTGTCAGAACTATCAATATTAATTAGTTATGCATATAAACTGTAATTCTTTGTTACTGGAATTTAAATATAATTTTAAAATATTTTTTGAAATGCAAAATATCATTCCCTTACTGTGTTCCCATTCACACATGTAAGTAAATAAAATGGCTTGTATGGTATTAAAGCACATATATTTAGATTATTTTAATTGAAAATTCATTAAACATACTTTAATAAATATTTATCCATTATACTACATTTATATATTATTCAATGAAAGAAATTAGAACACACTTTATTGTTGTCCCTGGTATTAGATATCATTCCCTCATCAAACTAAAATTACACCCCTACTTACTCCATTAATGGCAGCACGTGCTTTATATAAGTCAAACTTAATTTGTATAGCAGCAAAGTAATAAGCCATTTTGTGTTCTGTTCGAAACTTTTTACAATGAGTTGCATAAGGCTCTCAAACGTTAGATTGAAATACAGTATTTTTATTATACGTCATTCCCTCATTCATTACAAAGTTAACTAAAAGAAATCAGATTTGCTTTTTACTTTCCGAACACTATAGTGAGGAAAGTATTGTAATCATGTCAAAAATCCGAATTGGAGATTTTGATGTTTCTATACGTTTCGAGGTCACCTGAGTCCGTTTCCACTATTTTTGAGATGATGTATGTATGTGTGTGTGTATGTGTGTATGTGTGTATGTATGTGTGTATGTCTGTGAGTGAACACGCTAGCGTCTAAACGCTTTGTTCAAATAAGCTGAAAGTTGGTACGTATATTGTAAGTCACCATAGTACGAATCCTATAGATTTTGGTGAATCTAGCACTTATAGTTTTTTTACAGGGACACAAAGAAAAATTCTTTATCATTATGGCCTATGGGACCAAAATCTTAAAAGTGCGATAGCATCTAAACGCCTTATTCAATTGAGCAAAAACTTTATACACATATTATAGGTCACAGATACTCAATCTGTATAGATTTTGGAGAATCTAGCACTTATAGTTTTTTTACAGGGACACAAAGAAAAATTCTTTATCATTATGGCCTATGGGGCCAAATTTTTAAAAGTGTGATAGCGTCTAAACGCCGTATTAATCTGAGCAAAAAATTTGTACACATGTTATAGGTCGCATTTTCACCAACTGTATAGATTTCGGTGAATCTAGCACTTACAATTTTTTTACAGGGACACAAAGAAAAATTCTTTATCATTATGGCCTATGAGACCAAATTTTTAAAAGTGCGATAGCATCTAAATGCCTTATTCAATTGAGCTGAAAATTTGTATGAATATTATAAATCACTGTTGCACTAACTATAAGCATTTTGGTGACTATAGATTTATAGATTTTTACAGAGACACAACGAAAAATTCTTTATCATTATGATCTATGGGCTCAAAGTTCAGTAGCGATAAATAAAACCTCGTGTGATATATGGAGAAAAATACTCAAACACTCTATTATGGTTTTCTCTCTTTTGTTTGTTTAGCAACTCCTCTTTCTTTATTTTATCTACAAAACTGTTAGTTACTCAATGTTCGGAAAGTCGAGTAGAGTCACTCCAGATTTTTTATGTTATTATAGTAATAAAAATATGTTTTAATAAATATTTAGTGTTTGAAAATACAACTAAACCTAATCATATTTTTATAAAGTAGTTTCTAGAAGAAATTTGTCATTCCCTCACAATCATTCCCTCATTTTTACTTTCCGAACACTATAGTGAGGAAAGTATTGTAATCATGTCAAAAATCCGAATATCAGATTTTGATGTTTCTATACGTTTCGAGGTCACTTAAGTCCGTTTCTACTATTTTTGAGATGATGTATGTATGTGTGTGTGTATGTGTGTATGTGTGTATGTATGTGTGTATGTCTGTGAGTGAACACGCTAGCGTCTAAACACTTTGTTCAAATAAGCTGAAAGTTGGTACGTATATTGTAAGTCACCATAGTACGAACCCTATAGATTTTGGTGAATCTAGCACTTATAGTTTTTTTACAGGGACACAAAGAAAAATTCTTTATCATTATGGCCTATGGGACCAAAATCTTAAAAGTGCGATAGCATCTAAACGCCTTATTCAATTGAGCAAAAATTTTATACCCATATTATAGGTCACAGATACTCAATCTGTATAGATTTTGGAGAATCTAGCACTTATAGTGTTTTTACAGGGACACAAAGAAAAATTCTTTATCATTAAGGCCTATGGGGCCAAATTTTTAAAAGTGTGATAGCGTCTAAACGCCTTATTAATCTGAGCAAAAAAATTGTACACATGTTCTAGGTCGCATTTGCACCAACTGTATAAATTTTGGTGAATCTAGCACTTACAGTTTTTTTACAGGGCAGGGACACAAAGAAAAATTCTTTATCATTATGGCCTATGAGACCAAATTTTTAAAAGTGCGATAGCATCTAAACGCCTTATTGAATTGAGCTGAAAATTTGTATGAATATTATAAATCACTGTTGCACTAACTATAAGCATTTTGGTGAATCTAGCATTTATAGATTTTTACAGGGACACAACGAAAAATTCTTTATCATTATGATCTAAGGGCTAAAAGTTCAGTAGCGTTAAATAAAACCTCGTGTGATATATGGAGAAAAAAACACTCTATTATGGTTTTCTCTCTTTTGTTTGTTTAGCAATTCCTCTTTCTTTATTTTATCTACAAAACTGTTAGTTACTCAATGTTCGGAAAGTCGAGTGGAGTCACTCCAGATTTTTCTAATTAATAAGAATAATACTATTTAAAAAAATTATCAAATGCAGTTTGGTTTATGTTATTTTTCATTAACTGTAACGTATGTGTACATGCACAAAATTAAAAAAAAAAATGAAAAAAAAAATAATAATAATGGAGCAATTTTATTTGGGCTAACTTTTTTTTTTTTTTTTTTTTTTTTAAGCCCACTTTTCAGAGAATGACCCATATATATATAAAACGTTATTAGATATTCAAAAAATGTGCAAATTTTCTATTGCAATTTATATTTGTGATAATCATATTACAAATGTATCTAATAATTTTTGTTATTTATAACCATGTAAAGCCAAGTCTATATTATAGAGACCATTTTCTTCCTCATATTTTCGAAATTTAAGTAAATCACTTGAGATCACTCGCATATGTCCACGCAACATTTAATAAATCTCCTCGTAGTTAAAAAAAAAAAAAAAAAAAAAAAAACAGGAATAACGAAAATAAATTAGTTTTAGTACGAAAAAAATCTTATTTAAGTATTCTTAAAGCTAATTTAAAGTTATTCCCCTCTTTAATCTTCCTGTCAAATTTATCTTGTATAACTTTTCACTATTATGATCTCGTGAATAATAAAACAAGTTTTTCTTTTAAGCGAATTATCTATTTATAATAAATAGGTATATTTTTGCTCATTTTAATATCTACTATGACTTTATTTTTTATTTATTTATTTTTAATTATTGCTTTTTCTTCCTTTAAGTGTGAATTTCTGATTTTATTATGTAACTTTTTTATGCAATACCTTAAAAATTGCTTTAAAAATTATGATTTTTAATTAGCCTGAAAAATTTCTAAAGGAAACACTACATAATATATCTTTGTATGCATTAAAAATTTTCACAAATTACTTTTTATGCAATTGTTTAGTGGGCCTTAATTAAAATATTTAAAAGATTTTTTAATGACACGAATTTAGTGAAAGGAAATGCCAATACAAGTTTCATTTTAATAACATAGATTTTACTTTCCACTTTTTAATATAAATGCGAATTCATGGAAATTTTTTACCTCCGATTTTCGATGAATTTACATGTTATGAGATGTCCAAATACAATTTGACCATTTTTTGAAATTGTTCTGTCTGTCTCTGTGTGTACATGAAAACTTTTAGGGATGCTGTATCTCAGGCAGTTTATTAATGGCGCTGTCATTCTATTTTTTCATATTTTTTACCTGGGCAGAATGGGACGAAATTCCATATAAATGTACAGTTACAGGAAAAAAAAAAAAGCAAATAAGAAACCATTTTGCCGCAAACCCTCATGTATATATCATTCTGGTGCAAATCGATTAATAATAATATCTAGTTATTTATGCAATAGTTCAATTTCGCTTAAAGGTGCGTCTTCATATTAAAACATGCATGAACTTTACTTTTCGAACATTCATTTCTGATCCCGTACTAAATTTCTGAGGTCAAGGCTATTCGATAAAAGGTACTGTTTATTTAATTTTAGTGTGCATGTGTGTGTGCATGTTATCAGCATATCTCAAAAACAAACAAGAGTAGAAATTCCATGCTGGGCATTCTAAGTTTGTAATATATAATGATGCTACTTTAAACTTTTCGTTGAGATTAAGCAAATAGTTCGTGTACAGGGGCATCTAAGAGGATTCAAATATATTACGCCTATGGGGAAAATTGCAAATAAGTAGAATTTGATATCTATAGGATACATTAAACCAAATGAAATGAGTGTATGTTTTTATATGAGTAAAATCGGGTTTCATGTAGAAAATGGCATGAAAAACATTCATAATTCGTTTACAAGTCTATACAAAATATTTGGATATAGGGCTATATTTTGAATTGCTGAAAGTGTATTTCACTCTGTGTTAGATGTTTTTCATATAAAACTAAGTTTAAGGACACACTGTGATATGCATATAGTTTACAAATAATATACAGAGCTGCCTATATTGTGCTAAACGCTATTTTCTATTGAATATAATTGATGTAAGTGCTTTGCTACATTTTACTATGTCGACGAACACTGCTCAAGAAAATTAATTTTTCATACCCATGTAAAAAAGTATTTTTTGAATTTCAATTTTCAACTCTGGTTTTAATATAATATCTAGTTTTGAGGTGTTCTGATTATGAAAGTCCAATTTTTAACGATTGGTGTGTATCAACGTATGTTATCAGGATAACTTAACGATAAATAACTGCAGAAAATTCAACATTGGTATTCTGAAGTTTGTACTAGGTTGCCACTTTAAAATTTCTTCAAGATTGGCAAGTTTAAAGGCAAATAAACAATAACTTTGATTTTTTTTTGGTTATTGTTGGCACTAAAATTGAATGAGGGTTTGATTGTGCAGTACCCCCCCCCCCTCCCCCCATACAGAATTATATGTTAAATAAAACTGTTCCTAAACTTATTTTAGATTATTTTTTAAAGTACATTGAACTTTGTTTTCTTACGTTATTGATCTTAAGATTTAATATGAACAATTTCTCTTTAAAATATTGAAATGCAGGTTAAGAGACAGACGTGTGAGTGACACACCAGAATATTTATTTTCTATATTAAATGTGAATTTTACGCCGTGATTGGAATAAATCGGATGTAAATGTTATTGCGCCTCTTCTTTTGATAACAAATTTTGCTAAAGATTTTTACGCTAAAGAACATTAGAGAATCAAATATCCAAATTTTTGATCCAATATAAAAAACAATAAAAATGAATTAGTGTATTATATTACCCCATGCATGGAAATTTAAATAAGTTGAGGCTTACAAACTGTATAATAATCAAATAAAAATTATAGACAACAAGATTAACACAGAAAATGCGTGGTAAAAAAATTAAAAAAGTTATTAAATATTTAAAAAACTGTTCTTCTGTTATCTTGAGCATACTGATATTTTAAGCAGCATGCCCTGCGGTACCACGCTGTATCAAAATTTTACACTTAACTTGAGGTGTACAACCTGTTTTACCTTTTTAGAAAAATTTCAAAAAGATGCATTACTGGTACAGAAGAATTGTCCACGAATGGGATTTGAAGTTACCATGGTGCTGTTAAACATTTTAACACGGAGAGTCCTTTCTGGAAGGACGCAGTTAACAACTAATAATTTCCTTTTACATCTGCAACGGCAAATGTAACAGGCGAGCATAATACCCATGTTAATATTATCTGTATTAATAATCGAGCATTTAATTCGTCTATGAGAAAGGCTCAGTGGTTGAGCTCTGCACGGTAAGCGGAGTGCCCGGGATCGATTTCCGGCTCTGGAATTTTTCACACA
Organism: Salticus scenicus; assembly: GCA_963930645.1. Taxonomy (NCBI): domain Eukaryota; kingdom Metazoa; phylum Arthropoda; class Arachnida; order Araneae; family Salticidae; genus Salticus; species Salticus scenicus. Next base: position 194,559,561 of record OZ005654.1, on the reverse strand, counting down.
TTTAGTATGAAAATTCAGTCTTTCACCCCATTTCTGAAAAAAAAAAAAAATATTCATGGCTGATTAATGACATTTTCTAAATTCAACTTAATTTGCATTTTCCGCAACACAGTCGTTAATAGAATGAGTTAACTGAAGTATCGAACACTGGTTATAGATATGCAGGCTCAAAAATTAAGAATATTATTTAAAAAAAAAAAAAAAAAAAAGATAGCCAAAAAAATGTTTTTAATATGTCCAATACTGGTGTTTTAATTAGCCTCAAATGCGCTTTTAAAAAACATCATTAATATCTATCTGTATTTATCATTTAAGAAATCTAAAAGATTTTATTTGTTAATCTAACATCGGTTAGTTCGCAATTATGGACAAATTTTTATAAACATAAAAATAAATATGCCTATCAATTTTCTTTGACATACTTAAAAGTTTTTAATTACATGAATAAACAGTAAGTAAAGCATAATTATAATTGATATTATTTAATCCGAAAATACATATTTGTTTTAAAATGTTAATCAACAAATCTATAAATTAATATAAAAGATAATTTTTGTCAATCTAACTTCGATTTAATGGTAATTAACAGACGACTTTTACATGCATAAAAATAAATATGTAACACAAATTATCTTTGTTCTATTTAAAAGTTTTTTAATTTCTTGAAGAAATAATAAGTGCATAATTATTCCAATTAGTATTGTTTAAAAACTGAACTAAACTTTTTGCTTTTAATGCTATTTAATTAAAAAAAAAAAAAAAAAAAAAAGGTATAATCAAAATTGGTCTAATTTAGACGGAACTAAAGATAAACTTTCTAAATAATTAAAAGAAATCTTAAACATATTAAATAAATATCTATTAATAAAAATTATAATATTAAAATTATTCCTTTTAATGACTATTTAAGTTTTATGTAATAAATGAATAAAAAATTTCTCTGCAAATAATTTAAAAACAAAATGAATAAAAGGCACTGGCGCGATAGTCTCCTATTTTTTAATACCACTATTATTATTATTATTATTATTATTTATCTTTCCTATATATATATAATTAGAAAGTACTGGATTCGTGAAAATTTTCGAAGTCCGATTTTTGACGAATTTGTACGTTTTGAGACGATTTGACTATTTTTAGAAAATATCTGTCTGACTGTCTCTGTGTGTGTACCACAAATTTTGTGGACGCTGTATCTCACAAACCAATGAACGAAATTTAACCAAATTTGGTATTTAATTGGAACCTGACCTAAACTGGTGTGATTGCATTTGGGTATCAATCGCTCAACAGGCAGCATTGTCAAACCATTTTTTCTAAAGTTTTAACATGGCAGAATAGGATAAAATTTTGTATTTATATATGTACAGTCGGCAACCCCCCCCCCCCCCTAATTTCGCCGTATATTATCGTAGAAACATGCGGCTAGTACTTATCGATGTGTAATAACGTCTAGTTTTCAATGGTATTGTTAGATTTTGCTTAAGGGGCCATCTACATATTAAAACAAGCATAAACTTCATTTTTTTTTCAATGACGACCCCTATTTTTCACCTCATATTCACATTTCTGAGATCAAGACGGTTCGGAAAACATACCTATTTATATACTTTGAATCAATTTTAAATAGAGTTACACATGAAAATGTATTTGGGGTCCGTCTATACATTTAGAAAAAATAAATCGTGGTCTACCATCCAATATTCATTATTTATTAGGTTACACACCGGAAAAAAAGTTGACAAAAATTAATTATAATATAAAAAACGATTCTAATTCGCAGAACTTTCTGTGTTAGTTTATAAATTAAAAGACTTTTATTGGTTTCTGTTTATTAAACATCGAATAATTGAGTACATCACTTAATACAAAGAAAATTAAATAGCTTGAATCATATGAACCCTACAATGTTGAATTACAAAAATCTAGATACCAAGGTAAAAGAATAATAGTTATTACGATAATTTTATTAATAGCGGCTAAAAAAAAAGTGTTTAATATTTAAGAAAAAGAATTATCTACTTCTTGTTGGGTATATTTTTATTTTATACAGTAGGCCCCGCATGAAAGTGTTACTATAAAGTTTTACATTTAATTTTAGGCGTACAAACCAACAATATATAATATACAAAAATATAGATAACAAGATTTAAACTAAAATCTGCGAAAACATATTTAACATTTTCGCGACCGCTGACGTAGATTCACGTCATTTGGAAATCTGTAACTCCTCCAGTGGGCGTTTCTTTCAGAATTTGTGTGTTACGATATTTCTTAAGAATATTCCTTATATTCATATTTATGTAAATAAAATAGTATGAATACAAATATTTTCACTAGAAAGATTATAATTATTATGTATATTCATATGAAAATAAATATGGATATAGAAAAAACGGTTTCCTATTGCCTAGAACGAATATTCCCCATTCTGCAGTCGTCTAATGTACTTGAATTCTTAATTTTAAATGTGTAAAATCTATAACTTTAAAAGTAATAAGACATATAACTTTGTTTTAAATTATTTTTCCATGATAAATGTGAAGCCAGTTTTACGCCGTGATTAGAGTAATAGAAAATAAATAATATTGCGCTTTGTTTCAATAATAGATTTTAAGAACTTTAAAAAAAAAAAAAAAAAAACACTATATTATTTAGTATTAAAAAAACATTTAATAAAAATTTTATATTTTATTACGTTACGTTATGCGATAAAATTTAAATACCATAAACGGTAGAGTAAACGAATGTGAAAATGTCGCAACAAGATTAAAACAGAAAATTAGTTTTAACAAATCTGATAAAAACTAATATATATTAATTATATTAATTTAAAAAATGAAAAAGAAAAAAAAAGTGTTGTTCACTGCGTATTGCTCTTTCAAATAATAATCCTCGTAATAATAATCCCGTGTTCTCTAAATTATGATATTTAACTTGATGTGCACGAATCCTAGAATATTCAAGTTAAAAACAAAAGATAATAGGGATAAAATAGAATTTTACCAGTGAGAAACTAGGAAAAGTTATGTAATATTTAAGAACAAAGACTTAACATTTCAGAATCGAGTATACTCCTCTTTGCAACGGAAGCCACGCCTTTACACAATTTTTCTAAAACTTTATATTATAAAACAAAATTATTTTAAATGCTTCCAATTAAATCATTTAAATTTTGTCTTCAGCATTGACAAAATGCCATGAACATTTATGCATTCCAGCGTCACATACAGAGTCATATACGAATACGCAAACTAGTTTTTTTAATATTGTTTCCGTAATATAGAGGCGGGGCTTCATTTCTTTTGGAATTCTTTCACAATCTCTCGCTTCCATTGCGATAATTTTACAAAAATAAGCCAATTTGTAAAATAAACATCGAAATGTTGCTTAGAAAACAATTAGAATAACATTAAGATAAATTAAAATAGTTTTTCGTTAAAATATATACAGATATTTACTCACAGAGAATACAAATTATTATAAGTGACGGCCCCCTAACAACAGTAAAAAATGAAATATCACTGTAACTCCAAAAAAAAAAAAAAAAAAAAAAAAAAAGGGTTAAGAACGAGCTGTAAATATGGAAACCCATGTTTTTGATGATGCCCGTTCTATTCATGCAAAAATTAACATAGGCCATAATTAATAATTTTTTCAAATATGAAATTAAAATAATTTTCATATTTCAAAAAAAAAAAAAATATTTTTATCAAAAATATGCATGGAATATGTTTGGCTTACTTCATTCTAGCATATAAAAAAACCAGAATTTGGATATCATAATTATTTTGGAAGATATTAATTGTTTGTCGCATTCATTTAACATTAGCACCCTCATATTTTGACAGCTTAAAACTCTGTGAAAAATTGAGCAAAATATATAAACTATACCATTTTCCACGATGGTTTGATCCAAAGAATTCAAATAAATTATGAAAAATGTGGGTTACCATTGAAAAAAATGAAGTTGATGCCAGTTTTAATATGTAGACGACCCCTTAAGCAAAATCTGACTAAACCATTATAAACTAGACGTTTTTACATATCGATTGGTATCAACCACATGTTTCTACGACAGCTTATGGCGATATTAGATGGAGGGTGGCGTTTTTTTTTTTTTTTTTTTTTTTTTTTTCCCCGACTGTACGTAATTGAGTTATTTTTAACGTATGATTGTAAAATTAATATGAATTATTGATAATAGTATTAGTAGTAAACTAGGAAGAAAATTATGTGCACGTAGGAGTATCGGTTCCCCACTTTCCCCGGGAGGATGTATTCCCCAGTGGTGTAAATTTTTATATGTTTTGATAGAACTCATCAATAAATTTAAAGCGAATGGTTGAACTAAAGATCTGTGAGAATTTAAAACAAATTTACCGAATCTTTTTTTTTTTCTTTTCATTTTTAATGAATATATATATATATATATATATTAATTAAAAATAAAAATAAAATAAAATAAAAATCCATTTCTTCTGCACAAAATTTACTTTCTTTCAGCATTTAGTGTTGTACTTTTCTGAGATAAAAATTGCCTGCTTTCATCATGGAAAATAATGTTAAATAATAACAATTTATAAGTACCGTATTTTCCGGCGTATAACGCGCAGGTTTGCTAGACCAGTTATACTTCGGAGATTTAAATTTACAGAAAATAGTTAGTTCATAACAAGCTTTTATTTCTTACATATATAGCTTTATTTGTAAATTAAATTTTCTGGTGTGTAACTCATTAATTTGACCTGCGCGTTATACGCTGGTAAATACGGTAAGTTGTACTCTGTTATCTTGCATCACATTATACAGAAGAAAGTCTTGAGTTGGTCACAACATTAGTTTTTATTTGATCGCAGAAATCCGACGGTTAATCATATTAAAGTACTTTTTTTTTTTTTTTACTTTTATTGTTATTTTTATTTTTATTATTAAATTTAAGTGCTATTAAAAAAAGTAGAACATTATGACGCCTGAAGACGACTTTCTCCTTAAATTAAGTTTGCAGTTCTTCTTATTAATAATCAATGGCAAGCATTAAAGGTTTTATAGAATTTAAATAACTTAATTAATATATAAATGCGATTATCATCAAAGTTTCATATATATAATTAATCTTTTATTTGTTTATTATTGTTGTTGTTTTGTTCTTTACATTAAGAATTGATGAATTTTACAGAGTTAGAGTACCAATTACATACTTTAAAAATTTTGTGCTTGTAAAATAGATTAAGTTGTACAACAAATCGTCATTTAATCATTTAATAGGCCATTTGTTTGAAATTATATATTGTAATATTAATTGTATATTAAATTGTATCAATTGTATATTAAAATATTTATAGGATTGGAAAATCGATTTAAAAAGAAATCTATTTAGGTTATTAGGTAAAATTAATTAGATTATTTAATCCTTTATAACATAAGGTAATGAGAAGTATACTTACCACCTAATTTTGAGATCTTAACACTTTCGCGTTCGCTGACGTAGATTTACGTCATTTGAAAATCTGTAACTTCGCCAGTGTGAATTTATTTCGCAATTTGTATGTTAATTATTCCTTAAGAACATACCCAATATTTATATCTGTACAATAGAGATGAGACGGGCTCAGCCCGAGCCCGTAAGCCCGAGATCTTACGCAAGTCTTCGGGTTCCGGGCGGGCTCGGATTCAAGCTAAAAGTTCCGTTTATTTTATTCTTCACTAACTGGAAAATGTAAAAAAAAAAAAAAAAAAACTGGCCATCGCATCTCCTATCTACGCCTTGTCCCGTCTCCCGCGGTGGTCAATGTTAGTAAAATGGACACACGGCGGGGTATCTCTGCCTAGTTGTTTCTCTACTTCTTTGCTTGTTATTTGAGGTAGAGTCCTGCATCGAGTCGGGTCGACTAAATATTTTTCTTGCGGGTCCGGTTGAATGATTTCTTTTTACGTCAGGTTCGAGTTTAGTTTTCAACTAGTCGGGTCTACTTGAGAACATCTTTCAAAAAACTTGTACCTTATTAAGTAGAAATGTGTTTGCGATATATACCATAGTGAATACAGGCTTACCCAAATTATTATAGTAAAATAAACATCCGTATCGCACTGAAACAATTAACAAAATACATCAAATATATCATTATTATATTTTAGAATAGAAGCTGTGAAAAACAGACTCCTTCTTGTAGGATAATCAGATGTGTGATTCATCTGTTTTGATTACTCACATCCTTTTGAAAGAGACTGTGAATGTAAACTAATAATTAATAATATTTTTTTCTCTTGCAGATGTTTTTGAGAAGTTATTGAAATGTAATGTACGTAGATTTAGATGAGAACGGATGTTTAGTAGGCGTCTGCAGAGCTGTTTTATTTTTATATTATTTTTTGTGTGTGATAAGCATTAAAGAAGAAACTACAAACGCTAAACTTGAAACTCTTTGGGCACTTGAAATCACATTACACATACAGTCCTCAGTAAAACTTTTGAAGCGCCAGCAGTCATTCATGTTTAAAAAATATACACCTAATATATACATGTATACAGAGACACAGACATTATAAATTGTTATAATAACATTTATAGTTATTTAAATTGAGGATTAGTAATAAGAAAATTAATTTGAAAATGAAAACGGTATTTATTTTTACTATTGTGTATGCGTTGCATAGCGTACCACTTTCAATATCGGGCTTGGGCTCTGATCACATAAAATTCTTCGGGCTCGGGCGAGCTCAGTTCAAATATGTTTCGGGCCCGGGCGGGCTCGGATTGCCAAAATAGAGCCCGAACTCACCTCTACTGTACAATCAATATATTATAGATACAAATGCTGTGTTTAGAAAAATTATAATTATAATGTTTATCCATTTTTTAATATAAATGTAAAAAAGAAAATTTTGTCCTCTAAGTGTTGTAACTTGGGAGAAAAACGCCCACAGGCGGGAGTTTCTGACAAAAAGACAGAAGCCTGCGGTCGCTAAAGTGTTAAAAGATACTGGTGCGTAAAAAAGGACGGGTTGAACATTACTTCGGAATAAATTATAAATATTACCAGGTATGTTCTTGTATGACTTGAACTACTGGGATAGGTCATAGATAAGCCATGGACTTCTGTGATGTTATTCTTATTTACACTTCAAAAAAGTATTAGTTGGAATTCAAGTAAATACGTTTTAAGGCATTATATTGAATATTTCTGAAAAGTTTAAAAAATGTGAAAGCTTAATTTTCAGATGCAACTCTGAAAAGCAAAAAACTCACTTCTTGTGTCCCAGATCACCCGCCAGTGCAATTGTAATGTTAAACCATTTATCTGTGAAAACGAAATCTGCTTTGTGTATAATTTTATTCAGAAAGCAGTAATTTATAAATACCTGTGAACATTCTAATTAATATTCCGTAAAACTGTTAGTACCCACTTTTATTTTTATTTATTTATTTATTTTTTACGACAGACATCTTTCAGAGTATTTTTCTTCTTATTTAATCACAATTAAATTGGTTGAGAATTACTCAAAAAATAAAGGGTGTGAAAAAAAGGGGGCGGGCGCTAACATTATTATTACGGAATATTAACTAGTATGTTGGGAGGTACATTTACATAGATGCTAATATTTTAATTTATTCCGGAGTATTTCTAATCCCGCCTTTATTTTGCACCACTTTATTTATAGGAAAAATATCTCCAATATATAACTTTGATAAAATAACAAAAATTTATTCTTAAAAAATAAGTGGTATAAAAAAAAAAGGCTGGGCAAAAAATGCTCCGGAATAAATTAACACTTTCGCGACCGCATGTTTTTATGTTTTTGACAGAAAGCTCCACATGTGGGCATTATTCTTTATATTACATTATTTTAAATCAATGTTTTCTATATTCACATTTGTTATATAAATAAATATACATTACAATCATACTCTTTCTAATCAAAATATCTGCATCCTTAGTGCACTGATTGCATAAATATGAATATTGGGTATACTATTAAGAAATAATGTAACCTATGTTACCCAACGCCCACTGGGAGAGTTACAGATTTTCAAATGATTTAATTCAGGTCAGCGGTCGCGAAAGTGTTAAAATGTTGGCATCTATGTATTTAGAACAATTTTTACATAAACTTCGTAGAAATCAAACTTAATCATATTTCTAGGCATTAAATATATTTTATTTCATAAACCTTAGATTTTGAAAATCAGTGTTTAAAAAATTACATAGATATTACATAATTAAAAAATTACATAAATATTACATATTTATAAAAAATTTTAAATTTCAAATTTGATTTCAATACAAAAAAAAAAAAAAAAAAAATATTTCAACTAATAATGGTGTATTTTAAAATTTTATCTATTTTGAAGATACTATTCTTACTTTTTTAATTAAATAACAAACTGAAACTTATCATAGAAATGTGAAAATATAGAGATTTTCTTTATACATTAAAATAAAGTAAAAATTTTCTCCATATATTTTACATTTCACTCCTCTCGTCAGTATCACCAAAATAGAGGGACTTTTTTGTTCAATATCCACCACTAAATTTTATCATCATTCCTCACCAATCGAAAACCTAAATAAATTCGCCTTTACGATCTTAAAAGATGGTTGACATACAAACATTTTAATTTTTTCCAGAACAATACTAGCACTTGCCCTTTTCTCACGCAACTTTCTTTGTAGTGAAATTTTGTGTAATATGTAATTTCGATTAAATAAGAAGAAAAATACTCTTCAAGAAAAGTGGTGTAAAAAAAGGCGTGTATTGATTAATACTCCGGAACCTTTTAAAAAATTTTTGGCATGTCTGGACATGGTATTTTGTTTTAACAGAATCTGAATTGACACAGTTTTTTGGATAATGAAGGTTGATGCCCCTTAAATTATTTGTGCTTGCCCTTTGGGGTGATGCTGTGTTGCCAGATTTCGTGATTTTTTTTATTCTATAGTCACCAATGATTTTGAGAACTAATATTTGATATATATTATAAAATAGGAGATTAACTTTCGAAATCATTAATCAAACCAGAGCCTCCTTAAGTAGATGCCTGGCGAGTCGCTCGAAAACTTGGCAACAGTACAAGAAGAACGTAGCTAGTAGATGGCGCTTGATACCGTACATAAATAGCGACCCTTGACTGAGATTATCCAGGGTTTCTATACATAAAGTTCTGTTTATTTCCCGCCATTCAATTGAGTTCTTTATGGTTTATGCTTTATTAATTTAACAAATGTGAGAGTTTTTTTTTTTTTTTTTTTTTTTTTTTTTTTTTTTAAAAATAATATGGTGTATTGCGTCGTTCCATTTTGTAAATCGGACAGTCGCCGTGAAAATATAAGTTTTCACGAAATACCAAGCAATGCAATTCAGCATAAAAAATGGTTTGCAAATATTTCAAGACAAGGTATGTGAACTGCATAAATAATTAGTGCAAAATTACCAACCCTCCGGATTTTTGAATATCAATAATATTTTTCACAAAAACATTCTTTTTATTTATTATCGTAAATTCTGTGATTAAGACGAAGATAAATTTAAAAGAAATTATGATATAAAAATTCGAAGGGTTGACAAATCAGTTAGTAAATTAGATTTAACAAATAAAATAGTTATGCTTATTACAAAATGAAAGGAAATTTTTATTTATTGATGTAAGAATACAGAAAAATAACTTGTTCTTAGTTATTTTGAAGTAACCCTATATTGGAGTATTGTATAGTTTTATTCATAAGTTACATTAGCAGGAATGGAACACGGGCGCAGAATTCATACCGGAATCTGTTTAAGAAATTTCTGTACCTATAATATCGTTGATTTAAGAAGTAGAACATTTTCTTACATTGATAGTGGTATGAGTTCTGCGCCCGTGTTCCATCCCTGCATTAGTAATTTATGAATAAAACTATAAAATACTCCAATATAGGAACATGATTGATTTATAATTTTTTAATACTACTGTTTTTCAAAGACTTGTGTAAATGCATATAAAAAATTGATTATTTCAGTTAAATTGAAACAAAAGTGTTGAGAATCTTTAAAAGAAAAAACAGAAAATTTTTATTTCTACTTTTGTTCTTTTTAAAAAAAATAAGTTTTAAGATTCAAAACATTACTTTTATTAATCTTTTACCACACAAATGGAATATGGAATTAAAAATTCATTTAAAAATTAAATATCATGAGTACTGATTTGAAAAATTATCAGATATAACAGAAAGATGACTTGATTTTTTGAAATAGGAATTACAATTCAATCATAAAAGGGAAAATGTACAGAATAACTTAAAAATGACCTGTTTTACCATTTTCCCTTCCACCCCACAGTTTAAAAATTCACATAATTTAGAAAACTAAGCAAATGCTTCTAAAAATGTGCTGGCATGTTTAAAATAACTTACATTATTAAAATATATTAATATTTTAATATAATAACATTAAATAATAATATTAAATTAATAATTTTAAATTATATATATATATATTTAAAAGAAATACGCATTTTAATAATAGAGTTCTTTAAACTAAAGCATTAGAAGGCAAAATATGTAAAAATCTAATTTAAATTACACCCGGATCTGAAGGCGACATGTAAAAGGTTAACAATGATAAAATGTGTTAAAATCCTGTTTTATTAAAAGTATTTAATATTTTCTTGACCAACCTCTATTTTAAATAGTAATTTTCGTTTTGTTAAACCGAAGGTGGGACGCAGAATAGTAATAATGTGACGAGTCCCACGGGACACACAGTATTCATTCATTATATATATATGTGTGTGTGTGTGTGTGTGTGAGTGCGTGTGTATAAATCGTAATATTCAATATATATACATTGTTTCTTTTAATTCAAGATTTGCGGAATAAATGTTATGTAAAATCGTTCAAATGCATTTAAATACGGCTTTTGATCATTTATAATTAAATTATAAATCATTTATATTTATTCCATATTATTTGAATTATATACATATATAATCATATATGTACTCATACATATATAATCAAACTCGCTACATTACCATACACTTTTCTGAGGGCAGGTATTGCCCTTCAACCCCCTGTTGTATCCATCTTTCTATATGTATCTGTATATATATTTCCTTGTTACTCATAAATATTTATATCAATTTTATTGCTATTTGATTGCATAACATATCGGAACTATTTTGTGTGGCCCTGTAACTAGTTACCTAATTTTCGGCATATAATCCGCATTTCAGATTCAGTTTTACACCCGAATTTTTAATTGAGAAATAATATTATATATGTTCGAGCTGTTTCTTGAAAAATGTATAGATTTTCCGTTAATGAAAATTTTTTGATCGCAGAATGACATATTTTACCCGCGGATTATACGGCAAAAATTACGGTACCAATTCTACTCCTACTATTTTCTACAGAACCCCTGCTTTTAAAGAAGCCAATGACATTGGTTTATTTCTCTGTGTTTAATGAAGTCTAACCATGTTAAAATACACGCATTTATTCTAAACTGAAACTCATATAAAGTTCAGAGATTTTAATTTATATAAACAAAACTTTCATCTGATATCTAAATTAAAAAAAAAAAAAAAAAAAAATGAGATTTTTATTGTATAAATATATAAAAAATAATTTAATAGCGTGATAGACATGCCATGTTTTTGCTTATTTAATTTTAAATTTCGTTTTTCAATTAATAATTAAAAAAAAAAAGATGTTATTTATTTGATATGTTGTAATTCAATTAGTTGAAAAGTTGAGATTAGTTGTAAGATTAGTTGTAATTCAAATAGGTCTTCTCCACTTTCGAAGGAAATTAAACCCTATACTTTTTTAAATATAAATATTTGAATATTTTATTGAAAATATTTACGATAAAGCACTTTCACATTATTTTTTCAATTTAAAAGAAAAAACAAAATGCAATTTTGGACTTTAAGTTGAAATTAATAGCTAGATTTTTAAATTAGAAATAGAACTTATCTATGAAACAGAAGAAAATTGTTGCTCTGCGTAGGTGCTGTCACCTAGCGTTAGTTCTGTTTTTTAAATGCTGCGTAATTTAACATTGGGATTCGCCGCGCGTGGAAGGCATCTAGTTAAGGAGGCTCTGATCAAACGTTACATTTAAAGTATAGCGGTGGATTTTTAATCAAAGTATAAAATCGCAAAATCTGGAAACTCTGGGGTAATGTAAAACATCTACATCACATCACCAGTCACAATCTCATCAAAGAAGATGTGAATTAACAGACATAATAAACTTGGAACAGAAAAATGTAACATGGGAATTCTGAAGCTTGTGAACAGATACCATAAATGTTTAAAGGTTAGGTAGGAAATGATTATGCAGAGAAGTAAAGTAGGCTACAGATATGTAACAGAATTATTTTTCCAATAAATATTGTGTATTTTATTGTTTACAAGCATGCCAGCATTTTAATTTGTTCCAGAGCATTGTTATTACCTGCAGGGCTGCCACAGGCTTCTTTTTTTTAAATATATTCTTTCTGTGTCAGTATTTCCGAATATATATATTATATTATTTTCGCATATAAATCTGCACTTTGCTTGCGCAAATTTATGATAAATTTTATGTTATGGAAATAGTAATATTAAAACAATAATGATGATAAATGTCGCCTGTGGCAGTCCTGCACCTGACATTTTTTACGCCATTTTTCGTAGAATATTTTTCTTATATAATTATATATTGAAGAAAATTCCACTCTAAATAAAGTGGTGTGGAAAAAAAAAAAAAAAAAAAAATGCGGGTACTTACAGCGTACGGTTTAAATTAAAATATTGTCATCATGGTTTTCACAAAGGGAAATTTGGATACCAGAATTTTTATATACTATTTTTTTTTTTTAAATACAGTAGAACCTCGATTATCCGAAGTAATTGGGACCGAACCTACTTCGGATAATCGAAATTTTCGGATAATCGAGAGTTTATCAAAAATCATCTCAGGGGTCGTACTCTTCGCCCTTTTTTCAGGATACTCTCAAATATGACAATTTTCCGCCTTTATTCCTACGACTATTTTTTTACGATGATCTCTAACCAGCTTATTCTGGCGACATTTCTATAAAAAGTACCATAAAAATTCCTGCATGGAATTACTGGTGGCAAAATAGGAGAAAATTTCTTATTCTTAAGTATGTCCTGAAAAAAGGGCGGAGAGTACGACCCCTGTTATCTAGTGTATTATGTAGTATCGTCATTGAACTGTTATTATGACTATTTTAACTGTTAAATAAATGAAAATAAATTTATTTCTGAAACAAAAACTCACAATGGTTTAAATGGAAGCTTGATCTGGTATAAATTGGCCATCCTTTGCCGTGCAGCTCTATACCGAAGTTTTCTTAAAAGCATGAGTTCATAGGAATCATAAGTGACACAAAGTGACAAAAATTTTGAAATTCTGCTGCAATGATAATTTCTCTGTTCTTGAGATGACAAAAGAGGTTAGGTTCTTTGCACTTGCTTACAATCAGAGGGTGCAATAACATTCGATTGTTCTGGGACTTGGCAGAATAACCTACCACATTTCGAAATGGGGTGTGTGTTTGTTTGGAACAGGGGCGTTTGAAACTGGGGAATAGTACACTCATACCGAGAATTGAGCTTGCGAGAAGGAATTCTAAAAAAGGAAATTCCAAAATATTTATCTGCATTCGTAGTTTGGAAAGGACGGCTTGCATACAAAAGGAATGTGGGAAAAAAAAAAAAAAAAACTTTAAAAATGCATGTTTGTTAAAATGAAAAAGTGTAAAAAGTAAGTGAAAAAAAAATGAAAAAGAAACCGACTTCGGTTAACAGAGAGGAGTTTCGGTTAATCGAGGTTCGGATAATCGAGGTTCTACTGTACATATCAGCAGTTAGTCAGGTTGAATAATATTATACAAAACAATTGGTATAAAAATGTCACTTTGTGAGATGGATGGATGATTGGGTTTTACGTCGCACTAGTGCTGCGCAGATGGGCAATTATCACTTTGTGAGAAATTTGGTTGTCATGCGTGTATATTGCACTTGAAATTTCAGCCGTAGAATGCGGGAGAAAACTTATCGTTTTTAAAATATATTTTACTTCGATAAATATTTTATCCTAAAATATTTAACTTATTTATTATATAAAAAATATGCTTGTGTAAAAAGTTTCATAACATTAATTAATGTATTAAATTAAAAATTAAATTTTAGTTTGTGCAAAGCAGCTAGAACAGTTAAAATATTTATATCTTTAATAGAAAATAATATTTTAGTGTAATGGAAAATATACTTTAAATATAAACGATGAGGAAATCTTTGAATTTTTTTATAACTGTTATAAGAGGTGATGAAATAATAAAATTAATTTCTGACACGGTACAAAAAATTTTGTACGAAATATAAACAATGCCTTACAAAGTTCCATGCGCATAAGTGAGAAGTATTCTAAATATTTTTGAAAAATACTTTCCAAAGAATTTCTGTAGACATGGGAACAAAAATATGCCGTTTATTATAAGTGGATAATATGCTTAAAAAATCCCGTTTTATTATTCATGAGATCATAAGAGTGGAAAGTTAAACAAAATAAAATTGACAGGAAGATTAAAGAGTGGAATAACTTCAAATTAGTGGGAAGAAGACTTAAATAAGATTTTTTTATGAAAAACTAATTTATTTTCCTTTTTGGTTAATTTTTTCCCATTACACGAGGATTTATTAAATGTTGCATGGAGATGCGTCAGTGATCCCAAGTGATTTGTTTAAATTTGGAAAGTAGAAAGAAGAAGCATCAATTTTATATGCATAGGCCCTGATACATATTTTAAGATAACTATTTTTTTTTTCTTTTATGTAAAATCTCACTGTCGTTATTGAGATAAACTGCAACTATATATATATATATTGTGTTTAAGACATACATAAAAATGAAATATTGCGTTAAAACCAATTTTTTACTTAATAAAAATTGTATCTATTCTTTATAGTTTAATTGTAAAAAAAAAAAAAAAAAAAAAAAAATAACTGCTATTTTTCAATTTTTTTATACAAAATTTATACATATATATATGTACGTATCCATATATTGATGTAGATACAATATATTGATATACATATATTGTAGAATAAAAAGCTAGTCTGGGCACCTCGCTAGAAGAAACGATGATAGTTGAAACAACAAAATCTTATTTTTGGATCCTTAGAGATAAGTGAAGACCGAGAATGAGGCAATAGTGTTGTTGGACAGATGAAATCGTGAAGTTTGGAAGAGTAGAAAAATTGCTAAAAACAGGGTAGATTGGAATCCCCTAGGAGAAGGTTTCATCCTGCAGTGGATGGATGTTTGGTGAAATTGATGATGATGAAGTAGATATAGAACTGTCAAATTTTTGTAGCGTATTACGGAGCCCTGTTAGTACCTGCCTTTTTTTAATACTTTGCTTATTTATTTATTCATTTATAGTGTAACTTTCTTCATTTTTAAGTAGTTGCATATTGGAAAAAGTTACTCTAAAAAATGTGGTCTGAATCAAAGTCTGGTACTAATATCGGTACGGAATAAATTATAAAAGTTTAAAACTCTGCGTGTATATGTGTGTATATATATTATATATATATATATATATATATATATTACCACATATTTTGAAAACACACAACAATTGTTCCGATTCGAAATATTTAGTAGTACATTCATCAAAAGGAAAAAGATACGAATGCATGAAACTTTTTTTGTGTATTACTGTTTTGATGATATCCCCGATCTCATGTCTGGTTTATTTTAGCTATTTTATAATGTAGGGTTCTTCTTCATGTTTTTGAACTGAAACAATTGTTTGTTTTTTGAATTTATGGAGTTATTTAATAATCTAACTTCAAAAATGTTTATTTTTGACTTCTGTCACTTTTCTTGCAGTGGTGCCGTATACAAAATTAAAAGAAATTCAAACCGATACGATTTATTATTTTTGACCAAATATAACAAACATTATATTTTTTATCTCAGAAAGACCGAATGTACTTTCAAAATAGCGAAAATACAGTGCCAAAAATTCGAACTTAGGTCCTTTGCATATGCATGATTGCGTGTGGTAGAATGTATTTGAACATGGGACCATCGTGATAGAAATCCAATGTTGTACCTCTGGACAAAAGGTTAACCCATTGTCTATCAGTAAGTTAGGCTAATCTATCCGAGAAGAATGGCGTCGCTACAGTACTCCCCTCCCTTTGAGTACGAAATCGTACAAGCGATATTACTCGTTCGGACAGTAGCGGTTACCAGATTGTGCTGTCAGACGTCCGCGTGTAAAGCTGATGCGCGGTGTGACATGCTTTATGCTGAGAGCTTTTCACAATGTCTGGTGGTGTCATCTGTTGTCTCAGATGTGAGTTATTTTTGCCATTTATTCGCAAATCCGAGTCACCAGGGGAGTGCGTGCGATAAGTTGTATTTGAACCTGGGATCATCCTGATAGAAATTCAGCGCTGTACCTCTGGACAAAAGGTTAACCCATCGTCCATCAATAAGTTAGGATAATCTATGGAGAATGACGCCCGATGCACATGTACGTTGAAACTCATTGCCCTCCAGAAATATCTATGATAAATAGAAATATTGATATATAGATACGACTGAGTAATATTCCTAGAAAAAATAACTATTACAACCTTTCAAGTGAGCGATTAACCATCCGACCACCGCTAACGGATATATCCGGTCACTGAGCTGTCATTTTTTTTTCTATAGTACATATATACTTCAAAGCTATACAATTATGGATTTTTAGCTCGTTTTTCAAATTTGGCGGTCATAATAAATATTCAAAAGTATTATAACCACATGCACATTTATATTTTTTATCTCAAGTTGAAATAAGCATTATTTAAGTGCATTCAAAAGATTGTGCACTGAAAAAAAAAAAAAATTACAATTATGCCCTTTTCAAAGGCACTCAGAAGGTTAAGTTCCGGTCACATGTTCTCAGTGTAGCTCTTTTAGTAGGACATTGAAGCAATATCTCAGCGAGCCACGTTCAAATCTTTGAGATTAGGCTGTTTTGCTCTTTTGAAAAATAATTGTTTCTTTCATCAAATTATTTTTAAATAGATAGTCATCAAACAACTATCAGCACGTATCTAAATAGACAGAAGGAAGCGTGTGGACTGTTTCCATTTCTCCATAGAAAGTTTCATGGTATTTTTCTCTAAGATAATTCAAATTTCCAAATGTTATTTGTAAAGATCGGTGCCGTCACAGTCTTGAATATCAGTATTTTTAGAAGTCAATCGTTGCATTATTATATAGATGAAAAATAGGCAAACGATTACTAAATAAATATTTTCTAATATTCTAATATTCTAGAACTAATACACAGACATTCATAAAAATATATTTATTTGTAGCTTAAGATAAATTAGTGTCTATGAAAATTTGATGTATATGGCTTTAAATATGGCGCAGTTGTGCCGAATCCTTAAATATTTTTATATGGCACCTTGGAACAAAATTTTGTATAAATTCATACAGGGAGAAATATTTCAACGAACCTTTGTAAAAAGAAATATATTTATAATGCATTATATATCATTTATTTATTTTAATAAATTTATGCATACTATTTTCAAGGTAAAAAGTATGAAGTTTACATGTGAAAATGTCTAATTAAAAATTTAATAATCTTTTCTAAATATTTCGAAAGAAATTGCTCTGATTTTCGAAATCCCTGGAAATTACTCTAAACGATTATTGATTTTTTTTATAAAATATGTGGTATTCAATTAAAAGACCGCTAAATGCTAGGAGCTTGGAAAAAATTATACATGTATCATAGCTTCTAAGTATTCCGTATTTTATATATCAGTATTTTTTAGTAGCAGCTTTAGTAGAAGTTTTCTAGGATAAAATATGATGAGAATTTCTTTAAAAAATAAATGACGATGTTCAAAACACTGAACACTTGTCAGTTATGGATATATATATATATATATATCCATTCCCTCATGTGATTCATCTTTCTTCCTGTGAGATGTATGAAAAAGTTTTTCATATATATAATAAAAACACATTGTTACGATTAAAAGACATTTTCTAATATTATACTAATAAGTTGGTTAAAACTATTTGCGTAAATTTTAGTTTTACAGATAGTTTACAAATGACATTTGCATTTTTTCTCAATGCAAATTTAGATTGCGCTGCTATAGATTTTACTACAATAATCATAAAAGTTTTTATGCATAAAAAAAAATATTTCCAATAGTCATTAATAAAAAGAAAATTAAATTAAAAAATATTCTTAAAAGAAGCAGCCACCGCATTAAATTAGGTTTTGTATAGAACGCTTGTGAAGATATGGTTACCATAATTGCCAACTTAGCATCTTTTGGTTACCGGAAAATTTTAAAAGAAAAATTTATTTTATTTAATTCGCGAACTGCAACGGTTTTCACTAATTAAGTTAAATAAAAATTTTACTTAAAATTGTCCGGTAGTCAAATGGGGCTAAGTTGGAAGCTATGATAGTTATGCACTAACTATAAAAGTGTTCTTTGTATCTCAAACTGTCAAGAAAAAGTCCTGTTAACGTCATTATATATGAACATTATATTAAAAAAGAAAATTTAATAGCAATCCATGAATTGGCTTTTAATTAATTTGTATAAATATTTGCATTAATTTATAAACTTATTATGTCAATTCGAAAATAACTCCCACACATAGGATATTGCATAAGTTGGGAACTCACTCTTTTACGGGTCCTTTCAAAACAACTTAATACAACAAAATGGTTTTGTAAAAAAATAAAGATACCTTTTTCAAACACAAAAAGTCAAATTATAAAAACAAGAATTTTAATTTACAAAAAATCTAGAAACATAATGGTACTAGAAAACGACCTGGCATTCTTCTTCTCGAACAATCCTCTTTTACATTTTTTTGTTTCCTCTTCAACATGATTTAAGATAAATTTATGACCGAAAAGTACGTCTTTTATTACTTTCATTTATAATGTTTTAATTACTTATTTTCCGTTTCCAGCTCTTTGGTTTGTTTTAAATATTTTTTATTATTAAACACAAATCATTTTGGTGACATAAGATACCATGCAAGAAATTTAAGTTATTTAGATTGTTGAAATACACTTTTTAAAAAACCACTGAGTAGTTAAGGATAGTTTCTGTTTGATTCATAAATGTCTGTTGATTGATTCCAACAAATTTATCTAGTTCTAATTGGTGTCTTTTGGTCATACCCTCCAACATCCTGATTAATATTCCGTAGTATTTTTAGACCCGCCCTTTTTCTCCCACCAATAAGTTTTTGGAGTTATATTCTCGAAATACAATTGCAATTAAATAAGAAGAAAAATACTCTAAAAATATACTGGTGTTAAAAAGAAGACGGGGCTAACAATACTACGGAATATTAATTAGTATGTTGGACGGCATGCTTTTGGTATATAGTGAAAAATAAATACATTATATATAATGCAATTTATTAAAATTTTATTCTTAGCAATTTATTAATGCATTTAGCTACTTTACCGTGATTTTTTTAAAAGTATGTTAGGATAGTTCAGATGAAATCTTAATTTAACTGTCAAGAAAATCTTGTTCTTAGATCTTTTTTTCCTCTTATAGTACATACAAGCAAAATAAATTGAGGCCACTTTAGAGACTATTTTATCTTTTTAATATTTTATTTTTGAATACAAATTTTGCTTATATGATTTTTTTTTCAGACCTTTAATTAAATGAAAACCACTACTTGCTTAACATTAAATGTTCTCTAAAAAGGCTGTTCAATTAAAACGCTTAGAAATATCACAAAGAAATATTTTTTTAGTTAGAAATATTAACAGCCAAATATGACGAAATGCTTCCTACATATTGAATATTTGTGGTCCTTGTGAGCAACTGGAATTAAAATACATAAAAACAGGGCTTTTAGCGATACCCTAACTCATACTTGCCAACATCCTAATTAACATTCCGTCGTATCGTTAGCCCCGCCTTTTTTTCACGCCAGCAAATTTCAAGAGTAATGTTCTCCAAATTCAATTAAGATTAAATAAAATGAAGAATACTCTAAGGGCAACAAAAGGCTTTGTAATTCACTACGATTATGGAATTTTTTGTTTCATTTTATAATAATAAAAATCATTAATTATGTATCAAATATTTTTAATTTCAAATAATGTTAGTATTATTAATCTAGTTTCTTTGTTTTATCATCTTTTGACACAAAAGTATAGACAAATAGGGGGAAAAATACTTGGTATACTAATAATTATTTCTGGTAATGTACTATTTAATATTAATAATAGGCAAATATATTCTTCCGCGACAATTTCATGACATTTTAATAAGTGTGTAAAATAATCAGCATATACATTTGGTTGTGTTGGAGCTAAGGAAAATTTTATAATTGAAGAACCAAAATCTATGTGAGAAACCATTTTTGAGGGTCTTTCTAAAAGGTTTTAGTCGTATTTACGCGAGATTCGTGAAAATCACGAAAAAATCCGGTCTAAGCCGAGGAGTTCAACAGTGATTTAAACTCAGTATGTGTATGTCTTATCTAAAAGTTATGAAAGCAGAAATTATCATCCATGGGTGGGATCAGGGTGCTCTCAGGGGACCTTAGGATACCCCGTTTTTTTATATGGTATTTTTTTTTTTTTAAATATAAGTGAACTAATACAAGCAATTAATTAATTTTAAAATGACGACAGGAAATTAGAATAAAATGTTTAAAAAATGTTTTAAAATGTTACAAATTTATCCAAGCTATTTAAGATTTAATATGCTACTGTTAATTCCTTTTTAAACCGAATATGTGTGATTTAATGAAGTTATTGAAAATAATTTTTAATTCAAAAATATTATTTTCAATTTATGTGAAATTTATGCTGTATAATTTAACAGAGCTGCCAACCTAATTCGGCAAATTGTTAGTACCGCCCCTTTTTCTACACCAATAAATTTTTAGAGTTTTTTTTCCTTAATTAATCTTAAATACATTTAAAGAGAATTACTCTAAAAATTAAGTGGTGCAGCAAAAGGGGCGGTACTAACAATTTGACGGATTAAGTTGGCAGCTCTGAATTAATATGAAAGAAACTGATGAATATATTTAGGTTATATACAACATGTTTCTATAAGAAAGTTTAAAGTCTCCAAAAAAAATGGGAGAAACCGTAGCTATGTATAATTGTATTTCATTAAGTTGGAAAGTTAATTGATACAGTGTTACCAGATTTTACGACTTTTTTATTCAATAGTCACCAATAATTTTGAGTAATAATATTTCATGTATGTAATAGGCGAATCTGAATGAAGAATCGTCTATTATGTATTTCAAATATCACTTCTCAAGATTATTGGTGACTATTGAATAAAATAGTCTCAAAGTCTAGTAACTCTGAATTGGTAGTGTTTGTAGATGTGTTTTTATTTTTTTCTTTTAATGTAATATTGATATGTGGCTTATAATTATACTTTATAGTTTATGTTTATTATTATTTTTCTCTATTTCTTATGTAATATGTTGTGTTGCATTCATTTATTGTGAAACAAATTTCAAAGTCAACATTCTATTTCAGATTGGATAATCAATATTTACCAATCATATAAAACAACTTTCAACTAATTTCCAATACTATTTTTATCATATAAATTTGTTAAAATAGCTACGGTATTCCGTAAACAAAAAGAATATACAAAAGTAGAACAAAAGATAAAAATAAATGAGATTTCCGCCTATAAACGATAATTTCTACACTATCTCTTTTTGTTTAGGAAGAATATATATATATATTCGCTACAATTGTGTACTTCTTTTACTTTTTCTTTTTTTTTAAGTATTTTTCAAAAACCAAGTCACTTTAAAAATTGTTAAAGCAAAATTTCTCTTCTACAGCTTACTGTTTTTGATTTATACAATTATACGTCTTTTGATTCTAATTCTTCACGAATGTCTTGTGTTAAGGATAATTTCCTCAAAAAATCTGTTCAGAAAGAGAAAGAACATATGTCATCTGTTATTAGCTGGATTTTTAAACAACACATTTTTTCCTGCTGAAACATAATTGTAATTAACGATTCTCCGAAAGCCAATATGATTACATTTAGCAGTTTCATAAGAAAAAAAAATAGATTTGATTGTGTTACGCTGTTAATATAATTTTTTCCCAAATTGCTTTTCTGAAACAAAACAAATATTATATAATAAATATATAATAAAAATCTTATGTAAATAACATGGGTTTTTTCTGTTATTTGATTGGATGAATATTAAATTGCTGAAAGTGCATGATAGAATGTTAAACTTTCATTGTATTCTTATTTTTTTTTAGCTTACTTTTGTATTTAGCTGTAATTACCAATAACTGGAATTAGAATGCCAATTTTTATAATTGTACAAATGTTTATTTTTAAATTTTGGATTATGAATATGTCTCAATAAAACGAAATATGCTTCTTCTTCTTCTTTTTCTTTTCTTTCTTTCTTTTTTTTTTTTTTTTTTTTTGTTACGCTTTGCATCAAATCATCAGTAACTTGAAGATATAGCTAACAATCGTCAGACAAATTCAGAAACTTTTGAGGTTATAGTTCATATAGATCTATTTCTAACCAATATTTTTCAATTAAAAACCCCATAATGTATATAGATATGATTAGTCAATAGATGAAAAGAAAAAAAAAAAATTTGTTTTCTTAAATTGAATATTGTAATAATTAATAAGAAAACAAATAATTTAACTTTTAAAAAGTTTTTTAATTAACATTTAAAACCGTAATAATAATAATAAAACTTTTCTTTTATGTTTTTAAATGTTTATCGAGAAACTTTTTAAAAATTAAATTATTTGTTATTGTATTAATTAGTACAATATTCGGAAAAAAAAAAAAACTTTCTGATTTCACCTACTGCAGGTGTCGTACTCTCCGCCTTTTTTTCAGGACGTTCTCAGAAATGAAAATTTTCGGCCTTTATAGCCACCAATAATTTCATGCAAAAAATTTTATGCTGTTTTTAAAGAAATGTGTCGTGATTAATTAGCATAAATGTTATTGTATAAAAATACTGGTATCAACAGACGCGAAATTTTTTCATATTAGAGAGTGTCCTGAAAAAAGGACGGAGAGTACGACCCCTGCTACTGTCTAATCATAGCTGTTTAAATTATATGCGGTTTTTAAATTCAAAAATACTGGTTTGAAATAAATCTATATGAACAATAAATAAAATATTTTGTTTTCAAAAATTTTAGAAATTTTTAGATAATTATTAGATTTACAGTCCTAATTTTCGACGTTCTTCTAAAACAATACATTATTAAAAAAGTATTCTGTGTATATAGATGCCAACCTAATTCGGAGTACAGATAGAACTCGCCTCTTTTTCCAGATCACTTAATATTTAGACTAATTCTCATCAAATGTTTTAATCATGAAATAAGAAGAAAAATAATGTAAAAAAAGATAGGGTGAGGGAAAAAAAAAACAACCGTGCTAACAATTCTCCGGATTATTCATACTTTCTCAACAGCATGTTTTTGCCTTTTGGACATCAAGGTCCGCCTCTGGGCATTATTCTCCCAAGTTTCAATATTTCAGAACAAAGTTTTCTGTATTCACATTTACAGAGCTGCCAATCTAATCCGGCAAATTGTTAGTACCGCCCCTTTTTCTACATCACTTAATTTTTAAAGTAATTTTCTTCAAATATATTTGCGAGGAATTAAGAAGAAAAAACTCTAAGAAATGACTGGTGTAGAAAAAGGGGCGGTACTAGCAATTTGCCGGATTTGGTTGGCAGTTCTGCATTTATATTTAAAAAGAAATATATTATAATTATGTTCTTCCTAATTAAAGTATTTATATCTATAATACATTTCACTGTAAAAATAGGAACATTCGGTATATACTTAAGAAACAAATAACATAGAAAATGCGAAAGAAACGCCCACTGGCGGAGTTACAGATTTTCAAATGACGTGGATCTACGTTAGCGGTCGAGAAAGTGTTAAAATGGATCTTGGCTGCTATGTACTAGTTTTTGTTATTCCACATTTCTTCATCTTAGCATTACTGATGTTACCGCGTGTTATTAACCCTTTCCGGCGCAAGACAATTCGGATCCTTTAAATTACACTGCCACCAGAATTCGTGAACTAAATTAAAGTAAAAGAAATTTTGAATTTTAAGGTTAAAGAAACCGGCATTTTATTATATGTTAAAAACGTAAGATTTTTCTAAAAAATTTCTGGGATGAATTCTTGCATTTGGGAAGTGAAATCAGGTGGTATAAAATATATCCCACCGTGATTCATAAATATTCACGTTAAAGCAACGTGATTTAAATAAGTTATTATTTAAAAAATAATTTCTAGTTTTTTTTTTTTTAAATCAGTATTATTATTTGATTTGAACGTTCTATTTAATTCGTTATAAGCATGAAATATTTTGAACAAGCATACGTAAATTTCTTTTCCGATAAAAGAGTGAAAAAGTGGTTAAAAAAAAAAATAGAAAGAAAGAAGAGAGAGAGACAGAAAGAAGAATAATCTCGTGTGTCACTCACACGACTTTCTCTTACCCTGAAATTTAATGATATAAATACAGATTGTAGATTAAGGGGTAAGATAACGAGTACTGTTATGCACACCTATGTTTAAAAAAATCAAATTAGGTTTCGAAACAGCTTTATTTGACAAGTAATTGCATGTGAGGGGGGCAACCGTCCCCCATCAATCCACCGTTTCCTTACTGTGTCTACATTTATGTAGAATTCAAGTTTCTTATTAAATTCAAAAGTTAATTTAAATTTATTCAGACAACTTTCACAACAACATTCCTTGAAACTCATCAATCTTGATCGAACTTTCTACTAACAAACTGTCAAAAAGACTTTACTGTCAAAAAGACAAAAACATGCGGTCGTGAAAATGTTAGCTTCAAAATTCAACATTTGGATGGCCTGAAATTATTTGTTTTAAATTTTATCTAACAGACACAGACAAAGATTAAACGTCAAACACTTGACTTCGGCATTCGGGAGACCTCCAAACGTGAAGATATCCATAACCAAGCGATAAATATTCAGCTTAAAAAGCACATCATTTTCCATATGGCTGTGAGGAATTGCTTTCAATTCCTAAGCAGCTTTCCTGGACATCGTAAAATATTACAGTAAAGCGCTTCCACTAACGATAAAAAATAATGTTATTATCTTAAATATTGGCAGTCTTGTATATCTTCTGAAAGTTATGTACACATCACATGGTGGACATAAATATAATTCTATATTAATAACTAACGGCACAACCTGAAGTACACTTCCATCAATTTTCAAGTATTGTCGCATTACGATCTAGTTCTTTTGTGTAGACCTGTAAACGAACAGTGAATGATTTCTGTACACCGTATTCTACATTAAACAAGTTTCTATGCATATAATATATATATATATATATATATATATATATATATATTCATTTAATTTGGTTTAGTGCAGTAAGATGTTAAGCTCTACATACCTACAATTTCCCCCATAGACGTAATGTTCTTTTTAATTCTCTTGGGGTCTGTGTGCACAAACCATTCGCTTCATCTCAACGAAAAGTTTACTGTAGCATCCCTACATTATACACATTTAGAATACCAAGTTTGGACTTTCTGGTATAATTTGTTTTGGGAAATACTGATAACAGACTGAAACACAGGCAGACACACATAACCAAACGGGCTCACAGACCAACCGCTAAAAGCCTGTTTTTAGGATTCAGGGGACTTCAAAACGTGTAAATAAAACAAAAACTCACTTTCGAAAATTTGACCCGAAAACAATACTTTCTCTACCTTATGGATAAGAAAAAGTAATAAGTAGTATTTGAAAGAACTGTAACATGGTTTAAAATAAATGCGATAATGAAAACATGCCATAAAGCATTTATTTTGGAAAATTTTATTCATTAAAATATTCAAAATACGCTAATTATGGAAGAAAGGGAGAAACCTTTAGTCATGCAAAATTTTTAATTAGCAGTATTTGAAATATGTAAAAGGAAAAATTATAAAAATATTTTATAATCATTGTAAGAGTATAAATTCATATGTAGTAATGCTTTGTTTTATAATGTTGCTCAGATTTTTTTTGAATGCTGAAGGTTTGCACTTAACGCTAATGACCTGAAGCCACTGCTATGCATTTTTCATGATGGTAGCTTCAAAAGTTGTTATTTTTTATTTTTACACTATGTTGTTACTGCATATCACATATATGTATTGTAACATTACGTCTTCTATGTAACTATGGACATTCCTTTAACATGTATATGTATGCAGATTAGATAGACATTAAGACTTAAATCTAATATAGTACGTTCTAAAATACAAGGAGAATCCAATCTTTATAAGAGATACAAAATGAAACAATCGATTGCATCTCCTTTTTTAAAAAAGCAAAGTATTGTTGCTTGCAAAATAAAGCACCTGAAACTTTTCCCTTCTTTGTCCTTATGATAAAGACATCTGTTCGCTTGAACTGGATTAAAAGAGCAAATTAAATAGGCTCTGAAAGACATTTTCTGTACTCCTCCTGTGTTACTTCTACAGCAGATAAAGGAAAAAAAATATATATATCAGCATTTTTCATCAATAAGTTGAATCAACCAAAAAGATTTTTTTTTCTTTCATTTTTACTCTGGAAAAACAAGCTAATTTAGATAACAGACTTGAAAATTATCAGATCATTCTGGAAATTAGGAGACATCTTTTTGTTATTTGATATTTTTTTAGTGTTTTGAATTTAGGAAATGAAAAATCTGGATAATGTTAGAAGAACAAGTATGTCGTGCTTCAGAAATAAATGATTAAAAAGTAATTTTTATGATTTATTTCTTTCCAAGAAAAGTATTATGAAAGAGATAACATAATGACATAGTTGAAAGAAATATGAAAAATTGAACTTTTTTCGAATATTATTGATAGAACTTATATATAAACCAGGCCTAGGGTTCCTAAAATTTTACCTTCATTATATTACATTGTTACCACTATTATCACTAAGATTTTTTTTTTTTTAAATATTTTAACGGTAAAATGTATGTCAATAGTCTAATTCATTCCGGAGCATTTTTAGCCTAGCATTTATTACGGACCTGTTCATTTATGGAATACTTTTCTCTACTGTATATCTTCAATGAAATAAGAGAAAATTTCTCTTAAAGTAAAAGTGGCAGGAAATAAAGGCGTGGCTAAAAATGCTCCGGAATATATTAAAATGTTGGTATTGCTGATAAAACATATGTAAACACGATGTGAAAAAGTATTATTTTAAAATTCTGCTGACAATGCAAGCTCAAAATTTTAGGAACACTACGAGGCCTGATAAACATATGTAGTTATTGTATATATGTATATATATATAATAAGTTTTAGTTAGTGATGACAAATTTAGGGACTTTTTTATTCCATAATCAGCAATACTGTATATACTCGCGTATAAGTAGGCCTCTCAAATCAAAAGGAAAACTTGTTTTGCAACAGTAATTTAAACTTGTTTTCTTCACCTTCGAAAATCACAAATTTAATCGGGATAAAATAAGGGAGAGAAAACAGGTATAAAATACTGATATTAACCATGCTTTTTTTTTTTTCTTCTTATGTAAGAATCGACTTATATGTGAGATTTTTGAGGAGTTTTGAGGAGTGATGTTTGGAATACAGTAGCCAATTATTCTTAAATATGATAAGACAAACATTACAGTTAAGAATTTGTTGTAAATATTGAATAAAATGTTATTAAAATTACCAACACTGTTTTTGATGCCTATATATAAATTTTATATTAACTGTAAATCATTTAAAAATTTATAGAACAATTAAAACACTACTAGAGTGAAGTAAAGTAAATGTAATTATGGGGAAGTATAAACTCGGTTTTTAATTTCGAGAAGTTAATCATCATATCTGTTTGTTTGAAACTTTCCCTTCCATATTTATTCGCAGGAAATTAAATCAAATATGAAAATTCATTAGTTGTAAAAAATGGTTTGAATGAGATTTAAAAAAATGTATATGTAATATACTGAAAGTGCATACAAATGTTGTTATTAATTTAGACAAATATCTGTTATTTAACCATTTCTTTGTTTTAGGAATGAATAAATATGTTTTAAGAATTTCGCAAGCGGTTACCTTGAAAAATTTTTTTTTTCCCGGAAATTTTTAATAGAAATTTTAATTAATCTTTTTAGCAGTTTCCTTCAACTGAACCATGTTTTTATTTATTTATTTATTTTTTATTTATGTAAATAACAATAAGAAGAAAAACTAGTGATAAAAAACCGTACAAGTTGGTACCTATGATTTTGTCAGAGATTAAATAATATGAATTGGCAAACAAATTAAGTCAATGTTATTGGTGTATTGCAGGTGTAAAAAACAAAATAGCACTCCATTTTAATTTTTTTTTTTTTTTATTTATCGAAATTTCAAATATTATCATTAAAAATAAATGTAACTAACCAGGAAACCATCCCACACCTGTAATCATTAAAAAAAAAAAATCCAAAAAAGTTTTTAATCATAAGAGCTTATATAAATATGTTTTTCGACCCATGAAACAATAGCCCTCATGAGCCTGTTTTCGAGTTATAAAGTCTGAAAGTTCGCTGATAATCGGTGTAACCACGACTTATTGAAATAATGAATGCAATCCAAAGCAAGCAGAAAGCGAAAGAGCATAGACAGAGCTGCCAACCTAATCCGGAAAATTGTTAGTACCGCTTCTTTTTATACACCACTTAATTTTTAGAGTAATTATCTTCAAATATATTTACGATGAATTAAGAAAACAAATGCTCTAAAAATATATTGGTGTAGAAAAATGGGTGGTACAAACAATTTGCCGGATTAGGTTGGCAGCTCTGCATAGACAAACGTGTTCTTTTATGCATTAATCAGTTGGCCATTTCAGCTTTGAGATAGATTCAATCGAGATATAACGTTTAAAAATTCACTAAAACAGAATCTAAAAAGTCATAAAAGTCATTTTTCTGACATGTTTTAACGGGACCCCTCCCACTCCTTTCTAGTTACTACATTTTTGCTCAAACTTAAATATAGATTTCTCGAGAACGGGCTTACGAGGGCTATCAGTTTATGCGTCATAAATCACATTAGATTATGCCCTCACATTTAAATGATTTCTATTACTACACTATTGGGATGGTTTCCTGGTAAGTACTGATTTATTTATAGTGTCTTTCCCTCTTTTGTAATATAACTGAAATATAAAAATTCAGTAGATTTGATTCATACTTATTGTTAAATGTGTGAATCTAAAATAAACTAGAAAGTTAAAATGAATCGGAACATTAGAAAAAATTATATATATTCATGAATTTTTCAGTATAATATCTTATTTAACGAAAAGTATGTTAAATTAAATGCTTTACATTAGATCTATGTTGTTTAAAACTGAAAAATTTAAAAGACACTTTTTGTGTATTATATCAATTGAAATAATTTAACAATAAATCTAATATGTATGTAAATATATAACTATAGCTGTATTATGACTCAGTTAACATAATAGTGAGACAAATGTTTGCAAATTACACCTGTTAATTTAATTACAAAATAATTTTAAACTATAGATATCATAATTCGAGTATTATAAAACCATATATACTATTGGGGTAATTTCTTTTTTCTTTCTTTCTTTTTTTTTTTTTTTTTTTTTTTTTTTTTTTTAAGTATGCAGAAGGATATATCTATATACATAGTTGCCAACATTTTAATTTATTCCGGAGTATTTTTAGCCCCGCCTTTATTTCGCCCCAGTTTATTTTTAGAATAATTTTCTTCGATATATAACTAAGATAGAATAAATAAAATTTACTCTTTAAAAAAAGTGGCATGGAATAAAAGAGGGGCTAAAAATGCTCCGGAATAAATTAAAAAGTTGGCAACTCTGATATAGAATGTAGTGTTGGTAATTGTAGAGAATTTTATACTCAGTATTCATCACTAATTTTATTTGTAATGTTTGTCTAATCTTTTACCATACAAGCAAAATATCATTCTTGAAAATAACAGATAATTATTAAATACAAAAAGCAATTTTAAAATATATCTGTTTTCAAAAATTAAATGATTTATCTTATGAGAAACAAATGATTTAATTCACCAGAGATACCGCACCAAACAATGCTAGAAAACTCGTAGGTTGAATTAAATAAACGGTTGGTTGAGACATGAAGGATGCATATACTACAATACCTAGGAGTCACAAGTCCTGGTTCTTTGAATGAGTAAAATGACACTGAAAATTTTTGCAAAAGAACACTTATACTAAATTTTACAAATTTTCTTAAAAGTTATATAATGCAAAATTGTTTGTACAGCCTTCATTTCATACCTTTTGCTTTATGGTGTGATTTTTTTTCTTTTCTTTTCTTAATTTATCGTAGTTACTTATTGGGAAAAAAATTACTCTACAAATAATTTGGTGTGAAATAGAGGCGAAGACTAATAATGCTCTGGAATAAACAAAAAAGTTGCAAGCTTGTAAATGTTCTCCAGGAAATTTCCCCAGCGTCAGTTTTTACCACCCTATTTTTCAGCGTATAACGCGAAGGTTTATTAAATGAGTAATACACCGGAAATTTTAATTTGCAGTAAATTCTAACTTTTAACAAGCTTTTGTTTCTTACAAATAGAACTTTATTTGCAAATTAAATTTTCTAGTGCGTAATTCACTCATTTGACCTGCGCGTTATACGCCGGAAATTAAGATAATTCAAAGACATACTTGCCAACATCCTTGTTAATATTCCGTAGTGTTGTGAGTCTCGCCCTTCTTTTCACACCAGTAAATTTTTGGCGTAATATTCTTCAAATGCAATTACGATCAAATAGAAAGAAAAGTACTCTAAAAAGATACCGGTGTGTTAAAAGAAGGCGGGGCTAACAAAACTACGGAATATTAATTAGTATGTTCAAAGCCAACATTGCCAGACTTTGCGACATTTTTATTCAATATTTACCAATACTTTCGAAAAGCAATATTTGATACCTATAACAGGATATTAATATACAAAATATAAACTCTCAAAATTATTGGTGACAATTGAATAAAAAAATTTCAAAGTCTGGCAACACTATTTAAAACGATTTTTACGTATGTTTTATTATATTGTTAAAACGATTTTCAAAAAGAAGTTTTTCTTGAAGGTTTTAATGTTATATTATTATTATTAAATATATATGTATATTTATATGTTTCTTCAAAATAGTGAAAAAACAATAAATAAAAATAAAACTCGCGTGAATATATATTAACGCTGTGATCCCTGAATATGGTAGTGTTTTTTTTTTTTTTAACCATAAAAATGTTTTTAATTGCTTGCCTTGTGTTTTTATCGTTTTTTCTAGCTGCTTTGTTTAAGATACAGCAATGTCTATGAGGGAAAAAAAAATCTTGAATAAAATTTTCTACTATATGCAGCACTATGCATAAACCACACTCTTGTACACCTATTTCTTGATTTTATATTTATTATCTGTAAAATTTAATGATTTCATGATATATCTACGTATATTTGATATTATCAATTAAAGATCCGTTTGGGAAATTTGTCCCACCCTGTATGCTATTCAGCAGTTCTGTGGAAAATGTTGTGTTAGTAACACAGATGGATGATACATTTGTTCATTTTTGCTGCCACTATTTTAGTACAGAAACCTTTATCGAATTTGTATATCAGTTTCTCTTTTCTGATTAACTTAACTTAAAACAATTTGGCATGAGATATGGATTCGTCAAGCAAAAAGCTGATTTTTAAAAGTTTATTCTAACATTCGCCCCCCCCCCTCAAATATATTATAATAAAAGTATTACTTAAATTAATATGAGGTATAATTGTTAGGAAAAAAATGATTGTTATAAAGAAAGAGGACATATTATCATCCCCCCTCCTTTAGTGTATGCTAACACAACATTTACCATGGAGATGTCCTATTATGATTTCTGTACATTTTAAAAAGTTAAAAAAAAAAAAAAAAATACATTTTTACAATAGTATTTATTTACTGATATTATAAAAAAAAAGGAAAAAAGACGAAAAATAGAAGAAGAAGAAAAAAAAAAAGGAAAGAAAGAAAATTGGCGAATATATCTGATATCTGAAAGTAAAGTAAAAAAAGGGAACATTTTTATATGCAATTTAAAACAAACTTTTATGCAAATTTCCATTTACTAAGTCTTGTATAACCTTCATATTGGTTAACTTATTTTAAAACATATGTCTAAAAATGCAAAAATGAAAAGTATTTGTTGAAAGAGAAAATTAATTTTATAAAACTTCATAAGGCATAAATAACGCTTTAAGTATATAATTGATAACAGGGCCATCACATCACAGACGACTTTTTTCATATTCTCTTCCTACCAATATTTCTTACAATTAATTTTATAATATGTTTTCACAAGTAAATGCACACTTTACCTGCATAAATTTATTATACATTTTACGTGATGGAAATAGTGGTACAAAAGTAATTAAAAAAAAAAAAAAAATCGCCTGTGACAGCCTTGTGATAAGGGCTGACAGAAATGATGTAGAAATTTACTTTGAATAATAATATTTACCGGAATAAATAAACCTTTATCAGTCCAACTGGCAATGATACTATCAATTTTTTTTCCGTAAAATTCTTGGAGTTATATGGGTTAACAATATAGAAATAAGTATTTTAATATATTTTACTTCCTCTTTATGCATATTTAGAATATATCCCTCAAATGAAAGAGTTTCACGAAGTGTTTGAAATCAAAATAAACGTTTATATTTTCAATTTTTTTTATTACACATAAAAATAATAATAAAACAGAATTTTATTAGTTCTCGCTATAAAATATTTATGAAATCTTAATAAAGTTAAAATAAAATTATTTCATTGCCAGAAATCTTCTTTTTCAGAACAGAGGCAATAGCCTGAAATTAAAATATATAAACTTTTTAAAATCCATATTCCACAGAAAAATAAACCGTGAACTAAAATAAAATAAAATTGGCACCCTCATTCTATCAATTGGACCGAGAATCTAAGTTTCTTCTTTAAAGAAGATGAAAAGACTCTGGAAATTTCCAAATGCGTAAAGTTATATATCTCTCTCTAAAACCTTTTGGATTATTTTCCGTATCATAAAAATCGAACTTAAAATTCCAGGCTGGTTTTAATGAAGTGCAATTTCACATAACTTTTTCTTAGTTTTTTTTTTTTTTTTTTTTTCTGCGGTGAAGAGAAATTGGCCTGAGGTATGGATTCGTCTAGTCGAAAAGCTGATTTTTAAAAATGCATTCTGACTTATATTTTTTTTTTCCAAAAGCTATAAAAAACACATTTCTTAAATCAACATGAGGTATCTTTATTTATTTATATTTTTATAACTTCTGTGTTACCTCAGGCGAAGGATATTGGATACTGTAAAAAAAAAAAATATATATATATACATTACTCCGGATACGACAAATCTTATGTCCAAATAAAGCCGCGTCCTAAATTCAGGCGTATAAATATTTACGTGGCTGGTATTAGAAATCATAACTAAAATAAAATTACGTTCGAGGAAGGATTTTTACAAGGTTATGCAAATCAGTTAAGGTTATATACACATATTTATGCATAAATATTCGTTCGTGACTTGGAAAGTTCTTCTAAGAAACCAGATGCATTGCCGACAGATTCCTCAAAATACAAGGAAAGGAAAATTGTTTTGCTTTACAGGTAATGAAATTTCAACATATTTTATTTTTAGAGGACGTTAGAGAAAATTTTCAAGTGTTTGAATTTCTCTCAACTTAGTTTATGGGTTAGAAATTGTTTTGAAGCGATATTGCATTTCCCTTTACACACACACACATATATATATATATATATAAATATATATATATATATATATATATATATATATATATATATATATATATATATATATATATATATATATATATATAAAAGTTAACAAAGTTATTCATTTTACTTATATTTAAACCGATTTATTTCATTTATTTATAGTATTTACATTATTTGGATAAATTAATGTATAAAGTCCACAAAGATATCTCTAGAAAAAAAAAAAAAATATGTATTTTTATAAAAGAATAAAGAAGAAGAAGAAGAAGAAAAAAAGAAAATCTGTATGTCAGCTCAATATTTGAACGTTTTCACTATTTGTATGAAAATTTCCATATTTTAAATACACAGACCTGCCAATTATGCTAATTTATCTATAGTAGCGTTAGACCCCACCTTTTTTCGCACGAGTAAATTTGTAGAGTAATATTCAGCAATAAGTTAACTATTAACTTAGAAGACCATTACTATACAAATATACTGGTGTGAAAAAATGGAGAATCCTAACGCTATTACAGATGAATTAGCATAATTCCAAGGACTAAATACAATCAATTAAACATTAACTCATTACCTCCCGATAAAAACTTAGGAGATTTGCTTCGCAGTGCCTCAGTTTCTTCCACTGGCGCGCGAAAAGCGTTCCGATGAACGCCTGGGGTAGTTAACGTACCGGCCTAGCAGGACGAATATATTCGCGCGGGGTAGTTAAGGGGTTAAGTATCTTTCTATATGTTAAAACACTTCTATTAAACTCAAAATCGTAATTGTTTCCTTAATTACATTATATTAAAAAAAAAAAATGCTATGTATTTTTAAGTATATGCTATTAGTAAATTACTCTACCTAAATATCTTTCTTAATTAGTATAAAAATTATAATATAGGTTCTAATTAAATTTCAGTGGAGGTAAATTTCGATTCGATCTTTGTAAATTTATGAAATTAATAATTATAGTAAAATATTACCAACATTCATGAAACTGAACTGATAGAAATGAATTTAAAATTTTAAATAAAAATTGAATTTTGAATGTAAATTTTATGTTCTTTGTTTAATTACTTTATAATAACTTTGAAAAAAAAAATCCCATTTCTTTTATATGAAAAAAGAAAAGTAAATATTAGTATAAAAGAAAAAAAAAAAAAGCCCAATAACATGTATATTTATATTATCTATCCATCTCATTCGTGTTTTGAATACTGGTAGAAGTTTTTACCTTGTTAATCATAGCTAACTGAATTAAAAGCTAATAAAATTTTCCACAAAGAAATAAAGGTATTCAAAATAAGGAACGGTTGGCTACTATCGGAAATGGAATTATGCAATATGAAGAGAATGCGCACTTTACAATAGCATAGATTCTAAATAACAAGTATTATTTCAATTATAATAAGAAACTGATTACAATACCACAATGAAATGAAGATTCAATTGAATTTTAATATTTTTAAGTATAAAATAAACAAAAAAATAAAAACTTAATTTATAAATGAAAATTACGATTTGCCCATTTTATAAGTTTTGATTTTTCATTAATTTTGTTAAACAAATTGAAAACTGCAAAGTATTTTGATTTTATTTTCTGATTTATCATTTTGAACTCAATTTTTTAATAACAAACCTTCATTCATTTTCATCTTTATATGGTTTAAAATAGAAATATACAGTTTACTTTCATGAAAAAGTTATGTGTAACAAAATTATTTATATAGGTAGAAAACACAAATTTGAATATTTGTGTTCGGCTAGTTTAAAACTATAGAAAAATAGTTTGTAAATTAAATACAAAAATAATAAAAATCTAGAATTTAGAATGACTATTTTATTCGAAGATAAATTTATATAAATCATAATATATTTATCTTACTTTTAAGCTGTTTTAAAAAAGCTTTTTTTCGCATTTTAGAATTTTTGCATGAATTCCAAAATTCTACAATAAGGGTAATTAGGATTAAATAGGAAGAAAAATACCTTTCAAGAAAAGTGGTGAAAAAAAAAGGGCTGGTACAAAGATTGTTCCGAAATAAATTAAAATCTTCTCATTTCTGAGATAAAGGGTATATTAATCATTGTCAAATATCAAACATTTGGAAATAACCTTTGTTATTAAGTGTCTTATTTTAATTCCTTTAGGAATAATTAAAATAATAATAATAATAATAATAATAAATCTCTGTACATACTTCTTAAGAATTATATATAGAACAGAACTTAGTAATTGAATACCTTTTTTTTTTTTTTTTTTAATTTTTAATACCCAACCAACTACCGTAGGTGATGGAAGTATTGTATTATGTCCAAAAATTCGATATAGAGTTTCCCCTGATTTACAAGTTGGCAATTGGTCAGTGTGTGTGTGTGTGTATGTATGTATGTGGGGAATCTTCTAGCTATCATATCTTCGAAATTAATAAAGATAGAACTACAAAACTTTAGAATAGAGATAGATCTGGTGTACGGATGAACTTTCCAAATTTTGATGAAAATTGAAAAACCGGAAGTGGGGAATCGGAAACTGGAAGTAGGACTGTCAATCCGCATCTCAAAAACGGCTCAAACGATTTTCTTGAAAGTTGCTATATAAACACTCCATTAAATTTCCTTTCGAATAATAGAGCTGGTTATTTCAGAAAAATTAACAGGCGTCCTGTATATATACCTCAATTTAAAGTCTCGCAAGTGCGTTCCTTTAAAAACGGCTGAACGGATTTTTTTCAAACTCGACATATTAACTCCCTTTTAAATATTCCTTTGTGTGTAATTATTGTTTTCTAGTCAATAATTGAGTATGCGATTTTTTTTTTTTTTTTTTTTTTTTTTTTTTTTTTTTTAAGTTGGTCCTCAAAAATTGGTGAAATGATTTTCCTGAAAATTGCTACATAAATCCACGTAATATGTTCTTTCTCGTGTATTACGTGGTTATTACAGAAAGATTTACAGTCATCCTGATTAGGTAAGTCAGTTTTAGATTTCGGAAATTGGTGTTTCAAAAAATAAATCTGCCATTTTTTTTTTTTTTTTTTTTTTTTTTTCGCTATGTAAACTCTATTTCACAAGTCTTTACTCGTGTATCATGTTTCTCTTATCGAAAAATTTTAGGTGTCTACTTCGTTAGATCATTTTTATGTCTTTTAATCACATTCTCTCCAAAAATTGTATATAATTTGTGTAACAGTGGGTAATGGAAGTCGTGTGGTTGTTTTCACACCAGATGTTTTATTTTTCTTACTGCATGTATTAAAATATAAGTATTCCTTGTGTTAACATTACAAATATTTTTTAAGGAAATTGAAATTGTATGTATATATTTAAAAAAATATTATTTGGAAGTAATAAATCGTTAATTCAATTATCAAATCATAACAGTATCTGTCTATTTAAGGAAATTTTCACAGTAATGGCATTGGTGTATAACTTATATGCATTTATAAATAAAATTAAATAAATAAATATTTCTATGTTATTTATATTATTGTTAATTTATTTATATTATTGTAAATATTTTAAATAAATTTTGTTAGACAGTAGACATATGTTTTGAAAAATGTATACAATTATTGTATATAAAATTAAATTTGTCTCTAAAGATTGATAAATTAAGTGAGTAAACTTGATTGATGATAACACCTCTCAAATCAAATGGGAATCAATAAAATATTTTGACGCCATGTGGGATTTTTTTAAATAAAGAGTGGATTGTAAGATAATTCACTGTTTACAATGTAGTTTTTTTTTTTTTTTTTTAATATGAAGTATTCGTATAAAGAATTGTATAAAGTTTTAAATAACTTTGGAATTGAATGAAAAGATAAATGTGATACAATATTTGTGCCGTTATGATATTAATTAAAATACTTCTCAAAACAAATGTGAACCAAACCAATATATTTTGACGACATGTGGAAATTTTATTTCAGTAATAAAATTTATTTTAAGATAATTTACTTTTTACAATGTAGATATTTTTCATAAAGTATTTGCAAAAAGTATTATATAAAGTTTTTAACTAACGTTGGAATTGAATGAAAATATAATTGTGTTATAATATTTAAGTCGTCTCCGTTACGATAACTTTCCCTAATAAAATGTCAACCAGAAAAACTATTTCTATTATTGAGGAATTTCAAATTTCAGTTGTATGAAACTGAGGAAAAAATGAGAAATCTAAATTGGATGATTAAGGAATTTTCTATCTGTTCAAATAAAAATTAAGTGGTAAAATAATTGTGAGACCTAACTGACAGTAAGATAGATTGAAGCTACAGTTTCAGACATTGATTAACTTAGGACAGTTAGGGAAAAACAGCTTTTCTACTCCTAACTGTCCCAGTAAATTATAAGTCATCAGCAATCATCTTGAGAGAAGAAATTCGTAATTAGATCTTGTTAGGATAGAAAGGTTACGTTGATGCCGGAATTTCAGAATCATATACTCAATAGAGGAGCAATGATTCTTATATTTTAGTGTAAAAATAAAGGTTAGAAATCTGTTTAGATAAAGATGTCATAATATCTGCAGAAAATGATTTATTCAGTTTAGTTCTTGTGTATATAAACCAGTGTTGCCAGATATGGTGGATTTTTTATTCAATAATCATAAACAATTTGTAATTGTAACGTTTGCCTAATCACTTCGAAGATTAATCGTCTATTATGTATATCAAATATCACTTTTTAAAATTATTGGGGATTATTGAATAAAAAATCCGTCAGATCTGGCAACACTTATATTAATACACTGAGTGCGGCAGATCACGTAAGAAGGCTCTTGTAAGAAAATATAGCCCTGCCTTTAGGCGTTCCTCTAAAGCAATGCACAAATTTAAAAAAATGGTTTTGTGCATTCTTGTTAAGCACTTTATGTGTCGTTGGTGTAAGTATAAATCGATGACATTGACTGCGTTCATTGCTGAAGATAATACTTAATAGATACAATCACAAGTACCTAAAATCTATTTGTTAAGTAATGTTGCCAATTTTTATAATTTGTTCCTGAGCATTGTTAGCTCCGCCTTCTTTTCCTACCGGCATATTTTTAAAGCAATTTTCTTAATCAATCGCAGTTACATATTCAGGAAAATTAATCTAAAAAATATATGGTATAAAAAAGGGCGGTGCTAATAATGCTCCGGAATAAATTATAAAAGTTGGCAGCTCTAGTAATGTAACGTTTTAAAGAAATTCCAAAAAGTGCGATTTACTGTTCAAAATAAGAAAATACCCCGTTGACAAATTGTTGAACTCGATATTGGTGAAAAAGTAGATGATTTTTAATTAAAGTATCTGTTGTTTAATTTATTTATTCAACGGCAGAAAAATTAAAATAAATGTTAAAATTCAACTTCTCTAACCAGAGGGAATGAGAAAACAAATATTTTGCCTAAGTAGCACACACTCACACAAACACAAAGGCGTAAATAACAATTATTAGCAAATTTGTATAAATTTAAATTTACGTAATAGAACTGGATTTAAATAAAGTATGAGTGAAGGAAAAAAAAATGTTAGTATAATGCCTGAAATTAAAAACTTAACCTATTAATTAAATCGAATGAGAAATATAGCTCAAAGTTTTCATAAGTAAAGAAAGAAAGAATGAAAAAAAGTAAAGAATCACAGAAAGAATGAAAACTTATAGGGTAATCTCATGTCAGAAGATAGAGTTTGTCAAACAGAAAAATATGGTTTTCTTCAAACATTTACAACAGTTTTTTTTTAGATTAAATAGATTAACGATAATTGTTAAAAATATTGGTGGGAAAAATTATCTGTGGCAGGTACGATACTTATATAGAATTATACAGCTGTATAAAAATGATAGAAGCACATACCTTCCAACTTTTTATTTTATTCCGTAAAATTATTAGTACATGCCTTTTTTCACACCATTTTTTTAGAATAATTTTCTTCTTATTTAATCGTAATTACATATTTCAGGAAACATTTTGCAAAAAGGTGCTGTAAAATAATAATAATAATAATAATAATAAAATGAGTGTATAACATTTAAAAAAATAATTAAAAAAATTAGCATGTCTGGAAGCATGCATATAAAACCTAGTTAAATCCTATTAATTAGAGCAATATCTTAGTGCTTGAATGTTAAATAATATTGGTATAATTTATACAAAAGAGATCCACGAAATGTTTCCAGGCCTCGCAGCGTTACTAAAATTTTACTTTCATTTTATTATACTGTCACCATTATTTAAAAAAAAAATATATTTTTTCAAATATTGTTATACTTTAGCATTAAAACGTCCAGGGAAATTTTTTTATTGACGAAAGTGATGATATATAAAACGCGAATAAAATTTTAGGAACATTGGGAGTCCAATGTTTTTAAATTAGAGTAGGAAATGTATAAATTTGCACAGCAATAAATATAATATATATATATATATATATATATATATATATATATATATATTAATTAATAAAGTTGCTGTTAAAATTGATTATTTAAATGTGAAAATTTAGTAATGAGAATTATTGTGTTATCCATAATTAGAGATAA
The DNA here is from genome assembly GCA_963930645.1 of Salticus scenicus. NCBI lineage: Eukaryota > Metazoa > Arthropoda > Arachnida > Araneae > Salticidae > Salticus > Salticus scenicus. The sequence continues at coordinate 194,519,129 of OZ005654.1, read as the reverse complement.
TATATATATTTCCAATTAAGACACAAGTTTACAACAAATTTAACTTAATAAGTATATTACAAATTAGTAATCAATGTGTTATATATTCTACATAAAATACAAAAATTGAAATATCTTTTTACCAAACGATTTGAAACACAAATTTTTAAAATAAAAAATAAAGGAATAACTAAACATATTTTCCAATGACATTTGATATTACTTTGATATTAATGGAAATTGAAAACAATTTTTCATCTTTTAATGCTTAATTTTTATCGATATGGAACTTTTAACAGTCTCTATGATTATTATTTTTACTACCAAAAGGAAGAAAGTAAAATTCTCGTTTCAAATAGAGATAATACATGTTATGAATCGTGAGAGATATCCATTCTGAAAAGAAACAAGTAAAAGACATGTTGAAAGAATTATTAATCAATAAAAGACATGACCGGTGTAATTAAGAAAGGAAATTTTGTATTGAATTCTAATGTATGCCGGAAAACGGAATTTATGCTTGTTGTTTCGGCAAAATAACAAGACGTAAATTGTGCAAAAAGCTAATAAAATATATATTATCAGCAGTAACTAGATTTATGTTTTCATTTTCATTTCTATTATTAGATATAGTAAAATTATATATAACCAATCAATCGATATTTGTAAAACGTAATGCACAATAAAATTTAAAAGGCATAAACTAAATCAACGTATTTTCTATTTTATAGTTTAGAAATTGAGTTTATATGTATTGTAAATTGCAGGTATGCCATTATTTATAATTTATTCCAGAGTATCAGTAGCAACCACCTTTTTTTTACACAACTTTTTTTGCAGAGTATTTTTTTCGATATGCAATTGAAATTTAATTAAAAAAAATTACTGGGATACCTATTAAAAAAATGTGGTAACAATAATCCGAAAAAAGAAAGAAAGAAAGAAAAGACTTTTAGGCATATTTGTAAAATGCAGTACTAGAGAAAATGTGATTATATCATTTTTTTTAAGAAATAATGAAAATATACTCTTTTTTTTTATACGGAATGAGTAACTCATCGCTGCCAATATTTTAATTTATTCCGGAGTACTTTTAGCCAGACTTATTTCACACCACTTTATATATAGAAAAATTGTTGTCTAATATATAACTTCGATCAAATAAGAAAAAAATACTTTTAAAAATAAGTAGTACGAAATAAAGGCGGGACTAAAAGTACTTCGGAATAAATTAAAATATTGGCAGCTATGGTAACTTATAGAGATTTCTTTTTCATATAGAAAAAATTAAGAAATAAATTATCGTATCCAATTGTGTGTGTGTATAAAAAAAATAGGAACATTAAGTAATGGATATCTTTTTACCAATAAAAGTTGTTGGTGAAGGGATCGTAGATTTACAATGATTACGATATTATGATTGCTATATAATATATATTGATCACAGATTTACAATTATTGGTTGATAATTATTTGTAATTCTTTAAAAAAGTCGTTCTGATTTGTTGAAAGAAGTCAAAAAAGTGTTATTTTTAGAAAATTGAAGGTGCGTACTGGATTCTTTGGACGCTAATCAGTCTATAGAAAATTCTGATATTTCATATGTTTCTAGGATAAACGATATAGTAAATCTCACTCGATTAAATGGGACAGATGTCTTTGGGAAAACATAAATTTTACATAATACCGAAACAGCCCTAACTATAATTTTATTAATTAAAAAAAAAATGTCAGGAATATTTTATTTTTTATAGAAACTATAAAGATAGTTTAATAGACACGGGGAAAGTAATTAAACCATCTGTAAATGATGTCGGTACGCTAATATTCTACTGAAACAGCAGCCTGCAATTTTTATTATTTCGTTTGGCTTTAAAACGTAGTTTATTTTCTCTGTGTCTATTTAAGTAGTGCTAACCCTTGACTTTAACATACATTTATTAAAAATTGTTTGCTTATATACAGTTATCCAGATGTTAATAGTGGATGGAGATTTTTTTTTTCTCATGAAATGAAAACAAAAGCTTCGATATTAGAAAGAGAAGAAAAGTAAATATTAAAGAAAAGTACAAGAAATTGCTAATTAAAAAAAAAAGTACAAATACAAATACATGTCGTGAACTAATGCAGTAAAATTAATGTACTTATTACATTATAATAATAATAATAGTGATACTTAAATTGTCAAACATATCTATTATTATGTGATTATTTATAGTATATTTTTAATGGTTAATTTCTGGTAATTTCATATTTTAGTACTTTTATAAAATGATATTATAAAAGTATCAAAGTTATATACGTATATATTCGTGCTACTGATGTGAACCAGAGTGATTTATTGACTTCAATAAATCACTCATGTTCTCATGTACTCGTTATAAAACTGATTAACAGAAATTCTGTTATCTACTGTCAAATGCTGTAATATCAGATGGCCTCTTAATGGATTTAAAATTAACTTATGAAATAGTTTCTAATTCTTAATATATATTTATATATAATAGTAATAATAATCGTTCTGATTTGTTGAAGGAAGTAAAACAGGGTTATTTTTAGAAACTTGAAGACTCGTATTATATTCTTTGCACGATAATTAGTCTACAGAAAATTCTGATATTTGCTATGTGTATAGGATAAACAGTATAGTAAATCTCACTGGATTAAAAATAGTACTCGTTTACTGCCAGGAAAAAGACGTTGTATTGTCAGAAAAAAATGTGTTTTTAGTTAAAATTTGGTTGCTTCTGAAAACTTCCTGCTACCATTACTACATATCAAACTAAAACTATACAATTCAGGAAATATTCTTGTAAAGAAAGAATAAATTTCAGTTATGCAAAACTAAATGAACAATAATTGTAGCCTTGTTTACTTGACAAGTGTTCTTAGACACGCACATTTCATTTATATTAGGGGACCGGAAAATAATGTCGTTTTGAATTAATAAAATGAAACCGGAAATTTTTGTTTAACAGTGTTTACATGGTACTTTACAAATAACCGTCTTATAAGTTACCATAAGAATATCATAAATTTTATCCAGGATAAATTTCCGATGTCAGTATTTTAATTCAAAACGACATTATTTTCCGGTCTTCCTAATACTACAATCTGTATTTAGTGACATGAAGGATTCTCAGTACAAATTATTATAATATGCGCGTTGAACATATTTCAAGACTTATGTAGTACGATGAATTTGTATCTTCACTATTTGTACACTCATATATACTTTGAACTTAGGGAATTTCAATGTAGGGCACGGAGGACGATGCAACCATGGCATGAAAATGTTATTATGTAAGTGTTAAAGGATATGAAAAATGTAAATGGTGAATGTCTGTTTAATGATGTTGGTTCGAGAATCGTGAGAGAATTCAGATACAAAAATTACATTTTGGATTATTCATGCAAAATTACATTAAGTTGAATTTCATTTATTAGTATTTTGAATTTGTTTTATTTGTTGATTCCCAAATGAAATTTGCAAAATTCTGTAAGTGAAAGAAATGAAACTGCCTTCATTTTTATTGCCTCACAACAAAAGCATACGCATAAAAATAAATAAATAAATAAATAAAATAAATAAAAAAAAGTGAAATCTAATTTTGCATACAATTTTTCTGTAGATGATTTGTTGCACAGATATTTAAAATGGTATTGTATTTAAATTAGTTATAATATGTATTCAAAAATTACGTTTATACATACCTGCCAATATTATCATTAATATTCCGTGAAACTGTTATTACACGCCTTTTTTAACACGCTTTTATTAGCTTCATTTGTATGCATGTTTGTATGTATGTTTGTAATCGCTCTAGGAGCAAACAAAAAATCTATATTGTAAAAAAAGACTTTCCCTACGTGAACGCTGCGGCTGTGAGGTAAAGGGCTATAAACCTAAAGGTCTACCGTTCGAGACCAGTCAGGGGGGATTTTTTAAAAATGGTTTTTGTATAATTCTAAATTATTTTAATTAAAGATTTAATTGTATTTAAATATTATGGTGTGTCACTAACACGATTTTCTCTTACCCTGCATTTTAATACTAAGATAGATATTTTGTGCTTTTTAGTTCACATTTCTATAAAAGCGTGTTCTTTAATTTTTTAAAAGTATCATTTTATTAAAAATTTTTTCTCATTTAAAAAAATATTTTTTTGATGAATGTTGCTTCATTTATTACTAATATTGGGAAAAAATTTGGCAATCATTAATTTTGATAATCATAAATATATGTAAAATAAAAATGTATGTATTTCAATTACCATCGCTATTATAAAACTATGAAAAACTGTCATTTTAACAAGGTTTCCATTGCACCCCCTTTTTCCAAGGACTATTTCAGCATTATGATTTAATAAGAAATGTCCTTTTTATTACATAGGCTTATTTTTTTTTTTTTTTTTTTTTTTTTTTTACAAAATTTGGTATATAATTTTATTTGTATGCAAGTTCAAAGACTGAAAATCCTGTTAAAAAATTATGTGACATACTATTTCCATTTTTGAAATATGTGGTATTTCAAAATATTGAAAGAAAAATTTCCAAAGTTCAAGCTTTAGGGAAATTTTACTAATGTATTCAATTACACAGATTAAAATTGGGAGGGATGAATTGTTTAAAAAGGAATAAGTAAATGCAATATCTAGTGTCGCTGTCATGAACATAAAATTTCTTTATCGCATTAAGCATTAAAAGAGTAATTAGTCTAGAATATTTTTAAAACATTTTGGATAAATTATGCTAAATACTTTTTAAAGAATAACTATGGTTCCCTTCTTTGAATATTTATGAAGTAAATATTTGAGTTTTGAAAACATGAAAAATGTTTAATGGCATATGCTTAAAACAAGTAAAGTTTATATCCGTTCTTTAACATATTCCTAAATCTTATATTTTTTGGTAGAAAAATATTTTTTTTTTATGCTACATTAGAACTAAATAACCTCCGAATTTTAAAATAAGAGAAAATACATTAATATATTTTTGTATGTACAGGAGAATATTAAAATGTCAATATTAAAATGTAATGCTAAATCAAATATGTATTTAAATCAAATTGTTAACTATTGATTAATGTTAAAAAAAAAAAAAAAAAATTAAACATATATGTAAGAAAAATATTATGTGATATTTGGGGATATTATATTTTTCCAAAATAATATATATATATATATATTACTCGTATTCTGCTAATTTAGTTAATAATTTTAAATACTTGGAACAGAAGTGCCACATATATTAACATAGCTGCCAGCTGTTATGATTATTTTTACACCAATATTTTTTTATAGAATTTTTCTTCATATTCAAAATAATCGAAAACTGCTACAAAATCTTATACAATTTTTCTATAAAAAGATACTGGTGTCAAAAAATCGTAACAGTTGGCAGCTATGTTAGTCGCTGAATACATACCTTCCAATGTTTTAATTGATTCCGGAGTACTTTTAGCCCCGCCTTTATTTCGCACCACTTAATTTATATAAAAATTCTCTCCCGTATATAACTTCGATAAAATAAGACAAAATTACTTTAAAAAAATAAGTGGTACGAAATAAAGGCGGGGGATAAAAATACTCCGGAATAAATTAAAATATTGGCAGCTATGTGAATATAGCCAAAGTGTAGATATGAGAGTTGATAAACCACAAAAGGACATATGTACAGAAGACAGAAATAATTTTTAAGCATTTTACGGGAACATTAATATTTTAATAAAAAAATTCGTAATTATTTATTACAGGGCTGTCACCGACGACTTATATATATATATATATATTTATTTTTTGGTCCTTTTTTTTAAACATAAAATTTATTATCTATTTTCACAAATACATTAGCACGTAGCCTGCATAAATATATTATAAATTTTTTGTTATAGAAATAGTGGTACGAAGTTATTAAAAAAAGTGTCGTCTGTGGAAGCTAGCAACACTGTTATGACATTATATATTATCTATACAGAACACAAGTGAAATCACGCATGTCACAAGTATTAAAATTACGGACGGAATTTACTGCAAAAATTAAAATAATGTTTAATATGTGGAAAAAGGTGGTTTTATACACAAAATGTTTTTCTTAAAATATATATTTATAGTTTTTCGTCATATATCTAATAATGAAGCTGAAGTAAGAGTACAAATGTAAATTCAAATTTATCAGAAAATATTTAGTTAAATGTTTTAAACGAAATGTTTAATTTAATAAAGTTTCATTTATTCAAATATTCAATAATTAGAATATAGTTTTCGCCCACATATTATTATTAAATTTCAATACAACTGAAAGTTCTTTTAGCGAAACTTTATACTATAAACATTACGTGAAACTAATAATATAGTGTCATATTTTTATGTAGTTTATAGAAGCAAAGTGGTCTGCATGCATAACTATACACACGTTTTAATTAAAATATTTATTATAAAAAGTGAAATACTTTTTTTTTTCTTTTACTTACGATTTTCATTTTTGAACGTAAAGAAAACTCAAACTATAGTCAATAATTATTGTAAAAAAAAAAAAAAAAAAAAAAAAAATTACAATGTTATAAAAAATAATTTATTATTTCCACAATAAATATTTACAGCTGCAAGAAGTTGAAATGTTAAAACTTTAAAAAGTGTAATTATAATAATCATAAAGTTTACATTTGAATTTATTTTTAGAAATCATTTAAACTATAAAAGAAAGATACACGATTTTGAAGATAGACACATAAATAGACTTTTGCTATTTAAAATTACATTTGATTTAATTTAACATGCGGTTTTGCAAATGAAAATTCATTTTTCTAAAAGAAAATAAAAATCTTCATTCATGTGTGAAATTTATAAATGCAATGTTAGATGAGAGAGAAAAAATTAATAATTACGACAAAAGCATATGCATGATTATTTTTACTCTTAATTTACATAAAAAAGTAGCAAAGTTAAAAAAAAAAAAAAAAAAAAAACAATTAGCGGATGAATAATTGCCAAGCTGCTTCAATTAATTTCAGCTGGGTTAAAATATTTTTCTTGGTATCGTGGCTTGCTTTGATGGAATATGTGGTTAATATATTCAGCTAATCGGTAAAAAAAGGAATGTAATTAAAAAAAAAATATTTATTTTCGAAAGAATATAAATCTTGAAGATTCACAATTTAATTTACTGCAATAGATATATATCATATGTAGGCATAGCTGCCGATATTTTAATTTATTCCGGAGTATTTTTAGCCCCGCCTTTATTTCGTACCACTTATTTTTTAAAAGTAATTTTGCCGTATTTTATCGAAGTTGTAAATTGAAGAATTTTTTTCTATGAATAAAGTGGTGCGGAAATAAAGGCGGGGCTAAATGTACTCTGGAATAAATTAAAATATTGGCAGTTATTTATGTAGGGTGTTTCAAAAAGGACATCCCGACTTTGAAATGACTTAATTTTTAAAAAGTGATAGATGTAAAAATGAAAGAATCGACACTGGTTTTAAAACTAGTTATACGACTCGCCAAATAATACTTCGATATTGAATGAAAGACAGCTATAGTTTCTCAGTTTGCTTTAATTTGGTTTGCCGCCCTAAGGTCGATGTTTGCACAATTAGACTAATTATGAGGAAAACTACAATTTAAAGTGTATTCCGAACCTCTAGTAGCATATTCAGGCCTAAACAGGGACTTCAATTTAGCAGTTGCAATTGAAGGCTAGATCTCGAATCATTCAGTCACCAGATATACATACATTTGAGATTGCATACATTTTCTCGTTTGCAACAGTAGGGAACGTGACTCACCGCAATTTCCATTTCTTTTTGCACTACACAAATTTTCCTATTTTAATAGAAGAATCGTCTAAGAATTAATCGCAGCATTTGTAATATTTGCTTCTTTGAATTTCCTATACTGTCTTCTCTAATACAACTTATTGTCAAAAATGAACAGCAGAATTGCCAGACGATTGAGTGTACTTTTGATTACTTAGCACTGTTTTTGTAGTGCCATCTGTAGGTGATTCTTCTAATTTTCAAAAATCGTATATTCAAAATTCCAGATCTTCCTATTCAATAAAACTCTTGTTTCATATTTTTATTCATCATTGAATAAAAACTATGTCATTTCAAATTTGGGGCGCTCATTTTAAAGCAGCCTCTATATCTACTATATATTAGTTTACTAAAGTAGATGCTTACTGTAATGCTATAGAGTAGTTCAGTATATAATGTCATTTATTCTAGAAAGATTTAATTCAAATTATTCTAGAATAAAAAATAAAAAATAAAATTACTAATTTGAAAAAAGCTACATAAAATAAAAATAAAAAAGTTTTTTAACGAGATGTGTACATTTTCCTTGTTTGTGTTAAATATGTAATGTTCATAAATTATACTCACCATGTGTTACGCTTTTCGCTATCGGAAAATTTCAAAGACACTCTTCATATATTTTTGAAACAGTTTTCACTGTTTTCATAAAATATAATTTTATATTAAAATTTTCCGGAAGTCAAAAAGCGTAAATGTTAGTAAGTATAATAAGTGCATATTAACATTTTGGTATCAGGTTTTATTTACACATTTCATACAAGTTGAAGTATTTTAGTATTATCAGGATGGAAAAAAAGCGCAGTTTTGTCACCCGTTACTATAATCAGTGCTGCCAGATTTGAGGGAAATTTTTATTCAACAGCCACCGTTAAATTTTACTTGTATCAGTTACCTAATTACATAGACGATTTCGGTAAAAGTTGTTTCGAAACAATAAGGAAACCGTTTCAATTATAATTTAGTGGTGGGTGTTAAATAAAAATTTCCCCCAATCTGGCACCACTGGCTATAATATTAATCGCCCAACTATTAGATTACCAGTATTATTTTATTTCTTTAAAATTGCTTCAGTTTAAAAAAGATAAAAACTTTACTTATAAATAGGAGTCTGAATTTCTGTAGTTAAACATGCCCTTGCAATACACCAAAATTAAATATAAGTTTTCTGATGCAAATATGTCAAAATAACTTTTTTTCTACATACCGTAATTTCTGGTAGGTACTCCGCAGGTTATATAATCAGTTTTGCACCAGAAATTTCAATTGATAAATAAATTCATATTTGTACGAGCTCTTCCTTCGAAAAAGTATAGATTTCTCTATTAAATAAAATTTCTGGTGGAGAAATGACACATCTTACCTGCGGGTTATCTACCCGAAATTACGGTACTTTCCTCCCCCCCCCCTCAAAATAGTGAGGGGAAAATGCGCATTTTGCAATTTTCAGGCATTTCTGTTCTTTATTACACAAGTAGAAATTTCACTGATATTCAAATTACACTTTAACTTCAAATTAAACATGCAAATGAAAGAAATATTATAATAAAATTATTAACTTTATATCAATATTTAATTTAACGTGAAATAGCCCTTGATGACAAATCTTTGAAATTTTAAAATATCGAAGAGAGATTACTAAATTTTAAACATAAATAGTTCATGGATGCAATATAATTTATGATTTCTAAAGAAATAACATTAGGTATACCAGAAAGTTCTGTCGATTGAATTAAAAACTGTTACCGGAATTTTTTCATGGAAATATATATATATATCTTTTATGAATTAATTATTTCCGAAGTTTGGCGAAATATATAAGTATTTTAAAATAAAAAATTTCTGATGCAAACATGTCAAAATAACTTTTCATGTATTTGATTTTTTTTACCTCAAAATAGTGAGAAAATGTGAGTATTTACATTTTTCGGGCATTTATTTTCTTTATTACACAAGTAGAAATTTCACTGTTATTCAAATTACACTTTAATTTTAAAATAAACATGCAAGTGAAAGAAAAATTATAATAAAACCGTTAACTTAATATCAATATTTAATTTAACGTTAAATGGCCTTTGGTGACAAATCTTTGAAATTTTTAAAATATCAAAGACAGACTACTAAATTTTAAATATAAATATTTCATGGATGCAATAAAGTTTATGATTTCTAAAGAAAAAGTAATAGGTGTATAAAAGAAAGTTCTGTTGTTTGAATTAAAAACTCTCACCGGAATTTTTTCAACGAAAATAGATATATAACTTTTATGATATATATTTGCAAAATATATAACTATTCTAAAATAAAAATTCCTAGTATCATTTTACTAATTCAAACCAACAGAACTTTCCTATGCATACATTATTTCCTAATACATATTATGAGTTGACAATAGGCTTGTAAACAATGATTTGTAAACATTGATTTACATGTTAAAAAAAAGGTTGGTAATTGATACATTAATACATTAGTGAGAATATATCTGGTATTTTGTTAAAAAATATTTAACTGAAACTGCATGAACCCCCCAAAAACATAAATATTTTTTTCTGTAATTATTAAATAACACATACACACACATATGTATATATTTATGTGTGTATGTGTGTATATATAAACGCCAGTACATAATAATAAAATGATAAATGTTTTATTTAAGGAAGTATTAAGAAAAACTATTACTTCATCGGAAACTAAAATATAGCGTATAGATATATAAAAACTAATTTTAAAGAAAAATGCTTGTTTAAGTATAGCTTTAAAATTTGATATTTTATTGATAAAAATTTTCATTGACTAACCAATTTTAAAATACGTTTTGAATCAATCTATCAAAATGTCTACGCATGCCGCTAGTTGTATTGTAGAGCTTTTAGCCGTCCATTAATTGAATACTAATTTTTGTATGTACAAATCATAATTTTATTGAACAGAAGAAAAGCACTGCAGGCGATTACTGAAATTTACTAATAAAAAATTAGTATTTAATTAAGGGACCCTTAAAATCTCGGTTATTTGCGCACTTATCGCTCTGTGTATATACATTTAAATATTTACGTGTCCACTTAAATTTGATTTGAATATTACTTATTCATTCAAAATAAGAATAATAAATTTGTACAACTCAGTAGCATAAATATTTGCTGATGCTTATGCAACTTTTTTTTCTATACAAATAAATAAATAAATATATATATAAAAATAATACGAAACCCAGATACACTACACACACATAGCTATACTACACACACACACATTTCATACATATATATATATATATATATATATATATTTTTTTTTTTTTTTTTTTTTTTTTCACAAATATTTGGACTACCAAAATCCGATAAAATTATCTCTATTTAGATTGTGCATAAGTTTTATATTTTTAATATCCGACTACTTTAATTATATCAATATCATTGTTAACAGTAATAATAATAATAATAAAAACTGCATATGGTATGATGCTACAGTAAATTAAAACAGAACTTTACTTTGGATATATGCTATTTCTGCAGTTTATTTTAAGACTAAAGTTACTGTGTATTTTCCTAGGAAATTTTTAATTATCATAATAACGTTTAAATCGTTACGTAAATACTTGTATATTAGGGGGACCGAAAAGTTATCAAAATTTCTGCCTTTTTAAATTAATGTATTGACACCGGAAATTTATACTCCATAATATTTAACATAGTCTCTGGTAATTTTAAGAAGGTTTGGTTACTTTTCGGTCCACCTAATATTTATATATATACTTCATTTGATTTAAATTCGGATTACAAAGCAGTTTTAAGTTTTAATCATAGTAACAAATTAATCCTTAATTTGATTAATTACGAAAGAAGTAAATCTGTTTCTACCTAGTGGTCAACATTTTCAAATGAATGTATTTTTAAATTCACTTCTTACTTGTTTAGCTCTCACAACAGTTCATCCTTTTATATTGGTTGACATAATATTTTAAAAAATAATGACATTATTTTTAAAGACTAGGTTTAAAAAGTCCAAGAAGATCCGAGAAATTAAAATTAGAATTTTAACACTTATATTCAACTATGTTATAATTAGTCAAACAAGCTTTCAATTTTCAATGTTCTTAACAAAACTGTACTCATTAAAATTTAAAAAAGAAGTTTTAAAAATATTAAATATACACAAAAATAAGCTTAATAAAACGAGTCTTGCGGATAATTAAAGAAAAACTTCATAATAAAAAATCTCAAATCTGTTAACTATGAAATAAAAATTCAATCGCTGTAATTTAATCCTTTTTTTTTATTTATTTATTTGTTAACGATCCCCTTGATCGTGATTCTCGCATAGGAAAATTTTATTACTATTTTTATACAATAATTTTAGACATCACTAATATAGGTGAAATCCGTTGATATGCATTCGAAAAAGTTTCTGTATAAAAATTCTGGTATCCAAATTTTTCTTTGAGAGAACTCTGTCCCAGATATTTCATATGCATTGTTGTGGGACTAAACTACAAGCATCAAGGTGCGATATTACGATAATTTTGAGAATTTTAAAAAACATGCCGATATTTAAGTATATATATATATATATATATATATATATAAACAAATGAATTGAAAAAAATATATGTCTTAAAGTGAAACAAAGTGAAACAAAATTAAATACTCTTTCTGTAGTATAAAAAATTAATTTTTTAATTCTTTAAAATTTGGAAAAATAAAATATCTTGAATTCTTTTAATTCAAAATTGTACTGTAATAATATATTTAATACGCAATTCAAGAAAATTTAATTATTAAAAGCAATTTCATTTATACAAAAACATTAAAATGCTAATGGAATTATAGATGCCGTTAATGTGTAAGTATGGAAAAGTTTTACTGATTTAAACAAATATTTTCTTAACATTTGAATAATAAGTTTAAATAAGATAAATCATTTTTCATTTTTAAATAAACTTATTTTTATTTTACCCGTTTCAAACCAAATGTTGTTTGAATTTCCTAAATATATTGTTCTAGTTGAAACATAATTTTAAAATATAAATTATGTTTTGTATAAAATTATTTTATTTATTCCAAACTATGGATCGGTAACTTTTATTTTATATTATCAAATTCTTGTTTCTATAACTTCATAGTCTCAAAAATAGTGGTTCAAGCAGGTGTGAAAATTAGGCTAATATCATTAACGATATATATATATATATATATATATATAAATTGAACTGATATATATGTGTGAATGGCGATATTTATTAAATCGCCAATTCAATGTTATTAGTATGGAAGTAAATTGCAATTCAAAAATTAATTTAAAATTAATTAATTTTCAAAGTTATGAGTATGCTTTTTATGAATTAAAAAAATTAATTATATGTATAGTAAAAATTACATTCCTTATTAGGAGAAAACAAATATTAATAATAACTATAATTACTGCGGTTTCATACCATTCAGCCAAGATGTTACAAAGTAAAAATGTATTTTATACCAGTATTTAAAAATAACAAACTTCATATTATTTAATTGCAGATAATTTCGATGCCAATAATAATAATAATTAAAGTAATTAAAAAAAAATTTCTTTATCAGAATTGCCAAGTTTCTTAATTTATTTCACAGAATCTTCAGCCCCGACTTTTTTCATATCATTTTTCTATAAGAATATATTTTTCTTATTTTATTGTAGAGTTATGCGTTACAGAAAATTATTCTATAAACATACTTGCCAACATCCTAATTAGCATCGTTATCCCCGCCTTCTTTTATACACCAATAATTTTTCAGAGTATTTTTCATCTTATTCAATCGTAATTGCATTTGGAGTATATTACTCTAGAAATTTTTTGGTGTGAGGAATAGGGTGGGATTAACAACACTACGAAATATTAATTAGGATGTTGGCAAGTATGTATAAATTAGGTGGTGTGGAAATAAAGGTGGGGCTAAAAGATGCTCCATAATAAAATAAGGAACTTCTCAACTCTGCTTTATGAAGATTACGAGCAATCCGTAAGGACTTGGCACCACGAGAAACATTTAGTGTTTAAAATATTAAAATGTAATTTTTAAAGTGAAATTTGGAAGCAATAGATCAGACAAATTTATAAAAGAACATTTTTTTAAACTTTCGACATATATGCACTTATACATAATTTTATTACGTGCGTTTTTCTCTTCGTGTATACAAAAATGATTAGATGTAACGACAAGGGTTATTATTATAATTCTTTTAACTATGACTTCTTGAATACTAAATTAGTTGTTAGATTTTTCGGAGTTAGAGAAAAAAAAATCTTTTTTAAAATATGAAGAATACTATATAAATATATATATATATATATATTTACATATATATCTTTATATGTATATATATAAGAACCTCAGTATTTTTAACGAAAAATAAATAAATAAATAAATGAAAATAAATAAATAAAGATTAAATGTCATTGAAATAATTAGCAATTTTTTTGACAAAGTAAATATATTAAAAAGTTTTATATTTGATCAGATTGAAAAAAAGAGAGAAAAAAAAAAAAAAAAAAAAAAAAAAAAAGAAAGAAAAAAAAAAGTTTAGAATTCTAAAATATTTCATTTATTTATTTATCTTCTTTTTTTTCCAGATCATTTACTTTTTATTTATTTATTTATATTAATATATATATATATATTTGCATTCTGCTAACAACATTTTGTGGTTTGAACTTTCTGAACATTTTGTATAAGAGTACAGGATTTCATAATTTTAGAACAAATAATTAAATAAAAAATCTCTATATATAACGTACTTTTTTAATACTGAAAGTTCAAGTTATTAATGTGAATACAAATATTAGTTATCTACAAAAATTTAAAACATCAAGTACTTCAATAAGGTAACCCAAATAATTTCTTTGAGTAAATAATGAAATGTTTGTTACAAAATCATTTACAACGGAATGGTATAAATTTACGCCAAATATGCAAATGTGTCTAATATATACTCACTAGGGAAAATTATATAATAAATATTCTATAACTTATTAATGTATATTCATAGACACGAAGCTTTAATGTTTTCATTGTATTCATTGAAAACATTTATTGTTCCCTTTACACCATAAATTAAATTTCAACTTATATTTGATAGATAATATAAATAAGTTAATGAATAAGTAGTGAAATGCAAATTTCTTATTCATAATAATGTAACAATTATATTCATTTGGTGTTTATGAATTATTTTATTTATTAGTTATGTCCTAAATTATTCTATAATCGTTTAATACATTTGACGAAACTTAATACAATAAAAGTTATGAAAGCGTTAAATAGGGAATTACCATAAATTAATTATGTAGTATATCTATAATGTGTAGAATGAAATAAATTAAATATTGAGATACATGAATTTTGAATTTATTTCAATTTTTTTTACAATTGTAGTATTTTATTTTTCTTTGATTGAATAATTTCTTGAAAAACATTAGCCATTACAACTTTTTTGTGGATAATATTTACTTTGTGTCTGTATAATTTTAAAATGAAGGTAAATGTAAATGAATTTATTAAGATTTTCTGTAACATATATTAAAATAAAATTTTAATATTTAGTACAGAAATTAATAAAATGCAAATATTATTACATAATAATCTCCAATAATTAATTGTTCGTTTCAGATTTGATTAGATTACCATCAAATTAAAAGCATTTAAAAAAGTATCATAAAAGTTATAAATTTTTATGCAGTTACATATATTTATAAATTTCACATAAGTAAAGAATCTATATTTTTTCATTGAACAGTTATTAGTCTTCCTTGGTTTACTATGAAGACATATCAAAGATTTTTAGGTTACGATTTATTGAGTAGTCGTGTTACGTGATTAACAAATGCGAAATAGATTTTTTTTTTTTTTTTTTTTCTGTAACATAACAAAAAGAAAAAAAAAAAAAAAAAAAAAATTGAAAAGTTAATTAACGTTCATTCAAAAATTTTTAGTTATGAACTTCATTTATTTTCATATTTATTAAGACGTAGCTTTATTTATTTATTTATTTATTTATTATTATTATTATTGTCTTTAATTTGCAATATACAGAAAAAAAATATTTGTTAAAATAAAATAATTAATGAATTATTTTTTATTAGTTGTATCACAATTATAATTTATCTTCTAGCAATTGAATTCGAGAAATATATTTCTTATTAAGTAAAAATTCTACTTAATTGAGCAATTACGTTTTTTATTTTTTCCCCTTTTGACGTTAGCACTAAACAGTAGAATTATTCGTACGATAAAAACTGAAATATTTTTGTAAAATGATATATGATTCCACATCAGAAACTAAAAGTGAAGTGAAAAAAAAAAATATATATATTATATTTTTAAATCTGTTTAATAAAAACTAATTTAATAAATATACTATCATCAATAATGAGTAATTTAAGGAAATGTGTTCGGCACTGAATACATTTTTAAATGAATAGATCTACTCTATGTTAGAAAATACAATACGTATTTGGCAAGCAAATATTGTTTAAAGAAAAATATACTTACGACTATGTGCAATATGACTATGCGCAACTCCAATTGTAGTAATTATCAGAAACATCCGATGCACAAACATGTATTTCATTGATGAAATAGATGAGTTTCTGCTGAAAGCCATATCTTAATTATAAACAATAATCTGCAGTAGCATTTTTTTTTTTTATTCCAGGAAATATTTGAATTACCACACAGAACTTCCCGTTTATTACAAAATCATTCTTTTAGTTATTTGTCAACTCTTTGGATTTCAATCATGATATATAATTACAAAAACATGATTTATCTAAGCCATTAAATACGCACAAAATTAATTAACTGGTTAGTTGGAAAGATTTATAATTATTCATATATAAAAGTTTATTATATATGTTGATAAGATTGTTATTTCATTTTGTCAGTTTCCATTCAACACAAATCTTAATAAATGTACTATAGGATTTCCATTATAGAAATACTTATCAATTATATCTTTTGAAACAAATTATTTATATACTATCTTTTGCTTTCTTTCATTTTTTACTAATTTAGCATTGGTAAGATTAGTTGAGGTAAAATGTTGATTTCCTACAAAATTCTTATTTTAGTTTTAAAATTATATACAATATTTTGTTAATTGAATGTTTCAATAAATCCAATATCCAAAAAATACCGCTGTTTTATTTTAAGTTTGTTTGATGAATAAAAATTTAATTTAAATCACACATAAACATTCTGCTGTTTCAAACTTATTCCAAAACAAGATTTGTCCTTTTTATACATTCTTAGCTGCTTCTCACAATTATACGATTATTTACTTTTCTTAGTAAATAATAATCTAGATAATAATTTCGGTAAAGTCAGTTTTTATGAAGAGAAATTGATATTGTTATCTATTTTTCCCCCCACCATAGAGCGATTATTTCTCGCACCTTTCTTCTACGACGAGCGGGACAAGGAGGGATTGTGACAATTTTCAGAACTCCGGGAGAACCGAAGGAACACAACTGGATGGTTCAATGACGTCTAACGGGTGAAAGGGGATGCTTAGAATGCACGTGCTTATATGTTCCCCATCGCGATCCGAGAGCCTGCGCACTGAGTACAGTTTTCTCAGCCGAGTTTCACGCGGTGTAAGCGCCAGTAAAGGGAAGGAGAAATTCTTCTCTTCGATGTATTTATGTATTTTCTTTTTCTTTTCTTTTTTTTAATCTGGTATATTTTTGTAAGTGAAGGGTGATGGAGTATCACTAGAAGTGTTTGTTAATGTTGTCAGTTTGTATTTCGAGAGTTGTTAGGAAAGAAAAAAAAAAATCAACTAACCGAAAGCATTATATTATTTATTTATGATTACCAGAAATACTTCACATAAAAGTTTTTCATTCATTTTTACCGCTTTTGTCGGATATTTGTGTAGCACATTTTTTTTTTTTTTTTTTTTTTTTTAATTTTTATTTCTTATGATATATATAGAATTAAGTTATTTAATATTAAGTAAAACTTAATACACTAAACTTTAATTATCACTCCGGGAAAAAAAAATGAAAATACATATAAATATTAAAAAAGAATACTAAATTGTAAACCATTAATTAAGAGCGAAAAATAAGCAGTTCCTTTTTTCTTTTTCTTTTTTTTTTTCTATTTTCTATTTTTTTTTTTTAAGTTATTTTTCTTGCTGATAAAGAAATTACTATAAAAAATTATCTTGAAGTATTACGTTATTCTGATAGCTTAAATTAAAAGGGGTACCAGTTTATATCTACAATATAATTAAGATATACAAATAATGAAATGCCTCAAAAATTACTTTATTAAAATTAAATTGTTAGCATTTAATTTATTGTAATGAAATTTTGCATGAATATACACTTTTTTTTTTTTTTTTTTTTTTTTTTTTTTTTAACAGCAAAAATAAGAATAAAATGTAAAGAACACTTTTGAATTGCACACAAAGCATGATACAGTATTTTTATCGAATTATCCCATAAAAAGTAAATGATAATAAATAATGAAGTATTTATAAGCTATAATTTAGATAAGTATACTAAAAAAAACTGATTAATTAACAATGTTACCAAATTTAGGGATTTTTTTTTTTTTTAATCAATTATGACCAGTAATTTTGAGTAGTGATATTTGTTATACATAACAGCGGAGTTGCCACACTTTAACCCCTTACTTGATGACGAAAAATTTCAAGATTCGATTTCCAGTGCCACCATTTTTCACACAGGCGCGTGTTGTCATGCGTTCACTGTTCCAGAAACATTCCCCTCCCGATTCTTTCCACTCCACATTTTCTTTGAAATAAGTAAATCCATCGAAAACACTATCATGGTCATTTAATTGCATTCCAAAGCCGTGAGACTAGTTTCACTGGTAGTAGCGTAACGCAAAGGATCATACTTATGCAAGACGTATATATACGCTCAGGGCAGTTAACGCAGCGGCATAGCTGGACGAATATATACGCCGGACGAATATATATTAAGAGCATACTTGCCAATATAGTAATTAATATTCCGTAGTATCGTTAGCTCCGCCTTCTTTTTCACACCGGTATCTTTTTAGAGTATTTTACCTCTTATTTAATCGTAATTGCATTTGGAGAATATTACTCTAAAAATTTATTGGTGCGAGAAAAAGGGCGAGACTGAGAAGACTACGGAATATTAATTAGGATGTTGGCAAGCATGGTTAAGAGGTTAATTTATTCTGGAGCATTTTTAGACTGGCCATTATTTCACACCACTTTCTTATTAAAAATAATTTCTTCTTAATTTACGGCAGTTGAGAAATTTATTCTATAGATAAAGTGGTGTGAAATGAAGGAGGAGTTAAAAATGCTTTGGAATAAATTCAGATGTTCTCGCCTATGATAACAGACGATTATTTTTCGAAATAATTAGGCAAACTTTACAATTTAAATTTGTTGGTGGCTATTGAATAAAAAAATCGTTAAATTTCACAACACTGTTTATTATTGCATGCATCACTGGCGCTTGGATTATCAAAATGTTATGTTACTATATATGTTACGTTTTTGGATTTTATTCAAAATTTATTCAAATGTTTGAAAGATATTTTACAAAGAAATTCAATTTAAACTTAGCAAAAAATATATGTTACATCAGTAAGTTTGTTTTTCCTACAAATAACAAATGTAATTAATTAAAAGGTCGGTAAACTGCATTTAAATAAGCAAATAAAAATTAAATTTAATACATGTACTAAAATGTTAAAAAGAAAATGGTTTTATTATGTTTATAACTATTTGATTTATTTAATACATAAAAGTCATGTTACTGTGAGAGGAATGTTAATATCACATAGTGAAAAACCAGCATCACCTTGCTTAGTTATTTATTAAAAATCTTCTGCACATATTACAATTAAAAATAATTAAAGAAACACCATTTAAAATATATGCAGCATAAATAAAAAAATAATAATAAATCTAGCTGAAAAGGTTTCAAGATTTTTAGCAATCAGTAACTTTTAATAAAATTTATTATTAAATTTCTGTAACAGTTTTAATTAATAATATTCTGTAAAAGAGCAAAATATTCGTGTTAAAATAGTTCTTACATACTGCTTTAATTACAAATTTAAAAGAAATATTTTCATTATATCAAATCAGGGGCCATTTTTTTAGTACACTCTTACAAGGTAGGTCTCCTTATAACGCATACTCAGAATAGTGTGAAGAAAAAAAATTACAGAGATACTACTCACATAGGTAATAAAAGATCAGTTACATTTATCGGCGGAATCCCACTAAAAAAGCTAAAAATAAATAAAAATAAAATACTTTCAAATATTTGGCGCAAAAACACAAAGTGCACTCGATTTGGCGAGCCCTCCCCCCCCCCCCCCAAACGCAAGTAACTTTAATGCGTTTAAGAATTTCTTGCAAAACAAATCTTTGCGAATAGCGTTATAGTAAATATAATTTGAAATTAACCAATAAAAGAGTTACCTGTTTCTCATTCAAGCATGTACAGCATGTGCATGCGGTCTTTTATTAAAAATATTTCGTTTTAGCTTTGAAACCCCTTTTTTTTTTTTTTTTTTTTTTTACCTTGCGAGTTTATATTTAAACTGCTGTCAGATACACGTTTAAGTTATACAGATCTTTTTTCATTGGTAACTGAAAAGTTTTCTGTATTTTGCAAGTTGCAAATATTTATTTTTAGTTAAAGTTTAAAATGAATTTTACAATTTTAATGTTAATTTTTTTTTTATTATTATTAAAGACTTTTTTATTAAATGTCGTTGGAAATTAGCATGTACAAAGCTGTTTGGATGCTGTATAAACAATAAATGTAAAAAGTATATATATATATGGCACTCACAAATGTTACAAAAGAAGAAATTAGGGAAAACAAAATGTTGAAATATTTAAAAAACAATATGATTGTGTAAGTTATGAAAAATTTGAAGGCATTCCTTATAATGATATCCTTCGTCTAAAAAAATATCGCAAAATTCCGATGGAAATAAGTATATTATCGAATTGCCTCTTAAGTATATGAAACATGAAAATAAAAATATATATACATCCTGGGACTATAAGAAAGCCGTAAATTACTTAGCATAACGTGAATTCTGGAAATCCATGTCGCAGTTTAAAATGTGTCCAAACAAAGTTTAATTGTGTAGGAAAAAAAAAAAAAAAAAAAAACGTCAATTGTAATATTTAGAAAAACAAATAGAAAATGTAACTAATCGTAAAGAAATAAAGGAAGAAATAATTTTTTTTTTTCTTGGGAGGGGGATGGAATTACATCTTTTAACGAAGTATCCTTCGATAACAAAGCGTAAGATGGTTATACAAATATATATATATATATTATATTTGTGCATTTTTTATTATCCAAAGACTTGTTTTACTCCCGCTCCAAATCTATGATTATTATTTAAACTCATTAAGAGATTAAAAGCTTTAATTCTTTACAATTTTCCATTAAAATTTAGTTTAAAGTTTGAATAAATTAACAAAAGACACACAGTTAAAAAATTGCAGTTATACAAATGCATTTTTATTTATTTATTTATTATTATTATTAATTTTTTTAAGTAAATTATAATAAAGTTATAAATTAAGTTTGAAATTATATTTACCCATTTAAATTTTCATCTAAACTACTGCTTGCGAAATCAGTATTTTTCAAAAACACAAAGTCACTGCCGTTTACCATTATTTCATTTCCACATTGTTATGTACATTCTTTTTAATTTATTATGCTATATAAATAAATGTGAGTGCTGTTTTACTTTGTCCATAATATTTAAAGCTCAAGTAAAACTTAAACTGTTTAACCCCTTATCGCGCGGTGTCCTCGCTGCAAGGACTCAAAACTTAAGATCTAGTTGCAAAAATTCATCCCAGAATTTTTTTAGCAAAAATTTACGTTTATAACGTATCGGAAAAAGCCGTTTTTTTTAACCTTGAAATTTAAAATTTCTTTTAGTTTAATTTAGTTCATGAATTCCGGTGGCAGTATAATTTAAATGATCCGAATTGTTTTGCGCCGCAAAGGGTTAAATATTTTACGTTAAATTAAAAGGTTGTATAATTTGATCTTTAAGTTTATTTATAAATATATATGACAAAATTGTAGTCATAAAATCTCTTTAAAGTAACATTTCTTAACCCTCCTAGTGCTGATCGTTTCACTCTTAAATGCTAAGCATTTTTAAGGCACCGTGCAGATATATTTTTAAATAATTATAATTAAAATCGATTGATATCTCGATTTTACGAGTTGTTATATAGATTTTACGAATCGTCTCACTGCGTGACGATAGCACTCTAGCGGGGTCCGAATCGTCTCGCAGCGAGACGATAGCACTTCGAGGGTTAAACTAGTTCAGTACGAAAAGTACGGAAATCGTTTTTCTGTAATGAGTATTTATTAAAAAACAGTTTTGTATCATTTTTCATTGTGTCGCCAACGAGCGATAAATAGCTAAAAATTGGACATTTTCAATATTTTTTTTACAGACGATAGATATTAATTCCGCCGGATTTTTTTTATAATCATATTGTACATAACCTCATAAGGAGAGTATTCTGTAATTTTTTCAAAATTATTTGCGTATACGCCTATGGAGACTTTCCTTGTCAGAAATAAGAACTTTTCGCCTTTTTTTCCCACCACTAATTTCTTGCAGAAATACTTCTGGTATATTCATAGTAATGTGTCACGATTATACAGGGTAGAGATAATTTTATAAAAATAGTGGTAGCAATAAATTTGAAACTTTCCCATTCATGAGAGTGTCCTGAAAAAAGTGTGGAGAGTACGACCCCTGTGAAATATATGCAAGGGAAAAATTTGGCTGGCCAAATCGAGACTAGAAAATTATAACGTGCGTGATGTTATAATCATGTATTTCGAATTCACTTTGTGATGAAAACGATAATTTTTCCTCTTTCGAAGTTGTGATAGATAAGACGTACACATGACAAAAGTTATTCTTATTTTTAATTATTCTATAGAACAATTCTCTATTTTTAAAAATTAAAAATACAGAAGTATTTTTTATCAGGATTGCAATATGCATATTTTAGGCACATACACTTAATAAATTTTGGTCAGGATTGTTTAAATATAATGATTTTGATATTTAAAAATTGATTAAATGATATATATATATATATTCTCAGTGGTACAAATATAGAATATGGGTTAAAATTGTCTTATCTATCTAAGCATAGATACCAACATTTTAATTTATTCTGGTGTATTTTTAGCTCTGCCTTTATTTCCGCAACATTTTATTTATCGAAAAACTTTCTCCAATATATATCTTCGACAAAATAAGAAAAAAAATTATCCTTAAAAAATAAGTGGTATGAGAAAAAGCAGGGGGCTAAAAATACTGCGGAATAAATTAAAATGTTAGTATCTATGTCTATGTATCTATAGATGTCAACATTTTAACTTATTCCGGAGTATTTTTACCCCCGTCTTTATTTCGTGCCACTTTATTTATAGAAAATTTTTCTGGACTATATAACTTCGATAAAATAAGAAAAAATTACTCTTAAAAAATAAGTGGTATAAAGTAAAGGCAGGGTTAATAATACTCCGAAATAAATGAAAGTGTTGCCACCTATGTGTATCTAATTATTTATATTAATAAAATCAGACTTTTTCTGTAAGTTTCACAGAATCAAATCATTTTACAATATCTTCGCGTTTCACAGTTCATAAAAGTCAAAAAGGATTTCAGAAAATTTTCTGGTGTGTTTGTGCGTGTTTGTCGTTGTGTCTGTATATTTGTAACGCTTTTTTTTTTTTTTTTTTTTGTCCGGGCATCACGTGAGAACGGCTTGACGAAATTCAACAACACTTGGCAGGGATTTAGGTCTGTACCTAGCTTAAAATTTTATCTATCAAACATTAAATTTAGATCTGATTTAAAGCTATGGGTAAAAAAGACATTATATACAAGGTTATTATTAGTAAAACGCTTTAGATTGGGAAAAAAATGCGCTATCTTTTTACGTTTTAGACATCAGAGAGCCCCAAAATGTATTCAGAATATTTTCACTGTGTGCATGGGAGGGGTGGATGTATATAGAACGTTTTTATTGGACCGTTTATCACGTGAAAATAACTGAATGGAATTCGTTGAACTCGGCTGATGTTTGGATCTGTAGCCCATTTAAAGTTAAATCCACAGACCATTTAAAAATTTTAATTAGATTCACAGATATGAGCAAAAAACTCTTCTGTAACCAATTAAAAATTATACCTAGTTATTTAGATACAATAAAATGGTTATATTTCACAAATAACTCGACTCTTTATTCGTTGTTGTTTTGTTTTTTGATGTAAGCTCTTCGTTGTCTTACGCAGACAATACCTTTCCTCATTTTTGAAAGTTCTTTTTAAAATTTATATTGCATTTTAACAGTTAGTTTGTTTTGTATTAAAAAAAATATATATATATATCGCAAGAAATGGTAATTAGACGTTCTGTGAAAAGCTTTAAAGAAAGATATGTAAAAAGGGGATCTATTACATTTCCCAGGTAAGATTTTTTAAAATATATATTTTATTATTTCGTACTTTTTATGTTAACAATTGCATGTATTATTCAGGAGTCATACTCTCCGCTTTTTTTTTTTTTTTTTTTTTTTCAGAACATTCTCATGTGTAAAAAATTTTAAAAATTATTGCTACCACTATTTTTATAAGATAGTTTCTACTCTGTATAGTCAGGGCATATTTCTATAAATATACCAGTGGTACTTCTGCATGAAATTAGTAGTAGCGCAACAGGCGGATATTTCTTATATTTGAGAGCGACATGATAAAATGGCGAGTTACTTCGGTGAAAATTTCAAATTTCGCCAGAGTAGAACGACTGCTGTTCAAAAATATAACTATTTTTTCTGTTTTATTACGCATATAAGTGATTCCATATTATCGATAACGGATTGAAATACCGGATTCAATATTCTATTATCAAATCGAAATAACGTACCATATTTTAAAAGCTAATCCAATAACCATAAGAACTATCAGAAACTGCTTAACCCTTTCAGTCGCAGTGTTCCCGCTGATGGAACACCTAATTTTAATTCTCAAGTGCAAAAACTCATCCCGGAAATTTTTTAGTAAAATTTACATTTATAAGATAGCAGAAAAGGCCCTTTTTTCAACGTGAAAATTTAAATTTTCTTATACTTTAATTATGTTCTTAAATTCCGGTGGTGGTATAATTTAAATGATCCGAATTGCCTTGCACCGCAAAGGGTTAAAATACTCCGAAATAAATTGAAATGTTGGGATCTATGCAACTTTTACTAGGTTTTGTTGTCGATAATGTTTACTTATAAAGTGATTTATTTATTAAATTGAATATTATTTGAATTTAATAAGGTTTACTTACAGATGTTTCAAACCGAAAATTTCTCGAAAAGGAACAACGCTAATTTTTTTATTTTTTAAATATTTATGATCAGCTATGTGTCTAAAAGCCATTTTTAAAATTAGTTTAGTAATTTTTAAATAAATTAAGTAGTGAACGTTAAAGGGTTAAACTTTTCTAAAAAATATGAAAACAGTATTAGTAAAATGCGATTTAAAGAGAAAAAAATCTAATGATTTTTAAAATATAAAAAAATAATAATTTTCGTGGTAAAAACTACGCACATATTCTCTAATGAAAATTATTTTAGATATCGAAAAGATAATATGATGTTGCAATTGCGTTGTTACCAACCGCTCCGATTTTAAAATACAAGGTTTATTATTTATTTATTTATTTTATTTTATTTAATTTTTTTTTTTTTTGAGAAATTTTCATCTTTTTCAATCATAAAATATCTGCTACAAAAGATTATATGAATTTCTATAAAACGTTAACAGTATCCAAATAATCGAAGTGTTGGGATTTCTGCAGTTGTTGAATTTTGGATAGTAATGCACCTTGCTGCAAACTAAAAATACTGAATTACAAAATGGCTCTCTGTGTAAAAATTTAATTTTTGTGATTTTTTTTCCTTTTTTTTTTTTTTTTAAATCCGAAAAGAGCATACTTTCTGCTATATCTACATATGCATTTAAGAAATTGTATAATGGACACGTATTTTTATGCATCTGCACTTTTTTTATGGTCTTCTTACTACCATAATAATTTATTCTAGGTGATACTATGCATATAAATTTATATTTTATATCTCAAATATATATTATAATTGCGTGTTTATTTGTATCAGTATATACTTTTGACATTCATTCATAACATGATTACAATATACACATCGGTACAGACGTTTATTGTAATTTAAAATGAGCGGTGAGTTGTTTTGGACTCTCGTGTATACTCCCATGCAATGTGTTATTATAATTGTACTTAAATGAGAAATTTATTCTCGTGTAAATGCTGGATTTGATTTTTGTTGAAGAAAAGATAAAGTTGTTAAAAATAAAGGGATTTATTTTGACCTAGGTTGTGTGAAATCAAATATGGCTGGCAAAGGGTTAACATAAATCCAAAAATGAATCGGAAACACTAATCTACCTGCATTAAAAGAAGACCTTCTATCATTTTACTAAACAATCATAAATTTGCTGTTTCTTTAGAATTAAAATTTCATAAAACTTTATAAATGTACTTCAGAACGAAAAACAAAACAGAAATGAAACTGGTGTCGAATTTTTTACATTTAAATGACACTGCTCGACTTTAAACTATTACTATGCATTTAGTGTTGAAATAAGATTTTTATAATATTCGGCTTCCCAAAGTAAAGGATGGTCAATAGAAGATTGTGATGTAAGTGTTATACCAAAAAGAAAAAAATATATTTTTTTTAGAAGTTCTTATAAAGATATATATTTTTAGCTTAACATAAAAGTTATTATAATGAATTCAACAGAAATTGAAATTATTATATCTGTGTTTATGTATTTAAAATCGAAATAAAAGTTTGCGTGGATTCTCTGTTGTGTGATTTTTCCTACTCTCTTTCTATAAACACACACGCTTGTTTACAGCCCCACATATTTCTTTCTATCTAATTATTCATATATTTTCTCTCTTTATATATATATATATATATATATATATATATATATATATATATATATATATATATATATATAGTTCTGTCTTTATTTCATACCATTTTTATTTTAAGGGTTGTTTTTTCTTGTTTTATCGAAGTTCTAAATTGCAAAAAGTTATTCTATAAAAATGTGGTACGAAATAAAGGTGGGGCTAAAAATGCTCCGGAATAAATTAAAATGTTGGCAATTATGCCTATATGTATTAATATTAACAAACTAGAAGAAGGAAAAAAAGTTCATGAAATTCCACTGTATTTGCGCATTTACAATATGCATTTTTTGATTTCAAATTCTATTATTACAATAAACCAATTTAATTTATTTTCTTCATTTATTATTAAGATTTTATGATGTTTAGTGACAATGCATTTTATGCCAATCAAATCTTCAATTTATTACAAAATGCTAATGAATTAGTCAATTATAAACTTACACTCATTATGATTAATTTAATAACTTATAACATAGTTAATATTAAATAAAATTTTTACATTATTTAAATAAATAATCAATTGCTGCAAAATCATTATTGTTTTTTATTATCTTTATTTAGATCATTTCTGTCTACATTTTCTATTCTATTCTTTTTTTTTAAATTCTACTGTCTTGTTACAATATGTATATAACGCCAATTTCTATTTACACGTAAAATTTTGAATGAAAAATCTCCTGTCACATAAAACATAATGCAAGGAAATTGATAAATGCGATCCCTGTCGAAATAGGTTTGCCTGTGTTGATAACCACACAAATCCAGTAGAAAATCGACTTTGAAGGAATGGATTTTATATTTTAGTACAATTTAAATGTTTCAAGTTACAGTGATCTTGGATTTTCTGTTTCAAAAATTTTATACGATTGTGTAAGCACATAATGCTGGAAAAATATGAAATCTTTTGGAGAGATTTATGTTACTTGGAGAAAATATTTGGATGAGATGCTTTCAAAAAGATCTAAGAACATGACATAAAAAAAATAAGAATTTATTAGAATAAATCATTTTCAAAGCTTCTGAAGAGAAAATATGGAGTATAATGCCGGTATTCTATTTAAAACATGAGTTTATTTTATATAGAAAGTAAGAAAAAATAAAATTATGCTTGTATATATATAATAAAAAAATATTTTAAGTCATGTAAATAAATTAATAGAAGAAAAAAGTAACTGAAGCAGTTAATCTGTCAAAATAAGACCAATAAATAATAATTTATGATTAATTGTATTAAGTGCAAGTGAAGTAATTATTCATAATAATTAATTTTATTTTGAATTTTTATTTCTTATATATACATGGTATCCCTAAATTCATGGGCTAAACTTTAAGTTTAGCTAAATTCTTAAAAAGAAGCATTTTTTATAACAATATGGGTTCAGAAACAAATTTTTTGCCGAACACAGGTCCACTCTTCCGCTGCTCAAGTTTATTTTTCTTGTGTATTTTTCCTTTATTTTTTGACTGGTTTTAGTATTGTTTCACACGTGCTATTTGCCCCCTCTTTTATGCTTTTTACTATAGATTTTTCATTTTCCCACCATTTTTAATCCCATTCTAAAATGCGTTGCATTTCTTGTTTTTCTGCCTACACTTTTAATTTCTACCCCATATTAGGTAAACAAAAACTGATTTTTTTTTTTTTAATATAGTTGTTTAATTTCCCTAAATATTTATCCATGAAATAAGGAACACACAGTTTATAAGAAATGGGAAATAAGAAATATAGAAATCAAGAAAAGTATATATGAAAAACATATAAGCATTTAAAGTTAAACTATACTACTATAGTCTGTTATTTGTTTGATTTTAAAATTCTGAGTAAATCAGTGAATACGTAAATAATGAGTAGAAAATAATTCTCTATTAATGGTGATAAATGCTAAGTAGGCTTGCAAAAAATGTATGTAACAGCATGTGAAAAACAAAATACCACAAAACGTTGTTAATTCATATAAACACATTAATAGAAGAAAAGTTTATATAAACAAGAAATATCTTAAAATAAGATATAAAATAATAATAATGAAAAAAAGAATGGTGCTATAATTAGAGGTTCCAGAATGAAATAAGTATTCATAATAATCCATTTTTATTTTGAATATGTTTTTCATAAATAAGTATAAATATTTGTAAACAATAAATATAAATGAACAAGAACACACAGACACACACACACACACTCACACACATATATATGTGTGTGTGTGTGTGTTTGGAATTAAAATATCCTACTCAATGGTGTTAATTTTATTTGGAAAATCTGAAAAAAATATTTCACACTTAAAAAATACACTTGACCTAATTTTGTTTTTTCTTGGGCTCGTATTGGCACGCTTTTTTTCATTATAAGGACTCTTTCACATATTTTCTTTAACAAGAACAACAAATCATCATAAGTTTATAAGGTTTTCTTATGGGTAAATATGCTGTATAAATTTAGTGGGGTAGGAAAGCAAGAACAGCACGCACCATCTTTTATGCTGAGAACATTAGAGATGCTTATATTCTGTGGGGAAAGTAATCGGCTTATGCATAGCTGCCAATATTTTAATTTATTCCGGAGTAATTTTATCCCCGCCTAATTTCGCACCACTTTATTTATTGAAAAATTTTCTTCAATATATAACTTCCATAAAATAAGAAAAAATTACTTTTAAAAAATAAGTGGCACGAAATATAGGCAGGGCTAAAAATACCCCCGAATAAATTAAAATATTGGCAGCTATGCTTATGTTAGAACACTTTTTGCGATAGATTTCAGATTTTAACGACAATTTTAATTTGTCTTTTCCACACATTTTTACCTTTGTATCCAGACATGCCAATATTTTTATTCAGACACACCTTCCAGAGCTAGTCACCCTTTGTTCACACCCCTTTTCTTGCGCAGTATTTTTCTTCTTATGTTTAATTGTAATGTAATTACATATTGGTGAAAATTTCATTACAGATAATGTAAACTGAAAAATGGATAGATACTAACAGTTTTCCTGTTGTTTGGTGGACTTTTATGGCGCTAGATTCAGAATACACTATTGTGAGTTAAACATTTAACAATACTACGGAATAATTTAAAATGCTGGCATATCTGAGTATCTCGCTATTTAAAATAGATATTCTAATGGAACTGGTGATGTCATCTTATACATAACTGCCAACATTCTAATTAATATTCCGTAGGTTTGTTAGTACGCACTCCTTTTTTCCATACTGCTTAATTGTTTAAATTATTATTTTCAAATGTAACTACGATGAAGTAAGAAGCAGAATACTGAAAAAAAAAAAAAAAAAGACTGATCTGAAAAAAAGCAGGTACTAACAATACCACGAAAAATTAATTAGGACGCTGGCACCTATGTCTTATAAAAGAGCTGCCAACCTAATCTGGAGGATTGCTAGTACCGACCCTTTTTTTACACCAGTCTTTTTTCAGAGTATTTTTCTTCTTAATTCATCGTAAATGAATTTGAAGAGAATTACTCTAAAAGTTAGAGTTGGCAGTTAGGTTGGCAGCTCTGCTTGTAAGCGGGGTTCTCCACTCTTTTTTCAGGACACTCTCAGAGGTAAGAAATTTTCTCCTTTCTTTGCCACCACCAATTTCGCGCAGATCTTCGGATCTTCTGATAGTGTGGGATCGAGACACCTATGACAGAGTCACGCATCCTCCGGTACCTAAAGATGGAGACTAACGGGGTGAGACTCCTGAATTTCAATTTCACTGCAAAGGGAGGGGGG
The DNA here is from genome assembly GCA_963930645.1 of Salticus scenicus. Classification (NCBI taxonomy): domain Eukaryota; kingdom Metazoa; phylum Arthropoda; class Arachnida; order Araneae; family Salticidae; genus Salticus; species Salticus scenicus. The sequence continues at coordinate 194,488,511 of OZ005654.1, read as the reverse complement.
GGAGAACATAACAGCGAACAAAATACATAAAATATATTTTAGAGCTTATGGAAGAGGAAACACAATATAAAAGTTTGAGTAGAGAGGTTAAGGACAGCATTACAAAACTATTAGAAAGTTTAGGGATAATATGAATATTTTGTATTTTTTAAGAGCAAATTTTGTACTTATTTTTTGGCATTTTGGATTTTTTTTTTTTTTTTTTTTTTTTTTTTTTTTTGACAAATACAAGGACAAAAAAAGACAAACACATTACAGCTCAAGAACAATGAAATGGTATAATCCCCCCCTCCTAGGAGAAGTCAATGTCATACGGCGATAGGAAAGAGAAATAGTTCATAAGAGCTGAAAACACAAAAAAGGTTAGGACACAAAGCCGCTTTGGGTTTACGTCTGTTGATAGGATCGTTGTGGTCATACGTTGCGAGTGTGTTCAAAGCAGAGTTAAGTAGTGATTCGAGAGCCAAATAGAATTGAATAAAATCGTTTAGTTTCGGAGTTTCAATTTCTTTATAAATATGAAATTTTCTGACATACCAAGGCATAACAGGTATTTGCCGAATTCTTTCGTTTTGTGCCCTAATGATTAAATTGATATGGGTTTTTGCAGCATTTGACCACACCATACATGCATACGTCAAAATGGGGCTTAAATTGTAAGTACATATTTCTGATCATAATATTATTTTCTGCAATATGAAAATCAATTTGTTGAGCAATAAAGGCTTCGAATAATTTACTTAAGACTTCAAGAAAGGAAATTGAACGGTAGCTTGAAACCCTACCAGGGGGTTTGTCAGGTTTTAGAATAGGAGCAATTACAGCAGTTTTCCAGTAAAATGGGAAATAGTTGAATTTGAAAATATTATTAAACAAACGGATAATTTTTGGAATATAATAGAAGCGTAGATTTTTGAGGGCGTCATTAGTGATTCTGATGATGCCTGGGTCTTTTTTATTGTTACGTTTCTTGATCTCACGGATGACATCAGCGTGGGGGATCGAAAAATCATGGGGGGGAGGATGGGACTATTCAAGAATCTTCTAAGAGTAGAATTGATTGCTCTCTCAGTTTCAGCATTATCAATTGGATCACCGTGGAATTGTGTTTCGAGGTTCATGGCAGTAGCATCTGCCTTCTCTTCATTAGTGTGCGCATAGGTTTGGGTTAGTGTTGCCAGATAGGGGATTTTTTTTTAATTCAATATCCACCATAAAATTTAAATTGTAACGGTTGTTCGATTGTTGTTTTTTCCCCACATACTTAACACCGTGAGTTTTTCACTTTCTCGTACCATGGTTTTTTCTATGGATTTTTAGCCTATACTTTAGTTTGAGATAAAGTTAGCCAAGTTTAGTCTCTAAATTTATACACAATTTGCTAGCTCAAAGTTTAACCTGTAAAACCTCTTTCCAAAATAAACAAATAAATATCTGGCCCTTTGTCATCGAACCAATTCGAATTGCTCTCTTTTGTCTTTTTTTATCTCTTTTATGATTTTGCTAAATATATACATACTGGTGCATACAGTTTTTAAGTCTATCATACTGTAGTACGTTTCAAAAACATGTATTAAGTTCTTTCTATATGTAACAGTTCACTTCAGAGACTTGCTGACCGTAGTACGTTACGTAAACCAGATTATTTTATGTGGTACTACAAAAGATTTGTACTCTATTCTCAACAGTAGAGTTCAGTAGCAGCTGACAGCTAACAGCTTGGAAGCTCTCCCGCAAAGCCCCATTAAAGAAAAAAGAAACAAATGCAATATATATATATGCGAAATTCATTTTCAGCGGGACCGCACTGTATATATGAAAAAATTTAGCCTTACAGACCGGCGGCGTTTAAAGTTTTACCTTTTAACTTGTCACTACACAGTTTATTTTCAAATTCTTCATTCTCTCATTTATGTAAAAATGTATATTCTGGAAATATACCGATTTTATTATTTCTTAAATGTTATTTCGAAATGTTGTAATACTTTTGTTTATCTTTTAATTATATAAGTTGAATCATCTATAAATATATTTGTTTGTGTTTAAATTTTACACAAAAATAAAAGTATAATTATAATAAACAAGGAATTAACAATTTATTGTAGCAACAAACGAGGAATTTAAAATGTTTATGAAGCTTCCAAAGAGGCATCTTCCAAAAGCTCCAGACTATTGATTTTAATGTTATTATTTCTGTCTTTTGAATTTTCTTTTGTATTGAAAGAAATATTGATATGGAATAAAAGAATTTTAATTAGCAAGCATCAAAAATGCAAACACACGAAATTTTTTTCGAGTTTATATAATTAAGCGCAGCCATTCATCAAGTGATAAAATGCAGGCGAAATTGCAAGGTGGAAGCTGCAATGCATTAAGGCATACTATAATATTCTGAAAATCTTAGTTCTGTTTCTTGTGGAACCACAGTCCATTAGATGGATCTTTGTTTTAGTATCGAGTCGGCTAGGGAAATCAGGGCTGCTGACTACAAAGCCTACACTGGTTTGGGTAGAGGAGCCTTTAAAATTTTCAAGGATACAAATATGCATACCCCTGCTGTTGCACGAGATGTAGGTAGAGGTAAGGAGGATGAAGAGTATAGTGTCACCACTGGTGAAGATTCCTCTTCCAAGGTAAGTGAAGCTGTTATTCATGCTAATATTGATTCACTTTAAGCAAACTAGATATTGAATCTAACTCAGAAGCTACACTTACCTATCATCATCTATGTCTTTGAGTGAGGAGAGGCTCTGCTAGAATACTCCTCTAAGGAATCAACGGCTACTCCTTCAACTGAGGGAGATTATAATGGCATTTAGTTGTGCCTTTTTCCTCCCTGTTTTATGGATTGTAGCATAAAGATAGGGCAAATCAATCTGCACCACAGCTATTGAGCTTCGGCCCTTCTTGGCCAAAAGCTGGCTAGTGGTGCTGTGGACACAGCGCCCATACAGGAGCCATGGACTACAGATGATAAGATTCTTGGTCTTAGTATAGACACAAAGAGGATCTACTTTGACAGAACCTGTTGTAGGCCCAGAGAATGCATTTATGTTAGCTCTAAGCTACATGCTCTGCTCCTGGTAAATCATCTTAATGGTGACAATGTTGAAGTAAGTGTGAAATTCCAGCATCAGGGTAACAAAGATGGTATTACTTTTGTGTCCTCTTATCTTCCATATGAGGATAAGGATATTCTCTCACAGGAGATTATTAATCCCTCTAAGAATTGTCAGAATTTTTAATTCAAGCTCATCACTGGCTGTGATGCGAATGCTCGCAGCATATTGTAGGGTAGTATCGATTGCAACAAGTATGGTGAGGACCTTTTAGAGCATATTTTACATTATAGTCTTTATTCCAGAGCACTGTTAGTCACCATCGTTTTTTGAAACAATTTTATTTAAAGAAAGTTTCTCCAATAAGTATTTATGATTAAATAAGAAGAAAAACTTTCTTCAGTATAAACGGTGTGAAAAGAAAAATGGATATTGAAATATGCTAAGATTTTCTCGTCTACATATAAAGACCTGCATCAACTTTATTTAAATTTCAAACGGAAATGTCGATTATATGACAGCCTTTTTTGAGTTATACGGATGAAATCAGCCCTCAAAAGGTATTGTTTATATATTTATTTCAAAATTTCTTAGAGTTATGTGCTTTGAAAAAGTCTTGTTACGTTAATGTTAAAAAATGCGACAGACTTTAGTTCATATGTTGCAGAAAACATATTGAATTGAAATTCTCATTTTTAATGCTTTAAAATAATGTGACGCAAACATATTTGATGCATTTTTTTATTTAACATTTAACATTTATTTTTAATTATAAAAAATATTATAAAATCATATTACAAAAATTTAATTATTATAATCTATGTTAGTTTTGGAACGAATAGAATAAGCATAATCAAATACATGGGCTTCAAATTGACAGCTTATTTCTATCAAAGGTTTTAAAGCTCTAGTTATCTTTTTTTTTTTTCATTAGTCTCTTTTAATTCTGAATCCTAATGTGATATATATATATATATATATATATACTCGCTGACCCGACAAACGTTGTTTTGTCATATAAATTATTTCTAGAGAATATTTTGCTACAAAAAAATAACTAACTTATTGTAAGTGTTTAAGGATGGGTTATATATAAGTGAAACAGGTATGGAGCGCTGTGAACGGTGACTGTGAATTCCGATTATAACGTAAAAGACACAATTACCGAAATTTTCGCTACTTGCTACTTGGTACTTTCTACTTGCTACTTGTTATTTAAAACCTCCGCTGAATGTCGAACTGCACAAAATTTTATTTCATACGGCAAATATTTCAATTTATGATAGAATCTCTGATAGCAACGAATTTCACATATGAAAATTCCGTCTTTTTTGAATAAACTGTAACAATCTGGACCGATTTGATGAAAATTTTTATCAAAAAGTTATTACAATATCTAACATCATTACACGTACATTTATCACAATTCAATCAATCGAAGCATGTAAGTATGTGTATAGTATGAGCGAAGTGAAATGTAGTGTTCGTATTAAATAAAATCTTAAACTCGTTTTAATTAAAGGTGAAAACATTGAAACTCAATTTATTTTATAACAAGTATAATTTTTTAATCTATAAAAATTTAATTTATCGTAATGTCATTGGATGTACAATATTTTTGGTTAAACCTTGAGGAGTATACACAAACAAATTCGAAGGTTTTCCAACCCTGGAACACGCAACATATAATTGGCCGTGAGAAAAGCACGGATTTTCTAAATCTAAGCCACAAATTGGGACCCCTTTGGTGACTTTAAATATTTTAAGCCATTTTTGCAATGAATTGAAATGGCTATCTCAATTGTGGAACTAAAGTTCTTGGCGAAAAGCGTCCGAGCTACCTCGGTGCCAAATTTTCCATACAAAAAAAAAAAAATATATATATATATATATATATATATCAGTGACATACACACGCACAAAAGTATGGGACCCCTTTGGTTACTTTAAATATTAAGAAATGTTTGCGATGAATTGAAATGGCTATCTCAATTGTGGAACTAAAGATCTTGGCGAGAAGCGTCCGAGCTACTTCGGCGCCAAATTTCAAATTTTGCCAACGGGATCCGATACTTAATGTGTTCCATTCAAAAAAAATATATATATATATATAATAAATTAGCTACACAAATAAATTTGTAGGTTAGGGTGGTTGTTAATCAATGCGCGTGTAAATTTGATAGAAAATTATATAAAATACTCACTCCAATTCCGCACTAAATTTGCAAAATGTATAGTTTTTTATGCACACTTCAAAACTCTTCAAACACTAATTACATCTTGATGTAATATTTCAATTAGGACACAATTTTTTGTATAACAATAATAATACGAAGTTACAAAATATTTTCCTGAATTTGATCGCAGCACCAACTGTCGGGACAAACTGGAATTACAATAGAATATACGCAAGCGAAGTGTGACGTCACTGACCGTCAGTAGATGCAAGAAAAAGATTTCCTATGTTAATCTCCCATTCGATTTTTATAAAAAAAATATTAAAATCGAGGAAAATTATTTCTCGATTTTAATCCCCGTATTTGGTTATAGATATGTATTAGTTATCGTATGCATGTGTTAGATTGAGTTATTTTGCTCTCAAATTGACAAAATTTTAATTTTAAATTTCAAAACTCTGTCCTCCTTGGCGTTTTTTGTATTTGGCGATCAAAAACGTAATACGAAAATATACATGCCAGATGTGTATTTTCGTAATACGTATTGTACGAAATTGTTTCATATTATTCATTACTCTCTTAATATAAGTTGTTGAAATAACCATTATTTTTGAAAGAAATTAAATATGTTCGCCAGATGATATCGCGATATTTTTTTTCCGCCAAGGATGACAGAGTTTTGAGATTAAAAATTCAAATTTTATCAATTTTGCAGCAAAAACTACTCAATCCAACGCATGAACATGATAACTAATACATATCTATACCCAAATATGGGGATTAAAATCGGGAAATAATTTTCCTCGATATTTAGTAATTTAAAAAAAAAAATCCAATGGGCGATTAACATAGGAAATATTTTTCTTGCATCCACGGACGGCCAGTGACGTCATCACTTCGCTTGCGTATTATTGAATATTCGATACTACAATCGTAGCGCAGTCTGTCGTGAAACATTCCAAAATCAACAACAATTTATAAGTGATAAATTAATTAAATAAACAATTTAAATTGACTGAATTGTAAATGTAAACCGTTCTCGAATCCACCTGAAGACACACAAAAAAAAATTCATTAAACTCGGTCCAGCCTTTTAGGAGGAATTCAGTGACATACACACGCACAAAAGAAATATATATATATATATAAAGATAAATACAAAGACACAGCTTTAGTATAGACCTCCCCTCCCCCTTGCCGACTTTAAATATTTTTGGCCATTTTTGCGATGAATTAACATGGCTATCTCAATTGCGTAACTGACGATCTTGGTGAGAAACGTCCGTACTACTTCGGTGCCAAATTTCAAATTTTTCCAAACTAAAGCTGTTCCATACAAAAAAAAAAGAAAAACTGTTTTATGATATATACGAAATAAAAATAAAAAATTCTAATAAATTCGAAATTGTTACTATTTACAATTAACCCGTTAGTAGTCGCTATAGACAGCGCCACCTATTACAGATCGCGCACTTTTTATTTAACTCTCACCAATAATTTTAAGAAGTGGTGTGATCGACGTTTCTTCGATTTTCCTCGCGTTTTATGTATATCAAATGCCACTTCTAAAAATTTTTGGTGGTTTTTGTATTAAAAAATCTGGCAACACTGAAAGATGGGCGGCAAATCGACCAACTAGCGACTACTAACGGGTTAAGGTGAAAACATAAAAGAACCTTTATAAGTTACATATAAAGTATCAATTAAAACGAAAAATTTTGTTTTACTGTAGAAAAGAAAAGTACTACTAAATTAAATAAAAATTTTAAGCTAATACCAAGTATCTCTATGAAAATATTTATTTACACGCGAATATTTTCATAGTATATTAATTTTTACTTTCTGAACACTATAGTGAGGAAAGTATTGTAATCATGTCAAAAATCCGAATTGAAGATTTTGATGTTTCTATACGTTTCGAGGTCCCCTGAGTCCGTTTCCACTATTTTTGAGATGATGTATGTATGTGTGTGTGTATGTGTGTGTGTGTGTATGTATGTGTGTATGTCTGTGAGTGAACACACTAGCGTCTAAACGCTTTGTTCGAATAAGCTGAAAGTTGGTACGTATATTGTAAGTCACCATAGTCTGAACCCTATAGATTTTGGTGAATCTAGCACTTATAGTTTTTTTACAGGGTCACAAAGAAAAATTCTTTATCATTATGGCCTATGAGACCAAAATCTTAAAAGTGCGATAGCATCTAAACGCCTTATTCAATTGAGTAAAAAAATTGTACACATATTATAGGTCACAGATACTGAATCTGTATATATTTTGGAGAATCTAGCTCTTATAGTTTTTTTACAGGGACACAAAGAAAATTTCTTTATCATTATGGCCTATGGGGCCAAATTTTTAAAAGTGTGATAGCGTCTAAACGCCTTATTAATCTGAGCAAAAACATTTTACACATATTATAGATCACAGTTGCACCAACTGTATAGAATTTGGTGAATCTAGCACTTACACATTTTTTACAGGGACACAAAGAAAAATTCTTTATCATTATCGCCTATGGGACCAAATTTTTAAAAGTGCGATAGCATCTAAACGCCTTATTCAATTGAGCTGAAAATTTATATGAATATTATAAATCACTGTTGCACTAACTATAAGCATTTTGGTGAATCTAGAATTTATAAGTTTTTACAGGGACACAACGAAAAATTCTTTATCATTATGATCTATGGGCTCAAAGTTCAGTAACGTTAAATAAAAACCTCGTGTAATATAGGGAGAAAAATACTCAAACACTCTATTATGGTTTTCTCTCTTTTGTTTGTTTAGCAACTCCTCTTTCGTTATTTTATCTACAAAACTGTTAGTTACTCAATGTTCGGAAAGTCGAGTGGAGTCACTCCAGATTTTTATTTCTAATTTTTATTGTTTATCACGCGAAATTAAAAATATTTTATTTCCGGAAAAAAATAAATAAACGTGAATTTTGTTTATTTTGGCATCAAATATATTTTTCTTTTTAATCATTTTAAAGTTATAATGGAGTTTTTATTTAATATCTTTTGATCCAATTATCCGATTGAACTGAATTGTAAATCTAAACCATTCTCGAATCCATCTGAAGACACACAAAAAATTTCATTAAACTCGGTCCAGCCGTTTAGGAGGAGTTCAGTGACATACACCAAAAGAAATATATATATATAAAGATATATATATATATACATCTATATGTTGTTTATTTGTTCTCTAAGTAGTATTCTGATGCTTAATATGCTAAAGCGATACGATGATGAAATGATCGGAAATGTATATGATATTTCTTATGCTACTGTTCCGCATTTTCCTCCTTACTCTTCTACTACTATACTTATAGAGGAACTTTTTCCTTATTTGCATGCAAAATCAGTTTACTTAATAAATATACCGGTAAAACAGTCAGGGAAAAATGTGGACCGAAGGAGTCCTGGTTTATTTATCGATTTTATTCAAAAATCAATATATAATTGATGAAAAAGGAGAAGTGTGAAACATGAAACATTCTTCAATACGTCATAAAAGTACACTTATTTCAACGACAGGAATTTTATGCGAATTTCCACACTAAACTTTTACACAGATACCGCTTCACAAAACGAATCTGTTTTCGTGAAAGAACGTGTAATTCATCATTCCTTTCAAACACAGTGACATAGAGTGTCAGAGGACTAAAAATTATCTGTGAGAATTTTCTGGTGAGTGTTAACAATATCCTTTAGACCCTATATTATAACAATATAATTTCTTTTGAAAATCTCTAAACAAATTTCAAAAATTATTACTGGGCACATAGCTGATCCTAAATGAGTAACAAAATTAGCGTATTTAATTTTCGTGAAATTTTTGGTCTAACGGTGAAAATAATGCACTCTAACGAACTAACTTTACTTATTAAACAAAACGATTAACAAAAAAAAAATCTTCAAAATAAAAACTGAAATTTTAAATAGTTTTTATATATTATTGAGTATATTTTAGCTCATAAAAATATCTATTTGTGTTAATATAAATATAATAATAAGAAAACCATATAATGAAATAAAGTAAATAATAACAGAGTTGCCAATATTTTGAATAATTCCTGGGCGTTGTTAGCCCCGCATTTATTCCACACTACTTTTTTAAAGAGAAAATTTTCTTACTTTAGCAAGAAATTAAAACTTCTTCACACACCATAAATTTTAAATCAGCACAACCGGTTTCGAAAGGACATAGCCTTTCTTCATCAGGTGCAAACATGTGCAACTGCCTTGTAGGCAAAAGCAAGACTGAAAGCAGGACAAAAACCAGAGGGGGAGGAGCAACACAAACAACCAATAGGAAGCATCATGCAGGGCAGGACCAATCAGAGACCCCTTTGTGTTGCTCCTCCCCCTCTGGTTTTTGTCCTGCTTTCAGTCTTACTTTTGCCTCCAAGGCAGTTGCACGTGTTTGCACCTGATGAAGAAAGGCTATGTCCTTTCGAAACCGGTTATGCTGATTTAAAATTTATGGTGTGTGAAGAAGTTTTAATTTCTTGCTATTTTCTGTACACCAGTTTTTGAATTTATTTTTGGTTTCTTACTTTAATCGTAGGTATGTATTGGAGAAAAATACTCTAAAAGGATAGTGGTGTGAAATAAAGGAGGGTCTAAAAATACTCGGGAATAAATTAAAATATTGGCAGCTATGTCAAAAAATTTAATAAATATTAATTATTTATCTATCAGGTTGGCGGAAGAGTTGTGTCGTTTTAAATTAAAACTGCTGACGTCTGAATAGTGTTGCCAAATATAGTGAATTTTTTATACAGTATCTACTACTAAATTTAAATTGTAACATTAACCTAATCTCTGGGAAGCAGGGGTCGTACTCTCCGCCCTTTTTCCAGGGCATTCTACGGGATTAGATGTTTCTACCTTTATTGCTACCAAATTTTTTACAATTATTTCTGTACTAGTCAATCACGACATATTACTATAAAATACTATTCATATGTCTGCATAAAATTAGTGATACCAAAAGAGGTAAAATTATCTTATCCCTGATTGTGTCCTGAAAAAAGGACGAAGAGTATGACTCTTCCCCCCCCACTCCCCAGATCGGAAGTTGAAGCGTGTATTATATATATCAAATATCACTCCACAAAGTGATTGGTGAACAGTGAATAAAGTAATCTTTACATTTCGCAACACTGTGGCATAATAACATTTCTATAAGTTTGAAGACTGTATTTACAAATACTTTCCTAAAATTTCTTTTATAGCAGTATTTTCTATAATATTTGTGCATTATTTTATTGTGATTGTGATTGAGATTAATACAAATTATTGATAAAAAGTACTGCTGTCAGTATTTCGAAACTCTTGTATCGTTGCCGCAAACCTAATAGATTTCTAAGAAAAAGAATATATATATATAAAGATACATACATACACATTTGTTTGAATGTGTAATAATATACAAGGAGTTTCAAAACTCTTGTAACATATGTTAAAGGGCGATAGAAAAGTTTTTGTGGAGAACAAATTATAAAAGAATCCCTGTCCTATCTGCAACCATTTGCATGTTATTGCTGGTAGAAGGAAAATTTTCCAATCCTTAAAATTCTGCAATTTCTGAAAATTCTAAACACTATAAAAAAAAAAAAATAATAATAATAAGATGTTATTTAGAAAGAATAGAAAAAAGTCTTATAACAAGACACAGGATTCCTTGATACGGTCTGTATTTTATTATCATTATTATTATTATTATTATTATTTTCCTGATACTTCCACTTTTTTTTTTTTTTTTTTTTTTTTTTTTAAGTAATCTTCAATAATAATTTTCCTCCATTAATTAAGTTGACAATTACTCAGTGATGTTCTGGTTGAAGAATCAGAAAAAAAAAGTGGTTCCGTGTGGTAATCCTAAAGGCATCAGTCTAATTTGAAAACCTAAATAAAATGACCATGTAAAAGCGCTGAAACATGTGAAAAAGAAAAACCAAACTATCATCGATCAATAATATCAAAAGTTTGCATGCCATTATTTTTAAATGGAGATTTCAGACTTGACTAATCGTTGATATCTATTGAAATAGTATATATATATATATATATATATATGTATGTATGTATTTTAATTTATAGTATCCGAATTTTTCTTTGTGAGAACCCTGGTCATGAGCTATTTCCTTTAATTAAAAAACATGTTTTGCCTTCAGGGGTTTTTTGAAAATAAATAAATAAATAAATAAATAAATAGAAAAGATTTTCTGTATTCGTGCTAAAGCCTTTAAGTACAGTCGATGTATATGTACAGTCAGTAAAAAAAAAAAAAAAAAAAAAAAAAAAACTAATTTCATCGCAAATCGTCCTATAAATATGCGGCTGGTGTCAATCCTTTATTAATAACGTCTAGTTTATAATGGCATAGTTAGATTTTGCTTAACGGGTCATCTACATATTAAAACACGCATCAATTTCATGTTTTTCTATGCCAACCAGTACTTTTGACCTCATATTCAAATTTCTGAGGTCAAGGCGGTTCGGAAAATGTTGTATTTATATACTTTAAATCAATTCTTGACAGAGTTACAATCAAAAATATATTAGGGGTCCGTCTATACATTTAGAAAAAATAAATAATGATATACAACAGAATGGACATTATACATCAAGATTCCTACAGGAAAGAAAGTGCAAAAATATTTATAATAAAATAAAACGAAAACATTTTGCAGAACGTATTACGTTCAGTTCTGCCAGATTGAGGGAATTTTTTTATTCAATATCCACCAATAAATTTTAATTGTAACGGTTGTGAAACCGTTTCGAAGTCATGCTACAGAAAAGGGTTTTTAACCCCTTTACGCGCACTGTCCTCGCGGCGAGGACGCAAAATTTAAGATACAGCTGCAAAAATTCATCCCGGAAATTTTTTAGCAAAAATTTACGTTTATAACATAGCAGAAAAGGCCAATTTTTTTTAACCTTAAAATTTAAAATTTCTTTTAGTTTAATTTAGTTAATGAATTCCGGTGGCAGTATAATTTAAATAATACGAATTGTCTTGCGCCGCAAAGGGTTAAGTAATTAGGCAGCCATAACACTTAAAATTTAGTTGTGGTTATTGAATGAAAATTTCCCTCAATCTGGCAGCGCTGATAGATTATGTTTGCTCTCAAACTTATCTCAATACCGCATTTTCCGGTGTAAAACGCGCAGGCTACATAGATGTGTTACACAGTAGAAAATTTCATTTAGAAATAAAGCTACATTTGTACGAAACAAAAGCTTCTTAAAAAATAGCTTTTACTGGAAATTTAAATTTCCAGGGTATAACTGGTTTAACAAACCTGCGCGTTATACGCCGGAAGATACGGTAACTACTGTTGACTTCCATATAACGCGCTAGTAAAAAACAAGACTAATCAATAGAGACTAGTACTCATATAGCGCAATAAACAATCCGGTATAACGCGTAGGACAAATGTAACATTTTCACGCAGTTAATCAAATTTTTAATTCATCTAAGGCGTAAATGGAAATATATATATATATATATTCCTTAAATTCTTAAATATATTTATTGAATTAAGAATTTTTAAATAGTTTATTTTTAATACAAATGAAATAATTTATTACGTCACTTCATACATTAAAATTTAAATAGCTTGAGTAATATGAACACTACAATATTCAGTTACAAATATATATAGTGCAAGATGAAATAATAATAGTTATAATGATAATAATATCATTTTGCACGCGCGCTTTTTATTTCCTCATTAAATATCATTAAAAAAAGGAAAAAAAAAAACTTTTTCGATAGTGCTTGTTTCGATACTGATTATTATTAATTTTATTTTATTTTACTTTTCTTAAAAAAAAAAAAAAAAAAAAAAAAATCATTTTGAAGAAATTTTGGCAAAAGCAGAATTGAGTTTAGGACGGAGAACTATTGGTTTTTTTAAATAATTTATTTAATTATAACATTGCTTTCAAATTATTCAATTAGATTTCGATAAATGTCCAACTATCGTAAAACTGGTATCGGGAAAAACCGCAGAAATCAGACTAATAGTCCTCAATCCTTAAAAAAAAAAAAAAAAAAAAAAAAAAATACACTATTTGATTCTTTATTAAAAAATATTTAATAAAAATTTAATAGGTTATTATATTACATCATGCGATAAAATTTAAATAACATAAAGCTTACAAACGGTGCAGTAAACAAATGCAAAAATGTCACAACAAGATTAAAACAGAAAATTCGTGGTTAAAAATTTTATAAAAATTATTAAATATTATTATTATTAATAATAAGACGAATATTGAATGTGTATTGCTGTTTCAAACAATAAGCCTCGCTTTACTGTGTTTTCAAAAACATGAAATTTAACTTGAGGTGTACGAATTCTACAATATACAAATACAAAAATTAAAGACAACAATCTTAAAATTGAATTTTAGCAGTGAAAAACTAGAAAAAGATATTTAATATTTAAGAAGAATGACTTAACATATCAGGATCGGATATGCAGTGTTGCCAGATTTGACGGATTTTTTATTCAATAATCTCCAATAATTTTTAATTGTAACGTTTTTCTAATCACTTCGAAGATTCGTAGTGTATTATGTATATCAAATATCATATCTCAAAATTATTGGTGATTATTGAATAAAATATCCTCGAGATCTGGCAACATTGCGGATATGTCTCTATCTTGTAACGTATGCCAAACCTTTACACAATTTTCTGAAACTTTAGATTATAAAACAGAATGATTTTACATATTTGCAATTAAATAATTAAGTTTTGTCTTCAGCAATCGATGTAGTAAATGCCATTGAAATTTATGCATACCAGCGTCCTATATAGAGTCAAATAGGAACATGCAAACTATTTTCGCATTATCACAATTCAATCAATCGAAGCATGTAAGTATGTGTATAGTATGAGCGAAGTGAAATGTAGTGTTCGTATTAAATAAAATCTTAAACTCGTTTTAATTAAAGGTGAAAAAGTTGAAACTCAATTTATTTTATAACAAGTATAATTTTTTAATCTATAAAAATTTAATTTATCGTAATGTCATTGGATGTACAATATTTTTGGTTAAACCTTGAGGAGTATACACAAACAAATTCGAAGGTTTTCCAACCCTGGAACACGCAACATATAATTGGCCGTGAGAAAAGCACGGATTTTCTAAATCTAAGCCACAAATTGGGACCCCTTTGGTGACTTTAAATATTTTAAGCCATTTTTGCAATGAATTGAAATGGCTATCTCAATTGTGGAACTAAAGTTCTTGGCGAAAAGCGTCCGAGCTACCTCGGTGCCAAATTTTCCATACAAAAAAAAAAAAAAAAAAATAATAATAATCAGTAGCAAGTAAAATAACCAAGTAGCAAGTAGCGAAAATTTCGGTAATTGTGTCTTTTACGTTATAATCGGAATTCACAGTCACCGTTCACAGCGCTCCATACCTGTTTCACTTATATATAACCCATCTTTAAACACTTACAATAAGTTAGTTATTTTTTTGTAGCAAAATATTCTCTAGAAATAATTTATATGACAAAACAACGTTTGTCGGGTCAGCGAGTATATATATATATATATATATATATCACATTAGGATTCAGAATTAAAAGAGACTAATGAAAAAAAAAAAGATAACTAGAGCTTTAAAACCTTTGATAGAAATAAGCTGTCAATTTGAAGCCCATGTATTTGATTATGCTTATTCTATTCGTTCCAAAACTAACATAGATTATAATAATTAAATTTTTGTAATATGATTTTATAATATTTTTTATAATTAAAAATAAATGTTAAATGTTAAATAAAAAAATGCATCAAATATGTTTGCGTCACATTATTTTAAAGCATTAAAAATGAGAATTTCAATTCAATATGTTTTCTGCAACATATGAACTAAAGTCTGTCGCATTTTTTAACATTAACGTAACAAGACTTTTTCAAAGCACATAACTCTAAGAAATTAAAGCGAAGTGTGACGTCACTGACCGTCAGTAGATGCAAGAAAAAGATTTCCTATGTTAATCTCCCATTCGATTTTTATAAAAAAAATATTAAAATCGAGGAAAATTATTTCTCGATTTTAATCCCCGTATTTGGTTATAGATATGTATTAGTTATCGTATGCATGTGTTAGATTGAGTTATTTTGCTCTCAAATTGACAAAATTTTAATTTTAAATTTCAAAACTCTGTCCTCCTTGGCGTTTTTTGTATTTGGCGATCAAAAACGTAATACGAAAATATACATGCCAGATGTGTATTTTCGTAATACGTATTGTACGAAATTGTTTCATATTATTCATTACTCTCTTAATATAAGTTGTTGAAATAACCATTATTTTTGAAAGAAATTAAATATGTTCGCCAGATGATATCGCGATATTTTTTTTCCGCCAAGGATGACAGAGTTTTGAGATTAAAAATTCAAATTTTATCAATTTTGCAGCAAAAACTACTCAATCCAACGCATGAACATGATAACTAATACATATCTATACCCAAATATGGGGATTAAAATCGGGAAATAATTTTCCTCGATATTTAGTAATTAAAAAAAAAAAAATCCAATGGGCGATTAACATAGGAAATATTTTTCTTGCATCCACGGACGGCCAGTGACGTCATCACTTCGCTTGCGTATTATTGAATATTCGATACTACAATCGTAGCGCAGTCTGTCGTGAAACATTCCAAAATCAACAACAATTTATAAGTGATAAATTAATTAAATAAACAATTTAAATTGACTGAATTGTAAATGTAAACCGTTCTCGAATCCACCTGAAGACACACAAAAAAAAATTCATTAAACTCGGTCCAGCCTTTTAGGAGGAATTCAGTGACATACACACGCACAAAAGAAATATATATATATATATATATATATATATAAAGATAAATACAAAGGCACAGCTTTAGTATAGACCTCCCCTCCCCCTTGCCGACTTTAAATATTTTTGGCCATTTTTGCGATGAATTAACATGGCTATCTCAATTGCGTAACTGACGATCTTGGTGAGAAACGTCCGTACTACTTCGGTGCCAAATTTCAAATTTTTCCAAACTAAAGCTGTTCCATACAAAAAAAAAGAAAAACTGTTTTATGATATATACGAAATAAAAATAAAAAATTCTAATAAATTCGAAATTGTTACTATTTACAATTAAGGTGAAAACAAAAAAGAACCTTTATAAGTTACATATAAAGTATCAATTAAAACGAAAAATTTTGTTTTACTGTAGAAAAGAAAAGTACTACTAAATTAAATAAAAATTTTAAGCTAATACCAAGTATCTCTATGAAAATATTTATTTACACGCGAATATTTTCATAGTATATTAATTTTTACTTTCTGAACACTATAGTGAGGAAAGTATTGTAATTATGTCAAAAATCCGAATTGAAGATTTTGATGTTTCTATACGTTTCGAGGTCCCCTGAGTCCGTTTCCACTATTTTTGAGATGATGTATGTATGTGTGTTATTACTTACAAACTTTGAATAAACACCATAAAATGCAATAAACTCGCAACAATTGTTTCGGGTCGAAAAAACACACGACCCTTCATCAGGCGAACAAAGTAAGCACGAGTGCTGCAGTCAAAGCGACAACGCACAAAATCGTTTAAAATGAAAAGAAAAAGTTTATAAAGTAGAAACTAAATATAGCTACTGGTGTGAGTAGAATTGTATAAATAAACAAGAAAATAATTAAATGAGTGAGATTAAACATATAACAAACTAAGGATAACAAAAATTAAACTAAAATTTAAGTTACGTGAGTAATTTCCAAGCATCAGAGAAGAAAGGAGTGGAAGAAATATCATTAACAAGATTTTTCGAATTTTTAAATATGTAAAATGCTTCATGAATATCCAAATGGGAGGAGCAGACAGGAGATGAAATTATGTTAGTTTTGGAAAAATCAAAACGATGACCTTGAGACCAGCAGTGGGAAGCAATAGAAGATTTGGTAATCTCTTCATTACGAACATTCCGACGGTGCTCATTTATTCTGTATTTCAAACGCCTCCTAGTTTGACCAATATAACCTAAGTTGCAGGACGAACACGGAATTAAATAAATTCCAGAACGGTTTTCGGTGGGAATGGGATCCTTAAGAGAAGATAATTTTATTTTATTGACGGGTTTGTAAATAACTTTGAAACCAAACGGTGAAAGAATTTTAGAGATTTTAAAAGAGAGTGAAGAATAAAAAGGTAAAACAACTGGGATGAGACTGTGATCGTTTAATTTGGGAGCAGAACGTTTAGGATTCTTAAATTTATATAGAGCTTTATCGATGATAGATGGGTTATAGCCACGAGAGAGGGCAAGAGATTTTAAATAATTAATTTCTTTCGAAAGATTAGACGGATCAGAACAAATGTGTAAGGCACGGTAAACATAAGTGTAAAAAGCAGACATTTTTTGTTGAGGGGCGTGGTTAGAGAGAGCATGCGGCGGCAAAGAGACTGAGAATGGTTTTCTAAAAACAGTAGTTGAGAAACAATCCTTTTCTTTATTCACAAGAACGTCAAGGAAGGGCAAAGAGCAATCCTGTTCAACCTCAAAAGTGAATTGAATGCATGGGTCAATCGAATTGACCAAAGAAAGTAAATTGGACAAATCGACGTCAGGGGAGACAAGAACGAAAGTGTCATCCACATATCTAAACCAGTGAGGAAATTTATATACACCGAAGAGTTTTTCTTCAAAATAATGCA
Source organism: Salticus scenicus (assembly GCA_963930645.1). Classification (NCBI taxonomy): domain Eukaryota; kingdom Metazoa; phylum Arthropoda; class Arachnida; order Araneae; family Salticidae; genus Salticus; species Salticus scenicus. The sequence goes on along the minus strand of OZ005654.1, from coordinate 194,470,532 downwards.
TATAGATGTCGCAAAGTAAAGGAGAGAGAGGACTACCCATGACCATACCATCATTTTGGGAATAATAAGTACCATTAAAAATGAAGGCAGTTTGCCTGATACACAAATGAACTAAATTTACAAGCTCCTCAATTTCAATAGAAGAATAATGGAATTCACGTAGTCTTCTCTCTAAACAAACCAGAGCACCTTGAACCGGAACATTTGTAAAAAGTGACTTTACATCTAAAGAAATCATAGTATAATTAGACGGGGAGATGCATTTAATTTTGTCCACAAAATCATACGAGTTTTTTACAGTATGAAGATTAGTAGAAGTTAGATGAGAAAGAGAGTTTGAAAGAAATCGAGCAAGATTATAAGAAGCCGTACCAATATTAGATACAATAGGTCGAAAGCAGAGAGTGGGTTTATGAATTTTCGGAAGTGCATAGAAACGAGCACAATTAGCAGCAGAAGGAATTACCATGCGTTTGGTATAATCATTAAGAATAACGGAATTTTTAACGTGGTGTTTGACTTGATCAAGATGATCATTAGAAGGATCTTTTTTAAGTTTTGAATATGGACCTGAGGTAAGCAAGGACTCAACATGGGAAATATAATCCGATTTGTTGAGTAGAACAGTTTGTCCCCCTTTATCAGATCTTGTGACAATTTAATCGGGACAATTAAATCCTTGCTTACCTCAGGTCCATATTCGAAACTTAAAAAAGATCCTTCTAATGATCATCTTGATCAAGTCAAACACCACGTTAAAAATTCCGTTATTCTTAATGATTATACCAAACGCATGGTAATTCCTTCTGCTGCTAATTGTGCTCGTTTCTATGCACTTCCGAAAATTCATAAACCCACTCTCTGCTTTCGACCTATTGTATCTAATATTGGTACGGCTTCTTATAATCTTGCTCGATTTCTTTCAAACTCTCTTTCTCATCTAACTTCTACTAATCTTCATACTGTAAAAAACTCGTATGATTTTGTGGACAAAATTAAATGCATCTCCCCGTCTAATTATACTATGATTTCTTTAGATGTAAAGTCACTTTTTACAAATGTTCCGGTTCAAGGTGCTCTGGTTTGTTTAGAGAGAAGACTACGTGAATTCCATTATTCTTCTATTGAAATTGAGGAGCTTGTAAATTTAGTTCATTTGTGTATCAGGCAAACTGCCTTCATTTTTAATGGTACTTATTATTCCCAAAATGATGGTATGGTCATGGGTAGTCCTCTCTCTCCTTTACTTTGCGACATCTATATGCATTATTTTGAAGAAAAACTCTTCGGTGTATATAAATTTCCTCACTGGTTTAGATATGTGGATGACACTTTCGTTCTTGTCTCCCCTGACGTCGATTTGTCCAATTTACTTTCTTTGGTCAATTCGATTGACCCATGCATTCAATTCACTTTTGAGGTTGAACAGGATTGCTCTTTGCCCTTCCTTGACGTTCTTGTGAATAAAGAAAAGGATTGTTTCTCAACTACTGTTTTTAGAAAACCATTCTCAGTCTCTTTGCCGCCGCATGCTCTCTCTAACCACGCCCCTCAACAAAAAATGTCTGCTTTTTACACTTATGTTTACCGTGCCTTACACATTTGTTCTGATCCGTCTAATCTTTCGAAAGAAATTAATTATTTAAAATCTCTTGCCCTCTCTCGTGGCTATAACCCATCTATCATCGATAAAGCTCTATATAAATTTAAGAATCCTAAACGTTCTGCTCCCAAATTAAACGATCACAGTCTCATCCCAGTTGTTTTACCTTTTTATTCTTCACTCTCTTTTAAAATCTCTAAAATTCTTTCACCGTTTGGTTTCAAAGTTATTTACAAACCCGTCAATAAAATAAAATTATCTTCTCTTAAGGATCCCATTCCCACCGAAAACCGTTCTGGAATTTATTTAATTCCGTGTTCGTCCTGCAACTTAGGTTATATTGGTCAAACTAGGAGGCGTTTGAAATACAGAATAAATGAGCACCGTCGGAATGTTCGTAATGAAGAGATTACCAAATCTTCTATTGCTTCCCACTGCTGGTCTCAAGGTCATCGTTTTGATTTTTCCAAAACTAACATAATTTCATCTCCTGTCTGCTCCTCCCATTTGGATATTCATGAAGCATTTTACATATTTAAAAATTCGAAAAATCTTGTTAATGATATTTCTTCCACTCCTTTCTTCTCTGATGCTTGGAAATTACTCACGTAACTTAAATTTTAGTTTAATTTTTGTTATCCTTAGTTTGTTATATGTTTAATCTCACTCATTTAATTATTTTCTTGTTTATTTGTACAATTCTACTCACACCAGTAGCTATATTTAGTTTCTACTTTATAAACTTTTTCTTTTCATTTTAAACGATTTTGTGCGTTGTCGCTTTGACTGCAGCACTCGTGCTTACTTTGTTCGCTTGATGAAGGGTCGTGTGTTTTTTCGACCCGAAACAATTGTTGCGAGTTTATTGCATTTTATGGTGTTTATTCAAAGTTTGTAAGTAATAATTTTTTACAACGCCAGTTTTATGATGCTTCTTTATTATGTATGTGTGTGTGTATGTGTGTGTGTGTGTATGTATGTGTGTATGTCTGTGAGTGAACACACTAGCGTCTAAACGCTTTGTTCGAATAAGCTGAAAGTTGGTACGTATATTGTAAGTCACCATAGTCTGAACCCTATAGATTTTGGTGAATCTAGCACTTATAGTTTTTTTACAGGGTCACAAAGAAAAATTCTTTATCATTATGGCCTATGAGACCAAAATCTTAAAAGTGCGATAGCATCTAAACGCCTTATTCAATTGAGTAAAAAAATTGTACACATATTATAGGTCACAGATACTGAATCTGTATATATTTTGGAGAATCTAGCTCTTATAGTTTTTTTACAGGGACACAAAGAAAATTTCTTTATCATTATGGCCTATGGGGCCAAATTTTTAAAAGTGTGATAGCGTCTAAACGCCTTATTAATCTGAGCAAAAACATTTTACACATATTATAGATCACAGTTGCACCAACTGTATAGAATTTGGTGAATCTAGCACTTACACATTTTTTACAGGGACACAAAGAAAAATTCTTTATCATTATCGCCTATGGGACCAAATTTTTAAAAGTGCGATAGCATCTAAACGCCTTATTCAATTGAGCTGAAAATTTATATGAATATTATAAATCACTGTTGCACTAACTATAAGCATTTTGGTGAATCTAGAATATATAAGTTTTTACAGGGACACAACGAAAAATTCTTTATCATTATGATCTATGGGCTCAAAGTTCAGTAACGTTAAATAAAAACCTCGTGTAATATAGGGAGAAAAATACTCAAACACTCTATTATGGTTTTCTCTCTTTTGTTTGTTTAGCAACTCCTCTTTCGTTATTTTATCTACAAAACTGTTAGTTACTCAATGTTCGGAAAGTCGAGTGGAGTCACTCCAGATTTTTTTTTCTAATTTTTATTGTTTATCACGCGAAATTAAAAATATTTTATTTCCGGAAAAAAATAAATAAACGTGAATTTTGTTTATTTTGGCATCAAATATATTTTTCTTTTTAATCATTTTAAAGTTATAATGGAGTTTTTATTTAATATCTTTTGATCCAATTATCCGATTGAACTGAATTGTAAATCTAAACCATTCTCGAATCCATCTGAAGACACACAAAAAATTTCATTAAACTCGGTCCAGCCGTTTAGGAGGAGTTCAGTGACATACACCAAAAGAAATATATATATATAAAGATATATATATATATACATCTATATGTTGTTTATTTGTTCTCTAAGTAGTATTCTGATGCTTAATATGCTAAAGCGATACGATGATGAAATGATCGGAAATGTATATGATATTTCTTATGCTACTGTTCCGCATTTTCCTCCTTACTCTTCTACTACTATACTTATAGAGGAACTTTTTCCTTATTTGCATGCAAAATCAGTTTACTTAATAAATATACCGGTAAAACAATCAGGGAAAAATGTGGACCGAAGGAGTCCTGGTTTATTTATCGATTTTATTCAAAAATCAATATATAATTGATGAAAAAGGAGAAGTGTGAAACATGAAACATTCTTCAATACGTCATAAAAGTACACTTATTTCAACGACAGGAATTTTATGCGAATTTCCACACTAAACTTTTACACAGATACCGCTTCACAAAACGAATCTGTTTTCGTGAAAGAACGTGTAATTCGTCATTCCTTTCAAACACAGTGACATAGAGTGTCAGAGGACTAAAAATTATCTGTGAGAATTTTCTGGTGAGTGTTAACAATATCCTTTAGACCCTATATTATAACAATATAATTTCTTTTGAAAATCTCTAAACAAATTTCAAAAATTATTACTGGGCACATAGCTGATCCTAAATGAGTAACAAAATTAGCGTATTTAATTTTCGTGAAATTTTTGGTCTAACGGTGAAAATAATGCACTCTAACGAACTAACTTTACTTATTAAACAAAACGATTAACAAAAAAAAAATCTTCAAAATAAAAACTGAAATTTTAAATAGTTTTTATATATTATTGAGTATATTTTAGCTCATAAAAATATCTATTTGTGTTAATATAAATATAATAATAAGAAAACCATATAATGAAATAAAGTAAATAATAACAGAGTTGCCAATATTTTGAATAATTCCTGGGCGTTGTTAGCCCCGCATTTATTCCACACTACTTTTTTTAAAGAGAAAATTTTCTTACTTTAGCAAGAAATTAAAACTTCTTCACACACCATAAATTTTAAATCAGCACAACCGGTTTCGAAAGGACATAGCCTTTCTTCATCAGGTGCAAACATGTGCAACTGCCTTGTAGGCAAAAGCAAGACTGAAAGCAGGACAAAAACCAGAGGGGGAGGAGCAACACAAACAACCAATAGGAAGCATCATGCAGGGCAGGACCAATCAGAGACCCCTTTGTGTTGCTCCTCCCCCTCTGGTTTTTGTCCTGCTTTCAGTCTTACTTTTGCCTCCAAGGCAGTTGCACGTGTTTGCACCTGATGAAGAAAGGCTATGTCCTTTCGAAACCGGTTATGCTGATTTAAAATTTATGGTGTGTGAAGAAGTTTTAATTTCTTGCTATTGTCTGTACACCAGTTTTTGAATTTATTTTTGGTTTCTTACTTTAATCGTAGGTATGTATTGGAGAAAAATACTCTAAAAGGATAGTGGTGTGAAATAAAGGAGGGTCTAAAAATACTCGGGAATAAATTAAAATATTGGCAGCTATGTCAAAAAATTTAATAAATATTAATTATTTATCTATCAGGTTGGCGGAAGAGTTGTGTCGTTTTAAATTAAAACTGCTGACGTCTGAATAGTGTTGCCAAATATAGTGAATTTTTTATACAGTATCTACTACTAAATTTAAATTGTAACATTAACCTAATCTCTGGGAAGCAGGGGTCGTACTCTCCGCCCTTTTTCCAGGGCATTCTACGGGATTAGATGTTTCTACCTTTATTGCTACCAAATTTTTTACAATTATTTCTGTACTAGTCAATCACGACATATTACTATAAAATACTATTCATATGTCTGCATAAAATTAGTGATACCAAAAGAGGTAAAATTATCTTATCCCTGATTGTGTCCTGAAAAAAGGACGAAGAGTATGACTCTTCCCTCCCCACTCCCCAGATCGGAAGTTGAAGCGTGTATTATATATATCAAATATCACTCTACAAAGTGATTGGTGAACAGTGAATAAAGTAATCTTTACATTTCGCAACACTGTGGCATAATAACATTTCTATAAGTTTGAAGACTGTATTTACAAATACTTTCCTAAAATTTCTTTTATAGCAGTATTTTCTATAATATTTGTGCATTATTTTATTGTGATTGTGATTGAGATTAATACAAATTATTGATAAAAAGTACTGCTGTCAGTATTTCGAAACTCTTGTATCGTTGCCGCAAACCTAATAGATTTCTAAGAAAAAGAATATATATATATAAAGATACATACATACACATTTGTTTGAATGTGTAATAATATACAAGGAGTTTCAAAACTCTTGTAACATATGTTAAAGGGCGATAGAAAAGTTTTTGTGGAGAACAAATTATAAAAGAATCCCTGTCCTATCTGCAACCATTTGCATGTTATTGCTGGTAGAAGGAAAATTTTCCAATCCTTAAAATTCTGCAATTTCTGAAAATTCTAAACACTATAAAAAAAAAAATAATAATAATAATAATAAGATGTTATTTAGAAAGAATAGAAAAAAGTCTTATAACAAGACACAGGATTCCTTGATACGGGCTGTATTTTATTATCATTATTATTATTATTATTATTATTATTATTATTTTCCTGATACTTCCACTTTTTTTTTTTTTTTTTTTTTTTTTTTTTAAAGTAATCTTCAATAATAATTTTCCTCCATTAATTAAGTTGACAATTACTCAGTGATGTTCTGATTGAAGAATCAGAAAAAAAAAGTGGTTCCGTGTGGTAATCCTAAAGGCATCAGTCTAATTTGAAAACCTAAATAAAATGACCATGTAAAAGCGCTGAAACATGTGAAAAAGAAAAACCAAACTATCATCGATCAATAATATCAAAAGTTTGCATGCCATTATTTTTAAATGGAGATTTCAGACTTGACTAATCGTTGATATCTATTGAAACAGTATATATATATATATATATATATATATATGTATGTATGTATTTTAATTTATAGTATCCGAATTTTTCTTTGTGAGAACCCTGGTCATGAGCTATTTCCTTTAATTAAAAAACATGTTTTGCCTTCAGGGGTTTTTTGAAAAAAAATAAATAAATAAATAAATAAATAGAAAAGATTTTCTGTATTCGTGCTAAAGCCTTTAAGTACAGTCGATGTATATGTACAGTCAGTAAAAAAAAAAAAAAAAAAAAAAAAAAAAACTAATTTCATCGCAAATCGTCCTATAAATATGCGGCTGGTGTCAATCCTTTATTAATAACGTCTAGTTTATAATGGCATAGTTAGATTTTGCTTAACGGGTCATCTACATATTAAAACACGCATCAATTTCATGTTTTTCTATGCCAACCAGTACTTTTGACCTCATATTCAAATTTCTGAGGTCAAGGCGGTTCGGAAAATGTTGTATTTATATACTTTAAATCAATTCTTGACAGAGTTACAATCAAAAATATATTAGGGGTCCGTCTATACATTTAGAAAAAATAAATAATGATATACAACAGAATGGACATTATACATCAAGATTCCTACAGGAAAGAAAGTGCAAAAATATTTATAATAAAATAAAACGAAAACATTTTGCAGAACGTATTACGTTCAGTTCTGCCAGATTGAGGGAATTTTTTTATTCAATATCCACCAATAAATTTTAATTGTAACGGTTGTGAAACCGTTTCGAAGACATGCTACAGAAAAGGGTTTTTAACCCCTTTACGCGCACTGTCCTCGCGGCGAGGACGCAAAATTTAAGATACAGCTGCAAAAATTCATCCCGGAAATTTTTTATCAAAAATTTACGTTTATAACATAGCAGAAAAGGCCAATTTTTTTTAACCTTAAAATTTAAAATTTCTTTTAGTTTAATTTAGTTAATGAATTCCGGTGGCAGTATAATTTAAATAATACGAATTGTCTTGCGCCGCAAAGGGTTAAGTAATTAGGCAGCCATAACACTTAAAAATTAGTTGTGGTTATTGAATGAAAATTTCCCTCAATCTGGCAGCGCTGATAGATTATGTTTGCTCTCAAACTTATCTCAATACCGCATTTTCCGGTGTAAAACGCGCAGGCTACATAGATGTGTTACACAGTAGAAAATTTCATTTAGAAATAAAGCTACATTTGTACGAAACAAAAGCTTCTTAAAAAATAGCTTTTACTGGAAATTTAAATTTCCAGGGTATAACTGGTTTAACAAACCTGCGCGTTATACGCCGGAAGATACGGTAACTACTGTTGACTTCCATATAACGCGCTAGTAAAAAACAAGACTAATCAATAGAGACTAGTACTCATATAGCGCAATAAACAATCCGGTATAACGCGTAGGACAAATGTAACATTTTCACGCAGTTAATCAAATTTTTAATTCATCTAAGGCGTAAATGGAAATATATATATATATATATTCCTTAAATTCTTAAATATATTTATTGAATTAAGAATTTTTAAATAGTTTATTTTTAATACAAATGAAATAATTTATTACGTCACTTCATACATTAAAATTTAAATAGCTTGAGTAATATGAACACTACAATATTCAGTTACAAATATATATAGTGCAAGATGAAATAATAATAGTTATAATGATAATAATATCATTTTGCACGCGCGCTTTTTATTTCCTCATTAAAAATCATTAAAAAAAGGAAAAAAAAAACTTTTTCGATAGTGCTTGTTTCGATACTGATTATTATTAATTTTATTTTATTTTACTTTTCTTAAAAAAAAAAAAAAAAAAAAAAAAAAAAAAATCATTTTGATGAAATTTTGGCAAAAGCAGAATTGAGTTTAGGACGGAGAACTATTGGTTTTTTTAAATAATTTATTTAATTATAACATTGCTTTCAAATTATTCAATTAGATTTCGATAAATGTCCAACTATCGTAAAACTGGTATCGGGAAAAACCGCAGAAATCAGACTAATAGTCCTCAATCCTTAAAAAAAAAAAAAAAAAAAAAAAAAAAAAAAATACACTATTTGATTCTTTATTAAAAAATATTTAATAAAAATTTAATAGGTTATTATATTACATCATGCGATAAAATTTAAATAACATAAAGCTTACAAACGGTGCAGTAAACAAATGCAAAAATGTCACAACAAGATTAAAACAGAAAATTCGTGGTTAAAAATTTTATAAAAATTATTAAATATTATTATTATTAATAATAAGACGAATATTGAATGTGTATTGCTGTTTCAAACAATAAGCCTCGCTTTACTGTGTTTTCAAAAACATGAAATTTAACTTGAGGTGTACGAATTCTACAATATACAAATACAAAAATTAAAGACAACAGTCTTAAAATTGAATTTTAGCAGTGAAAAACTAGAAAAAGATATTTAATATTTAAGAAGAATGACTTAACATATCAGGATCGGATATGCAGTGTTGCCAGATTTGACGGATTTTTTATTCCATAATCTCCAATAATTTTTAATTGTAACGTTTGTCTAATCACTTCGAAGATTCGTAGTGTATTATGTATATCAAATATCATATCTCAAAATTATTGGTGATTATTGAATAAAATATCCTCGAGATCTGGCAACATTGCGGATATGTCTCTATCTTGTAACGTATGCCAAACCTTTACACAATTTTCTGAAACTTTAGATTATAAAACAGAATGATTTTACATATTTGCAATTAAATAATTAAGTTTTGTCTTCAGCAATCGATGTAGTAAATGCCATTGAAATTTATGCATACCAGCGTCCTATATAGAGTCAAATAGGAACATGCAAACTATTTTTTTTTTTTTTTTTTTTAAATATTGTTTCAGCGATATAGAGGCGGGGCTTGTTTTCTTTTGGAATATTCGCCTGCATTGCGATAATTGTATAATTGTATAATAAACATCAAAATGTTGTTTAGAAAACAATTAGAATAACATAAAGGTAAATTAGTTTTTCGTGATATTACATACATATATTTTCTTACAGAGGATACAAGTGACGACCCGCTAACAGCAATGAAAAATGAATTATCACTGTAACTCAAAAGTTAATGTTAGGAACGAGCTGTAAATTTGGAAAACCATGTTTTTGATAATGCACGTTCTATTCGTACAAAAATTAAGAATTAGTCAGACGATACTAATCCTTTCAATCCCACTAATGACAAATAGAATCATCAAATTTAAGATTTATTTTTCTTTTCATCTAAAACACTTGCCGATTCAAATTGATTTGTACTCTAATTACATATGATTTAAAACTATATTTTAGAACTTTTGAGATATATTCAAGTATAATTACCAATACTCATGATTTTTTAATACCACTTTTCGCAAATAATTACGTTTGCCTTATTTAATTGTGTAAGTTTTGCAGAAGTGCAAAAGTTTCCGTCTCAAAACGAAACACTCACATGAGAATTCTTTATGAATAAGTCCTACCATATATCATCGCAAAATATTACTGCACGAATATGGCAGAAATTATTCACAAAAAAATTGGTGTACGAGTTCTATCTTGAGACAGAAACTCTTGCGTCCTTGAAGTACAGTCGGTAACAAAAGTGTCCGAACACTAGCAAAAATTCCTATGTAAAAAAAGTACACTTCATACGGTTTTGTTAAATAAATCCTTGTCGAATCCTGTTCTTAGTCAGTCTAAGAACATGATTCGATAAGGATTTATTTAATAAAACCGTATGAAGTGTACTTTTTTTACATAGGAATTTTTGCTAGTGTTCGGACACTTTTGTTACCGACTGTACAGTGCATATATATTTTTTTTTATATATATAACCTTACTCGGAAATATTAAAGTTAGGTGTTGGTTTTAGTATTAAAGCCAGTTGACTGCACTAGGTTCTAGGCCTAGCCTGGGCCAGACCTCAAGTCCTAGGCTTGAGAAGGATTGTCCTCTGTGGGATCTTTCTAAGGGATCTTAGCTAGTATTTCGATACTAACACAAGTTTCGTTAAAAACTAACGAAAACTCCAAACGGTTAGCTCAACAAGTGGGACCGTGGACCGAGCAGCTCCGAATCTCACTTCAACCAATTTTGAGGACAGACCCTCTTGGCCATTGTTAGGCCTAGCGATATTAGGTAAACAAATGACTTTTCAGCAAAATCTAAGACAATGGCCAACACGACGCCAAGTGTTGGCTGCTAAGAGAAACTGCATCTAGCCCGCTAGGTGGCAAAATGTAATGGTAACTGTTAGGCCAGCGTAACCGAAAGGATTCTGTCTGGAATTCTTGCCGGAAGTTTGCCACAATCGACTGATCAGCCTGCCGTAGGACTGCATAAATTAATAGGCAAGTGATGGGTCATTGCTACAACTAGCTGCAGGTTGGAAATAGTTTGTAGGCTTTTGTTGGTAACCAACATTAGGTTGGAAATTGTTAGTGGGCCGGTGGTAAATACAATTTTTTCGTATTGTTGCTGGCAGCTGTCAGTGGTCCAGTTGTGGTAAGCTGTTGCATTAATATAAGCAATTATATTACTGCCGACAGTTTTCATTAACTTTTTCTATTTTTGCATTAATGAGTCAACTGTAGTTTGGTTATGGCTAATAATTTATTTATTTATTTATTTATTTGTGATATGCTAATGTTTTTTAGTGCAAGTTTATATACATCTATTTAATTTGTTTTTGTAGTTACTTGTATACTTATTTTAATACAATTTTTACAAGCATTTGATTCTAACAAGGAAACCACCCCTTAATTTAGTAATAAAATGTATCCAGACGAGCATCATTCGAATGAGTATATATAAACATGCTTTTAGCACATAAAATAACTGCCTTCGTCACCTCGTTTTCGAGTTATAAATTCAGAAAGCTGTTCGATAATCGATGCAGCCACGCATACACCGATGACGCATACACCGCACACAACGCATACACCGCACACTCCTTACTGAAATAATAAATGGAATCCAAAATATACAAAAGTCGAAAGAGCATAGACAAATGTGTTGGTTTATGTGTAAATCAGTTGACATTTTAGAATAGTACCGAATCGCATGAAGATTAAATTGCGGAACTGATCCCAATGAAACAAAATATGATAAGGCAAATGCATCAAAACGAACATTCAGTTGCATATTAAGTGGGGCATTATTCTGGTAAATTAGTCCCACAAAAAAAAAAAATCCAGTAAAATAGTAAAATAGCCCAGATAAAAAAGCCTCGAAAAATAAATAAATACATTAAGGAGAAAATAGCGCGGATAAATTATCTCCAAAAAAATACCCCTAGAAAATTAGCCCAAGAGAAATAGCCCCGAAAAATAAAAAAAAGCAGTATAACCTCAATAAAATATCCTGAATAAATCAGTCGTATAGGGATGGAACACAGGCGCAGGACTCATACCATTAGGGTAATGTCTCCGGTTATGGGCACAGTTTTGACTTTCGCTTTTAATTTTTGATAGAATAAATATTAGGCAAATATATGAATACCACTGGAAATCTAGAAACCTTACGTAACATTTGATAAAGTAACTGTACCGATTTTGTGAACCAGGAGTTTTTTTACACCAATTTTGTGAAGTTGTCATTTTTGTCCAAAAAACAATTGTGTACCAGTTTATGAGCACACTTGAAAAACACGCTAAAATGGGAATATAATAAGAAAAATCACCATAAATACAAAAAATAACAATATTCATTCATTTTGTAAAAGATTCAGTGGCCAAAATAACAACAGAAAATGACATTTTTCCAGTTTTGGACATCATCTTCTTCGTCCTCCAGAGCAGAAGTGCAATGCTTGCAATTAAATTAATTTGCATGTATATTGACACACTTCAAATGCACCAGACGATCACATTCGTTGCATTTGATTGAGTTGGCTCTTGTTAGGCAGTAGCAGGTGCTCCAAACAGATAATGCAGAAGTCGACATCATTATCAGATTGTGATAATGATATGTCGACTTCTGCATGTTCTTATAACATCATACTTCTGCTTGTTCCATGCTTGTTGAGGATGTTCCTGCTTTTAGCGCTCTTGGCAAGCAGTTTGACAGGGAGAGTTGTCTTACTTTTTCCAGGCTTCTTTTGGAGGAACATAGATGCTGCGAGTCCATATTCTCCAGCAATCAATTTTATGGATTTGTTACCTACTAAGCAATCCTAAATGGCTTTAATCAGCGCATTAAAATCCATTTTTTTTTTGATCGGTTGACTTTTCCGCGGCTGATATGGCTAAAAATGCCTAAAAATACATAAAAACGGTAATAAAAAATGTTATATTGATATAAACGACCATATTTGACAATTTGTAAGTCAAACACACGCTTTAAATGAAAAAAAAAAGTGTGCCCACACCTGCAAATTGCAGTCAATTTTATAATGACAGAAATAACAATTTTCGGTCCACATTTTGGATTATTTCGGTATTGCATAACAGAATTATAATGAATATAATGAATGACTATATATTACACTTCCGTTTTTGAATTAATTCACTTCGATTTATCGAATTCTGACAATATTCATAAATTACTTTTGTGTTGCTTTTTTAAAGATTTTTTTTTTCGATGCTTGCACTTACTAAGCAAATGCGTCTATTGACTTCGGTGTCAGAATAAAAACTGCGTACTGTCCTAATACAAATTTTTCAGTTCTCAAATCCACCATATTTGCTTTCTGTTAAAAGACATGGCAAGGTGCCCATAACCGGAGAATTTCCATATTAGGAGACATTCAACTATAAATGAAAGAGAATTTTCTACTTCTTAAATTAACGTTATTATAGGAACAGAAAAAGTATAAATTCTCGCCACTGTTCGACCTCTGTCCCTAGCAAATTACCCTCAGCAAAATATCTCGAAAAGATAGCCCATACAAATCAGCCCCAATAAAAAAGCCCTCATAAAATAGCCCAGGGCATCTCAAAGACAAAATAACCTCTAGGAAATAGTCCAGATGAAATAGCCCCCAAAATGTAGTCCAGATAAATTAACACCGATAATATAACCGCAGGACAGTATAGCCCCGAAAAAACTCTTAGGACAAAGACCTAAGAATTCTAAACATGAATCGACAATTTTTAGAAATCTCTGCCTGTGTTATGACTATGTAGACTAGTAGTCGCCAGCTGGTACACCGCAGATATATCTACATTTTTTAGTAAATTATTGCAAATTAAACTGATATTAATTTTCACTTCACGATTTTCTAAATTTGTCATACTGACAACAGTATTCTCAAGAATTTTCTGAGTGAGATAGAAGATGATTATCACAAAAATTTGAACTGTAACATGGAATTTCTGATCTGCATTTCTTTTAAGCAAGAACTGTTTTAAATTTATCAAAATATTAGAATTCTTCAACAGTTTAAAATGTACGTAAAAAATCATAATTTCTCATCGGATTTTAAATACATCATTTTTCTTGTGGACTCTTACCAGAGCCTGATCAAGGGGGAAGCACACATTATCTCCGCTCTCACCGGAATATTTTTACAATTATTTTTTACTTCATGCCATAGAAATTCCACGCTTTGACGAGGAAATATTTTTTATAAAAAATGAAAGGTGTAAAACAATCCAATTTACTTACCGTTATTAGACACCAGAATTCTTTTAAAATAATTTTTAATGAGTATTTTCTGTTTATTATAAGAGGAAAGTATTTGTTAAAAAATAACGGTGTCAGTATAAATAATGTGTGCTTCCCCCTTAATCAGGCTCTGACTCTTACCCACACAGCCATTTACATTCACAAGACATCTATAAACACGTATAAAGGTTAAAAAACGATCCATTAAACTTCTATATATATCACACAGATATCTATTAGCACGACAAAAGTCACTCTTTTTTTACATTCAATAGATGTCTGTTACATATCCGATAAATCTCCAAATATCCAATAAGTGGACTTGTTAGATCTAATAGATATTGAAAATATCTAAATCTTTTTTTGATCTAACATGTTACATCTATTAGACATCGAAAAAGGTACGTCTAAATTTCGCCTATATTTAGGTATCTAATAGATATCTATAATTATAGAGGATATGCAGGACTTTTAATGGACATTTTTTAGATATTGTGTACCTTTTAAGGATCATTTGGATGTAATTTAGATGTCTAATGTATATCAGTGGCTGTATGGGTATACACAATTTATAAACATTATATACACCAAACGCCAGTAGTTAAATCCATCTAACACACAAATAAGGTAAATGTAGGAGAGTTTGCGCAGAATTCAACGGAAAAATATAAAGAGAAAAAATAAATAAATAAATAAATTTTTAATAAATTATTACTGAATAATTTTGAATTCCTTCATTTTCTATACATTTCCATTACTATTTTTTTCTTTTGCTATAATTCAAAGGAAACAATTGCAGTAAAACCAACAGGGATACATGAATTTCCACCTTTAAATGAAACGCTGACACCAGTAGTTTTTATCAAATACCTCTACCATATTCAATCGCAATAAATTACTACACAAATATGATAGAAATTATTGAGGAAAAATACTGGCGTAAGAGTTTCGTCTTGCACACTTAAAAACCAAGAGAGCTATTTTGCGCAATGTCTCCGTACAGAGTAAGTGTGATGCGAACATGGATATGAGAGATTGCGATTAATTATAAATGCAATTAAATTGTTGATGATAATAATAATTGTTTTTAAATGACATTATTGTAAGGGTTGTCTAAATAAATATTTTCGCATAAGCCGTGTGCATTTCAAATTTATAATTAAAAAATCAAAAAAATAAAAGACAATTAAAAATATTTAAAAATTTTGTTTAAAGGAAGAAAAAAAGGACCAGATAAGTTTACAAAATAATATTAAGTTAGATAACACGTTTAACATAAAATTAATACATTTCCTTTTCAGTTTGAATGGTTTGTGTGTTTCTGTTTCACTAACCTAGCCTGTCGTTGTCCACAAAGTACTTATTTTTGTAAATGGCGCAGTTTTCGTGCAACCACTTGCCACATGTTAACCTATTCGAGACGGTGTGTGCAAAGCATTTTACAGTCGAATACACGGGTAGCACTAGCACATTGTGTGTCCAATGATATATGGCTGATTCTGCCCACTTTTAAGCGCAGAATCCGCCCACCGTTCATTAATTATTAAAGTTATTTTACGAAAACCATCTTCACAAAAATATTTAAAACACAAAACTTAAATTTTTACTTGGTTTGGAACTTTCTTGTTTCTCAAATATTCTCTGATTCCAAGTGAACACTTAACCATACATAATCTACATACGTTTTCATAGGTGCCAAGCATACCTGCCAACATCCTAATTAATAATCCGTAGTATTGATAGCCCCGCCTTACTTTTTACACCAATATATCTTTAGAGTATTTTGTTTCTTATATAATAGTAAATTCATTTGAAGAATATTACTCTACAAATTTACTGGTGTGAAAAACAGGGCGGAACTAACAGCACTATGGAATATTAATCAGAATGTTGGCAAGTGGGAGTGCGAAGTCTGTCGTTTTTCTAGGGAAGCTTCAAACCGGAAAATTTTTATAACTGTTTTCGGTAACTCTTCGGATCTTCGGATGATGTATGTTGGAGGTACCTGTGATCGAGTCAGGCACCCTCCGTTACCTAGGAATGAAGGGTAACGGAGTGTGAGACCTGAAAAACAACTTCACTGCAATGGAAAGGGGAGTCTCAGAGCTTATGAAAAAAGGAAACACGATAATAAAAATTAGTAGAAAGTTTAAGGACAGCATTACATAACTAGGAGAAAGTTTAGGAATAGTAAGAATATTTTTTTTATTTTTAAAAGAGCAATTTTTTTGGTATTTTGAAACACAAAATTTTTTATTTACGTTTTTTTTAAACACAAGGACAATAAAAAGACAAGCACAAACTAGACGTGACAATCACAGACTCACAATCTTTGACTTTCATCTCCGAAGAAAAATCAAGGCCCAAAGGCGATAGAAAAGGGAAAAAAGGCATAATATAGTATAATATAAAATAATAAAACACAGAAAAGTTTAAAGGTAGGAGTTAAGACATAGGTCCGCTTTGGGTCTGCGTCTATTAAAAGGGTCATTGTGGTTATATGTTGCAACAGTGTTTAAAGCAGGGTTATCTAAGTTTTCAAGTGCCAAATTAAATTGAATATTTAAGTATTGAATGAAGTCATTAAGTTTTGGCGTTTCAGTTTCTTTATAAAAGTGAAAATTTCTGACGTACCAAAGCATATCAAGAATTTGCCGAATAGTTGAATTTTGAGCCCTAATAAGTAACTTGATATGCAATTTGGCAGCATATGTCTAAACCATTCAAGCATAAGTTAAAATGGGTCTTAAATAAGAACTGTATAAGAGCAATTTATTTTTAAAGTTTAATTTACTATTCCGAGCTAAGAGGGGCATACGTTTACATTTAACAGCACGGAATTTTTTACGCGTACTGAGACTATGTTGTTGAAAAGTGAGTCCTTGGTCAAGAATAACTCCAAGGTATTGACAGTGATTTTGACCATGGTAGGAGAGTGGCACCGAGACGGATTTGATATTTATCTGTAATAGCAGGGAACATTGCATTTCCTCCACGTGAAAAGAGAATAACTTCAGTTTTATTAGTATTAAACGTTATTCTACATTTGTAAAACCAATTAATAATAATTTTAAGGTGATGGGAAATAGCCGCAATAGCATAACGCCTTTTTACGTTTGAAGCAAAGATAAAGGTATCGTCCACGAAAATAGCCAAAGAAGAATGTGGGTATTGAGGAATATCATAAATATAAAGGTAAAATAGTTTTGGGCTAGTATTTTAGCCTTGAGGAACGCCAAAGTGGCAAAGAAGTTCCGTGAAAGAGTATCTTTCACCTTCACTTGGAAGTTCCTATCAAGTAGGTAACTATGAAATAATTTAATAAGGGGAGTGGGGAAGTTATAATTAATAAGTTTAAAAATTTAGCCAGAAGTCCAGACTTTGTCAAATGCCTTTTCAATATCAAGAAAGACTGCTGCAGTAAATTGCTTCCTAATTTTGCCGGTGGTAATGTGCTCAACTAATCTGTAGACCTGGTGAGGGCGGAAAGGACATTATACAATCCAAATTGGTCTGGGATCATAATATTATTTTCAGCAATATGATAATCAATTTGTTGAGCAATAAAGTCTTCGAATAATTTACTCAAGACATTAAGAAGGGAGATTGGTCGGTAGCTCGAAGCCCTATCAGGGGGTTTGGCAGGTTTTAGTATAGGAGCAATAACAGCAGTTTTCCAATAAAAAGGGAAATACTTATATTTAAAAATGTTATTAAAAAGATGGGTAATTTTTGGAGTATAATGAAAGGGTAGATTCTTGAAAGCGTCATTAGTGATTCTGCTGATGCATGGGGCTTTTTTATTTTCTAGTTTTTTGATCTCGCGAATGCCATCAGCGTGGGTAACCGAAAAATCAGAGGGGGAATGGGGTCATTCAAGAATCTTCTAACAGTAGAATTAACATTCCTCTCAGTTTCATCACAATCAATAGGATTACCTTGAAATTGTGTCTCGAGGTTCATGGCGATAGCATTAGCCTTTTCTTCGTTAGTGTACGCATAGGTCTGGGACTTTGGAATAAGGATAGGTTCAAAAGAGTTCTTAAATGTCCAGGCCGCTTTCCAGATAGAGTTATCCTCTAGAGACAAGTGATTCGAGGAATTCACTCCAACTGTCATTGCGTTTTTTGATAAGATAGTCCTTAAGATCTTGCTGAGCTCTATTGAGAATAATTTTATTATGAACTAGCCGCCTTCGGCGACCAGCTGGTTCGTGATCCCTGAAAAATCCGACTTTACGAAACTCCCGCTCGGTGGCGCCTGCGGCGCCTTTTTCCCGTTTCAGGTATAATAACAGCTTATTGATATATCGTGAAAATAGCTTATTGAAATCGCAGTAAATTTCCGTGCGGTAGAGCTTTCGGCGCCCTCTTCCCTTTTCAATATCTGAAACAGCCTGTTCGCTCACCATGTTATGATCTTTCAAATTTCTGACTTTAGCTAAGTCCCGCTCGGTGGTGCCTGAGGCGCCTTATCCCCGTTTTAGAACTTACAACACCTTCCTCGCTCATTAGAATTTGAAATATTGAAATTTTAAAATATTACAGCGCCATCTGGCGGTAGAAATTTCTGTAATATATTGTTCAATTCCAAATCAACAAAGCTTTTAAATGATGTATTACTTATGAAATTATTTTAATTAGTAGCTGAGATACAAAAGAAAACCTAATCAGGACACCTTAAAACGTGTAAATCAGGTGAAATCTCGAATTCGACTTTCGATAATATAAAAATGAAATTATACTAATTAGAAACTGAAATACAAAGATAATACAAATATTTTTTTAAAAGATTTGGGTCTGATTTATCTGTGGTTTTCCCCAAAACTTGCTTAATTCCGGGCTATATACCGTTAAAAATTATTAGTACGAAATGTGAGCGAAAATATGAATTTGAAACTCTGTAAAATATAAAAGAATAAAAATTTTCTGGGTTTTCCGTAATTTTCTCCTAAAGTTTCGTACAGAATTTGAACTGCTTATATCATTTTAATAGCCTGCAATAAAAATACTTTAAAATATCTTTTGAATGATGTATTATGTATTACAATGATATATTTTTGACTCAAAATGGCTAATCTATCAAGGGCGATTAATGATTTCTATTGAAATCCGTCTAAAATTTAAGAATTCCAAAACTGCTTTTATACAACCGAATTCATAAAAAAAAAAAAAAAAAAAAAAAATCAATATTATTCTGTTAAAAGTAACTTTTGGTGTCATTAACAGATGAAATAAAAATGAATTTAAATAAATGTCTATTTATTTTATTTTTAAAGCTATACTTTAGATTTTTTAACTGCATACAGGTGAGTCATAATGACGGGCAATTTCGAAGTTCTGCTTTTGATCGATTTTAAATTGAAAAAATTCAAAAACTGCTTTTTTTTATTTCCAATACTTTGTCACGTGTTCGAAAAACGAAAAATAGTTTTTTTTTCGACCGGAAGAATAGTGAGCCAGCATGTCTAGCACCTGGCACTGAAGAATCTTTGATAAATGAAATAACTGTCTGTTGCCAACTACATTTCATACTTTAGTTAATTTAAAAAAATCTAATTGCTGTAGAGATAAGCCACTTGCACTCTTAGATTCGGAAAAAAATCCCCTTTCATTTGGTACCAAATTCGTAACGATCGGACTAATATTTCTAATTTATTTTCCATTTTTTTTGCTTTTAACTCTGTTAAAATATCTATTTTTATGCATTCGCGGTGAATTCTGAGTAATTGAGATTAGACATGGGTCTGCATTTTAATTAATATCTCCGCAACTAATTAAAATTTTTAAATTCTGTTTTCACTATGCATTCGGGCAGGCTTCGGAGCACCCGTATGTCAAATTTCGTACTTCTGCGTTCAATTGGGGCTGAACGTATAGATGTTCAGACAGACAGACATCTTCTTTTATTATTGTCAATTCTGATTTAAAATTTAAAATTTTGGCAGTATGCATTTTAACCTTGAAATACAAACATATTTTCTTACCTGTAGAATGTTACCTATTTTATTTAATCAACAAAACGCTTTTTTACTTCATCATCATCATACCTGTCAAGCATCTTGTTAATAAGCGTAAAATTGTTTACTTCCCTTTTTACATACCACTTTATTTTTGAGTACTTCTCTCCAAATGTTGTTACAATTAAATAAAAATAAAATACAGTGCGTTAAGAAATTATAAGACCACAAGCGTATTGGTGCATTTCCGAAGTAGAAAGCATAATATGCAAATTTTTAATTGCGTATTTAAAATTGATAAGAAAACGCATCCTATGCTAATTCCAACTTTTAAAATTAAATTAAATTTCATTAAAACTTATTCATTTTTCTAAAAATTAAAGACTGTGACTGTTAAGAAATTATAAGACCACCTTAGAAAATTAGCATATTATACATGACGTCAAACTCAATAAAAAGCGCATGCGTCAGTATTTCGTAAAAGCATTACCTAAGAAGCAAAGGCTTAGGTTTTGAATGTGTTATCTACGATTAATTTGACGATGCTTTGAGGTAAAGAATTATCGGAGTGAGAAGTGAGAAAAATTTTATTTTATAAAGGTTCTGGTAAATTTGAAAGAGATATTGCGAGGTTAATGAACCGTTCTAAAACTGCCATTCATAATGACATAATAATAATTAGAAAAGTTTATTCAAACAAAATAAAACGATCTGGTAGAAACAATATTTTGACAGCAAGTGATAATAGACAAATTTTTCGACTATCAACTAAAAAAGGTCTTTCAACTCGTGAAATTTCGAAACGTTTCAGCAAGAAAACTTCACAGTAACAGTCTGGAAGAGTCTTAAATTAAATGTTAATACGAAATTTATGAAATTTATGAAATTGAAGAAAAAACCAAAGTTATTGAAATGCCATCGAGAAGAAAGATTAAAATGGGCTAAAAATGTCATGTCATGGAATGATGAGTTTTTCTGATGAAAAGAAGTTTAACCTTAATGGTCCCGATGGTTACAAACACTAATGACATAACTTGAGGGAGGAACCAAAAGAATGCTTCAGTCGACAAATGGGTGGAGGATCAGTAATGATTTGGGGAGCTTTCAGTTATGAGGGGTTGTGTGATTTACAGCGGATTTCGGGTCATATGAACTCTACACAATATCAGTCTATGGTATATGATCATATGATACTGTTTGGGCCTTTATTAGGTGGTACTAACTGGATGTTTCAACAGGACAATGCTGCTTGTCATACATCTAAATCCACACAGGAGTGGTTTAAAAAAGAAAAAAATAATGTTTTGCCATGGCCAAGTCGAAGTCCAGACTTGAACCCCATGGAAAACCTATGGAGTATATCATCTCGCAAAGTTTATGCTAATAATAAACAATTTTCATCTGTCAATGAACTGGAAGTAGCTATTGTAAAAAATTGGTACAATATTTCTATAACTGAACTTATTCACCTGGTTACTTCAATGAAAAACAGAGTATCTGTAGTCATCAGGAAAAATGGAGGACCAATATCATATTAATTTTTTATACAATATTGTTTTTTGACAAGTGGTCTTATATTTTCTTAACAGGTTATTTTTCACCGATTTCTAATATATATTTTAATTAAACATTTATTGCATTATACTAAGTTATTGCAAACCAATTATAAAAAAAATATAGAGCAATATGTTATTTTATGTATTTAAATTATGATTAGAATCTTTATTTTCCTTATAATTTACAAAATTAAAGTGGTCTTATAATTTCTTAACGGAATGTAATTAAAAAAAATGAATGGCGTGAAAAAAAAAAAAAAAAAAAAAAAGAAAGAAAAAGGCGGGTTCTAAAATTTTTACGCTTTATAATGAGATGGTTGGCAAGTATTGATATCAATTTCATTTTGGGAAAGATATAAGTGAATTATAGGTTTTAAACATATTTTTATTTAACTCTTTCAATGTTTATAAATTGTATTTAAAGTAATTTAAACAAATACTTCTTTCAAAATGTAAGTGCTTTTGTTTGATCGAATGTGTGATTTAAAATGGCATTAATGGCCGATGAGTTTAATTTAATATCTTCTGGTTATTTTGATTTTCACTGCTGATTCGTACTCTCCTACCTCATGTTTTAAAGCAATATTTTAGTACTTTTGACATATATTTATGCAACGTTGCCAACCCTCACAAATTTTTAAAATCATTTTTACTGAATAGTTACTTTTGTCTTACTTAATTATATAACTTCAGTGGTTAAATAAAACAAAAATGTTAAATTCACTCCGAAACAGTGATGTTAAGAAACGAAAGATTTAGCAGCTACGTTTATGACAAATCCGGATTTATTATTTTATTTGAGGAAAAAAAAATAGATATGTCAAACTCACAAAAAGAAAGAAAAGCGTGTCAATACCTTACAACTCGTGTCTCATCTCAACACTCACGCATTCATTCATACTCACACAAGCGGATAACCACAGAACGACTTCTTGTGTTAAAACTTTGAAAATTTTGAGTATGATTCGAGTGCGTCTTGCACATGCGTGGAAGGAAAGCTGTGAAGGAATAAATGAGTAGTTTATCCCTATTTGGTTGTGTTTACATTTTTACCACATTTTTACATGTAAATATAAACATGCAAATTAAGTATGGATGGATTTGGAATAATTAATATTTAGACATAATCAGTTTTACAGATTTTTAAGGAGATGAATACTTTTTAAATTATCTATCTTATTTAAATATTTAACAACAACAACAACAAAAAATAAATAAAAAAATAAATAAATAAATAAATAAATAAAATTTCCATTTTTTTTCTTTTTCTTTTTAATAATAGCATTTTTCAGTTTATAATGTTAATTGTTTTGATTAATGAGGATATACTGCAGTTATCTATACACCCATCGCAATCTTTTGTCAATGAAAAATCGCATTGATTGTTTAGTTCTTGGTTCTTGTCGTTTTCATAACCTTGTACTTTTGTGGATATTTTACTTCCGCCTTCAGTTGTTATTTATTTATTTATTTTTATTTTTTGGCCGTTTATTATCATTTATTTATTTTATATATATACTTTACAAGAATTATTTATTTTCGCACAGCAAAACACATCAATATTGATCATTGTAAAGAAATTTTACATATACTATTCACATTTTTAACATATCATTTCTGAAAACGTTGGAAATTTTAAGGGAAAGAGGGATAAAAGTTATATACTTTAACTAGAAATAGGAAAATTTGAACGATTGGCATTAACAGTTTAATGATTGAATGATTTTACAATTGATTGTCAATGACATGACCATAGTGTATTCATGATTAGTTTCAGTTTCTTTGTGACATTTACACATCTAACTCTGTTTAAACTTTTGTTATGCTACATTTTGCTATGAAATTCCAATTTTTAGCCTATGCCTATAATATATATATATTTATTTCGCTGTTATATATTTTGTGTCTTCTGGTTACTGAGTTTTGAAAATTATTAATACTTTATCTTTTCTTAAAAATCTTTTCAAATATTGTTTTAAATAAATTAAGAAAATATTGGATGCCAGTTTCTTTCTTCCATGTTAGAAAAGAATCGAATGATTCAAATTCCAGTTCACTTTTAATCAAATCTATAGTGTGCTGCGCACTCAAATGTTCTTCATATTGTTTTTTAGTCTTAAATTTTAAAGGACAAAGAGAGCAATTTATTTGGGATGTTGGGAAAAGTGTTTCAATGCCGTGAATATTTCGTAGATGTGTATATAAATCGGAAGATTTTGAAAAATTCTTTCCACATTCTGGAGAATTATGCAGCGAATTTACTTCTGCATCCATTGCAGAAATAAATATAACTTTCTCCTTGCAAATTTGATTTGTAAGTAAAATAATAAATAAATTCAACAAAAATAAATAGAAATTTTAAATCTAACAAATGTAAAAATAAATTTAAATTATAACAATTAATTAAAACAATAACAAATTAAAAAATATAAATCAATGTATGAAAAATGAAAAAATATCGCCCTCGAGAATGAACAGAAAAAAAAAAAAATTGTTCTTTTTTCTGTTCAAAAGGGGGGGGGGGAGCAAAATCAAAACAGTTCTTACTTTAAATAATCAGAATATGATGGTACTTTATTCTAATCAGGATTATTTAAAAATTACAGTGTTATAAGTAAGTATTGTTCAGCATGAAAAACAGAACAAGTAAATGTATTAAGTATAAAAATATTTTATTAATACAGAACGATTTATATCTATACATATTATGTGTAATGGAATGATTAAAAAAATTATAATTCTGAATGAAAAATAAAAGTTGCTCCTACATAACTGAAAAATATAGGTTAATATACATTAAATTTGAATAAGATTATTAATAATAATTAAAATTTACAACTTATTCTTTAATTGGATTCCTGTATTACAATTACATTATTCAAAGTATGTGAAAAATATAATAGCTGCATTAAATCCTTTATCATGTGTTACATTCGTGGTTAAATAAAAAAAGATAAATTTATACTTGTTCTTTAATAAATAGAGATAAATAAACTTACTGATTTGAAATCACAATACTTTGAAACAATCTTGCGAGGCAATCCTGCAAGTGTTTACATTAAAGCAAGAAAATAAATAAAACTTTTTGCTATTAATGTAACACCAACTGGCTGAAAATCTCTGAAATAGAAGTAAGAGAGACAAAACATCCATATCCTACATTTGAATTACGTCCCATACATACTTCCTGGAAACATTTGACACCTAAGCGTATATTTTAATTACAAAATAATTCCGTCATTCAAGACTTCGCCATTAAACGTACAATGACGAATAAAATATTTTAAGTAAAGCGATAAAATTATAAAATTTATATTGGTAATCAATTCCTTAAAACGAGTCAGAAAATTACCACAGTCAAAAAGATGTTAAAGTTGTAAACAAACATAAATATACTTAGAGGGAAAATGTATTTAATTTCTCCCCATCCGGTACTTTTTTCCCTTTTCAGCTTTCTTTTTACGCATGCGCAAGAGACACGAACTCAAGCTAAAATTATTTCTAAGTTTTAACACAAGAAGTCGTTCTGTGGTTATCCGCTTGTCATACTCACAGATAACACTCTAGCTAGAGTGCGTATCCATTTTACTCGAACTCAAACGATGTTAATTTCAGCTAGTTTAAGGAGAAGAAAATGTAATACATAATAAGTTTATGATAAAAATTTTCTGGTGTAAGGTACTAATTATTTTTATTACTATTTTCTTTTTTTGAAAATTTCTGCATTAATTTCAAAAATAGCTGTTATACACATAGCTAATATTAGACATTAAAAAAGAAAAATACATAATATTTTTCGCTTTCATAAGATTTTTGATTTCGCAATGAAAGCAATAAATTTTAATTGACTAATTTTTTGACTAATAAAAGAATTTACAACAGAATCCCCGAAAAAAAAAAAAAATTCAGATAGTTTTTATGTACTATTCAGCATATTTTAGTTTATAGAAATATATATTTACACAAAAACAAAAACAATATTAATCAAGTTATCTAATCATATCAAGTAAATATAATATATATATATATATATATAATATAAATTATTTACCTATATTTATAAGCGAAAATATATAAAGATAGATACTCAAATGTATAAACACACACAATTGTCTACGTTATATAGGAAATACAAGGAGTTTTAGGGCTCTTACAACAAATGTGAAACAGTGATAAAAAAAGCTCTTCTAAAGCGCAAATCAAAGTAGAAACGCAGTCAATGTCAGGGATGGAACACGGGCGCAGAATTCATACCACTATGAAAGCAAGAAAATTTTCTACCTCTTAAATCAACGATATTATAGGTATTGATATTTCTTAAACAGATTCCGGTATGAATTCTGCGCCCGTGTTCCATCCCTGCAATGTTTCTAAATATAGGAAGTTTCTTATTCAATTATCACCAATAATTTTGCTGGGTGATATTAGATATAGATAATTGATGACACATTTGAAGAGATAAAATCGATGTAGCTGGGGTCAACGCCCCGCACCTTCAGGATCCAGACATAAGTTGCAGACAGAAATCAGGGGCAGTACAACGAACGCTTCGAAATCCCCTTACTGCCAGGAATTCATGGCTGTGACGTTCTTTTTAGACAATCACGAAAAAGTGCTCCAACGAAGTCATCGGAAACGTGTGCCCGGTTCTCAATGTTGACAACTTTCGTCGCTATCTACCTGTATAATCCATACCTACAAACTATCTCATTAATAAGCGTAAAATTGTTAACGCTCCTTTTTCCACACCACTTTATTTTTAGAGTAATTCTCTCCAAATGTTGTTGCGATTAAATAAGAATAAAATAACTCTAAAAAATGACTGGTGGGAAAAAATGGCGGGTCCAGTGTATAGCTATCGAAAATGCGGTTAAGACATTGAGACACCAACAACTTCGTCAGCCATTTTAAATAAAAAGCTGGTGATTTCAAAAAAAAAAAAAAATATATATATATATATATATATGTAATACTTTTTCGAAAGAAATTTCAAAACAATTAATTTTTCCCAAATGTAATAATGACTAACATTTTTCCGGCTCTATTTAATTTTACACTTCTGGTCAATGTTGTCAAATTGAGACACTTTTTTTATCCAATATCAACCACTAAATTTTAACTGTAAAGGCGGCCTAATTACTTCGAAGGTTAATTGTCCATAATGTATAACATATATCAGCCCTCAAAAGCAAAAGTGTTGATGTCAGTTGATTAAAAGAATCACTGTTTAGGACGCTTTAGAGCGTTGGGTCTGACAAAATGTTTAATAATAATAAAAAAACTGGCGTGAAAAAATAGGCCGGGATTAATGAGAACGTTAGCAGCTATGGTAAAGTTTATATATTTCTCTCAAATTTTCATAGAGTTATAAGTTGTTAAATTCTAAAAATGCTAAAGTTATATTAATGTGACAGACTTATATTTTCCTAAAAACTTATTCAATACAGTGTCCTTTTTTGTTTTTAACTTTATCTTTTCTTTTTATCTTTTTTTTTTTTTCTTAATGTGTTAGAACGAACTAACCTCAACATATCCCATGTATATTTTTGATTTAAAACATATTTGTAATCACAGCGACTTAAATCTTAATTGATATTCCGTAGTATAATTACTAACTGCCCCTTTTTACACACAACTTCATTTTTACAACAATTCTATCCAAATTAAATTGCGATTAAACAAGAAGAACAATATTCTTAAACAAGACTGGTGTAAAAAAAAAAAAAAAAAAAAAAAAAGAAAGGAAGAAAGAAAGAAAAGAAAAGAAATACAGGTGTAAACATTATTACGGAATACTAATTAGGACGATGGCAGCTATGTTTGCAATTATGAAAATTATTATTTAATTCAGATTACAAAAACCAGAGCTGCCAACCTAATCCGACAAATTGTTAGTACCGCCTCTTTTTCTACACTACTTAATTTTTAAAGTAATTTTCTTCAAATATATTTACGAAGAATTAAGAAGGAAAAACCTCTAATAAATGACTGGTGTAGAAAAAGGGGTGGTACTAGCGATTTGCCAGATTAGGTTAGCAGCTCTTCAAAAACTTATAAATTATGACCTTTATTAATTTTTGTACGAATAGAATAATCTTCATCTAAAAAATGGATTTTCAAATTTAGAACTATTTTATTATATTTTTCGACTTATAGTACCATTTCATCTCATATTTATGTTAGGGAGCCGTCATGTGTTATCATTTGTATCGTATACAGCATAAAATCAAAAATCCGCCAAAGTAAAAAATAAAAAGTTTTTCTTTTTATGCGATTCTTGTTGTTTTCTAAGCTGTGTTCCGATGTTTAATGTAAAAAAATTACTTATTTTTGTACTATTAACTCAATGTGGTCAACAGATTGTGACAGCATTCCAAAATAATAATAATAATAATAATAATAATTAAAATGAAGATAAAATAAGTAAACAAATAAAATAAAATAAAATTAATAAATAATATAAAATAAAATAAACACTCGAAAATAAAATAATATAGAAAGATACGGCTTATTCGTGTATGACTCTTTATGCGACACCGTTTTATATAAACAACAATGGATTTACCGTAATGATTATTTAAGGCCGTGGTTAGAGAACCGCCAACCGGGTAAGTATTATAGACCCGTCAGTCTTCTGCGCTTGCGCATTAGAATTTCCGATTGAAACAGAGAGGAAATATTTTTTGAATGAATCTCATTCCTAACAGGTAAATAAATAATAGTAAACAATAAATAGTGACAGTCAAGCATATAAGTTTGATGTGTATTTTAACAATTAACAAACAAGCAAATGAATAAATAGCGCCGGTAGCGGTTTTTTAATCAGTCAATATTGTGATCAATCCAGCTGGTGCTGCCCTCTTTCAAAATGATTTGAAACCACGGATTTTCTAAACATCTTTGGAGAAAAAACGCAAGTTTGAAAAATGAAACTTCTTATACTATGCTGATTAAATTAAAAGTTAGATTAATTTTCTTTAAATAATTTAGTTTTTAAAAATCCTAATAGAATATATAATAGAAACTATTTTGGGGAAACCATGCAAAGTTGAAAATTAAAATTTTTGTGCTATACTGATTGAATTATTATTATTACTAGCAGGCTACGCCCGCTTCGCTGGTCACTATATTTAAATGAATTTTCGAAAGAATCGAATTAATATTTATTTTTTTTACACCGCATTATAGACAAAAATTAAAAAAAATAAAATAAAAATAAAATAAAATAAAATAAACTGAAATTGCTCCAAACCTCGCTTTGGGTACCCGCTGTCTACGGCATCTCTTTTCCCGCCCGCATTGCATCAGGTCTAGGTTTCCCATGCCTGCAGGAAGATCTTTCCCGGGCACTTCAATCTGGATATTTATCGACGACAGGTGGGATCTCCTATTATTTAAGAACTACGATTTTAAAGATAACTGTATCTCAGAATCTATTAAATATTTTAGTTTTGAACCATGTATTTTATAGCCCATTCTATTTACACTATATTACGATTTGATTCCGACCAATGTAATAAAATAAAATAAAATAAAAAGTAGATTAAATAAATATATATATATATATATAAACAAATAAATTTTAATAAACTTAATCCTTTTTACTATGTATATACTACCATTTTTCCCGATAAATACAGTAAATAAAAAAAAATGAATAAATAAAAGTTTTTTCTTTTAAAGGAATTTACTAAAAAATTAAAAATAAGAAGTTGTTCTACTATAAAATATTAAGCATAACTGTTATAAATACGTTTTTAAATTTAAAACTAATTATACTTAATTTTTTCTTCTGTATTACGATTTTATTTTCAATAAATATAACAAAAGAAAAAAAAAAAAAAAAATCGCCTTCAAATGAATGAATTAAATAAAAATAAGTTGCGTAATAGCCGTTGTTAAGATACGCAGACGATTGAAGCAAAATAATTAAATTTATGAAAAATGAAGCATTAAAGGCAATATTTAAAATCGAAAAAACATTAATTTAAAAAATTCAAATTCGAAATTCGAAAAAATCTCGATGAGGTGCACACATGCATGGTCCCAGGTACCTATATGCCAAATTTGGAAGCTCTGCGATCAATAGTGTGAGCACCACAGCGCAGATACACACACAGACACACAGACACACACACACAGACACACACACAGACACTTCTCTTTATTTATATAGATTAATATATTTAGTTTTTAAAAATTCAAATATAATATATTAGAATAATCATCGGAGAGATCATGCAAAGTTGCAGTATATTGATTTTTGTACTATATTGATTATTATTATTTTATTTTATTTTTAAATATATCTAGTTTTTAAAAATCAAAATTAATAAAATAAAATTATAGAATAATCTTTCGAGAAATCATGTAAAGTTTAAAAATTAAATTTCTTGTACTGTATTGATTAAATTAAAGTTTTAAAAAATACATTTTGTTTCTAAAAAATCCAAATATAATAATAAATTTGTATAATGTATGACAAAACTATGCAAAGTTAAAAAATTATTTACTTATTTATTTACTATACGGATTAATATAAATTTTAAAAAATATATTTACTTATTAAAAATCAAAATATAATAATATATTAAAATAATCTTTCAAGAAATCATGCACAGTTTAAAAATTAATTTTTTTTGTACCATACTGATTTAACTAAAATTTTTAAAAATATATTTAGTTCTTAATAATCTAAATATAATGTATTAGAAAAATCTTTGGGGAAATTTCGCAAAGTTTAAAAATTAAACTTCTTGCACTATGTTTATTACATTGAAGATTTAAAAATATGTTTAGTTTTTGAAAATCCAAATATAACAATGAATTAGAATGATCTTTGGAGAAACCACGAAAAATTGAAAAATTATTATTATTATTTTTTTACTATACTTATTAAATTAAATATTTTAAAAATATATTTAATTAAAAAAATTAAGAATATAGTAATACATTAGAGTAATTTTCCAAGAAATCAAGCAAAGCTCAAATATTAAATTTCTTTTACAATATTCATTAATTAAAAAAAAAATATATATTTAGTTTTTAAAATCCAAATATAATAATACGTTAGTAATGTGATGGTTTTTGTGTAATATAAAATCCCCCCCCCCCCCCCATTTTATACACGTATATTTCAATCATATGCATTAACAATTTTCTTAAATTTTTATTTTTAATTTGCATTGTGAAGTAATATAAGATCTCAGAAATATCTGTAGCATTTGAGAGATTTATTTAGCTTAATTATATTAACTTATTTAACGAAAGACAACATAGCAGATAAAGCAAGGAATATAAGAGAAAATAAAACTGAATAATAAAACAAATATTTAACAAGATAATTCAAGAGAGAGAGTTAAAATATAAAACGTGGTCAGTACAAATGAATGCCAATTAAAGCAGCAATATGAATTATCAAAAACACGTATGGATAAAAGTCATTCACTTTACCGGCAGATCAATAATAAATCCCCCAGTAGTCATACTGCGCAAGCGTCAGAACTGCCGGTAATATAATAGACACCCGGTTGCCGGTTCTCTAACCACTGCGATTATTTAAAGGCAAAATTTTATTGATTTGATCACAAACATGTAAAGCTATTTTCTTTTATAACACATACTGGCTAACCAAACCGGGAAGATTGTTAGTCCCGCCTCTTTCTGCCTATTTTTTTCACACCAGACTTTCTTCTTATTTAATCATAAATATATTTGAAGAGAATTACTCTAAAAATTAAGTGGTGTACAAAAAAGGGCGGGAAATAACAATCTTCCTTCTAAGTTTGCAAGTACGATACAGGGTTGCCAAATTTGGCCTAGTCAATAGTCCCCAGTAATTTTGAGACGTGACATTTGATATACATAATATCTCAGTTACATTTATACATAATCAGACTATCAATCTTCGAAGTGATCAGTCAAACGTTACAAATAAAAATTATTGGTGACCATTGAATAAAAAAAAAGGCCAAATTTGGCAACCCTGGTATGATAACGCAACGTTTAGGAGAAATGTGTGAAGACGGTGTTGTTCTAAATAGATATATATCAGACGTGGATATGTTAATTCGTTTTTCTTAAATACGAAATAACTTTTCCTAGTTTTTTTTTTTAACCTTTATTTTATTTTTATTTTATTTTATTTTTATTTCATTTTAATTACTTGTTTATTTATTTTTTTTGCTTCAATATGGTTGTCTATATTTTTGTATTTGCATTTTGTAGGGTTTGCACGCCTAACGTTAAATTTAACGTTTCAGAGAAATGTGGTGGTGTACAAATATTAGGGTTGCTACACTCCGTTTTTTCCCCCCCTCTGACACCTACACTTACACCACTATATTTATCTCTATCCTCCTATTTTTCCTACTCCATGCAATTTTTCTTTTAATTGGTGGTGGAATTATACTATAGAATTATATTATTATTATACTATATTGGTGAGAGAACCAGCAAAGAAATATGGCCTATAGCAACCATGATGTAGTAATATACCAAACGACAATAGAATAACAGTTTTTCCTCCTTAAATATTAAATAACGTTTCTAAGCTTTTCAATGCTAATTTTCTGATCTAATTATATTGCTCATATTGTTGAATTAAAAAACTGTACGATTTGTACGCTACAAATTATTTAAATTTTAACGCAGAATGTAACGAAATATATATATATATATATATATATATATATATATATATTATCTTTCAATCTTTGTGGCAAATTACAATCGTAGATGGCAGCACTATTCATATATCTATACTGAATATCTGACTCCAAAACAAAAAATTTCTTTTTAGCCTGAATAGGTTTATGTCTTCTCTGCATTTGCTCCATGCTTCCTAGCCATTTTTGTACAGACTTTATATGTATTTTATTTCTTTTTATTTTATTATTTATTCATTTAATTTAATTTTTTTTCTTCCATTATTTTCATATCATTACTGTAGATGGCAGCACTATTCATGTTACTATAATTAATATGAATCCTAATTTACGTAAGGATTCAACCTGTTTCGGTTGGTGAATTCTCTAATTTTACTTCGTGTTCACTGCTAACATTGAGCTGACTAACTGTGCTTTAACTAATATCCGCTTGTTATATTTCACATGTGTCTCGATTTTCATAACTATGTTTTGCCTATTTTTTGTGAGAGTTTAAAATTATCAATAATAATTTTTTATGTAATTTTTGGATTAACATTTGTAGTGGTGAGTTTATTTTGATCTACGTTTTTCTTGTTTTATAACCAATGTGTGTTTCATCCAGGGTTCGCCAAAGTGGGCCCAGCCCGAAAAAACACGTGTAGGTTTTTCTCGGGCGGTCACAGTTGAAAAAAAACACTCAAAAACCCAGAATGTGGGTTTTTTCATGATTTAATATATATTATATTCATTCATAATTTTTATTTCAAACAAGATGGCTATTAATTTTTATGATTATTTTTTTAATTATTTATTAATTAATTATTAATCATTTATAATTTATTATTATTTTTTAACCCTTTGCGGCGCAAGACAATTACGATCATTTAAATTATACTGCCTCCGGAATTCATGACCTAAAGTAAACTAAAAGAAATTTTAAATTTTACGGTAACAGAAACCGGCCTTTTCTGCTATGTTATAAACGTAAATTTCTGCTAATAAATTTCCGGGATGAAATTTTTGCAGCTGTATCTTAAATTTTGCGTCCTCGCAGGGAGGACAGCGCGCGTTAAGTGGTTAAGATGTCACAATTTTTATTTGAAAAAAGGATTTCCTAAAAAAGAAGCAGAATGCTATAATAAATTTCAAAAATTACAATTAATAAAATAATGTAACTATTTTTTTTAATAGCATATTTTGCTAATTATAGAAAGTTAATGCAATAAAATATATAAAGTTACATTTTTTTCTAAAATGATAACAAAAAATTTTAGTTAAAGTATTCAGATATTGTATTCTTCATTAATTGGACTGCAATTGGCCCAAATAGCAGGGGATTACCCTTTCTGATAGTAGCTTGATGCTGATTGGTTTATCAAGTAGGGAAATCCCCTTTTCAAATCTTTGTGGTGTGCTGATTGGCAAACAAATAACTTCTTTGTTTAGCTAATGCACAAAGTTGATCTACTTGTATCCCTGTATTTTGCCTGTGCTTGTGTTTTGTTTAAGAAAAAAAAAATTTATATAGACAATTGTTTTAAATTTTAGATTAAGTGTGTAAAAATAAAGACACATAAAAATAAACATGCCAAAAGTACAAGGAAGTGGAAGAAAATTAGCAAGTGAATGGTTAGAAGTGACAAAAATTGATGGTGACTCAAAATGCAAGTGTAAATATTGTGATTTATTGTTTAGCTGCAAAATAGAAAGAATAAAAGCCCATCTTAAGAAATGTCCAGGAAAGAGAATCACTACAAGTCAGCAACCTCATTCTGAAAATCAGCATCCTGTGCTTACAACGCCTGACACAGACACATCATTTTGTACAACTTCTACTAGTATTAGTGTACCTTCTACCTCATCATCTGCTGACAGAATGATAGTACAACGTTCAGTAAGTGATTCTGTGGTCAAGACAACTGAAGAACAAAAAATACCTTTCCCTTTCAATGTAGCTGAACATGATACCTTCAAACATATGCTTGAACTATTAAGACCTGTATATAAACCACCATCAACAAATGATATCAGTGGAAGACTTTTAGATGATGCAAATCAGCAAGTAGATATGGTTCTGGAACAAAAATTGCAGAATTCCAGTTTAACACTGACATTGGATGGCTGGTTAAATGTTAAATATGGCCCCATTCAAGCTGCCACTATCCATAATGAGACAGAGAGTTATATACTGAAAGTGTGTGATGCTGGGTCGCAGAAAAAGACATCTGAGCAATGTGCTGCAATTGTAGAAGCAGCAATAAAAGAATGCCATGAAAATTTACACGCTGACATTTTCGCAGTAGTAACTGATAATGAGAACAAAATGGAGAAAATGTGGAATATTTTAAGGGAAAAATATCCAAATCTAATCATTTATGGATGTTCAGCTCATTTGTTAAATTTGGTTGAAAAAGAAGTATCACAGAATACAGTAATGTCTCGCATTGTGGAGGTAAACAAATATTTTAGGAATGTACATCGGGCACATGGCTGGCTTGAAGAGCAAGGAGGCCATAAGCCACAAATACCAAACGATACTCGATGGAATTCCCATGTAGACTCTATGAAATCATTTGTATTTAACTATCATAAATATAGAGAAATAGCCCTTGAACACAGTCAAGAAATCTCTTCAAACTCTTAAATAGTGTGGGTCTGTATCAAGAAGCTGTTCATCTTGAAAAACAATTGTCAGTTGTTGGAAATGCACTTGATAAATTTCAGAAAGAAACGACATGTATTTCAGAGGCTGTTGAAATACGGCTAGAACTATTATCTTCCAAACTTCTGGAGCCTTATCGTGATTCTTTCAAGAAAAGATTTGCACAGGCAATTCAACCACTACACATTTTAGCCAACCTCACAGATCCCAAATTGAAAGGAAAGCACTTGAGTAAAGAGCAAGAAGATTCGGCAGAAATGTGATTAGCTGATCACCACCCTGAATTTTTACCATGCATTTTACTTTCAAAATAAATGACCCCGATTATTTTCTGCTTCCATGATGCTCGAGAACGTTGTAGAAAATTTTTTTTCTCAAAAATGGTGGCAGATCATGACAAAAAAGTGTGAGCAAAATTCAAAATTTCCTCCTGGATTTGGAAAGTTTTTTTTTCGGTTTACACTCAGCACCAGCTTCATCTGCATCAATTGAGAGATATTTCTCTACATTTGGATTAGTTTGGAACAAACTACGTAATCGTCTAGGACTTAATACATCTACGAAACTCGTAAAAGTTTATCGTCATCTTCGAGCTAAACACCCATTTTCCCCAGAAGAAGAAGACCAATTCTAGATTAACAAAATACCAAATCTTCTGTAATTTTTTACAATTTATATATAATAAAACACGTGGGTGTAATGCTTAAATTTTATTTTTTTCAAACCGGAATTTTGTATATAGATAAATTATAATTGAATATGCATATAACTAACATTATTATTTATATATAATTAACATCTTAAAAAAATAATATATGAAATGAAAGAAGTTTAACTGCAGTTGTATAGACTATTCAACATTACTAATAAGTAGGTATGAAATATTTAACTTTTAAATTAAATTGTGTTTTCCAGTTTTCCTTCATGTGATTTCATTGAAAAATGATCAGTTTAGATTTACATGTTATGTTATACGGTTAGATTAAGATGTAAAAGTTGAAAGATGTAAAGGAGTAAAAGATGTAAATTTGAAAAAACTTGGGAACCCGGGTTTTTGACATTGGGCCCAGGTGGGCTGGGTTTAAAAAAAAAAAAAAAAAACCGGGTTTTTTCGAACCCTGGTTTCATCTGCGTGTTATAATTTACATGTGACTAGAATTTAATAAATTTTGTGCGGCTTCTTTCTTGCTTATTTGTGATTGTTTAGGGCTTAAAATTACAATGTTTATTAATGTATTATCACTAATAATTTTTTAAAGGGTTTATTGGATTATCATTTGTAGTGATGAGTTTTATTTTGATCTTCGTTTTTTTCTTTTTGTTTTATTTACAGTGGGTGTTTCGGGCCTGAGAACAAATAAATTCTGAGCTTTTGCTTTCTTTGTGACAGACAAACACGCATTTTTTACCATATTCGCATTCTACCAGGCTCTTGATAACGTTAGAATGCAAATAATGCTTATTTCTTATTCCAATTTGCTATAATTCATTTAGATTTTACTTTATTTATTTATTTATTTTTTTTGGTTGTATTTGGGTTGTCTTCGTTTTTGATCAGAATAATTGTTTGAACACTGATATTAAATCATCTTTAAATTTCAAATGTTTGCACTGATAATATTATATTACTACTACTGAACGTTCTGTTTCTCTCTATATATTTATATATATAAAGAAATAATCTAATTTATTAATCGTGTTTAAGAGACAAAATTTTAAATAAAAAGGGAATTATATGTCAAGGATCATACATGGAAAAATTAAAAGAATTAATGAAACTTTAATATTTATTTTCTCTTACAGGTATGGAATTTTATTTAACTGAATTTTCTTGAAAGTGTTTTTCTTGAATCAAAAGTTGCAATGTTATTCCTGTCCAATAAAATCTTAACAATCCTGACTTAATAATAAATTTATCACGGAAAGAAATTGCGTAACCCATTCCTTCGAACTCCCGTGAATATGATAGGGTGAGGTTTCGCTCTCAATTTCTCGTACTCGTGATATTACCGGGCTGGAGCTGGAGTGTTCAAAAGTAACGCACTAAAAAGATTTAAAAAAAATTCATTTCTGATACCCGGAATTTTTTTTACTTCTTATTTTACACTCTGGATGGAAGCAGAGCCTGATTAAGGGGGAAGCACACATTATCTCCTCTCTCACCGGAATATTTTTAAAATTATTTTTTACTTGACGTCATAGAAATTCCACGCTTTGACGAGGAAATATTTTCTATAAAAGATGAAAGGTGTAAAACAATCCAATTTACTCACCGTTATTCGACACCAGAATTCTTTTAAAATAATTTTTAATGAGAATATTCTGTTTATCATAGGAGGAAAGTATATGTTAAAAAATAACGATGTAAATATAAATAATGTGTGCTTCCCCCTTAATCAGGCTCTGGATGGAAGTAACTGACTATTTAAAATATAATTGGAGATAGTAGGTTTATTTTAAACTGTCAGCATTATCCATTATTAAATATTTGTAATATTTATTTTATAATGTCAGCTCAGTTAGGCTTTTGAATGCACATGGTTTAGTGCTTTGTGGTAAAGCATATTTTTTAATATTGCGTACATTAAGGAGTCAGAATCACAAAGTGTCTCGGACTCTAATTTTAGTATAAATGCAACAGAGTGAGAGTGATTCGGAAAAAAGTGATATGTATTAAAATTCGGATAGCGATCTGTGTTGTATTTATACGTAAAATTCTTTTAATAAATTTTGATTTAATGTTTAAAACACATATTTTTTATTGTTTTTTCTACTTATCGGAAAATCAAAATTCAGTCATAATAACCCTAATTGTTTGTTTTTCTGAAAAATTAATTATTCTTAATTTTAAGCTAAAAAAAATTCCTAAATAAAAAATGAATAAATAGATTGTTTACACACTTTATTTAATATAATAACAAAATCTTTGGTTTAACTTTTTCCTTTTTTTTTTTTTTTTTTTTTTTTTTAATGTTCATCTCTCTTTTCACGATATTATCTGAATAAATATAGTACTTTTTTGTGCAAGATCTTAATTTATCCTTCTTAAATTTATAGATGAACCCCTAACAGATTTTAGCTTCCAATTCTGTCAAAAATCATTTAAAAGTATATAAAATGTATCTTTTCTGAATCCCCTTGATCTGAAAAATTTCAATGTAGAGTGAGAAATCGGTGTTACCATTCGAAAAAAATAAATTGATGCAAGTTTTAATATGTAAACTACTCATTGGCGTTATTACCATTTAATTGATAACAGCCGCATATTTATATTATGATTTCAGGCCAAATTATTCGGTAGTGATTTTTTTTTCCCTTTTCTGACTATACTTATCTCACAGGCATACATTGTGTATTTTCTTTTCTGTTTGGTTTTTTGCATTTTTTCCTTCATTTTTTAAATATTAAACATTATTTGTTGTAAATTTGTATAAGCAGAGCTGCCAACCTAATCCGGCAAATTGTTAGTACCGCCCCTTTTTCTACACCACTTAATTTTTAAAGTAATTTTCTTCAAATATATTTGCGATGAATTAAGAAGAAAAAAACTCTATAAAATTATTGGTGTAGAAAAATGGGCGGTACTAACAATTTGCCGGATTAGGTTGGCAGCTCTGTATAAGGTAAAGCTAACAAGGAAACATTCAAAAGGTGTCGTCTTCAAAAAATATTGAAAAAAATATATGTGACCCTACTCTTCATAAAACACAAGAAAGTGAAAAAATTACCGGCTGAAATGAATTACAGCGACCACCAAAAATTATCAAAATTAAGTATATTTGGAGATTTCACATTGTCAGGCGATTGGTTTTGAGTACTTGGCGGATAAACAAAACATGGTTCTCTTCGTACACGGCAATCTCGGTGCTAGCGAACTGAACGCATAAAAGCGCTAAATCGCCAAATATGCTTAATTTTGATATTTTTTTGTGGTCGCTGTAATTCATTTCAGCCGATAATTTTTTCACTTCCTGGCGTTTTGTGAAGAGTAGAATCACATATATATATATATATATATATATATATTCAATATTTTTTTGAAGACGACTCCTTTTGAATGTTTCCTTATAAGAGAGATCACGCTGTAGAAGAGATTGCGCACATAGGGGATCGACGGGAAAGAGTAGAGTGGGCGAGTTGCGATTTCAGGTGGTTGTACATCATCATTAGTCTAGTGCATACTTGAATGTATAAGTTGATTGCTTCAAGAGTCTAGGATATAACGTGATTGTCTCGTTTTCAAAAATAAATCTTGAGTTTTCCTAACTCTTTCTAGAAATTTCAATACAATGGCAGTAGTACAAAATATATTTTATTTAAAAGATTTCTCATAAGCTACTAACCTAGACTAACTGTACGAGCAGCACGATTTTGTCTAAAATCGAACAATTATTTAATAAAAGGCTGCATAATGTTTCCTGCCAAAATGGGAGAGTTTACGCTTTTGCAATTTAGGAGAGGTTGTGCATTTATAAAATTATATACTAATAGCGATTTCGCAGCTTATTGGCAATGGAAAGACAATGAAAATGAGTTTGTCGAATGTGTGGAACTGTACCAGGAAATAACTTCCACAAAAGACTGGACTAGTTCAACCCATTCGAGACGGCGCATCTTTTTGGAGACTGTTCTTAGAATCTGAAAATGAACATTTTATTCGGGAGTGGCATTATCGACAAAAGCCACACCTTTGGTGGGATTTACCTTTCGAATGCTAATGTTTGCCTATAAGAAATTTATCGCAAAGTATTTAAATGCTATTTTATCTGTGCAATTTTGCAATATTTCAAGTATGATGCTCAAGTTTTGTGCAGCTGTCGGCGGCTTAAATAGAAGTGATAAAAGTAAATGTAAGCAAAAAATATCAGTCTACTCAAAAAATTTTTAAGGACATTAATAATCTGAATTTCAATAAAATAAAATATATAAACGTAAATGATTTTAAATTTTAAAAGAGAAGATTTCAAACCAAGTGAAATTTTGGTTGTGTTTCGAACATTTTTGTGCGGAAGATTTTAAGGAGAAAGGAAAAAAAAATTGTTTAATATTAAACGGTGGATAAATACTGGGCTTAAAAGTGGGCGGAACTAGCCATGTATCATTGCACACTCGTTGTGCTACCCGTTTTTTGGCTCAGAAATGTATTGCACACACGATAATAATCTGTCTCGAACGCGTTAACTTGTGGCAGGTGATTGCACGATTAGTTTCTCCAAGAAGAAGGGGAAGGATTGTGAACAAAGAAAGATTCGGTCTGCAAACAAGGGAGGATTGAAGCTAAAAAGGAAATGTACTAAATTTTAAGTTAAATGTGTTATCTAATCAGTACAAAAACCCTTAACGGGTTAAAAGTTTGTGACGCAGCTACTTTATCGCTATAAAATTTTGAAATATGGGTCTTAAAAATAATGATATAAATTTTAAGTGACGCTTTACTATTAGTTAAAATATACGTAGATTTTCTTATTTGATCATTTGCTTTTTTCTTTTATTTATATTTACAATGCAAACATAATATTTTTAACTTCAAGATAAGACAAATATATTAAATATACTCACTGATACTTTTTCATTTGCACTTCAATTTCAAAATAACAGTTTTAAAAGGAATGATATAAAAATTCCAGTGACTCCTCGGTGTCATTTTAAAAGATTTGTTTTTAGATTCCATTAAAATTACCTTTGTTTTGTCTATTAAAGTATATTTACACATTGAAACAGTGCTTTTAATTTTCAAATATACTGTCAAATAATCACACTTTCACTGAGTTTGCATTATAAATTGAAATTATTTATTTCAATAAATTGATTTGTCTTTTGCGTCACGCTATCCAAAACTGCAAACAAAATTTGTGCAAATGTATTCTTTGCATCACACTATCTCTTTGCACAAATTTTCACTTAGTTGTATACTATGATACAAAGTAACATTTACATAAATTTTATTCACAGTTTTGGATAGCGTGACGCAAAAGACAAATCAATTTATTGAAATAAATAATTTCAATTTATAATGCAAACTCAGTGAAAGTGTGATTATTTGACAGTATATTTGAAAATTAAAAGCACTGTTTCAATGTGTAAATATACTTTAATAGACAAAACAAAGGTAATTTTAATGGAATCTAAAAACAAATCTTTTAAAATGACACCGAGGAGTCACTGGAATTTTTATATCATTCCTTTTAAAACTGTTATTTTGAAATTGAAGTGCAAATGAAAAAGTATCAGTGAGTATATTTAATATATTTGTCTTATCTTGAAGTTAAAAATATTATGTTTGCATTGTAAATATAAATAAAAGAAAAAAGCAAATGATCAAATAAGAAAATCTACGTATATTTTAACTAATAGTAAAGCGTCACTTAAAATTTATATCATTATTTTTAAGACCCATATTTCAAAATTTTATAGCGATAAAGTAGCTGCGTCACAAACTTTTAACCCGTTAAGGGTTTTTGTACTGATATCATTACTTTTTAGAGGTTATTGATCAAAAAATTAAAACAAGTCCTTCCGGCTCATAGGAAGGTTAGGTTGATTTATCTTTTCTTAAGAAGTTGCCACCATTTTTTCAAAATGGCAGCTACATTTTATTAATGAATTTGATGGATTTATTAATGAGGGCTATGTATATATGGAGTTTTAAGCAAATCGGTTCAAGGGTTATTGTGATAATTTTCAAGTGGCCACCATTTTGAAACAAAAGGACAGAGTGACTGAGATGCCCAGTGAACTTATCAAAGGTACTTGAATGATATGTCAACTGTGCAAACGTGATTCGAACTGATTCAGTATTACAAAAGTTATTGTAATAAAAAAAAATTTAAGTGGCCGACACTTG
Organism: Salticus scenicus; assembly: GCA_963930645.1. Classification (NCBI taxonomy): domain Eukaryota; kingdom Metazoa; phylum Arthropoda; class Arachnida; order Araneae; family Salticidae; genus Salticus; species Salticus scenicus. Next base: position 194,428,601 of record OZ005654.1, on the reverse strand, counting down.
GAAACAAAATGGTGGAGCAAGTTGCCTAGCAAACTTATCCAAGATATTTGAATTGTAAGTTCACTTCCCAACTTTCATTTGAACCAGTTTAGTATTCTAAAAGTTACTATGGTGGCGCATTTTCAAGTAGCAGCCTGATTTCAAGCGGCTGCAACTTGGAAACTAAATATTGGTACAAAATTCATCCAAGATATTGGTGTGATAAGTTCAATGTCCAACTTGAACTGATTCAGTATTTCAAAAGGTATTCTGATGATAAATTTACAAGTGGTATCCTGATTTGAAATGGCCGTACTAAAGATATCGGTCATTTTGTTAAAAATGGCAGATAAAATTCATTAATAAATACTTGGTTGAGACCTTTATGTGGTCAATGTAAACATCAAAATTCAAAATGTGGATTTGAAATTTTCACGTAGCTGCCACTTGAAAACAAACTGCAGAGCAACTTAGTTAACGAACTCATCTAAGATATTTGTACGATAAGTTTGCTGTATAACTTTGGTTCAATTCAATTTTGAGTATTATGTCAAGTTATCGTAATCACAAAATTTCCATTACAAAAAAACCCAATTTATACATCTTTTACATTTATACGACCTTTTAGTGAAGTCCTGATTCATTCCTATTCATTTGAATGAAAAATTTCTTTGTTTATAAGTCACACAATATTAGTTATGTCTTTAAAACTTTTCTAAAATTCACAAAATTTCTTGACTGGTCATTATTTTACCATTCTAAATATAAATTTTGATGAGTATGTGAACTTTGATATTATATCATGACTTTGGAGTTATTCACAATCTATTAACTAATTAAAAACAAATTGTCTGATGCTAATTTAAGTGATAATGATGTAGAATGTGAAGAAGTTATTCTTAAGAGAGGACAATACCTAATCTTGGCAACAGCTACGGCCTATCTTATGGGAAGATCTATTTTCATAACTAGGGGGCTCTGCCCCCTGCTCGCTCCGCTCACAAACCCCTGAGGGAGGCTTCGCCTTCCCCCGACTCACTTTACTTGTTAACACATGCAGAGCTCTGCCCGCCTATCCGCTGCTTTCCTTTCACTGAATAGGAATGTTAATAGTGCATAACACAAGACAAAAGCAGAAAATTATTATATAAATCCCCATATTCAATGTCAAATTGAAATATGTAATATTTAATAGCACATTATTTTATTTTTATAAAAATCATGCTTAAAATCAGTTTTTTTTTTTTTAATAGAAAGAAATCCGTAATATCCAGACTATTTTCTATTATAGCTTTAGTATATCACCTTTGTTTTTAAGTATAGATCAGGACCGCGGCACCCCAGTGTCGATAGCACGCCGACCTCGTAATTGGAAGATTGCGGGTTCGGTACTCGAGCTGGCCAAAGACCGTTGTGTACACTAATGGTGGCTGGTGCACGTAAAATCTGTTGTGGAGACAATGAATATCCTCCATATTCCCATCAAAACTATACATTTTTGGGTCACCGAAGCGGGGGAGCCATCTCTTCCGTGTAGGATAAAAAATGTGATGGCATGTCTCCGAAACATACTTAGGGGTGTGCCCCAGATCGTCGCCAATTATCCATAGTGCAGTAATGGCCAATGTCATATCCAACCTATCTAACTACCTACCTACCTACAACCATGGATATTTTAATTTTCCCATGTAAGAAAATTTACTTTCTAAAAGTAGAGAAAAAAAGTTATTAATAGCAACACTGATATTTATTTTTTACAACCATGGTTCCGAGCAGCGGTATAGCCAGTCCATAAAGCACCGAGCTCATAATTGGAAGATTGCTGATTCGATACTTGAGCCGGTCAAAGACCGTCGTGTGCACTAATGGTGTCTGGTGCACATAAAATCTGTCGTGGCCACAAAGTCCGCCATGTTCCCATCAAAAATATACGTCTGGGGAATCTTTTCCATGGAGGATCAAAATTGTGATGTCTCTGGTGTATGTCTCTGGAACATCCCTAGAAGTGCTTCCCAGACAGTCACCAATTACCCATAGCGCAGTACTTGGGCGATGTTAAATCCAACCTACCTACCTACAACCATGGATCGTATTTTATTTTTCCCGTGTAAAATGACTTCATGACAGAAGACCAACGTCACTGGGAGAAACTTTTTTCAAGGTGGCAAATAGAGTACTTTCATAAATTTGTCGTTTATAGCTAATAACTTCTTTAATTAAAATGATAGAAATTTCTAAGCAGCTGAAATGTCTTCCTTGAAGTATTCGGAACACATTGATACCTCTCATGATGCGAAGGACCCTGCCCTCCGCGAGAAGATGCTGTCGCAGACAAAAAAAATTTGACGCCAGCGATAGTAATTTTTTTTATATATATATAGAGATTACTCATTACCAAATGTAGTTTTTAAATTCCGTTTTCACTTTCAGAAAATTCACAACCATTAAATTGGTACTCATTTTCGAAGAAATTGATTTTTAAAAATTTTTATATATTTTTTTCGTTCAAAAATGCAAATTTTCACACAAATTGCTTTTTTTAACCACAAAATGAAATACTAAAAATTTAAAAAATCAATTTTTGGAAAATGGGTACTAATTTAACGACTTTGAATTTTCTGAATATATTTCTTATTTTAATTTTGTAAAAAAAAATTATTACTTGGTAATAGAAATTCCAGATGAAAAAAATACAAAATTAAATTTTATTTCCACATAGAAAAGTTATTTATTTATTTTTCACAAAAGTAATGTCTTTAATAATATAAATGTGACATGTGTATGACTGTATATATATATATATATAATCAATTTGATAAATATGCAGAAACTTAAAGAGAAATAATAAAAATGTTGAGTGACTCCAGTCGACTTTCTGAACATGAAAGTAATTCACTGTTGTTTAAATAAAATAACGTAAGAGAAGTCATTAAATAAACAATCGAGAAAATTATTTGATTATTTGCTCACAAATAATATATTGTTTAATGGAATGGAATGCATCCAAATTATTTTGTGTATATCTGTAAAAGAACTAATAGTGTTAGATTCACCAAAATGTATATAGTTTGTGTGACATATACTTATAATTTGTATATGAATTCAAAGCTCAATCAAATGAGGCTTCAGACGCCATCACATTTTAAATAAATTCAGACTATAGGCCATAATATTACAGAATTTTTCGTTATTTCCCTGTAAAAAAAACTATAAATGCTAGATTCAGCAAAATATATCTATACGATTCATTCAACAATGACTGATAACATGTATATAAAAGTTTCAGTTGAATAAGGAATTGAATAAGGAATTCAGATGCTATCACACTTTAAATTATTTGAGCCCATAGACTATAATGATAAAGAATTTATCTTTGTGTCCTGGTTAAAATAAATAAATAAAATTGTGCTAGATTCTCCAAGATTAATACAGTTTGTACTACGATAACCTATAACATATGCACCAACTTTTAGCTCATTTGAACAAAGCATTTAGACAATATTGTGTTCACTCTACTCAGATATGTACATACATTATCGTAAAATAGCAAAAATGAACTCATGGAACTTCAAACATGTAGATACACCAACTTCACGTCAAATTTTTGTTATAATTACAATACTTTCCTTACCTATGTATTTTCAGAAAGTAAAAAATTCCATGAAATATATGTGAATCATTCATTTCATCATGCTTAATAACAAATTTTTTAAAGGTGTTTACGACTATGAGGGAGGAGATGATAATGTAGTTGAAAGCAGTGGGGGGGGGGGGAATTAAAATTGAAACTATAAACTATACTTTTGCACCCAATTCACCCTTAGAAATAGATATATTTATTTATTAAATATTGTTAAATTTGCATGCCTATTTCAATCATTTATGTCTATTTTGAAATATTTAAATTGATTTTATTTACATACACAGGTTTAACCTGGCAAAAAAATTACTTTAGTATTTTAGCGAAAACAGGCAAGCACTATTTTAGCTTTTTCGAAAGTTAATTAATTCTTTGGATACCATTGATTTCTTTTACTTTCAAGGAACATCACCCAAGCGTCCGGCTCGGATTTCAATGGGAGAGAGGCATTTCTTTCATATTTGATATGCTATCAAATTTTACTCAAAAATATGCGAAAAATTTGTATTTATACAGCAAGTGAATACTCAAATGAATAATTCAGTTGAAATAATTTTCAGTACTACTATAAATTTTCATTTGTAACTTAAACATGAAGACGCAAAATCATTTAGTATTTTTAAGTCACACCCAAAGGCGGAGCTTACTGTTGATATGTGGCTGATGTGGTTTTTAACATTTTAAAAATTCAATAAATAGAGAAAACATGGATGATAGCAAAAATTTCTGTGATAAAAATATTTGGTACATGCCCTCTATCAGAAATTAAAGTTTCATTAAAATCACAGCCAGACACGGTGTTCCTTGTTAGCTTTGTTATCCTCAGTTTTGTTTTCTATTCCTTTTGTTCATTGATGATTTTAACCAAGCATCCATATTTGTGACTTTAAAAATATGAATCAGGAAAACTATGTTTTGATTTCAACAATAGAAAAAGAGGTACTCATATCATACATGTAAAATGAAAAAGCAATTTAAAAATTAAATAAAGTGTAGTGGTAGATATTACTATACAAATAATGATTCCCAAAAATTTCAGTTCTTTCGTAGTTTTTGCCTGCAAATATTACAAAAAAAAAATCTGAGTTATTATATAGAGATATTTTATATAGTTATCCAGTTTTAGCTTTTTAGTGAAATTCTGACCAACATGTTTTAGCAAAATGCTAAAAAAACTTATGGCAGTTTAAACCCTGCACAGGGTTCAGGAATTTATTAAAAAATATAGTCGCCAACAAAAAATTATGGTAGCCCATAAAAAAATATTCTCCAACATTTTCTTTTTTTTTTCTTTTTATTCCGTTTCAAAATTTACTTGAATAATATAGAAATTAAGATTCTATATACCAATTATTATACCAACTAAAAATCAATTATTTATTAGGCTGGAATGATTTATTTTTTACATCAGGAAACACTTGTTTAAATTTAACATCATGAAACTGGTTTTATTATTTTCACTAAATTAATACACCATCGGCAATGGTACATCATTACACAGGTACAAAAATTCAGCACCAGATCGATAGCATGCACAGACAGGAGCAGTGTAAACCAATTCCCTAAAACGGTGCAATAATTTAACACAGAGTTGTGAAACATGCACGGAGATGTGTAAATTCCCTAATTCAACACAGTGTCTCAAAAAGTGGTGAGGGCAAAACAGCGAAAGTAGAATTGGAGCCCGATTTTGGGACCAATTCTTTCACCAAAATATATATATTAAAAAAAAAAAAATCCTTAAAGTTGAAAACATTATTACTAGCTTTAAAAAATATTGGTCGCCAATGGCGACCGTATTTCACAAGCTCTTACATACACATAATGATAAAGAATTGTTTTATATATATGGAAAGAATAAATGTAATTTTTAATTTAGGACTCGCAAATAATTAATAGTGGACAAAACGGTATTTTGTCCGGGGCGATTGTAACCAGGTTTTTTCCACTATGGAAAAACCGAACAACCCTGACCCAAAGTACCCCATGTTTTAAAATCATTAATTACATTAAAACTATTAAAACATAAACGAGGAGCAAACATTCAAACCATGTTTTCACCTTTAGATACAATTTTTCAGACCAAAAAAAAACAAAAAACAAAAAAAAAAAAAAACTAATAAATTAAAAAAATAACTCTTTTTTTTCTTTTTTTCTTTTTTAAGAAAAAACTTGATTTGAACATTTGCTCCCCAAATGTTTCAATTCGATAAAGTGTTAAAGTAAACATATATAATGTGCAGTATATACCTAAATTTGGAAAATATATAGCAGCATGTTAATTAGCAGCACTGTTTGAAAGTACTTGTTTTGATTGAATTGCCATCTTCAAAAACTAAAATATTTTTTGTGTCAATTTCAATGTTGCTAATATATTTTCAGTATATAATTATAGGTAATGATGATGTATATAAATGTGAATTCTTGTAGGCATATGAAATTATTAGTTTTCATTTTATTTCATGAAATATAATTCATACCCAAATCCAAAATTATCCCTATTCTATTAGCAATTCATGAAATGCATAAGATTTGCAGCTACAAGGAAAATAAATTACAAATATACACTTCCATTACTATGATTTAGAGGCAAGTGTTTTATAGTTTTATTTTCTAAAATGTAGTTATTCATATTTCCGAAAAGTAAATAAATGTCTGTTGATCTGTTGGCTAAAACAAAAATATCTTCAAGTATAAACAAATCACTTGTAACCTCTATTTTTCGAATATGCCTGTTTTAAAGTTCCACACTTCAATATTCAAACATTTACTTGAGAAATTAATCTTCTAAAATACAAAATATTAATTTAAACTAAATGTAATTTAATTCACTTTAATTAATAGTAAATTCTGTTTCTAAACAAAAAAGAAAATGCAGACAACTTATTCATGCACTATGTTCCAGTGGCGGATCTAAAACTGTTTTTTTTTTTTTTTTTTTTTTTTTTTTTTGGGGGGGGGGCTAAGATTTTTCAAGATGTTATTCCATATCAATGAAAAATTTCTAATTGTAATATTCAATTATGAATGTCAGTACTTTTAGCCTAGCCCCCCCCCCTAGATCCGGCGCTGCTATGTTCTTGCATGCATGAGCATACCACAGTTAAAAAGAAATAAGTGGCAGAATGGCTCTTTTTGCAATGTTTACTGCAAGAGAGTTTTCTGTTTTCAGTGGTGTTCAGAATGAAATTCAAGAGGAAAAGAAAAAGTAAAGATATTAACAGACATGTTACTTTTCAGCCTTTTTAAGCTTGAAAATTATTATTCTTGGGATCAATGCAAATCTGCATTAAAACTTTTTGGACATGTGTAGGGGGGGGGGGGGGTCAGCCTGAATTTGTGCAATATATTATTAGCAATTTCTATGGGATTGGCTTTCAAGAAATGTCAAATTCAAACTTTGAGAAAATGAAAAAGAAATAGCTCTTCAACTGCATTTTCCTAATAAACTAGAACTACATTATTCTGCTAATCAATTGCCCCAGCAAACAATGCTTCTACAGAATAAACTTATTTTCAAGTATACGTAATAAGTTTGTTTTTTAAGCACTTACAACCATTTTAATTATAATTAATATGATATTCAATATGAGATTTATTGTTCTGATTTTGTTTATTGTGTGTGCATGTATGCAATCAAATTTAACATTATTTTTATTATTGAAAAATTTATATTGTGTCAGTTGCCTGATACCACTTTTGAGGGGGGGGGGGGATCGGGAAAAGTTCAGCCTTTTTTCTGTAAGATTGTACCATGTCTGTATTAATTAAAACTTTAGCTCTATGAAAATAATCAGTTTTAGACACTTTTCATGGTTAATCTGTTTATTTAATGATTTTGGCCGAATGCCGAATATTTGGCCAGCTAATTACTGACAATCAGCTGTCAACTTCCTAATTTTTTTCGAACTATTTAAATAGTACCATTTATATTTAGTAATATTTTACTTTTTTAATTATGAGAAATTAACATAAAAAATTCCTTTTCATAAGTGGTGATTGATTTAAATGTAGAAAATTACTAGAAAATATTACAATACACAGTGGCATGATGCTGAGCTCACAGCAAAGAAAGTTATTAACTGTTAGATTCCTCAATAAATACTTAAACTTTCTTAGATGACAACATCATGTTGCACCCCAGCAATAAAAAATAATCTTTGAGAAAAATCAACTTAAAGATAACAATAAAGCATTGACTAGCTTACAATAAAACTAACAAAAATGCCTCTCACTCAGGTGGATAAACTGCATGATATAGCTTAGGTGGGACACTTTTCATCCCAGTGACATAAAATTTTGTAGCTGTCTGCGACAGGTTTTTAAAACTTCGTAATCTGTACTCAAAAAGCCTGAAAGCGGCAATCTGGGAGGAGGGGGGGGGGTGTTAACAACCGTGGTGATCTCGTGCAACAATACACAATACAATTTTACTACAAAATAATATAGTATAAACATTTATAAAATAATAAGTTTAACTCATTCAATTAAATATTTCATAGCAATGTTTGACACAACACAATATAAATAATTATTAATAATAAAAGTATTAATTTTAGTTTTGATACAGAAATTTTTATAAGTGAATTTTGAAGTGGAGGAGAAGTTTTGGAGCAGTTTTAAATGAAATTAGCACTTTCCTACATTCCCGTAGAATCTCAGTAACAGGTAACAGGAGAAAAAGAATACATGCATAACACTGCCTATCAAGGGAGATCTAGGCTCCTAAGTCGCCCTTGTTAAGCACTGTTTTGTGTGTTCCTACCAAGGCACCTATAGGGAGCTCTAGAGTTCCTACCACAGAGCGTCTTAGACGTCATACACCAGTAGTGCATTGTCGTGGGCAAAAATATCTAAATTGCAGACAATTTTTTATGACTGAAGACAAAAACTGTCTTAAAGTTGTGGGAAATTTTTTTTTTAGTAGTACAGACAAAGAGTGTCTGAAAGTTGGGGTCAATTTTTTTTATTAGTGCAGACAAAAACTGTCTGCAAGCTGATTTTCTGTGTCCGCGACTATGTCGCCGTGTCGCGGCGTTTCTGCCACTGGGCTTTTCATATGACATAAACTCAAATTCACTATTTTTTTACTTGTATCATGTATCACCTTTTTTAACGGGGGTGGACATAATATTTGTTTGATCTCCTAAAATGTCCTAGATGGCAACATTATCTAAAATACGTGCACTCCTTGTTAACTCGATTTTAAAGATATAATCTTTATTTAAGTACTGTTGTTAACAAAAACAACTTTTGTTAGATATTAGTGCTACACCAAATAGCACTTTGACCGAGTAGTTGCTGAGTGCTTGGACGAGCACCGAATCCCTATTAGTTGCAAGAAAGAATAATTGAAGCATATATGAAAATTTGCACATCTTAAAATTACAAAAAAAAAAAAAAAAAAAAGCTTTTGAACATAAAATTTAGTTAAATGGTAAACAGCACGCTTTCATGCAGAACTTTTGTAGTGTATATACATAATTAGGTTCATTGCTACATTTTGATACTTACAGCATAGTGAATTACTAAAACCAAAACTGATAACTTTATTCTTCACATCTTTTTTAGATGCGAAATTATCATCCACAGATAATTCTTAGAGAATATAAAAGTTATTATGCTCTAAGACTTAATTTAAGATACATGAAATTTACATATGAAAGGGAAACATTAAAATATTTTATAATTTCAAACATTAATCTTCAGATCGTAGAAATGGCCATAATTGGCAAAATAGCAGATTTAATTATGCAAATACGTTTTAGATAACGTTTTAGTGTATTTACCTTTTTTATATATACCGTAAAATACCATAAAATCCTTTACTCAGTTAAATGCCCCTCCTCTTTTCAAATTTTTTTTGTCCTTAAAATACTAAATAAGCACACCTTTTGCCCGACGGTTGACTGTATCTGAATAGATGATAGTTTTTTACATTATTTATTTTATAGTATAAAATTCAAAATCAATCTTTAGATTCATCTAGCCAAATAATTTCATATTCAGCATTACGGTCGAATATCGAATATATATACTGAATATTCAGTACATTCCTAATAACTAGCTAATTATTTTGTAAAAGCAAATTTAGTTCTGCATTTTGGGGTAAAATTCTGTTATGCTTGATTTCATAAATAATGCCTGCCTTGAACTGCTAGCGGCAAAATGCTTGTGCATTTTAATAACAGATTACAAAATTATTGCATATTTTGGTAAACAGAACTGAACAAAAAAAAAAAAGTAAAAATTTTATTGATAGGCAACAAAATAATGATGAATTTTGGCAATTATTTATATTATTAAACATAAAATTTGATGATAGATACAGAAAATACAAATGATTCTGTATTTCAATAACAGGCCACAAAATTATCATGGATTTTGAGAAATAGCTTTGGTGGAAAAAAAAAAGAATTTTATCAATTTGCAACAAAATACTCTATTCTTAGTAATTATTTGTATTGTGAAAAATAAAGTTTCTCAATAAGCAGCAATATGATTCCATATTTTATTAACAAGCTGTGAAATTATCGCTCAATTCAAAATAGTTTTCAAAAAATCGACACTTTATAGATAAAAAATAAAAATAATTGTGTATTATGGCGAAATGTAAGCAAAAAATATTTCAGGAATAGCTTGAAAAAGAAAAAAAAAGTGCAAATTTTATTGATAAGCAGCGAAATAACAGCATGTAAGCAATTGTGATTAAACTATTAAACTGGTAATCCAAAAAGCATACTTTACTGCTGTCCATAATAAGTTTATCGGAATAATCTGCAGCGCTTGCTGCTAGAAAGCTCCCTCTTATATTTTATTATTATCATATTACAGAGTGATTTGAAAATCTTTAATTTTGGTATTTACCCAATCACATCTATAGTTATTTTACAATTGTTCTATTTTTATCATATGTAATTGTATTTCAAAATTATTTTGTACATGTCGGTAATTGTTCAGAGCATTTTTTATTTTCAAAAACTGTAAAAATTATAAGTGGGTTACCATTCTCAAAAACCTAGATTGACCTCTGCTGAAAATAAGAAAGAAATTTACTTTTAGGTTACATAACATATATATTTTGCTTTGTTTTTAAATTTTAATGTTTAATTATTTTTAAAGTTATATTTTTATTCTGAAATTTTATTTATTTATTGAAATTATTCTATTATTCAAACAAATTTCTTGGGTAGGAATGTCTGAATATTGAAACAGGTTACCGAGCAATACATAAACATGGAACTTAAAAACAGGCATATTTTGAAAATTACAGGCGATTATGAGTAATAATTTGTTTAGGCTTGGCAGTGCAAACAGATCAAAGATAAGATATATAAACACATTTATTGACTAATCGAAAAAAAATATGTAACCATAATAAAACACGTACCTCTAGATGCAAACAAAGTATTAAGTTTTGCTTTTCTCAAATCATTTATTTAAACCTTCCCATATGAATTAATTTAGGGTTTTCAACTAGAATATCTTCTAATTAAATAATGCACTTCGAAGTAATCACGGATTAGGATACAATAAAATAGAAAAACGTAATGAAACTAAAAGCTCGATTGGCGGAATGGGCGGAATAATACAGTGCAAACCTCGACGGTAAACAATTAGCGCCTGTCTACAGCGAGTCAGCGAGTGCCAAAAATTTTGGATGTACGCATGCGCTCCAAAGATCATGAACCATGGTATAAATTTGTGTGCATGAGTGATAAACTTTTTCGCTTTAAAAAGAAATTAATTCATTATAAATAACGATGAAATAGAATATCTATGATTACAAAATACTTCTTTTACTTTAAATATTATCTAAATAATTTTTTGACGAAATGGGAAATTTTAAAATTAAAAATATTTTCTTCATAACAAAAAGTTATTGACTACATTCACGTTGGTCAGCCAACCAACAAAGCCTTGCAAGCAAGAAGTAAGAACCGATTTACGGCCATTTTCGCCGAAGAAAAGCATGCAATTGGCGGAGTAATATAGTTCTATTTTTAAAAAAAACTTTTATAAAAAACAAGAGTTTTCCTGAAAAAACGAAGACGTTACTAGATTAAGAAAGATCCTATTAACAGCATATATTAATTATATGAAAATCCTTCGAGCCGTTTTAGAGATATTTTTCAGAATTTAGTCCATTACACCAATCGTTTTCCCTTTTTGGCTTTAAATTGAGATTCAGATCTCAAAACATACTGCATGTAGAAATGTAAAATTTTAAGGATAGATTAAGACCGTAGATAAAAGACTATTTTGAAAAGATCAGAACAAAATATGGCATATTTGCTGAGATATTAAGTGTCGGCTTTTACAAATCTCTCTGATGTCAAACTAGCCGTATATATGAGTTCGCAGCGTTCAGTTTGGGCTTCCGCTTGCGTCACTCGAAAAACTGCCGTTTTTCATGATATATATATATATAATCATTTTGATAAATATGCAGAAACTTAAAGAGAAATAATAAAAATGTTGAGTGACTCCAGTCGACTTTCTGAACATGAAAGTAATTCACTGTTGTTTAAATAAAATAACGTAAGAGAGTCATTAAATAAACAATCGAGAAAATTATTTGATTATTTGCTCACAAATAATATATTGTTTAATGGAATGGAATGCATCCAAATTATTTTGTGTATATCTGTAAAAGAACTAATAGTGTTAGATTCACCAAAATGTAATATAGTTTGTGTGACATATACTTATAATTTGTATATGAATTCAAAGCTCAATCAAATGAGGCTTCAGACGCCATCACATTTTAAATAAATTCATACTATAGGCCATAATATTACAGAATTTTTCGTTATTTCCCTGTAAAAAAACTATAAATGCTAGATTCAGCAAAATATATCTATACGATTCATTCAACAGTGACTGATAACATGTATATAAAAGTTTCAGCTGAATTGAATAAGGAATTCAGATGCTATCCCACTTGAAATTATTTGAGCCCATAGACTATAATGATAAAGAATTTATCTTTGTGTCCTGGTTAAAATAAATAAATAAAATTGTGCTAGATTCTCCAAGATGTATACAGTTTGTACTTTGTACTACGATAACCTATAACATATGCACCAACTTTTAGCTCATTTGAACAAAGCATTTAGACAATATTGTGTTCACTCTACTCAGATATGTACATACATTATCGTAAAATAGCAAAAATGAACTCATGGAACTTCAAACATGTAGATACACCAACTTCACGTCAAATTTTTGTTATAATTACAATACTTTCCTTACCTATGTATTTTCAGAAAGTAAAAAATTCCATGAAATATATGTGAATCATTCATTTCATCATGCTTAATAACAAATTTTTTAAAGGTGTTTACGACTATGAGGGAGAAGATGATAATATAGTTGAAAGCAGTGGGGGTGGGGGGGGGGGAAGGAGGGGAATTAAAATTGAAACTATAAACTATACTTTTGCACCCAATTCACCCTTAGAAATAGATATATTTATTTATTAAATATTGTTAACTTTGCATGTCTATTTCAATCATTTATGTCTATTTTGAAATATTTAAATTGATTTTATTTACATACACAGGTTTAACCTGGCAAAAAAATTACTTTAGCATTTTAGCGAAAATAGGCAAGCACTATTTTAGCTTTTTCGAAAGTTAATTAATTCTTTGGATACCATTGATTTCTTTTACTTACAAGGAACATCACCCAAGCGTCCGGCTCAGATTTCAATGAGAGAGAGACGTTTCTTTCATATTTGATATGCTATCAAATTTTACTCAAAAATATGCGAAAAATTTGTATTTATACAGCAAGTGAATACTCAAATGAATAATTCAGTTGAAATAATTTTCAGTACTACTATAAATTTTCATTTGTAACTTAAACATGAAAACGCAAAATCATTTAGTATTTTTAAGTCACACCCAAAGGCGGAGCTTACTGTTGATATGTGGCTGATGTGGTTTTTAACATTTTAAAAATTCAATAAATAGAGAAAACATGGATGATAGCAAAAATTTCTGTGATAAAAAATATTTGGTACATACCCTCTGTCAGAAATTAAAGTTTCATTAAAATCACAGCCAGACACGGTGTTCCTTGTTAGCTTTGTTATCCTCAGTTTTGTTTTCTATTCCTTTTGTTCATTGATGATTTTAACCAAGCATCCATATTTGTGACTTTAAAAATATGAATCAGGAAAACTATGTTTTGATTTCAACAATAGAAAAAGAGGTACTCATATCATACATGTAAAATGAAAAAGCAATTTAAAAATTAAATAAAGTGTAGTGGTAGATAATCGTGAAATACTAGTGCTAAGAATGCTTCTATGAAGCAAATTCTGACATACTTTTAAATATTTTTCCATTTAAATTCAATCATTAAAAATAAATCCAAATTACTATACAAATAATGATTCCCAAAAATTTCAGTTCTTTCGTAGCTTTTGCCTGCAAATATTACAAAAAAAAATCTGAGTTATTATATAGAGATATTTTATATAGTTATCCAGTTTTAGCTTTTTAGTGAAATTCTGACCAACATGTTTTAGCAAAATGCTAAAAAAACGTATGGCAGTTTAAACCCTGCACAGGGTTCAGGAATTTATTAAAAAATATGGTCATCAACAAAAAATTATGGTAGCCCATAAAAAAATATTCTCCAACATTTTCTTTCTTTCTTTTTTTTTTCTTTTTATTCCGTTTCAAAATTTACTTGAATATAGCAGGGGTGCAGAAAAATGAAAACGGAAGTAAGAAAAAATTACTGAAAAAACAAATTTTCGAATATTAAACTACAAATTAACAGCTGTATTCTTCTTTTACAAGTGTATTCCCTTTAAATACCCGTTACCCCCCCCCCCAAAAAAAAAAAAAAAAAAAAAAAAAAAAAACTTTCAGATAATAGGTTGATGCGTTATTTTGGGGGAAATTTCAGAGGTCTGAACATTTTCTGCACACCTGGAATATAGAAATTAAGATTCTATATACCAATTATTATACCAACTAAAAATCAATTATTTATTAGGCTGGAATGATTTATTTTTTACATCAGGAAACACTTGTTTAAATTTAACATCATGAAACTGGTTTTATTATTTTCACTAAATTAATACACCATCGGCAATGGTACATCATTACACAGGTACAAAAATTCAGCACCAGATCGATAGCATCACAGACAGGAGCAGTGTAAACCAATTCCCTAAAATGGTGCAATAATTTAACACAGAGTTGTGAAACATGCACGGAGATGTGTAAATTCCCTAATTCAACACAGTGTCTCAAAAAGTGGTGAGGGCAAAACAGCGAAAGTAGAATTGGAGCCCGATTTCGGGACCAATTCTTTCACCAAAATATATATATTAAAAAAAAAAAAAAATCCTTAAAGTTGAAAACATTATTACTAGTTTTAAAAAATATTGGTCGCCAATGGCGACCATATTTTACAAGCTCTCACATACACATAATGATAAAGAATTGTTTTATATATATGGAAAGAATAAAGGTAATTTTTAATTTAGGACTCGCAAATAATTAATAGTGGACAAAACAGTATTTTGTCCGGGGCGATTTTAACCAGGTTTTTCCCACTATGGAAAAAACCGAACAACCCTAACCCAAAGTACCCCATGTTTTAAAATCATTAATTACATTAAAACTATTAAAACATAAACGAGGAGCAAACATTCAAACCATGTTTTCACCTTTAGATACAATTTTTCAGACAAAAAAAAAACTAATAAATTAAAAAAATAACTCTTTTTTTTTTTTTTTCTTTTTTAAGAAAAAACTTGATTTGAACATTTGCTCCCCAAATGTTTCAATTCGATAAAATGTTAAAGTAAACATATATAATGTGCAGTATATACCTAAATTTGGAAAATATATAGCAGCACTGTTTGAAAGTACTTGTTTAGATTGAATTGCCATCTTCAAAAACTAAAATATTTTATGTGTCAATTTCAATGTTGCTAATATATTTTCAGTATATAATTATAGGTAATGATGATGTATATAAATGTGAATTCTTGTAGGCATATGAAATTATTAGTTTTCATTTTATTTCACAGGGATGGAACACGGGCGCAGAATTCATACCGGAATCCGCTTAAGAAATTTCTCTACCTATAATATCGTTGATTTAAGAAGTAGAAAATTTTCTTACATTGATAGTGGTATGAATTCTGCGCCCGTGTTCCATCCCTGATTTCATGAAATATAATTCATACCCAAATCCAAAATTATCCCTATTCTATTAGCAATTCATGAAATGCATAAGATTTGCAGCTACAAGGAAAATAAATTACAAATATACACTTACATTACTATGATTTAGAGGCAAGTGTTTTATAGTTTTATTTTCTAAAATGTAGTTATTCATATTTCCGAAAAGTAAATAAATGTCTGTTGATCTGTTGGCTAAAACAAAAATATCTTCAAGTATAAACAAATCACTTGTAACCTCTATTTTTTGAATATGCCTGTTTTAAAGTTCCACACTTCAATATTCAAACATTTACTTGAGAAATTAATCTTCTAAAATACAAAATATTAATTTAAACTAAATGTAATTTAATTCACTTTAATTAATAGTAAATTCTGTTTCTAAACAAAAAAGAAAATGCAGACAACTTATTCATGCACCATTCATGCACCATTCATGCACTTATTCCAGTGGCGGATCTAAAACTTTTTTTTTTTTTTTTTTTTGCGGGGGGGGGGGGAGGGGTAAGATTTCTCAAGATGTTATTCCATATCAATGAAAAATTTCCAATTGTAATATTCAATTATGAATGTCAGTACTTTTAGCCTAGCCCCCCCCCCCCCCCACTAGATCCGGTGCTGCTATGTTCTTGCATGCATGAGCATACCACAGTTAAAAAGAAAAAAGTGGCAGAATGGCTCTTTTTGCAATGTTTACCGCAAGAGAGTTTTCTGTTTTCAGTGGTGTACAGAATGAAATTCAAGAGGAAAAGAAAAAGTAAAGATATTAACAGACATGTTACTTTTCAGCCTTTTTAAGCTTGAAAATTATTATTCTTGGGATCAATGCAAATCTGCATTAAAACTTTTTGGACATGTGTAGGGGGGGGGGGGGGTCAGCGTGAATTTGTGCAATATATTATTAGCAATTTCTATGTGATTGGCTTTCAAGAAATGTCAAATTCAAACTTTGAGAAAATGAAAAAGAAATAGCTCTTCAACTGCATTTTCCTAATAAACTAGAACTACATTTTTCTGCTAATCAATTGCCCCAGCAAACAATGCTTCTACAGAATAAACTTATTTTCAAGTATACGTAATAAGTTTGTGTGTTTTTTAAGCACATACAACTATTTTAATTATAATTAATATGATATTCAATATGAGATTTATTGTTCTGATTTTGTTTATTGTGTGTGCATGTATGCAATCAAATTTAACATTATTTTTATTATTGAAAAATTTATATTGTGTCAGTTGCCTGATACCACTTTTGAGGGGGGGGGGGGATCGGGAAAAGTTCAGCCTTTTTTTCTGTAACATTGTACCATGTCTGTATTAATTAAAACTTTAGCTCTACGAAAATAATCAGTTTTAGACACTTTTCATGGTTAATCTGTTTATTTAATGATTTTGGCCGAATGCCGAATATTTGGCCAGCTAATTACTGACAATCAGCTGTCAACTTCCTAATTTTTTTCGAACTATTTAAATAGTACCATTTACATTTAGTAATATTTTACTTTTTTAATTATGAGAAATTAACATAAAAAATTCCTTTTCAGAAATGGTGATTGATTTAAATGTAGAAAATTACTAGAAAATATTACAATACACAGTGGCATGATGCTGAGCTCACAGCAAAGAAAGTTATTAACTGTTAGATTCCTCAATAAATACTTAAACTTTCTTAGATGACAACATCATGTTGCACCCCAGCAATAAAAAATAATCTTTGAGAAAAATCAACTTAAAGATAACAATAAAGCATTGACTAGCTTACAATAAAACTAACAAAAATGCCTCTCACTCAGGTGGATAAACTGCATGATATAGCTTAGGTGGGACACTTTTCATCCCAGTGACATAAAATTTTGTAGCTGTCTGCGACAGGTTTTTAAAATTTCGTAATCTGTATTCAAAAAGCCTGAAAGCTGAAAGTGGCAATCTGGGAGGAGGGGGGGGGGGGGGTGTTAACAACAGTGGTGATCTCGTGCAACAATACACAATACAATTTTACTACAAAATAATATAGTATAAACATTTATAAAATAATAAGTTTAACTCATTCAATTAAATATTTCATAGCAATGTTTGACACAACACAATATAAATAATTATAAATAATAAAAGTATTAATTTTAGTTTTGATACAGAAATTTTTATAAGTGAATTTTGAAGTGGAGGAGAAGTTTTGGAGCAGTTTTAAATGAAATTAGCACTTTCCTACATTCCCGTAGAATCTCAGTAACAGGTAACAGGAGAAAAAGAATACATGCATAACACTGCCTATCAAGGGAGATCTAGGCTCCTAAGTCGCCCTTGTTAAACACTGTTTTGTGTGTGCACCAAGGCACCTATAGGGAGCTCTAGAGTTCCTACCACAGAGCGTCTAAGACGTCATACATCAGTAGTACATTGTCGTGGGCAAAAATATCTAAATTGCAGACAATTTTTTATGACTGCAGACAAAAACTGTCTTAAAGTTGTGGGAATTTTTTTTTTTTAGTAGTACAGACAAAGAGTGTCTGAAAGTTAGGGTCAATTTTTTTTATTAGTGCAGACAAAATTTGTCTGCAAGCCGTTTTTCTGTGTCCGCGACTATGTTGCCGTGTTGCGGCGTTTCTGCCACTGGGATTTTCATATGACATAAACTCAAATTCACTATTTTTTTACTTGTATCATGTATCACCTTTTTTAATGGGGGTGGACATAATATTTGTTTGATCTCCTAAAATGTCCTAGATGGCAACATTATCTAAAATACGTGCACTCCTTGTTAACTCGATTTTAAAGATATAATCTTTATTTAAGTACTGTTGTTAACAAAAACAACTTTTGTTAGATATTAGTGCTACACCAAATAGCACTTTGACCGAGTAGTTGCTGAGTGCTTGGACGAGCACCGAATACCGAGTAGTTGCAATAAAGAATAATTGAAGCATATATGAAAATTTGCACATCTTAAAATTACAAAAAAAAAAGGCTTTTGAACATAAAATTTAGTTAAATGGTAAACAGCACGCTTTCATGCAGAACTTTTGTAGTGTATATACATAATTAGGTTCATTGCTACATTTTGATACTTACAGCATAGTGAATTACTAAAACCAAAACTGATAACTTTATTCTTAACATCTTTTTTAGATGCGAAATTATCATCCACAGATAATTCTTAGAGAATATAAAAGTTATTATGCTCTAAGACTTAATTTAAGATACATGAAATTTACATATGAAAGGGGAACATTAAAATATTTTATAATTTCAAACATTAATCTTCAGATCGTAGAAATGGCCATAATTGGCAAAATAGCAGATTTAATTATGCAAATACGTTTTAGATAACGTTTTAGTGTATTTACCTTTTTTATATATACCGTAAAATACCATAAAATCCTTTACTCAGTTAAATGCCCCTCCTCTTTTCACATTTTTTTGTCCTTAAAATACTAAATAAGCACACCTTTTGCTCGACGGTTGACTGTATCTGAATAGATGATAGTTTTTTACATTATTTATTTTATAGTATAAAATTCAAAATCAATCTTTAGATTCATCTAGCCAAATAATTTCATATTCAGCATTACGGTCGAATATCGAATATATATACTGAATATTCAGTACATTCCTAATAACTAGCTAATTATTTTGTAAAAGCAAATTTAGTTCTGCATTTGGGGGTAAAATTCTGTTATGCTTCATTTCATAAATAATGCCTGCCTTGAACTGTTAGCGGCAAAATGCTTGTGCATTTAAATAACAGATTACAAAATTATTGCATATTTTGGTAAACAGAACTGAACAAAAAAAAAAAAAAGTAAAAATTTTATTGATAGGAACAAAATGATGATGATTTTTGGCAATTATTTATATTATTAAACATAAAATTTGATGATAGATACAGAAAATACAAATGATTCTGTATTTCAATAACAGGCCACAAAATTATCATGGATTTTGAGAAATAGCTTTTGTGGAAAAAAAAAAAAGAATTTTATCAATTTGCAATAAAATACTCTATTCTTAATAATTATTTGTATTGTGAAAAATAAAGTTTCTCAATAAGCAGCAATATGATTCCATATTTTATTAACAAGCTGTAAAATTATCGCTCAATTCAAAATAGTTTTCAAAAAATCGCAGACTTTATAGATAAAAAATAAAAATAATTGTGTATTATGGCGAAATGTAAGCAAAAAATATTTCAGGAATAGCTTGAAAAAGAAAAAAAAAAGTGCAAATTTTGTTGATAAGCAGCGAAATAACAGCATGTAAGCAATTGTGATTAAACTATTAAACTGGTAATCCAAAAAGCATACTTTACTGCTGTCCATAATAAGTTTATCGGAATAATCTGCAGCGCTTGCTGCTAGAAAGCTCCCTCTTATATTTTATTATTATCATATTACAGAGTGATTTGAAAATCTTTAATTTTGGTATTTACCCAATCACATCTATAGTTATTTTACAATTGTTCTATTTTTATCATATGTAATTGTATTTCAAAATTATTTTGTACGTGTCGGTAATTGTTCAGAGCATTTTTTATTTTCACAAACTGTAAAAATTATAAGTGGGTTACCATTCTCAAAAACCTAGATTGACCTCTGCTGAAAATAAGAAAGAAATTTACTTTTAGGTTACATAACATATATATTTTGCTTTGTTTTTAAATTTTAATGTTTAATTATTTTTAAAGTTATATTTTTATTCTGAAATTTTATTTATTTACTGAAATTATTCTATTATTCAAACAAAAGTATATATTATTATTTTCTAGGTTACCGAGCAATACATAAACATGGAACTAAAAAACAGGCATATTTTGAAAATTACAGGCGATTATGAGTAATAATTTGTTTAGGCTTGGCAGTGCAAACAGATCAAAGATAAGATATATAAACACATTTATTGACTAATCGAAAAAAAATATGTAACCATAATAAAACACGTACCTCTAGATGCAAATATAGTATTAAGATTTGCTTTTCTCAAATCATTTATTTAAACCTTCCTGTATCAATTAATTTAGGGTTTTCAACTAGAATATCTTCTTTCTTGATTAATTAATGCACTTCGAAGTAATAAATAAAATAGAAAAACGTAATGCAGCTGAAAGCTTGATAGGCGGAATGGGCGGAATAATACAGTGCAAACCTCGATGGTAAACAATTAGCGCCTGTCTACAGCGAGTCAGCGAGCGCCAAAAATTTTGGATGTACGCATGCGCTCCAAAGATCATGAACCATGGTATAAATTTGTGTGCATGAGTGATAAACTTTTTCGCTTTAAAAAGAAATTAATTCATTATAAATAACGATGAAATAGAACATCTATGATTACAAAATACTTCTTTTACTTTAAATATTATCTAAATAATTTTTTGACGAAATGGGAAATTTTTAAATTAAAAATATTTTCTTCATAACAAAAAGTTATTGACTGCATTCACGTTGGTCAGCCAACCAACAAAGCCTTGCAAGTAAGAAGTAAGAACCGATTTACGGCCATTTTCGCCGAAGAAAAGCATGCAATTGGCGGAGTAATATAGTTCTATTTTTAAAACAACTTTTATAAAAGACAAGAGTTTTCCTGAAAAAAACGAAGACGTTACTAGATTAAGAAAGATCCTATTAACAGCATATATTAATTATATGAAAATCTTTCGAGCCGTTTTAGAGATATTTTTCAGAATTTAGTCCATTACACCAATCGTTTTCCCTTTTTGGCTTTAAATTGAGATTCAGATCTCAAAACATACTGCATGTAGAAATGTAAAATTTTAAGGATAGATTAAGACCGTAGATAAAAGACTATTTTGAAAAGTTCAGAACAAAATATGGCATATTTGCTGAGATATTAAGTGTCGGCTTTTACAAATCTCTCTGATGTCAAACTAGCCGTATATATGAGTTCGCAGCGTTCAGTTTGGGCTTCCGCTTGCGTCACTCGAAAAACTGCCGTTTTTCATGATAAGTTAATGTTGTTTTACAATTGTTTAACTTTATCTGGTCTTGTTTTTTTTTTTTTTTTTTTTGTTTCTTTAATATGTATATATATATTAATAATTTTTTGTAATAATTTTTTAATTACTTTTATTATTCTGATTTTTTAATTACTGAATTAAAATATTGACTGCTAATACAAAAAACGTTTGTTTACAAATGCCTTACAACAATGTCATCTAAATGCAATTATTACTATTAATAATTTAATTGTAGTTATAATTAAGCGCAATTTCTCCTACATATGTGAGTAATCACTCCTACCCTATAAGGAGAGATTGCGCAAAATAGTTGTCTTGGTTTTATTACACCTGTTATTTTAAATTATAGCAGGACAAAAAAATAGGAATGGAAATGTATTGAAGAAGGTTCAATTCAAAAGTATGCACGAATAATTTAGAAAAAAATTAATATTTGAAATTTTTTATAGTGTTTTGATGAATTGTGCGCAAACTCTCCTAGCTTTACCTAAGGCAAAATATTTGTTCATACATCACTTGCCCTAATGTGCCTGTGCTCTAATGCTTTTCAGACACTAATCTGCGTTAACTTAAATGGGAAAAACACTAAGCGACAAAAAAAAAAAAAAAAAAAAAAAGAGTCGCACTACAGAAAAATTGACTTATATCTATTTATTTCTAATAACTTCAAAACTAATGGTTGAAACAAATAAAACTGTCATGTTTGCATAATATCAAAGAGATGAAATGATACCTATGTACATTTTTTATTTAGCAATTCACTTTATTACACTCTACGAAGTAATTATTAAAAATCTACATAAAACATTCTTTTTAAACGTAATATAATAAACATATACTTTGTACTGTATTATGATTTATAATATGATATAAACAAATTATATTTTAATACATGAAATAAAACTATTTATATGTTAGATATAATCAATTCTTTAATAGAAATATGTATTCTGCATTGAGTTATTCCACCTGTATATGGAATTACTGCTTTAATGCACAATGGCATAGTTTTATGCAATGTTTTAATATAAATATCAGAAATTTCTCTGTGCCAAATGTCATAAATAATTTTTCTAGTGCTTCCAGAGTTGTAGGCTGCAATTTTTTAATCATCGCCCCTTTCCTGCGCTTTTTTATAGACTAAACATTTTCAAGCGGATTGAGATTAGGAATATTTCCAAGTCTGATGAAAGAGAAATTCTACGATATTTTTTGTGGGATTTAACTTAAAGCTAAAAAATATATGATTGCTTACAGAATTATAGGTGCTCATGGGATAGGATAGGTAAGTTTAACAATTTGAATCGAATAAACGCACCACAGACGCCCTTTAGAAAGGTGCAATATCATCTTGAAATTATGTTTGCGGGAAAGTCGGAGATACCTTCAAAATAGTCGGTCAGGCGCCGTTTTTATAATGGCCGCGTTTTGTTTCGAGTTAAATGATCCCTTGAGCATAAAAACTTGCCCGACTCATTGAAAATTTATGCACCTCCATACCATAATTTACGGAGAATGTGTCACTGTTTTATGAATGCAATTTTCAATAATTCGTTCACATTTTTATCATCTTACTAGTTTGTCTTTATCAGCCCGAAATAAAATAAACTTGACTCATCAGAGAAAACCAGTTCGGCCTAATAATTAACTGATATATTTTTTAAATTTTTGGTCAACTGAAGTCTTTTTTTTTTTTTTTAAATTCTTTTTCTTAGTAATGCCTTTTTTTTCAGATCTTCTGGTTTTTAACATACTTTGTTTAATTATTCCTGCACTGTTTTTGAAGAAATTATTTTTCTATGCACTTTTTCTAATCTTTTCTAAGTTATGAGCAGTTACAAATAGATTTTTTTAAAACTTTTGTTTCTTAACTTGCCATCATCTCGCTTGCATGGGCAACATGACCGCCTAAAGACACATTTTCCGTTTAAACAGCCAAAAAGTTATATATCTTCCTAAATATCATCTCATGAATATTTCGTTAACATTTAATTAATTTGCCATCTCACGTATTAAAATATTTTTTGACTTTCATTCTAAAATTAATACTTTTTTTTTTTTTTTTTTTTTTTTGGCATCGTTAAATGCCTTATACTTGCCATTTTTAAAATACTTTCTAAAATTATAATTTTCCTGACAGTTGCATTTTATTTTTAACACTGGGCTCGATCCTAAAGTGTACGTGGAAGGCGACATGATAAAATCTGGTCGAAAATTTGCTTTTTAAATGATAAAATTGGCTGTTGCAAAAAGAGAAAAGGAAAATATCCAAGTGCGTTTTTTTTTTTTTTTTTTTTTTTTTTTTTGTCGCTTAGTGTATATATATTTCAATAATTTTTTGTAATTATTTTTAAATTACTTTTATTATTCTGATTTTTTAATTACTGAATTGAAATATTGACTGCTAATACAAAAAAAAAAAATATATATATATATATTTGTTTAGAAATACCTTACAACAATGTCATCTAAATGCAATTATTACTATTAACAATTTAATTGTAGTTATAATTAAGCGCAATTTCACCTACATATGTGAGTAATAACTCACACCCTATAAAGAGAGATTGTGCAAAATAGTTGTCTTGGTTTTATTACACCTGTTATTTTAAATTATAGCAGGACAAAAAAAAATAGTAATGGAAATGTATAGAAGGGGGTTCAATTCAAAAGTATGCACCAATAATTTAGCAAAAAATTAATATTTGAATTTTTTTATAGTGCTTTGATGAATCCTGCGCAAACGCTCCTAGCTTTACCTAAGACAAAGATCTGGTCATACATCACTTGTCCTAATGTGCCTGTGCTCTAATACTTTTCAGACACTAATCTACGTTAACTTAAATGGGGAAAAAATTAAAATTTAAAAATCTGTTCCGTGAATATAAACACAATTTTATTGATATTTTTTTTTCTTTAAGCCCCGTTTTTTCTTGATGGCAATAACTATATATATTTAAATTTTACATTATAATATATCATATCATATTTTTGCAAATGGTTTTGATGCGAATGGTAAATTAATTTTACTTAAGAGCAGAAAATTATTAATAAAAAAAAAAAGATTACAAATTAATATATACAATATATTTAGTTTGAATATATTTTAATATTTTGTGTATTTTAATAAATGTCATTTAATGTGTCTGGCATAACAAACAGAGTATATGCAAATGCTATCGCAGTTTCATTTTAATATCATGAATTTTACAAAATTCAAAGTTTTATAAAAATGGCATGAAGAGACAGCACGAAATAAATTCTATGGCTTTCAAAAAATTATCTATTTATTTATTATGATTGTTATTATTATATATAGTCTTTTATCCTTTAATTAAAATTTCCAATTACGCATTGTACACAGAGTAAATGTTTTGGACACAAAAATTTTCAATTTAATTATATCTTAATTTAGAAGATGACTTATATTAACAAAAACTGATGCCTTTTATATTTCTTGTTAATAATTCTATTATGGCACTCTGTATTTATCTATTTTCAATGTATGTATTTATTCATATGGAAAACAAAGGATGTATCTAATTTTTAAAAATATTTATTTTACGTTCTGTTAAAAGAAATTTACATGTATTTCAATTTTTTTTCTAAACACAATATTTTTTAGCATAATTAATTATTTTAGTTTTTCAAATTATCTGATATTATTGGTAAATTAAAAAAGATTAGTTTTATGCATGTATACACTGTAATAGTAATAATAATAATAAGAATAAAAGACTCTGGTAAGTTTGCAATGAAAAAAAAAAAAAAAAAAAAAAAGCACTGCTAAATTAGGTGCCCGCACATTTTGCTGAAACTTTATCACTTTTGTAAAACATTCATGCTGTAGATTTATGGCATTGTTGTAAATTTTATTAACTCAAAGAAAACTAAAATTTGATCTACCTGTACCAAGGATCAAATTCATTCCATTTGGGTGAAATTTAATGCTTTGCCGACCGCATGGCAATTTCATTATAAGTGTGTTGTTATGATGACTGATTATTACATATTTTGTATAATTTTCGAATGAGTTGGATTTTGGTTATTACAGAGCTGCCAACCTAATCCGGCAAATAGTTAGTACCGCCCCTTTTTCTACACCAATAATTTTATAGAGTTTTTTTCTTCTTAATTCATCGCAAATATATTTGAAGAAAATTACTTTAAAAATTAAGTGGTGTAGAAAAAGGGGCGGTACTAACA
Source organism: Salticus scenicus (assembly GCA_963930645.1). Taxonomy (NCBI): domain Eukaryota; kingdom Metazoa; phylum Arthropoda; class Arachnida; order Araneae; family Salticidae; genus Salticus; species Salticus scenicus. The sequence goes on along the minus strand of OZ005654.1, from coordinate 194,402,596 downwards.
ATTTGCCGGATTAGGTTGGCAGCTCTGTTATTATGAGTTATTACTTTATTCATCTACAAAATACTATTACAGGAATCTAACTAACCTCTTAAAAATATGTTGCATTTATTTTCAAAACATGAAAAATACTGGAAAGAAAATTACTAGGACAAGCAGGGATTGAAACGGTACACAGTGTTGCCAAATACTGCGACTTTTATTCAATATCCACCAATGATTTTGAGAAGTGATATTTCATATACATAATAGAGGAGCAAACTTCGAAGTGATTATGCAGCCGTTACTTTTAAAATTGAGTGGTGAATATTGAATAAAAACGTCAAAATCTGGCAACACTGAACGTACGTTAAATTCCCCACAAGTTAATATTAACACTTCCGCGACCGCTGACGTAGATTCACGTCATTTGAAAATCTGTAACTCTACCAGTGGGCGTTTCTTTCGCAATTTGTATGTTATTTATTTCTTTAAAATATACCCACTATTCATATTTGTACTATCAATTTGTACTATTATGGATATAAAAGCTGTGATTGGAAAGAGTATAACTGTAATGTATGTCCATTTGTAATATATATGTGAATACCCAAAATTGTGTTCTGAAATATTGTAACTGAGGAGAATAACGCCAACAAGCGGACCTTACTGTGAAAAAGACAAAAACATGCGGTCGCGAAAGTGTTAAAAAAGGGAAAAAAAAAAAAAAAAAAAAAAAAAAAGAAGAAAGAAAGAAAGAATTACATTTTTACACCAACCTTGTGGAATAGAATTTCTTGAATAATTATCAGTTAATAATTAAAAAAAAAATGGATCGATTGTTAAGTTTATAAAAACGATCTAATTTTAAGTCAATTATTAATAAATATTACATCTTACAATTTTCTTTTTCGACTTTCGCATGTTAAGTTTTATTAATTAGAATAAAATATAATTATAGATTTTTAACCCTAGATAACTAAACATTCGTCTAATAGATTACCGATCACTGTTAGTTTTGCGAATTCGGTAAGTTCCCGTTACGCTCACAGTACCTTCATAACTAGTAAAATGAGTTATTCGAAAGGTTATAAGCGCGTTTGTACACTTGTTACTTTTTGAGATTTGTTATCATCGTCGTCTAACAGTAGAATGTTTAGTGATCATCAGAATAAAAATTGAAGATATATTAAATGTTGAAAAGCCCGTTGGGCTTTTCAACATTTAATACATTCGACATGACTAATTGGCATGACATGACAGGAATTTTAATACATTCGACATGACTAAAAGTGCGGGGAACAAATGCAGAATTTGTAACTCCTGTCCATCTAAGAAACGTAGAATGACAAAATGCGTATGAAACTACTGCAACAAGACTATTTGGGGAGAGCACACTTTTAACATCTGCAAACGATATTTTTTACACCATTTATATTTTTTATTTGAAATATTCTAATACTTTCTTTAAGTTACGCTAATTTGTTTGAAATAATAAAAGAAAATATAAAAAATATACTTGTTTATAATTTGTAGTCTATAAGTCGAATGATTAGTTACAGAGTGACACTGGTTTAAGTTTAGTTATAGGGTTAATGTATTAAGGCAATAAATAGTTGCATAATGCTTTATTTTTATATTTTAAGTGCATCGCAAAATCATTCTTTTCATTACTTTTTTTTTTCTTTTTTCTTTTTTGAAATATTAATTTAAAATGTCAATGTTTCCAGAGTTTCATGTCTATGATACAGAAAACATTTATTAAATTTGAAAAATAATTTTTAACTTTGACATTTTCATTTTCTTTTTGTTATGAAACTTCGCTATTCTTTTACCAGAGCTGCCAACATTTTTAACTTTTAAATCAGAATTGACACCAGTATTTTTAAATGGAATATGTTATATGTATTTTCGACGATTTATATTAGCGAAAGCAGCTATAAAAATTTTCCGGTTTGAAGTCTCCCTTGAAAAACGGGTGACTTGGCATCTATGCTTTTACACATATTTTAATAAAAATATTAAGTCATAAATCGTGATTTGACATATTCGTTGGTCAAAAAATGGTCTAAAAACTTGTAAATACAATATACGAAAAAAGATAATAATGAAAACTGGTTTTAAAATACTAAACATTTTACATTATGAAAATACTGATCACTTAACATCATAAAAGTAAATAAATAAATAAATAATAAAATCATTCTTTATAACTTGTTTCTATTTTTTTTTTTTTTTTCTTTTCTTTCTCATATACGTCAAAAATTTTAATGTATATACTTCAACAGTGAAAAGTGCTTGTCTCTTAAGAGAAAATAATTTATTTTAAAATCCCTATTCATATAAAACATTAAACAAAATTCAATACAATGAATTATTGCTTTACATAATAACTGTTTTTACACCAACAAAATGAGCTTTTCATTGTATGAACAGAAAGAAATATGTATCTAAGTTGTTCGACTTTTATTGAAAATAATCTGGTATAAATATGTTGAGTAATAATCTCTGAGGACTCTTAAATATATCTTTTTATTATCGCTTAAACAGAAAAAAAAAATGTTTGAAACAAGTGTATTCTGGAAATACGAGGTATCGATTGCAATTCATTTTGATTTGTTTTAAATAAATGCACGAAGAAAAGATTTATAACGGCTGTGCGCTTTCGAACAAAGTAACTGGAGAATCTGTCCCTTGTGGTTTTTAAACTGGTATCTGTATGTCAAATTTTTTTGGCCTTCGTTCAACATTATTTTTAAAAGATAATGGAAAATTTTCGCTTTTATAATTCACAGTTATTCACTGAAAGAATGTTTTAAATGCGTCTCTTGTGATTTAATCACTAATGAATATATTAAACGTATTTGCTGTAAATTAAAATATTAGGAGAAGATATGAATTAACAGTTTTTTGGATTAAAACTAAGACATAGACGCCAACATTTAAACTTATTCCGGAGTATTTTGAGCCCCGTATTCTGATTTTTAAATACCAGCATTTATTATAATAGAATTTTTCACCTTGTTTAATCATACAAAACTGGTACAAATATCTATAAAATTTTTCTTTAAAAATATACCGGAGTCGAAAATTGGAATGGTTAGTAGCTACCTTTAATGAAATGAGTAAGTTCTCTTTTTAACTCATTTGTATCATTCAAGGAAATGAAAAACAGGCCCATAATAGTTTTTTTTTTTTTTTTTTTAAATAAAGATAGAAATATTAAAAAAAAAAAAAAAAAAAAAAAAAGCGGGAAACAAGGGGGCACACACACACAGAATATGTATATATATATATATAATTTTATTAGTTCAATAAAGTTATACATTTAGAATAAATCGATAAATTAAACTTAATAGTTTTAAACATTATGATAATTCTTGAAAAGATCCATATGGTAGATATTACATTGTTAAAATAGATCTAATATTTTTGTATCAGAGTTGTCAACAATTTAATTTATTCCGGAGCATTTTTAGCCCTGCCTATATTCCACACCATTTTTTTTTTTTTTTAAATCTTAGTTATATATTGTAAAAAAATATTTTAAAAATAAAGTGTTGTGAAAAGAAGGCGGGACTAAAAATGCTCCGGAATAAATTAAAATGTTGGGAACTATGTTGTATCTTTTTGTGATAAACTGCACAATGTTTATCAGCTTTCCCTGGAGAACTTTTTTCAACGGATTTGTCTGAAGATGTTAAATACCCAATTTTTATGAACAGATCTGAAAATAGCGTAAATTATCAAAAGAATTATGTCAAAGCCATATAAAAATGTTATTTTGCAAGCCGTTTGAAATCGTCACGCAACATGGTATACGCAGAGCTGCCAAGTTAATCCGACAAATTGTTAGTACCGCCCATTTTTCTACATCACTTAATTTTTAGAGTAATTCTCTTCAAATTTATCTACAATGAATTTAGAAGAAAAATACTCTAAAAATTAAGTGGTGTAGAAAAAGGGGCGGTGCTAACAATTTGTCAGATTAGGTTGGCAGCTCTGCATACGCTACAAATTTTACTTTTCTTATAAACGCCAGCCATATTTTTTTTCATAATCCAATATTAATGTTGGCTTCACAATATTTTCTTTAGTTTTGCTATTTTGGTTTCCTGTATCAACAAATTCGAAGCTATGCGTTGATAACATTATTACGCCATTTTTATCTCCCCATTTTATGTCAGAAATATTTTTGCTTCGGAGTATAATTGCTTTAACTAGTTTTAATTCTATATTTTCTAGAGCTTTGGGCATTTCAGTCCTATTGCAGGGATGGAACACGGGCGCAGAATTCATACCGGAATCTGTTTAAGAAATTTCTCTACCTATAATAACGTTGATTTAAGTAGTAGACAATTTTCTTACATTGATAGTGGTATGAATTCTGCGCCCGTGTTCCATCCCTGCTATTGATTTCTTCCGCTTTGCAGCCATTTGTTTTTAATTTATATTATTTACTCTACGCAAATTACTTCACTTCTCAAAATTCCAATAACCATTCGTATTCATTTACCCTACGCAAATTACTATCTCATTAGTTGGCCTAAAATCATTCTAGATTCCTCCATTGCGTCACTGACCATTGGCGTCAATTCATCCTTACTTCAATCTATTGCGTCACCGGCATGCTGGTACCAGACTTTATATTCTGAAACTTCGGAGCTACGCTGCGATCTACTTTACCACCGCTTACCTGCGGCGATCTGAAATTGACTCAGCCTCATTTCCTCTCAAATTCCTATGAAAACACCGGTATTATTGCATATTTCATCTTAATGATGCTAAACAATCGTGAAATATACTTCAAATAAGTCTATTATAAATATTTTTATTATATACTTACGAAAGAATTGTTCAACATTAAAACTTTTCAAAACGTTAAAACTGCGAAGAATTTGTTTACTTTTTTTTCCACAAAAAACTGAAAATTCATCAATAAAATAGAATTTAATCCTTTATAATATTTTTATATGTTATTTATTTAAAAAAATGCGTAAAAAAATGTAACTAAAAGATTTCTTACTAATGGCTGAAATCAATATTTGGAAGCGACCAGGTATTGGCATTAAAAACAAAGTGTTGTGTTTTGAAATTCCCTTAAAACCCCCTATATTAGTGCACATTTCCTATTTTGGTGCAAACAAATCGTGGATTATACTTCAAATAAATCTATTATGAATATTTTTACTATATAATTACAGACAAATTCTTCAACATTAAAATTGAAGTATTGTGCAAAGAACCTCTTTCTTTTCTTTTTTTTTTTACACTAAACTGAGAGCTGATGAATAAAATGAATTGTTTTCCCTTTATAATGCTGTTACGGGTTAATTTACCGTAATTTCGGGAGATAAGCCACGGCTTATACGATGTTAAATGTTGAATTTTGGCACATGTGGCGTATCTGGCGGGTTTTTTTTTTTTTTAATCTCTTTTTTTTTTTTTTTTTTTTTTTTAGCCGCTCATTAATAACCACAGTCGGTCAAAAATTCCCTTCGGACAATTTATTTCTTGAACGCTACGTTAGCACAGACAACTTGTAAAAATAATAATAATAGAAGCTCCATTGATACCAAGCTATAGAAGACCAAGCTCATATGCACGCCACGGAGCTCAAGCTTATACCAATCCGCAGTGACTATTAGATTTCATCTAGTTGATTATAAGTTATCAAGACCAAAAATCCGGAAAAATCTTTGGTGTCGCATAAACAAAATCGTTTCGTATTTCATATCATAAACACTTGTCAAAATCCCTTCTGGGCGTCATAATATTAAAAAGAGGAATAATACTAGTTAGAACAATTCTTAATTCCCAGAGCTGCCAACCTAATCCGGCAAAATGTTAGTACCGCCCCTTTTTTATACACCACTTAATTTTTAGAGTATTTTTCTTCTTAAATCATCGTAGATGAATTTGTAGAGAATTACTCTAAAAATTAAGTGATGTAGAAAAAAAGGGGCGGAACTAACAATTTGCTGTATTAGGTTGGCAGCTCAGAATTCCCACATCTTGATTAGGGCTACATGAACGAGAAACACTGTGATAACTATTAATCTAAGGATGATTCTGTCAGAAAACCACGGAAAGTTCATCCAAACTATTCCGAAAATTTTGATAAGCACGCTATCAGTTCATTCTCCATATTAACACCCCTCCCCGCCCACACACGCACACTAAAAAAATAACCTCGCAAGGAAAGAGAGAGTGAGGGGTAAAAAAAGTAAACTGTCCTTTTTATGAAAAGTAAAAAAAAGAAGACTGAAAGTTGAAAGAAATGTTTAGCTCTTTAACCTTTAATTACACATGCTTAATATTTTAACATAAGCACACGTGTGGTGTATTTTGTACACCACAAAAATATCAGATAAACCTTAACAAAACACTTGTCCAAAGATCATCCTGAGGAGGTCAATAGGATTTCCCTTTTACCCACAGGACATCCTGAGGATGCCTTTCGGAGACGATGTGTTGTTAGAGAAAATAAATTAAATAAGAACAAATATATATGCTACAGTTTGCAGCAAAAGTATCCGAGCACTAACAATAATCCCTGTCTAAAAAAAGTACACATAATAAATGCTTTGTTAAATAAATCCTTGTCGAGCCATGTTCCTAGTCAGTTTAAGAACCTGATTCGTCAAGGATTTATTTAACAATAGTACAGTCAGATTAGGAAAAATAAGGGAAAAAATTTATAAAGTTTTGAAACTTTGGGATAATTCAAAACAAAAAAGTTCCCCACTCTGAGGGGGAGCTTTCCCCCCTACCCCCCCCCCCAAAAAAAAAAAAAAAAAACGTATAATTCGTTGAAATGAAGAAAAAAATAGGGAATTAATTTATCGAGTATTAGAATTATGGCATAACATTCCTGAGGAGTCTAATAATGCAAATCAAAAACGTTTCCCACCGTGGGGTAGGAGTTTACCCCCTCCCTCCCCCCCCCCCAAAAAAAAAAATATATATATAATACGTTTAAATAAAGAAAAAAAATAGAAAATTAATTCATAGAGTATTGAAATTTTGATACAACATTCCTGAGTAATTTAATAATTGAAAACAAAAAAAAAATTCCCACCCTGGGGTAAGAACTTCCTTCTCCCCCTCCCCCCCTCAAAAAAATAAATATAACGTATTGAAAATAAGAAAAATCGTTAAATAGAGTTTTGAAATTTTGGAATAACAACATATTCTTGAGGTGCTTAATAATGGGATACAAAATTTAAAAAATTCCACCATGCAGTAGGTACTCTCCTTCTTTCCCCTCTCCCCCCCCCCCCCCTCCCCACCACCAACAATAAAAAAATATTTCAATTTCGCTGAAATTAAGAAAAATACGAAAATAAGTTATATAAGAGTTTTTAGTTTTGGGGAAAGTTCTCTTGAAGTGTATAAAAATAGAAAATACAAAAGTTCCCCCCCCCCCCCAAAAAAAAAAAAAAAAAAAAAAATCTTATAATTTATTGAAATTAAAACAAATAGGGAAATAATTTGTAGAATTTTACAGTTTGTGGACAAAATTATTGAGTGGTCTAATAATAATAATAATAATAATAAATCACCCTCTTCTGGAGCAAGAGCTTCTTCTTCTGTCCCTTCGCCCCATAATTGTATAATCCATTGAAAGTAAGACAGTAGAAATTATTTATATAATTTTGAAATTTTTTAGATAGTATGCTTGAAAAGGTTTCAATGAAAACAAAAAGCCTTCCCTAGGAACGATGATTCAAAAATACTGCAGTTCCTTCAAAAATACTGCAGTTCCTTCAATTAAAAAAAAAAAGTTTGAAAGAAAAGTATACAGATTTAAAACTTTGGAACATTAATCATATGTGGTATCTCAATGGGAAACAGAAAAGTCCCCTCTTTGAGAGGGGCTTCCAACTCCCCTTTCCCCCTTATTTTTCGTAAGTTTTCCTTTTTTTTTTTTTTTTTTTTTTTTTTAATTAACACAAAATTATTTGGTTTTCAAAGACAGCTACTATTATAATAATAAATAAATAAATAAATAAATAAATAAATATGCCTTGAAAAATTCTGCACAAAATGTCCTCTTCATTGTGCATAAACGAATTATTATTCCTTAAAGCAAATTATTTTTCCTTTAAGTTTTTAAAAGCTACTAAATAGTAAAAAATAAAATAAATTGAAATGATAATAATGAAATTCAGGTAATAACTAGGTAAAATAAATATAGCAATAATTAAGTAAAATGTAGATAAAATAATTTTAATGTAAGTCAATAATTTATTTCTTACATAATCGTAAGAACATCGAATAAAAATAATCAAGTTCATCATGAAAGTCGTCTTCAAACTCCTCTGTCATGTCAATGGGTTCTTTATTGGTGCAGGTTTGCCCGTGACAATTTTTATACATTCCTGTACACAATAAATTTGCTTTTACACATTTGCACTTCCTTCCACAGCCTTGCATACAGCCACATGAAATCAAATTTAGTATTTTTTCTGCAGCAGGCGCTTGTCTTAGATATACAGGATACAAGTACGAATTAGATACTTTCTAGCCCCAGGTCTTTGGATCCAAGCGATCCCCAACCACATCTGTACTTGCAGGTAAACCCGATGAAAATGCAGCATCAGTGGTAGGTCGCAAGCACGATAGGATGACAGCATTGAATTCTGAGATCGTTCAATTTTTTTCATTTCAGAAGTTATAGATGCGTTTTTTATTTTTATTTATTTATTTATTTTTAACTTTATTGTATATCTCACCAATAAATTTTTCACCAGCTTTTACAATTGAGTCGATCTTGGATCGGTGAACACTTTGGGTACATCATGGAGGTGGTGAGATCGGTTAAACGATTGGACTACTTGCACTTTCCCTTTTCCAAAAGTGGCCGAAGTGGTGTCGCAACCACTCATTGCGTGACGAAATAGAATAGAATCCTCGACGTTTTTAATAACAGATGAACTTTGCAAATCCTTGGAACTATAAAATCTTGCCTTGACATTTCCCTTTCCTTCTTTCATGAATAGAATGCCCTTATCTTCTGGGGCAAGTGCTATCAGTAAAACTATAAGGTCCACATCTTGTCCAAGAATAACGACTTGCTTGTTTAAATGAGATGCATCAATTGATTTCCTAACTATCAAAGCATCTGCGTCATCTTTTGCTAGGCTTGCTTCAATACCAGAAATTTCTAAGCGTTGAGCAAATTCAAAATATTTAAAACCTGTTCTTTGTATCTGACCAAGTGGGAAGAAGAGCTTACACTATTCTCATCTGTAAAAAATATATAAAACATACCAAAATCAAATACTCATTCTTTTTTTTTCTCCGTTACCAGTTACTCCGAAAAGATTGATCGTATTTATATATATATATATATATATGATATATATGACATATATCATATATATGAAAATGAATATATATATATATATCATAAATGAGGTCTTAAAAAAGAATTATTTTTTGTAATAGTAAACTTAACGATTTTGTGTAAAAAATAAAAAACTGAAAAGTCACGGTTGAATTTCCTTACATCGAAAAGAGGAAAGCGAGGGTTTGAGGAAAAGGGGGGGGGGGGGAGCTTCCCCTCCCCTCCCAAAGAAGGGAGACCTATTCTATTTTCCATTGCTAGTCAATTCATAAGTGCTATCCTAAATTTTTAAAACGTTGTAAATTATTTTATCGTTTTTTCTTAATCTTAAAAAGTTGCACAAACTCAGGAGGAAAAGAGGTATGCTCCGCCCACAGATGAAAAGGGGTGTAGAATTTTCGTTTTTCCATTGCTAGAGCTCTCGAGAGCACTATTTCAAAATTTCAGAACATTATAAATGTATACCTCTGTAATAAATTCCTTTAATCCTTTAGAGCCTCCTATTTTTCATTATCTGAAGGAACTGCGTGTTTCGGGGAGAAAGGGGGGAGGTGCTTATTCAGGGAAGGGGGATGTCTTCTTTTTTAATAATAGTCTATTCATGAGCGTTATCTCAATGTTTCAAAGTTTATAAATTATTTCCTCTTTTTTTTTTGGGGGGGGGGGAGCCCTTCCCCCCCTTAAAAAAAAAGATTATTAATTAAAAATTTTATAACTTTATAAATATTTATTCCTATAATATAATCCTTTTACAGTACCTCCTTAAAAAAAAAAAAAAAAAAAGAAATAGAAGCTAAACAATTTTTTTTTTTTGGGGGGGGGGAGAAGGGGGGGTAGTATACCCACAAGGGGGGAATTTTTTTTCTTGTCCATTACTTGACTTTTCATGAATGTTATCCTAAAATTTTAAGCGTTTATAAATTATTATATCTGTTTTTCCTAATATGAAAGAACTATATGGTCTAGAGGGGAAAATGGGGGTAATGGAGGGGAACTTTTTTGTTTTGCGTTACTAGAGCCCCCAGGAATGTTATTCCAAAGTTTCAAAACTTTATAAATTTTTTCCCTTATTTGGTGATTTTTGGTCTAATTTGACTCTACTACAAAATAGTATTAAGTGTACATTTTTTTTTTATATAAGAATTATTTGCTAGTGTTCGGATACTTTTGCTACCTACTGTATAAGTTTTAATTATAAAAATTTTTATAAAACTAATAAAAAATCTTCGAATAAATACTTCAATGATAGGTTAGATGTGCACGCAGAGTGGGAAGAAGGATCCCAAAGTCATTTATATTGTTTACTATAAATGGTTTATTTCTTACACGAGTGCGTGTAGTTAAGGGTTAAATCTTCATTTGCCGCATACAATTTATTCTAAGGAAGAACGAAGTTATCTATTAGTTGATGTGTTTCTCAAGGTCAAGGAGAAAGTTGGTCGACAATCTGCTGTATGAAATAATTTAGTTTGTTTCACATTACAATGCGTTTTTATTTTGTTTTTGTGGATAAATGGTCGGCATATATTTTCAAAAATTTTAAGTCTAAAAGAATTGTGATAAACTAATTCAAAGGAGAATGAAGAGAAAATATGTAGGGGAGACCCGTGTACCTAGGACCGCTTTTTTTCAATGGCCGAAAACAGAGCCCTTGACCTGTTTAAAATTATGAAACTGATATTTACATATATTTAGGATTATTTACTTCCAATTGGGATTAATATAAATACATAAAATAATAAGTCCTGACAAATAGAAGGTTTTAAATAAACTTCACTCATGGCCCTAGGTACAACGCCCTCATTGTACTTAGGGCCAGACCTCATTTTACCTAGAGCCGCTTTTTTTAATTTCCAAAAACAGAGCCCCTGATCTGCTAAAAATCATGAAACTGATATGTACATATCTTTAGAACTAATTTATTATAATTGAGATTGATATAAGCACTTAAAATGATAAATTCCGACAAATAAAAGGTTTTTAAATAAATTTCACACATGGCCCTTGGTACAACACGCTCATTGTACCTAGGAGGCCTAGGATCAAACCACATTGTACCTAGGGCCAGACCTCATCGTACCTAGGGCCAGACCTCATTGTACCTAAGGCCTCAGTGTACATAGAGACATTCCCTTAAAATTATATTTTACTTTGTAATGAATAGAAAATAAACATATAAACATATATTTTATAAAAGAAACAATATCAAGTAGCCCATTTATTTATCATATGATAATTATCATGATGTTGCCTTAATTTGAAAAATCGAATTTTTCACTCTTTTTTTCCTTTAAGATATATTCTAATAGCATTTTTTTTTTTTTTTTTTCTGGAATGTTTTTTAATTTCTAGATCTTCCTGGTTTACGACCACCTTCTTTTGTTTGAGTAGTTTTTGTAGAAGGTTTTGCATCAGAAAATGTTGTACCTGTTCAAGCGCTTTTTTCCTGATTTTATTATTATTATTATTATTATTTTTTTTTTTTTTTTTTTAAATTTATGGGGGAAGCTTGTCTTTCGGCCACATTTGAATTTAAATATTCGCTCTCACCAGGAAACTACCCCAATAGTGTAATAACAGAAATGAATTAAATTATGTTCATTCGACAGGCATAATATAACATGATTTTTGATGCACAAACTGTTACCCCTCATAAGTCCGTTCTCGAGCAATCTATATTTAAGTTTGAGTAAACATGTACTAATGAGAAAGGAGTGGGAGGAGTCTCATCAAAATCTGCTAGAACCATGACTTTTATCAATATTTAGATGCTATTTTAGCGAATTTTTAGGTATTATAGCTCAATTGAATATATCTCAAAGCTGAAATAGGCAACTGATGAATGCATCAAAGAACAAGTTTGTGTATGCTCTTTCAATTTCTGCTTGTTTTGGATTTCATTCATTATTTCAGTAAGGCGTGATGTTATGGATTTAGACGTGGTTGCATCGATTATTAGCGAACTTTCAGAATTTGTAACTCGAAAACGATCTGACGAGGGCTAATGTTTTATGCGTCAAGAAACATATTTCTATATGCTTTTTGTATTAATGCTTGTTTGGATATTTTTATTTATTTATTTATTTATTTATTTATTTATTTTTATGTTTACAGCATGGGATGTTTCCTGGTCAGTGAATATGTTTTGATTCGCTGGCTATATGCCAGTTACACTAAAACCTGATAGATTGTTCACAGGAGTAAAGACCGACGGATAGGACTTGCCAACATTTTCAGCAACATCATAAATAGTGATTGATTTGCCAGGGTTTGCCAGCATCCAATTACTACAGGCTGTACTGTAGTAAACCTTATAAGGTCCAAACACACCTCTGTCCAATGGTTCAATCTTATGACAGGTGGTGGGTTGAAGCAATGTCCCTCATACATCAATATCCTTTATTTAATTAGAAAAGTTTTTCAATTAAATTGTAACAACATGAAGAATAAGACTGCAATTGTACCTAGGGCCATGGATGGCCCTAGGTACAATTCAGCTACGTGGCCCTAGGTACATGTTTCGGTAACTTCATTCAAAATACCTTCCACTATAAAAGCCACACACAGAGAGTGCTAATTAAATATCTCATTTATTACTCAATATAACGAGAAAAATTATACACTAGAAATAAAAGAAAATTATTTGACTGACTTTTGTAAAATAGCAAAAGAGATGAGCTGCGAAATTTTACTTCAAACCATGTAAATTCTTTTTGTAAATGTAATTTGTAAAAACTTTCTCCTGAATGGTTTCAAAGTGATTGTAAATGTAGCAATTGGTGCTGTTACTCGCCCAACTGAATATTAAAACTTAAAACTAAATATTATTCAAATAAAGTGGGATGGACCTAGGTACATGATGGCCCTAGCAGGGATGGAACACGGGCGCAGAATTCATACCACTATCAATGTAAGAAAATTTTCTGCCTCTTAAATCGACGATATTATAGGTAGAGAAATTTCTTAAACACATTCCGGTATGAATTCTGCGCCCGTGTTCCATCCCTGCCCTAGGTACACGGGTCTCCCCTATTGTTCAGAAATAGAAAATGCTAAACACTATTCAAATCTTAAATCTTAAAAAATTTTCACTAGATAACTACCCCCACGCCCACCTTCTGCTAGATTTCGTTTTGCCGATGCTGGTCACCCCAAAAATTTTTATGTTTTAAGTACATTTTGACGAAAGTGGAAATGAAGGAATGAAAGATGAATTTTTAAATCTGTTTGAATCAAGAAGTGACAATTCTCACTTTGATGGCTTTGTTTAAAAAAAAAAAAAAAAAAAAAAGATAATATTGAATAAATAAATAATCCTTTAACAATAATAAAAGTCATTATTTTATAATTTTATGAGGAGGGTTATGGAAGTTTGCGATTGCAAATTTAAAGTAAGATCGTTTTTGTATTATCTTTATTGAATAACTTAAACAATTATTTACTTATTAATTATTAATTTTATTACTATTTTGGCATTTAATATTTGCACGCTTAAAATAATTTCAATTTAAAATGATGAGAAACATTACGTTAGTGAACATTGTACTAAAAAAAATATGCGGCGTATCTGATGTTGCGGCGTATGCGATGGCTTTTAGTTTTTTTAAAATCTATTTTCACCGATGTGGCGTATGTGCAGGGAAGGCTTGTCTCCCCGAAATTACGGTACTTCAAAAATGAGTAATGAAATCTACTTTAAACCAGTCATTTTAAAAAAAAATTTGTGAAATGCCTTTCTTAAGTGCATATTTAAATTTAGACTTACAAAAGAATCATGTATTATAATACTTTAGATAAATATTATGGAAGTTTTACTTTAAAATTATTAAAAAAAACAAATCAAATATTGAAAATTTACAAAAGCGTTAATGTGCGAAAAATCTATTTATTTTTATTTCACATGATACTTAAAATTCACTATAAAAATTCATTTTTCCTCTTTTATAATGGTACTAAGCGTTATTTCTTGCAAAATTAAGAAATAAAAACTATTTTAATGTAAACATTTTTTCAGTTCAGCTTAATTTAAATTTTATATGTTTGTAGGTATAGAAATGTAAGAAAGTATATCTTAAAATTATTATTTTTTAATATTTTGTTTAATAACCAGTTTTCATTTTTTTTCTTATATAATATTACAGGGATGGAACACGGGCGCAGAATTCATACCGGAATCCGTTTAAGAAATTTCTCTACCTATAATATCGTTGATTTAAGAAGTAGAAAATTTTCTTACATTGATAGTGGTATGAATTCTGCGCCCGTGTTCCATCCCTGTAATAAACACTTACATAAAGTTTTTATTTCAAGTGTAATACATAGCCCTTTAAAGAAAAAAAATCAATTTTAATGGTTAATTTTATTTGTTTGGGATTTTTATAGTAATTATAGAATAAAGTCTTTCTTAATTTTTCTTTCTTTCTTTCTTTTTTTTTTTTTTTTTTTTTTTTTTTTACGTGAAACCCAACCTTGGTTTGTTTGAAATCAAAAAGTTTAATTTTCATAAATTTTTGTAATTAATTATTAATGTTAAAAAAAAAAAAAATGTCCTTTCTTATTTTTATTGTTAATAATACTAATAACAATAATAAAAGTTTACTAAGATTTTTTCAAATTATATAAATCTTAGCTTTAAAAAACTTTTGATCTAGAGGAAAGATTAATGAACATGAAGCATTCTTAACAGTTCTGTATAATTAAATAACTTTAATTAACATTATAATTACTTGTATAGCTTTTTCATTTATATACAGGATGATTATAAAAAAAAAAAAAAAAACTATCCTGGTATATGAGACCATAGCTATCATACCATTTACAGAAACTAAATAAAAATTTGGTGGAAGGTATTTTGAGGTAAACGCTCAAGAATCATATAAAACTTAGTAGTTATACTCTAACAGTTACGGTTACAGTGACAAAATTTTGAAAATTTCAAATTGCAACACCTAGTTTATTTTATTTTATTTTTTTTTATTGGAAAGGGATCTCCATAGCAAAAAACCACAAATAGCGTTGGAACGGTAACTCTAGCACGAAAATCACCGACTATAGGCATACTAAGAAAAAAAAGAGAAAACAACTGTGATGTGCCTACCGCAGCACGACTTTCATTTTCTTAATGACGTCACATTTCACATTGAGTCTTCGGCTCTCACTAAAGTCTACTGATTCTGCTTCGAAACGAGAAGAAGAGACCATGGTATCCTTAATTTCGTGTAAGTCTGCTGAATAAGGGTTTTAATTTCGTTGTTAGTCATAAGACACCGTCATGACTGACGTCATCGCACTAAGTGAAAAATAAAGCATTGTGAAATGCGTGATATATCTCTTGCTTTCTTGTTCTGTGAACAATATGCCGCTTACTGCGAAACATAATCATCAAAATGGAATTTGATTGCCATTTCATAATGCCTTATTTTTCACGTAGTGCTATGACATCAGTCTTGACAACATGTTACGACTAACAACGAAATTAAAGCCCTTATTCAGTAGCCTTACATCTTCTTCAAAGCAAATTTTTTTATGAATTTTTTATGAAGATAATCTTTTGGATGCAATGGTTGAATGACAGTCTCTACTTCCGCAGCAAATTAAAGCAAATTGAGTTTTATTACAGTTACTTCGAGTCGGAAGGATCGAAGAATCGTTCAACAAGCTGTCGTGGATCCTATAGTGATTTTTTTTTTCATAACACAATCAGATGTAGAGGTACTAGTTGTACCACATGCCATTTCAGACAACTTAAGGAAGCGAATATGAAATCCAAGCCATTTTTCGTGTATTGCTTTTAACACCGATCTCTCTCTACAGTGATGCCAAACATGAGCGACGTGGAATGTCACAGATTGGCAAAGCGATGTGTTTTGTCATGAATACCGGTTCGTTTTAGGCGGGTTTGTATAATAGTTTGTATAGGCGGGTGTATAGGCGATGAGCGGTACAATTCTACCCACGCTTTCGGGCGACACAGTGTCCGCAAAACAGACGTAATAATTTATAGGGGGCATAACCCATGATAACCGGTCTTCTCTATTTGTGGTACGCAATTGACTGTCTCGTTTCTTTTGGATGCTGCCTTCTTGGGGCGCTATTTTCAATGCTCTTAAGTGTAATTATATACAAGTAATACGTAATATTTATTTTTCTGACACATCTGTTTAATAATAAAATTGTATTTTTTGCAGTGTTGAGGGAATTTGAGACTGTTTTATTCGACAGTTACCAATAATTTTGAGAAGTGCTATTTGATATACATAATAAACAAATATAGTCAAAGAATTCTCGATTAAATATATTAAATATCATTTCTCAAAATGATTGGTGATCATTGAATAAAAAAGTTGGAAATACTGCCAACACCGATTTCGTGGAAAGGAATTTTAATCAGTTTGTTTTTTAACATAAGTTTAACAATATATTGCGGTTTACGAGTCTGGTTGCGGGACAGAAGCTGCTGGTTCGACTCGGGTTGTAGGTTGAAGATCATTTTTCGGGTCGCATGTTGGTCAGATCCAACTCACGAAACACGAAGGACTTTTGAATGGACAAGTTTAACTAACTATCGTAGGACTCTAGCTCTAACGAAAATGAATAAAGAACACTAGATCATTTATTCACTACTGCTCTATGATACACTTCTTACTTTTTCGTTGAGTTCCATTAATTCATATGCCAGCACGTACCCTGTATTTAGACTCTAGACCGTTTATAGATATTCTCCTTCATGATCAAAATGGAATCATGCAGAAAGGTTCTATTTTACCTCTAAAAATAATAAAAATGCATGACTGTTATTTTGTTTATGAAGTAATAAATACTGCATGCAAATATTCTTCAAATTTCTTAAATTTAACGTTCATCTATCAGAATAATAGAATAAAATATTCTATAAAAAGATAGTCTTCCTTAAAAACATACAACAGAAAAAACAGAAAAACCAATAAAATAAATATTACTTATATAATAATATTGCTCAATATAATAATGATGATAAAAATAATAACAATAAAACTTTTTCATATAATTTGGAATGCGTCAACGAAAAATATACTCATGTTCAAAATTATAAGAAAATATAATCTCTGTGAACTGGAACTCTCTTCTTCTAACTTATTTAGAAATACGAAAAAAACATGTGTACTCTTAAAGTATAAAGAATCGATTGCAATTCATTTTGATTTGTTTAAACAAATGCCGAGATAAAAAGAATTATAACGGCTGTGGGCTTTCGAATAGAGTAACTGGAAAATCTGTCCCTTGTGGTTTCTGAACTATTTTATGCTTCTGAAATTTTTGGCCTTAGTTCAATATTCTTTTGAAAAGGGATATAAAATAAGTCCTCTTTATTATATAAAAGTATTCAGAAGAAATAAAAATTATAATACATTTAAAATTTTTCTATTATAGTTTATGCGCTCTTAAAAAATAATAAATATGTTCATTGTACTAAATAAATTTAGACTGCTGAATTATATTTAATGCGTACATAAAGCTTAATTTTAATCATAGTATTTAAATAATAATATTAATTTGTTTTGGGGAACTTTTAAAACAACCTATCACTTATGCAGTTTTTTATAGGCAACTACCCATCTGATAGGCGAATGTTTAGCGCTTTTGGTCTTCTGCAACCAAGTGCAGAGATCTAAAGCAAAAATTATAATAGAGTTTGAAAATGCCTTTAAGGCTCGAGGACTTATGAATCTTAATGTGGGAGAAAAAAAAGGCCGTAGAGCGTATTATATCCCTATCGTATACAGAATATATAATTTATAGTCTATCCTCTTATGCCTTTGAGAAAAATCAAGTAAAAATACCAATTACTTTTTTTTTTTTTTTTAAATATACACAATATAAGGTAAAGCTAGGAGAGTTTGAGTACAATTCAATAAAATGATACATAAAAAAAAAAAAAAAAAAAAAGTTAATTTTTTGATGAACTACTTATTACCGAATAAATTTGAATTCTTTCGTTTTCTATGTATTTCCATTACTATTTTGTTGTTATGCTTTAATTTAAAGCAACAGCTGTAATAAAACCAAAACAGCTGTTTTGCGTAATCTCTTCTTACGGAATAGGTGCAATTGCAGACATGGGCAGGAGAGATTGAGCTTTATTATAACTTATAAAATGGTTAAGAATAATATTTACAATTTAATAACCTCGTTGTAAGTTTTGTGTAAGCAATTATTTTTGTATTTAGTGGAAATTCCAATTTAATAATTAATAAATCTGAAAAATAACGAGAATTTAAAAAGAAGTGAAAAAAGAAAAGAGAAAAATTAAAGAAAGAATTTAAGTGAAAATAAATAAATAAATAAATAAATAAATAAATAAACATATAAATAAATAAATAAATAAATAAACATATAAATAAATAAATAAAAGGATAAGGTAAGAAAATAACATCAAGTTACTAGATAACAATTAGTACATTTTATTTTTAGTTTGAGTGGTTTCTTGTTTGCTGACCTAATCTGTCGTTATCCTCAATCATTTCATTTATTATCGTAAATGGTGCAATTTTCATACAACCACCTACCACAAGTTAACCCGTTAGAGACGGGTTGCACACCGTATGTCAAAGCATTTCCGAGTCGTAAAGACGGGTAGTTCAATGAAATATTGCTGTTTCCGCCCACTGTAAAGTCCAGAACCCGCCCACCAATTACACCATCCTGTAAAATTTGAGTCATGCAGAGATGGAACACAGGCGCTGAACTCATACCGGTATTCGTTTAATAAAGTTCTCTACCTATAATATGTTTGATTTAAGAAGTAGAAAATTTTGTTAGATTGATAGTGGTATGAGTTCTGCGCCTGATCATGAAATATTGTTTGCAATTTAATCATTAACTTTTATATTACTTGGTACGTTGATTTCAAATTTGACATCCATTTTCCTGAATCACATAAGGATCTTTCACAAAATGGTCTTAAATATATGGGCAAGAAAGTCTATTTCTGCATATTCTGGAAAAAAGAAGGTTATTTAAAAAACTATTTTTAAGTGTTTTATTTACCAATTAATTAATATATCAAGCAATTGGAAATGATTTGCCAAATATATATTAATTTTATATTAATTAGAAATAACGTGGATTGGAACGGTTAATGGTTACTGCTGTTTAATACATCCTAACTTCATATATCCTTAATATTTTCTTTTCCTTCTGCTCAGAAAGTTCCTTTCGTCACTTAGTGCATACTTGCCAACCACCTCATTATGAACCGTACAATTTTTAGTACTCGCCTTTTTTTTCACACCAATAATTTTTTAGAGTAATTTTAGTCTTATTTAATCGTAACAACATTTGGAGAGAATTATTCCATAAATATAGTGGTGTGAGAAAAGAGGCGTTTTTTCAGGGGGCGTTAACAATTGTACGGTTATTAATGAGATGGTTGCAGGACTGCCAACCATCTCATTAATAAGCGTAGACTTGTTAACGCCCCTTGAAAATACGCCCCTTTTCTCACACCACTTTATATTTAGAGCAATTCTCTCCAAATAGTGTTACGATTAAATAAGAATGAAATTACTCTATAAATTTATTGGTGTACAAAAAAAAGGCGGTGACTAAAAGTACTACGCTTCATAATGAGATGGTTGGCAAGCATGTAGGTTGGCACGTATGCTTTGTGTATTGCAGGCAATACGCAGGACTTCTCTGTGTAGCATTAAACAATAGTCCGCCATCATATTCCCGTTCCATTTACCTTGGTATTTACTCTCCATATCTTTTTAAATTTCAATTTATTGAAAAGTTGGTACGTCATGGAATTTTTTGACTATTTTTTCTGAAATCAGCGTCCAAAAATCTATTATTACCAGTTATTGGCTTTTAAACACTCTTTTGGTTGCAGGCCTGTGTTATTTTTTATTAAAGTTATTTTCTCAAAATCTTCCGCACAGAAAGATACAAAAAAGCAAAATCTAAATTTCAGTTCGTTTGAAATATTCACGTTTCAATTTTAGAAATAGGTTATATTATTTTCTTTTATTGAAATTTAGAAGATTACAGTCTTTAAAAAGAAATTTTGCAGTTTTATAGCTTCTGTTTAAATAGCTGACAGTTGTACAAAAATGATCATCTTGAAAATATTACAAAACTGAACAGATATACAATAAAATTAAATAATTCCCGATAAATTTCCCATAGTCTCACGGTGGCACTCAAGAAGCAAATTCTACCAGAGGTGCGGCTTTTGTCAATCATTTCCATTACTGAATATTGTCCAATTTTGGATTCTGAGGAAGGTTTCTAAAAAGATTCGCCATCTGGAATTGGTTAAACTAGTCCAACCACTTGCCGAAGTTGTCTCCTGGTGTAGTTTCGGATAATTAACTAACACTTCTTCATTGTCTTGTCATTACTAAAAGTTGCATAATCTCTAGTTAAGGAAATCAGTGAGCAATCGCTCCTAAGTATCAAAGACACAATCTCTCCTCTTTCAGTAGGACAGATTGCGAAGCCTTTTCTACAATAATTCTCCACTTTTACAGAGAACTGCAGGTATCCTTACTTTTAGTCTAGGTTAATAGCTTATGAGAAATTGTTTAATTCAAAAATCTTTCGTACTACTGCCATTCCATAGAAATTCCTTGGAAGTGGTATGAAAATTCAAGCATTTTTAAAATTTTTATAAACAAGACAAAATAACCCTGTTTTATTTTAAACAATCGAAAAAATCAACATGCAAATTCATGTGGGCACTCTACTCTCGCTGTTGTACAACTACCTGGAGTGATATCGCTCGCACACTAATCCTTCTCTCCGGTCCTCTGTGTGCACAATCTCTCCTACCGCGTGATCTCTCCTACCTGTATTTTAATACCTATAAAATTATCATACCTATAGCCTACCAACGATAAAAGAAGACTTTACTCAAAATATTTTATTTTACACCTTTTTCTAATTACTAATTTTCCGTATCAGAATTCTGAGAATTTAATATTTGGAAAATAACCATTTATATAAAGTAATCTTAGTATTATTCGTTTGAAGATGTGCACTATAAACGATCGATGAAGATTACTAGTAAAAAAAAAGTGGTTTCAAAATAGTGACTACTGAGATTACTGTCATGTAATAAAGTTAAAAAACCTATGTGAAATGATAAAAGCAGTTACGTAATAAATTTCTGAACTTTTTCTGAACAGGGTAGTCATAGATCACATTATTTCCCTGATTCTTCCACCAATATTTTTTCTTCGGATCTCCTGGTAGTAAGTTTGCACCATTAATTAAATTCACGCCATCAGTGCTACATAATCGGTAACTCATCTATTAATTATTATTTATATTTAGCCCTAATATCAGGTTATTCAATGTAAATGCTCATTTCAATTAAATGATATAATTTTCATGTTACATGTTAACAAATAGAAGAAATTCTTTTTACCTGTAATTCATTTACTGACTTCCTATCAATATATTTGGTTCCATTTCTTTTAACCTAATCTAAGTTATTTCTCTCATTTTTTTTTTTTTTTTTTTTTTTTCAAATCAGTCGTTTGTAATGAAAATTCTGATTAGTAATACAAAGATGAGGCTGTACTAAAGGAATATATCTTCACTTCTTCTTTTTTTTTTTTTTTTTTTTTAATGGATTAATATGGCATAAGAACAAATAAAATAAATATTAGATCAACGGAGCAAGCTACAATAGGCTCCGCTTAGACTAACTGTTACATTGCAAGCGAGTGTTATTATAAATATAAGGGGAAAATGCTGAAACAACAATAATGAGAGGGTTTGATTAAATGTATTTTTAAGCAATTTTCATCTACATCGGCATATCCAAAAACATTATTTTGTTTCAATTTGAATTTAAAACTTCCAATTTCAGAGTTGCCAACATTTTTAGTTTATTTCAGTGCTTTTTTAGTCCCACCTTTATTCCATACCACTTTTATTTTAAAAGTAATTTTTTCTTACCTTTACCGTAGTTACATAATCAGAGAATATTATTCTATAAACAAAAGGGTGCAAAGTAAAAGCGGGGCTAAAAATGCTCCAGAATAAATTTAAATGTAGGCAATTCTGCAATTTACATTCGTCACAGTATGCTTTACAATTCCTAAAATATTTCTTAACGATGATATTAAACTATTCCATACCTCTAAAATATTGCAAATAAATTAAAGATATTTTCTACGTTTGCATAAGTATATAAACCTCTCATGGTGTTAACATACCTGGAAACATTTATATTTTAATAACACTTTCGTGACCGCATGTTTTTGTTTTTTTTCACGGTAAGATCCGCCTGTGGGCGTTATTATCCTCAGTTACAATATTTCAGAACAAAATTTTACATAATCACATTTATATTACAAATAGATATACATTATAATTATGCTCTTTCTAATCAAAACATTAATATCCGTAGAATATTGACAGTACAAATATGAATATTGAGTATATTTTTAAGAAATAAATAACATACAAATTGAGAAAGAAACGCCTACTAGTGGAGTCAGAGATTTTCAAATTACGTGAATCTACGTCAGCGGTCGCGAATGTGTTAAGGAGTACTGCTAGTACTCTCCTCTTTCTTGAGACAAATATTTTGATAAGCATTTTCGGTATTTTGTTATAACAGTTATATATTTAAGAAAGTTTGTCTTTAAACGATGTGGTGTGAATATAAGAAGGTTTATTTAGATATAATATTACCCAGTAATAAATAATAAATATTACCAAGTGTGTATTATTGTATTATATACATTTTATAATTGCATGCAGAAATATAGTAGATAATTTTAAAATGCAAACTATTTCAATTTGGTATTAGTGGTAAATCATAAGGATAACTCTTCTTTATATATTATTCACTAATAGCCATAGAAATATTTCATGTTCTGTAAAAAATCTAATTTTCTAAAAATAATATGGTCATAAACTTTTATTGCATTAAATTCACTTTATTTCTGTTAGTTTTCTATAATTCTATTCATTTCGTTATCTGAAATATATATGAAATTTTTGATTGAATTCTAAAAAATCTATTTCGAGAAAAATGATATTTAATAAAGCTGAACTGGAAGACTCAAGTTTGTTTTCTATCAAAGTATATGTAAGAACAATTTTATGAGAAATATGAAAAATGTATTTCAATAAAAATGAAAGCGGATCCTCATTTTTTTCCCGTAAGTATTATTTATAAAAAAAGGAATTTTAAGGAGTAAATATCGATTTTGATTCAATACATTTAAAAATATTTTTCTTTTCGTATAAAATCTCGTTTTTCTTATACAGTTCCCAATTAAATTTACATATATGCCTGTGTTATAATTATTAAATAGTACATTGTGAAAACACCATATCCGTTAAAAATTATTTTTAATGTAAAACATATAATCGACAAGTATAAAAATAAATTTAATCATTTGCGTTTTCATTTTCTTCATTTTTTCAAATCTATAATAATCTTTTTATATGCAATTAAAAAGCAATCATCTGAGTGAATGCAAAATAAAATGTGTTTTAACCCTTTGCGCTCGGCATATTTTCCTATTTTGAACAGTAAGACACGCCTTTTGGCGTTCCTTTTAAACGTGACACGTATAGTTTCCCTTTTGGCTACCGAAAAATTGTAATAATTTGTTTTATTTTACTTCATCATTAAATAAAATAAATCTTTCTGTTAAAATTTTCCGGTAGCCGAAAGATAGCGTAAAGTTACAAGTTTTAGAAAATAACATTTCATTTGCAGAGGAACAACTTAAGACGTGGCTCGATTTTTTAATGCCCCCTCAGAAGGGACATGCGAGCGATAAGGGTTAAATTTTTATTTATGAATTAATAAGTTAAATATGAATAGCAGCTAAATTAACATTGAATAAGTAATAAACCATGTTTGTTATTTTATAGAGATAGTTACGCAATAATCAATTAAAATAAACGAACAAGACACACCTAAGTATAGCATCTAAGGCAGTGTTGCCAGATCTGGTGGATTTTTTATTCAATAATCACCAACAATTTTTAATCCTAACGTTTGGCTAACCACTTCGAAGATTAATCGTCTATTATGTATATCAAATATCTTTTTTTTAATTTAATGGTGATTATTCAATAAAAAATCCACCAGATCTGGCAACACTAATCTAAAGTATTTTAGGAATTAGTTAAATAATATTTAAGATAATTTTATGTTTAACTTGTAAAAATAATTTTACTAAAATATTATTCTGTGCAAATTCTTTAAATAATAGTAATAACAAAATAAAACTTATCAAGCCGCAATAAAGCTGGCAGTCTTTAACCCTTTCAGGATCGGTGGTATATATTTCATACAACCTAATTTTATATCTCAATTTAGAAAGTTCACCCCGGAAATTTTTAATAATTTTTTCCTTTTTAGACTTAGCCAAAATATTCATTTATTTCTCATAGTCTATCTCTGTTCTCAAATTCTGGTGACAATTGATATTAAATATAGGTAATTACATTGCCCTGAAAGTGTTAAAATACTTTGTTTTACAATGAAAGTGCAATTATGCAAATTTTCTTCAAATTACAAGTTTGTGAGTACATCAGTGCATACAGATTTATTTACAGACTTTTTCGGTGGTATATGTTTTATGCCCCCTAATTTTAATTCTCAATTTCGAAAATTCACCCAGGAAATTTTTAATAATTTTCTACCTTTTGGACTTAGCAAAAAATATTCATTTATTTCTTACCGTCTATCTCTGTTCTCAAATTCTGGCGGCACTTGATATTAAATGAAAGTAATTACATTGCCCCTGAAACAGTTAAAATACTTTGTTTTACAATGAAAGTGCAAATACGCAAATTTTCATCAAATTACAAGGTTGTGAGTAGATCTGTGCATGCAGATATATTTACAATATTTAATCCATTTATTTCAGCGATTTAATCCATCCTCTAAAATGGAGATAGCAGTGGTATCAATGTAGTTTATTGTGCATCTATTAAAGCATATAAAAAAAGACTTTAGTTTGATGATTAGTTAACTCCACAATTATTCATTAACCTAGAACCTTTTCCAATTTATATTGATAGGTGCAGTCTCATTCACATTGAAAAGCTGTATTTTCTATTTTAAAAAATGGCCTGAAGCCCTTTCTGCACGAACAGATTTAAATATTTCATAGGTGGTAACGCTTGCGTCTTAATACGTATAGTTTTTATTTTTGCATACAATTACTGTGGTTCTTCTGGAAACAAAAAAAAAAAAAAAAAAATCCCAGCATTACAGTCTATAGACGGTAAGCCTTATAAATGTATTTTAACCGTTAAACTGCTAAGCAGCGCGATAGCGCTGCAATGTTCAGTCTCGAAAACTGCTAAGCAGCGCTATCGCGCTGCGAGACGTACAATTCAGATATCACCGGGATTTTAATTTAATTTTTTTACGTAAATGAAATCAACCATTCAGAACCAAAACATAGTTGGTAAACATTATCTTTTCATTATTCTCTTTTACAAGAAGTAAATATATATATATATATATATATATATACCGAGCTGCTACCCTAATCTGGCAAATTGTTAGTACCGCCCATTTTTCTACACCACTTAAATAGAGTAATTTTCTTGAAATATATTTACGATGATTACAAAAACAAATACTCTAAAGATTAAGTGGTGTAGAAAAATGGGCGGTACTAACAATTAACCGGATTAGGTTGGCAGCTCTGTATATATATATATATTCTTTCATTATTTTTTTGTAAAGCATAAAAAGAATTAATAAATTAACTGACAATTTTATGAGTGATTATGTTTTATTTATTTATTTATGTATTTATTTTTTAATGCTCAATAAATATTACCAGAAAACAACGTCAATACTCTAATCACTGAAAACAATTAAATGTATTTCGTTCGAAAGAGAACTATCTAACATGATTTTTGAAGCATACAGTATTACGACGCTCGTTTCATCATTTTTAAAAAATATATAATTATCTTTGTGAAATAAGTTGGAAAAAAATAAGAATGGGCGGAGTCTCGATAAAATTTTATCAAAATATCCCCTCCACTACGCTGAATTGCATATTTGCAAAACAAAATTGGATTTTTTCGCTGATCCGAAATTTTGTTAAACATTGTGTGTAAACAATTATTAATGGTAAAACACGTTTTTTGTTTTTATTCATCCTTTAATGATACTTAAATTGGCCTTTTACAAACGCCACAGTAAGGCGTGGTTTTTATTAATTAGGTGTGTTTTTATAGATCATTAGAAAATTTCATATTTTATTTTTGTAGAAAGAGCTATCGAGCGTAAATAATTTAGGCATAAAAATACACATTTACACATTTCCTTTCACTTTCTGCTTACTTGGATTTTTTTAAAAATTTTACTGCAAGGCGTGGTTTTCCAGTTGGCATGATCTTGTTTCGAATTATTTACAGAACTAAAATTAAATATTCACACCGAAAAAACTGTTATTGAGGCCTGAAATAGCGATAGCAATTTAAGGATAATTATTTTGTACAGACCTGTAAACTAATTACCAGTTCTATACCTACCATTTTTCACAAAAAAAACCATGCTTTTAAACATTCTAGTAACGTATACTTACTTATGTTTAATGGAGTGCAAACATGTTAACCGTTTGACTGCTGAAGCATTTTCTGAAATACATCCTTAAATTGCTATCTCTATTTCAGGCCTCAATAACAGTTTTTCCGGTGTGAATATTTAATTTTAGTTTTGTAAATAATTCGAAACAACATCATGCCAACTGGAAAACCACGCCTGATTAAGGGGGAAGAACAAATTATCTCCGCTCTTATCGGAATATTTTTACAATTATTTTTTACTTCATGTCATAGAAATTCCTTGCTTTGACGAGGAAACAATTTTTATAAAAAATGAAAGGTGTAAAAAATCCAATTTACGCACCGTTATTAGACACCAGAATTCTTTTAAAATAAGTTTTAATGACAATTATCTGTTTATTATAGGAGGAAAGTATTTGTTAAAAAATAACGGTGTAAGTATAAATAATGTGTGCTTCCCCTTAATCAGGCTCTGGTTGAAATTAAAATATTAAAATATCACTTAAATAATAAAAAAAAAATTCTTAATGCAGAAGAATGCTTAAAAATAATATAAAAAATATATAACAAAGTTCAATTCAACATAATATGTTAGAAGATATAGTATGTTTTTATTTTTATTTAATTTTTCATAGAATTTATATTCCAGTCATATATATATATATAAAGGAACCTGATTTTATAGCAAAAAAATTAATTTTTTCTTCTTATTATTAAAATAAAAAAAAAAAAAAAAAAAAAAAAAAAACATTCTCATTCTTGTATGTTTTGAAAAAATTAAAATATAAACAAAATTTAAAATTTCTAAAAATATATTTTTTTCTTTAGAAATTATGAGACCGATTTTTGAATACAGAATTTATCTTGATAAAGATAACAATAATTCAAGGGAAAAAAAAAAGAATCATATTTAAAGCTTGCTTAAAGATCTGACAGCATGGCAATTTATATTGTATGTTTGATGAAAATAAAACGTATATTAAAAATATCATATAAAATAATTAAAACTGAAAAATTCATTTTTAGTTATGTATGATCTATGAAAATAAAATATAAAGATTAAATTTCAAATGTCTAGAAGCACAATCTTTGCTTTCTTATAAAAAATGAATCTTTTTTTTTTCTTTATAAATTATAAAAAATGTTTGAATATAGAGTTATTTCGTGGACGTAAACCAAAATATGATGTTTTCGTGCTGAGCTGCATCATATTTCTTTCCAAGGAAGTAGGAAGGCTGTATATCCTTTAAACTTGATAAATATATTTTTGAAATTTAAGTACCGATAAATAAATTTAAAGTAGTTGTATTCGAAATATTATATATCTTTGTATTGAGAAAATTGATTGCAATAAAAATCTAATTTTTTCTTGTTGGTCAATTTTAGAACTAATATAATTTTAAGTACAATAATATTAGAATAATGGTAGAATAATGATTACAGGATAATTATGGAATTTTCAAATATTTTTCTAATAAATGCAAAAACGCATATAATCGTGATTTATTTGACATGTTGCAAATAAATTTGTTACTTAAAAGTAGCTTTAATAAGTAAAATTAAATAAATAGAATCGTTGTAAAATAATTAAATAAATAAAATAAGAGAAGGATTTTTATGGAATGCGTATTTTGATATTATATTTGCAAAATTGTTTTTTGTAAGTATCACATCCTTAAAATAATAATAATAATAATAACATTGCGATCAAAGCTCATTTACATTTAAGCAAAAATAAGTATTTTAAATGATATTCTGTGCATATATTATTTTATTTTATGGAAGAGTTTATTAATATGAATAATTAAAACAGTCCTATTTTATTAGACTTTGTTTATTGTTGTAAACTACGTAAAATAAAATTTTATATACAGCCGGCAACACAATTATTGAAGCGCACATCCACATTTTTCATATATATATATATTAATATATATGTGAGTATATGTATAATTTGATAGCTAATTTTTATTATAAACATAATATATATATATATATATATATATATATATATATATATATATATCTGTATATATATATATAAATTACGTGTCACGATGTTTGTCCGCGATAAACTCCTGAACTAAGGAACCGATTTTAATGAAATTTTGCACGCTGTGTGCAGTTTGGTCCAACTTGAGAGATAGGATAGTTTTTATCTCAATTTATTGTCACAATATTTTTTTATTGCAATTATTTGTTAATTATAGACCTTTGTTACCGTTGCTCCAAAATATCTGTGAGTTCCATAAGTTTAATTGTTGCCAAAAAAAAGAAAAAAAAATTACGAGTTCATTTTCTTTCGACATGGAAATAAATACTAAAATAAATTATAAAAAGTTAAATTATGCATCTTACGAAAATTGACGTCATAATCAATTTAAAGATTTTATACACATTGATAAAGTGCTAATGTAGTTCTATCAGATATAGTAATATATATAGATCTATCATCCCCATGTTATAGTACAAAGATTTTTGATGCCGAAAAAAATGTATCTGGAGTTTTTCATTCACCTTTAGTAAATAAATTATTCACAAATTTTATTTGTTGAAATATTCATATGTATTCCCGTGTGTATTCACTCGCGGAAAGGCGGCCATATTTTGGCAAAAACGTCGTCTTTTCCCAAGTGAAAAGGAATCACTTTTTTCTCCCCAATGATCACTCTGTATACACTATACTATATCTATGAGTTCTATACGCAAGCAAAGTATAACTCACTGACCGTCTGTGCAGCCAAGAAAAAGATTTCCTATGTTAATCGCCCATTGGATTTTTTGTAAAAAATTATTAAAATTGAGGAAATTTATTTCCCGATTTCAATCCTTGTATTTGGGGATAGAATATAGATATGTATTAGTTATCGCGTGCGTTAGATTGATTATTTTGCTGTCAAATTGACAAAATTTTAATTTTAAATTTCTAAACTCTGTCGTCCTTGGCGCTTTTTTTTTTTTTTTTTGTATTTGGCGATCAAAAACGTAACACGAAAATATACATGCCAGATGTATGTATTGTGCGAAATGTAATATGAATTATTCATTGTACGTATGTATGACATGTAATATGTATTGTACGAAATATTGTTTCTTATTATTCATTACTCTTTTAATATAAGTGGTTAAAATAACCATGATTTTTGAAAGGAATTCAATATTTTCGCCAGATAATTTGGCGATATTCTTTTTTTCGCCAAGGATCACAGAAATGAAATCTATTCCGCTGCAAGATATTATTACTATCTTATATCCGATATTTTATTTAGACATTTAAAAACAAATTTGACTTCAAACTATGATAGAATATTTATCATTTTCCTTTTAATTAGTATATTAAAATTTAAAAGCATGGTATTATATAAAAAAGTCTTTTTTTTTTTTTTTTTTTTTTTTTAATCATATAATTATTCTTATCTTAATCCTCAATGTTTCCTACCTTTTATAACTTGAATTTACTATTCAAATTTTAACATACTCAAACCTTCTCATCACATCGTTAAAATATACTAAACTTTTCCAAAATCTTTTTCTATTGAAAATGATACATGTATTTACTTTAAGTGTCCAATATTTCATAAGATGTCTTATTTTCAAGTTTTAAAATACTTATCAAATTTACTTATTTTTCTGGTTTAGCCATATTATTTTCCTTTTTATAACTACAGCTGTTGCCATCTTTAAAATATTTAACACTAGAACCGCGGAGCGGGTCAATTTGACCCAAAACGATTATTAATTTATCAAAACGCGAAAAGTTTTGATAGAAAAAAAAATTCCTTTTATGACTTTTAATAATTTAAGGTGAACAACAATTTATCAAATTTAAAAATTCGCAACTTAAATAATTTTCCATTTATTAACAGTTATACCTAGAACCGCGGAGAGGGTCAATTTGACCCATAAGAAAAGTAAATGTACAAACAATGGAAAATAGACGCATTTTCTCGGAAGTAGCTGTAAAATACTACTTTCTCACCCTCGAATTCCTTAAATGGACTGCAGTAGAAGGGGAGATAGTGAAGGTTTTCAGTCAAAGTCATTATATTTTGTTTGATGCGTGAAGTATGTTGGAATGCATTGAAAATTTAGAAGACTTTTTGAAGCTGATTTTTTTTTTTTTTTTTTTTTTGTAATTAGTGTATGCATAAAAAAAAAAAAAAAAAAAAAAAAAAAAATGTCACGACACCGTAATCTCACTGTTCAAGAAACTTTAGAATATTTAAAACAATTATCTGAAAATGATTCAGAAGGTGATGAAAACGAAGAAATTTTTTCGATTTTGAGTAGTGAGGATGAATACCTGCCTACTAATGAAGGCAATCAGGATTTGGATGAAGAAAATGAAAGCGAAGATGACTCTGGCAATGCTCTAACAATGGCTATTCCTTCTCATCGCAATAATGATGATAATTTTTTCTGATAAACAAGAAAAATCAAACTTTCTAAGAAGGGATACACATACGATTAGAAATTTGAAAAAGAAATAAACAATAACACTCAAAGTTGGAAATAATGAAGTTGGCAAAGATGGGACAGTTTGGAATGTCGCTCCATTAGGAATAAACAATAGAGGAAGAAAATCAAAGTGTAATATTTTGAAAGAAGTTGGAGGCCCAACACCACATGCTAAACGCAATGTTATCGATAACAGTCCTTCAAGTGCTTCGAGACTTTTTATAGATGAATTGATATTGAAGCACATAAAGAAGTGTACTGAAGATGAAGCTCGTCGGTATATTCATGAAAAAGAATGGAATATAACATTAGAAAAAATAGATGCTTTTATTTCAATTTTATATGCACGTGGTATATATTGTGCAACAGGACTTGAACTGGATATCTTGTGGTCAAAGGACTGGGGACCACCATTTTTCCAAAATAAAATCACAAGAGACCAATTTCGTGAAATAATGAGATTTTTACGCTTCGACTTAAAATCAACAAGATCAAAGCGCCTACCCAAGCAGCACCGAAACGTTCTCTGAACGTTCAAAAATTGTTCTGCAAACACGTTCTAAGAACGTTCACTTTGAACGTGTTATAGACGTCTATCTGTCCATCTTGAAGACGTACAATAGTACGGTTCAGAGAACGTTCAATGAACGTGTAACTATCACCATCGGTGTTATAGAAGCGTTCTGAGAACGTTCTATGTATACGGTCTCAGAACGTTCTAAACGTTTTTAGAACGTTTTCAAAACGTTATACACATTTTCAGAACGTTCCAGAAAACGTACTGTAAACGTTCTAAAATAGTGTAGTTAAAAAAAAAAAAAAAAAAAAAAAAATGTGACGTCATTATAAAAAAATCCCCTCAGTACGAGCGTTTAGAAGTAAAAATTACATAGCTGATGACGAATAATGATACAACACATGAACAGGGATATGAATTACTTTTTTTTTCAATTCAAATAATGTTTGAGAAATTTTAACATACTTACTATTCTTTTAATTTCAACGTATATGCATCAAAAATTCTATATTCTATGACAGCTTTCCCCAAAAAGTGTCATAACGTCTCTTTATACCTTAAAAAATTTCTTAAATTTTTGCATTTTTTAAAAATTTCTTTTTTTTCCCTAATCTGTAGATAATGAAGTTATAGTATTAATTACAAAACTTTGAATAAACACCATAAAATGCGAGAACTCGCACCAACTGTTTCGGGTCAAAAGAAGACACAACCCTTCATCAGGCGAACATTGTAGGCACGAGAGCTGCAAACAAGCACGTTGAGTGTGTGGAATGCGTTGCCGCTTTGTTTGTAGCAGCCGTGCTTTGTTTGTAGCAGTTGCGAGTTCTTGCATTTTATGGTGTTTATTCAAAGTTTCTTAATTAATACTATAACGCCATTATCTTCAGATTAGGGGAAAAAAGAATTTTTTTAAAAATGCAAAAATTTAAGGAATTTTTTAAAGGGATATAGGCACGTTATGACACTTTTTGGGAATTACAGTCATAAAATATGGAATTTTTCATGCATATACGTTGAAATTAAAGGAATAGTAAGTATGTTAAAATTTCTCAAACAATATTTGAATTTAAAAAAAAGTAATTTATATCCCTGTTGCTGTGTTGTATCATTATTCTTCATCTGCTATATACAACTAAACTCTTGATTTATTTTGCTTGTTTTAATCCTTGTGATTCCGAATGCGTCATCCTATGATCAATGTTTGTTTTTCATGGTTGTTTTCTGTTTGATTCTCTGATTTCTTGAAGTAAATAATTTATTCCAATTTATTCTTCATTTCTAACTTCAATTAATTTCTTGTACGATAGGGTGCCCGCTAGCAATATGCTATTATAGCTGCTAACGAACGTAATCGTACATTGGTGCTCAACGACGAAAAGGGTCACCCTTGACGAGTTTTTTTTTTTTTTCTACCATTCTAAGCTTTTCCTACAAAAAATGTTTAAAATGCTGTCTTAATTTTTTATTTCCTCGTTGCTTGTTTGTATCTTTTGATTTGAGTTTCATGTGGTTTTTACGCACCGGCAAAATTATTAAAATTGCAACTAACAATATAGGAATAAATTTAAGATTAGACTGAAGTTAAATAAAATAAAAATCAATAAATAAAATATAAATGTTTCAATAAATCACAATCAGTCTCCCCAGGTTATTTAAATTTGTTGTAATTTTCTTCTCATTGACCTATGTGGTTTCAGGGATCTTATATCTGTCGCTTGGCTTTAACTAAGATTAAAAATTCATTTATACATACATACATATATATATATATATATATATATATATATACATATATATATATATATATATATATATATATATATGTTTTTTTTTTTTTAAATACAGGGTGCAAAGCATTGTGACGAGAATACCTTTATCTCCGCAACTATTGGTCGCAAATATATAGTTTCAGTTACAAAATGTTTTAAAGAATATGAGCATTTGTGGTATAACATGTTTAAATTTAAAATATCTATTTTTTCAAAATTCCAAAAACTAAATTTTTACATAGTCCCAGATCCCTATAATCATATTTAGAAAACTGACACTCATCCTAACAAACAGTTTCATTTCTATTCTCCCAAAATGTAACATGATATTTAAAGTTTGGATTTTCTAACATATTTCGGCCTTCAATAAGGGATCGGTTTAAAAATCCTAATTGGACTTTGTTTGCATTTTCCCTGGGTTTATTAAAGAATTTTTCATTGACTTTTTAATAAAGCCCGAGAAAATGCGAAATAATCCTAAATTTTGAAACTAACTATCTCAGACAATTTTGGGTGCACAAAAGTGAAACTTTTTGTGTTATATTTTTTAGGTTAGAACTCAACTTACACTATTAGTGTCATGAAAATTGTATAAAAATTATCAGTTTTTGTGATTTTCAGTAAATTGATTTTTTAAATTTAAACATGTCATATAATGAATTCTTACATTTTTTTTTTAAATACATTTTCTTATTGGAGGACGTTTGAGACCAATTGTTGCGCAAATAAAGGCCTGCTCTCGACTTTGCACCCTGTATATTCTAAACATTTCTGGGTACTACTTTGTAAGTCCATGGATAGTTTATAAATATTTTTGAATGCTGAAGTTTATAGAAAGTTTTAATATTTCAACATAAAAAATAATTTCAAAAATGAATGTACCAATACACCGCTAAAATAATATATAATTGAGTTTAGAATATATTGTTAATTTATAATAATAAGAAATTGAAACATAAAATTAAAAATTAGTTAGAAGGAGGAAATTTTTAAAATGTCCAAATACTTAAATACATATATATATATATTTAATCATAATATTTTTCTAAAATATTTAACATACTTCATATTTTTAAATTTCAGTGCATGTGTGCATACATATTTTCAGTTTACAGCAGCAGTTTACAAAAATGATGTTTGCAGGTATTTAAATTTATTCCACATGGCAATGTAATTGGTATTTTTTAAATGTTTAAATTTCTTTAAATTGAGTCAACGCAATTTTTACCTCATTTGATGTAATTATTCTATCATGGGATATTAAATAATTGATAAATGTAAATATTATTAGTATTAATAAATAATATAGTAAATCGTCCTTTTTTTTAAGCAGAATATCTTTTTTTATAAAGATGTGGAATAAAATTGAATTGAATCTTTGTTTTATTATGCAGTTAAACAATTTCATATATTTTATTTAATAAATAACAGTAAAGAGATATTTAAAATTGTAAGTCGGTGAAACTTAGGATATTATTTTAAAAATATGCAATTTGCATAACCTAGATTGTATATATATTATCATATAAACATTAAATAAATACTTCAGAATTTAAAAAGAAAAGAAAAAAAAAAAAGAATTACATACCTTCCTCATTTTCTTCATAAGAATTTCTCCAAGAAAACACCCTTCCAACTAGCATTTTAAAATACATAATGACCAGTCTGGAAGGGCATTCACTTAAAATTAGCTCTCATCTTTTAAATTCTTTATGTTACTTCATTCAGAAGCATAATAACCAAAAATAGTCATTTTAACAATTTCCATCTCAGAAGACTGAATTAATAAAATGAATCCATAATTTCTAAGCGGTTTTCTGTAACAGGAGCAGTTTTTTCTGCGATACAATGCTACTTACAAGTATATCAAATGTTAGGCTTAAGAACTTACGCAGATATGAAAATGATTGTTTAATTGATATTAAAATAAGACTTTAATAAATAGAAAATAGAGACTATTACAGGTTAAAAATATTACATTTTTACCTTTTCTAAAGCTTATCCAAGTCATTATAACGCGAAAACTGAACAAAACAGATTACATTACACGTTTTAAAATTACCGCTTCACATAACGGCACGACATTCCCAAGACCTTTGAATTTGCGCAGTCAGCGAGAATTAACTAAATGCAATCCACAGATGTCAGTTTCATCTGCTCTTCCCTTGTTACATCCGGAATAATCATGTTTCAAAGTTCAACGTTTGAAACATAAATTTATTAAGCATTTATAGCTGTAGAGGTCAATATTTTAAGGAAAAATGGAGCTGAGTTAAACAATTATTTAAATTTTTATAAAGTATTTGAAAAACTTATGAGATCACTTTATTTTTCCATTTTAAAATCTCGAATTAAACGGAAAAGCATATTTTGTTTTAGTGTATATTTTAGTATTGAATAAAATATTCAGTGAAAATAAATAAAATAAAATAAGAACAATCAAACAGAGTAACGATTTAACAACATTATCAATATTGATAATTTATCAGTAACATTTAAACTTAAATAGAATCATAAATAAAATATAATAAAAGTTTAAAATTATGCTTAAAGAAAAGAAGAAAAAAACTCATTCTGTAACTTCCCGATGAGTATTAGAGACCGCGAGGTTCTACTCTCGAACCTTACAGACGGGAAGTGTTGGCTTCGATTCCTGGTCACGCTCGTCGACTTAGGTTTTCGGAGTTTTCCCGTGATTTTCTTTGAAACTCGCGTAAAGCACTATATTACTTATTCAATAACATCCGTGATTAGCTTTTTGTATCTAAACTTTGGGTCTGGGGAATGCATAGATTTTCATGACAGAAGACAATCATTTTTATGCTGTATAGAAGATCTTAGAAAATGTATTTTTCTAGGGGTTTATTATTATTATTATTATTACAAATGAAAAAAAAAAAAAAAAAAAAAAAAAAACGGTAAATTTGTTTTAAATCATCAGAAAACGATGTTTCAATTATTCGTTTTAAAGGTGATATCGAATTCTTTTGAAAGATAATTATAGTGAAAATTTTT
This sequence comes from Salticus scenicus, assembly GCA_963930645.1. NCBI lineage: Eukaryota > Metazoa > Arthropoda > Arachnida > Araneae > Salticidae > Salticus > Salticus scenicus. The sequence goes on along the minus strand of OZ005654.1, from coordinate 194,365,956 downwards.
ATCCACCCTTCCCCCATCCCCCAGGGATCATGCATACTTATTCCTATGAATGATAATAATAATAAAAAAACTGTTTGACTATTACTCGTTATACAGCCAAATTGAATCAATATTATATATCAAATGTATGTCACGCAGAAGGTTTGGTGAGTATATATATTACAGAAGCTGATAGATAGCCTTTCTGTGAATGGAAAATATTGGAACGTGGCAGTGCCACCTGTCGTCCGATATGCACCCAAAGGCAATCTGTAGAGTTTTACGTAATATTTATTTCACTTACCAAATTTACAATATTTATAAATCACAGAAATTGAGATTTTTCGTTTCTGTTATGAGATTAAATTGCTACATAGCCACGCCACCTGTTGGCCGATGTGCATCCAAAATGGACCAGTAAAGCTTTACATAAAATCGATTTCACTTATAACTTCAGTGTATCACAAAATTTATTGTTAAATCACAAGAGTTAAAATATTGCCTTTCCGTTAAAATGATTAAATTGCAGATTAGCAACGCCACCTGTTGGACAATGTATACATCCAAATTGTATTAGCAGAGGTTATGGTGATATATGCCAATATATCATGTTTAATACATTTGTACACTATAGAAGCTGAGATATAGCCGTCCCATAAATGGAGGGTTTCATTGCATAGCACCGTAATCTATCGGGCGATATATCCCAAATGAAATTCAAATAAACTCCAATTTAGGGCAAGATCTAATATTGTAACAAGTTTGGTCGAATTCCATACATTGATTCCTGAAATACAAAATCCACAAAATTTTTCCATGAGTTTAAAATTTTGTAATTTTTTTTCACCTCACCGCTACTGATTATTGGGAAGCATTCTTTACTGACGTGCTAACAAAACGTTAAACTGAAAATGTAAAATATGCTCTATTCTCTATCATGCTAAAAATTATAAATTTCGAATAACTTACGAAGTTTTTAAATTAGAATGTTGCAAATCTCTCAATAAGATTCTTATCAACATCATAAGTGATATTTTAAAACTGGTCCGATCTCTCTGCAATCATTTGTTCTTGAGATATCGTGTACATGAACTAACGGGCTATCACACTAATAGGTGCCGATACACATTAACAGATACCATACCAACCTTTTGACTTCCGTATTCCTTACGCCACAAAACGTGTAAAAAAATCAAAAGCTGAAGTCAAAAATTTTAAAGGTTAACCTAGTTTCCCAACCAATAGTACTAAAAAGTCATTTTGTCATATTCGTTATAATTACACTGTTACAGAACGTGTTATGACGGTGTCACACTTGAACGTTCTATATAGAACTAGAATTGTACGTTTTATAGATGGTACAAATCAAACATTTTCAGAACGTTCTAAATAATACTATTTCTGAACGTGTTTTAGAACGTTCTTTTGACACGAAACACGGTGTTTGAACTATTGAAACCGTTATTAGACGTTCACAGAACGTTCCTGTGCTACTTGGGTAGAGACTGACAAATTTGCCCTTATTTCGTATATCTGGAATCGTTTCATCGAAAATTGCAAGACTAACTATACACCAGGTCCTAATATAACTGTAGATGAACAGTTATTTCCTACAAAAGCTAGGTGTAGATTTACCCAGTACATGCCAAACAAACCAGATAAGTTTGGAATCAAGTTCTGTTTGGCTGCAGATGTTGACTCAAAATATCTGATAAATGGATTTCCGTATCTTGGAAAAGATAACCAAAGTCCATCCAACGCGCCTCTTTTTGAACATGTAGTGCTGCGACAAATAAGTCCATACGAAAACAAAGGTAGAAATGTCACTACAGACAACTTTTTCACTACACTGAAGCTTGCAGAGACGTTGAAATCCAAAAACCCCAGCCTTGTAGGAACTGTAAAACGTTCAAGAAGAGAAATACCAGTCTCTGTAAAAATGTCAAAATCGACACTGCATTCGACTACGGTTCTAACCCATAAAGACATTAGCCTAATTGTTTACCAAGGTAAAAAAGATAAAAGTGTTTTGTTTCTAAGTAGTCTCCATCTAACCGTGGAAATTTCAGGTAACCCCAAAAAACTACCTGATACAATCGCTTTCTACAACGCAACTAAATACGGAGTGGACGTGATTGACCAAATGGCAAGGAAATATACAGTTAAGTCTGGTTTACGTAGGTGGCCGGTGCAGGATTTTTATAATATTCTAGGCCTTGCTGCAATCAATGCCTGGGTTTTATACAAAGCTGTAACTGGAAAATCTATTAGTAGAAGGCAATTCATTCAACACTTGATTGAAGAATTGAGAGAAAAGTTTGTCCTCTCCCGACAAAAAAGAGTGCCAAAAAGAGAGTGTGAAGCAACCAATCAAAACGACGGACAACCACAAATTAAGCGTAAACGAGTCCGGTGCCACAGTTCGAAATGTGAAAATATAACTATAGATATCTGTTTAAAATGTAAAGCACCCATTTGTGGAAAATGTACAAATGTTATTGCTAAGTTTTGTGCACAATGCATATAGTAAATTGGATTTTATAATCTATAAAACTAGTAAGTAACTTACAAAATTTTTAATTTTTTGAAATTATGTCTAAACTTATTCAAAAGACATACTCTGTTTTTCCATTGAAATTAGAAAATGTATGTCATATTTTGTTAAAGAGACATGTTATTATACTCAAAGTTAAAAAATTTTAAACAATACAATTTTGTAAAAAAGCAAGCTATATTTCTTTAATTATGTAAATTATTTAATGCAAAATCTCAGAAATATTGATTATTATTTAAAAAATAAAATGTTTTAGTTATCTAAATTAAGCTCTTTTGAATATTTTATTGATTTACAATCTGGGGTCAAAATGACCCGCTCCGCGGTTCTAGGTATATCGAAAGTCTCGCGGTTCTAGTGTTAAAATTAAGGCACCTATAATACGAGCAGACTCGTCCGGCATCTTTTCCCCCAATTCCTTCAAGTGGGGAGCGTGGGAGAGAAAAGCAACCCTGAGCCGTTTTACGCGTTTCGTTTCAAAGTTCGCCAAATTGCATGCTTTTTAAATGGTAATTTTCAAACGCATAAATAAAATATATTCATTCATAAAAGATAAGTAAGCAAATTTAGCTTCGAATTTAAAAGAAAATATAATATTAGGTTATCAATAGCTGAATAGCTTTTTCTAATTGTGGAACTATTTACTTCCGCGGAAGCACACTTCCTTCATTGTCGTTTGCTTGCTTGTTTAGATCCCTTGTTATCGTTACGCTGTCAGAGGATATTTATTGTTTTCTGTGTATAAAGTAATAAATATAGATGGATGTTAAGATATTAATTGCAGTATTCATTCAAGAAAGAATCCTCGGATGTTTGGATTTCTTTTAGAGGTGATCAGAAAGAAAATTTGGACTGTTAATTTTCGTCGAGACAAATGCATTCAGAGATCCGGCGCTGAAGTATGGAATGTAAGTTATATTTTGTTTAATTAATATATCTCTTGATAAATACCTCCTCTTTATGTGAAAATATGATAATGCATGCTGATACTTATTAATATTTAACTGCTTATATGTTTTAAAGACGTAAAAAAGTTAACTATGAGCTTAATGTGATATTTTGAGTTTGTAAATATTGGCGACGTCAAATTTCGCCAAATAAAGTTTTGTTTTCATAATTTAATGCAAATAAAATTTAGTTTGTTTTAATTTTAAATCATAGGTGAATTATTATTGAAGAAATGTACGCATTTTTACATTTTTAGGGTTATTTTTATTTAATCATTAAAATCAGATAATAAACTTTTTGTGCTAAACAATATATTCATTATAGTTTAACTTACTACAGTATAAAGCATTTATTTACTTGATAGACTTGTACTTTTCTGAAATATCTATTGGTGTTTTCTATTGTCTTAAAAGAGGTAAATTTAAATTAATAATAATTATAATAATAATAAAGTATGAATTTTGAAAATTTAAGTTTACTATGCTAAAATCTTTCAATAGAAACTTGTACAATCCTCGTTCAAAAAATCTAGATTAAATTTTTTTTTTCTAGATTAAGAAATATATGCTCCTTAAATTTCGTTTTAAACTACAATAATTTTCACATATAATACGTCCTCGTTTTTAATGTTAAATATTTTATTTAAAATAAATTGATTTACTTATTACATAATAATTATTTATTTTGATAAGAAAGAATTTAGTTATTATTAGTAAAAGAGCTTGCTTATAAATAAATTCTTGCAAAATATAAAGAGATTTAAGATTTTTGTGAAATAATGCTAAATATTTTGATCAATATAAGAAACAAAACCTTTTTATGTTTAAAAATTTATATCTTAGAACATGGTGTATTAATTGACATTATGTGAGTCAAAATATGCAGTCATATTATTATATATCTAGGAAATTTATTTATAATAAAGTTTAATGTAGTATATATGCATTAAACCTTTATTGAGGAAATTTATCTGAAACAAGTTGGTGCTTTTATTTCTGTTTTCACGGTTAACTTTCAAGAAAACCCCATTATTTTTAATTTTAAATAATCTTATTTGTTTTTTAAAGTTTAATTAAGATGAGATAATAAAAATAAAAATGCTTTTAGAACGTGAACTAATTATTTGATATTTATACAAAGTATTCAATCTGTTTTAATTTCTATCTTAATATTTAGTTTAACTGCACACTTGAATAATAGATTGTTCAGGTTCAGATGAAGATTTACTTTATGGGAATGTTTATGTATTCTATAAATTGTTAAATCAATATTTTTCTGTTTTTTTTTTTTTTTTTTATAGGATTTTCGGGGGGGGGGGGGGAATTCATTTTTTAATTTCAGGGGTTGATCAAAATAAAAAAATTCCTTTTAACCCCCTCCCCCCTTCCTTCTCCAAACTGAATATTATAAAATGGGGCCTTTCAAAAAATTAAAGTTCATAAAATAGACCCTTTCAGAAAATTTAAATTTAGTAGACGAAGTATGAGCCCATTCACTAAATTTCAGTTCATAAAGTCATTTCACAAAATTTTTGTTTTATAAAAATTAAATTTTTTAAAAAAATTTCCCATGTTTTCAATATTATTTCAAATGACTACTTGCACTTGATTCTCTGCCACGTTATAAACTTGATATATATACATATATATATATATATATATATATATATATATATATATATATATAAATTAGTACTAATTTTTATTTGTTTACAAAAGTAGAATTTTTTTTTTACAAAATTTTCTTTTTGCACTTATATATTCTGCCAAAATGCCACTGCCCCCCCCCCCCTCCAAAAAAAAAAAAAAAAAAAATCTTGGTCATCTCTTGAAATGTTCCATTTGTAAATTGTAAATATTATATAAAAGTATCAATTTACTACTAGCAATTTACTTCTTTTGAATACATTTATGATACATTTTTAAATAAATGTATGTTAATTTGTTAATTCTCATAATAAGATTTAAAAAAATTCTTTAGGACCATTTTGAAGAGTCCCAATTCAAGCAGAATAGACTGAGGCTGAAATTGGATGTCCAAAACCTGGTTTTGTACTTGAATCACATCTGAGTAATCCAGAAAAGGTTTGTTTTCCTTTTCTTTTATGACGTATTATGCTATAAATGTGTAAATGTTGATACCTGTCTTGCACAATAATTTTGAATTTTAAGTTGTACACAAAATTAAACTAATATGCATCCTAAATTAAAAAAAAATTAAGGATGCATATTAAACTTTTTTTAAAATTTTTAATTATATTTTTAAAGTTAAAGTGTTTTTACATAATGCAATTTAATATAGTTAAAACTGCAAATAATCAGTTTTATTTTTTCATTTACAAATACTAAATTAAATAAGATTTTTACTATATTTATGAACCCTGTATTTTTTTATTATTTCATTTTAATATAAATAAATCTGTAAATAAAGTTTTATTTATTTATGCACAAATAATAAATTAAACAAATGTTTAGCTCATTTGCAAACTCTGTATTTTTTAAATTACTAAAATGTAAATATCATTTATAAACACTTTACACTGTCTTTGTAAACAACTGAAAAAAAAAAAAAATACTCTTCACAGTTCAGGCGCAGACATTTTTATTATTATTATTTATGTATTTTTCTCTATATACTTTGTACAGGCCTGGATTTTACACAATGTTATAAATTAGTTTGTCTTTTTTTTTTTTTTTTTTTTTTTTTTTTACAATTTTAACTTGATTGTCTCCTAGTTCGCACTGTGATTTTCTTAAATATGTTTAGCAAATGTGCTATTTATTGAAGGTAAGGCTGCAGACAAAAGGGGGGGGGGTTAACAAAAGATAGAGGAGGATGGAGAAGGTTCCTCACACAGAAATTTTTGTTAAATAAAAGTTCTTTTAGAACTACTATTGAAATAGACTAGAAATGTTCAAATACAGTGCCTTTGAGCTTATACCTTACCATATAATATGTTTATCGCATTGTAGGATAAAAGGAAGTAATGTAAACATCATAACAGATTATTTAGGATATTTTTGTTATTTTCAGTGACATTAGATTATACAGGATAAGAGATGCATAATTGTGTTCATTTATTTCTTCTTCGAAAGGTCATCAAAATTATTCTTACTGTATCATTTTATGTACTTAAATATTTGAAAAATTAGTTATCATAGACTGAAATTATTGGTTAATTATTATTATTTTTATTATTTTTTTTATAGGAATGTTATGAAGAATATAACAAAATTCTGAAAAAGAAAATTGCAGCATTAGAAAATGCTATCGTAAAAATTTAAAAGATATTAAAAGAAAAAAAAGCAATACAAGAAAAAGACAGGGGGCTATCTTCATTTTTGTCTGAAAAGCAAATTGCATCTTTTTAGGTTGATAGACAGAGCATTACATATCGGAGCGATGAACCTTCCTGCATCTTGTATTTTCCAGATATGCATTTTTTACTTTGTTTAATATCAATTCAATTTGTAAAAGTGTTGTGAATATGTAATTATATTACATCCTATTTTGCAAGGTCTTTGTTGTATTTGATAAAACAATATAAGCATATATAGATTTCTCCAGCAATGTAAACATTTTGTGAAATGAAATAAATAAAATATTTGTATTTTATTTTTCTAGTATTATTCGCATCTTTTGAAACAGTACAAGAATATAGGTTCATAATTTGATAAATAGAAATGATGGTTTTATTTATTTATTTTATTCTAAGGATTAATTTTATGTTACTGGGTTTTATTTTCATTTTATTAGTCTATAAATGCTATTACATTTAGACACCTATTACAACACCATCGTTCACGTGAAATAAAATGGGATGAAATATTTCACCAGGTTACTGAATCGATTTATAAAAGAAGTAGTACGTTAGATCACAAATCCATAATAGAATAAAATGCAAACATGATAACTTTTAAATTATTATATTGTTATATATTACAGGATAGAATTATAGTGAATCAGAGAATGATTGAGTGGTTTTATTAAACAAACAAGAAAGAAATAATATGCTTAGGTCCATTATTATGAAACACTTTTCAATATTACATAATTTATAGTAGAAGTAAGTCAGATAATGATTGACTGGGTGTTATTGAAAAATTAAAATAATGCATCATTGACAAATTATAAAACACTTTCCTATGATTTGGAATATAGTTGTAATTGAAACTTTTGGAAAGTAAAAATGGAGAATTAACTTGTGTATATTCATATGTACTCAAAATCTATATTAGAGTAAATAAAAATTATTATAGTGAATAATAATCATGCATCATTCATAAATTATGAAACACTTTCCCATGTTACAGGTTATAGTAAATGTAAGAGTAATTGAATGAATATTACACTTAAAAATATTTAAATAAAAGCAAATATAAGAAAAATTTCAAAAAACTTTAAATATTTTCTTTGGTCTAATAATTTGGCCAGGTACTGTATATATTATTATTATTATTTTGCAAGCCTTTGTTGCATCTGATTAAACATTATAAGCATCTAGATTTCTCCAACAGTGTAAAAAATTTGTGAAATGAAATTGTAAAAAACTTTCCATTGATACGGAATATAGCTGTAGTTCAAACATTTAAAAAGAAAAAATGAAGAATTTACTTATATATATTCAGGGCCTGATTATCGCACAGGCCGTCTAGGGCACCTCTATTTAGGGGTACCAAAATAACTTTAAAAAATTTTAAATGCTATTTTTGGCAAAGATTTTCTTTAAAAAATTAATTGAAAGTTAGCTAATGATAATAATCTTTAGTTGAAATCTAATCTCCGAGGAGGAGGATCAAAAGTTATATGGCATGCTTACAGACCACACCTAGGGGTAGATATTAAATCGTCACCAATTTCCTGTTTCCGAGCTCTAATGCAACGCTGAACCCACTGAACCTACACCCCAGGTTTGTATCCAGTTACATTTTCTTAACTTTGTGAAATTTTCTTAACTTAAAAAATAATAATAATAATAATAATAATTATAAGCTTTAATTTGTTTGTGGGGAGGGGGCACGAAAATTGTCCTGGGCCTTGGGCCACAGCAGGTCTTAATCAGGCTCTGTATATATTCATATGTACTCAAGACAAATATAATAAAGAAAAAAAAATCAATTATATTCATAAATTATGAAACACTTTTGCATGTTACAATCTACAGTGAGAGTGACTAAGTGAACATTGGCATTAAAAAATATTTAAAATAACAGTAAATGTAATACGAAATTAAAATCTTGCATAAATAAAGATACTGAGAGACTTAAACATTATAGACAAGAATTACATTAAAAAAAAAAAAAAAAAAATATCAGTGAATGTTCAAATTAATTCTTAAAAATGTCATTTGTTAATTAGGAACACTATTCTATATTTTTCTGCAAAGATATAATTAGCAAATCAACTGAAATCTGTAGAAGACAGATTATATGTATATATATATATATATATATATATATATATATATATATATACAAACTTTAATATATATATATATATATTTATACAATAAAACCACCCTAAAGTTATTACAGGGAGAGGACCCTCGTGTAGTCAGTTGACCTTAACACCTTCACGTGCACCATAGTAAGGGAGCCACCTGCCATAAAATATTAGCCCTTAAAAAGAAGTAGCCTTTTAATTAAGGTTGTTCAGAAAATCCTATTCAGGCCACAAAATCTATAAATTACATTTGGATTATAGGAATTTACGTTTTGATCACATAGCTGCAGTGGCGCATCCAGAACTTAACTTTTGGGGGGGGGGCTAAGAGTTTTCAAGATATTAATCCAGATCAATGAAAAATTTACAATTGTAACATTCAGTTGGGAATGTTAGTGCTTTTTTTTGGAGGGGGGGGGCTTCAGCCCCTTAGCCCCCCTCCCCCATAAATCCGCCACTGCATAGCTGAAGATATAGTGTTTAACCTCTCACTTATAAATGGTGAACACTAATTAGTTTTGGTCAAAGGCAAAGTAAAATTACTTGATCTTGAAAAAGGAATACAGTTGTAAGTGGGCTTTTATTTGAGGGATATTAATTTTAAGTTATAGAAGGAAATTTTGGATCTGTTAAAATTGGCCCTGAAGGAATGTGGCCTTTCAAAAGAGATGGACATTTAGAGAAGATTCACTGAATTTTTAAAGGAAAGCAAAGCAAAATTCATCATCCTTAAATTTGTATAGTGAAAAATAAAAAAAGGCGGGGGAACATAGAAAATTTCTAGAAAGACTTCAGCCCTGATGATAAGTTTATACAAAATGCCAAGTTTTTTTTTTTTTTTTTTTACTTGATTGGAGGGTAACAGGCTTTCATTATAGAAATCTTTATATATATATATAAATGAATGTTTCTCTGTATGTCCTTTATAAAATCGTAAACGGCTTGACCGATTTCGATCATTCTTTTTTTGTTTTTTTCCTTATAGGTCAGGGATGGTTTAGGAAAAAAAAAAAATTGAAAAAATTCGCCACCCAAGGGGGGGGGGGGGGGACGGGGGCAAAACGTGAATTCAAAAAATCCCTCAAACAAAAAAACAGATATCCGTAAAATTTTTGCTTTAAAATATAGCTAATATAAATGTCTAAAAACCAATTTCTAGAATTTTCGAAATTCGGTCCCCAAGAGCGGGGGGGGGGGGGGGGGAAACCGGATTTCACATGCGTAAAACGCGATTTCGCATAATCCTATATATCTCAAAAAAAAAAAAAAAACATATACGGGAAATTTTTGCTATAAAATATATCTAATACAAATATCTAAAAACCAATTTCTGGAATTTTAAAAATTCAGCCCTCATGTGGGGCAGCAGGGGCAAAAACATTTAGAAATACAGTTAGGCCTTTCAAAATTGGTACAGATAGGTTTCAATAGCCCGCAAGTCGAATGGGGATATTTTCGAAAGTGTAAAGTTATTAGGAGGGGAGAGGGGGGGGGCAAAAAAAATATCGTTCAAATTTGGTATATAGAGGTTTTCGATACTTACAAATCGATTGCGGATATTTTCGAATTTGTAAAATTATCAGGAGGTGCGGTAAGGGGGGGGGGCTATGGGAAAAAAAAATAGAAATACAGTTAGGGCATTCAAAATTGGTACAGATAGGTTTTAAAGGCCTGCAAGTCGAATGGGGATATTTTCGAAAGTGTAAAGTTATTAGGAGGGGCGAGAAGGTTGAGGGGATTGGGGGGGGGGCAAAAAAATAAAAATAGAGTTAGATCGTTCAAAATTGGTACACAAATGGTTTTCGATACTTAAAATCGAATGCGGATATTTTTGAATTTGTAAAATTATTAGGAGGGGCGGTAAGAGGGGTGGGTCGGTAAGGGGGGGGGGCTATGGGCAAAAAGAAATAGAAATGCAGTTAGGCCATTCAAAATTAGTACAGATTGGTTTTAGAGGCCTGCAAGTCAAATGGGGATATTTTCGAAAGTGTAACGTTATTAAGAGGGACGTGAGGGGGAGGCGGAGGGGCAAAAAAAAATAGAGTTAGATCATTCAAAATTGGTACATAGAGGTTTTCGATACTTACAAATCGATTGCGGATATTTTCGAATTTTTAAAATTATTGGGAAGGGGGGGGGAGAGTGGTGGGGCAAAAAAATAAAAATTGAGAATTCAGTAATTATAGTGATTCATTTAAAAATAGGTTCCAGCGAAGCGGGTGAAGCCTGCTAGTATATATATATATATATATATAAAGAAAAATTAAGTAAAAAATACTCCACAGAAACTTTGGAAAGGAGCTATTATTCTTCGTAAAATTTAGTTATAGTATATGAAACTGAAATCTGTAGGAGACTGATTTTGATTTCTAAATTTTTTATACACATACATACATACTCACATACCTATTATACATATATGAAGAAGAGGGCTAAATTAACCATAATTAAATTTGAAATTATAAAACAAGCTAGCATGCCGTGGCCACCACAAAACTTTCTTCTATATTTTACTGAAAAAATTCACGCAGCGCAAATTATTTGCTAAAATTGTTCTCCATGGGGAATGCAGACGGTTTGCGTCTCAGAGGTTGGTTTGTTGGTTGGAGGATTTAAGACCGATTGTCTCCACATGTGTCCTAGGCCTGTAGGGGAAATGCCCACCATGGGGGTCTTTCTAAGGGGTCCTAGCCCGTATTTACTCGAGTTTCGGAGGAAACCACGGAAAACTCCGAACGACTAGGTGAATGATCGTGACCTGGGATCGAACTCGGCACCTTCCATCTACCAGCTTTGAGCGCTTTCGTCTCGGAGGAGATGTATAAAACTAAATGTTGAGAGAAAGTCAATTTTGTGCCAACATCTGTGGATTTTTTTTTTTTTTTTTTTTTTTTTTTCCATGATGGGTATTGTTCAAAAGAGCTTGCCAATACCTTTAAAACGAATGGTTGAACCATCGATCTGCGATAATTTAAAATAAAGTTATCGATTTTCTTCATTAAAAAAAAAAAATAATAATAATAAAAAAAAATTTTTAATGTAATATTGACAATAAAATTGACTTTCTTTTGAATATTTAGTGTTATGCTACTTCTCTAATATGGAAATCGTCTGCATTATCATGGAAGATAATTTTTTTAAATAAAAATTTTAATAAATTATTTTTACTGAGTGAATTAGTATAGGAAAATATAGAAGAAATTCATGTGGTGGCCACAACATACTAGTTTATTTTCGTTCTTTATTTCTGCATCTATACTAATGAAAGTGTTGTTAATATATATATATATATATATATTAAATTACACAGTATTTGCACAATAACAATAAACGTCTATATATAATTTTAAAATAAATTGTTAAAAACTTTAAAAATTATTTTCCAATTAAATTAAGTTATAAAATCTTGATGATTTATTGAAAAATATTGAAAATTATTTTTATATCTAACAATTAAACGAACCAAAGCAAAATTTAACATTTCTCATATTATTGAACAAGAAATGTTATTCACTACTGCAGAAATCACTACCGATTAAGTGCAGCCTCGAATTAAGAAAAGAACTATTATATACGCCGTGTTAAATATCGCGCTGAACTCTGAGAAAAGAAACCTTCATTCAAACTCGCCAATAAAGCAATAAGCGCGCCAGTCGGGAAGCGCGGTTCCAAATGGGGGCAAATATGGAGGACGATAAGTCGGCCTGTATTATAGAGGCTCTAGTTAAAATGATGAGGTCATTTCATAGTAAAATTATCCATTATAGCATATATTATATTTCACTCCTCCATAAAAATTGATTTTAAAATCGTCTGCTTCTTTTATACTTTTATTTTAATAGAATTTTAATAGAATTTAATTTATATATTAGTCATTTTAGCATTATTATCCTAGCATTAGCAAAAATATACACTAAGCGACAAAAAAAAAAAAAAAAAAAAAAAAGCCGCACTGCAGAAAAAATGACTTATACCTTTTTTATTTGTAATAACTTTAAAATTAATGTTTGAAACAAATAAAACTGTCTTGTTTGCATAATACCAAAGGTATGAAATGATACCTATGTATATTTTCGATTTAATAATTCGCTTTATTGCACTTTACGAAGTACTTTTTTAAAATCTGCATAAAACTTTCTTTTTGAACATAATGCAATAACCACACACTTTGCATTCTATTATGATTTATTATATGAAATAAACAAGTTATATTTTAATATATGAAATAAAACTATTTATTTGTTAGATCTAAGCAATTTTTTGTTAAAAATATGTATTCTGCATTGGGTTAATTCCACCTTTATATGGAATTACTGCATTAATGGGCAATGGCATAGTTTTATACAGTGTTTTAATATAAATCTCAGAAATTTCAATGTGCCAAATATCACAAATAAATTTTTCTAGTTCTGGCAGAGTTATAGGCTGCAAATTTCGAATCTTCTCCCCTCTCCCCCGCCTTTTTATAGACGAAACATTTTCGAGCGGATCGGGATTTTGACCATTTCCATGTCTGGTAAAGAAAAAATTCTACTATATCCTTTGTGGTATTTAACTTAAAGTGAAAAAAAGTATGATTACTTACAGAATTATAGGTTCTCATGGGAATGTATAAGAAATTTTTACAATTTGAAGTGAATAAACTTACCACGGACGCCGTGTAGTAAGGTGCCTTATTATATTCAAATACTGTTTACGGAAATGTCTAAGATACCTCCAAAATAGTCGGTCAGGCACAACTTTTATGCAGATTTTGTTTTATTTCGAGTTAATTGATCCCTTAAGCATAAAAATTTCCCCGAGTGTTTGAAAAGTTATGCACCTCCGTACCATAACGTACGGAGAATGTGTTACTGTTTTAAAAGTGCGATTTTCATTAAGTCGGTCATATTTTCGTCTTCATTCTAGCTTTTTTCAACTGCACGAAATAAAGAAAACTTGATTCATCAGAGAAAACCAGTTCAGCCTAATAATTAACTGATAATGTTTTTAAATTTTGGTCAACTAAAGTATTGTGTTTTCTAATTCTTTTCCTTAATAATGGCTTTTTTCGCAGATCTTCCGTTCTTTAAGCCGCTTTGTTTAATTATTCCCGCATTGTTTTTGAAGAAAGTAATTTACTATACACTTTTTAAAAATCTTTTTTAAGTTCTGAACATGATACAAATCGATTTTTTAAACATTCGCATTTTAACTTGCGGTTATCTTGCTTGGATGAGCAACATGACCGCCTAAAGCCAAATTCCCAGTTTAAACGGCCAAAAAAATTTATATTTTGCTAAAATTCATTTTACAAATATTTCGTTCGCATTTAATTATTTTGCCATCTCACGTATTAAAATATTCTTTGAATTTCATTTAAAAATTAATACTTTTTGTGGCATCGTTAACTGCCTTATTCTTACCACTTTTGAAATAAATAATAAAATTACAATTTTCCTGACAATTGCATTTTGTTTTTAACACTAGACTCAAAGCTAAAGTGTATGTGGAGGACAACATAGTAAAATCTGTTCGAAAATTTGCTTTTTAAACGATAAAATTGGCGGTTGTAGAAGGCGAAAAGGAAAACATTCAAGTGCGGCTTTTTTTTTTGTCGCTTAGTGTATATCACTTCTCCATTAAAATTTATAAGACCCTACAATAAAATTAATTTGTGCTTAATATCAACTCTACGAAAATTTTTATCAATCGCTTCCAAATTTTGATCTAAGGTTCAAATCTCAATCCTGTGGGTATTTACATCAGCTACAACGTTTTCGTCTTTATTCGTAAATAATAATTTGACTGTATTAAATAGTTTACTGCAATATAATTCAACGTATAACTTAGTCACAGCAACGGGTGACCGGGTCTGCTAGTATATATATATATATATATGAATAACATAAAGTCTAAGATTATGACTCCACAAATATTTTCTTAACAAAATGCACATCTTTTAAACAGGAATTATTTCTAGCACTTCAATAATTTTGCTGTCGACTGTGTTTTGAATTTAATAATAATAAATTAGTAATTGAATTTCCAAATATGCAATTTCAAAATTATAAAGCATTAGCTTTGAAGTTATAAATATATATATATATATATATATAATTATGCTATGGAAATCCAATTAGTTATAAGTTTCTTTGCTAAAATAATTAGCAAGTCTTTATCTTCACATTAAAAACAACAGAAAAAAAAAAAAAAAAAAAAAAAAAAAAATCAGGTTTTGAATTTTTTTTTTAATATGCAAATTTTTTAATGCAAATTCAATATTTTGCTTTTAATTTGTTATAGGACACCGTCGCACGAAATGTATATATCTTGATGAGTGGGTCATTTATAGTTTTTTATTAACAGGGGCAAAAAGAAAAATTTACTATTATTACGGCATATCATACTTGCTAACCATCTTATTAATAACCGTACAATTGTTAACGCCCCCTGAAAAAACGCCCCTTTTCTCACACCACTATATTATTAGAGCAATTCTCGCCAAATGTTGTTACGATTAAATAAGTCTAAAATTACACTAAAAAATTATTGGTGTGAAAAAAAAGGCGGGTACTAAAAATTGTACGGTTCATAATGAGGTGGTTGGCAAGTATGGGCATATGGAAATTATTTTAAGTTTGATTGCATGTTAACTATTCGATTTAGCTAAACGTTGGTACGTATGCTATAGGTTATTGTCAGATTATTTTTATAGGTTTTGATGACTGCATTGACTGTAGTAATTTAATTGAGGGACATTGGATTCAAATTATTTAAAGTGTGATAGCGTCTAAACGCCGTAGCTAATTAGGCTAAAAATTGGTAAATAGGATATACAGTCGGTAACAAAAGTGTCCGAACACTAGCAAAAATTCCTATGTAAAAAAAGTACACTTCATACGGTTTTGTTAAATAAATCCTTTTCGAATCCTCATCTTAGTCAGTCTAAGAACATGATTCGATAAGGATTTATTTAACAGAACCGTATGAAGTGTACTTTTTTTACATAGGAATTTTAGCTAGTGTTCGGACACTTTTTTTACCGACTGTAGGTTACCGTCATATAATTTGTATAGATTTTGATAAGATGCAGATCTTAAGTTCGTTTATAAGGACACAAAGAAACATTATTCATTTCATCATTATGGTCAATGGACTGAAAATATTTAAAATACGATAGTATCTGTTTTCTATTAAGATATAAATTTATAGGCATGTAATAGGTTGTCATTGCAAGAATCGTACGGATTTATATTTGTATTAAGGCTTACAGCTTTTTTTTTTTTTTTTTTTTTTTTTTTTCACAGGTACACATTACGTTTTAAGGGTTAAAACAGTTTGATTTAGATAATTTGAACAATAGAATAGCTCAAATTTAGATTAGGCTTTAGTAATGTTAAATTGTTTAAAACTTAAAAGATTAGATAAATATTTGATATTTTGGGGGTTCCATTTAAAGTTCTTTTACAGGGACATACAAAATAATTACGGTTCGTAACGACCCATTAAACAAAATATAACTAGGGGAGAAGTATTCAAGCACACTACTGTGATATTCCCTTTTATGTATTCCAAGCGGAGAAGCTATTGACACCGTGGAAGTTATAAACTGTGACGGCATATCTCTGGAATATTTTTAGGAGTGAGTCTAAGACCGTTGTAAATTGCCTATAGTGCAGCACTAGTGCGATGTAAAACACACTCAACTTCAATCCTTTTATATTCTTAACTCCGACTCTTTTTTAAACAACCATTAATTTATAAATTTTCGAAAAGCCAAGTGGAGTCACTCCAGTTATTTGTATGTTTAAAACTATATTAAGATATGTTTACAGTAAACACAAATAAATTGATTAAATATAAACAGAATTTTTTTTTATACATTTTTTTTTTTTTTTTTATTATTTTTTTTTTTTATGTTCATTACTTTATAAAATATTGATCGATCTCGAAAGTTAAAATTTAGAAACGTAAGACTGAAAAAAAAAAAAAAAAAACTATCAAATTTCCAGGTGTAGCAGTTTGACTGAATAAGAAAAAAAAAAAATATATATAATGATAAATATGATGTATTTTTACACAGTTTTTGCAGCACACTGTAAAAAATTTTAAACGTATCGATTTGTTTTAGAGAGAGAGAGAAAAAAAGTATTACCGTATAATACAATTCATTTCAGATCAGCAACGGAATTGAACTGTTTGGTATTGAAATATTTCCGAAAGTCCCTTTCACACTGAAAATGTTAATTTCGTTTAAGATTTGAAATGAATCGTGTAATAATTTATTTTATTTTATTTTATTTTATTTTATTTATTTATTTATTTATTTTTGTTGTTGTTGTTCCTAAAGCGAAAAAAAAAAAAAATCTAATTCAACAAAGACAATTAGTGGCTTTTCAAAAAAGTTTTACAGTTTTTTTTTTTTTTTTTTAAACAGCGTAAATGTGTTTTCTTAACATTTTAACAATAATAATAAAAAACTAGTACGTTGTGGCCACCACAAGACTTTCTTCTATATTTTCCTATATACATATTCAACCAGTAACAAAAAAAAAAAAAAAAAAAAAAAAAATCTAAGGTTTTTTTTGTTAAAAGTAAAAAAATCGATAACTTTGTTTTAAATTATCGCAGATTTATAGTTCAACCATTCGTTTTAAAGGTATTGACGAGATCTTTCGAAAGATACCAATCTTGAAAATTTACCCCCCCCCCGAGAGGGTACTTCCCCCCAGGGGGGGAACCGGTGCCCCCACATGCACGAAATTTTTTTCGTAGTTAACAACTACTATTATCAATAATTCATATTAATTTTACAATCACAAGTTTAAAATAACGCTCATTATGTACATTTATACGAAATTTTGTCCTATACTGCCATGTTAAAAGTTTACATAAAATGCGATCACAGCGCCATCTGCTGGGCGATTGATACCAAAATCTAATCAGCACCATTCCATGTCAGGGTCCAACTATATACCAAGTTTGGTTCAATTTCATTCATCGGTTCGTGAGATACGGTGAAAAATACGAAATTTTGCGATCACAGCGCCACCTGCTGAACGATTGATCCTCAAATCTAATCAGCACCATGCCCCGTCAGGTTCCAACTATATACCAAGTTTGGTTGAATTTCATTCATTGGTTCGTGAGATACGGTGAAAAATACGAAAATTTGTCCTATACTGCCATGTTAAAAATTTACATAAAATGCGATCACAGCGCCACCTGCTGGGCTATTGATCCCGAAATCTAATCAGCACAATGCCCCGCTAGGGTCCAACTATATACCAAGTTTGGTTGAATTTCATTCATTGATTCGTGAGATACGGTTAAAACACTAAACCACAGATACACACACAGACAGACAGACATTTTTTAAAAACTATCAATTCGTGTCCAGGACACCCCAAAACGTGTAGATCCTTCAAAAAACGGAGGTCGAAAATTTTCGCGAATCCAATACTTTCTCTATATTACATATAGAAGAAAGTAATAAATAAACATCTTTGACCTTTGAGTAGATCTTCGATCTTACTTTATTTAAAAAAAAAAAAAAAAAAAAAAAAAAAAAAGGTATCATTTTTACTGGCCATCAGATCTACTAACAAAAATTTATCAAAATATATATTTAACTAAAAATTAGAAAATAATGCACTATTAAATTAAAACTTCAATTTCTTCATAGCACCAGAGTCTTATTATTTATTTATTTATTTTTAGGCAGGAACGAAAATGTCATCGCCATTTATGTACAGTAGAGAATCTTGAAATTTGCTTACTAAGAAATAACCTGTTACAGGTTCTATGAATTTGCAAATAAAAAAAGCACTCTAAGCCATAAATAGAACATAAACAAGTATTATATATATATATATATATATATATACATATACATATATTCAACTTTCATTTTTAAAATAAAATTATTATAATATAAAAATCCATATGGCACATTTGTAAAAATGAATATTTGTAGCAAAAACTGCTACTCATCAACCACTATTCCTTTCAAGACGAGAAAAATATTTTAATTAATTAGAATTAAAATGTTTTTCTCGTAATAATTTCTGAATTCATTTCTTTAATAATAATAATAATAATAAAAATATTTTTTTAAATACAAAAAGTAGTTTCTTAATATATTATAAAACTATTTATAATTACTTCGAATTATTTATTTTGCGCTTAAACATTCCTTGCTTCTTTATTTTCTTAGAAAGTAACATCAAGAACTTATTTTATTTATTTATATATATTTTTTTGTGTGTGTGTTACTGTGCAGTGTGACAAAAAAAGGCTGACATATTCCCTTGAGAAAGTACTTGTTCGATATACTTTAAAAAGAAACGAAAAACTTGGCTTTTCAGACGAGCATTTCTTACTATATAGTTTATCTGTAGGAAACCATCCGTGTCAATAGTATCTGGATGCAGGCATCATTTTCTTTGGGATTAAAGTTTAAAAATTTTCTTCAGGACTGGTTTCAGGAAAAGCGTTCCATAGTTTTCCTTTTCTTTACGAGTAATCGGTTTAAAGTTAAATGTAGAATGTAAATTAAAAGATAATAAGAATTTAAATGTATATCATTGAATTTTGTATATATATATATATGCTTACACACACATTTAAAAGTGAATATTGTAGATTTTTTTGTATCTTCAGTAAAACTATTCTTGGATATGGATATTTTTCGTTGTTGTAGATAAATTCGGCATTTAATCATTTGTTTCTTTTTTCATTCTACAATTTTGTAACACTGTATATACGATATATGTGCGTGTGTGTTGTTAATACTGAAGTATATGAAAAGAATATTTCTTCAGGGAATATAATTTACGGTAAAGCAAAATATAAACTCGATACTTTGTATACGAATAACTTTATTATATAAATTTTTCCCATAATATATTTTCGTCCTCCTTGAATGCAATTTTTAATAATATAATACTGCATTTTCATAAATATAAACATATATATGTTGTTATTATTATTTACATACGAGATTATTGTTATTTACATATCTATGCTATTATTATTATTTACACGTTATTATTATTTACATAATTATATATATATATATATATATATATATATATATATATATATATATATATATATATATGTACGTGTGTGTGTGGGGTGTATATATATGTTTATAAAAATGTGTATAAATAATTTCAGTTATTTAAAAAAAAAAAAAAAAAAAAAAAAAAGTAAAATCTCTACATAAAACTTTTACTGAATAAAAAAATCCCCCTTTCATTTTTTCTCTAACATGTGTTATTTTATTTGTTGTTATTATTATTATTTTTACAAATGAAATATTACTTAAATACTTCACATTCTAAAATGTACTAGAGTTATGTGTAATATGTGCTATAGGTTTTCAAATGCATAATGCAGCATTTAATATAAGTGCTGTAAAAATATATACGATAATAATAAATAGTTTAAAAAAATTTCTATTGTATAACATTCCTATCAATATGTATAATAATAAGTAGTTTTAAATATTTTCTAGTGCATAACATTCCTATCAATATGTATAATAATTAGTACTTTTAAATATTTTCTATTGTATAACATTCCTATCAATATGTATAATCAATTGACCATCCTATTTTGTGCACTTTTATTAAAAGTACACACGCTTTATCCTAATCAATCATTTTGTATATTTTTTCTACTGTATACATTTTTATTCTTTAATTTTTGTGCATGAGATGATTTTAATGTCCTGGATCTTCCCATGCAACAAAGATTTAATCTCGTAAGTAAAAAATAAAACAGCCATCTTGATTTATTTGCAAGATAAATATGTAGCTATTGCATATAAAAATATTTTGTATTATTTATCAGTTTGTCCTTCCGTTTGCGTCACTCGAAAAACTGCCGTTTTTCATGATTTGCTTAAATGCATTTTAACATTTTTGTAATTAGGAGAAAAAACTCCACATAGTATGAGATTGAAACTTGAAAAATTCTATTTTTAGATAAACACATTGTTACATTCTATACAAGAAAATTTAGCGTTAAAGCTGGAAGAATAACTCCTGATAGTAAAGGAGGGTTTTTTTTAACAGAGAACCCTTTAGAACTGTATAGTAGGATTCCCGAAGTTTTAAAAGCTTTCCGACGCACGAGAATCTAATTTCCGAACTTTCCATGGGATTTTTGATGGAAACTTTGATAAGCCCTATCGCCAAAGGGTATAAATAGGATTGAGTTGACTTTTGGGAGAGAGTGGGAAATCACTGCGAGTGAATGTTTTTCTGAGACATATTCATAGCGATTGCACTTTGGAGATTGTGCTCCAAGAGACTAAACCTTGTACGGCTGTTACGGTAAGAGTGACAGCTACATTGCAGTGCCACTGGAATATTCGAAAAATTAACAGTACTTTTGGATTGTTTTCAAGAATATTCGTTGTAATAAGAGTTTTGTAGCACATGTTTGAAAAGTTACGTAGAATAAAATGCATTAATCGACTAGAACCTACCTGATTTTTTCAAACTACTTTCTCCCACACAAAAATTGCCAATTTTGGCGTGAAGCCCGACGTCACTGAAAGTAAATAAACTGCTTCGTTATTTTATCTTGCCTGTAAAACTATTTTCACTGCATCAGAACAATTGAGAAAAGGAAAAGGTTTAATCCGTTGTAACAATATTTATATAAATACAATAAAAACTCCTCATTTTTGGTTTTAAAAATAAAATATTAAATATTTCCGCAGCATCAAAAGACATTCAACTGATAAATATATATTTTTAAGCAAACATATTAGACAGTCTAAAAACGTTCATGTGACATGGCAATTTTTGATAGAGTGGAGTAGAAGGTTGATTTGATTTTTTTTTTCTACCAACTATGTGAAATATACCAGAGCCAGGAATCGAACCCTGGGCCTTCCACTTAACGTGCGGATGCTCTTACCACTGAGCTACCCTGTCTGATAACCAGCTCGGCACTTCTCACATAATATTTTCAAATTGATATTTCATGACCTATTTGAGTTGTGCCATGTTTAAATATGTCACTTGATGTAGCTGCTCTAATGTAGACTCTGTGACTTAGCAACACATATTATGGGAAATGTGCCGAGCTGGTTATCAGCCAGGGTAGCTCAGTGGTCAGAACATCCACGCGTTAAGCGGAAGGCCCAGGGTTCGATTCCCGGCTCTAGTATTTTTCGCAGAGTTGGTAAAAAATCAACATTCTACTCCACGCTATCAAAAATGAATTTTCAAGGTTGTTAAACAATTTCTAAAATGGCTATTTAGTATTCATTTGCAAATTGATATAATAAATATCTAGTGAAATATTAACAAAAAAAATTAATTTTCTCCGTTTAAAATATGACAAAATACTTTATAATCTTTTTTGCTTTTCTTCCATGTATTAAGCTTATGCTAAAAACATTTTATGCACATCTCAGGGTACAAGATTCATATTTTGCTTAGAAATAGATATTTAATAATAATCTTAAAAATATATGAAACTTTATTAAGTAAAAAAAGATATTTTTAAAGTAGAATAGGATAATATTTTCATTGTATACACATACAGTTGTTTGATACTTTTACGATTATTTCAGCAAATTATCATTTAAAATTTTGAAAATGAGGCAAAAGAACGAAGGATTAATTCGTGTGTTTTACAATTTACCAACTTTTCTCAAACTATTGCAAGAAACAATGAAAATTATATCCTTATTTATTATTAAATCTACTGAACCATAAATTGGTTTATGGTTATGCAAAAGGTCAAAAATATTACCAAAAACTAAATTCGAAAACTGGCGTACAATCAATAGAAATATATTAAAATTTCTTCACACATCATAAATTTTAAGTCAGCACAACCGGTTTCGAAAGGACGTAGCCTTTCTTCATCAGGTGCAAACACGTGCTACTGCCTTGGAGGCAAAAGCAAGACTGAAAGCAGGGCAAAATCCAGAGGGGGAAAAGCAACACAAACAACCAATAGGAAGCATCATGCAGGGCAGGACCAATCAGAGAGGAACACACGTACACACACACACACACAAAAAAAAAAAAAGGAAGGAAGGAAGGAGTAATCAGTTAAATTAATTTTATTTTATTAATTTATTTTATTTATTTTTTATTTATTTATTTACTTATTTACTTTATTTATTTATTTTATTTTATTTTATTCTTTTTATTTTTTTAATTAATATTATTCTAATAAGTAAATTTGATAAAAATTATTTATTATTTTTTTTTTCTTCAACTAGAATTATTTTATTATAAATAATATTATGTTATAAACATAATGAAGGAAATTATTTAATTGAATTAAACAAATTTTTCCAGGCTGTAGACAGCAAAGAGAAATCAGATTTTTCATTGACAATTTTATCACGATTAAGGTAAATAGCTAAATTTTCCAAAAAATCCAGTTCGGAAACGCGTTTGGCATGAAAGATAATTTTGGCATTCTTATAATTAAAACTATTATCAAATTCCCAACTGTGCTTCCCAATAGAAGATTTAGAAATTTCTTGATTAACAACATACCCAGAATGTTCACGTAAACGACATTCAAGATTTCTTTTTCTTTGATCAATATAAGATAAATCACAATTATTACAAGGGACATTATAGATACCCCACTTATGAAGCTCAGGAACAGGGGATTTGGTTGAAGGGAATTGGAATTTATTGACAGGTTTAAAAATAACGTGAAAATTGAAACGCTTCAAAACTTTGGCTAATTTAAAACATAAGGGGGATAAAAAGGCAAGACAACAAGATTATCAGGTTTAATTTTATCATCAATGGAAAGAATAGAATTATAAGTCTGCCTACTGAACTTTTTGAGAGCTTTATCAATTATAGAGAGTCTAAAACCTCTTTTAATAGCAACAGACTTTAAATAATTGAGTTATTCTTTAAAGGAAGAAGTATCAGAACAAACTTTAAGGGCACGATACACTAAGTGTAAAATGTGCCAATTTTTTGTTTAGCCGGATGATTAGAGAGAGCATGGGAAGGGTTAGAAACAGAGAAAGGTTTCCTGTACACAGAGGCTTTAAAAAGAGGTTTTGTGTGTGTGTGTACGTGTGTTCCTCTCTGATTGTTCCTACCCTGCATGCTACTTCCTATTGGTTGTTTGTGTTGCTCCTCCCCCTCTGGATTTTTTCCCTGCTTTCAGTCTTGCTTTTGCCTCCAAGGCAAAAGCAAGGCACGTGTTTGCACCTGCTGAAGAAAGGCTACCTCCTTTCGAAACCGGTTGTGCTGACTTAAAATTTATGGTGTGTGAAGAAGTTTTAATATATTTCTATTCTGTCAAAAATATTAGTTCATCCTATTAAAATTTCTTTGCAAAGCAATCTCAGATTTATCCATAAAGAAGCTTAAAGGCGGTCAAAATATTTTTCGCTTTTTTATAAAATTGTTTACAATAGCCTGTAAAGAAGTATTTTCTAGGAAGATAAGGAAACAGAAACTAATACATTTTAATTTGCTTAAATAAATACGACAGGAAAAGATCTAAAAATGTTGCGCACTTGCAAACAGAATAACAAAGAAATTTATCCCACGTGGCTTTTAACCCAGTATCTACCGTATCTACGTATCAAACGTTCTTGGCACCTGTTCAACACTATTTTTAATAGCGAAAGAGAAATTTTTCTTCTCTTTTCGTATATATTAAACCGAAGAAATGTTACGTGTTTATTTTCTATTTATTATTATTATTATTATTATTATTATTGGTATTATTATTATTATTTTGTAAACGGATTTAGACTATGAATAACATAATCATCAAGTACACCTATATATTGTAATTATGCTTTGTTGAAAAAAAAAAAAAATAGAATTTTAAACTCTCCTCCCCCTACTAATTACGAACTTATTGCATGATGATTTAAAGCAAATTATAGCAGAAAATGTACTTGTTTTTTTTCTTTGTGTGTGTGTGTGTGTGTGTGTGGAACAGTTCTTAATCAATATTTATTTAAAAGTAGGATAGTGGAATTCAAATACAAAATTCAAATATCGAAATATGCAAAATTGATTCCAAGTTTTCTAAATTTCATAATTTCGTGACTTATTTTAACCCTTTAACGTTCACTACTTAATTTATTTTAAAAATTACTAAACTAATTTTTAAAATGGCTTTTAGACACATAGCTGATCATAAATATTTAAAAAATAAAAAATTAGCATTGTTCCTTTTCGAGAAATTTTCGGTTTGAAACGTCTGTAAGTAAACCTTATTAAATTCAAATAATATTTAATTTAATAAATGAATCACTTTATAAGTAAACATTATCGACAACAAAAACTCGTAAAAGTTGCATAGATCCCAACATTTCAATTTATTCCGGAATATTTTAACCCTTTGCGGCGCAAGGTAATTCAGATCATTTAAATTACACTGCCACCGGAATTTATGAAGGTAATTAAAATCGAAGAAATTTTTAATTTTCACGTTAAAAAAAGGACATTCTTTCCGATGTTATAAATGTACATTTTTGCTAAAAAATTTCCGGGATGAGTTTTTGCACTTGAGAATTAAAATTAGATGTTCCATCAGCGGGAACACTACGACTGAAAGGGTTAATCCTTGGTAAACATTTTGCTTATTTCATGACACAAATTTCTGTAAAATGTTACTGGTACCAAAAAATAAAGACTGTACCCTGATCCGAATGAAGTATTTTTATTAATATATATATATATATTTATTATTTTTTAATTATTTTTTTTTTAAGATTTAATTAATTTCAAATAGTTAGTTTTATATAGTTGCGTTTAGTAATATAATAAAAAGTTGTATTAAAATTTACTATAAAAACTGTGCTATTATAAATGACCAGACACATTTTATGAAAGATGTTCTGTCAAAAAAAAAAAAAAATCATGAAATATGCCGAAGTTTTATGTGTAAACATAACAAGTTACGTGTAAAAAGAAGTAGGCGTAAAGCTTTCGTTGTAAACAGAGTAACAAAAGAAAACGGGGATCAGAAACAAATTAAAATAAAAATAAAAACATTCCAGATCATTCTGTAAAATTCATTGCTTGAAATCATTCTGACAGAGGTATGTGATTATAAAATTTATTTTAATTATCTGTATAATATTTTATGAAGCTCTCCCACATATTCATAAAGATATAAAAATTTATTTTAGTAACTGTAAAAAAAAAAAAAAAAAGAAGAAGAAGAAGAAGAAGAAGATAGAAAAGAAAAAACCTTCCTTTTATTATTACAACATACAAGGCAAGATATTCAACCGAAAGCAAAGCCATTTTTATGAAAATTGACATACTACATTAGACACAGCATATTACAATCATAATATAAAAATATTAAATATCAAATAAAATATGAGAAATTTTACTAAATATTTTTTAAGTACGCATACGCACGCGTTAAAAAAAGTTTGGATACTTTTTTAGCTAAAAGTACTGAGTTACTTACATGAAAACCTTAAATAATATCCTAGCGACTGAAAAACGTGTCAGCGACAGAACGAATACTCAGTTCCTCTCAATAAGCTGCTAAACTATAAGGGGCTGTACTCAAATTTTTATTTTGATGCAAGTAATGTTAATATAGTGTTCGTAGATTATAAATAAATATTGATAAACCACCGTATCAGTTTCCTTTTTCTTTGAGAGGAACTAAAGTTCCGTTCATTTCAGAATAAATGTTCGAAATTTGCAAAAAACGAGTAATGTCAGTTTGCTGAAATTCTTTAATATTTAACATTTATTTGATAGCTTTGAGACCTATAGCATAGCTGCTAACATTTTAATTCATTCCGGTGTACTTTTAGCTTCGCCTTTGTTTCGCACCACTTTATTTATAGAAAAAATTTCTCCAATATATAATTTGGATAAAATAAGACAAAATTACTTTTAAAAGATAAGTGGTATGAAATAAAGGCGGGGCTAAAAATACTCCGGAATAAATTAAAATTTTGGCAGCTATGCCTATAGTCACAATGCTTTCGTCTCGATTGATTCATATTACAGAAATTCACAGAAATAAGTGCACACAATATTTTCTAGACAGAGAACACCACAAACATCCATGCCCACACCAGGATTCGAACCTGGGACCTGAAGATTCAGAAGGCAGCGCCCTACCGACCGAACGATCAGGCTGGCGAAAAATTCTCTAAAAAACAAACTTTTCTATAGAAAAATATTTTTATAGAATCTGCATTATTTGTATTTTGGATTCTTCAGTTTCTAAAAAATAAGAAAAAATCGTTAATACATGTATTAAAAAAATCAAAATACGCCCCTAGGCTGTAATTGTACGAAATTTCTTTGTGTGCCTCTGCAAATGATTCACAAACATTATATATACGAATAAAAACTGTACTAATTCTCAGTAGCTCATAAATATTTGTGCTGAATGTGACATTATTTGGATAATTACATAAAGTTATCAATTTATTTTAAGGGCTATGCAAATTAAATTAAGTCTATATCTACATTTTCCGTCGGAAAACATTCTTTTAAGAATCTTAAAAATTATATTATATTCATTATGTTGAGTACAGTGTAACTTCGTTTAAATGTGTTTCAATAAAATTCTGCCCGTAAGCCGTTATAATAAGAAATGCTTTGCTGTGTCCTTGTACACGAACCGTAAACATTATATACTCCAAATAAATTTACTGTTAATTTTGTATGACTCATGAATATGTGTACTAATTTAAAAAACAATCGGTTGAATTTTTCAGCCGCTGTTGCGGTACACACATATTCTACCTAGAGAACGTAATGACAAGGAAAACTCTGTTGTGTACATGTCCACGAAACATTAACATTATACACACAAAATATTTTACAGCTCACGAACATGTGTTTCAGTTTGCAAATCAGTTTACGGACGCTATCGCAGTGCTTGCAAGTTTTTGTCCATAAATCATAATGATAAGAAATTCTTTAGTGTGTTTCTGTTGACAAGCCATAAACAAATACACAAAAAGTAAATTAATTCTTTATAGATTATAAATATGTGTACAAATTTGCAAGTGAATCGGGTGATTTCTGCGGCCGATATCGCAGTACACACAGATAGATTCACAGACAGATACACAGAAAGACATACAGTACATTTTAAATCTCAGCAAAGAGGTTTCCACGGACTATTTGACAATAGTAAATTTTAATATTATAAGAAAATATATTATTTATATAAACGAGATTGTTTTAAATTTAACCAAAATAAAAACAAATGTAATAAAATGCAACTTTACAACACTTGATATTTTATTCTTAGACTACATTTTATGAAGCCATGAAAGCACCAAGTGCTAACTCAACGAGTCCAATGCGAAAATAGAGGTGA
Source organism: Salticus scenicus (assembly GCA_963930645.1). Taxonomy (NCBI): domain Eukaryota; kingdom Metazoa; phylum Arthropoda; class Arachnida; order Araneae; family Salticidae; genus Salticus; species Salticus scenicus. Next base: position 194,337,710 of record OZ005654.1, on the reverse strand, counting down.
CAATCATCTAACTCAGAGAAAATGAGCAATAACAAAGCGCGGAATTACTGGAGGTTTTCCAAATTTCAAACTGTCGGTCAAGCTGGCATCCCTCCAACATTTTGGATGCATCCTCACTGCTAGTTTTAGGATATGTGGCTGCACTGTAAACAGGATTTATTATAACAAATTTTTAATAAACACCTACCATTTTGATTTTCAACAATTAAGTAAAGTAAAAGTGTTTTAAAAAAGTTGCTGTACAATGTATCCCACATAAATTGGGAGACTTGTGAACTATAAAATGTATGATTAAGGTACCATGCATTTTTGTGTTTATAATTAATCTGCAAATACTGCATGTGCTTTTCTTTAAATTTAAAGACTAATGTCTAAAAAATACCGTCAGAACTATATAAGTTAATTTATCATATCTATATCATTTGATGTAGTCTCTCACCTGATGGACATGCTTGAAGAAAAGAAAAATTCGGTTTTTTATTAGAAGTAAAGAAATAATTTACATAAATATCGAAAATATAAATATGTTTTCATGAATGTTTGAAACACACCGCCTGAAGTCGGTGTAATAGAGTTAAAACCGGTTTTTAAGTAATTATAAATTTCACCTAGATTCACACAAAACGTGAAACGATCAAGCTATTGCTAGTATAAAAATTAATGTAAAACAAAATTATAAATTATTACGAGGAATTATAATCTATAAGTTATATGTATTTCAATTAAGGTGTGTAATATGATTCAAAACTATTTATATATTTAAATAACTTCACCACTATACCAGTACATAACTGATTTGTGTAATTATTATTATTTTTAATACATTCTTGTGTATAGATATGTATTCTCTACTTTTTTTTTTTTTTTTTTATAATATGTATGTATATTTAAAAAAATATATTTTCTACTACGGTAATGGTAATATATATGTATGTAATGTTTGTTAAATTAAATTTTAAATATTTTTGATAAAAATGCAATCCAGCCCATAATCTTTTGCAAGACGAAATGCATAGATTTTAATTTATTCCGGAGTATTTTTAGTCTCGTCTTTATTCTATACCACTTACTTTTTTAAAGTAAAGTTTTCTTATTTTATCGAAGTCATACATTGAAGAAAAAATTTCTGTAAATAAAAAGGTGCGAAATAGAGGCGGGGTTAAAAATATTCCGGAATAAATTAAAATGTTGGCATCTATGCAAATGTAACAATATCCCCTAAGTATCAATTAATTATATAATTTTCATTTAGTACATTTTTTAAAATAAAATATTTAATTATTTGCTAAAGTATTACTAGATAGTGCTCTTTCTTGAACACCTACAATTTACGACCTACAACAACCCACTAACAGCCTACAAACCAACATCTAATTGCCGAAACATCAGTGGAGGATAGGATGTAACCTCTCAAAAAGATTTCGGATTCTATGCGTTTGTCAGTCTGTGTGTGTATATATATAGCGATAGCGGTCGCAAAAATCACCCGATTGACTTCGAAATTAGTACACATGTTAATAAGCCACACGCAATTAGCTGTATAATTATAGGTGTGCATTTTGTTGGTAATTCGTGTACAGGGACACACCAAAGTTTTTCAGTTTCACCTATCATTACGGCCTTTTGACAGAATTTGTATGTACGACGAATGTGTTACATATATACACATGGATACCACAGGCGACTTTTTTTTATTATTTTCGTACCGCTATTTCAATAACATAAAATTTATAATAAATTCATGCAGGCAATGTGCAGGTTTGCCTGCGAAAATATATTATACATTTTATTTTTTCGAAACACTAATATAATTATTTATTCATATTTATGTAATTCTGCTTTAAAACTAAATTTACTAAACGTTTATAATTTTTTCTATTTCCTTTACTTTGTAGAACAAGTTTAAGAATTCATCCAGACCCTGTATATCTATGTTAGTAAACAAATCACGAAAAGCTTGTGTGTATATTCAATAAATTTCTCTATCTTTTTTTTTTTTTTTTTTTTTTTTAATTTATTTATTATATAATATTTGATTTTTAACATAACTTTTTTTTTTTTTTTTTTTTTTTTTTTTTAATCCTCTGTATCATCTATAATATTTTGTATTATTTTCTGAAACTGTCTTTCAGCTTTATTAATATAGAATTAATTTTTTAAAATAAATAATTTAAATGCAGTTTGGATACTTTTTTGAAATATATTTAAATAACAAACGCGGAGTTAAATTTTTCTAGTACAAGACTTTTTAATAAACTTTTAAACAAAAACTTACAAGTAAGAATTGTGAGAATTCATTTACGATATGAAGATACAGTGTATGTAATTATGATAAAATTAGAAGATAAATATTCTAAACAAGGATTGGTGTTAAAAAAGGCGAGTACAAACAAATTTACGAAATATTAACCATAGTTCGTACAGTCCTTGAATTCTCTCGAATTTCTACATATTATATAGCAATTTTTGATATAAAAAAAATGTTAAAACTTCACATGAAACTGGTGGTGGAATTGAAACCATGAATTTTTATTCTCCTAAAAATACTGGTGGGAGTCTCCTTGAAAAAAGGCGTGGTCGTACGAACCATGTTAACATACTTGTCAACAGACTAATTAATATTCCGTAGTATTATTGTTAGTCCCTCCTTCTTTTTTACACCAGTATCTTTCTAGAGTATTTTTCTTTTTATTTAATCGTAATTACATTTGGAGAATGCTACTCTAAAAATTTGATGATGTGAAAAAATAGGTGGGACTAGAAACACTATGGAATGTTAATTAGGATGTTGGCAAATACGTATTAATTAGAATGTTCGCAGGTATGTAACGTCGTCAAGGGCTTTTGCACTGATTAAAGTTCTGATTTTCAGCCATTTCTTTCATTGTACTATTTTGAGTTTTTCGTCCTTTCCTATAGACAATTATTGTATCAGCTAGGTCTATATAATTGCCGAGTTCCTTATTTACTTCCGGAGTATTTTTAGCTCCGCTTTTTTTTTTTTTTTTTTTTTTTTTTTTTTCCATACCACTTTTTTTTTCATGGTATTTTTCTTATTTTATCGCAGTGATTTATTAAAGAAAAATATTGTATGAATTAAGTGGTGTGAAATTAAGTCGGGGCTAAAATTGCTCTGGAATAAATTAAGGAGCTTGGCAATTCTGGGTGTACATCGATGTTTAATATTATCACGAATGTATTGTTTACAAATTCAGCTATCTTACAGAAAGATTTTAATGATTATTGCCACAAGAAAATGCTTGCTGTGCAAGACGTCATATAATAAATGACATTTTTGATCTTCATAATTCACGAAACTACTGTAACTACAACTATTTCAGAAAATAGTGACGACGATTAACCTGTGATTCTAAATAATTTTTATTTAATACTGTATCTATATTGTATATTATTTATTTTGTTGAAATACAGTAATTTATACGGATACCTGATATGGATTTTATTTTTGGTAACTGTGTTCTACCAGTTTGATCATTCTGTAACTTTTATATACAATAGCTAACTGATCTGATGAACAAACAAACTGCATTTTTTAATAGGTGTCACTTCAGGAGTGGGTATGAATGTTCACCCCCCAAATATACTTATCGTATTCCCCTGTTTTAATCAAGCGAAAATTCAAAAAAATATATTTGAAATTTAATTATACACATTTATAAATTGTTTCAACCTAAAATGCTTTAGATTAAGAATAAGTGTGAGGGATTCCATTTCAAGACTAAAAACTGACACCAACATTTTTTTATCAATAATTTCTCACATATTTAAGCGCAAGAAATTACTGTTAAAATATACTTGCGTAAGAGTGTCATTTTGAGACAGAAACTCTTACAACCTTGAGTAGGAATAATAACATACTTGCCAACATCCTAATCAATATTCCGTAGTATTGTTAACCCCGCCTTCTTTTATACACCAATAATTTTTTAGAGTATTTTTCATGTTATTTAATCGTAATTGCATTTGGAGTATATTACTCTACAAATTTACTGGTGTGCGAAAAAGGGCGGGACTAACAACACTACAGAATATTAATTAGGATGTTGGCAAGTATGATAATAAATACAAGGTAAGAACTCTCCATTCGATGCTGGTGCAGTTTAAACATACTTGCCAACATCCTAATTAATATTCCGTAGTGTTGTTAGTCCCGCCTTTGTTTTTTCACACAAGTAAATTTTTGGAGTAATATTCTGCAAATGCAGTTGCGATTAAATATGAAGAAAAAAAACTCAAAAAAGATACTCGTGTAAGAAAGAAGGCGGAGCTAACAATACACGGTATTTTATTTAGTATGTTGGCAAGTATGAGTTTAAATATACTTAGTAGGCTACATTCTTACTGTTAACCCAGAAATTATTGTAAATATCAAATTATTTCTTTAAAAAAAAAAAAAAAAAAACCTTTTTATTATTATTTTTTGTAATAATATTAAGTTTGTTTTCATTTTTATACTCTTACTGTTACATAGCTGCCAATATTTTAATTTATTACGGAGTACTTTTAGCTCCGCCTTTATTTCGCACCACTTTATTTTTAGAACATTTTTCTCCAATATATAAGTATGATATAATAAGAAAAATTTACTCTTAATAATAAAAAAAAAAAAAAAATGGTATGGAATAACGGCGGAGCTTAAAGTGCTCCGGAATAAATTAAAATATTGGCAGCTATGCTGTTAATTAAATAGTTTTATCTTCCAATTATTTTATATTTTGTAATTTTACATTTAATATAATTTCTTAAACATAAAATAATACTTTTGTGCCCATTTTCCTTGTAACATATAATCTGATAAGAAAAGGCTAAGACATATTCCCTTAAGAAAGTTTTTGTTTGTTGCACTTTGAAGGAAAGAAAATCGAAAAAAGTAGGCTTTTCAAATCGAAAATTTCGAGCAGTGTCATTTATCTGTAGGAAACCATCCGTGTCAAGAGTATCTGTGTGCAAGTAACATTTTCTTTGGGATTAAAGTTTAAAAATTTGCTGCAGGATAGATTTGGTATAAACATTTTCTAGTTATTTAATTTCTTTTTCGCTTCATATAAAAGTCTCTTTATTCGACAAAAATACCTAGAAATGTTTATAGGTATGCGTTTGATAAACTATGTTCTTTTTCTTAATTTTTATATGATATTAAGAAAAAAAAGTGAATGTATTTTTAAAAGTAAAAAAGAAGTATTTTCTTCACAATCATAAAACCTTTCAGAATTTATTTTGCACTTTTCTTATTGATCAATTATATAAAAATCTTAAACATATATTTTTGAATTTTTTTTTTTTTTTTTTTTAAATTTAAAATGAGTTAAATTCAGACATGCTACCATTTTAATTTATTTCGGAGCGCTTCAGTATCTGCCCTTTTCTCCCACTATTTTATTAGTAGTGAAATTTTCTCAAGTATATAATTAAGGTTAAATAAGTAGAAAAATAACATTCAAGAAAGTGGTGTAAAAAGACGGTTAGGTACTAGCAATGTTCCAGAATAAATTTGAATGTTGGCATGTCTGTAAATATACCACTTTTTTTTTTTTTTTTGTATAATTTTGTGTCATTTTTGTATAAATAAAAACCATATAACTTTTAAAAACAAAATTTTTAAACAGTCACATGGGCATTATCGGCACAGGTAAACATTATTCTTTGAGTATTGCTAAACTCCTTTTAATTTATTTTGTACACGTGTATAAAAATAATTTCACAAACAAATTATACAATGTGCGATACAGAAGTCATCTTATATATTTTAATATCGATATTATTACATTTTATGTTCCAATACATGCCGATGAATTAAAACTTAATAAAACCCATTAATCGGATACCGTGATTATTATTTGTAAGCTTTTTAAATTTATTAGGGTTTCTACAAGCCCATTTTCATTTCCCCGAATCTTCCTCCAAAATATGGGTAGAGAAATATATACCTGAATTGATCGTAGAAAAATATTACTGCAGATTATTATAAAAAAAAAAAAAAAAAAAAGAAAAAAAAGAAAGGAAAAGAAAGAAAAGGAAAGAAAATCTGGTAAAAAATTCAGTGATGAAAAGCTTTGTACGTAACAATACTGTTTACTTATATATATATATATATATTTGTGTGTGTTCATATGATAAAACGTGTATTTTCAATTTCGATATTAACTGCATGCCGCAATGGATTTCTAATTAGAATTATAAAATTTACATAATTTAATTAAAAATGATTTTTCACGAATAATAAGTACATTGCATAGCTGCCAACATCTTTTAATTTTTAATCAGATTTAACATCACTATGTTTTAAAAGGAATGTGTCACATACATTTTCGACGTTTAAGTAAGCTGTGAAGAATTATAGAAAAATTTCTAGTATTAAGTCTCTCTTAACACTTTCGCACCGCTGACGTAGATTCACGTCATTTGAAAATCTGTAACTCCACCAATTGGCGTTTCTTTCGCGATTTGTATGTTACTTATTTCTTAAGAATATACCCAAAATTCAAATTTCTACAGTCAAATATAATATGGATACAAATATTTTGATTAAGAAGAATAAAATTATAATGTATATCCATTTGTAATATAAATGTGAATATAGAAATTTTTTTCGCGAAATGTAACTTGGGAGAACAACGTCCAAAAAGAGGTTAAAGAGTATAACTCTACAATGTTTTAATCCAAATCTAGTAAATTTCACTGATGATCCTAAAAGCGTTTTTTTTTTTTTTTTTTTTTTTTTTTTTCTTTAATGTTAAAAAGGGAGGATCGCCTGCTAATAAATAGATTTCCAGAGCTGCCAACCCTCAGGATTTTTTAATACTACTATTTCTAGAAAATTTTCCTTTTACTTAAACACAAAATTTATAAATATGCATAAAGTCACAGAAATTAGTAAAGATAATATTTCTATTAAGAATTATTGCTATTCGGTATTCTGAAGGCTTGGCTAATCTAAAATTCAAAGATTAAAAGCGGACGATGGTTTTGACAATGTGTAATTTTCCTGGTTGGTGTCGTTATTATAAATTTCAAAACGATTTGTCTATATATTTGTTAAGACAGTTTTTCAATGTTGTTCTCCCTGTATTATTAACTACGGGTGGTGACTCATATATTACCTCTTCTTTTAGCATTCTAGATACTGGTGGTGACATCTAGTTGCTAGCATGTCATTTTAAGTATAACAATTTTTTTTCAAAACTGTTTATTATTGTCTCTTTTTTTTAAGTGACTGTTTATAGTTTTGTTTGCATAGTTTAATATTAAGGTTTACGTCGTTTGCATCTTTAATGTTTTGAATCTTAAATTTTCTAAACTTTATTTAAATGCAGCCTTTATTTACATGATGAATGTTAAATTTTCAATTCTATCCTAAGCAACATTTGCTATATCAGTTTTAAATTATTTTTATATTGTAGGAAGTTTGAGATTACGGTTTTAAAATTTGCTAGGAATACAGATTCTGCGAAAGTTTAAACTTAATTTTGTCTATGGGAATAACTATACACAGTTACTATACAAAACTAGTTGGCGTAGGTGTACTCTGCTCAGTTCTCCACCATAGTGTTCTCATAAATTTCTAGTGCAAGGTATATTACAATCATACTAAGAGAAATGAATTTGGCCAAACGCTTGGCACAGTGACAGAATGGAATACACGCCTAATAGGCTATCCACCGTTCACTTCGATACATTTATCATATTCTAATCTATTAATTTATTTTATCAGGGTCAATTTCGTAGTTTAGTTTTCATGCTACTATTACCAATGCAACAATCCTCAAAATGCATATATATATGCAGAATTTTTAATTTTGTTATGTTAATAAAATCTTAAATTAGGAATAACTTACAAAATTTCACTATTAGAATATTTGTAGTCAATAATTTTCAAACAAGTATCATAAATGTTATTTTGAAGTTGCCTGATATATTTACAATCCTCAAAATTGTCGTTTATGCTCAATTTTGCCCTATTCTGCCATGTTTAGTAAATCTTAAATTCCAAATAACTTACGATTTTTTTAAACTAGAAAATTCATAGTCTATTTTTCGCAGCGTCCTAAATAATATTCAAAAGTTGTCTGACATCTTTACGATGAAAATATCCCTCAAAATTTACGTTTATATGAAATTGGGCTCTATTTTGCCATGTTGAGAAATTCGTAAATTTCCAATAAATTGCAAAATTTTCAAAGTAGCATGTTTATTGTTAATGATGTTCATTCTGGCATCAAAACTGATATTTTAATACTGGTCTAACATTTTTACAGTAAAAATTTTCCATTTAATGCCCGTTTAAGTGAATTTTTCCCCTATCCTTCCATGTGAAGAAAATCGTAAATTTCTAATAACTTACGAAGTTTCTTAATTCGAATGTTGGAAATGAATAGGGTTCTTGCAAGTGTCGACAGTAATATTTTAAAACTGATCTGACTTCTCTGTGACTATTTGTTCTTGAGATATCATGTACATAGACTAACATACTAACTAACGGACTAACACACTAATGGACTAACACTATAAAACTAACAGACACCCTACAGACGAAGACCACACAAATTTTGCCATTTTTGGATCCCTTATACCTGAAAACGTGCAAAAAAGTAAAAAAATCGAGGTCGAAAATTTTCACGATTATCTAAGTTCCCCATACCTGTAGTATGATGGGGAACTAAAAAGTACTATAAGAAATTTTGATTAGAAATTATTATATCATTGTTTATTAGTTATAATGGTTGTTTATATATATATATATATATATATAGTATTTATTATAATATGTTTCAACAACATATATGTATATTTCTATAAAGTTTATCATTAATTAAGTTTTAATATTCTTTCGTATTACAGTTGTCTTGCATCGATATTTTTTGTAAAAAGTGTATAGTGTGTTTTTATTAAGAAGGTAGATGAAAATATAATTTATACAAAACGAATTATTTGTAAATAAAAAAATCTCCTGCCTTTTTTTTTTTAGCTTTTTTTTTTTTTTTTTTTTTTTTTTTTTTTTTTTGAATGCTTTAGATTTAATGATATATAAATATGTATTTTCCAAAAGAAAACGAGTATTTTAGCTGCTTTGAATGCGAAACAAATAAATTTATTTAGTTATTAAAATATCGCTAGTATAATAATTAAATACAATAACAAAAAGACCAGAATATTTAAACACTATTTTCTTTGCCTATGGAATTTCGAAAATATGACGTTTAAATCAACAGTTCTCTCCTTCTCTGAAAAGCCATGTACAACTTTTACAAATATTATATTACTGAACCAAATATACACGCTTGCTAACATTAGCACAACTGAATTGCACCAACATATATATACGTATATGATTCACTCTGTTTATCGATTATTTCTACTTAAATGTATATGAACAGATTCTGAAACTATCCTTTTGCTCTATGGGCCTCAATAACAGTAATTATCAATGACTATATTTCTACTCATAGATTAAAGGCAAATAGAAGTTGTGCTTTTGAACAAAATTCTAAAATAATATATTTTTATTTAGCAATAGCTTTCAAAAATTAACCTGAATTCAGGATTAATTTAGCATTTATGTACTTTCAATATATAGGATTGCTATATTTTGAACATAAATATGAAAATATATGTTAAAATGAAACGCTCAGAGACATATTTATTGCTTTAACACCAATAAAGTGTATAATTTCTTTTTCTTGTTTTCATACATTTCCGAAGTATACAAAAGATGACTGGGTTTATTTTAGATAATTGTAAAATTGAGGCACAAATTTAAAGTAATTTTATATAATTCATTATACTTTGTATAAAAATATCATTTATAGATATAAGTCTGCTTTTGATCCATATATACACTCATGTCCATAAATTAAGGATAAATCAGATTCACACTGAAATCGAACTTTAATGCAAAAATTTCACCTGTAGAAATACCACTCACATCTTTAAGAGTAATATGCAAATTATACGAAGCCATCAGATGACGCCGATATGATGTTACAATGACGAAAGTGTAAGAAGGGGATGTGTAAGGAATGGGAGCAAAGAAGGAAAATTGTTCACAAGCGTTCTGTGTGCCGCTCAGTGCCACAGCCGAATAGTTATGACACTGAGGACGCATGTAGATAGTTTTTTACGTGGTAGAATTATCGGCCTACTACAATGTGGGCGTACTCAGATAGAAGTATCGGGGGAACTTAGAATAGCCCAAAGTGTCATCTCTAGGCTTTGGCAACAATTCAAAAATGATGGAAATGCCAGTCGACGTTACAGTACTGGTCGGCGACGAGTTACAATTCCGAATGACCACCGGTATTTGGTAGTAACTGTCAAAATAAGCAGATAAAGCACAGCATCAGTCCTGTCTCGTCAGCTGTCTGCAGCCACGAGTGCCACAGTTTCAAGACAAATCATGGATAGACGTTTGGGAGATATTGGTCTATATGCTCGCAGGCCTGTTAGATGTCTTCCACTCACGGCAATGCACTGTGCCAGCGGTTAACTTGGAGTAGAGAACATGCAATGTGGACAGCGGCACAGTGCGCTTGTGTGATGTTTTCCGACGAGTCCAGGTTTAGCTCGCAGTGTGATTCGCGCCAGACATTCATATGCAGAACGTCAGTTACTCGTTACCGCCAAAACAAAGTCATTGAACGACATCGTGTGGGACAGGAGTGCTCGTTTGGGGGGGGGGGGATCATATTGGGCACCAGAACAGATCTGCATGTTTAAATAGGAAGAATGATAGGCCAAATTTATCGGGACATCATTCGGGAACAACATGTACGTTTATTTAGGGGTGCCATGAGCCCAGAATTTGTGTTTATGGATGACAATGCGCGTCTTCACCATGCAAACGTTGTACACGGATGCCTACAATCTGAAGCTATCACTCGCATGGAATAGCCAGCATTCTCACCTGACCAGAATCCGATAGATCATGTGTAGTACATGCTTTCTGACTAGATGTAGTCCGTCAACCACCTCTTACATGTGTACCGGAACTTCGGAGAGCATTGCTTACTGAGTAGAGTAACCTCCCCCAAAATCAGATCAATAATTTAATACTCAGCATTCCTAGGCTTTGTAAGGACTGTATTTCATCATCTGAGAGACATACAATCTATTAACCATCATACCAACCATGTAATGTTAAGTTTTTGTAAGGGAGATATTTTTTGTAATTGCTTCAGGGAGCAAAAATCGTAGTTTTTATAAATGGTATCCTGCATAAACCACCTTTTTTTGTTCTTGATCTTTTGTTTAATAAATGGACTTTATGAATAAGTCATATTTGTTTTGCTTCTGAACCTTTATTTGCCTCAGCTAGCTTTATCCTTAATTTATGGACATGAGTGTATTAGGTGTACCGGAAAGTTATGTCGTTTTGAATTAATAAAATGAAACCGGAAATTTTTGTTTAACAGTGTTTACATTATACTTTACAAATAACCAAGGTTCTTCTATCATAAGGTTCGGCCATTTGAAGAGTAGCCAATCAGAAGCAAGCAGAAGTGAAACGTCACAAGGCGGAAGACAGAAACAAACTACGATACAAGATATACAGCTGTTAGCCCAGAGCTAGCTATTACTGAAAAATATATACTATAATCTGATATAAATATAACCCAAAAATCGAAAATCAAGAACGGTATTACATGAATAAAAGTACAGTCGGAGGGGAAAAAAAACGCAACACCCGCTGTAATTTCGTTATTTATTGACGCAGGAACATCTAATAGACATAATTCAACAGGAAATTAAATGCACTTTCTGAAAATGCCGTCGAAGTTTGAATTAGGGGTCATCTACATATTGAAATGAACGCCGAATTTTTTTTTTTAATAGCAATACCCAATTTTGACTTCATATTCGAATTTCTGAGAGTCTGGCAGTGCGGAAAAGTACACTGTTTGTATACTTTATCTTTAGTATTTATAGAGTTATAATCAAAAATGTGTTAGGGGGTTATCTGTAAATGTAGAAAAATAAAATTAAGAGCCTATAAGAAATAGACAAAATTTTAATGTTTCACACCGGAAATCTTTCAAGAAAAAAGTAATTATAAAAATTAATAAAACGTTTCCTTTTTTTTGTCCCAGTTCTTTAATTATCCTAAATTCAATTTTTTAGATTTGTATATACGTACTGTTTTAAATAAATTTAGGTCTATTTAAATACATTACACTTGCGACTGGTCCAGATATTACTCTATGAAAAAAGTGCAATATTTTTCATGTAAAAGTGTCTATTATGGCTGTACTGATCACCAATAAAACTTAAATTTACTTTTGTCGGTGTAACATAATATACGAAATGAAATAATATAGATATATATATATACAACAACGCATAAACTAAAACTTTTCGGATAAATTATTGTAAGGGTTCATGAAATAAATATTAAAAAATTTTAATCACACTTACCAGTTTTGGGTCAGTTGAACTCTTTGGAACTGTGCGATTCGTTTTATAATTTTTATGAAGATATAATTTCTTAATTAATCCTTTCGCGACTGCTGAGATATGAAAATCTGTAACTCTGTAAACGGGCGTTTCTTTCGTAATTTGTGTGTTACTTATTTCTTAAGTGTGTACCCATTGTCCATATTTTTGCAATAAATATATTATGGATAGAAATATATTGATTAGAAAGAATGTAATTATATTGTATATCCATTTGTAATATGATTGTGAATACAGAAAATTTGTTCTGATATATTAAGCCTATTTTTCTATTTAAAACAGTAAACCCCGCCTATTTAGTTTTTTTTTTTCTTCTTCTGGTGTTCGTTTAAAAGATTCAAAATTTATCACCAGTAATCGATGAAGTAAATACCAATTGTGAATATTTTTTGTCAACATAAAATAAGGGGTTTAATAAGAATACTTGATGTCACATTTACTTTTATTTTATTTTCTGTATTGTTTTATTTTGAAGAACGATGAAGGCGGGGCTTGTCTGCTTTAGAAAACATGAATTCTTGATGACTAATGATTAGATATCATCATTTTTGTTTCATTTTTTGCGTTTGATGTTTTTGTTATATAATTTGACCCGAAAGTAAAAAATAAAAATATTTTGTTTAATTTTCTTTGTTATTTTTTAAGATTTGATTCGTTATCTCCTGCAAAACTTTATAAGAGACGGCCCCCTAAACCACTAACAAAGAAGGATTTATTTATATCTCGAAAACTAATATGAAATATGAATTTAATATTAGCACCTTCAAACTTTGAACGCTTATAACTCTGTGAAAAAATAAATAAAATTTACAACCAATATACTTTTTCGCGTTGTCGTGATCCCAGGAATTCAAATATAAAATAAAAATGGGGTATTACCATTGAAAAAAATCAAAGTTGGTGCGATTTTTAATATGTAGACGACCCCCAATTCACAATTTTACTTATTTTTCTGAAACGACTCATAATTCCCCGTCGAATGATACCTATTACATTTTTCTACATCGATTAGCAAGTGAGTTACGTTGAGTGTTGCGTTTTTTTTTTTTTTCCCGACTGTACATTTGTTAAAATATTTATTTTAAATACGTATAAGTTCATAAAAGACTATAAAGCTTTCGCGTTTTCGGCAACATTGCTATGCATTTGTTTACATTTATATTATTTAAATAAAACGATGAATTTCAATTATATTAAAATGAAATGAAATAAAAATGCAGTTATTTAATTGTTTTACTCAAATGAAAGCACACATATTTTTTTTAAAAAAAACGTAAAATATATACATTTTACTGCACGATCGCGATATGTTTGTTTACATTTCAGATATTTCAGTAAAATTATGAATTTTAATTTTATGAGTAAAAGTGAAATATAAGCACATTTTTTTAAATATTTGTTCAAAATAAAACACTTATATTTTTCAATTTAAAAAGAAATACACAATATATGAAGTTATCTGTAATTTATGCTATGTTTGTTTACCTTTTAAATACTTCAACATTGTCATGAATTACTTCAATAAGATGATGATTTTCAATTATATTAAAATGAAATGAAAGAAAAATGCAGTTATTTAAATGTTTTACTCAAAAGAAAGCACACGTATTTGTTTAAAAAAAATCTAACATATATAAATTTTGCTGTACTAGTGTGATTTGTTTGTTTACATTTCATATATTTCAGTAAACTTATTAATTTTAATTTTATGAGTAAAAATGAAATAAAAATACATTATTTAAAATAGTTTGTTCAAAATAAAACACATATAATTTTCAATTTAAAAAGAGATACATAATATATTCAGTTATCTGTAACGTTTGTTTACCTTTTAAATACTTCAACATTGTCATGAATTACTTCAATAAGACGATGAATTTCAATTATATTAAAATGAAATGAAAGAAAAATGCAGTTATTTAAACGTTTTGCTAAAAAGAAAAATTACATTCATTGTTTAAATATGTAATGACAGAAATAGTTTCAAAACATTTTGCTCATGTTGGCTTGTTGGTATTTTTAAAACTATTTTCATTGGAAAACATGCGCTACTACTGATACTTTTAATATGTTATTACAAAAGTTACATTGAAATGTGTTACTAAATAAAAACAATTTCATAAAATTTTCAATTATCCAGATACTTTCTACAGAGTATTAAAGAAAGAAAGAAAAATTAAAATTAAAAAAAGTACCTAAGATTTTTTTTTTTTTTTTTACACAAAAGTTTATTTCATTTTAATTGTATTAACTGTAAATTTAATTTTGAACTGCAGAAATATTTTGGTGTGTACTTATTTTTTTCCACTACATAAATTAAACATTTTGTTTATTATGAGATACCACAATTTGTTTCATGTTTCATAAAGATAATAAATTTTAACAAAATCTTAATTATGTCCCTGTTTGAATTTTAAAAAAATATCGCTTTTGACAGCAGACAACAGGCATTGGCTACTGTCAGCTTTCAAAAGAGTATACTTGAAAATCGAAGGGAAGTAGCATAAACATTTAACAAACATACTTAATACATGATTATTGCTAATTTAATATCCCTTTGATTTATTACTTCTGATCTTGAAAATGTATGATATAATATAAACGATGATATATTACTTACATGATTTGATTTTATGAGCAATCTATCTATTGCTATTATACATCCCAGTTTTTCATCAATGTTCTATCACTTTCAACAATCTATTCTTTAAAAAAATTATGTACTCTAATACGGAGCACTTCAAAGAAGCAATAAAAGACTTAGATTAAGATTATCACACGGTACATTTAAACAAATACGATTAAAAGAAAAGAAAAGAAAAATAAATCATAAAAACGCAATTTAAACACACTTATTTCAATTGTAAACAAGATTTGATCCATTCGCCTTATGACGTAGTGCGCGAGAAATCTCAAATAGCTAGAAATTCGCGCATCTATGAAATGGCACCAAATAACCATCTTATAAGTTACCTAAGAATATCTTAAACAGTGATACCAGATGGTCGAAAATTATTTCCCCAAACAGGTCTTAAAATTTCCCCAGATCAAGGGTTTTTTTTCGAAAAAATCCCCAACAGGTTTTCCACTTAAAAGGGAAAAAAAAAACATTTTTTTTTTCAAAAAAGAATATCAAGCAGATTTTTCTGATTTTAGCTCAGATTTTTCTCCAAATGAACTCAATTTTTGAAAAAAATCCCCAAATAACAGTAAAGCTATTGAAAGTCTCTAGTCGTAGGGATAAATCATTACGTTGCCAACATTGACAGAAAGTTGAAGAACTCCCCAGATTTGTCCCCAAACATTTTAGAATTCCCCAAAGAAGTCCCCACTAACATTTGGTCCCTAAAATTGTCCCCAGAAGCTTCAAAAATCCCCAATCTGGCATCACTGATCTTAAATTTTATCCAAGATAAATTTCCGATGTCAGTATTTTAATTCAAACTGACAGAACTTTCCGGTACACCTAATATATATATATAGAAGGTAAAGTTAATCCTTCTTCTACGTATTTCCATTTCTATTTTGTTGTTATACTATGATTTAAAGCAACAGCTGTAATAAAACAAAGAGAGCTATTTTGCGCAATCTCTCCTTATAGGGTAGGAGAGATTGCGCTTAATTTTAACTACAATAAAATTGTTAACAATGATAATTGCTCTTACATGACATTGGTATAAGGTTTTTGTATTAAATGTAGGTATTTCAATTTAATAATTTAAAAAAAAAAATGAAAATAAAAATGAAAATAATAATAATAATAATAATAATAATAATAATAATAATAAGGATTAAAAATTTGTATTTAAAAAAAAAAAAAAAAAAAAAAAAAAAAAAAAAGACTAGAAAATAAAAAGCCGCATATAGTTAGTAGATAATGTATTTAACTTAAAAGTAAGAAAGTTCCTTTTCAGTTTGAATGGTTTCTTGTTTGTTGACCTAATCTATTGTTGTCTATAATCGTTGCACTCGCTATTATAAATGATGCAACTTTCATGCAACAACCTGTCACAAGTAAAATTTATAAACGAGTCCATGTGAAATCGATTAATTAAAAAAATATTTTGTAATTCTACCATTCTATACATATTCCTAGAAAAGGTTTTGAAAATTTAAGGAAACGTTTTTGAAAACGAAACAAAATAACCATGTTTAGTCGTAAACTGTTCAATAAATGAACATGCACATTTAATTGGGCACACCGCTATTGACAATGTAGAACTATCTGGTGTTTCACAGTACCCATTGCAGAACTGCCAACATTTTAAATTTTTAAATCAAAATTGACACCAGTATTGTTTAATGGAATATGTTATGTATATTTTCGACGATTAATATTGAAGAAATCAGCTATAAAACTTTTCCGGTTTGAAGTCTCCCTTAAAAAACGGGAGACTTGGCATCTATGCTATTGTGTTCCTTCCTGCCGATCCTCAACGTGCGCAATCTCTCCTAAAACTTTACTTTATATGTATATATATATTTAAATCATGAAATACCTTTACCAAATTATTTTAAGCACTACACAAAACGTACTTTTTCTTTGAGGTGCACTTAAATTATTTACAGATAGGGAGCGTGGAGCTGGTTGTAACAGTTTTTGAAAAATTAAATATATTTTGAAATGTATTTACGTTTTCCTGTTTATAATTGCAGTTGTCCATAGCACACATATTCATCTATCATATTCATAAAAAAAAACTTTCGTTAATTTTGCTAATTTTAGCACAAAAATAATTTTTTCAAAATCATTTGCCTGTTACATTTTGCCCGGATTTGGTGCAAATTGTAACGCACGTGGGACAAATCGTAACAGATACGAAGGGAACACTAACAATAAAAACGACAATATTTCAAAATGTTTTTTGTTATCAGTTGTAAATTAATTTAATAAAAGAGGCAATTAATAACTAATATTAAATTATAACCTTCTTGGTACAGTAACAATGAATTATATAAAATTAATTTTAGTAAAATAAAGAGAAAATTAAATATAAAATCAACATAGAAGTCAAATTTGACAGAATTGAAATTAATTCAACAAAATGCTATTTTGTTCCCTCTCATGCATTTAACATGTGCTCACATTTTGAAAATTAAGCATTATAACCATTCTTCTGTCTCAGAGAAGATTTGGCAGAACTCGAATTCTTCGCCTTTTTTTCCTGACACTCTCATTGATGAGAAATTTCTCCTTTTTTTTCTAAGACTATTTTTATGCAGTATTCGCTAACGCATGATTAAATTATGTTTATAATTCGTAATTAAATAATCACGGCACAATAATGTATAAACACAGAAAATATTTCTGTATAAATGTATTAGTGGCAAAGAAGCCAAAAATTTTTCATTTCTTAAAGTTTCCTGAAAATGGGCGGAGACTTCGAGATCTGTCTGTAGGCATCTCCACAAGCCACTCCTGTAATTCAGAATTTGTATCTGTAGAAAAGACATTTTACTTATATTTTTATCCTTTCGTTTATTTATTTATTTATTTCTTCCTTTTCCTTTCTCTTTATGTAACTTTCTCTTTATGTTTCTGTTGCTTTTAATTATCTATTCAAATTATTTTTCAAATATTTTTCTTTCGTGTGGTGGGTGTCTAGTATTTGTGCGTTTGTCAAAGGTTTCAGCTGTAGCCAAATCGTATATATATTGACCCTTTGAAACTCTTTCAAATTTCTTTTTATAGTTCCTCGTGTTAAAAAAATGCATATAATAAATAATTTGCTTGAATCTAATTGTATGAATTAAAAAAAAGGGCAGATTTTAACATGTTTCAACTTGCCAGATCGTATGATTTTGGACATTTTGTTTATTTATCAAAAAAATATAACGATTTATACTAAAAAATTAAACAGGCATTTTATAATTCAACACACAGACTAAATAAATAGCTATAAATACTTCTTTAAATTACAAGTTAACATAACTTTAATCAAAATTTACAAAATACATTTTTGCCACTAATTAGCTAAAATTAAGCACATGTACCGAACCTCTCATTAACCATTTTATCAGAAGCGCGTCATTAGAATAATTTTTTTATCGAAACATCTAATCAAAAATGTTACAAAATATTACGCAAATTGCGTGTTATTTCCTACCACTTTTTCAACTAGCCCATACTCCCCTAATAATTTTATATATAGACTAAATTCATGTATTAAGAAAAATAATAATAACAAAATCATTTGTTGTTGTTGTTGTAGTTCATTAAGCCACTCGGAAAGTTCCAGTGGTGAAACTACCCGGATTTAAGGCTACAGCAGGGATGGAACACGGGCGCAGGATTCATACCGGAATCTGTTTAAGAAATTTCTCTACCGATAATTTCGTTGATTTGAGAAGTAGAAAATTTTCTTACATTGATAGTGGTATGAATTCTGCGCCCGTGTTCCATCCCTGCTACAGGGAAGCGCCACAAGTGGTGGAGGAACGGCTTGGTTCTAGAAACTTTTGAAAGGTAACAGCACCACCAACAGACAACAAGAGCTCGAATTTTGATGTAGATCAGGCCCCAGTAAATACCATAATCCATTATCCTCAGATGTATAACTTTGATGCGAACTTGGAGGACTCTGCAACCACGACAGATTTAATGGGCACAAGTTGCTATTAGCGTACACGATGCTCTCCGGCCGGTAGGATCGACCCACAATCTTTCAGTTATGAGCTCTATGCTCTTACCGACCAGACTACTTCGGCCTTGATCATTTTTATTACTGATCATAGTTTCCAAATTTTACTCTCATTGGCAACCGAAAGATTTTAATAGACATTTTTGTTTCATTTAATCAGCACTAACTGTCAAAGAAATGTATAGAAAATTTCTATTAAAAATTTTCCAGTAGCTGAAAATGTAAAAGTT
The DNA here is from genome assembly GCA_963930645.1 of Salticus scenicus. Classification (NCBI taxonomy): domain Eukaryota; kingdom Metazoa; phylum Arthropoda; class Arachnida; order Araneae; family Salticidae; genus Salticus; species Salticus scenicus. Next base: position 194,318,371 of record OZ005654.1, on the reverse strand, counting down.
GGCAACTGCATTATTATTTAAAGATTAATACATTATTTTTTTTTCTTAAATATATTTATAACTCTAAGCTGGTTCAATTACAAATGAAAAAAAAAATATTTTTAAGAAATATTGCTATTGTGATGAAAAATATTTCTAATGTAATGTCTGACATAGAAAAAATATTATCTGAAATAAATTTAAATTTTTAAATATAACACAAAAAAGTGCTAATAACTATGATTTATATTTTTAATTTACAGAAAATTCAAATCATAAAATATTTCAAATATCGATGCTAGAAAATAATATTTCTGTTTCAGTACTTAAAATGCTGTTTAAATCAGGGTTGCCAGACTTGTCCTTTTTTTTATTCAATAGTCACCAATAACTTTTCTTTGTAACGCTTGGATAATCACTTCAAAGATTGACAGTCTATTATGTATATCAAATGTCACTTCTCAAAATTATTGGAGACTATTGATTAAAAAAAGAGCAGATCTGGCAACGCTGGTTTAAATGTTTTCCTATTCATACCACTATCAATGTAAGAAAAATTCCTACTTCTTAAATCAACGATATTATAGTATAGGTAGTAAAATTTCTTAAAGAGATTCCGGTATGAATACTGCGCCCGTCTTCCATCCCTGTAATTGACATTTCCAGATTTTTTTTTTTTTTGCGTGGGGAGGAGGGGGAGGTAACTGTAATAATACTGATACAATCTTTCAGAACCCATTCAAATCACCAAATATTTTTAAAATGTACAGTCGGGGAAAAAAAAACGCAGCACTCGACGTAACTTTGTTGCTAATAGATGTAGAAAAATGTGATAGGTATCATTTGAGGGGGAATTGTGAGTAGATTCAGAAAATGAACTAAAACTTTTAATTGGGGATCGTCTACATATTAAAACGCACACCAACTTTGAATTTTTCAATGGCGATGCCCCATTTTTATTTTATATTTGAATTTCTGGGATCGCGAGAACGCGAAAAAATATATTGGTTGTATATTTTACTTATTTTTTCACAGAGTTATAAGCGTTCAAAGTTTGAAGGTGCTATTGTTAAATTCATATTTCAAACTTTTATTAATATCTTCACAAAAATTAACTTGATAGATATAATACTTTTTTTAACGAGATACAGTGAAGAAACCCAAACATAATCCATCATTACTTTTGATTCTGAAAAATATTTTTAATTTTGAAAAATATTAATAAATCCATATTCATAAAAATTATGAATTATGAGCTATATTAATTTTTACATAAAATGAATCCTAATGCAGAAAAATATGGGTGTGCAAATTTGCAGCTCATTGCAGTTATTAGTTTTCGAGATATAAATAAATCTCTCTTTTGGAGTAGTTTAGGGGACCGTCTCTTATAAAGTTTTGGATGAGATAACGAATCAAATCTTAAGAAATAACAAGGAAAATTAAACAAAATATGTTTATTTTTTATTTACGGGTCAAATTATATAAAAACAACGGCAAACGCAAAGAAATGAAATAAAAATGATGATTTTTAGACATTGGTGTTAGCATCAAGAATTTCTGTTTTATATCTAGAAGACAAGCCACAATACAGAAAAAGAAGTAAATATGACATAGATTATTCTTGTTAAACCCCTTATTTTATGTTGACAAACATGTGCACAGGTTATATTCACTTCAACGATCACTGGTGATAAATTTTGAATCTTTTAAACGAACACAGGAAGAAAAAAATAACTAAATAGGCGGGGTTTACTGTTTTAAATAGAAAAATTCGTAAATGTAAAAATTGTCAATTAGAAAAAACGAATAGAATTGGAATGCAAGACAGACTTGTAAAATCGTTTCTTAAATACCGTCATAATTAAAAGCTTAATCATTTGCTTCATACATTGCTTTATTTTTATTTATTTATTTTGTAGGGGGGAGGATTATTATTTTAAGGATACTTTAGTCTTTAAAATTTTAATAACATATTTTAACTTTATATATTTTTAAAAATATACTCTAACTTTTAAAATATATATTAACACTTTTGCGACCGCAGGATTTTGTCTTTTTGACAGTAAAGTCCGCCTACAAGAGTTATTCTCTCAAAATAAAATATTTCAGAGCAAATTTTCTGTATTCACAATTATATTACAAATGGATATACAGTATAATTATATTCTTTCTAATCCATATATTTCCATCCATAGTATATTTTATTGAAAAAATATGAACACTGGGCACACTTAAGAAATAAGTAACACACAAATTACGAAAGAAACGCCTACGAAGAGAGTTACAGATTTTCAAATGACGTGAATCTACGTCAGCAGTCGCGAAAGAGTTAATTAACAATTTATATTTTCATAGAAATTATAAAACGAATCGTACAGTTCCAAAAAATTCAACTGACCCAAAACTGGTAATTGCGATTAAAATTGTTTAATTTCATTGTTTACTTCATGAACCCTAACAATTATTTATCCGAAAAGATTTAGTGTATGCGTTGTTGTATATATATATATATATATATATATATATTATTTCATTTCGTATTTTATGTTACTCCTACGAAAGAAATTTAAGCTTTATTGGTGAACGGTACAGCCATAATAGACGCTTTTACTCAAAAAATATTGCACTTTTTTCAAAGAGTACAGTCTGGCCAAATCACAAGTGTGATGTATTTAAACAGACCTAAAATTATTGAATAAAGTACAGAAGTATATACAAATCTCAGTAACTGAATTCAGGAAAATTAAAAAACTGGAAAAGAGACAATCTTTTTATTAATTTTTATAATTCTTTTATTCCTGAAAGATTTCCGGTGTAAAACTTTAAAATTTTGTCTATTTCTTATAGGATCTTAATTTTATTTTTCTACATTTACAGATAACCCCCTAACACATTTTTTATTATAACTCTATAAATACTAAAGATAAAGTATATAAACAGTATACTTTTCCGCACTGCCAGACTCTCAGAAATTCGAATATGAAGTCAAAATTGGGTGTTGGTATTGGAAATATCAAAGTTGGTGCTCATTTCAATATGTAGATAACCCCTAATTCAAAAGTCGACAGCATTTTCAAAAAGTGCATTTAATTCCCTGTTGAATGGTGTCTGTTACATTTTTTTGCGTCAATTAATAATGAAATTACAGCGAGTGCTGCGATTTTTTTTCCCCGACTGTACATTTAGAAGCTAAGCTATATGATTTGAATGTATATATATATATATATATATATACATACCTGCCAATATTTTAATTTATTTCGGTGTACTTTTAGCCCCGCCTTTATTTAGTACCACTTTATTTATAGAAAAAAATTCTCCAATATATGACTTCGATAAAATAAGACAAAATTACTTTAAAAAAATAAGTGGTACGAAATAAAGGTGGGGCTAAAAATATTCCGGAATAAATTAAAATATTGGCAGCTATGCATATATACAGGGTGATTGGAAAATGTCTAGCCAAAATTTAAAAGCGGTTAGTGGGGACGGATATAAAAAGATTCGAAGTACAATACATGCCCTGAAACGTCACATGGTGATCGTTGAGGGTGCTGTATAGGGCAGTTGAAACAAGCCTCCAATGCGGGGAGTTGTTATTCCCCGTTGTAATTCCCTACAGTATTTAGAGATTCACGAATGCTGAACTAGCCTTCGCACTAAATATTAACACATTGCCAGTTTATTCGACCGCCTTAAACCGCGCCCTCTACTTCCTTAACGTCGCGTTTTCGACACGCATTGTAGTTCGGATCACTTTGTATTCGTCTCCTCTAAACTCCTTTAAATTTTCGTTAAACATATCATAGACGCCAACATTTTAATTTATTATTATTTTTAGTCCTGCTTTTATTTCCTACCTCTAATTTTTAAAGTATTTCATTTTCTTATTTTATCGAAGTTATATTTTGGAGAAAACTATTCTATAAATAAAGTGGTGCGGAATAAAGACATGGCTAAAAGTACTCAGGAATAAATTAATATGTTGGCAGCTATGACATTGGCTAATAGGTTACGCCACAAACACATGCAGCTTTAGATAGTATTCACGAGCACAGAAAGTTTATTCATAGGTTTGTTTCATTGCTGACACTTTTAAGAGAATTTTATCGAAATAGTTATTATAGGAAATTAAAGAATATCATGCCGTAGAACAACGTGTTCTTATTGTTTTTGTATACCACCGATTAGATCAAATTCCGACCATAAGAAGACAAAGTTTTCAACAAAATCTTAATGTTAAAAAAGTCCAGACCAGAAATTAATAACTAATTTATTTACATAAAAAATTGAAGACATGTCTATGCAACACACCACTTTTTTCACTTTTCTGTCTTCCACTGTGTTGCGTTATATGATTATAAAGTAGGGGAATCCTTTCGGAAGCACCCTGTAAAACAGTGTTAGTTTATATATATATGCATACCGTAAAATTCCAATTATAACCCCCTTTTCTTTTAGAAACAAAAATCGTTAAAATTAGAAGGTGTGATATTATCGGAAACTTTTAATAAGCTGAAAATGTAGAAAAAACTTAAGATTGTAACATCCAAGAGAACGAAGTGTTTCTGAAAAAGGAAAACATCTGAAAATCACAGATCAAGGTAAAGTTTTTTTTGGGGGGGAGGGGGGGTTCTATTTATTTTTTACATAGGTTAAAATATTCATAAGAAAGAATATTAAATTATCCTAAAATTTGAATATTACATATCGCGGCAAATCTCATTTTATGATACAGAACAATTTTGAAGAGTACATTTAATTTGTGGATATTGATGACACAGAAAATGTTTTCAGCCACAATGCAGGGATGGAACACGGGCGCAGAATTCATACCACTATCAATGTAAGAAATTTTTCTACTTCTTAAATCAACGATATTATTGGTAGGGAAATTTCTTAAACAGATTCCGGTATGAATTCTGCGCCCGTGTTCCATCCCTGCACAATGTTATCGAAATAAATCTGATGTTGTCTTTTGCTGCCTGAAATACACCTTCCAGGTAATGACCTTTCGTCTTGATAAAAATCATTCTTTATTTCTAAAGTAAGTTTATGAAATTTTTGATGCTATATCATTCGTTTCAGCAGGTTTTAAATATTACTTTTTTAGGCATATTTTCTTTATTTTAAAGTTACTTTAGAGTTAGAAAAGTTCAGTAAGGTAAATGCGCACACATTTGAAAGTAGAGGTCCTTTTTTTTTTTTTTTTTCCATAATATCTATACAATGATGTTCAACTAACCTTTGTACAAAACAATAACCTTTAATGCTATTGATAGGCTAAAACAAGAATTCAAAGGTTTCAACAAAATATTTTTAAATAAAATCAAAAATAACATAAATAATTCTTTAATAGCATATCACTTCTTTTTTCCTATAGTTTGAAAAACTTGTGCAATCTAAACTTCATAATTTTATACAAAAACAAAAATTGAAACATTAAGATTCTTTCTCGATATATTGAAGGAATAGTCTTTTGTAGGTTTCATAACAGTCAAAGATTTTGTTGCAATTTATGTTAGAGAAAATAAGAATCGTTTGTTTTGGTGCAAGATGAAAATAATTTTTTTTTCCACGAATAAGAAATTGTTAGAGAATTATTTCGCAATATCATTCATTAAAACCATCAGCGAATTTAAAAACATTTTTTAATGTTTTGAACTAGACAAGGCAGCAAGTAAACGGATTTTAGAAACTGGAAGTGCTAATGGTAAAAACTAAACGACTTTTCGTCTGCTCTCGCATCTTAGAAAAGTTACCCAAAAATAACATATGTCCGTCGTCCATGAAGTGTATTTGAAAGCTTTGTTCGTAATCCAGTTTTTCAAATGATATTGCAGATAAAGAATTGAATAGTTTAATTTCCATCCTTATTGCGTGCGTGGTACTCATAAGAACTGAAAATACAGTCAATAAAATAAAATAAAACCAATCTTCCTTCGACTATTTTTGTCGTAAATCAAGAGATAAATATAAACATTAAAAAAAAAGTTGCTCTAACTTTATAATGCATTTTATATTTAATATTTTTGTGCAGGATTTGACATACGTAGTTTTAACCACTAAAGTAGGGGATCGTGTGGCTAGTTGTAACAGGAGTACAGGGGAAGTAACACGTAATTTACGTAATATTTTGTAACATTTTTTATTAGATATTTCGATAAACATAATTCTAATGACGCGCTTTATTAGGTAAGCACAATCAGTGTTTTGATAAAATTGTTAATGAGAGGTTTTGTATAGTCAGCCAAAAAAAAAAACGCCCCCCCCCCCCACCTAATTTCGCCGTAAATTATCGTAGAAACATTTGACTGGTACCGATCGATTTGTAATAACGTCTAGTTTATAACGGTATAGTTACATTTTGCCTAGGGGGTCGTCTACATATTAAAACTGGCCTTAACTTCATTTTCTTCTATGGCAACCCCTATTTTTGACTTCATATTCAGATTTCTGAGATCAAGGCGGTTCGGAAAACATACCTATTTATATATTTTAAATCAATTCTAAATAGAGTTACACGTGAAAATGTATAAGGGGTCCGTCTATACATTTAGAAAATATAAATCATGATCTACCACCCAGTATAGATTATTTATGAAGTTTCACACCGGAAAATTTTTTCAGAAATGTTAGCTATAAAATAAAAAATCTGAGTTAGTTTATGAATTAAAAGATTATTATTGGTTTCTATTGATTAAACATCATATAGTTCACTTCATAGGAAGAAAATTAAATTGTTTGAATAGATATTAAAATATCTAAGATGTCATAGTGAATGTGATCTGTATGCATCAATTATGGGAAAAATATGAAATATTTAAGTTTCCTAAATTCTATGATTTTACAAAATATGCATAAAATTTGCCTTTCCGTACATTTTTTTCACATCAGTCTTTGTAGAATATTTTTTCTTTATTTAACAGGTTCAGCGCCATGTCATCCATCTGTGGCTGACACTGATCTTACCATTTAGGCCAAGTCAGCCGGCAGTGCAAAATATGATATAAAACTACAGAATTTACATAGTTTTAAGTAATTACTGACAATTTATTTAAAATTTATTTCCCTTTTTTTTTTTTTTTTTTTTTTTTTTTTTTAAGTATAGGATTTTTATAGGATTATATCGTTAAGGCCTAATGGGGTTTATCGAAACTCGATAAACATAACACGCTTCTAAGCAGTGCGTGTGGCCTGAATGGGATTTCCATAAGAATTCGCGTGGCGCTCAGTGAGTTAATCGTAAATGTATTTGAAGTTAATTACTCTAAAAATTAAATTGTGTACACAAAGGGGTGGGAACTAACAATGTTACGGGTTCGGTTGGCAAGTATGCATATATATTTCGCTTGATTTATAAAAAAATATAATTTTTTTTTTTTTTTTTTTAGTATTTTGTGTTTGTATGTCTCATTAAAAATAAATACAATATTCATATATAAACATTTCATACGGTAATGTATATAAACATATTTATTAAAGAAGTTTTGTTGATATTATATAATTATTTTTCTATCTGTATAGTATATTAACACAAATATATTTTGTAAATTTCGCAGCATCGAAAAACAGCAACATAAGCTTCCATATCAAAGCTTAATGTAAATAGGACGTAAGCGTACTGTAGCTAGTGTTGAAATTTGAAAAAAAAAAAAAAAAGAGTAACAGTGGGCTAAAAATACCCCGTAATATATTAAAATGTTGTTTATTCTGGTTTTAGTCAAGTGATATCACTTGTGCTAAGTAGCTGGATCCACCCTCTCTTAAGATCAGGTTCAGCTCATCATAAAAATATTGTTTTTAATATCTACCGCACCAAAATGTTCAAAACACAAATGTCAATTTTCATATCTTTTGAAATCTTCCCGTCACAACTTTAAAAGCATTTAGATTAATTTATTTTATTTTGAATTTTAAAATTAGATGAATTAACTCTTTTAAATGAAATTTCAGGATTCTGTAAGATCAATATCTATATATTTGAAAGTAATAAGACTATTCCTTTGTTTAAAATTTTTATTTCATAATAACTGTGACTTTGATTTCGTGATTAGGAAATTGAAAATAAATACCATTGAGCTATGTTCCAATAATAAATCTTATAAACTTTAAAAAAAAAAAGCAATTTTTCATTATTTGATTCTATATTAAAAAACTTTATTTTATTATGCTGCATTATGGGATAAATTTTAAATAACACAAAGCTTACAAACGGTACAGTAACCAAATGCAAATATGTCGCAACAAAATTTAAACAGAAAATTCATGGTAAAAAATCTCTTTAAAATTATTAAATATTCATAATAATAATAATAATAAAACGATTCTCGAATGCATAATTGCTGTTTTATGCAATCAGTTTCGCTGTATCGTGTTTTCTAAAACATGATATTTAACTAGAGGTGTACGTACTCTTGAACATTGAAATGCGAAAAAAAAGTGTAACAGGGTTAAAATAGAATTTTAGCAGCGAAAAAACTAGAAAAAGATATTTAATACTTATGAAGAAAGACTTAACATATTAGGAGCGGATATATTCCTCTCTTGTACCGTAAGCCACGCCTTTTCACAAATTTTCAAAAACTTTATAATATAAAACAAAATAATTTTGCGTATTTGTAATTAAATCATTTAAGTTTTGTCTTCAATAATCGATGTAGTAAATATCATTGTGATTTATGCATACCAGCGTCACATATAGAGTCAAATAGGAATATGCAAATTAGTCTTTTTTTTAAATAGTGTTTCAGCGAATCAGAGGTGGGGCTTCTTTTCTTTTGAAATTTTTTCACAATCCCTCGCCTACATTGTGATAACTTTACAAAAATATGCCAATTTGTGAAACAAACATCGCAATATTGCTTAGGAAACAATAAAAATAACATAAAGGTAAATTAAAATAGTTTTCCGTCAAATTATATACAAACATTTACTTATAGAGGATACAGATTGTAACAAGTGACGGCCCCCTAACAGGAATAAAAAATGAAATATCACTGTAACTCAAAAAATAATGCTAGGAACGAGCTGTAAATTTGGAAACCCATGTTTTTGATGATGCCCGTTCTATTCGTGCAAAAATTAACATAGGTCATAATTCATAATTTTTTCAAATATGAATTTATTAATAATTTTCATAATTCAAAAAAAAATTTTTTAGCAAAAATTTGCATGGAATATGTTTGGGTCACTTCATTCTAACGAATAAAAAAAAGCAGAATTTAAATATCATAATTATTTCGGAAGATATGATTTAATGTTTGTCACATTCCTTTAACATTAGCATCCCCAAACTTTGACAGCTTATAACTCTATGAAAAATTGAGCGAAATATATAAACTATACCATTTTCCGTGATGATTTGATCCAAATAAGTCAAATAAATTATAAAAAAGGGGGGTTACCATTGAAAAAAATTAATGTTGATGCGAGTTTTAATATGTAGACGACCCCTAAGTAAAATCTAACTATAACATTATAAACTAGAAGTTATTACAAACTGATCGGTACCAGTCGCATGTTTCTACGATAATTTACGGCGAAATTAGGTGGGGGTGGCACTTTTTTTTGTACATACATGTGCTTCATTTTAGCTAGCAAGTAGAAAAAAGAATGTATTTCGTAAATTTTGATTAAAGTTATGATAATTTGTATTTTAAAGAAGTGTTTATAGCTATTTATTTAGTCTGTGTGTTGATTTATAAAATGCATGTTTATTTTGTTGTATAATTTTTTATTATTATTATTATTATTATTATTATTTTATAAATAAGCAAAGTGTTCAAAATTATACGATGGGGCATGTTGAAACAAAATTTTTGCCCTTTGTGTTTTGATTCATGCAATTAGACATTCTTCTTTAAATGTTAACAAGCAAATTATTTATTGCGTGTATTTTTTTAACACGAGGAACTATAAAAAGAAATCTGAAAGAGTTTCAGAGGGTCAAGATATGTACGATTTGTCTACAACTGAAATCTTCGACAAAGGCACAAATATTCGATACCAGAGCTGCCAACCAAAACCGACAAATTGTTAGTACCGCCACTTTTCCTACACCATTTAATTTTAGAGTAATTCTCTTCAAATATATTTATGATGAATGAAGAAAACAAATACTCTAAAAAGAGTGTGGTAAAGAAAAAGGGGCGGTACTAACAATTTGCCGGATTAGATTGGCAGCTGTGGATACCCATCACCTGAAAGAAAAATATCTGAAATATAATTTGAAGAGATAATTAAAAAGTAACACAAACATAAAGAGAAAGGAAAAGATTATAGGAAGAAACAAATAAATAATTAAACGAAAAGATAGAAAAATATATAAAATGTCTTTAAATTCAGATACTGATTCTGAATTAAAGGAGTAACTTGTGTAGATGTCTACAGCTAGAACTCGAAATCTCGGCCCATTTCCAGAAAACTTTGAGAAATGAATATTTTTTGGCTTCTTTTCCACTACTATATTTATACATAAATATTTTCTGTGTTTATATGTTATTGTGCCGTGGTTATTTAATTCTGAATTATAATCACGAGTTAAAAAATATTACTTAAATATAGTGGTAGAAAAAAAAAGTAGAAATTTTTCAACAATAAGAGCATCCTGTAAAAAGGGCAGAGAATTCAAGCTCTGTTAAACTTTCTCTGAGGCAGAAGATTTGATATAATGCTTAGTTTTCAAAATGTGAGCACACATTAAATGTTTGTATGAGAGGGAACAAAATATTTGTTTGAATTAATTTCAACTCTGACTATGATTGACTTCTATGTTGATTTTATATTAAATTGTCTCTTTATTTTACTGTAATCTATTTGATATAATTCATTGTTACTATACCAAGAAGGTTGTAATTTAATGTTAGTTATTAACAGCCTTTTTTATTAAATCAATTAATGATTGATTAAAAAAAAAATCCGAATATTGTTGTTTTTATTGTTTGTGTTCCCTTCGTATCTGTTACAATTTTCCCCACGCGCGTTATAATTTGCACCAAATCCGGAGCAAATTGTAACAGGCAAATAAATTTGAAAGAATATTTTTGTGCTAAAATTAGCAAACTTAACGAAAGTTCTTTTTATCAATATGATAGATGAATATGCATGCTATGGAAAACAGCAATTATAAACAGGAAAACGTAAATGCATTTCAAACTGTATTTAATTTTCCAAATCTGTTTCAACCAGCCCCAAGCTTCCTTATAGCATAATGTTTTCTGAACTCTTTTGAAGCATTTCACATATGATTATTATTTGCCGTATTTTCCGGCGTATAATGCGCAGGTTTGTTAAACCAGTTATACACTGTAAATTTAAATTTACAGTAAAAGCTGTTTCATAACAAGCTTCTGTTTCTACATATGTAGCTTTATTTGTAAATTAAATTTTCTGGTGTGTAGTTCATTAATTTGACCTGCGCTGGGAATACGGTACGCTTTTGTCCTCCTGTAACATATATTCATGTGACATATAAATAAAATTAAATGTTGGTATCTATGGTTATTGCAGCATGGCCAGAGACTTATTTTAAAGTTTTTAGAGCATTATTTAATTTTAGCACTGCTGAGGAACATTTTGCGCTGAAGGTGGGACAAAAGCGCGTCATTTCCCCGATGAAAATTTTAAAGAACCTATAGCTAAATGGGTGTAATTTGTTTATTTAACAGCGTTGACTTAAATTTCTTTATAAAACTAATATTCGTGGTAGAAATATAATGTCGATTTAATATATATATATATATATTTAATGACAAAAGCACGGAAATTCGTTTTTTTCTAAAATTAAACATTTATACTTTATATTGAATAAATTTATATTACAGTGAGTACAGTCCTTATTTTTCTATACCATTCATTTCATATAACAGGTTTTGCCATAAAATAATCTTATACATTTAATAAGAATTTTATTGCTTGCGAAAAGTGGAGGAAGGGTCCTTACGAAAAAGACTGGTTTGTGCGACCCCTGCATGCAAAAATGAATCTTTCCGTTATAAAATATGCTAAATAGGCCTTGTAGGATATTCTCTTAATAACATAAGTGATCTGTAAAAGAAAATATTAATCAGTACAAAATGGCTGAAATTTCCAAACAAATCTAATTTTATAAAAGAATACTTAAAGAATTATTATTGTTATTATTTTTTTAATAATGGTGAATTTTATTTATTTTTTATTTTTTTAAATTCTGATGCTTTTGTGTTTGTTTCAGTTGCTATTATTTCCTTATACAGTAATTTTTTAATTGTTGGTGCGACGATTACATGAAATACAATCATGTACCTGGTAATATTTATAATTTATTCCGAAGTACTATTAGTCCCGCCCTTTTTTCATACCATTCATATTTTAGAGAAATTTTCTACATTATGTAATTACGATTAAATAGGAAGAAAAAAAGCTTTATGAATATACTGGTATGAAAAAAAGGTCGGGGCTGATAGTACTCCGGATTAAATTATAAATTATACCAGGTATGTACAGTCACCCCAAAAAAAAAAACGCCCCCCCCCCCCACCTAATTTCGCCGTAAATTATCGTAGAAACATTTGACGGGTACCGATCGATTTGTAATAACGTCTAGTTTATAACGGTATAGTTAAATTTTGCCTAAGGGGTCGTCTACATATTAAAACTGGCATTAACTTCATTGGCAATCCCTATTTTTGACTTCATATTCAGATTTCTGAGATCAAGGCGGTTCGAAAAACATACCTATTTATATACCTTAAATCAATTTTAAATAGAGTTACACGTGAAAATGTGTTAGGGATCCGTCTATACATTTAGAAAATATAAATCACGATCTACCACCCAATATACATTATTTATTAAGTTTCACACCGGAAAAAAATTTCAGAAATGTTAATTATAAAATAAAAAAAATGACTAATTCACAGAACTTTTTGAGTTAGTTTATGAATTGAAAGATCTTTATTGGTTTCTATTGATTAAACATCAGATAGTTCACTTCATACGAAGAAAGTTAAATAGCTTGAATAGATATTAAAATATCTATCAAAAGGAAAAAAAAAAGATGAATGGTTTTAAATTTGTTTGAAAATTCAAAATTATTTTAACTCAAGCTGCCGTATAATTGTCTGAAACGGCGGCACTCAACCTGGTTCCCACGGCCGTTTCACAGTGACAATGGGAGTTTGTTCTGATACTGCAGTACTTTCATTTTCTTTAATTGACTTTTTTTAAATATTAAAACAGATTTTTTTATTTTTATTTATTTATTTTTTTAATTAATTATTATTATTTTTTTTTTCATGACATTATTAAAAACTTTTACATAAATCTCCACGATATCTTTTGCTTTTATATTTTATAATGTGTAACAAATTAATATGCAAAATAATAAATCCTACTACTTAATGGGATGTTCTAAAATTCTACACTTTAACACGCATACCGAAGTGGACGGTGGGTGTAGAAAGGCTGACTACCCTTAATCTAAATCTTCACTTGAAAAGGTCAAAATATTACATAACTCTTTTTTTTTTTAAGGAAAAAAGAAGAAGATAAGGAGGAGAAGGAAAGATCAAAACGAATATAAAGCATATTAAACGTTAATACCCTTTAAAAACTGGAAAAAGGCGGGGTTTTGTATTGTGTGTCATTTGGGAGCTGTAGATTGCCAGAAAATTACTTTATGTAATAAAACTTTTCATTTATTTAAGCAAATTTATTTTTCATTTATTTAAGGTATTTAAAGCAGCATTATATTTAATACATAGACTATTCAGAAAAAAAGTACCATTCATCTGGTTCATGAAAAATAAAGAACATTTTCTGGCATTGCTCTATGTATATACATTCTTGTCAACCTATCCCGGAAGATTACTGGTCCCGCCTCTTTCCGTAAGTTTTTTTCACATCAGTCTTTTTAGAGCCGTGTCAGCCATCGGTGGCTAACACTGATCTTTCCATTTAGGCTAAGTCAGCCGGCAGTGTAAAATATGATATAAAACTACAGAACTTACATAGTTTTAAGTAATTACTGAAAATAATTTATTTAAAATTTACTTCATGTTTTTTTTTTTTTTTTTTTTTTTTTTTTTTTTAGGATTTTTATAAGATTATATCGTTAAGGATCTAATGGGGTTTATTGAAACTCGATAAACATAACACGCTTCTAAGCAGCACGTGTGGCCTGAATGGGATTTCCATAAGAATTCGCGTGGCGCTCAATGAGTTAATCGTAAATGTATTTGAAGTTAATTACTCTAAAATTTAAATTGTGTACACACAGGGGCGGGAACTAACAATGTTACGGGTTAGGTTGGCAAGTATGCATATATATTTTGCTTGATTTATAAAAATTTATAACACATTTTCTTCTTTTTTTTTCAGTATTTTGTGTTTATATCTCTCATTAAAAATAAATACAATATTCATATATAAACATTTCCATACAGTAATGTATATAAACATATTGATTAAAGAAGATTTGTTGATATTATATAATTATTCTTCTATCTGTATAGTATATTAACACAAATATATTTTGTAAATTTCGCAGCATCGAAAAACAGCAACATAGCTTCCATATCAAGGCTTAATGTAAATAGGACGTAAGCGTACTGTAGCTAGTGTTGAAATTTGAAAAAAAAAAAAAAAAAAAGAAAAAAAAAAAAAGAATAACAGTGGGCTAAAAATACGCCGGAATAAATTAAAATGTTGTTTATTCTGGTTTTAGTCAGGTGATATCACTCGTGCTAAATAGCTGGATCCGCCCTCTCTTAAGCTCAGGTTCAGCTCATCATAAAAATATTGTTTTTAATATCTGCCGCACAAAAATGTTCAAAACACAAATGCCAATTTTCATATATTTTGAAATCTTCCCGTTTCAACTTTAAAAGCATTTAGATTAATTTATTTTATTTTGAATTTTTAAATTTAGACGTTTAAAGTCTTTTAAATGAAATTTCAGGATTCTGTAAGATCAATATCTATATATTTGAAAGTAATAAGACAATTCCTTTGTTTTAAATTTTTATTCCATAATAACTGTGACTTTGATTTCGTGATTAGGAAATTGAAAATAAATACTATTGAGCTATGTTCCAATAATAGATCTTATAAACTTAAAATAATAATAATAATAATAATAATAATAATAATAATAATAAAGCAATTTTTCACTATTTGATTCTGTATTAAAAAACTTTTAATAGAAATTTGATATTTTATTATGTTACATTATGGGATAAATTTTAAATAACACAAAGCTTACAAACGGTACAGTAACCAAATGCAAATATGTCAAAACAAAATTTAAACAGAAAATTTATGGTAAAAAATCTTTTTAAAATTATTAAATATTCATAATAATAATAATAAAACGATTGTCGAATGCATAATTGCTGTTTCATGCAATCAGTTTCGCTGTACCGTGTTTTCTAAAACATGATATTTAACTAGAGGTGTACGTACTCTTGAATATTAAAATGCGAAAAAAAGTGTAACAGGGTTAAAATAGAATTTTAGCAGCGAAAAACTAGAAAAAGATATTTAATACTTATGAAGAAAGACTTAACATATTAAGATCGGATATATTCTTCTCTTGTACCGTAAGCCACGCCTTTTCACAAATTTTCTAAAACTTTATAATATAAAGCAAAATAATTTTGCATATTTGTAATTAAATCATTTAAGTTTTGTCTTCAATAATCGATGTAGTAAATACCATTGTGATTTATGCATACCATCGTCACATATAGAGTCAAATAGGAATATACAAATTTGTCTTTTTTTTAAAATAGTGTTTCAGCGAATCAGAGGCGGGGCTTTTCTTTTGAAATTCTTTCACAATCCCTCGCCTACATTGTGATAACTTTACAAAAATATGCCAATTTGTATAATAAACATCGGAATATTGCTTAGGAAACAATAAAAATAACATAAAGGTAAATTAAAATAGTTTTCCGTCAAATTATATACAAACATTTACTTATAGAGGATACAGATTATAACAAGTGACGGCCCCCTAACAGGAATAAAAAGTGAAATATCACTGTAACTCAAAGAATAATGTTAGGAACGAGCTGTAAATTTGGAAACCCATGTTTTTGATGATGCCCGTTCTATTCGTGCAAAAATTAACATAGGTCATAATTCATAATTTTTTCAAATATGAATTTATTAATAATTTTCATAATTCAAAAAATGTTTTTTTAGCAAAAATTTGCATGGAATATGTTTGGGTCACTTCATTCTAACGAATAATAAAAACAGAACTTAAATATCATAATTATTTCGGAAGATATGATTTAATGTTTGTCACATTCATTTAACATTAGCACCCCCAAACTTTGACAGCTTATAACTCTATGAAAAATTGAGCGAAATATATAAACTATACCATTTTCCGTGATGATTTGATCCAAAGAATTCAAATAAATTATAAAAAATGGGGGTTACCATTGAAAAAAATGAAGTTGATGTCAGTTTTAATATGTAGACGACCCCCTAAGTAATATCTAACTATAACATTATAAACTAGACGTTATTACAAACTGATTAGTACGAGTCGCATGTTTCTACGATAATTTACGGCAAAATTAGGTGGGGGGGTGGCGTTTTTTTTCTTTTTGGGTGACTACAATTACAGTTTAAATTATGTATTTAATAGTTTAAATTATGTATTTAAAAGTTATTTGCTATTTAACATCGCAACATTTTTATGTTTAGGGACATTGGTCAAAAGCATGTGATATGTTAAATCTTTTTCTTCTGAGTAAATAATACTGCAGTATTTAAACGAGTTAGAGTTAAATAGTTAAATACAATGTAATTGTATGTATACACATGTTGTATAATTTCTTATTATACAGGTTAGTACAATTCGTATATTTACGATCATTAAATATATTTTCTAAATAATTCATATAGATAATAATATGCCCATAATTTTACAGTAATCCAAATAGCATAGCTCTTAAAATGTCAATTAAAAGATTTAAAACTGATGCTTATCTATAATTCAAGTTATAAGCATGGGAAAAAAAAAAATATATTTATTTCCTTTTAAAAAATATAAAATTTTTATTGCAGTTTGTTTATTCAAAAAAGTAATATGTACTGTTACATTTTATAAACTAAAAAGAAAAAATAAACTCTATGTTAAATTGTTATAATAATGATTACATGATTATACTTTTTGACGGAATAAAAAATAAAAGCAAAATAAGAAGCATTTGACTAGAGTCTTCAGTCAAAGAAAAAAAAAAAAAAGAGATGATAATTGGTATATTATAATTTAGATGATATTTACATTTTAAATTAAAAACAATCGACAAAACTACTCTGTATAAAAATTTGTTATTTGTATTATCTAAAGAAAATTATCTAAAGAAATCAAAGTATCTTGTAAAATTTAACTAATTCCAGTTAATTCATTAGCATATTTTTATGAAATATATGAAACCTTTGAACAAAATTTAAATTATACTTTTCAACTAAATTATAAAATTATTAAAAAAAAAAAAAAAACTCTATTAAAATATTTATTAATAATGGTAACATAAAATTTTTTGATGAATGTTTACTGATTTTTCACTAAACATTCATCTAAAAATTTTGCCTTCATTTCAGTAAACATTCATTTAAACATCTTGTCTTACCTCAAACGAAAATCTATAGAAATCCCATAAGTTGTTTTGCCTAGCTATGATTAAATAATTTTTAGGTTACTGTTGTCAAATATCTATTAAGTTTATTATTATTATTAACAGTATATTTATTTACTCTATTGTTATTAATTTACTTCGTTACATTTATTTACTTTTCTAAAGTAGAAAAATAGTATTACTTGGACTGGAAAAAAAAAAAAAAAAAAAAAAATACTGCCCAACTGGAATTTATAAATCATGTAGTATTTCAGTCTTCTATAAATAAATTTCTCCTTTGGGTCTTATCTTCGAATGTTTTCTTTCATATATTGAATTTTACTGACTCGCAGAAACATGACATTAAAGTGAGAGCATGTTTATTTACTTTATTTTTACGTAAGATTTTTATAATGTGGTAGGGATGTGTTTTTTCTATAAATAAAGTGGTACTAAATAAAGGCGGGGCTAAAAGTACACCGAAATAAATTAAAATATTGGCAGGTATGTATATATATATATATATACATTCAAATCATATAGCTTAGCTTCTAAATGTACAGTCGGGGAAAAAAAAATCGCAGCACTCGCTGTAATTTCATTATTAATTGACGCAAAAAAATGTAACAGACACCATTCAACAGGGAATTAAATGCACTTTTTGAAAATGCTGTCGACTTTTGAATTAGGGGTTATCTACATATTGAAATGAGCACCAACTTTGATTTTTGCAATACCAACACCCAATTTTGACTTCATATTCGAATTTCTGAGAGTCTGGCAGTGCGGAAAAGTATACTGTTTATATACTTTATCTTTAGTATTTATAGAGTTATAATAAAAAAATGTGTTAGGGGCTTATCTGTAAATGTAGAAAAATAAAATTAAGATCCTATAAGAAATAGACAAAATTTAATGTTTTACACCAGAAATCTTTCAGGAAAAAAGAATTATAAAAATAATAAAAAGGATTTACCCTTTACTAATTTCTTAATTATCCTGAATACAGTTTCTTAGATTTGTATATACTTCAGTACTATTTAAAATAATTTTAGGTCTATTTAAATACATTACTCTTGCGATTTGTCCAGAGTGTACTCTTTAAAAACAGTGCAATAGTTTTCAAGTAAATGTGTCTATTACGGCTGTAGTGATCACCAATAAAGCTTAAATTTTCTTTCGTAGGTGTAACCAGTGATCTCACTCGTAAATTTACAATTTCCCTCCACATTTGCCAAAATTTCCTCTTTTCCCCTTTTACATCTCCATTTTTCCCTCACTTTGTCCCACTGACGTATTATCAAAGCAAATACTATTAAAGTTAATCACATAGCTGCCAATATTTTAATTTATTCCGGAGTACTTTTAGCCCCACCTTTATTTCGCACCACTTTATTAAAAGAAAAAAAATTCTCCAATATATAACTTCGATAAAATAAGACAAAATTACTTTTAAAAAATAAGTGGTACGAAATAAAGGCGGGGCTAAAAATACTCCGGAATAAATTAAAATATTGGCAGCTAAGTTAATCACCTAATTAAGGAGCACTATACATTCAGAGAATTTTATTTTTTTCTCGTTATAGTTAATTATTTAAAAACACTTTATTTATTTATTTATTTATTTTTTCAAAATTGTAAAAGTTAAGACAATCTAAATGAATTTTAAAAATCTACGGGACGGCTATGGCCTCCTCTCCTTGCCTATATCTACCAGTGCACTAGTGCACATATATATATAAGGAACAAAAACATTTCTGACGCTATAACCAAGTGGCATAATAACCGAGTTTAATTTAACAGCAAGTGAAATCTCTCCATGTTGCGGACATAATAATAAATTAAAAAATGTGTATTATAAAGCATTAAAAAGTACGATTACTGTATTAAATACTATTAAATTGTACTTACCTCACATATTTTCCGGAGAAAAAGCCATTTTTTATTTAAATGTTTTAAGTAATTAGAATTGATATTATATTTATTAAACCAAAATTATATATGGTAAACATGATGTATGTATTGTTTCCTTATTACACTTTCAACAAGTAACATAAAAATTAGCTTAAATTTGTTTTAGTTTTCTATTTTCTATTAAAAATGGAAAAATATGCGATTAAATCTGCATAATTTATGCGATTAAGCCTGTATACATTTTTATATTAAACCGAAGTCATACGGCTTCATACTAAGTTACGTTTACATTAAAGTTTAGGAAATATTGAGCAGGGCAAATATTTTGGACTTTAACACTAGAAAGACGGAAACTTAGTGTATACCTATATTGCCCCAAAGCATTCAAAATGACTGCATTGTGAAAGAATAACTAATGTGTAAAGAAATTTGTTTAAAATTAATTTTTAATATTTCTTGTACTATTTACAGTCATATAGCAAGTTATTAGTAAGTATTAACAATAAAAAAAAAAAAAAAATACTTCATTTGGAACAAAAAATAATTTATTCATTATTTGTACATTTTAAGCAATTGAAATCTTTTTATGTGTACATCTTCCGCAAACATACTTTTGACATTTTTCACATATATTATTTGTTTTGTTTTTGTTGCAAAGTCGTACTTGACAAAATTTTCGTTTGTTAGAATATGTTGTATTTGATGTTTGTGGGTTCTCATTTTTTGATGACTTTTTCTGTCTTGCAGCACTGTAATCGGTGGAAAGCTGTTCTGCTAATTGGAACAAGAACTGTTTTCGTTGTATTTGTATTCCTGTCGCCTCTTTGTGAAGGATCCAAGCATTTATAGCTGCCAAATCTAAAATATTGAAAAATATTTGGAGGGGCCATCTACGAGAACTCGGTTTTACGGTGTATTTTCTTGCCATTTGATCTGTCATATCACCTCCAAATTTTGTTTTGTTATAAAATTGAATAGTGTCCGGTAACATTTTTTTATTACTTCTATCAATTTTCACAAATTTATGCCTGGAACTTAGAACAGCTACTCTTTTATTCGGTTTGCGTTTATATATTGTAAGTACAGAATTTTTCGATTTATATAGGAGAGTGGAAAAACGAGGCATGTTATCCTTTGTTTGTTTGGCTACTTTTGGTAGTTCTCTTTTATTTCCTCTAATAGTTCCAACTAGTGTCGTTTTTTGGCCAATAATTTCGTCGCGAGTGACATGCTACTGAAGAAGTTATCGGTCGTGATATTCCTTCCACAGTTTGTGTATGGCTCGACCAGTTTCAGAACAACGAGTTCACTGAGAAGCATTGACGATGGTTGTTGTTCTTCTTTCCCCAAGTAAGGAAAACCATTCAAAATGTACTTGCTACTAACATCTGATGGAAGCCAGAATTTGATGCCAAATTTGTTGGGTTTATTCGGCATATACTGTATAAACTTGCACCTGGCTTTTGTTGGAAATAATTGCTCGTCAATTGTTATATTTTGCCCTGGTTGATAGCAAGCTTGACTATTTTCAATAAACTTGTCCCATATTTCCGAAACCAAGTCAAATTTATTTGTTTGGAGGCGTCTACTTTCGGTTCTTTTGGCAAAACGAATAAATCGTAGGATTTGCTTGAACTTATCTCTGGGCATAGTTCTTCTAAAAAATTAGGGACCCCACTTTGCTGACCATAAATAGCTCAGTTTTAAATTTTTAGCCTCGTAGGCCCCACGAGCATATAAAATCCCAATAAATGCACGTATTTCCGGTAATGTTGTTGTCCAATCGTACCCCAAAATTCGGCGGCCTTCTTCTTCTGTGCACTTTTTTATATGTTTGATAATATAGTCATTTATTATCAACGAGAATGCACTGACAAGATTATCTGCCATAATGTTCCTTTTTGCGTAGCTTGTTGGCCCTTTCACACCCTTGAAAACACAAGCAGATGGTGCCCTTCCAGGAATACCAGGTTCAGCAAATTTTATCCAAATAGTACCATCGACAGCTGTTTCGGTCTCCTGAAAGATGTTTTCAGTTTCTTTATCAGAGTCGGAACTACTTAGCACCCTACACCTTTTCCGGTTAAAATTTTCCAAGTAGTCAAAATGATTGCTTTTAGGCAATACAGGTATAACACATATATATACCAGAAATGAAAGAGGGGGGAGGCAACTACAATGATTAATAAACGCATTTATATGTTGTACAAAAAGTCACAAAATTCTAAGAAGCTGTGTAATTATATACACAATTGTTTTTCTAACTGAAATTAAAAGCAGTCAAAACGACTGTCTTAGGCAATCTAGTGTTAAAGGAAAGTTAACGAAATTACCAAGGATAACTTCGTTTATTCCATTTTGGACTTTATAAGAAAGTTAACGATATAACCAAGCTCGCAATTGTATTGATTTAAATGAAAGTGATATTCTGTGATTTAATATATTGAAATAAATTATAATAAAATATAAATTTCTAAAAACACGTATATATGAGGGAAGATTGAAAAGTTACTGTATTTACCCAGAAAGAAAACAGTCAGATGTATGTAACTATATATTTATTCAACATAATCTCTCTGGAGACAAATGTCCTTTTTATAGCGTTGTTCTAACATTTGTAGACCACTAAAATAAAATGCATTTGGTTGTTCTTGAAGCCAGTGTTAAGAAGCATCATGCCTTCCTTTAACGGCCCTCTTCACTTACCGTCGCTGGAAGCCCGAGCCAATGTTATTCTATGGGAAATTTTTCTTTACAAATAACTTATTAGCTAATACATATTTTTAAATTCTGTTTTCACATTCAGAAAATTCCCAACTGTTAAATTGACGGACCTTTTGAAAAAATGCATTTTTTTAATATTTAATATTTAATTTTGAAATTGCAAAATGAAAAAAATTCACATATTGACAATTCGTATTTTGCAGCTTCGAAATAAAATATAAAAAATTAAAAAAATAAATTTTTTATAAAGGTCCGTCAATTTAACAGCTGGGAATTTTCAGAATGTGAAAACAGAATTTAAAAATATGAATTAGTTAATAAGTTTTTGTAAAGAAAAATTTCCCGTAGAATAACATTAGCTTTGGCTTTCGGCGGCGGTGAGTGAAGAGGGCCCTTAAGTGTATTTTTTTTTAAATCAGGAAGTAGTCAATCAGTAGTCAATTCCAGTTAACTGAAATGCATTATGTTTTAGCTAAAAAGTGTGTATTTAAATTAGTGCTGATCTAAATAAAAAAAAAAAAAAAAAAAAAAAAAGAAAGAAAGAAAGAAAGAAAGAAGTTTCATAAATCAAATCCTTTTTTAATTTCCGTATGTTTCCAATGATATAAAACTTCGATCTCCCACTCATTCACTCATAATCATTGTTACAATTATAATGGCTGTTGCCTCTTTGAATGAAAAATCTGCATTCGAGAGTTTGAGAATGCGACATCTATACAAATTACTGTGACCATAGTTTTACTTCAATTTTAAGAAATTAGCAGATTTAATAACTTTCTTCTTAAGGACTTTTTAAATACAAGAGAATATGTGTATAAAATGAAAAAGTTCATAAAAAAAGTATTTAAAATTACCTTATTGACATCGTAAGACAATAATTTTTGTATTCTGCAAATCTGGCAAATCACACCTTTCGAATCATATCACTTTTAACCATCTACTCTCATAATTAATATGTTAAAAGTGTATGACAAATTTCATATTTGCCTATTAATATATAGATATGTAGTTTGCAGAGTATAAAAATATAACATAAATATAAATATAAATATTTAAAATTCAAGGTATGTATAGAAAATTACTTGAAAGCAAACAAAAAGCAATGAAGTAATAAGAAAAAAGAAACCAGTAACAAATAAAAACAAACAAAGCAAGTAAACAAATAAAAATGAACAAACAAAATAAATAAACAAATAAATATCTCTTATTCGATAAAAAGTCTATCATTTTCCATTTACTAAATCAGTTTTTATTAAATCACCTTTGTTGGTCGCTTTTCAAAATTCTCCACAATTCAGAAGAAATCTATACCACAGGATTGCCACAGGCGAATTGTTTTTAATTATTTTCGTATATCTCACTATTTCTATAACATAAAATTTATAATAAATTTATGTGGTAGAGTTACCTGCGAAAATATACTGTTTGATTTTATTTTTTGGATATAGTGGTTCGAAAGAATATAAAAAAATGTTGCCTGTGGTAGCCCTGCTGTACCAGGATATCGTGAACATTTAAATTTTAAACATGCATAAGCATCACACGGATTGTATCGTTTATTTGTGTTGTGCAATAATTACATGTCTTTTTCTTGTGCAGATAATACTCTCTCTCGGATTGATTGACTCTAAAAAACGTATTGGAGAAGAAACTACAGATCAAATGGAATGACCAGCACATTATTCTGACATCAATTCCAGAGAGGCACTTCTCATCTCTCATTTTACTGATATTCCAATTTCCACTCCAATCATAAACTTTAGAACTACTTTACATAGTTAATAGACAATGATACCCATACAATTCATTGGCAATATCGTGAATAGATACAGAAATGACTATCAGTCCTGTATCGCTATCTGGAATCATTACACTAACTATTGAAAAAAAAATGTATTTAATTTCTCTGTCCAAAAAAGAAATTTTTTGTTCGCATTTATATCACAAAATGTTCACGCTGTGTATAATCTTTTACTATACTTAATATTTACAGCATTTAATTTTACGTTATTAATATGCTTACAAAAATGAAAATATACATTAAATAATCTGGTGTGTCACTCACACGACTTTCTCTTACCCTGAAATTTAATAGTATAAATACAGGAGCCCCCCCCCCACAACCCCACGTTTCATTAATGCATCTACAATTATATAGAATTTAATTCGGTTATTAAAAAATAATTCTGTTTAAAAAAAAAATTATTAAAATTATTATTTAAAAAATTATCTTTTAAAATAATGCAGACGGTTTCCATATTAGAGAAGTAGTATAACACTAAATATAAAAAAAATAATCTGGTGTGTCACTCACACGACTTTCTCTTTCCCTGAAATTTAATACTGTAAATGCAGGTTGGAGATTAAGAGGTAAGTTACTGTTATGTAAACCTATGTTAAACAATTCAAATTAGGTTTCAGAAGAGTTTTATATGATAATTAGCTCTGTGTGAGGGGGGCTACCGGCCCCCTAAACCTCCCGTTTCATTAATGCACCTACATTTATATAAATTTAATTCTGTTATTAAAATTAATAGTTTACTTAAAATTACAAAGACAAATTTCACACGCAACATTCATTGAAATTTATCATTCTTGAACAAACTTTTCCAGTAACAAACTTATATTAACTTCAAAATACAACATTTGGATCTCCTAAAAATATTCGTTTTTAAGTTACTCTAAGAGACAAAGATCAAACGTTAGAAAACTTGACTACGTTAATCAGGAAGCCACAAAACTTGTAAATATACAAAAAAACAAGCGATGAATGTTTAGCTTAAAACATACATTATTTACCATATCCTCTATGAGGAATTTATTTCAATTCCCGAACAGCTTTCCTGGAAATAGTAAAATATTATTAGTAAAGCACATCCACTAACAACAAATAACTAATGTGTTAAAAATAATTTATTAAAACTAATATAAAAAAAAATAATATATATATTTTCCATGATAATGCAGACGATTTCCGTATTAGAGAAGTAGTGTAACACTAAATATCCCAAAAAAAAGTTGAATTTATTCTCAATGTAACATTTTTTTTTGTTAAAAATGAAAAACAATTGGTAACTTTATTTTAAATAATCGCAGATTGATGGTTCAACCATTCGTTTTAAAGATATTGCCGAGCTCTTTTGAATGATACCCATCATGAAAATTTACTCCCCTCGAGGGGGATTTCCCCCCAGGGGGGAAGGCAAGACTCCTACATGCACAAAATGTTTTCCCAGTTGACTATCTCTATTACAAAAACTATAAATTCGTTTCATTTTCTTTAGTGCAGTCTATAGATGTTAAACTCTACTTACCTGCAATTTCCCCCATAGACGTAATGCATTTGAATACTTTTGAGTGCCTGTACACGAACCATTTGCTTCATCTCAACGAAGAGCTTAGTGTAGCATCACTATATGACACATATTTAGCATACCGAGTTTGAAATTTCTGCTACTATTTGTTCTTGAAATATGCTGATAACACACACAGACCATTCGCTAAAAACATGATTTTCGTATTCAGGGGACCTCAGAACATGTAAATATAACAAAAACTCACGTTCAAAAATTTGACCCTAAAACAGTACTTTCTTGACCTTATGGATCAGAGAAAGTAAAAATGTATTTTCTAAACCCTCATTTTAGGAATACCAATACTCTTACTTGTCTAGTTAAAACATTTATCAGCAAATTTAAAATTTGAATTTATAATACAATTTAAATTTCTGCAAAACTGTAATATATAGATATATAAACTATTTGTTCATTTAGATAATATGGTATATTGAATGAAATATACCATAATATAACGTTAAAATATAGTATATTGAACGATATTTCTGTTAAATATTTTTTCAAAACTTTAAAAATACGTAATTAAAATGTTTCTAAAACTCATAACAACAGAAGCAAACCATTCATAAACCTTAATGCAAAAACAGTAAAAAATCGATTTAAACAAAAATATTATATAATTTATAACGAAACAAAAACAATTTATAAGAGAGCAATAACGAAAATGCAAAAAAAAAAAAAAAAAAAAAAAAAAAAAAAACTTTTACATCACTCTTGATATATTTGTCGCATTCTAAAATATCTTAACATTTAAATATACACTGTATCCTTCAGCAATCTCTTAAAAAAATGTTTTACATAATTACAAAAAAAGAAAATTTATACCCATCCTAGAAAGAACAATCTCAACCTCGGATTCATCTTCAAATGAAAAAGAACGAGGAACATCAAAAGAAATCTCATGGGGATTCCTCTAGTAACTCTATTCCAAATGTAGAAATCTTAGCCGCAACCTACACTTCTAATGTAATCCCATTTATCAAGAAAGAGACTTTTGGGAATCAGCTCCCTTTCTATGTAAAAGCAATCAGGAATATTCTTCAAATGGATTTTGAGTACGATATGAGCGTTAACACTGATAAATGATTCTTAAATAGAATTTTTTTTTTAGTACATGTCAAATTTTTAAATCTTTATTTAAGCTGGGGTAGATTGTATTTCATAATTATAATAATAGAGTTTTTTTTTTTTTTTTTTTTTTTTTTTTATGAAGTGAAAGTATAACACATTCACGCTATATTTTTATAAAACATATTTATTTAAATTTGTAATAAAGATATATATATATATATATATATATTTCATTATTATATTCTGTTATTTTTAAACGATATTGATGAACTAATTCATAGACTATACGTCAGTGTTGGGCATAATTGATTAAAAAGTAATTGAATTACAATTGAATTACAATTTAATTATAATTATAAGTAATTCATTACAAATAAATTGAATAAGTAATTAAATTTATTGAAAAAGTAATTCAATTTATTTGTAATCAATTACTTGTTAATCGATTAACAGTAAAATAATTGTAATTTAATTGTAATTCAATTGTAATTCAACTAATTTTTAATCAATTATGCCCAACACTGATATACGTTTAGTATTTTTATAATTGCATAGCTGCCAATATTTTAATTTATTCCGGAGTACTTTTAGCCCCGCCTTTATTTCGTACCACTTATTTTTTTAAGTATTTTTTTCTTATTTGATCGAAGTTATATATTAGAGAAATTGTTTCTAAATATAAAGTGGTACGAAATAAAGGCGGTGCTAAAAGTACTCCGGAATAAATTAAAATATTGGCAGCTATGTAATTGTAAATGTTAATTATAAAAAAGAGAGAGAGGGAAAGAGACTAATTAAAAAAAAAAAAAAAAGGGGGGGGAAGTTAGCGACAGAACTTAATTTAGTACGACAGGACAATTTTGTATGTCGGTTTCGAAAACAGTTCCATCCCCTTTTCTAAATTATAAAGTTGCTTAATTTAAACAGTTTTTTTTTTTTTTTTTTTTTTTTTTTGTGAAATTTATATTATTAAAATGGTATATTACTTTTTTTTGTTTGTTTGTTCCAAATGTAGAATAAACAGGAAAAAAAAAAAACAAAAAAAACAATTGCAATTTTGTTTATTTATTTAACTGTAAGAAAGTTTTAAAATGTTTTACTCCATGTTTTTGAGTTTGAATGTTTACAAAAAACAGATAATGCAATTGATGCCTTAATTCACGACTCGTATAAGAAACATGTCTAATTCGAACGCTTTATTGTATATCTTTTTTCTGGTTTTTGAATTCTCTCCCCCCACCCCCCATTATAAATAGAAGACTTTTGTTTAACTGAATTATTTTACTACTTGTCAATTAAAAAATTAACTATCGATTTTTTTAAATATGTACAAGTTTTCACATATTTTTATATATACACATACAGGGTCTCCCAGAAACATTAAAACGCGGTTTAATTCTTTACCTGTTAGAGATGAGAGGGTAATGTAAATTACAAAAGCGTGCAAAATAAGATAGGAAATAAAACAACGTAAATAAAAATACCTTCCTGTTAATTTTCAAAAAAAAATAATTTTTTAAATTTTTTATACGACCCCTCTAGACAAATTTGGTCAATTAGAAAGTTTTCATTTTCAATGCAACAACATCGTTTCAAAAAATCGCATTCTTGTATCTTTGAAAATGAACGAATTATACTTAATTGAAAACTGAACTCTGATTATAGGGACCATATATCAAAATAGAAATGTAAATTTGTGACATATTATAAAAAGATAAAACGTATCATAGCATTCGCATTAAAACAATTCTTGGGTATGTTGGATTGATTCCATTATGTTTTAGATCTAAACGTTTCCGTTATCAATTTGTAAATGATCCCTATTTTCACCTAAGAGCCAGCATTTTAAATGGTACGGAAAAAATGGCATAAGTCACTTTTTTTCTGTATCATAATTCGGTTGGTTTTAAAGACGTAGTTATACGGTTTTTTCTAATGGTCTTATTGAATGAAAAATAAAATCTTTGTAATTGACAAAATTTGCGTAGAGGGACTGTATAAAAATTTAAAAAATGCAAGTTTTTAAAAATTAATGGGAGGTACTTTTTCTTAATGTAGTCGCCTTTCCTACCTTAATTTGGACGTTTTTTTCAACTGACATTGCCCATTTATCTGTAACGGGTAAAAAAATTAAGCGCGTTTCAACAGTTTTGGGACACCCTGAATATTTCATATATGTATACATTAATTTGAACATATTATTATAAACATACCTACCAATATTCTAATCAATATACTGTAGTATTGTTAATCCTCGCGCATTTTTCACAACGCTTTTTTTATTTATTTATTTATTTTTTGTAGAGTAATATTGTTCATAATTATGATTAAATAAGAAGAATAATACTCGGCAAAGAAACTGATATGAAAAAAAAAATGTGTGTACAAACAATACTACGGAATATAATTTAGAGTGTTGGCAGGTATGGTGTATCTGAAGTAAAGAAATAAAGTGGTAAAACTTGATGTTGCGTCGGACATCATGACATATTCAAAGTGAAAAATAAAAAGTAATGACAACGACAAGTGACCAACAATTTTGAGAAGTGATGTTTGATATACATAATAGACGATTAATCGTCGATTATGTACATTAGATATCACTTCTCAAAATTATTGGTTACTGTTGAATAAAAAAGTCGCACAATTTGGCAACACTGTGCGGGAATGATATTTCAAAAATTATTTGAGATATGAACTTGAAATTTTTACATAATGAATAAAATGAACTAAAACTATTTATTCAATAGAAATAAATAGAGATCTGTGAAGATCTGTTCAAAAGAAATAAATTATGATTGTAGAAATGTAAATATCTTAATGGTAATTTCATATTTCAAATTTAATTCTTAATTAAATTCCACATTATTAAAATAAATAAAATCTTTTAGTTCAGATTTTTAATATGAATATTTTGTTTCATTTAATATAAAAATTATAAGGCAGGGATGGAGCACGGGCGCACCGGAATTTGTTTAAGAAATTTCTCTATCTGTAATATCGCCGATTTAATAAGTAGAAAATTTTGTTACATTGATAGTGGTAAGAGTTCTGCGTCGTGTTCCATGCCTGTGTAAGGATAAAAGAAACTGTAATTCACATATCCTGCGCGCAGTGAGAAAGCACCCTTGAAAATAATCTGCAGTAAAATAATATTAAAAAAAAATTATATTTTAAAGTAAACCAAAATAATATTTTTAATTAACAGAGTAATGCCATACTAACTAACACATACAAAAAAAAAAATCTTTGTACAGTCAGCCAAAAAAAAAAAAAAAAAAAAAAAAAAAAAAAAGCCACCCCCCCACCTAATTTCGCCGTAAATTATCGTAGAAGCATGCGGCTGGTACCTATCGATCTGCATCAACGTCTAGTTTTTAATGGCGTAGTTGGATTTTACTTAAGGGGTCATCTACATATTAAAACAGGTATAAACTTCATTTTTTTTCCAATGACGACCCCTATTTTTGACCTCATATTCCGATTTTTGAGATCAAGGCAGTTCGGAAAACTTACCTATTTATATACTTTAAATCAATTATAAACAGAGTTACACGTGAAAATGTGTTAGGGGACCGTCAATACATTTAGAAAAAATAAATTTTGATCTACTACGCAATACACATTATTTATTAAATTTCACACCGGAAACAAAGTTCAGAAATGTTTATTATAAAATAAAAAACGATTATAATTCGCAAAACTTTCTTTGTTAGTTTATGAATTAAAAGATTTTTATTGGTTTCCATTTATTAAACATTGAATAGTAAAATATATCACTTCATACGAAGGAAATCAAATAGCTTGAATCATATGAACCCTACAATACAATGTTAAATTACAAAATTCTAGGTACTAAGGTAAAAGAATAATAGTAATAATGATAAGAATATTAATAGCGGTTAAAAGAAAAAAAATAAAGTGTTTAATATTTAAGAAAAAGAATTATCTACTTCTTGTTGGGTATATTTTTATTTTATACAGTAAGCCCCGCATGAAAGTGTTACTATAAAGTTTTACATTTATTTTAGGCGTACAAACCAACAATAGATAATATACAAAATTATAGATAACAAGATTTAAACTAAAATCTGAGAAAGGATATTTAATATTTTCGCGTCTGCTGATGTAGTTTCACGTCATTTGGAATTCTGTAACTCCTCCAGTGGGCGTTTCTTTCACAATTTGTGTGTTACGATATTTCTTAAGAATATTCCTTATATTCATATTTATATAAACAAAATAGTATGAAACAAATACTTTCACTAGAAAGAGTATAATTATTGTGTATATTCATATGAAAATAAATATGGATATAGAAAAAACGGTTTCCTATTGCCTAGAACGAATATTCCCCGCTCTGCAGTCGTCTACTCTACTTGAATTCTTAATTTTAAATACGTAAAATCTATATCTTTAAAAGTTCTAAGACATATTACTTTGTTTTAAATTCTTTTTCCGTGATAAATGTGTCGTCAGTTTTACGCCGTGATCAGAATAATCGAAAATAAATAATATTGCGCTTTGTTTCAATAATAGATTTAGAAACTTAAAAAAAAAAAAAAAAAAAAAAAAACACTATATTATTCAGTATTAAAAAAAAAATAATGATAAAAAGTTTATATTTTATTATGTTACGTCATGCGATAAAATTTAAATATCATAAACGGTAGAGTAAACAAATGCGAAAATGTCACAACAAGATTAAAACAGAAAATATGTTTCAAAAAATCTGATAAAAATGAATTATATTAATTTAAAAGAAAACAAAAACAAAAGTATTTTTCACTGCGTATTGCTCTTTCAATTAATAATTCTCGTCCTACCGATGATATATAACTTGAGATGCACGAATCCTAGAATATTCAAGTTAAAAACAAAAGACAAAAGGGATAAAATAGAATTTTAGCAGTGAGAAACTAGAAAAAGTTATGTAATATTTAAGAACAAAGACATAACATTTCAGAATCGAGTAAACTTCTTTTTGCAATGAAAGCCACGCCTTTACAGAATTTTTCTAAAACTTTACATTATAAAACAAAAGTATTTTACATACTTCCAATTAAATTATTTAAATTTTGTATTCGGCATTCAATGTAGTAAATGCCACTGACATTTATGCATACCAGCGTCACATATAGAATCATATACGAGCATGCAAACTAGTCTTTTTAATACTGTTTCCGCAATATAGAGGCGGGGCTACATTTCTTTTGGAATTATTTCCCAATCTCTTGCCTGCATTGAGATAATTTTATAAAAAATAAGCCAATTTGTATAATAAACATCGAAATGTTCCTTACAAAACAATTTTATTAACATAAAGGTAAATTAAAATAGTTTTTTGTCAAAATGTATAAAAATATTGACTCACAGAGGATACAAATTATAACAAGTGACGCCCCCCCCTAACAGCAGTAAAAAATGAAATATCACTGTAACTCAAAAAATAATGTTAGGGTTGTTGTAGGATTTTTTAAGGCCGATTGACTCCTGATGTGTCCTAGGCCTAGAGGGGGAATGCCCTCCGTGGGGGTCTTTCTAAGGGGTCCTAGCCCGTATTTACGCGAGTTTCGGAGGAAACCACGGAAAACTCCGAACGGCTAGGTCGATGAGCGCGACCTGGGATCGAACCCGGCACCTCCCATCTACCAGCTTTGAGCGCAGAACCGCTCGGCCGCTGGTGGGCTAAAATAATGTTAGGAACGAGCTGTAAATTTGGAAACCCATGTTTTTGATTATGCCCGTTCTATTTGGTGCAAAAATTAACGTAGGTCATAATTCATAATTTTTTCAAATATGAATTTATTAATAATTTTTATAATTCAAAAAATGTTTTTTTAGCAAAAATTTGCATGGAATATGTTTGGGTCACTTCATTCTAACGAATAAAACAAACAGAATTTAAATATCATAATTATTTCGGAATATATGATTTAATGTTTGTCACATTCATTTAACCTTAGCATCCCCAAACTTTGACAGCTTATAACTCTATGAAAAATTGAGCGAAATATATAAACTATACCATTTTCCGTGATGATTTGATCCAAAGAATTGAAATAAATTATAAAAAAAGAGTGGTTACCATTGAAAAAAATGAAGTTGATGTCAGTTTTAATATGCAGACGACCCCCTGAGTAAAATCTAACTATAACATTATAAACTAGACGTTATTACAAACTGATCGGTACCAGTCGCATGTTTCTACGATAATTTACGGCAAAATTTGGTGGTGGGGGGGGGGGCGTTTTTTTTTTTTTTTTTTTTTTTTTTTGGCTGACTGTACGTGCATTCATTCTTTCTTTAAAAATTCTGAAAGTTAATCGAAAATTTCTTCATTTTCTCATTTTTAAAATTAGTCTGTCCCCTTAATTCTAACCATATCGTATTCCGTAAAAAGCATTCTAATTTTTTCTCTAGGTTATATATTATTGCATTTTATACGCTATGATAGTATACATATATTTAAATGATATATACCTCTTAGAAAAAAAAATGCATTTTTATTCTCTTAGATATACCTCATATCTGGTTAAACAATGTTTATTCGAAAACATTGTACGCGCCTTGCTTTCATAACACTTACTTTGCTGCTTATTTTCGGCCAATATACAATTACATTTACGGAAGAATAAAATTATTCTTCGAAAATTTTTGGAGGAATTGTTGGCCTGTACCAAGAGTGCTCCGAAATAAATTAGCAATGTTACTGATGATACCTCTGCATAAAACAGGTTTGGCTATTTATACCAGAAAACATGACGTATTGAAATTGAATAACATACATCATCTTTTAAGCATTTTAAAATTATTTACAGAGGTTGGGAATCGGGAAGACAGATAGACTTAAGGTAAACCGAAGTTATAGACGCTTTTCAATATTTTCCGGAAATTGTAAAATAATAATAATATCATAAAATAATTGTCACATGACATTGTCACATGCTATTCCAGAAATTTTCATATATTAGATGTACCGGAAAGTTCTGTCGTTTTGAATTAAAATACTGACATCGGAAATTTATCCTGGATAAAATTTAAGATTTTCTTAGGTAACTGATAAGATGGTTATTTGTAAAGTACCATGTAAACACTGTTAAACAAAAATTTCCGGTTTCAGTTTATTAATTCAAACCGACATAACTTTCCGGTACACCTAATACTTTCTGTTATGTATTTGATTATTTTTGTGGCCATGTAAACCAACCTTTTTTATTAATTATACTAATTTCTATAGAAAACACGTTTCTACGTACGTGAGTATTATATGTTAATTTAATTTTGTTGTGTTCGGTTCAAAGATATTAAAATATACTTTACAAAAACACCTCTCATTAAATGCTATGCAATGGACATCTTTCAGGCGTTCTTGTACTAAACCAATCATGTTATTTATACAATTTTATCAAAGAACATTCCATAGTAGATTCTCATCTACTATTTCCATCAATCTCAAGACATACTAAAGATATTTACTGACATTAGAATGCAGAAAGAGAGACAGATTGGAAAACTGAGGTAACAAACAATTTTCAACTTTTTTTGGAATGTGTTTTAAAAAGTGAGTGTTACTTTGCTCTGAATAACGAATTAAAACTATTTCAGATTAAAAAATTCAATATTGAGATAGTAAATTCAAGACGAATAAAATACGGTACTTTCTTGTTATCGGTACTTTCTTGTTATCAGGTAAAGTAAATAAAAAGCAAAATGCAATAAAATTTGGAAACTTATGTATTATCCTTTACAAATAAACTATGACAAATAAACTATCGACGATTTTGATGAATTTTAGCTGAAATTAATTTTTATAAATAAATAAATTTAAATTACATTTTCATAACTCAACTTGTATTATTTTGATAAAAACAGAGTTAATTTTTTATGATCATATTTGTTTTCATTATTGGCTGTTTATAACGACATTTAACCACAGTTTTTTATTTGGCGAACATAATAAATATGAAAATACGTTTAATTAAAAATATCGACCGAGAGGCGGGCAAAGTCCAACTAGTTTTCTTAAGATTCGTGCAATTTTTTTTCGTCACGAAAGATTTGCATGAATTATACGAAATAAATTGTTTCGAGATTTTCTACTTTAAGGTGTTTTATTAAAAAGTTTTTTATTTACTACATTTTAACACCTTTTTTTTTCAAAGGAAACCTATTGCAATTTTACATTAAAAAAAAAAAAAAAAAAAAAAAAAAAAGTTAAATAAAGTATTCCATGTATATCGGGTGTTCCATATTCAATATATATGACGACTATCCATTTTTGGTATTTCTAACTAACAATATGAAGTGTTATTAAGTGCGCTCTAACGTTAAGCGAACTAAACAGTGTTGCAAAATTTATGGACTTTTTTATTTAACTATCATCAATAATTTTGAGGAGAGTTATTTGATATACACACAGAGTTGCCAACATTTTAATTAATGTCGGAGCATGTGTAGCTCTGCCTTAAATTCATACCATTTTTTTCTTAAACAGGGTTCGTACGGGCCTTGATTTTTCCTGAGTCTCACACCAGTATGAAGCAATATAAAATTCACATTAATCGTATAGACTTTTTTTTTTTTTTTCTTTTAACGAAAATTGTTTTACAAAATTACTGGTATAAGACTCAGAAAAAAAAAAATTAGGTTCGTACAAATCCTGTTAAAGTGTATTTTATTTATTTATTTTTAATATGATTTAGATTGTGTTAGAAATTATTCAAAAAATAAAATAGTGTGAAATAAAGGCGAGACTAAAAACGCCCCGGAAAAAAAATAAAATGTTGGCAACTATGTACAGTAAGGAAGAGTAAAAAAAAAAAAAAAAAAAAAAAAACATTCGATGTAATTTTGTTGATAATCAATGCACAAAAGTGCAATAGCTATCTTTCGACTGGGAATTTTGAGTGCTTTTAGAAAATGAAGTAAAATTTTGAATTGGGGGTAGTCTGCATATTAAAACACACACCAACTTTGATTTTTGAATTATAATACCCTATTTTTATTTTATGTTTGAATTCCTGGAAAAGCGGCTATGCGAAGATGTATTTTGGTTGTATATTTTACTTTTTTTTTTTTTTTAATAGTTATAAGCGTTCAGATCTTGAATGTGCTAATAACAAATTCATATTTCAAACATTTATTAATATCTTCACAAAAAATACCTTAATCGATACAATTTATTTTTTACGAGATACAGCGAAAAAAAACACAAACATAATCCATTATCACTTTTGATTTTGAAAAATATTTTTAATTATGAAAAATATTAATTTATATTTCACCAAATTATGAATTATGGCATATATTAATTTTTACATAAAATGAATTCCAGTGCTGAAAAATATGGATGTGCAGATTTGCAGCTTATTGAAATTATTAGCTTTCGAGATATAAATAAATATTTCTCTTAGAGAGGCTTGGAGGGGGGGGGGGGGTATCTCTTATAAAATTTTGTACGAGCTAACGAAGAAAATCTTAAAAAATAACGGAGAAAATTAAACAAAATGTTTGTAATTTCTATTTACGGGTCAAACAGTATAAGGACAACGCCGAACGCGAAGAAATGAAACAAAAAGGATTATTTTCAGACATTAATGTTAGCAAACGAATTCTTATTTTCTAAAGAAAACAAGCCCCGCCTTTCATGGTTCTTCTAAAAGAATATAGGACAGAAAAAGTGACTATGCGTATTCGTATTTAATCCCTGATTTTGACAAAAATATAAATTGACAAGTGGCATTCGCTTCATCGATTACTGGTGATAAAATTTTAATTCTTTAAACTAACACTAGAAGGAAACAATGAATAGGCGGGGCTTACTGTTTAAAATGGTGAAATAAGTGGAACGTAAAAATTGTCAATTAAAAAAAAAAACAAATGGTACTGGATTGCAATGCAGACTTGTTAAATTGCGTCTTAGCTGCCGTCATTGTCAGAAGGTTAATCATTTAGTTCATATATTGCTTTATTTTTTCTATTTATTTATTTATTTAATTCTTTTTGTGGTGGGGAGGGGGAGAGGGGGGATTGTTATTTTAAGGCTACTTTAGTCTATAAAAATAACTTTTACAAACATATTTTAATAAAGAAACTAAATTTTCACAGAAAATATAAAACAAATCACACAGTTTCAAAGAGTTAAATTGACCAAAACTAGTAAGTACGATTCAAATTGTTTAGTGCTTACTTCATGATAACTTACAATAACTTACTGGAAAAGATTTAGTTTATTTATTGTTATGTATATATATATATATATATATATATATATAAATCATTTCAGTTCGCATATTATGTCACACCTACAAAATAAAGTGAAAGAAAATTAAAATTTTATTAGTGATCAGTATAGCCACGATGACACATTTAAGTTTAAATATATTGCATATTTTTCATAGAATGCTGTCTGACCAATCTAAAATGTATTCTCTAAAGAAGTCTTTAAATATATACGCATCCTTGTCAACATCCTAACTAACATTACGTAGTCTTGTTAGTCCCGCCCTTTTTCTCACATCAATAAATTTTTAGAGTAATATTCTGGTAATGCAATTACGATTAAATAAGCTAGAAAATACTCTAGAAATATACCGGTGTGAAAAATAAGGCGGAGCTAATAATTCTGCGGAATATTAATTAGTATGTTGGCAAGTATGTATATACGTATTTTTTTTAAACAAAATTAAGATAGCTAAGATATTGTAAAATTCGTTCCGTTTATTATTATTAAATTTTATAATACTTTGTTTCTTAAAATATTTCCGGTATGAAACAGTAAAATATGAAACGTCTCATTTTATTTTTTCATAATTTAATTTTTCTAGATTTACAGAAAAACCCCTAACACAATTTTGGTTATAACTCTATGAATACTAAAATAAAGTACAGTAAGACCCCGCTTAACGCTGTTTCATTTAGCGCTGTTTCGGTTTAGCGCTCTTTTATTTCCCCTGTGGTTTCCCCGAAATTGCTCGCAGCAGTACGGGGATTCCCTGAAATTGTGCGCGCGCTGTTTCGCATTACGCTCTACTTTGATGGAACGTATCCCACGCGTTAAGCGGGGTCTTACTGTATACAAACTGTATACTTTTATGCACTGCGAGACTCCCAGGAATTCAATTATGAAGTCAAAATTTGGTGTTGCTATTGAAAAAAACTAAAGTTGGGGCTCATTTCAATATATAGATGACCCCTAATTCAAAATTTGACATCATTTTCGAAAAGTGCGCTTAATTTCCGGTTGATTGATATTTATGAGATTTTTCTGCGTCAATTAACAACAAAATTACAGGGGTGAGTTGCTTTTTTTTTTTTTTTTTTTTTTCCCTCGACTGTACATAATGGGTAAATAACCTTAGAAGTTATGCAACTGTTACAGTTAAAATTTAGTGGTGGATATTGAAGAAAAAGAATCTCTAAAATTAACAGCACTGACCAGAGGAACGAAATTAGATAAATAGTACCGGTAAAGATTTAATTAACATATCCGGTGCATTTATCATAAATAAATATGTACATATTCTTTTAATTCTGTAACAGTGTTCATAACATCAATAATAAACATGCCTAAAGCAACTTTTTTAAAACAAATATATCGCAAGAAATCTATTCGCTGAAAAGAAATTATGTTTTCTTTAAATTCTAATACACTTTACCACAAACAAATCTATATTAGAAGGAGAATGTTTTTGAAAATAAATTTATGTCACAACACTGATAATGTTTTCAGCCACAATATTATCCAAATAAACCCGATGTTATCCTTTATTTCCTGAAAGGTGCCCTCGGGGGAGCGACGTTTCTTTTCCAGAGCTCAATCATTCTTCATTTTAGGAAAAAAGTTTGAAAAATTTATGGCGATAAATCCAATTAATTTCTGTAAGCTCTAAATATTCTTTTTCTCAGAAATATATAAGTTTTTTTTTTCTTTTTACGTATCTTTTTCCACATAAATTTATTTCTGCGAAACTCAGGGGAATAGAAGAATTGCGCTAAAAACCATGCAAAGAAATTTAAAAGATATTTTTGTGTCGTTCTGGAGAAAAAGCAAGGAAGGTTTTTAGGAACGTTATAGTTGTGTTGAAGTTAAAGTTTTTTTTTTTTTTTAGAATTACGTAAATAAAACAGAAATAAAAGATGAATGATAATTTTGAAGAGGAAATAACCAAGAGCGTTTTCGCGTGATTGTATGAGTTATTAAATACTAAACTAAAGTAAAAAGTAAATAGCACTAATTGTTACAGAATTTGGTAATAACAAGATTTTAAGTAATCATAATATTTGGTAAATTCAATTGAAAATTTTTAAGATATGTGTTTCTCTATTTAATATTGACAATTTCAATCACACCAAGCAAAGTAATCTCAAAATGATTTAGAGTACGAATGTTTTTACAGTGTCTTATATGTGTGGATAGACTTACATTAACAATAAACATATTTAATGTGAATACTAAAACATACTTATCCCTATTGGTTTAGGAAAAGGAATGACATCGTTATTTTATTTCAAGAAAGTTTTCATTCACTTAAGATTAAAAATTACGTAAAAAGATTATAAGGAGATTTGTTTATTGTATTAACCCTTATCGCTCGTATGTCCCTTCTGAGGGGACATTAAAAAATTGAGCCACGCCTTAAGGTGTTCCTCTGAAAATGAAATGTTATTTTATTAAAACGTATATTCTATAACCACATTTCTTGCGACCATGGAAGCCTCTGCGCAAGTACAGATTGAACGAGTCCAGTGTTAAAATAGGGGTGACTGAGAGAAAACAAGCGATAAGGGAACACCGAATAACTGAATGTTTGCCAAATAACTATCTCTCGGCCAATTTTGCATCCCTCCAAACTTCTGGACTCGACCTCACTGCTAGTCGTAGGAAACGTGGTCGCACTATAACTGTAGGCTACCTTTCGTTACCGGAAAATTTTAACAGAAAGATTTATTTTATTTAATGATGATGTAAAATAAAACATATTATTACAATTTTTCGGTAGCCAAAAGGTAATAAGTTGGAAACTATACGTGTGGTGTTTTAAAGGAACGGCAAAAGGCGTATCTTACTGTTCAAAATAGGAAAATATGCCCAGCG
The DNA here is from genome assembly GCA_963930645.1 of Salticus scenicus. NCBI lineage: Eukaryota > Metazoa > Arthropoda > Arachnida > Araneae > Salticidae > Salticus > Salticus scenicus. Next base: position 194,278,607 of record OZ005654.1, on the reverse strand, counting down.
AAAAGGGTTAATGCTTTAAACAATTTTGGAAAATGTGTATCAGAATATTTAAATTGATATACGTGAGCCTTTAAAAATATCAGAACAATTTTCCTATTTAGTATATCTAAAATGTGAAAAAAAAAAAAAAATCTATTTTTGACCAATATCTTTTTCAAACAAAAGCTGAATATTAAGTAAATAGTCTGGTGTGGCACTCTTACCCTGCGTTTTAATAGTATAAAGAAAGAGTGCAGATTAATGAGTAAGATAAAAACATATTAACATAATTCTGTTCAAACCCTCCTTTTAAATATAGTGAATACATTTATTTAAAAGTCAAGACTTTATTTTAACTTTCGCTAATAATGCACATACCCTAAGATCAACCGTTATAAAACTTGATTTTAATGTTCAGGGAAACTCTAAAAGCGTGATTGCACAAAAAACAAACACTAAAAATTTAACTTAAAAAATATTTTACTTACCGTATGAGAAATTAATTTTCATTCCCGAGAAGTTCTCTTTTACATGATAGCAGAGCTGCCAACCTAATCCAGCAAATTGTTTTTACCGCACTTTTTTCTACACCACTTAATTTTTAGAGTATTTGTTTTTTTAATTTATCGTAAATATATTTGAAGAGAATTACTCTAAAAATTAAGTGGTATAAAAAAAGAGGTGGTACTAAGAATTTGCAGGATTAGGTTGGCATCTCTGTGATAGAATATAGTAAAGCACTTCTGTTGATTTCATTCAATAGAAATGAATTCTCTTTTGCTTAGTTATTAGTAGACCTGTAAGTCATCTATAAATTATGTGCACACCACATCGTGCCCTTAAATATAGTCTTACAATAATAACACAAACACAAAAAGAAATTCATTTTCAGCAATTTCCAAGCATAGTCCCACTATAATCATATTCTTTTGTGTAGACCTGAAAAAATATAATGAATGATTTTCATATAATATTCTAAACAAAACTTGCTTTTATACATATAAAATATACATATTTAGTTTATTTGGTTTAGTGCAGCCTATAGATGTTATAAATTTTTCATTTGGTAACATATATTTTTATATTAGAATGTATAAAGAACGCAGGGGTCGTACTCGCCACTTGCAAAACACTTTAAAAAATGAGAAAATTTCTTTTTTTTTTTTCTTTTCTTTTTTTTTTTTTTTTTTTTCACCACTAATTTTATGCAGAAAATTTTTATTGTGTTTTTATAGTAATATGTTGGCAGAGTTCCCGACTTGTATAATTTATTCACGAGCATTTTTAGCTCCACCTTTTTTCCATACCAGAAATTTTAAAAATGATTTTCTTCTCATTTAAACGTTGTCACATATTAAATAGAAATAATCTACAAAGTTATGGTACGAAAAGAAGGCGGAGCTAAAAATGCTCGTGAATAAATTATAAAAGTTGGGAACTCTGTATGTTGGGTTTACATAGGATAGAGATTATTGTATGTAAACAGTGGTAGAAAAAAAGACGGGAATTTCTCATTCGTGACAGTGTCTTGAAAAAAAGGTGGAAGAGCGTCATTGTCATTGTATATATTTTTTAAACTTAATGACGACAATTACAGAACTAAAAAAAAAAAAAAAAAAAGTGGAGAATTTATTACCATTTACTCCACTGATTCCTTGATTACCATTTATTCTTAAAAATATGAAAGATCTGCATCAGTATAATATGTTAATATAGATGATTTTCCTGATGCATTTTTTGTAATAAAAGCATATCAAATTAAAGAGTTATAAGTTTTTTTAAACTTAAATAATGCATGTTTTATTTTTATTTTTTTCTCTTATATTATGTAAAGTTCTTTTAAACTACATTTAACGCCATTTTCAGATACAATAACATAATAATTAAGAAAAAAATATGTGGTAAATAGAATCCAAATGTATGAAATACATAAAAAAAAAACAAGTAATTACATAAAAAGTGCATATACGAACAAAAAAAGCAAAAAAAAAATTTTTTTTTTTTTTTCGTATTAACTAATTTTTAGGTTAACTTGTGTATCAAAATCTCTGTCCTATAACAAGAAAATTCAGAAAGTTTTACGAAAAAACGTGAACTAGTTTTTACTTATTGATTAAAATTGATTTCTTAATGAGGGATATTGCCGCAATGTTATTTTCTTTATAAAGTAATGAAAAATTACACTTAACAACATACAGATCTATTAATACGATAAATACTCTTACATATTTATAAATGGTGAGGTATATGTTATGCACATTGTAATAAATTTTATTTTACACATTACTTAATAGACAAAGACTTTTTAAATTAATAATAAATTGTTTATATCTCAAAAACTATAGAAATAAATAGTCTTGACATGCTATTCTTAAAATATGGTTACAACTTTGGGTATTAAAATTTTGGAGTTAAAATATGGGGAACTAGCAAAACTTTGAGTAAAAAAATATTGCTTGAGATAAGAATGAATTTTTAAAAGAGTTAAATAATATTCAAGTGTAGACAATATTAATGTAGATCGTCTATATTTTTCCTGAAAATTTTGTTTAATTGAAAAATATAAGGACAATTCTACATTTCATATCCCCGAGAATGATGACTATTTATCAAAGAGGACAATTCATAAATTAAAAAAAAAAAAAAAAAAAAAAAAAACTTTAAATTCTGCTAAACTTTAAAGAAAGAGCTTGTGTAGTTGCAATTTTCCGAACCCAATTTTTTTCCGAACTTTTAGAAACAGCGACACATTTACATTAGTAATTTCACAGAGCGTTACTCCCTAATTATTCTCGACTGACAAAGAGGCTTTTTTGAAATTCAAGAAGTTCCCTAACAATTTTCTTTCTCTTTAACACTGCAGGTGTGTTGGTGTTGGTGTTAGGGATTAAGGCCGATTGACAACACTGGGGTCATAGGCCTGAGGGGGAGTGCCTTCCGTGGAGGTCTTTCTAAGGGGTCCTAGCCCGTATTTACGCAAGTTTCGGAGGAAACCACGGAAAACTCCGAACGGCTAGGCCGACGAGCGCGACCGGGGATCGAACCCGGCACCTCACGTCTACTAGCTTTGAGCGCAGAACCGCTCGGCCGCTGGTGGGCATACACTGCAGGTAATATCTGGCAAAATAACATATTTCAATATAAATTACTTTAATAAGTCCGAACTTTTACTAAAGTGAAGTATAGAAACCTTTATATCTCTATTTATGACTAAAAAATTAATATTAAAGTCCTTTAAGCTTGAATCCTCTGAACATACTAATTCTTATGTTAAATATAATATACAGCGTAACCACAGTGCTTAGTGTGACCACCCTGTATATTATAGTTAATAAGTGGCCAGTAATCTGTACTGCGATCGAATAGCAATTATGACACCAAAATTTATAAGAAGATTATTGAACAAGGCGATGGATGAATGATTCCTCAAAAAATTATTATTTTTTTTAAGTTCAAAAATTTATCGATAGGGGAATAGGAGGCGCTGTTTTTCCGAGTAAAGCTTTTCTCGTAATTTATAATTTAAAATCGATGATTGCGCACTTATTTAGCACTGCCTTTGCCCCATTTATTATTTTGAAATTAGAGACACTGATCTAATTTTTCAGCGAGAAAAACTTTACTTAGAAAAACAGTGGTACAAATTCCGCAATAGGTGAATTTTGAAATTTATTTTATTATTATTTATTATTATTATTTTTATTTCTTCGAATTCCTTCATTACTCGTCTTGTTTAATCTTCGTAAGCAGTTCGTGGCTATTCTTGCAATTGGATCGCGCTACAGAACACAGTAGGCTTTTCAGTTTAATTATGGCCACCCTGTATATAAAACAAAAGGTTTCAAATTAGAAATAATTTTCATATTTGAAACCTTGTAATCAACAACATTAAAATAGCATCATCTACTGATTTTTAAAGCCTTTTTAAATAATTTTAACAGAATATACCATACTTAGAATCGCATCAGAAAAATTATAGTGCAATATTAGTAACACGTTGAACAATATTAACTTAATTAACATTAGTTAAAATTTATATTTAAAATATTAACGCCAGGTCTTTTTGAATATTAGTCTCAATCTACGGATTTTTACGATACCAGTTTTTCGATAGTTGGACATTTCTTGAAAAAATAATTGAATAATTTGAATGCGATGTTATAATTTGAAAAAAAAAAAAAAAAAAAAAAAAACTAATAGTCCTCCATACTAAATTAAATTCTGCTTTTGCTAGAATTTCATTTTTTTTTTTTTTTTTTTTAAGAAAAAGAAAAGAAAATTAATAGAATCAGTATCGAAAAAGTTTTTTTTTTTTTTTTTTTTTTTTTTTTTATAATTTTTAATTAGGAAATAAAAAGCGTGCGTGCAAAATTAAATAAAAAATAAGATTTATAGATGGACAATATTTAAGCTCGTGGACTCAGTTCAATGATATAATAAGAAAAAATGACAACATTAGTCTAATGAGACTAACTTTTATTTATTTATTTATTTATTTATTTTTTGGTATAGAAAAAAATATAGCGAAAATTTTTGTCGACGGTAGTTAGACAAATAGCTAAATTTTTCGCACGGGTGTGAAAGAGAATATGCAAATGAAAGTCCTATAAACTGCACAATTTTGCGATTAGAGCAGTTTATTTATTTATTTATTATTATTACTATTTACAATAAAGAGACAAAGTTAAAGATTGTTTTCATAACGTGATAAAAAAAAAAAAAAAAAATGTGTGTGATTAGGGTTATTTGTGCTGCATATTACATAAAGTACGGGGCTGTTATCGTGCCGTGTTTTTGAATTATTTTTCCCACCAGAAATTACGAATTATAATTTTGGTTAATGTCAATTGCTAAACTTTACTAGAAAACTATCAGTAATATCATTATTAAAAAATTTTGGTTGTAAAATCCGGGGTCACAAACACCCCTGTAATTATGCTGTAAGTTTGCACAACTTATATTTGTGTTCTACGGAAGATTCTCTTTCTACATAAACTGATGGCTGGAGGTAGTGCGCATAGTTTTGGCATTCATGTAGCCCAAATGGCCGGTATGACTTCTGTAATTGTGGCAAGGGCCAGAGGGGTATTGGCATTTTATTTTTCAGCTACCTGTTTAGTGATAATAATTTAAGTTATATTCGATTTCTATTATACACTGAAAAAGCACGCGGATGCAAGTAGAGCAAATAATGGCGTAAATATCAAGCGGAGACGTGAGGCTGTGGCTTACCGGAAATATTCCCGACTTTAGTTAAAAAACAAAAAAATCAAATAAACGAAAAAAAGTTTAATTAACGGTTGTGTTAATATATAAGTGTAAATATTTGCCTTTTTTGAGTGGCTAAAGAAAATACTCCCGACATTAGTAAAAAAAAAAAAAAAAAAAAAAATACAAGTTTAATTAACGGTTGTGTTAATATATAAGTGTAAATATTTGCCTTTTTTGAGGGGCTAAAGTTTTACAGCACAAAATTCTCGATCTCAATTTCCGTAAATTATTTTTCTGTTTCAGTGTAGAGAAAAGACTGTAAAAATCAAACTTTGAAAACCAAGGTATAAAATTTAGTCGAAAATTACTTTTTGTAATATATTATGAAGTAATGCGTATTTATCTACTCACATATTATAACTGGATGCATGTTTTTAAATACCATGTATGCAAAGTATTTCTCGTCAGAAATAAATTCGGTTGCAGAGATAACAAAAACAGCAACGTGAAAATATATTGAAAACGGTCTTAGAATCATCTGTGAAAACTAACACTTAGATTGTTACATTTCCTTCCTGTTCAATACTAAGGGATTTTTTTTCTCTTTATCAGATTACGAATAATACATAAATTTTACATCAATTCCAAACATTTAATATATAAATGAAAGTACTAATAGTCTTTAAGTGAAAAATTATAATATACTGCACCGTTTTAAGCTTCGCATGAAACACAATCACACACACACACACACACACACACATATATATATACATTCATTTCACATATGAAAATAGTTTTTAAAAAATCTGGAGTTACTCCACTCAACTTTCCGAACATTCAGTAATTAACAGTTTTGTAGATAAAGTAAAGGAAGAGGAGTTGTTAAAGAAACAAAAGAGAGGAAACCATAATAAAGTGTTTGAGTATTTTTCTCCATATATTACACGATGTTTTATTTAATGCTACTGAACTTTGAGCCCATAGATCATAATGATAAAGAATTTTTCGTTCTGTCCTTGTAAAAACCTATAAATGCTAGGTTCACCAAAATGCTTATAGTTAGTGCAACAGTGATTTATAATATTCATAAAAATTTTCGGCTCAATTGAATGAGGCGTTTAGATGCTATCGCACTTTTAAAAATTTGGTCCCATAGTCCATAATGATAAAGAATTTTTCTTTGTGTCCCTGTAAAAAAAAAAAGTGTGCTAGATTCACCAAAATCTATACAGCTGGTGCAACTGTGACCTATAACATCTGTAAAAATTTATTGCTCAGATTAATAAGGTGTTTAGACGCTACCAACTTTTAAAAATTTGGCCCCATAGGCGATAATGATAAAAAATTTTTCTTTGTGTACCTGTAAAAAAAAACTGCAAGTGCTAGATTCTCCAAAATCTATACAGATTGAGTATCTGTGACCTATAATATGTGTACAAATTTTTTGCTCAATTGAGTAAGGCGTTTAGATGCTATCGCACTTTTAAGATTTTGGTCCCACAGGCCATAATGATAAAGAATTTTTCTTTGTGTCCCTGTAAAAAAAGCTATAAGTGCTAGATTCACCAAAATCAATAGAGTTCGTACTATGGTGACTTAAAATATACGTACCAACTTTCAGCTTATTCGAACAAAGCGTTTAGACGCTTTTTTTTTTTTTTTTTAGCGTGTTCACATACACACATACATATATCATTGCAAAGATAGTGAAAACGGACTCAGGGGACCTCGAAACGTATAGGAACATCAGAATCTCAAATTCGGATTTTGACATAATTGCAATACTTTCCTCACTATAGTGTTCGGAAATTAACAACAATATTTCTGGTTGAATTAAATGCAAGATTAAAATTTTACTGCTAATATTTTTTAATTTCGCCAAAATATAGATAAATAAATAGATAAATAATTAATTAAACAACAACAACAACAACAACAACAAAAAAAAAAAAAAAAGAAAAAAAAAAAAAGAGATAAATAAATTATAAAAATAAAATAAAATTTATTTGTTTATTTATTTAGTTAGTTAGTTCCAATTTTATTTGTTATTACTTTAAATTTTTCTGCTTTGAAAAGAAAGTGAAAAATTTTCAACAGGTGAATGAAAAATATAGCTTCTACTGAATGTTTAAGGGGACTTGATACCTTTAACTATCAAGGAACGCCGTAGCGTTCCGCCCCGCCAAGCTAAAACAAACACCCTCCAAGCTAACACAAACATTAAGAGAAAAACAAATGAAATTTACAAAGTAGGAAAGTCAATGATAAACGCTACAAGTGTATATTATGTCGACATAGCATCTCGGACATTTCGACTACCTATATCTCAGCACCCTCATCCCCAAGACCTATGATTTTTTGCACAGACCAAGCATGCCCTTAAGATAAAACATACAAATTTGCATGTCGCTCCAAATTAAGGGGCCTGAGTTATATAAGTTTGAAAACCCGAAATTGGCCGGTTAGATTCTTCTTCTTGTAATTGTTAAAGCAAAGAATGTTGACGGCGATTGAGCCTAGAGTTTTACAGCTAATGAGCTGAAAATTTGCATGGTCATTCCTTCTGACCTGTACTAGCGCCTTTTGCAATCAAAACAAATTTTTGGTCAATATACGGGGTAGTTATTTTCAATTTTGTGATATTTAACCCAAAAATTTCGTGAATTCGTCAAGAGATGGCGCTCGTATTCAATGAATTTAATTTTGTCATTTAATAAGACATTAAACAGTAATAAATTCTGTTTTTATTTTTCTTTCTTTCATTCTTTCTTTACTTTTTTTTTACAAAAATGGATTGAAATAAAGTAAAAGGCACTTTTTCTTAAAGTTTTTACAAGAAACATGTTTATTAAAAAAAAAAAAAAAATGATAAATTTGGATTTTGTAATAAATAAATGCTTAAAGGACGCGCTAAACAGACTTTTAACAAAAGTAATGTTGCTGATTAAATAAAAGAGCGATTCGTTAACTTTATAAAATTACGGATGATGAAAGAATACATATAATTAAATTCCGATCATATATTATATACTAGAAATAAAATCATGGAAAAATTCAAATTTAACATTTTTGTGTTTCTATGAGTTTTGAGGTCTTCTGAATTCATTTTTCATTTTTTATAATAAAGAGGTATGCATATACGTGTATTAGTGAATACGAGAGCGTCTAAACGCTGCATTTGATATGTATGCTGGAGATGACCCACAACTAATGATTTTAATGATGTAGAACTCAGTTTTTTTTTTTTTTTTCACCACGTTTTTATTAACTTCGATTCTTGTTCGTTTGTTTGTTTTTCCAGTACAAATCTTGCAACCGATTTTTAACTAACTTCCCGACTAGCTAGACATTTGAAACTTTCAGGATAGCTCAGAACACGGTGACAATACATTTTTTAACACTTTTAGTCAACAACCCTACTGCCTTCGACAGCGTTTATATGATTCGACAGAAAAATTATTTTTAACTGATTTCCCGACTAGCTAGACATTTGAAACTTTCAGAATAATTCAGAACACGGTGAAAATGCATTTTTTAAATAATTTTAGCCAACTGTTTCGGATTACTGCTGCATTCGGCAGCGTTACCAGTACACATCTTGCAATCGCTTTTTAACTAACTTCCCGACTAGCTAGACATTTGAAACTTTCAGGATTGCTCAGAACACGGTGACAATACATTTTTACCAATTTGAAAATCATTTGAGGACAAATGTTCTCGAATTTACAAATTTGTTCTCAAATGTCCTCAAATTAAAGTACAATTTAACTCTGTCCTCAAATGACCTTTCAATTTGAGGACGCTGCGATGATTTGTCCTCAAATTGGGTTTAAAAAATTTGGTCGCCTTAGTTAAACCCAGTATCAATTTGAGTTTCATCAGAAAACGCAGCTTAAATAACAGCTGACAACATATAAATCACAGCACAAACGATACCATAGTCATGACATACAGAAATAGGCTGCAATTCAATGGTGACTTAGTCAAGCAAAACTTTCTATTCCGTAAAGTCTTAGCGAGAAACTCACCTCAGTGGTCGGAACGGGACTCCTTTTATAGCCTGCCATTAATCCTGAATTTTACAGTAACTTCCGTAATAATCGAGTTACAGTTTGGACAATGGGTCTATTGATAATAAAGGTTTTTTTTCACCAAGGTCGTCAAAATATTTGCCAGGTGCGATAAAGTGACAATCTCAATAAAGTGACGTCTTAGAAAGAAATTACATAAAAATAACTAGTACTATTTAGAAATCTGTAACACTATATTTACGTCTATGCATAACACGCACGATTTTTATTGATCTATTACACAAATATATTCATTATGCATACGTATTATATTTACAAAAGCACATACATAACCTCCAAAAAGAAGTGATATCTCATAAAAAAAAAAATACTATTGTAAAAGTCACCCCGCCCAGCAAAAACTCTTATCTTTCTTATGCATACCTATTATATTTATAAAAGCACAAACATAACCTGCAAAAAGAAGTGATATCTCATAAAAAACAATACTATAGTAAAAGTCACCCCGCCTAGCAAAAACTCTCACCTTTCTTAAGCAGCCAAAAAAAGGATTGATAGCAAATTTCGCCGATGCTATTGGATTCCGGGTACTCAATAGCGGCGGCGGAATTTGATATCAATCCCTTTTTTTTGGCTGCATAAGAAAGGTAAGAGTTTTTGCTGGACGGGGTGACCTTTTACAATAGTATTGTTTTTTATGAGATATTAGGTTTGTTCAGTAAAACGAATATTCAGGCAACGACCCAAGTAGCACAGGAACGTTCTGTGAACGTCTAATAACGGTTTCAATAGTTCAAACACCGTGTTTCGTGTCAAAAGAACGTTCTAAAACACGTTCAGAAATAGTATTATTTAGAACGTTCTGAAAATGTTTGATTTGTACCATCTATAAAACGTACAATTCTAGTTCTATATAGAACGTTCAAGTGTGACACCGTCATAACACGTTCTGTAACAGTGTAATTATAACGAATATGACAAAATGACTTTTTAGTACTATTGGTTGGGAAACTAGGTTAACCTTTAAAATTTTTGACTTCAGCTTTTGATTTTTTTACACGTTTTGTGGCGTGAGGAATCCGGAAGTCAAAAGGTTGGTATGGTATCTGTTAATGTGTATCGGCACCTATTAGTGTGATAGCCCGTTAGTTCATGTACACGATATCTCAAGAACAAATGATTGCAGAGAGATCGGACCAGTTTTAAAATATCACTTATGATATTGATAAGAATCTTATTGAGAGATTTGCAACATTCTAATTTAAAAACTTCGTAAGTTATTCGAAATTTATAATTTTTAGCATGATAGAGAATAGAGCATTTTTTACATTTTCAGTTTAACGTTTTGTTAGCACGTCAGTAAAGAATGCTTCCCAATAATCAGTAGCGGTGAGGTGAAAAAAAATTACAAAATTTTAAACTCATGGAAAAATTTTGTGGATTTTGTATTTCAGGAATCAATGTATGGAATTCGACCAAACTTGTTACAATATTAGATCTTGCCCTAAATTGGAGTTTATTTGAATTTCATTTGGGATATATCGCCCGATAGATTACGGTGCTATGCAATGAAACCCTCCATTTATGGGACGGCTATATCTCAGCTTCTATAGTGTACAAATGTATTAAACATGATATATTGGCATATATCATCATAACCTCTGCTAATACAATTTGGATGTATACATTGTCCAACAGGTGGCGTTGCTAATCTGCAATTTAATCATTTTAACGGAAAGGCAATATTTTAACTCTTGTGATTTAACAATAAATTTTGTGATACACTGAAGTTATAAGTGAAATCGATTTTATGTAAAGCTTTACTGGTCCATTTTGGATGCACATCGGCCAACAGGTGGTGTGGCTATGTTGCAATTTAATCTCATAACAGAAACGAAAAATCTCAACTTCTGTGATTTATAAATATTGTAAATTTGGTAAGTGAAATTAATATTACGTAAAACTCTACAGATTGCCTTTGGGTGCATATCGGACGACAGGTGGCACTGCCACGTTCCAATATTTTCCATTCACAGAAAGGCTATCTATCAGCTTCTGTAATATATATACTCACCAAACCTTCTGCGTGACATACATTTGATATATAATATTGATTCAATTTGGCTGTATAACGAGTAATAGTCAAACAGTTTTTTTTATTATTATTATCATTCATAGGACATTGTTTTTTCCCCTAGGAATAAGTATGCATGATCCCTGGGGGATGGGGGAAGGGTGGATAAAAATTTTCACTATAATTATCTTTCAAAAGAATTCGATATCACCTTTAAAACGAATAATTGAAACATCGTTTTCTGATGATTTAAAACAAATTTACCGTTTTTTTTTTTTTTTTTTTTTTTTCATTTGTAATAATAATAATAATAAACCCCTAGAAAAATACATTTTCTAAGATCTTCTATACAGCATAAAAATGATTGTCTTCTGTCATGAAAATCTATGCATTCCCCAGACCCAAAGTTTAGATACAAAAAGCTAATCACGGATGTTATTGAATAAGTAATATAGTGCTTTACGCGAGTTTCAAAGAAAATCACGGGAAAACTCCGAAAACCTAAGTCGACGAGCGTGACCAGGAATCGAAGCCAACACTTCCCGTTTGTAAGGTTCGAGAGTAGAACCTCGCGGTCTCTAACACTCATCGGGAAGTTACAGAATGAGTTTTTTTCTTCTTTTCTTTAAGCATAATTTTAAACTTTTATTATATTTTATTTATGATTCTATTTAAGTTTAAATGTTACTGATAAATTATCAATATTGATAATGTTGTTAAATCGTTACTCTGTTTGATTGTTCTTATTTTATTTTATTTATTTTCACTGAATATTTTATTCAATACTAAAATATACACTAAAACAAAATATGCTTTTCCGTTTAATTCGAGATTTTAAAATGGAAAAATAAAGTGATCTCATAAGTTTTTCAAATACTTTATAAAAATTTAAATAATTGTTTAACTCAGCTCCATTTTTCCTTAAAATATTGACCTCTACAGCTATAAATGCTTAATAAATTTATGTTTCAAACGTTGAACTTTGAAACATGATTATTCCGGATGTAACAAGGGAAGAGCAGATGAAACTGACATCTGTGGATTGCATTTATTTAATTCTCGCTGACCGTGCAAATTCAAAGGTCTTGCGAATGTCGTGCCGTTATGTGAAGCGGTAATTTTAAAACGTGTAATGTAATCTGCTTTGTTCAGTTTTCGCGTTATAATGACTTGGATAAGCTTTAGAAAAGGTAAAAATGTAATATTTTTAACCTGTAATAGTCTCTATTTTCTATTTATTAAAGTCTTATTTTAATATCAATTAAACAATCATTTTCATATCTGCGTAAGTTCTTAAGCCTAACATTTGATATACTTGTAAGTAGCATTGTATCGCAGAAAAAACTGCTCCTGTTACAGAAAACCGCTTAGAAATTATGGATTCATTTTATTAATTCAGTCTTCTGAGATGGAAATTGTTAAAATGACTATTTTTGGTTATTATGCTTCTTAATTAAGTGTAACATAAAGAATTTAAAAGATGAGAGCTAATTTTAAGTGAATGCCCTTCCAGACTGGTCATTATGTATTTTAAAATGCTAGTTGGAAGGGTGTTTTCTTGGAGAAATTCTTATGAAGAAAATGAGGAAGGTATGTAATTCTTTTTTTTTTCTTTTCTTTTTAAATTCTGAAGTATTTATTTAATGTTTATATGATAATATATATACAATCTAGGTTATGCAAATTGCATATTTTTAAAATAATATCCTAAGTTTCACCGACTTACAATTTTAAATATCTCTTTACTGTTATTTATTAAATAAAATATATGAAATTGTTTAACTGCATAATAAAACAAAGATTCAATTCAATTTTATTCCACATCTTTATAAAAAAAGATATTCTGCTTAAAAAAAAGGACGATTTACTATATTATTTATTAATACTAATAATATTTACATTTATCAATTATTTAATATGCCATGATAGCATAATTACATCAAATGAGGTAAAAATTACGTTGACTCAATTTAAAGAAATTTAAACATTTAAAAAATACCAATTACATTGCCATGTGGAATAAATTTAAATACCTGCAAACATCATTTTTGTAAACTGCTGCTGTAAACTGAAAATATGTATGCACACATGCACTGAAATTTAAAAAAATGAAGTATATTAAATATTTTAGAAAAATATTATGATTAAATATATATATATATGTATTTAAGTATTTGGACATTTTAAAAATTTCCTCCTTCTAACTAATTTTTAATTTTTTGTTTCAATTTCTTATTATTATAAATTAACAATATATTCTAAACTCAATTATATATTATTTTAGCGGTGTATTGGTACATTCATTTTTGAAATTATTTTTTATGTTGAAATATTAAAACTTTCTATAAACTTCAGCATTCAAATATATTTATAAACTATCCATGGACTTACAAAGTAGTACCCAGAAATGTTTAGAATATACAGGGTGCAAAGTCGAGAGCAGGCCTTTATTTGCGCAACAATTGGTCTCAAACGTCCTCCAATAATAAAACGTATTTTTAAAAAAAAATGTAAGAATTCATTATATGACATGTTTAAATTTAAAAAATCAATTTACTAAAAATCACAAAAACTGATAATTTTTATACAATTTTCATGACACTAATAGTGTAAGTTGAGTTCTAACCTAAAAAATATAACACAAAAAGTTTCACTTTTGTGCACCCAAAATTGTCTGAGATAGTTAGTTTCAAAATTTGGGATTATTTCGCATTTTCTCGGGCTTTATTAAAAAGTCAATGAAAAATTCTTTAATAAACCCAGGGAAAATGCAAACATAGTCCAATTAGGATTTTTAAACCGATCCCTTATTGAAGGCCGAAATATGTTAGAAAATCCAAACTTTAAATATCATGTTCCATTTTGGGAGAATAGAAATGAAACTGTTTGTTAGGATGAGTGTCAGTTTTCTAAATATGATTATAGGGATCTGGGACTATGTAAAAATTTAGTTTTTGCAATTTTGAAAAAATAGATATTTTAAATTTAAACATGTTATACCACAAATGCTCATATTCTTTAAAACATTTTGTAACTGAAACTATATATTTGCGACCAATAGTTGCGGAGATAAAGGTATTCTCGTCACAATGCTTTGCACACTGTATTTAAAAAAAAAAAAAAAAAAACACATATATATATATATATATATATATATATATATATATATATATATATATATATATATATATATATGTGTATATATATATATATATATATATATATATATGTATAAATGAATTTTTAATCTTAGTTAAAGCCAAGCAACAGATATAAGATCCCTGAAACCACATAGGTCAATGAGAAGAAAATTACAACAAATTTAAATAACCTGGGGAGACTGATTGTGATTTATTGAAACATTTATATTTTATTTATTGATTTTTATTTTATTTAACTTCAGTCTAATCTTAAATTTATTCCTATATTGTTAGTTGCAATTTTAATAATTTTGCCGGTGCGTAAAAACCACATGAAACTCAAATCAAAAGATACAAACAAGCAACGAGGAAATAAAAAATTAAGACAGCATTTTAAACATTTTTTGTAGGAAAAGCTTAGAATGGTAGAAAAAAAAAAAAAAAAAAAAAAAAAAACTCGTCAAGGGTGACCCTTTTCGTCGTTGAGCACCAATGTACGATTTCGTTCGTTAGCAGCTATAATAGCAAATTGCTAGCGGGCACCCTATCGTACAAGAAATTAATTGAAGTTAGAAATGAAGAATAAATTGGAATAAATTATTTACTTCAAGAAATCAGAGAATCAAACAGAAAACAACCATGAAAAACAAACATTAATCATAGGATGACGCATTCGGAATCACAAGGATTAAAACAAGCAAAATAAATCAAGAGTTTAGTTGTATATAGCAGATGAAGAATAATGATACAACACAGCAACAGGGATATAAATTACTTTTTTTTAAATTCAAATATTGTTTGAGAAATTTTAACATACTTACTATTCCTTTAATTTCAACGTATATGCATGAAAAATTCCATATTTTATGACTGTAATTCCCAAAAAGTGTCATAACGTGCCTATATCCCTTTAAAAAATTCCTTAAATTTTTGCATTTTTAAAAAATTTCTTTTTTCCCCTAATCTGAAGATAATGGCGTTATAGTATTAATTAAGAAACTTTGAATAAACACCATAAAATGCAAGAACTCGCAACTGCTACAAACAAAGCACGGCTGCTACAAACAAAGCGGCAACGCATTCCACACACTCAACGTGCTTGTTTGCAGCTCTCGTGCCTACAATGTTCGCCTGATGAAGGGTTGTGTCTTCTTTTGACCCGAAACAGTTGGTGCGAGTTCTCGCATTTTATGGTGTTTATTCAAAGTTTTGTAATTAATACTATAACTTCATTATCTACAGATTAGGGAAAAAAAAGAAATTTTTAAAAAATGCAAAAATTTAAGAAATTTTTTAAGGTATAAAGAGACGTTATGACACTTTTTGGGGAAAGCTGTCATAGAATAAGAATTTTTGATGCATATACGTTGAAATTAAAAGAATAGTAAGTATGTTAAAATTTCTCAAACATTATTTGAATTGAAAAAAAAAGTAATTCATATCCCTGTTCATGTGTTGTATCATTATTCGTCATCAGCTATGTAATTTTTACTTCTAAACGCTCGTACTGAGGGGATTTTTTTATAATGACGTCACATCTTTTTTTTTTTTTTTTTTTTTTTTTTTTAACTACACTATTTTAGAACGTTTACAGTACGTTTTCTGGAACGTTCTGAAAATGTGTATAACGTTTTGAAAACGTTCTAAAAACGTTTAGAACGTTCTGAGACCGTATACATAGAACGTTCTGAGAACGCTTCTATAACACCGATGGTGATAGTTACACGTTCATTGAACGTTCTCTGAACCGTACTATTGTACGTCTTCAAGATGGACAGATAGACGTCTATAACACGTTCAAAGTGAACGTTCTTAGAACGTGTTTGCAGAACAATTTTTGAACGTTCAGAGAACGTTTCGGTGCTGCTTGGGGATTCTGATGATTTTTGATACATGTTTTACAGATTTGAAATTTTTAAATTGCTTTTTCCCCGTTTGCTTTTCTTTATAAATTCACGATCTTCAACATGCGAAAACATGTGCACTATTAAAAAAAAAAAAAAGAAAAAAAAAACTTATAATTTTGTTTGGGTATTTAATAGAACCTACTTAAAATAATTAGGGATGAATTTTGCAATACCTTTAAAAGAAAAAAATACACTCCTGCTCAAAAGTTTAGCAAGGTTTGCAAACGGTGAGTTTTCTTGAATTTAAAAACTATCTCTCGATGAAATGTTTTCAAAAATTGGGTATTTAAAAATCAGTGTCTTCCTCGTGTTTTTCAGTGAAGATTGGTTTAAGAAAATATTTAGGCCTGTAGCAAATTCAGCAAAATCCATGATATTCATATTAATCCTGTATCATTATATGCACGAAATGATCTGTAAGTTTAGGATATGTCAATATAGACCCAGTACAATTTGTTGATGAATTTGTGTGATGATAGAATACAGAGTTATAAACGAAAATTATTCTCACTGCAGGTAAATTGAAAAAACACTTTTGAAACAATATACTGCAATCGGAACACAAATATCTTAAATACCTCATGACATATATGCATTTTTATGAAAAAGGTTTTCATTGCGCATGCGCGAAAGAGAAAAAAAGTTACATAGGTTGAAAGCTAAATATATTGGGCAACGTTTGTCAAAAGTTCATTTGAATAGAGTAAAAAGTAAGCAAATTTTCGGCAAAAGAACGATCTAGATTTTAGGTATTTTCCAAGAGTTGAAATTTCAAGAAGGGCTTTCACATGTTACTTAATTAATTTGAAGATCCAATTGTTTCAACCATGCTTCAAAAGTACTTATTTGTAAAATATAAGCTTGTAATTCTAATATATTTTTGTTTAATTACTGAGATTTTGAGATTAAAAGAGGTTTTTCACAAAAAAGTACTTTTGCAAAGTAGTTGAAATAATTAGATCTTAAAAGTAATTACGCGGCATGGGAAAAACACCTTATATCAAAATTATACCTCTGGGGGGCCACTGAAGCGGGGGACCATCCCCTTCATGTAGGACCAAAATTGTGGTGGCATGTCTCCGGAACATACTTAGGGGTGCGTCCCAGACCGTCGTCAATTATCCATAGCGCAGTAATGGTGCGACGTCAAACACAACTTACCTAATTATTTACCTACCTACAACCATGGATCATATTTTAATTTTCCCGTGTAAGAATATTAATTTTCGAAAAGTAGAGAAAAAAAAGTTGATATTTATTTATTTTCTTTTTTACATTCATGGTTTCGGGCCGCGGTACCCTAGTCTGTAAAGCGCCGAGCACGTAATTGCAAGATTGCCGATATGACACTTGAGCCGGCCAAAGGCCGTTGTGTATAATCGTGGCTGCTGCACATGAAATATGTCGTGACCGCAAAGTCTGCCAAGTTCCCACCCACACTATACCTCTTGGGATCACGAAAGCGGGGGGGGGGGGGATCCCTTCCAGGAAGGATCAAAATTGTGATGGCATGTGACCGGAACATCTCTAGTCCCAGACCGTCGCCAATTACCCATAGCGCAGTACTAATGCGGCGTTAAATCGAACCTAAGTACCTACCTACGTACAACCATGAATCATATTTTAATTTTCCCGTGTAAAATGACTTCATGACAGAAGAACAACGTCACTGGGACAAACTTTCTTCAAAATGGCAAATAGAGTACTTTCATAAATTTATCGTTTTTAGTTAATAACTTCTTTAATTAAAATGACAGAAATTTCTAAGCAGCTAAAATGTCTGCCTTGGAGTATTCGGAACACACTGATACCTCTTATGACGCGAAGGACCCTGCCTTCCGCTAGAAGATGCTGTCGCAGACAAAAAAAAAAAAGCCCGTGACAGTAACTTTATATATATATATATATATATATATGTATGTATGTATAATATTAGTAATAACGGTACTGCAGAAGTGTATTAGAAATAGATCGCATCATTTGACACAAACAGTCAAAAGTTTGAGTCTATAACCTGTTCCTGATAAACGAAATCCCTGAAAATGTTTACAAATTGTTATCAGTTTGAGTCTAAAATGTGAGTAAAACCAATTCGGCAGCCATGCATAAAAACGAATCTCTAGATTTTACACAGGTAGGTACATTTTTGCATCTGGAACCTGCCTTTGGTCAGATATATTCCAAAACGTACTGACATATTCTAATATCATCGATTATGAACTCCCGTGCAATATTTGAGCATATTAGTTTGCCAGAAGGGATTATAATCTGTTGCAAGATTCATCATAGGCAGAGAGAATTTTGATCTTAGGACCTAACTTAGTGAGACAGATTGCTGTAAATCATTAAAGTTGTATTATCATCGACTATGAAATGGGGAAAAAACCGATTCCGTAGTTGTGAAATAAAAATTGACTGCAAAATTTAACTCAGACAGAACAACTAAATTAACTTAAAGTGTGTAAAAATAAAAACCGGAAAAAAGTGTTAATATTATTAAATCAAATAACTGACAAAAAAGATATTTTATTCATGGCGTCATTTTTGGCTTTCTTGATACCTGAAACGTAAAAATATCGCAAAGGTTTGTCATACTGTTGGACTTTTTTACAAAATTCTTATTGCGCATGCGCAAATGTATTTTACTCATCTCTCTGAAACTAATCAAAATTTTGAGATAGTGGATACATGTAATTTTAGGTTGGGTACATGCCTAAACCCCGGGAAATACGTATTCTATTCCATCCAACTACTTTTAAACGATATCCGGACCAAAAAGAAAACGTTAGAGGCCTTCTCACACTGTCCACACATACACACTTAAAATAATCTAAATGCATTTTCAGCTTTCTTTATGGTTGATAGATAAATATATCGTAATAGCTTTATATTCTGTGTGCTTTATTGATAAAACACTTGTAGCGCATGCGAAAGCGTTTCCTTGGCCCTATATCTAACTCTTATATATATATATTAAATAGATATAATTTTAAATTGAGTACACATTAAACCCCTGCAGAGTGTCATTGGTATTAGTCAATTAATTTTTACTTGATACCCGAACAAAAATATATCATTACTAAAATACACACACAACCAACTATGCAACCACATACACACACAACCAACTATGCAACAACATACACACACAACCAACCATACAATCACATACACAGACAAAATATTCCGAATAAGCGTTTGGTTTCCCTGACGTCGTGAAGTTATCGCAACATGTTTCGATTTTGAGCATTTTATAGTGAAAAGTCTGACTTCAAATTATCGATACACATCTAATAATAATAATAATAATAATAATAATAATATATTTTTTGAAGATATCTATATTTTAATAACTTTGTCCCATGTAATTTAAATATTAATCACACGTAACTTTTAATGCGTACTAGAATGTTTATTTAAAAAAAAAATCCTGAATGTTCGGGTTTTGTGGCTTTCAATCAATAAGATATATTCAATATTTCTTTTTCCTTTTTCTGGAAATATGTTTATAATATGGGTTGGTTCTTTTTCAAATATTAAATTTTACTGTTTTGAAGATACATGACATAAAAATGAGAAAATGCTTCCTCTGTTTTGTTTGTAGTATGATTTATAGTAAATAAAAATGTTTTGGTTCAAAGATAAGGGCTGCTTTTCTTTAAGATTACTTTTTTATATTTCAGTTTCAAAATTTTTAGAATACATCAAAATATTTTCAACCATGTGCAGATAATAAGTTTTAAAACGTCAAAATATCATATCATCTGACAAAAATAGTAGGGAAAAAACAGAATAAACATTATGTTTAATTACGAATATTTTGTTGAGGTTTATACATACATAAAGGAAAATTCAAACATAAATAAATACATTTAAACTAGGAAGCAGCTTCTAAAGACAAGCAAAAAAGAAAAAAAAAAAACACATTAGATAAATGATATACAATTAACACGTTCACGCCGGCGCGGGCCACCGGTGGTTCACAGCAAAATTATCCGAACACTAGCAATAATCCTTGTCTAAAAAAAGTACACTTAATACTACTTTGTTAAATAAATCTTGTCGAATAATGATCTTCGTCAGTATAAGAACATGATTCGACAAGGATTTACTGAACAAAACAGTTTTAAGTATACTTTTTTGATATCCGAATTATTGGCTAGTGCTCAGATACTTTTGAGAAGAATGCGGCGGTGTGAACGTGTTAAAGCATAATTTTTGTTAATAAATTTGGTACATTTTTTCGTGTCTGTGTTTCAAAGAAGAATTTTATGAAAACAAGTTTTCACACAAAACAATATTGCTCTTTCTAAAAAAACAAATGTATATAGTTTATTGAATGAATTATGAGATTACATAATTTTAGAAGTATTTAGAATATTTGTGAAAAGTTTGAAGAAAGATTATTTATTTAAGACATTAAATAGATACTATTTAATGGATAAAAGTGATATCATTTTCAATAATACCAGGTGTCCGAATCAAATGTACCTATTTTGAACTGTCGATTAGAACAAAGTTTTAGCGCTACGAGGGCGATATTAGCCAAATGTGGGAGCTGAATCCGTAGAGTTTGGCGACAGTATTTTTTTTCTTGCGTCTGACGCACCTGCACTTTTGCTGAGCCGACAAACGGAAAAAATAACATCACCGCAAGAGAAGTCTAAAGTTGTTTGCTCTGTGGTATGCAGAACACAAATCCGTAGTAAAAATATAAAGAAGGTTTCGAAGAGTTTATAAAAGAAATCCACCCCACGCTAAGAGGAGAAAAAAGTGGCACGAAACGTTTCTTGAAATTGGGAAGTGTACAGAAAAGATCCGGATGTGATCGCCGTTCACTTTGTGATGCACGTGTAGAAAGGGTTCGAGAAGCTTTCGTTCGGAGGCCTCGACAGTCGATCAGGCTGACGGCTTCTGTATTATCTCTACCACGATCAACTATTGATAATACGTTACATCGAAAACTGAGGATGCATGCGTATAAAATACAGATTGTGCAGAAACTGCAACCAAATGATGGGCCGCAGCGTGCAGCATTTGCTGTGGAGATGTTATCTCGCATCGAAAACGAACACGATTTTCTAAACCGCATCTTTTTTTCAGATGAAGCTACATTTCATGTTAGAAACGTCGTGAATAGGCACAAGTGGCTCTGAAAATCCCCATTCAGTACACGAATTAAAAAAGAGCAGCCCAAAAATCAATGTCTGGTGTGCTCTATCACATGATACAGTCATGGAACCATTTTTCTTTGCTGAGGATTCTGTGACGGCGAACATTTACCTGGGTATGTTACAAATTCACGTAATACCCCATATGCAGAATTTACAATCCACTATTATCTTCCAACAAGATGGGACCCCTCCTCATTGGGACAAGCATGTTCGCGCATGTTTAGATAAAGCTTTCCTTAACCCATGGATAGGACTCGGTGGTCCAATTGCCTGGCCACCAAGATCTCCCGACGTGACTCATCTAGATTTTTTCTTTTGGGGCTACGTGAAAGACAATGTCTACTACAGGAACATCCGTGATATGGAAGACCTTCTTGCCTCCATTACCGCGGCTATTGCTACTGTGACTCCAGAAATGCTATACCGGACATGGCTGCAACTGGACTACCGGCTGGACATTCTTAGGGCCACTAAGGGAGATCACGTTGAAGTGTACTGATTGTTTAATAAAAACTTTGTGAGTATTGGTATCTAATTTTACAGTTTTCTTATGCTTTTAAATTCTCTCTTAAGTGCAGCGACCTCTCCAAATAAAGTACATTTGATTCTCTTATTATATCGATTCTCTAATCATTTCACCCATAGTAACAACATCTATTTACAAAAAAAAAAAAGAATTTCACAACGGAGTTGTAGCTGTAATGTTCTGGTTCTAGTACTCTTACAAGAAACAATTTTTTTTATGATGGTGTTAAGCTGTATCTTTACATAAATGTGCCATTATATTTTATGCTAAAGATAATTCACCTATTTTTTCGCCTTTAATTATCCTCCTAATCTAAAGTTAAGTCAAATTACTTTTAATAAAAAATTAATTATTTTTTATCTAAAAATTCTTTTTAACGGCAATAAAATTTATACTGATATATATAAAAAAAGACAAGATTTTAGCTTTCAGGTAAACTTGTTTACTCATTTCAACTCTTATGTAAATCCCTCGGTGTAGAGAAACATTGTCATTAACCACTTGTTTCGCATGAATAATTTACGCTCTTCAAAATATAAAAACAAGAGAATTAATAAACTTATCAATGCTACAGTTAAAATGAGATTTCCCAAAAATTTGTTTCTTCAATTATATATGGGTTCAGTAACTTTATCTCTGTCATATCTCTCTCACACTCTCTTATACACATTATACCCATCTGTGGATGGCCAAATGTTTCATTAAGGAGGTTCGATGGTGCTATTATTCTGTTTGGGTAGGTGGGACGTTGAGAATAAGATATAAAAAAAATTGAAAGCATGTTACATTTACTAACTTTGAATTATATATATATATATATATATTCCCCTTCACTTGTAAATTTTTATTTCTTCATTATTGTGTTGTTAACTATGATTTTAAGTGAAATAATAAGAATCATAATTACGATTGATAGTTATTTAAAAATTTAGTTTATCAAAAATAATATAAGTAAATGAAGCGTGAGTGTAAAGACTTTTAATAATTTTAATTAAAGTTAATTAATGAAAATAAATAATAGTGCCAGCTGTAGGAATGAACGAGCCCGCGAGTAAAATATTTGCTGAGAATATATATATATATATATATATATATATATATATATATATACATGAATGTATAATTTCACATCAAAGTAGATTAATAACAAGGAAAATTAACAATGCATATTTTTATTGGAATACATTTAGTAATAATAAAAAATACTGAATGGATAAAAAAGTAATATTTTTAAATTTGTGTTAAAATTTACTTTGTTTTTAAATAGAATTGCCAAATAAAGTGCAACTGTTTTCGAACTAAGGAAAAAATGGACATTTGTGAAAAAAAAAAAATATTATAGATGAGCATTATTAATCAATATTAAATCAAAACCTTACATATATAAACTTTAAATTTATTAATAAATGTCACTTATATATTATAAATAATACACTCATTTAAATCATGTAAAGTAAATAAATAAGTAAATATATAAATAAATAATAGTGTGTATGTGTGTCTGTATGTGTATATTTTTCATGTAATTTAGATTCTATACTAACGAAACTCATCATTACATGTAGTTAATAACTCATGCCAGCACTCGCTATAATTTTTTTTTATACATATACGAAAAGAAATTTATATCCAACTTGGGACGAACTTATGAAAAAAAAAAAATTTTTTTTCGGTTATAGAAGAACGTAATTAATAGATATTAAATAAAAAACTTACATATATATGCTTTAAATGAATTAATACATATTACGTATTTTTTATAAATACACTGTTTTAAATCATGTGAAATATATATATATGTGTGTATTTGTCATATAATTTGGATACTGAATTCCACACCCGCATCATTACATATAGTTAATAACCCGTGTCAGCCCACGCTATAAAAATGTTTTTATACATATACGAAAAGAAATTTATATCCAACTTGGAAAGAACAATCACAACCTGAGATTCGTCTTTAAATGAAAAGGAACGAGGAATATCCACCAGAGTAATCTCTTGGGGATTTCAGGAGTAACTCTATTCCTTATGTAGAAACCTTACCCGCAACCTACTCTTTTAATGCATTCCTATTTATCATGAAAGACTCTTAAGGGATATCGACTTCATTCTATGTAAAAGCAATCAAGAGCGCTCTTCAAATGGATTTTGAGAGTGTTAAGAATTTAAATAAAGTTATTCTTAATTACTAATTTTTTAGTAATATATAATGACATTTCAAGAAAGATGTCATCAGATGTGTTAAAACATAACCTTGTTTTATCTTTAGAATTTTTTTCTTTCAACTATAATATATAATTGGATCATAACCTGCTATCTCATTATGAAGCGTAAAATTTTTAGTACGCGCCTTTTTTTCACACCAGTCATTTTTTAGAATAATTTTATTCTTATTTAATCGTACCAATATTTGGAGAGAATTACTCTAAAGATAAAATGGTGTATAGATTTTTATAGTAATTCTCTTTACATACATGTACGAGGAAATAAGAAGAAATGTATTCTAAAAAAACACGCGCGAAGAAATAAAAAAGGGGGATTTTTAATTAGGATATTGGTAGCTCCTTAAAAAATAACACGTTAATACTAAGATATTAAAATTAAATCATTTGTTGTTGGATTAAAACGTAAAAAATAATATTTCACTGTTCTTTTTCTTTTATTAAATCTATCACTAATTTTCATTTCTTGTTTAGTAAATGTCATTAATATTACAACAATCGTTTTTAAGGTTCTTATTTCATAAACGTTCTGTATTAATTATAATTTCTGTCTGGAATATTATCTTGTTTCTACAAAACAGCGCTCGTTCCTATTTTATTCGCCTATTAAAAATTCATAATTTTTTATTACTTCTTGAATCAACTTCCCGAAATGTTTGAAAAGTATAGTGTTTGATTAATTTCTACATCTTTCAACACCAGATTTTCGGGCATTTTACTGCATGTTGTTATCTGTTTTACACATTACTTTTAAATTATTTATTGAAAATGGACTTTTCTGTCAATGGTTTATTCTGTTTTCGCATAAAAATATTGTTATATACAGAAAAAAAATTGTAAAATTTATGTATTTTTTACTACTGCTGTAACATTTAGTAACGACTTTTCTTTAAATTTTTATTGTTATTTTTATAATTTTCGATACTACTACTAGTAATAATATAACTAGTTTTTTTTTTTTTTTTTTTTTCACAAAAATCTAGCTAAATTATTCTTTATAAATAAGAAATATCTTATTGAAAAATAAGATTTTTCTTTTATGAATTTTTACATTTACGATATAATGCTGATATTGATGCCAAAATTTGCCATCTAAGACATTTTATGCAAATTTTATAAATGCAAATAATTTATAAATCTAATGTTTTATACGGATGGTCCAGAAACAAATCTGTGTAACATAAAAAAAATTTGAAACAGAGAAAATAAAGGTTTTTTTTTTTTTTTTTTTTTAAGAACTACCAGGTTTTGCCAGTTTCGCTGACCACTACATTTAAATGAGTTCTCAAAATCCCATATCATTATTCAATAAAATCTCAAAAATAAATAAATAAATAAATGAAAAAAAAAATCACGAAATCAGTCGAAACCTAAGTCAATGTTTCCGCTGCGTTCCGGTTTTCCTGCTCGCAATATGATGATTCGAAGTAACCACCGCCTACCGCAACGACTTACCCACTTTTTAACCCCCCCCCCCTTTCCTGCAGGTAAGTTAGAAGTTTCGCGAAATCCCACTAATGAGCAAACTGCGTGCACTTAATCAAAACCCACATATCAAAATTCGCCATTTTAGGGTGAAGCGGATTTATCCTTGAAAAAGTGTTTTTTGCCCCGTCCGCCCCAAGGGGCTGGGTAATTTCGAATTTACTCTTAAGAGTACGTATTGTATACACATGACGAACCGACACATAAAAAAAAAACTTTAAGAAATAATTTGGAGCAGAGTTATGTTTGAAAACGTGTGTTTGCCAGCGTTCTTAAAGATTGGGAAGTGCGTGTGTGTGTGTGAGGAGGGGGGGGGGATTGGCTAAATCTAATTATATTACCAATTGGATAGTATAACCCCCCATAAATCAAAATCGTTTTGCAAAATCTCTTTGTGGTGTGTGTATTAAATACGCATAACCAATCGAGACATAAAAAAACGTTTTCCTGAAATATTTTGGAGCAGAGTTAGACTTGAAAACGTGTCCCTCTCTCCACACGCCTTTAAAAATAAAAAATTCCAAAACCGCAGTGTTTTTTTAGTCAAATCTAGTTACCGCATGTGCAATATCTTCACTGTGAAGTAATTTGGAACCGAGTCATGCTTACAAATGTGTTTTTGCCTTCTTTTTTCCAAGGAGAAAACGGGGAGAATTTTGTAAAACTTGATAAATATAATTTACGTTAGTTACAGGTTTAAATTCCTTTCTAATATCATTGGATTCATCTCGCCGTTCTAACGTAATATCCGAACAAAAAAAGTGTGACAAAATTACAGACACAACGACAAATACACACACACTGAAAATTTTCTGAAGTCATTTTTGGCTTTCACGATGTCTGAAACATGAAGATATCGCAAAATGTTTTGATTCTAAGAAATTTACAAACAAAACCCGATTTTATTAATATAGATTACAAAACAAAGTCATTAGTTCAGTGTGCATTGAGAGTACTTGCCATCTGGCAGATAAATATAAAACTCACACGCTTTTTTATGACTACAAAATAATTATTAACTTTCTATCATTCAAAACAGACAAGTGATTTTTTATATTATTTGTTTATTTATTTATTTTTTACTTGATCTGATTGGCTTTTGAATCATCGATATAAACGGACGATTTAAACTATCCCTAATAGTATTTGCTTAAATGATTTTATAATAATATTTATTAGTACAGTCAGAACCCCCCCCCCCCCCCCCACACACACACACAACTATTTTTTCAGTAAATTATCGTAGAAACATGCGGCTGGTACTTATCGATCTGTAATAACGTCTAGTTTTTAATGGTATAGTTAGATTTTGCTTAAGGAGTCATCTACATATTAAAACAGGCATAAAATTCCCCCTGACAAAAAAATCCTAGACAGCGACATGGTATCATGGACCATGTCCATGATACCATGTCGCTTGAACAACAGAATACAAACATATAGGGGAGACCCGTGTACCTAGGGCCGCTTTTTTTCATTGCCCAAAAACAGAGCCCTTGACCTGTTTAAAATTATCAAACTGATATGTACATACCTTTAGAACTAATTACTTCCAATTGGGATTAATATAAATACCCAAAATAATAAATTCCGACAAATAGAAGGTTTTTAAAAAAACTTCACTCGAGGCCCTAGGTACAACATCCTCAATGTACCTGGGACCGACCTCATTGTACCTAGGGCCATTCTCTCATATTTAGATTTCACTTTGTAACGAATAGAAAATAAGCATATAAACAGGTATTTTATAAAATAAATAATATCAAGTAATATATTTATTTATCATATAATAATTATCATGTGGTTGCCTTAATTTAAAACCCGAAATTTTTCACTTTTTTTTTTTTTTTTTTTTTTTTTTCCTTTGGGATATTCTAACAGAAAGTTTTTCTTCTTCGATTTCTTTCTTTTTCTGGAGTGTTTCTTGGATTTCTAGATCTCTCTGGTTTTCAGTCACATCTTTTTTCTTTGATGTGGAAGGTTTTCTTTAGGTTCGTACCTGTTAAAGCATGACACTCGAAAACGTGTTAGAAGTTCAAGGCTTCGAAATTTTAACAAGACACGAAACAGGGACATCCAGTTCTATCATTGTTAATTCACTTTCTTCCTGGAAAATCTTTTTTTATTTATTTATTTATTTTTAATTTATTTTTTAATTTATTTAGGTATCTTGTCTTTCAATCACATTCGAGCTTAAATATTCCTCCTCAGTGAATGTATTTTATTCACTGGCCATATGCCGGATACACGAAAGCCTGATAGAATGTTTACAGGAGTAAAGGCCGACGGATAGGACTTGCCAACATTTTCAGCAACGTCGTATATAGTGATTGGTTTACCAGGGTTTGCCAGCATTCAATTACTATAGGCTGTACTGTGATTCTTAACACTTTCGCGACCGCTGATGTAGATGTAAATACACGTCATTTGAAAATATGAAACTCCACCCACGTGCGTTTCTTTTGTAATTTGTATGTTATTTGTTTCCAAAAAATATACACAATATTCATATTTGTACAATCAGTATACTATCGATGCAAATACTTTGATTAGAGAAAGGATGATTATAATGCATATCCATTTGTAATATAAATGTGAATATGTAAATTTTTGTTTTGAAAAATTGTAACTTATGAGAAAAACGCCCACAGGCGGACCTTACTGTCTATAAGACAAAAACATGCGGTTGCGAAAGTGTTGAAAGGTCCAAACACACTGGCCCTAGGTACAAGGCAGCTATGTGGCCCTAGGTAGAAATTTTGGTAACTTCATTCAAAATGCCTTCCACTAAAAAATCCACATGCAGAGAAGATTAAATAAATATCTCATTTATTACTCAATATAACTACCAAAATTATACACTAGAAATGAAAGAAAAATATTTAACTTGCCTTTTTAAAATAGCAAATGAGATGAGCCGCAAAGTTTTACTTCAAACCATGTAAATTCGTTTTGTACATGTAACTTGTCAAAACTTTCTCCTCAAAAGTTCCAAAGCAGTTGTAAAAGTAGCAACTGGTGTTGTTACTCGCCCAATTGTGTATTAAAACTTAAAATTAAATATTATTCAAATAAAGTGGGGTGGCCCTAGGTACACGAGTCTCCCCTATATATATAGAATCTCCGGATACTGTTAGAGCGACATGGCATCATGGACCTGGTCTAGGATTTTTTGGTCCAGGAAGATATGAAACAACAAACAAACACACACATATATATATAACCTTATAGTCGTATCTACGCGTTATTGAAATACAAACAATATACTGAATTTTGTCTATTTTCATATGTTCACAAAAGAAATATAACACTTGTGTGTCTATAAACACGCATAAATCACAGAATATATTAAATAGGACATATTTGCTAAACTAAAATAGTAGTTTCCCATTACATTTACAGCTACGTTACAGATTAAGTGTTAATGTTTACATAAAGATGTGATATATTAATATTATGTATCAGATGAATACTACAATTTTATTTCTTAACACAACTTATTTTATATCGAAGCAACCATTTTATACAAAAATTAAATTTGGGGTTACTGAAACAATAAATTGATACTTCAGAAATTTATTGATGTTGAAAAAGAAAAATGCAGTTTTTATTTAGCATATATGCCAATATTTTAATCTATTCCGGAGTAGAATACAATTAGCCCTGGTTTTATTTCGCACCATTTTATTTTTAGAAAAGTTTTCTCCAGTATATAACGTTGATAAAATAAGAATAAATTATCCCTAAAAAATAAGTGGTATGAAAAAGAAAAAGGGGCTAAAAATACTCCGGAATAAATTAATATGTTGGCATCTAATCATTTAGCAACCATGCATTGCCTTCGAGTTGTACATGAGTCAATTGTAGTTACAAATGAAATTTATAAAATCCACCCATGTGCGAGTTTATTGTTAAAAATAACTAAAACAGAATTGCAAACTTTTATTGTTTATTCCCGATCATTGTTAGCCCCGCCTCTTTTTCATACCAGAAATTTGAAGAGTAATTTTCTTTTTATTTAATCGTTATCACATATTAGAAATAAATTTTGCAGAAAAGTTCTGGTGGGAAAAGAAGGCTGGGCTAAAAATGCTCCGGAAAAAATTGAAAATGTTGGCAACTCTGCTAAAACCATCCATTTCTTAATGGGTTAAAAATAAATTTGCGGACAAAAATTCCTGTGCAATTTTCAACCCTCATGATGGGACCTACCTCCCCTAAAAAATTGTACGGTAGTCTTTGAATCACCCTCTGTATTATGTCCATAATAAATATTGACTATAAGAAATATGTATATATATATATATATATATATATATATATATATATATATATTTCAGTATTTTGTAATTTTTGTGAATTAAAAGAAATCCCCTTCAAAAATACTATAAACTTTTACTAAAATAATTTGTTATAGAAATTTGTTTTTTGTTATTCTGATTTTTAAAGATAATTTTAAATAACTGTGTTTTTTTATTTATTCAAAAACATATACTCATATATTGTAATGGGTGAACATGTTTGATTTACGATGTTAATTTTGTTAAACCTTAAAGTTAAAAATTAACTTTTAATTTTTATAATATTTTTTGAATATAACAGTATTTTGCATGAAAGTGATTGGCTATATTATATATATATATATATATATGTGTGTGTGTGTGTGTGTGTGTGTGTGTGTATTTATATATGTATAGATAGTTAGATATAGATATAGATTTTTTTTATATAATTTTATATCAATATAATTCCTCTGCGTTTTTTAAACAATTTTCGTGTTATTGAAAACAAATCATTGAGTATAGGACCAATAACTGCCACTTTAAATTGTGTTAAAGTTTAAATACCATTAACCTATTTTATTGCTGAATAAAAATCGATGATACATCGATTTTCAAGAATATTACAGCTTGAAGAATATGAAATCGATATTGAGGTGGGATTTGGGAGTCAAAATGTCAGGGCGTATCAAATTTCCCTGTTGACGATAAAATCACGTCGTTGATGATTTTAGTTATTTTTAGTATATATATCAGTAATAACTCACTCAGCTATTTAAATAAATATATTAATATGAGATAAGGGTAATAATCTGACTTTACGATATTTTGAATATTAATATTTTGAACAAAAAAAGTAAAATATTAAATAAGATTTTGAAAGTTCCAGTAAGATATTGTGGACAAAAATAGTATAAACGGAAATTATTCTCAGTCAGCTATGCCAAGAAAAGAGTGTTTCAATTATTGTATAAATGAATTCTATTTTATCTTATTTTCTATTATTTCTAATAGAATAGTTATTATAAGAAATATTTTAAATTTTCCTGTATTATATTTTTACATTAATATTATATATCTCTATTATAATAAAAATATGCTTATAGAAAAATATATAGATATGATTTAAACACATTTAAAATGTATTAATAGAATAAATTTATTACTAATGTAGAAATATTGTTTAAATTTCATAATTAGTTTTAAAGGGATTATATTGGTATTATTATTATTATTATTTATATTGTTATTGTTGTTGTTGCTGCTTCTACTAATTTCATTGTTATTCTTATTTAATAGTATAATGGATTTCTTTTATTAAGATATAAAAAACATACTATAAACTTTATTCCAGATGGAGAAAAAAATTGCTTGATAAATTTTAAAGAAATAATTAAAAATTCGTTTGTATATTTGGACTAATATGAGATTAGTTAGCATAGTAAACAAAATATGCTTTTAGAATGTACTTGCTTTCCTACATTGCTTTCCTGCATTTTTTTTTAAATTTCTATAGAATTTTCTTGTTTAAATATTTCCAATGTTGTTACTTTAATTTTAACAATAATGTAGATATTTAGATAAAGTTTGAATAAGGCTTAAAAGAATATTGTAAAATATATTTGTAATTACCATTGCAGCCAGCATCCTAATTAGTATTCTGTGGTTTTTTTTTTTTTCTTTTTTTTTCGTTTTTAGAGCATAATTCAATTTCCCTGTTGACGATAAAATCACGTCGTTGATGATTTTAATTATTTTTAGTATATATATCAGTAACACATATATATCAGTATATCAGTAAATCAGTAATATCTGTATAGTAATATACTGTATTTAGTATATTACTATACTGAAGTATCAGTATCAGTATAGTAATATCAGTAATACTATAGTAAAACCACTAAATTTTGTTTACTTGTTTGCAGCTTAATAGGACAACTTCTTCTTCTTACTTAATAGAAAGAAATGGGAGGAGACTAACAGTGAAATGTTACGCCTTTTTTTAATTGTATAAGATTACACCAAACTTTTGTGGCAGCTACTCTGCCTAGAATTTTATTTTAATGATACGCATTTTCTTTTGCAAGCACATTATTATTTGCATTAATATTTACTATCGCAAATACTTTTTTGCGATGACATGCCTCTATAATTTCTAAAATATTCAAATTTTGCTGCTTATGAATTTAAGAATCTAACTAAATTTCTGTTTCTTTCATTACTTTTCGTTATATGTTGTTTTTCGAAAACTCAGTCTGAACTTCAAACAGGCCTCTCAACATTTCTTACTTACGTTTTATCATATTGTCATCCGTATCGTCAAAAAGAGATTTACTTGAATGTGACTTTAATGTTAAATATTATGTATAATACTTTTTTTTTTCCTTTAGAAGAAAAAAAAACAGTGGTGACAATTTAATAAAATGAACATAAATTTATAGAAACGCTGCGAGGCCCTGCTTCAGTTGCAAATATATTTTTTTTTTCCATTTACTTTAACATTCTAAATCAGTGTTAAGTTCTTACATATTGCTATTAAGAAAAAAAAATAACTTATAAATGTTTCTCGCTGAGATGCTTTCAGACTTCCTAAATATTTTAATTAAACACAGTAAAATATATTTATTTTTATCTCTTCCACTTACCGAAAATATTGTGATATCTTAAAAAATATTTGGTTTTTATGATTAATTTCTTTCCAATTTTACCCTTTTTTATTCTTAATTATTTTGGTATTAACTAATTAAATGACCTGGTATCTAAGTGAATTCTTAACCCTTTCAATTGAAACATTAGCACTTTTTTTATTTGTTTTGCA
Source organism: Salticus scenicus (assembly GCA_963930645.1). Lineage (NCBI taxonomy): Eukaryota > Metazoa > Arthropoda > Arachnida > Araneae > Salticidae > Salticus > Salticus scenicus. The sequence goes on along the minus strand of OZ005654.1, from coordinate 194,245,754 downwards.
AAATGATTATATTCCCATAAGCATATGTGCTTTTTGTTTTCATTTTTCTGTTTTATTGAAACAATTTCTATGTTTCATTGATTTTTTTACAGTTCAGAAACATAAAAATATTGCATATTACTTTTTAGTTTATTTTCTTTCACTTTCATTCGTATGTAATGAAGAATATTTCTTTATTAATTCTCTTAATATCGCATACAAATAAAAAATCCATATTAAAAAATAATAATAATAATAATTACATGCACATTTATGGATGAATTTGATATATATGTTATTACACATGACTTTTGTAAGTTGAATGTATTGTTTAATGCAGATATGCAAAGTTATTACGGATTGTCCGTAATCTTAATACCGGAATTTTTTTTTAATGTATTCTTTTGTGATAATTATTTGAAATTTAATAGGACAAGTTTTGCTCTTTCTTTATTGTGGTATGAAATTAATTTTTCATTAGTAGTAATTTGGCATCTCTTTTTAATGTAGACATGCTAAAATTTTGTTTATTCCAGAGCACTGTTAGTACGTTCTGTTTCTCACACCATATTATTTGTTGTGAATTTTTTTTCAATATGTAATTACGATTAAATAGGGGAAAAAAATACCTTTGAAGAAAAATTATGAGAAAAAATTGCGGGTACTAACATCTATTCAAAATAAATTAAAATGTTAGCATATCTGGTTATTGGGTTAAATTTTAATGTTGTGCACTCAGGTTAGACTCTTCAAAACGCCTATAAAACTTTTGGAAGATATTTTAGTATCAACACACAAATTCACCATTGTAAGGGAAACGGAAATTCTATGATGTTCGGGTGTTGCAATTAATTTTTTGGTTTGTTTAAATTACAAATTAAAATTTGTGGTATAGTTAGGGGTGAGCTTCACCAGAGAGTTTGTCTTATAAGAAAGCTGCTGATATATTCAGTTTCTGCTGAATCAGTAATTATAGAATTTACGTTGGGGTTGAACATAATAAATCGTGATTAAATTTTAATACAGCTCAGTGTAGGTAATGGTAGTCGTTACTAGCCAAATTTCGTTTTTTTTTTTTTTTTTTTTTTTTTTTTTTTCTCCTTTCTGTATTCTTATATGAACTGATTGAACTTTCTTTGAATCACACAGTATATTTCTATAAAAATTATACAAATAAATGAAATAAATTGTGCTAAATTCTCTTTATTGGTTCATAATTATCGTGACCCATAATTCTAAGAACCAATTTATTCACTATTTACTAATTTCCAGTATGGTGAACTTTATTAAAAGCGTCGCTACGGTCCGTACTTTTTAGTGACTTTTCCACGATTAAATTTATGTAATAATCCTCTATAACATACACGATCAATTAAAGGGAAATTTGTTACATAAGTGGTACAGTGGTGGAAGAGTTAGGTAAAAGAAAAAGGCCAGAGTAGCAACCCTGACCAGGGTCGTAGTCTCTGCATTTTTTTCAAGACACTTTTAAAAATGAGAAGTTTATACTTTTTTTTATACTACTTTTTTTATACAATAATTTCTACCATGTTTAATCGCGATATATTACTGCAAAAATACAATAAAAATTTCAGCAAGAATAAAAGTTGTGGCAAAACAGACGGAAATTTCTCACCTCTAACAGGGTCCTGAAAAAGGGTCGGAGATTACGACCCTTGCCCTCATTAGTTTTATTTTCATAGCTGCCAACATTCTATCTAATAATCCGGAGGATTGTTCGTACCAACCTTTTTTTTCACACCAGTCTTTTTTTAGAGTATTTTTCTTCTTATTGCATAATAAATGCGCTTAAAAAGAATTAGTATAAAAATTAGGTGGTGTACAAAAAGGGGTGGGAACTAAAAATACTCTCGATTAGGTTGCATGGTTAGTACGGCCATGCGTTTTTTCAAGGACTCTCCCACCAGTATTTTAATTCAATACATTTCCTTTTAAGTTTTAAGGCTTTTTTAATATCAAAATTTGCTAAATAATAATACTGGTGCAGAAAATTAAGAAAATTCAAGGACTATACGAACTATGGGTTGGCAGTTATCAATTTTTATTTTGTTATACTTAAATATTTTCTATATTAATTTTCGTTAATATTTTTGTTCTTTGATATATGAAGCATAAAAAATACTAAAATGTGTTCCCTATAAAGCTAAAAAAGTTTCTATGATGCTTTCAATATATCTTTTGTATTACGTAATACAAATTATCAACTTTAAGTACAAACCTAAAAGAAATACCTAAACTATGTCACCTAAAATTAAATGGCAAAATGATTTGAAATTTTACTTTTATTTATTTTTATCTTAATGGCCTAAAACAAAAAGTAATGACTTAAAGAGTCATTAGAGTAAGTTTACTTTATCGCTTTTGAAGATAAAACATTTAGAAAACTGATTTTATACAAAACTTAATTTTCTCGCCAGCTGTGTGTAATAAATAACCCATTCAGAAAGATCAATGAAAACATTAAATCTAGCAAAGTATTGATCAAAGACGTTTTAGTCTCTTATTTGATATCATTTTCAAATATTGAATAGCTGATTAAGTGTAGCATTGTTTTTCTGCCTCATTTTAGCTGAAATTGATGATATATATATATATATATATATATAAATGCAATTTGGGATTTTTTTTATTTTTCACTTTTTTTAATTCGTATTTAACAATTTATAAATTCTAGTAGAGGGTTATCAACGCATAATAAAAAGAATAAACTCTTACTGTTACATTTATTAAAACTATAATCGTTATTTATGAAGCACTGAGAAAAAAGAAAATGTACAACATTAATTTTACATTATACAAAATAAATTTACACACAGAAAATATACACTGTAAATTTTAAGAGAATGCTCTTCCAAATTTAACTGAATAATAAATATGACTCTCCAAAATGAGGACTTGAAGTTTTGAATAAAGGATATTTGACTGAAAATCTATAAGAAAAATATCCTTATTGATATTTTACTGATAATTTATCATTATTTTAAATTATGAGTGCTGTTTATTTTTTTGTAATTTGAAATTCAGTATTTAAATAAATATTAATTTTCTAGTAATATCTGTAAAAAGTAAAACAAAAAACATGTTCACAAAAGAAATATAGAGGAGTTTCTATACATAGTACGCAGAATGTAATGCCTACCGCTCCACAAACCCTCATTTTAGCACATTCTTGACTAGTCCTCATTACAAAGTCTACCGTAAAATACAGTTCGCCCCCCTTAGATTTCTAAGAAAGTCGGGATATGTTTAGAAAGAGGCGGATAAACGGTAAAAATATGCAAGAATTTAGAAAATTTTATGTATTTCCCAGCTAGAATTAAGTGGCATAAAAATAAACAAAAAAAGAGTAAACGAATACATAAATATATTTAAGTTTTTATGGAAAAGAATAATAAATACAATAAACTCGTGGTTAACCGGCATTCAACTAAGCGTAAAATTTCGGAAAACGTTTTGTTCCCCCATCAAATAAATTGTTTTAAAATATTTGCCTCTAGTTCAGGACGCTTATGGTTTTCATTTTGTAAAAATAAGTGACCGATTTAATATAATACAAATCAATACAATTTATACTTACTAAGGCGAATGTTCAAAAAACTATAAATAACGTAAAAATTTGTCGTCTATTTGGATAGAGTCAGCCGCTAAATCTAAAGGGGTTACATATTATTTTACACCTTAAAAATAAATAAATAAAAAGTAAGAAAATGCACTTCGATGATTCTTTGCACTTTTAACTACAAATTAAGATTTAAAGTTAAAAAAATAAAATAAATAAAAATGTACTAATATAAAAGTTGTGAATTTTCCGAATATAGAAACAAAATTAAAAGAAGAGAAAAAAGAAAGAAATAAAAAGATTATGTGTAATTCTATTAACAAATTTCCCCCATAGAGTTATATTGGATTTGGTTACCGGAGACGGGGAAAATATCTTAAAGAAATGTTTTAATATTTTTATGCAGAATAAGTGATAAATATTGAAGTAAAATTATCAAAGATATATAACTAGTACTATAAAATGCATGTTCAGTACAACTATAGAGCTGCATTACATAAAAATTGAAAAAGTTACCATAGGTATATTGTTAAAATTATGATATAATTTTGTCTACTAAATCATCCACCATCTATTATTCATTTGTTATTCCAAACCAAGGATAAAAATTTATTTTCTGGATTTCAATACACTTTGGTAGATATGACGTTAGTTTTAGCGTTATCCCCGTGAAACTTGGGCTTTTATTATTAAGAAGGTTTTATGTTTAAATAGAAACATGGTTAACCCTTTGCGGCGAAGGACAATTCGTATCATTTAAATTATACTGCCACCGGAATTCATAAACTAAATTAAACTAAAAGAAATTTTAAATTTTAAGGTTAAAAGAAACCGGCCTTTTCTGGCATGTTATAAACGTAAATTTTTGCTAAAAAATTTCCGGGAGGAATTTTTGCAGCTGGATCTAAAATTTTGCGTCCTCGCAGCGAGGATGCCGCGTGTTAAGGGGTTAATTAAAGCAATTTTTACGTAATATTTTTTATGCAATAGTAATAAATAGAGAAATAAAGTAATTGATGTTATTTAACGAGTGCCACAAAATACACGTTCAACGTAAAGTATTCAGCCTCATTACATAAAAAAATTTAGGATGTTACTATAGATTTGTGAGTTGTTCTTGCTTATGCGTAAAGCTTCTTTTTTTTGGACAACTTCACACCTGGTCACTCTTGTCGCAAGCACTAAATGACATGCAATTTATGGTATTTCCCAATTCCAAAGTCAAACAGTTTCTTGCACCAAAAGTAAACCACATATATTGTCCTTTTGGGATATTTTTCATAGATATTTTCTAAAATATATGTCTTTTGGGGTTCACTTTTGGTGCAAGAAGATTTTAAAGGTTAAAATTTCACAAGATTTCTTTTTTTTTTTTTTTTTTTTTTTTTGGGGGGGGGGGGGTTAACTTGTTAATGACCTTTGATTGTTGCGACAAAAGTCTACCAGAAATATTTTTGTCCTAACACTTTGTGTGAATGTACTAGAATTCGAAATAACTGTCAATAAGATGGTTCACTTTTGGCGCTAAGTATTCAGAGCCTGATTAAAGGGGAAGCACGCATTATTTATACTTACACCGTTATTTTTTAACAAATACTTTCCTTCTATAATAAACAGAAAATTCTCATTAAAAATTATTTTAAAAGAATTCTGCTGTCTAATAACGGCGAGTAAATTGGATTGTTTTACACCGTTCATTTTTTATAAAAAAATATTTCCTCGTCAAAGCGTGGAATTTCTATGACATGAAGTAAAAAATAATTGTAAAAATATTCCGATGAGAGCGGAGATAATGTGTGCTTCCCCCTTAATCGTGCTTCCCCTTAAATATGTTTTTCACAAAAAAAAAAAAAAAAAAAAAAAAAAAACATATGAACATCTTTAACTCCCAAAACATTAGGGATTTTCTTTTTTTTTTTCTTTTTTTTCAAAAATAAAAGAAAATCCACCTACCTTAACATAAAAAGCTTATTTTGAAAATTTCAACAAATCAAAAATACCCACTACAGAGTTGCCAACTTTTTAATTTATTCTGGAGCATTTTTAGGTCCGCCTTTATTCTATACCACTTCTTTAAAATGAGTAAATTTTATTTATTCTATCTTAGATATATATCGGAGAAAATTATTCTAAAAATAAACTGGTGCAAAATAAAGGCGGGGCTAAAAATTTTCCGGAATAAATTAAAATGTTGTCAACTATGCCACTATCGTAGTCTACCTGGTTTACCTGATTAAAAAAATGAAACTGGCTCTTAAATGTAAAATATTTTGTTACATTTCAATTCAAGAGTTTAAAATTTTTAATGATTTTATAACATTGTATAAAATTTTCGGTTTACAAGTCATCTGAAGTTTTTTTTTTTTTTTTAACATTATTGCATGGATTATTAATTAATTTGTCTGTCTTGATTATGGAGGTAAAAATGTCCATGTATTAAAAAAGGGGAAATGTAAATGAAAATGAACTTCACTTAGGATTTATAAGTAAAAATGTTTTCCATTTGCTTAAATTTTGTTCGAATAATATAAAATTTAGTTACTAGCAATACATAAATTTGACTGTTAAATGTATTTTTGCATTGTGAAATTCGTATGATATAGCTAAAAGTGTACCTAAAAACTTTATGTAGTTTGCAATATTTTCTGACATAGTTTATTAAGTCACAGTTTAAAATATAGAATTGACATAGTTTATAATACTTTCCAGCTCTATAAATTATTGCAATTTAGACTGTCTTCTGTCATTTTCATTTTATTACTTTTTAGATGCAATTATAATTTTTATAAATGGATAACTTAGATTAAATGTAGAAATCATAAAAAATACGATTAAATTTTGTTATACGACGTAAACTTTGGTATAACTAATAATTAGCTTAACAAATGATTATTAATAATTACTAACATTAATAACTAGCATTATATATATATATATATATATATATATATGTGTGTGTGTGTGTGTGTGTGTATATAACATATATTTTATAAGTAAAAGAAAGAAAGAAAAAAAGAAAGAAAAAAAAAAGAAAAATATCATTATACACTTATAAAACGTAAATATAACATGTTACCGAATAAGAATTTTTATTTCATGGCTGCTATCAAAATTAATTTTTAAATTACATATATCCACCAGTAATTTTAAAGAAGAATCTGTCAAATATACTTTCGACGAATACATAGAATTAATTAAACTACAGAAAATATAAAATCTTTCCGGTATGAAGTTTCCGTTGAAATAATGGATACTTGACACATATGTTATTTAAACAATCGTTAATGATTCACTTTTATTAATAACCATATTATTGTATTAAGGGTCAAAATTTAAATGTATAACATCTCTAAAAATATCATTCTAAAAAAATTCGAATCCTAACTTATTCTAAGCTTTTTTCAAGCTTAAAATCCCTTTAAAGAATAAAATGTTTCTGGATAAATCCAAATGCATTAAATTCTTAATGATAGCGTTTAATGCTTAAATTGCAAAATTTCTATAGCTAAGATTAAGAAAATAATCGTTATTTAAGATTTATAAGTAAGAAAGTTTTCCATTTGCTTAAATTTTGTTCTAACAATATAATATTTAGTTACCAGTAATATATAAATTTGACTATTAAACATATTTTTGCACTGTGGAATTCATTTGATACAGTTTAAAATGTATCTGAAAAATTTTATGTTAAAACATGGTTTATAATATTTTTTAGCTCTATATATTATTGTAATTGAGGTTGCCTACTAATATCTTTATATTTAAAATTTTTTAGATGCAATTATAATTTTTGTAAATGGAGAACTTATATTGTATGTAAAAACCACAAAAAAAAAAAAAATAAATAAATAAATAAATAAATAAATCTTGTTATACGACGTAAACTTTGATATGACTAATAGTTACCTTAACCATAGCCTCCTAATCTAGACGTCTGTCGCGTGGCTTGGAAACTTGGCAACAGTTAAAGCGGTAGGCACCGCCACCTGGTACAGATTGCACGACATTTTTATTCAACAGCCACCAAAAAGTTTTAAAAGAGGGATATGATATAGATAAAAGGCGAATAAAAATCGAAGAAACGTCGACTATGTATATATCATATATGACTTCTTAAAATTATTGGTGACAGTTGAATAAAAAAGTCGTGCAATCTGTACCAGGTGGCGCTGTCTACCGCTTCATCCGTTGCGAAGTTTCCGAGCCACACGACAGGCATCTAGTTTAGGAGGCTATGCCTTAACAAGTGATTATTAATAATAACTATAATTAAAAACCAGCATTGTATATATATATATATATATATATATATATATATATATATATTTTTTTTTTTTTTTTTAAAGTAAAAAAAAAAAAAAAATCGTTACATACTTATTAAATTTAAATATAACATATTGCCTAATACGAATTTTTATTTAAACAATCGTTAATGCTTCGCTTTTATTAATAAACTTATTATTGTATTAAACGTCAAAAATTAAATGTATATCTCTTAAAAAATATCGTTCTAAAAAATTTCAAATCCTAACTTATTCTAAGCTTCTTTAAAGCTTAATATTCCATTTAAGAACAAAATGTTTCTGGATAAATCCAAAGGCATTAAATTCTTAATGATAGCGTTTATTGCTTAAATTGCAAAATTTCTGTAACTGAGATTAAGGAGATTTTAGTTGCGAAGTAATAAAGAAAAACTGTAGATACCTATAATTGACGTATTTGGTTTTCACAATATTGCAATGATAATTTGAGATATCATTAATATTCTGAAAGATTTAACATAAATATTTAAAAAGAAACGATCACATTTAAGCATTTAGAAATATATAACAAACAAAAAATATATGTCTTCAACATTAAACATTCGATTTTACAGATGCAACATTTGCTCCAGTTCTATAATCCATATACATTTCGGTAGATGCTTTAACTGGTAAACAATTATAAATAGAATCTCTCTGTTAAATAATACACCTTTCAAGAGGAACGGCAGTAGGCGGTATTACTACTAAAAAACATAGAAAACACATGGTACGTAAAGGGTTAAAATGGTGTTTGGGACATGGGTTCCTATGCAATTCTGTGTCCTAATGATGTGTCATAGCGTTGTCTCCCCGCAGAGTTTGTCCCATCATCGTTGAATCACCCTGTACATATATATATATACATATATATATATATATAATTCACAGTAAATGACAAATTTAATTTGCGTAAAATAGGCAGCACTATTTTATGCGGCTTAATGCGCTATAAAATATATGGCGCATAAAGCAGCCATAGCAGTTGGTGAGTTCTTCACTTTTTTTTTTTCCAACAGGTACAGGTGGGGGTATGTCCTTGCTAGCATGTCACATATCAATTTATAAAAATAATTACTTTAAAAAATTCTCAAAATAAAATCTTTTTTATCTGTTATTTAAATTTAAATTTAAAAATACAATAATGGTATCAAATAAATCATGTTTCAGTTGTTATAATTTCAAGTTTGTTATACTAATTTGTTGTTTGAATTATAATTTGGAGTATGCTAGTTTGACATATCTTCAGAAACCTGTTACGATTACACAGTTTTTTAGTGGCTGTATTCCCACCTGCTGATGAAGAAGACACTGTTTTGTTGAAATTTTGGCTTGAATAATGTTGAAATTAACCCTTTTCTTGTTTATTAACACTGTTAAAGGAATTTGTTTTTGTTGTTTATACATTCTAGTTTCCTTTTCACTTATCATAATTTAAATTCAATAATTTATCTTTTTGTATATAAATTCAGTGCTGCTTTATGCACCTATTTTATGAAAAATTAATTTGTCATTTACTTTGAATTTAATTTATTTGAATAATTATTTTTTAATGCTGCTATTAGCGCTTATTTTGGTTATTTTTATTCATTAATTCAAAGTACCCAAAAAATTTCTTTTTTAAAAGATTTTAATTATTTAAAATGAAGTATATAAAGTGTTTGAATAAAATATGTAAAACTTGTTTTGTTGCTAAGACCAATGTTGAGGTGCTGCCACCTGGTTTTGTTTCTTTTTGTAAATTTAGCAATATTATTTATAAAATCCAATGTCTAAAATGTTTTGAAAGTTATACTATTGGCCAAACCTTAAATGAGTTATACATTAGAATTAATAGTCATAGATCATAAACTAATAAATTGCTACCACTATTTTTATAAAATAATCTCTACCCTGTAAAATCATTGCCTATTATTATAAAGATTCCAGAAGTATTTCTGCATGAAGTTAGTGAAAAAGGAGAAAATTTCATATCACTGAGAGTGTCCTGAAAAAGGGGCGGAGAGTACGACCCCTGTATTTAATTTTAACAGCTCAAAGCCTAATTTTTAGGAAGACTGTGTGACTGTTGTTTGGAGATGTATGTCGTACTGCCAGACCTGGAATCGAACTGGGCATCAAGAGACATAGAATAACCACTGCAGTGTTTCTAATTTTTATAGAATTTTCGTGCCTTGACTCAAACTTTTCCAACTAGAACTTGAGAAGGTGATGAGTTTTACACATTTTTTTTCAAACAGGTACATGTGGGAGGGGGGGAGGTATGTCCTTACTAGCATGTCATTTATGAATTTTTAAAAATAATTACTCTAACAATTCTCAATGTAAAATATTTTTTATCTGTTATTGAAATTGAAATTTAAAAAATACATTAATGTTATCAAATAAATCATATTTCAGTTGTTACAATTTTAAGTTTGTTATACTAATTTGTTGTTTGAATTATAATTTGGAGTATACTAGCTTACCATATCTTCAGAAACCTGATAGGATTGCACAGTATTTTAGTGGCTGTGTTCCCACCTGCTGATGAAGAAGACACTGTTTTGTTGAAATTTTGGCTTGAATAATGTTGAAATTAACCCTTTTCTTGTTTATTAACACTGTTAAAGGAATTTGTTTTTGTTGTTTATACATTCTAGTTTCCTTTTCACTTATCATAATTTAAATTCAATAATTTATCTTTTTGTATATAAATTCAGTGCTGCTTTATGCACCTATTTTATGAAAAATTAATTTGTCATTTACTTTGAATTTAATTTATTTGAATAATTATTTTTTAATGCTGCTATTAGCGCTTATTTTGGTTATTTTTATTCATTAATTCAAAGTACCTAAAAAATTTCTTTTTTAAAAGATTCTAATTATTTAAAATGAAGTATATAAAGTGTTTGAATAAAATATGTAAAACTTGTTTTGTTGCTAAGATCAATGTTGAGGTGCTGCCACCTGGTTTTGTTTCTTTTTGTAAATTTAGCAATATTATTTATAAAATCCAATGTCTAAAATGTTTTGAAAGTTATACTATTGGCCAAACCTCAAATGAGTTACACATTAGAATTAATAGTCATAGATCATAAACTAATAAATTGCTACCACTATTTTTATAAAATAATCTCTACCCTGTAAAATCATTGCCTATTATTATAAAGATTCCAGAAGTATTTCTGCATGAAGTTAGTGAAAAAGGAGAAAATTTCTTATCATTGAGAGTGTCCTGAGAAAGGGGCGGAGAGTACAACCCCTGTATTTAATTTTAACAGCTCAAAGCCTAATTTTTAGGAAGACTGTGTGATTCATGTTTGGAGATGTATGTCGTACTGCCAGACCTGGAATCGAACTGGGCATCTAGAGACATAGAATAAGCACTGCAGTGTTTCTAATTTTTATAGAATTTTCGTGCCCTGACTCAAACTTTTCCAACTTGAACTTCAGAAGGTGATGGATTTTACACATTTTTTTTTCAAACAGGTACATGTGGGAGGGGGGGGGGGTATGTCCTTACTAGCATGTCATTTATGAATTTATAAAAATAATTACTCTAACAATTCTCAATGTAAAATATTTTTTATCTGTTATTGAAATTGAAATTTAAAAAATACATTAATGTTATCAAATAAATCATATTTCAGTTGTTACAATTTTAAGTTTGTTATACTAATTTGTTGTTTGAATTATAATTTGGAGTATACTAGCTTACCATATCTTCAGAAATCTGATAGGATTGCATAGTATTTTAATGGCTGTGTTCCCACCGGCTGATGAAGAAGACAGCTTTGTCGAAATTTTGGCTTGAATAGTGTTTGAAAAAAAGTTTGTTCAAGATTGATAAGATTCAAGGAATGATGCGTATGAAAGTTGTCTAAAAATTTTTAAATAGTATGGAAATGAAATATCAGACAATATAATAATTAGATTAAAAATAAATAAATAAATAAAAATAAACCTACTTTGGTCTTAAAAATTTGGTCTTTTCGAAACTTGAAATGTCCTTATTTTTTTCTTTTAAGGAATGGGGACAATATTTCATGAATATATATGTTTTTATGCTAATAGATGACGCCAAATCTAAAAATCTTGTAATAATGTGATGTGCAAGAAAATTTTCGGAGAAAATTTGTGCGACGGTAAGCGGAAGCAATTCACAGAATGCTTTTGTTTTTAAGGTACCATCTTGGAAAATATGAATCAATGAATTAATCATGTAAATTATTTTTATCATTGAGCTTTAATTAGGCGTCTGCCATATAGACATATGAAATATCAATAGCGTCTGTTCGATCTCTATCATTCATGTTCCATTGCATGTTCCACATGTCATCCACTGCATAAAGAGAAAGGAATATTCCCGTTCCGAATTGGTTCGAAATTTTCTCGTGCATGTCCAGATCGAACGATTTTGGTCTTAAAGAAAATGCTTTGTATTTTAATATAATAGATACTAAAATATTAAATGTATTACTACAAATTTTCCAATTCAGAATCAAATTAATAATCTTAGAAGTATAAATTGAAAGATGTAATTAAAATACAGTGTTGAATTTAATGCATTTTAGATATAGATTGTTTTACTCTGCACACACCAGTCAGCGCACACAGATAATTGTTCTATTTATCTGAAAGTGCAGGATGATTATAACTAAAGTTGCAATTTCAAAACGTCTCTAACGTTTCTAACGTTAAACTATCTCTAACTTTAAAACTACCGGTCAGAATGACTTGATATTTTAGCAGAACAATCGTGAAGCGATGAAATTTTATTTGGCAAAAGAAAAAAAGTTCCAAAACGTGCCGTTAATAATAAACAAGGTGTTGTTTCACGAAGCTTCACTTTTTCTTTTGTCACTATCACTGCTTTTGCTATAAAATCATATTCTTGTATTTTTGGTAAAAAAGACTTGATGTCGATTGTTTCCTGCTATTCTATTCTCTTGATAACAAAATTCTTGTGTATAATGAATCCATCTAGGCGTTGCCTCTGACATTACCCTGACAGCGCCATCTACAGGCATGTTTTGGAACTACTTTTTTCCTATTCCAAACAAGATTCCATTGCCTCAGGATTTTCTCGTAAAGTAACAAATCGTTCTGACCAGTAGTGTAAAAGTTAGAGAGTTTTTAAATCACAATTTATTTATAATCACCCTGTATGTAGAAAGAACAATTGAAAATAAAAATAAAATATACGGTCTATTTTACATAGGAAAGAATAAATCACTAAAAAAAAATTAATGAAATAGGAGATATAATTACACAAGCAGTAATACCTGCGATAAAATAAATTAATCGTCTAGTATTGTTCTACCAACAACATGATCTAGCCGCTTCAAAAATCTGATTCGTAGAGAAATCAGAACATTGTGAACTTTGTTAAAGAGAAGCAAAATACTACTTTATGTGCTATTCATGCAACACACAGCGACTTGGATTAATGATAAAGAGACACTGATATTTGAAAGGGAAAAAAATAAGTCTAAATCGTGACCCGAGGAGCCATTGCACAACACAGATCTAACTAATTTTTTCGTAGACTCAATATGGCTCCAGCGGTTTCCATGATAGTAAAAGTGCCATGTTCAATAGACCATAGATAACTTCATTTATTGCGCATGGTGATAAGCTGTATACCAACTTCTCTTAAATTATTCCTCCAACTACTCAAGAAAGATTTAAAATGTAAAAACATCAAAAAAGAGAGAAAAAAAAAAATCGACGATAAATGCAGTGATACAGGACAGTGTTATCCGAGAAATACGAAAACAGATCTGCGAGAAAATAATTTATTTAAGAAACAGTAAAATACAGAAAAAAAATGTGATGATAAGGCAAATGCAAGTCTCATGAGATGGCAGAAATCTTGAATTAATTAATAGCAGAATGGTTTTGAACTACATATTTTTGTAAGATCGTTAATTTGAGTTTAAAATTTTATAGTAATGTCTTCGACATTTTAAAGGTTATATAAATAATTTATCTTTAAATAAAATAAATTGTCTTCTATAATATTCCTCACTTTTGGCGAAAAAGTAAAATGTCCCTTTAAATCAGTCCGTTACTGTATGTCATTTTTGCCAAAATTTGCTTTTATATAGTACACGTATGTGCCGAAAATTTAAATGTTTGATTCTTTAGACAGATTGTATAACATTTCAGAAAAAAATGATAAATAAATAAATTAGTATTTAGTGTATGTAAAAAATAATTAAAACTAAAATTCGCATTTTTATTTTCCTTATATAGTACCTTAAATCCGTCTTAAATAAATCTCTTTTTTAACTGTATTTATATATATAATTTAAAGAGAAGTAAAAAACTCTAAAAACTTAACTTACACTGAAGCAAATAATAAAAATAAAACAAGCTGTTAAAAAATCTCCATTGATGCTCTGTACGTGACAGTTCGGTCGTTAATGGATATATACTTTAAAAGCGATACCGGCATATATCGGATTTAATTAAACTTAAGAATTGAGTTTAGCCATTAATAAAAAAACTAAAATCTTTGGGTGTTATGCTCGCCACTTAATATTTAAAAATGCATGATTGTAAAAGAAGATTTTAGAGTGTTTTTTTTTTTTTTCATGAAGCACTTGAAACTGCATAATTTATTTTTAATTTTATCAAACCTTTCTGAAAATTATTTATTTTGTGAAGCATTAAAAATGCAAAAATAAAATCACTGTTCTTACAGTAGTGTAATAGAGTTGAATATGTATTCAAAAAATTAACAAGTAAAGTTTTTTTTTTTTTTTAAGTTTTGTTAAAAAAAATAAAATTTAAGTTAAAATTAAAACATCACAGAAAAACATTGGGGTGAAAAAAAAAAAAAAAAAAAAAAAAAAATTAAAGACTATACATAAATTAGTTAAAGAGTATTCTTTTCATCTGTCTATCTATGTGTAGTTGTGTTTATATGTCTGTATAATTTTTATACACAGTTAATGATTACAAATTTATATTTTTAATAAAAAATTTAATTATTTGAAACAAATTAAAATGAAATAAGTCCTATATTTATAAATGCTATATTCCTTGTTAAAAACTTTCAGAGATATATAAAATCCAAGAAATATAATTTAAGAGGTGGAATAGATGTCTAAAAAGTCGATTTTTATTACAGATAAGGCGAAATTGACGTATAAATGTACTTAAAGCCAGTAAAAAAAAATAATAATGCGCCACACACTCATTAAATTTGATGCAAATCAACATACAGTTGACAGCATTGAAGACAACATTGGTTGTCTTCAAACAGGATAGTTGATAAATTCTCTATGAAATCAAGATCCTCTAGCAGATTTATAATCATCCGTGAATTTTGTGTTGCGTTTCCTGTTTTAACGTACTCTGCCTCTGCTGATGAGAGCGCCGTGCAGTTCTGTCTATTTCTTATCCAGGTAGTTGCTGAATCTCTCAGTTTGAAAAAATTGTCGCTGAGATAACTAGATGTGCTAGGTATACCTCAACTCTTCCAAAATGTCAAACGCCAATTTACATGTGACTTATTATTCCTAATTATTATATTGATGAGGCATTCCCTGTTAGTTATAATTGATACAATTAGCAGGCTTTACAAGGCATTGTAGAAATATACAGACTCGTTATGGAGGATAGGTAGATATTATGTTAAAATGAATGCCAGTCAATTATGAGGTATACTTAGTAAATGTTTTAGCTCATTACATCATAAATTTCTCATTTTCAACGTCAAAGAGATTTTGTTCATTTTGGCCTCATATACAATTTAGGGAAAAATAATCTCTGTGTAACTCACACGAACTTTTCTTACCGTGCATTTTCATGCTATAAAGACAGATTACATATTAGTCATAGGATTAATAAGGTAAGACATTAAAGTTCAATGCACTTTTAAATAATCTAAAATAGATTTAGGAACAGTTTTGATGCAAAATTCTATGTGTGTGTGTGTGTGGGGGGGGGGTGCTCACTTCCTCAAGCCACCGTTGAATTACAGTGCCTGAATTTATTTGAAAAGAAAGTCAAGACTGTTATTAATTTGTCTTGAAACTTGCCATTCTTTATCATATAAGTGGCAACCTTCAAAATTCTGAATTTAGATTTTCTACAGTTATTACACAACTATATATATATATATATATATATATATATATATATATATATATATATATACACATATATATATTAATGCTGATAACAGATATACATAGAGATAAATGGCTAAATATTGGACTTTCATATTCAAGGAAAACCAATAGGTGATATTATTTAAAAACTAGAAATGAAAGCTGAATTTAAAAATTACTTTGTTTACAGCATGTGTAAGAATACCTAACTTTCCTTTCGGTGCAGTGTTCGTGGACATTGTAAAAGGCAGCAAAGTACTTCCACAAATTACATTCAATAGAAAAGAACTTTTAGCTCAATCTTGGATAGCCCTATATTGCCTATAAACAATAAGTACTATAAACAATAATGTGTACTTACATGTAGCGTTACAGGAAAAACATCTAACACAAAAAGAAATACAGTTCCAGACATTTCCAAGTATAACCCCAATATACCCAGCAAACACACAAATGTCATATTGATACAAAAGGGTGCCTTTCTTCGGAGAACTGAGGTATCACTTGGATGTCAATAAATAGCAATGTGTGTGTCCGAAAAAACGATACCTTTAGCGATACGCAAATAGGTTGTCGATATTCTATCAGAAATCCAACACAGAAACGAAGTTTGTCAATACATCTGACACATGTTCGATACAAATATGGACGAATTACGGTACTTTTGGCACGAAAACGTTATAAAAAAGACACGAATTTGTTTTTAGTGGTGTCTGACGATTGATTTGTGTCTGATATTTTGAACAAAATTTTCGATGATTATATGATAGCTTTAAAAACGGTGCTATCTACCGACTTTTAATCATTACACAGTTTTGGTTGCAGCAACCCGTTCAATCACAAGGATGGCCATATTTTGGCTGATATTAACTGGCCGCATAAAAATTAGAATACTTTTGTACGACAGTACGTTAACACTTCATCGACCGGTCGTGATTGAGGCTGCCATTCAGTAAGGACAGGCTTAGTCACGCATCCTCCAGCAGATACCTATCCCTGGCATCAATATGAAGGCCCTTATTCAAGAGCCTCCTCTAGGATATCACGCAGGTAACCAAGTACCTTTAATCTTAGCTCTTAACCATCTAAACTTACAAAATTCACTCCCATAATTTCAAACGTTCAAGTTCTCTCTTCCCATTCCCCAAAGGCAACGTCCTTTCCTCCTCAACTTAATTTTAGCGATCTTAAATTCCTACAGATCAACCTCAATGGATGCATGGCGGCAAACTCGACGGCTCGGGAATACATGGAGGAAAACTCCATAAACTTCGGGCTGTTGCAGGACGCCGATTGCACTGTCGGGGGTGATCTGTATGGTTTCCCCTCATCCTGGTCCAAGTTCAGCTCAAAAAACAACACAGCACATCTAGTCATCCAAACCACAAGCACTAATTACACTCACCTCTTTACTGGGGAAAATTGTGTCTTTGTCACACTGACCACGAAGGAGGGTGAACTGATTTTGGGCAGTGCCTATGCTCCCCCCTCCGCAGACTTTGATGACTGCTTGCTGGAGTGGCAGCACATAATTTCTCAACGCTCCCTCTTCCTTTGCTGTTGCGACCTAAATGCAAACTCACCGCTGAGGTGTTCGCCGCGGGAGGATGCCAGAGGTCGCGACTTAATAGAATTTATCACTGCCAACAACCTCTGCCTAGCTAACATCGAAAATTCGGAACCTACATTTCTCAAAGACAATGCCAAGGGCTGGCCAGATTTCACTCTATGTAACCCGAAAACCTTTGCGAAAATCAACGACTGGTCAGTCCTGGACATAGCTAATAACTCAGACCACCTTTACATAACCTTTACCCTTAACTCCACCCCTTCAATAACATATTCAAAAAGATTCGCCACCAAACGTGGCAACTTCACTAAATTTAACAAGCTCCTTTCCAAAAATATCCCTTCCCTTTCTGAAGATCCAAATTTAATCACTAGCACTACCCAACTTGAAAATTTCACCCAACACCTAGTTAACACAATACATTCTGCTGCTACCACAGCCTTCAGACTAAAGAAGTCGGGAAGGAAGTTGACATATTCTTTCTGGTCTCCCCAGCTGCGTTCCATGCGTAATCACCTCACAGCACTAAAGAGAAAATTAAAATATCTTGATCCCTCACAAACAGAACAACACAAACTTATAATTAAACGTCAATCAGCCATATTTAAAAAACAAGTTAACACAGCAAAACGCAACGCATGGAAAAAATTCTGCTCCTCATAAACCAACACCTTCGGCACCGCACAGAAATTCTTCAGCAATAAGTTCTTTACACCCACCGAGCTGAAACTGGAACGTCCTCCAGCCCTCTCCTCTAAGAAAAACAATCTAGAATATTTAACGGAAACACTCTTCCCGGCCACAAACTATCCACAACACAACACCCAGAACCATCATTCTCGGCTCCCTCGGATGTTCCCTTCACGGAGGCCGAGGTTAAAGCCACTCTGCATAGTTTCAACACGAACAAGGCTCCTGGTCCAGACAACATTGACTTCAAAATTTTACGGAACACTTTCTACACCATGCCAGACATAATACTAGGATGGACCAACAGATGTCTGGAACTTCATTACTTCCCACAATCTCTACGAAAAGGTGAAGTGGTGTATTTTCTTAAGCAAGGGAAACTTCCCTCTGAACCCACATCTTACAGACCGTTCTGCCTACTTCCAACCCTAGGTAAATTACTAGAGAAATTAATTGTTACGAGACTAAACTTTTATCTGGAAACCAACCACCTCTTCCATCAAAATAAATTTGGGTTCAGAGAGGGCAGATCCTGCGAACAGGCACTGCAAGCCATCATAAGTTCCTGCGCCGTCAGCACAAATGCAAGAACTACACCACTGGCATCTCTCTAGACATCAAAGGAGCATTCGACAACGTAGAGTGGCCCCACATTTTCCAAGCACTCCAAGAACTTCTCTGCCCGAGCAATCTCGCGGGTGTCATCCGCACATACCTTTCGGGAAGAAAAATCCTCGTCAACTGGGGCGGGAGTACGACCGAGCTTCCACAAACGAAAGGTTGTCCCCAGGGCTCATGCCTAGGTCCAATTCTTTGGAACATTATCGCAAATTCAATCCTGCGACGCATGGTCTCTGCGGGCTTCAATACGTTTGCCTATGCGGATGATTTCTCCGTTATTTTCTCTGGGCCCCGGAGGAGAGATCTGGAGGAACAAGCCCAGGAAGCATTCGCCCTTTTCAGCAAAATTCTTCAAGACTTAGATCTGCAACTTTCCCCTTCTAAATCAAAAGCTCTAACTTTAGCCTTTCCGAAATCCCTCCAGAGGAACCCCAAGATGAGGATTGACGGCATCAGTATTCATCATGTCAAACAATTAAAGCTACTTGGAATTTTCCTCGATGACCACCTCAACTGGCTAGCCCATGTTAAGTATCTAAAACTGAAATCGCTATCAATGTACCATAACTCCATGAAAGTGGTAGGGAAAAGGTGGGGTATTTCCACCTCCCTCCTAAAAATTTGGCACACCACCATCGTAGAAAAAATTTTTACATATGGAGCTGGCATCTGGGGTGGTCACCTCAGAAAACAGGTGATAGATCTCCTCAACTCAGCGCAAAGACCTTTCCTCTTGCAAATAGCAAGAGGCTTCAAAACTATCTCCACTGATGCCCTCACCGTCATCACTGGGATTCCTCACGCCCATCTGCAGGTGTCCCAATCCTATATAAAAACTAGAATCCTTCAATTAAAAGATTCTGAATTGTCCTCATTAGTTTTCCCCAACACCCCCATCCAATCTCTTGCCTGCAGTTGGAATACCCACCCGGGTAAGGACGTTGCTTCCCTCTTAATAAATTGTACAAAAAATAGTTTCTCCCCATCTGCTCCAGTGGCGATCTACACCGATGGTTCTAAGACAGAACAGGGTGTCGGTGCGGCGTTCTGTGTCTACGACTCAGACGTGGTCGTCCATTGGTGGGCAGGCAGACTTGAGGACCACAACACCGTCTTTCAAGCTGAGATCTTGGCAATAAAGCAAGCCCTGGATTGGGCTAATAACCATCCTCACTTCCAAGAGCTCAGCATTTTCAGCGACAGCTTATCAGGTCTGCAGGCCATAGCTCGACACAGGAGCAGACATCCTCAAATCCAGGAAATTAAAAAACTCTTAACAAAACTAAATCTTAAAGTGTCCCTGGCACACGTTTCTGCCCACAAAGGAATCGCAGGCAATGAACTTGCAGATACTCTGGCTAAAGAGGCCACAGGACTCCCTACAGTTGATTTCGCTCTTCCAGCCCCTCCCTCTTACGTCAAAGCACGTATAAAAGAGGTCCTCAGTCAAAAATGGCAAAGCCTGTGGGATGATTCGGACAAAGGTAGACATACCTATAGTCTAATCCCACGGGTCGGCGCCAACTCCTGGTCTCTTACCCCCCCCCCCCCCCCAATTACAGCGTTCCTTTCTGGTCATGGACCGTTTCCCTCTTATCTGTACAAGTTTCATTGCCGGCGTTCTCCCCTGTGCCCCTGCGGTGAAGAGGGAACTCCCAATCACTACTATTACCACTGCAATTTAACTAGTAATTTTCATCTACGAAATCCCTCCCCACGTCCACCAAACTGGCTGGACAATATAATTACCCGTAATTGTCTTGTCAACAAACTAAACAATATCTACTCCCTCCTTGATGATTTATCTAACCTAATTGATTAATAGACAAGGTATTGGTCAACTGCACAGCTATTCCAACCAGTTATTAGTTACCACATAATTTCAATGTACCGCCCAATGTCGCGAGAGGGTGCATCCCTGGCGGTATCCCCCCCCCCCTTCCGGCAATCTGCCCACTGTCGCGATGGGACTTAGTTCCGGCAGATCAGCCACTTCAGTATCTACAAATAGTGCAAAACTCAAGTGTGCAAAAAGTCAGATCAAAAACACCTGTATCAAGAATCTCAAGTTTGCAAACCACGATCAAATCTAGAAACATAAAAAATGTACTAAACCTGTAAATACTGTATCTCTAGAGTGCCCTTTGTCGCGTGGGGTTTTAGCCCGGCACTCTCAACCGTCCTTTTGTTGCGGAAGGTTAAACCTGGCGATATCTGTAAAACTTAATTTTTTGCTTTAAATAAACGCCAGGCACGGCTGGAACTAGCCCTTTGTTCCTCCTGCGTGCAGGGGGTTCTTTTCGGGACAGCCCTACGTGGACTTCGGTCCTCGTATAGCTCAACACCTCTCTTCGAGCGGTGAGCCGGGGCTGCGCCCCTGTTCAGGCTTAGTCACGCGAGCATTTGCTCCGAGCACTTGCTAAATTTTCGCTATTTATTGTATGCTGCTTATTGTTTTTGTTTTAAAGGAATGTAATTTTATTGATATTTATACTTTATTTTGCATTTATTTTATATAATAAAGGGCCTTATAAATAAATATACATAGAATATATTCAAGGTAATAGTAATTCAATTTTTAATAATTCTTTAGAGTGTGATATCGCTCGTAACAGTTAGCCTTATGTAACGGAATATTAAAAAAATTGCATACGAAACATGTTCTGCTTCTTTTTCGATGCACATACTCTACATTGTTTTTGAGGTGTTTTGCTTTTACCACTTGTCACTATTCTTATAAGTTTATGATTCTTTATGCATGATAATCTTTCTGGAGGATCTGATCTTGGTGCTCTTTTCGTAGCTTCTGAAGTATTTGATTTGTTAGTTGAGTCTGCTGTGTCGCCACTATCAGAATCTGTTGATGATAAATCGGATATCCAAGCAATTGCCACCTTGTGTAAGAATTTCTTATATGTCAACTTCTTTCCGTTCAATGTTGTGTACGTGTTAATTGCATTAAAAAGCGCACAATTGATTAAAAACATTACTACTCGTTTGGGCCACTTCTTCGTTTTTCTAAAAATAGAGTAGTACGACTTTATAGTGATCTACGCGATCTACCCCCTTCATATACTTATTGTAATCAATTATCGACTCAGGCTTTTGAATTGTTATACGTGATCTTCTATTTACACTTCCGTTTTCCATTATTCGCGCCGAATGTATCGTCGATATCATGTTTACATTTCGTTTACCGTTATTCCATATTTGTAACAGAATATCATGTTTTCAACGAAATGTAGCTTGACCTTTTGAAAGGGTTATTTTTTGGAGACATTGAGGAATACCTCTATTTTTCCGAATAGTTCCACATACTCGTACTTTATTTTGCAAGAGAACTTCAGCCATATGGACACTGTTATAATGATTGTGCTGATAAATGTGATGCTAAATATTTTTATAAGGATCAATAACTTCTAGAATAGTGTTTTCGAATTTCATTCCTTAGCAAGCATACATTTCAAAATTACAAACGTATCCCGTGTGAGCTTCACAGACTGCTCTCACAAGTATGCCGTACTTTACAATTTTCGCGGGATTGTAGGTTCTGAAAGGCAGTCTTCCCCGTTACGTTTAATACATTCATCGAATGATAATTGTTGACAAGGTTTATATACACCAATAAACCTGTTCTTTAAATAATTTATAACTGGCTGAACTTTTACAAGTCTGTTTAATTTGTGGGTATATCTTCAGTGTTACAAAAGTGCAAGCTTTGCAGTATCTGCATAAATCTGGTTCTGCTCATTATTTTCGAAAAAAAAAAAAAAAAAAAAAAAAAACTGATTTTCGATGCTTAGGTCAGTTGACCAGTAATCGTGAAGTCTGTTTTTTTTTACTTGTCCCATTAGAACAATTAGACCTTTCATTTCTGGCAACGTAATATCCATCCATTTCTTCGTTCTTGAGATATTTTTATATTTATTGATTATTTGATAGTGATATTTATTGGAATCTTTAACCAAATATTCCAAAACGTCATCTTCAATTAATAACTTTACAATGTCCATTACACTTTCTTCAACTTTTGGTAGCATTTTTATACCTGGGCTGCCTTCGAAAGGTTCCAAAAATAATTGATTTGTCGACCATGTATCGATGTTTTCTTCAGCGGTGTCATCATTATCACTTTTTAAATCGTTAGATTGCAGTGGCAATAATTTGCGCGGCTTCCGAATGTTTTATAGAAGAATCACTACTATCACCATCACTTTCTGAATAACAACTATAGTCTCACAAAGTATCTAAGCAAAACTTTTTATCTGGACGATCTTTATCTATTATAAAAGGTAAAAAATAAACATATAATCCGTAACGCCTTTTACGCCCACTTATGCTTAACAGCAAATGAAGTTGGGGTTTTCCCCTTGCAAGGAAAATATAGCCACTTGACCTAGTTCATTTCGCTTTGAAATTTTTCTTGTGTAAATGTATTTTTGAGAAAGCGATTTTTTAAAGGATAGTTTTCTTCTACGACCACTGGAGGCGTTGCAATCGTGCAAGCTCAACTGTAACTCTAAAGTCCCATGTGTGATACACAATTACTAACAAACAGTACTTCGACCGATTAATAGGCTAGCGGTTGAGAAGCATTGGCAATCGAAAAGCCGATTAATAGGCTAGCGGTCAATACAGTGTTAACAATTTCTTATAATACAAGCCAATTTATTTATAAATATTTAGTAGTGGCAATGAATAAAACCAAGTAAGAATAATAATACAACATCGCACAGTGTTCGGAATTTCAAAAAAGCTGGCCAAAAGTAGAAATTAAAGAAAACAAGTGAAATTGTGATGTATATATATGTTTTCGAGGTCGCTGAATCCGAATCTGACATTGGTTTCTTGAAAACTTCAAAGGCAAACTCAAAAACAAGATGGCGGATCCAATATGGCAGACAAAAAATTAAAAAATTAATATAAGATGGATAATTCTTACATTAAGGGGTTTTTGAGGGCACTGAATTCAAATTTGACGTTAGTTTTCATAAAAAAAGTGATATTACACTCAAAAACAAGATGGCGGATCCAATATGGCGGATCAAAAATCAAAAAATTGATAGATGAAGGATAATTTTCAAATTTAAGGGTTTTTGAGGGCGCTAAATTCAAATTTGATATCAGTTTTTATAAAAAAAGTGATCTTGCACTCAAAAACAAGATGGCGGATCCAATATGGCAGACCAAAGTCCAAAAAATTAAAAAATTAAATTAAAAAGTTAAAACGCTTTTACACATACAGGGGCAGGCGGGGGCACCCAATTCTTTAACGGCTGAATAAAATGGACATCCCTTAACACTCTCCACTTTGAATCAATGCGGGATCTTGCGAGATAAAAAAGTTTCCATACTTTGAAACTTTTGGTTATGTTATAATTCAGGTTAACTTTAAAAAGCCGCTCAGGAGATCACTTGATGAAAAAAAAATACAGCATAAATATTATCTACTAACCTCCACAATTGTCGGCCATATTTTGTTAAATGTTGTTGTTGCGAAATTTTCCGAGAAACACTATTTGTTTAACTGTTAAAATGCATTAAAAGAAAAAATTGTCACGTTTTCCGCCAGCCTACACTTAGAAATATGTAGATAGAATAAATTTTCCACCTCACAGTTTCATTCAGTGGCTCCCTCTGAAGGTATTTCCGCGGTACTTACGTCTAAAAACGCGCCTAAATTTTTCGACTTTTGGCCAGCTTTTTTGAAATTCCGAACACTGTGCATTGTTAAAATTTCGATTTATTAAATCTGATGT
Organism: Salticus scenicus; assembly: GCA_963930645.1. Taxonomy (NCBI): domain Eukaryota; kingdom Metazoa; phylum Arthropoda; class Arachnida; order Araneae; family Salticidae; genus Salticus; species Salticus scenicus. Next base: position 194,221,149 of record OZ005654.1, on the reverse strand, counting down.
TAAAAATTATCATATCTCTGACATCAGAATAATATCTTGTATTTTATACATTATTGACGTCTCGTAAAGCTATCAGGTTTCGGATACCTATACATTTATATATATTTGATACATCTGTAAAAATATCCCATTTTTGGTACCGTATAGGACACCGCGCGTGTGATATAACTTTATTTTTTAAGAAAACGATATCTAAATGTTGCACGAAAATTGGATGTCTGACAAATCGGATTCATCTAATACCACAACGTAATGTTTCTGATACTTACGTGTTTGCTGGGTGTCTAATTACTTTGCGTAGCCCTGTAAATCAATGATGAATGATTTCCATAGCACAATCGTCACAATACATGTTTTTACGCATGTAGAAACATATATATATTTATTTCATTTGGTTTGGTACAGCCTATAAATATTAAACTCTACTTAAGTACAATTTGCCCCACAGGCGTAAAATATTTTAATTCTCTTAAGTGCCCCTGTACATGAACTATTTGCTTGATCTCATCAAAACTTTTGGTGTAGCATCTTATAAGATACATATTCAGTATACAGAGTTTGGAGTTTTTGTTACTATTTATTCATGCAATATGCTTAGGCACACAGACCAACCGCTAAAAACATGATATTCAAATTTAAGGGACCTCAAAACGTGTAAATATAACAAAAAACTCAGTTTCAAAAATTTGACCAAAAAAAAAACTTTCTCTACAATATATATATAAGTAAGACAAAATAAAATAGGAATTTGGTATGTCATAAAGAAACACAGCCTTTTTTATAGAAAATTCTCAATTTTGTGCTATTCAAAACAAATTTTAATATCATTTCAGATGAAAAATATTTTTTCCGTTTTCTTGAAGAACATATTCCTTTAAATGTAATAAAATATATTTCTTTTATAATTTATAACACTTATTTTAATAAATGTTTTTAATAAAAGAACAAATGCGTAAATTCTCGTTCAAAAGATTTCTAGATTTCACAAGATTTTCCATGGCCACTGTACTGACTTAAAAAAATAAAAAAATAAATAAACTTTAAATTTTACATATACTTTTTAAAATAGCACGCGATCATGTTTTATATAAAAATTAAATCACTAAATTCTTTTTTTTTACTTATTTTCATTTCATATTATTATAGATGCTCGCGCACTTTTTATTTCCTAATTCAAAATTATTAAAAAAAGAAAAAAAAAAAAAAAAAAAACCTTTTCGATACCGTTTGTAACGATACTGATTATTATTAATTTTCTTTTTTTTTTCCCCTTAAAAAAAAAAAAAAAAGAAAAAAAAAAAAAAAAGATTTTGATGAAATTCTAGCAAAAGCAGAATTTAGTTTAGAACGGAGGACTATCAGTTCTTTTTTTTTTTTTTTTTTTTTTCCAAATTGTAACATCGCTTTCAAATTATTCAATTATACTTTCGATAAATTTTAGATTTCGATAAATGTCCAACTATCGAAAAATAATATCGACAAATGTCCAACTATCGAAAAATGACACCGCAAAAATCCCAGATTGAGACTTATAGTCCTCAGTCCTTAAAAAAAAAAAAAAAAAAAATCATTATTTTTAAAGGGGACTAATGTGCAAGTTGTACCTGACGGGACTAAAGTGAAAGTTGTACCTCAAGGGACTAATGTGAAAGTTGTACCTCACGGGACTAATGTGCAAGTTGCACCGAACGAACAAACTATTTCTTTCAACGAAAATGCCTACTAACCCTGGACGATAGGTCTAATATATCGTATCCAGAGCTGCCAACCTAATCTGGCAAATTGCTAGTCCCGCCCCCTTTTCTAAACCAGTCATTTCTTAGAGTTTTTTTCTTCTTAGTTCATCGCAAATATATTTGAAAAAAAATTACTTTAAAAATTAAGTGGTGTAGAAAAAGGGGCGGTTCTAACAATTTGCCGGATTAGGTTGGCAGCTCTAAGTATCATATTATATATCGTATTTATCGTAATATAACTCAATTCTTATTTCGCTTCCTTCTTCGACTCGTTTTAATACGCATTTTTTATATGCATGAGCAGCCCCCGAAAAACAAAAACATTAAATCATTAAATTCATTTTTTTACTTTTTTTTATTTCATATTATTTCACGCGTACTTTTTATTTCCTAATTCAAAATTATTAAAAAAAAAAAAAAAAAAAAAAAAAAACTTTTTCGATATCGCTTGTAACGATACTGATTATTATTAATTTTCTTTTCTTTTTCTTTCAATAATAATAATAAAAAAAAAAGATTTTGATGAAATTCTGGCAAAAGCAGAATTTAGTTTAAGACGGAGGACTATTAGTTTTTTTTTTCAAATTATAACATCGCTTTCAAATTATTCACTTATATTTTCGATAAATTTTAGATTTCGACAAATGTCCAACTATCGAAATCGACAACGCAAAAATCCCAGATTGAGACTAATAGGCCCTTAGTCCTTAAAAAAAAAAAAAAAAAAAAAAAATGAAAATCATTGCGATTATAATTATTTATGAATGTAGTAAAATCCTCCCAATTTTTTTGGATTTTACTATTCAAAATACAAATTAAAACAGACTTTAATACAAACTTGATCTAATTACATTTAATTTAATGTTTTGTTTAGAATTACTATTAATAGATAATACAATTTAGTATTAAGTGTAAAATGCTATAACAATTTCAAATACGGTAAGCACTAATTATCTAAAGATAACTTAATTTAATTTAAAATTAAAAAAAAAAAAAAAAAATGTTTTATGAATAAGAAAATAATTTAGGTAAGTATAAGCTATATTTTAAATGTAATATCATATAAAAGAATAATTATTTGTTGTTTTCTATGGCACTGATTAAATTCTTTGAAAATATATTTTTTTATTATTATTATACAGAATAGAATCAAATTACAATCTCAAGGGATCGATAAATGCTTTTCTTAATGTCTTTGCTGACACGTTCAAAAGATGTTTTTTTTCATTACCAGGAAAAGACTGTTTTGATAAGTTAATAGATATGTCAAACAACATAAAATGCGCAAAAGTACTACTCAAATATTTCATATAAGTATAGAAAAAATACTAAAAGAAAAAAAAAAAACTTTATAAGAAAGCTTATTATTTGTGGTAAATAAGTGTATGTATTAGTGTATATATATTTAATAAATAAAATGCAACACACACACACACACACACACACACACATATATATATATATATATATATATATATATATATAATATATAAAAAAAAAATTTTAGTACATGTAACTTGAAAAGTACATTAGGGCTGCAACATTTTAAATTAAATTGCCTTTTAATTTTAGAATTAAAGATTTTACTAAAACTGTTTTAGCAAAATTTACGTAGAAAAATAAATTTCCTGTAAATGTAACATAAACAGAGTATTTATACTTAAAATTCCTTTTAAAAATCTTTTTGCAAGTAAAACTGACGAGATAATTTCTACAAAATTTGATTCTATACGGTCTATACCCGACATGCGTTCAAGAAATTAAAAGAAAAATTTTAAAAAGAATTCACTTGGTTTTATTCAGGGATGAAAGAGTTTCGCTTTTTCTGCCACCAGTATTTCTATACAGTAATTTGTGTCATAATTGTACATTTATTTTTGTTGCTTTATTGTGCAGAAATATTTGTAAGAAAATACTGGTGACTCAAAAAAGTGGAACTTTTCCATTCCTAGTTGCATTACACATGGAAAACAGCATTTGTTATAAAATAATGACTAATATGAGATCTATAAACAATTTAAACTTTTCATTACTTTTTCATCCTGTGTGAAAACTTCATTTTTTGTCAAACTTTTAAATTTGCCATGCAAATCGGAACCTAAAGACCACTTTTGAACAAATTACTTTTTGAAATTTCTTGTGCACCACTTTTTATTTATGTTCCATAAACCAAATTAGACAACTCTTTCATCCCTGATTGTATTAACATGGAAAATAGCAATTGTTATAAAATAATGACCCATTTAAAACCTATAAATAATATAAACATTTTTTTTATTACTTTTTGATTCTGTGAGGAAAAATCATTTTTTAGTTAAGTTCACAATTTTTATTTGAAAATTCATAAATGTATATAATCATAAATTTACGTTTCTTCCTTTTTTTTTTCTTTTTAACTGCTTGTAATTTTTATTCAATTAAGCATAGTAATAATAAAATTATCGTCACAGTTTTAACGATACAGGCTCTTTATTTTTAAATTTAATTTAAAAATACAGTAAGACCCCGCTTAACGCGGGGGATCCGTTCCATCAAAGTAGAGCGTAATGCGAAACAGCGGTTGCACAATTTCAAGGAATCCCCGTACTGCTGCAAGCAATTTCGGGGAATCTACAGGGGAAATAAAAGAGAGCTAAACCGAAACAGCGCTAAATGAAACAGCGTTAAACGGGTTCTTACTGTAGTTTAAATGAAATACTCCTAACAGAAAAACGTATTGGCATACATTTATATCAACTTTTTTCAAAATATTTAAAACTATTCATCTTAAAAATAGGATAACCCCCCCCCCACCCCCACCCCACCCAAAGCGTTGTTAGTCCCGATTTTTTTTTTTTTTTTCTGCCACATTTTGTGAAGTGTAATTTTTTTCTTATTTTATAGTTGCAAATCTAATCCAGAGTATTGTTAGTACTCGCCCCTTTTCCACACCAATTAATTTTTATAGTAATTCTCTTCAAATATATTCAAGATGAAATAAGAAGAAAAGTACTCAAAAAAGAAAAAAAAAAAAGGATTACTAACAATCCTTCGGATTATTATATAATCTATTGACAACTCCAAAAATATTCTACAAATAAACTGGTGGGAAAATAAGACGGAACAAAAAATGCTCCGGAATAAGTTATAAAAATTTGCAACTCTGTTAAAAGTCATCCGTGTAATTAATATTTCTAAAAACAGAACACGTATTATATTATTCATATAAATATTAGCTTTTAAGCGTCTGGTGATTTTTAAATGCTTCTTTTGAACTATGTATTAAACTAGTTAAAGAGACAGCCTTAAATCATCACAGAAAATATAATAGAAAAACAAATATTTCTTTAAAACACAGGGAGAGTTGTACGCTTTTCATTTCTATTTTGTAATATTTTAGATAATATTTTGAAATATAATAACTATAAATATCCATGTAAATAAATGTACAAATATTGAAAAAACCCTTATCAGACGTTGTGTAATGGATCATTCTCCATAAATAATGACCAATAATGGTAAATCGGTGGATATTTTCATTCTTTAAAAAGAAAAAGAAATATATCTATATTAGATTAGCTACAGTCCGCTAAAATTCCATGCTTGTTTTTTAACATTTAAACATAATAAATAAATATTTCGATCAATTCTAAAAGTAATACACATATATTATAAGATAATATTTTTAACCAATAATAAGGAAAATTAGGAAAGGGGGGGGGGGGAGAAGGTTAAAAAAAGAAAAAAAAAAAAACAGTTAGCTTGGTATATTTAATTTTTTTTTTTTTTTTTTTTTTTTTTTGAAAAATTAAAATTGGGAATTATTTTTTATAATTTTGGAGTAAATATACTTCACAAAATGAGAAATGTCTTAAACTTGAATAAAAATAATAAATAATTGTTTTACTTTAATTTGCTCCGTTTAACTACCATCGGAGGGTTTTTTTTTTTCAGATTACTAGTCCTGTTGTGGTTTTTAACTTTTAACAAGCAGCGCCATCCTTGGTCCAGTTGCTCACATGCTTCTTGATCGTTCTGGAGGCGTTGCCTATTAACATAGATTTTAACAATATCCAGAAAATATCGAACTACAACAATCATAATTATGCATCCTTGCGAAAAGTAATAGAAATTAGGTCAACGAGAGCGCATGAAACGAACAAGAAGCAAGTCAGTAACTGGACGAAAAATGGCGCTGCTTGTTAAAAGAGAAAACCCCCAACAAGGCTAGTAGTTAGCAAAGAAACGTATATGATGAAGGACGGGTGCCCAACTGAAAGTGCTTAAACGGAATAACTTAACCTTTTCCGACAAAACTTTATTTCATTCCTCTGGGGAGTGTTCCAAATTTAGTGATTTTTATTCAATATCCACCACTAAATTTTAAATATAAGTGTTACCTAATTACTTCGAAGGTATATTTATTCATTATATATATAAAATATCACGCCTTAAAAATTTTTATGGTAGTTGAATAAGAGAGTACCTAAATTTAGTAACACAGTTCAGAGCGTTTTTAGAACTTTAGAGCCAGTAAAGGGTTGAAGTAAGGCAATTATTTATTATTATTTATTCAATTTTTTGAGTAATTTTATAAAATTAATATATTTTTATTCCAGTAAATAAATTTCTAAAACCTTAGTAACTATTAGGTAACGATAAAGATATTAATGAGACATACAAAAGTGATTTTTAATGTCCACCGTTCCCTTCAGTAAAAAAACTTAAATAGGCATTAAATATCCCGAATGTAAAAATAAATAAATAAATAAATAAAGAGTAAACGGTTGATTTTTTGTCTAAACATCACTCAGACAGCTAAACATGCAATAATCTCTAACTACAGGATTACCATTCCCTTCATTTCAACAGAATTTTATGTGCATATTATTGTAAAATTTAAATTTAAAATTTAAAATCGATACGCTTGGGAGTACTTCGTAATTTAAAATAAATTCTTTATTTTTGAAATTAATTAGCTTGCGAAATGTATAACATAACGTACTATGAACTTAACAAGTACTACACATTGTTAAGGTTAATGTTTAAGCTTGATGTAAATTTAATGCTTCTTTATTTTGAATTAATTTATGGTTTAGTACGGTAAGAACAAAAATGAACTCATTACAGAAATTTAACTGTTTCCATTATTTCTTCAACGAATAAATCCTTTTCAATTAAAATAAATTTCGAATAATTTGCACATAGTTTCTATGTTTCAAATGTTTTCTATGTTAAAAGTTTATCATTTTAAATCTAAAATTATCATTGAAAGCTTCAGATGTTTTAGATACATGTCGTATTTATTGCATATATTAAAATAACACTGATTATAGTTTGCATATGATCATCATACTTTGATAGAGGATTGAAAACACATGAAATTCACTAATGAACAAGCATTTTTGAAATTTAATAAAAAAAACCAAATTTTGATATATCATGCTATCTACAAAAACAGTTGTTTAGGTTTATAGGATTTTCATATTTTTGTTAGTGTATAGATATAATTATACGCATAAATACATATGCAAATTATGTTAATCACAAATTTAGTATACTTCACCTAATAATCAGATAGATATAACACATGTTTTAATAAAGTTTAGATGTATAAATTTCCGATTTATGGAAAATAATAATAGTACAGCTAGTAGTAAATGTATATTTTTAATTCATTAAAATCTCACTTCCAAGTTTATTATTTCTCAAAAAATTTTCACGATTTTCTTTTTTCTATATTCAATAGAAATAAGTATTAGTAGAGCAAAAAAGGAAAATTAAACTACATTAAAAAGAGCACAAATTCGAGAAGTTCAATAATAATAACCAAAAAGCAATTTATTTATATGTACAAATATCGCTCCCCCGGAAAATGTACCTCTTCGGTAGAGAGGGGGGGGGGCATAAATTTTCAATATGAGTATTTTTCGGGAAAAAAAAAAAAAAAAAAAAAAAAAAAAAAAAAAAAACCTCGTTAATGTCTTTAAAAAAATAGATTAAGCAATTAATCTGATAGTTCGTATAAATTTATCTTTTCAGGGACTCTTGCACCAATATTTTTGAACAGTACATTTCTTTGTAAATTTACAAGTTTTTCATGGAAATCCAAGGAATGCGCGATCCCTGTGCCTGTTATAATCTGAAACAAAGTTTTCGACTTTTTTTCATTAATAATAATAATAAATAGTAATAATAATAATAAAACTACTAAAAAAGTAAGAGTTTGAAGCCTAATTAGATTTTGTTTCCATATTAAAAATTATACTTCTCTGAGATAAAAATTGTCTGCACATGACTATGAGAAATTATTTCGATAAATTATAATTTCAATAAACTGTTTGTACTGCCTGAATTTGTATCAGAAAATATCTAAGAAAATTTTGTGTCGTATACAATATATTTGATTTTTCTGTTTTAAGAGTTTTTCACCGGGCAAAATGATGTTTATTGTCATGCAATATCTGTACATGCAGCGTTGCCAAAATTAGAGATTTTTTTTTTTTTTTTTTTTTTTTTTTTTTTTTTTAATTCAATATCTACCATTAAATTTTAATTGTAACCGTTTCCTAATCACATTAAATATTAATCTTTTATTATATATATCAAATATCATTCCACAAAAATATTAGTGGTTATTGAAAAAATAAATATAGATAAATAAATAAATATTGTCCCTAAATTTTACAACACTGTACACATGATATAAAAATTCAAGTTTCTATGTTTATAATACCGTAGGGAAAGAAGCAATTTTTTTATATAGGTGGATTCAAATTAATAAAAACTATGTAAGCAAATGTAAATATTGTAAAAAGTTCGAAAAAATGGAAAAAAATACGAAAAAATTTTGGATCGAAAAAATTGGCTACAGAAATCAGATAGGTAAATAAATAGGAGCTAGTTCAGCAGAAAAACAGTAACATACCTGCACTGATGCTACACTTGCGGGCATACTTTTTTGTCTGATGATTGGGTCGTGTTCAATAAATTAGCCCAAAGCATTTTTTTTTTATTTTTTTCACTCTAATTATAATGTTTTTCTATAATATTCTTCTTCATTAAATCACAGCATGAACATTTCCGTTCATGGTATTCCAAATGCCGGATTCCTTTCATTTTCCTTTTATACAATTCTCATATTGCATGATATATATATCAAATTTCACATGCTGTCAAATAATTTTAAATCAACATTGTTATTTGTGAGAATTTTAAACTGTTTTTTCTCACGTGTTTGAGTAGAGGTTATACAAAAATTTTCTAAAATATACGAGAATGTTTATAACAAATTCCTCACCGAATTTTTCTTCGGATGCCTAATTCCCGGTGTATCTAAACATATGAAATGTTTATCTTGGCTGTTCATTACTTTTAAAATAAAAATAACTTAAGTTTCGCAATAATAGATGTAAAAATAAACCCAATATGAATGTTTTCAACTTAAAAAACTTTGAAAAATTTATATATTTCAATATTATATATTCTTATGTTGACATTCACTTTATATATCTATAATAATAATATCAAATTACTTTCAATTTAGCTGTATCAAAACGGTTAAAACTAGTTAGAATTTTTTACAATGAAAAGGATTTTCATATTTTTCACTTTTTGTATGAAGATTAGCTCTATACTGCTATGTTAATGAATTTTAAATTTCTACTATTATATCATATTATCCAAATTGAATGTAAAACTTAATTATGTTATTAAATATGAGATAAAATCTACACAGATTAACAAATTAAATGACAAAATGATTTATTGAGTAATCTATAGACGTATATCACATCGATTATCATATTTTCACATTTCTTATGCTTTAAAATCATTAAAAATTTAAAAATCGAGATCCTGTATTTATAAAAGTACTCAGAATATGCAAGTAATGAGAAAAAAAATAATCTGAGGCAAAATTTAATGATTATCGTGGTATGATAATTGAAGTAATGAAAGTATTTAATACAAAAAAAGTTTTAAAAAGTAACCGTAAGAAAACGCGCGTATAGACAGTGCGTAGTACACTCCTTCTCATAATTATAAGTACACCCATTTTTCTATATCAACTAAACACTGAACACTATTATTTAAACAAATATATTTTTAATTAATTTGAATTTCATTAATAGACTATATTTAAAAAAGTTTTATCGTTTTTATATCTTAAAAAACTTTAAATATGATAAAAAGATGATTTTTCAGGTGTTCACAATTATAAGGACAGCTCGAATTTTAGTAATTTCTTTCAGTTATTCTTTAAATTAATATTTTATGGGGTCTCTTTTTAGTGTTAAACAGTCAGATATTCTCTCTGGCATATATATAGGCATTTTTTTTTTTTTTTTTAATTCAGTTTCAATACCATTTCGTATAGCATATATGATATTCTGAATACATTTAAACTATTTAAAATTGCTTTCCACTTGCATGCACTTTTCTAATATCATAAGTTATGGTTTTTTCAACTTTTAGGCCATGGGAAAGGCAATAATACAGAAGTTTCTTTCTTCAAACTATTTCCTATTGATCTAAAAACAGAGAAAAAATGTAAGTCTTGTAGAAAAAAATATTATTACCCTCCAAAATCTAACAAAAATTTGATAATTTCACGTTTAAAATTTGCGGATATTCTCTTGATGTTCATAATAATAGAAAAAATTACTAAATTTATTCTGCCTTCAGTAGAAGCAGCTCCCCAGAGCACCATAGATCAACTTTTAAAATGCCCGATTCATATCTGCCTTTAAAAAATCTGCTCTGTTTTTCGCTAGCTTCAGACCGTGCCAGTAACTGTTAAAACCATTTGGTTAATCAAGAATAAAATGTTTTTCATCCGAAAATGCAACATTTTATCATTTAATATTGTCTTTATTCAACTTTAACACAGACGTTCTTTCCCCCGTTAAATGCTGATTGATTATTACAGGTTTTTTATTCATTTTAACATATTATTAATTATTTTAAACATGCATAAATGTGGATCCTAACCTTTCGTTACAAAGTACGAGCAAATTCAGCAGCAGTCATTATGAGTAGAACAGTAAGAGGAATTATGAGTCTTCGATCTCCATAAAACAACTCTGATTTTGCATCAGATCTCTCTCCTATAGAACCAGCAGTTCAACGTTTGATCACATTTCCTTCAGCAATTTTAGACCTTCGAATTTCATTAGAAATTTGGCGGATTGAAATTATCCTTCCACTTAAAAAACACATTTATCATACTTCACTACTTGAACGTTCTTTATTTCGAGGAATTATCAGTAATGTCCGTCCAAAAAAAATTGAAGGCTTATATATGAATTAATCTAGCCCAGTAGTTAACAAATTCGCATGTCAACTGTAATATATCCGCTAGTAAGTTAAATAAAACGAAAAAATCTGGATTGTCCCTATAATTATGAACATCTAAAAACGTGGAGAAAAACACATTTTGCATTTTTTTTTATTAATTTTGTTTCATATTAAAAAAATTATAGCAATTTTGGTTTTCAGAATACTAGATATATTACGTGCACTTAGTATAATCTTGTTCACAATTATTTTTACATTAGTTATTTCAAATTATAAAGTGTACTTATAAATATGAGAAGGAGTGTACAAAATCACATTTAACCAAAATAGAGCTAATATTCCTAAGCAATAGTTATTTATCGTATTATAAACAATCAAACCTGTAAACAAGGTAAGTCGATTAAACAATCGTGTCATGTAGCGCTCTGAATTTAGTGCTTAATAATTTTTGATATCGCATCGAATTACCGTCTAGGGTTACCAGAAGTTTACGGTAAATTATCATGCACAATATTTTTAAAGGAAATGTAAAAGATTTTTTATGCGTCTGTGGTATTTAAGAAAGCAGCGGACATTTTCTTAAGAATAACACGAAAAGCATATACCAAACCTTACTAAACTTCCTAATAGATCACTGGTATTAGATACATAAATGAAACAGAGAATATCGGTATTGTTAGAAATATTGGTCCTTTAAAAATCACATCGGACGAAACTAATATTATAAATAGATATAACAATGGCACAATTGAAAAAAAATTGTTACAACTAATCTAGCAATATAACATTTGTTAATAATAATCCAAATAAATCTAATAACTAATACTAAATTGCATTAGGCATATTTATTTCAAGAAACAACAACATCATAATCAGTATCAATATATATATTCCATCAATCGATTCATACACTCTAAGACAAAAAACAAAAACAAAAAAAACGACGCAACAAGAAGGGTTTATCCGAATAGGACGAAAATTGGTAGTTGTGATCTACATGTAGAGAAAAACAAATGATTAAAGTTTCAAAAAATTTGGATGAATTTATCAATAGAAATGACCTCACAAAGTAAACAAGTCAATAACGTATTGGTCCACTTCCGACCCTTATGTAAGCAGTTACTCGGCTTGGTATAAATTGATAGAGTTCACAAATGTGCTCCTGTGAGATACCATGCCAAATTCTGTAGGGACTTTAGATTGGCAAAATCCCGAGCTGGTTGTAGGTTCTTTTTCGGGATGCTTCAAACTCCCTTAGTGGGAGAGAGATCCGGCGACTTTACTGGCCAAAAAAATGTTAGACATGCAGGAAACAGGAAAGCAAACAGTAAAAACTATCTCTGTGCGTGTGCGAGCATTATCATGCTGAAATATACGACCAGGATTGAGTGATATGAAAGGAAACACAACGGAACGTAGAATGTCGTCGACGTACCATTGTTCTGTAAAAATGCCACAGATGACAACGAAAGGGGGTCCTGCTATGAAATGAAATGACATTCCAAACCTTCAATCTTGGTTGTCTGGCCGTATAGCTGGCGACAGTCAAGGTGGAATCCCCCTTTATTCCGTGCGTCTCCAGACGCATCTTCGCTGGTCATCGGGGCTCAAATCTGAGTGGGACCCATCACTGAAGACAATTCAGCTCCATTCAGTGACATTCCAGTTCGAAAGATTCTGATATCACTGCAAACGGGCTTGTCCTTATACAGAGTTCAGTAGCAGTCCGTACAAAGAGCCCGTAAGCTCAACGCCATTTCTCTGAGCTGCCTGTTAATGGTCTTTGAAGTCACTGCAGTACCAGTTTCACGCAGGATCGATAATAACGATGAATCGGAGCTTTGAGTACAGTTCTGTTGATTCATTGGTTCTTACGTTCTGTCCTTTCTGTAGGCCGGCCGCTTCCCCCCTGACGCTGTGTTCAGCCATGGTTCAGCCATTCCTGTCAATATCATCTAATAATGGCATCATTCCTATCCAATTGTCAATCAATTCGCGGATTAGACCAACTTATTTAAGCCCAACTACACACCTTTTTCAAATGTAGACTTCTGCGCATATTGTTTGCGCACCTATATGCAAGGCACAGTTACTGTCTTTCTGAGTAAACGGAATAAAATTCTCGAAGAATTTATGACCTGGAATCGAAATTTTTCATTTTTAATATTCTGCCAATTGCACAGATAAGATGCGCTGCAGTGTCGCATGCTCATTCAATGGTAGCAATACTTTAAAATTTTGCATTTTGTATCTAAACCTGTATGCATGTGAATTCGTGTCCAGTTTTTGCATTACTCCTTCTTGGTGCGTCTTTTTTTTTTTTTTGTCTTAGAGTGTATTTCTACGATTTTAAAAATGACAGCTTTTTAGCAGTGTTGACAGAACTGGCGGATTTTTTATTCAATAATCACCAATAATTTTCAGATTTAATGTTTTATATACATAACAGACTATCGGTCTTCTAATTGATTAACCAAACGTTACAATTAAAAATTATAGGTGATTAGTGAATAAAAAATTCGACAGATCTGGCAACACTGCTTGTTAGCCTCATCATACAACCAAAATGATTATGTGATTAATAATCGCATTAGAAATAATTGACATATATCAATACCTAAGTTCTTCAATTTCGAGCTGCTTTAATTTCCGATTAGTATTATTAAAAAGGAGATTAAAAGTTAACTAAGACTCCATATTCTCATAGATACTGTCACTCACTTGTGAGAAACCGAAACAATGTAAAACTACTTCACTTTACTAACTTTTATTAATTATTTTTGATAATTATATATACATATATACATATGCATATATATATATATATATATATATATATATACATACATATATATATATATATATATATTATACAAATGTAGAAATGTGGAAATTTTAATTTTACACACAAAAAGTATCACTATAGATGAGCGCAATGCTGCTCCTTGCTAATGTACAGTCACCCAAAAAAAAAACGCCACCCCCCCACCTAATTTCGCCGTAAATTATCGTAGAAACATTTGACTGGTACCGATCGATTTGTAATAACGTCTAGTTTATAACGGTATAGTTAATATTTGCCTAAGGGGTCGTCTACATATTAAAACTGGCATTAACTTCATTTTCTTCAATGGCAACCCCTATTTTTGACTTCATATTGAGATTTCTGAGATCAAGGCGGTTCGAAAAACATACCTATTTATATACATTAAATCAATTTTAAATAGAGTTACACGTGAAAATGTATTAGGGGTCCGTCTATACATTTAGAAAATATAAATCACGATCTACCACCCAGTATACATTATTTATTAAGTTTCACACCGGAAAAAAATTTCAGAAATGTTAATTATAAAATAAAAAAAAAATGACTAATTCACAGAACTTTCTGAGTTAGTTTATGAATTAAAAGATTTTTATTGGTGTCTATTGATTAAACATCAGATAGTTCACTTCATACGAAGAAAATTAAATAGCTTGAATAGATATTAAAATATCTATCAAAAGAAAAAAAAAAAGATGAATGGTTTTAAATTTGTTTGAAAATTCAAAATTATTTTAACTCAAGCTGCCGTATAATTGTCTGAAACGGCGGCACTCAACCTGGTTCCCACGGCCCTTTCACAGTGACAATGGGAGTTTGTTCTGATACTGCAGTACTTTCATTTTCTTTAATTGACTTTTTTAAAATATAAAAAAAGATTTTTTTATTTTTATTTATTTATTTTTTTTATTAATTATTATTATTATTATTTTAATGACATTATTAAAAACTTTTACATAAATCTCCACGATATTCTTTTGCTTTTATATTTTATAGTGTGTAACAAATTAATATGCAAAATAATAAATCCTACTACTTAATGGGATGTTCTAAAATTCTACACTTTAACACAGATACCGAAGGGGACGGTGGGTGTAAAAAGGCTGACTACCCTTAATCTAAATCTTCACTTGAAAAGTCAAAATGTTACATAACTCTTTTTTTTTTTTTTAAGGAAAAAAGAAGAAGATGAGGAGAAGAAGGAAAGATCAAAACGAATATAAAGCATATTAAACGTTAATACCCTTTAACACTGGAAAAAGGCGGGGTTTTGTATTGTGTGTCATTTGGGAGCTGTAGAGTGCCAGAAAATTACTTTATGTAATAAAACTTTTCATTTAAAGGGTATTTAAAGCAGCATTATATTTAATACATAGACTATTCAGAAAAAAAGTACCATTCATCTGGTTCATGAAAAATAAAGAACATTTTCTGGCATTGCTCTATGTATATACATTCTTGTCAACCTATCCCGGAAGATTACTGGTCCCGCCCCTTTCCGTACACTTTTTTCACAT
The DNA here is from genome assembly GCA_963930645.1 of Salticus scenicus. Taxonomy (NCBI): domain Eukaryota; kingdom Metazoa; phylum Arthropoda; class Arachnida; order Araneae; family Salticidae; genus Salticus; species Salticus scenicus. The sequence continues at coordinate 194,205,796 of OZ005654.1, read as the reverse complement.
CAGTCTTTTTAGAGCCGTGTCAGCCATCGGTGGCTGACATATATTTTGAAATCTTCCCGTTTCAACTTTAAAAGCATTTAGATTAATTTATTTTATTTTGAATTTTTAAATTTAGACGTTTAAAGTGTTTTAAATAAAATTTCAGGATTCTGTAAGATCAATATCTATATATTTGAAAGTAATAAGACAACTCCTTTGTTTTAAATTTTTATTCCATAATAACTGTGACTTTGATTTCGTGATTAGGAAATTGAAAATAAATACTATTGAGCTATGTTCCAATAATAGATCTTATAAACTTAAAATAATAATAATAATAATAAAGCAATTTTTCACTATTTGATTCTGTATTAAAAAACTTTTAATAGAAATTTGATATTTTATTATGTTACATTATGGGATAAATTTTGAATAACACAAAGCTTACAAACGGTACAGTAACCAAATGCAAATACGTCACAACAAAATTTAAACAGAAAATTTATGGTAAAAAGTCTTTTTAAAATTATTAAATATTCATAATAATAATAATAAAACGATTGTCGGATGCATAATTGCTGTTTCATGCAATCAGTTTCGCTGTACCGTGTTTTCTAAAACATGATATTTAATTAGAGGTGTACGTACTCTTGAATATTGAAATGCAAAAAAAAGTGTAACAGGGTTAAAATAGAATTTTAGCAGCGAAAAACTAGAAAAAGATATTTAACACTTATGAAGAAAGACTTAACATATTACGATCGGATATATTCTTCTCTTGTACCGTAAGCCACGCCTTTTCACAAATTTTCTAAAACTTTATAATATAAAGCAAAATAATTTTGCATATTTGTAATTAAATCATTTAAGTTTTGTTTTCAATAATCGATGTAGTAAATACCATTGTGATTTATACATACCAGCGTCACATATAGAGTCAAATAGGAATATGCAAATTTGTCTTTTTTTTTAAATAGTGTTTCAGCGAATCAGAGGCGGGGCTTATTTTCTTTTGAAATTCTTTCACAATCCCTCGCCTACATTGTGATAACTTTACATATGCCAATTTGTATAATAAACATCGAAATATTGCTTAGGAAACAATAAAAATAACATAAAGGTAAATTAAAATAGTTTTCCGTCAAATTATATACAAACATTTACTTATAGAGGATACAGATTATAACAAGTGACGGCCCCCTAACAGGAATAAAAAGTGAAATATCACTGTAACTCAAAAAATAATGTTAGGAACGAGCTGTAAATTTGGAAACCCATGTTTTTGATGATGCCCGTTCTATTCGTGCAAAAATTAACATAGGTCATAATTCATAATTTTTTGAAATATGAATTAATTAATAATTTTCATAATTCAAAAAATGTTTTTTTAGCAAAAATTTGCATGGAATATGTTTGGGTCACTTCATTCTAACGAATAAAAAAAACAGAATTTAAATATCATAATTATTTCGGAAGATATGATTTAATGTTTGTCACATTCATTTAACATTAGCACCCCCAAACTTTGACAGCTTATAACTCTATGAAAAATTGAGCGAAATATATAAACTATACCATTTTCCGTGATGATTTGATCCAAAGAATTCAAGTAAATTATAAAAAATGGGGGTTACTATTGAAAAAAATGAAGTTGATGTCAGTTTTAATATGTAGACGACCCCCTAAGTAAAATCTAACTATAACATTATAAACTAGGCGTTATTACAAACTGATTGGTACCAGTCGCATGTTTCTACGATAATTTACGGCAAAATTAGGTGGGGGGGTGGCGTTTTTTTTTTGGGTGACTGTACATTATAAATCTAAATAGAATGAAAAAAAAAAAAAAAAACATCAACATATGTAACTGAAGAGGAGCGAAAGAAAAAATTGAGACAAAAGTATCTAAATGGCAGGGGGGAGTTGTGACCACCCCACTCCGGTTAAGCATGTTTTACGACCGGTCAACACTCCCGGATACCAGATACTGTGTCAAAACTCAGAATAAACTTACATGAAATTGGCAAAATAAGGAATAAATCCCAAATAAACACATTTAAAATATATATATATATATAAGAAAACCAAATCACAATTTAAAACAACATACAAGAAAAATCATGAAGCCATATGCCACCCATCCAACTCAATTCAAACGTAAAAACATACAGATAATGAAAGTTACAGTTAATGAAAGGAAGAAACTTCAAAATCGAATTGATAAACGATTCAAAAAACGGGATTTGCAAGTAAGATAAGCTAATTGGTAATATTGTTTAAGAATAGTTAACAGAAAATAAAGAGGATAATTATTATCTATGGCAATTTGCATAAAATTAACTATAAAAGAGTCACTGTCATTACTATAAGTAAAAATTCGACTGCATCGAATAAGTTGGTTAATTATAATATTTCTGAATATATTTTTATGTAAACAAGAAGACCAAGGAGAAATTCGATTAATTTCAAATTTAAAAGCATCACGTTTATCATCGATTTTAATTACGATTCTTTCATTATTAATACAAATATTAAGGTCTAAAAAAATAACACTATTATCATTGTTAGGTGCAGTTTCAATTAAAATTAGATTATTGGGGTAAAAATTAAAATTCAGATTAAATTCTTCTTGTTCATATCCAATTAGACTATCATCAACATATCTTATATACAAAATTTCATTTAAAACATGAGTACCAAATTCATAATGATGTAAATATATATCTGCAAGGGCAGAGGAACATCCTCCCCCTATAGGGATACCGTGAATCTGTTGGTAATAACCAATCCCATTATATAAAATATTTTCGTTTAAAACGATAGTCAAAAGGGCTTTAAATTTTGGAAATGTAATGAATTCTTGTAAATCATATTGTTCAAAGTAATTTAACATAACCTGAAATAAACTGTGAATGTCTATAGCATTAAATAAATCAGCAAAATCAAAACTTACAACTTTTTTAACTGTGCTATTTGAAATTAAATTAACTACATTATAACTATTTTTAACAAAAAACAAAAAAAAAAAAAACAGCCGTCGATTCTTAATTTGTCAATTCGTTTATTTAAAATTTTTAACAGTTTATCGTTAGCGAAAGTAAGATATGTATTACATGCTATTGTAACAGGACGAAACTTGATAGGGTTTTTATGTAATTTGGGAATGAGAGCTAAGTAGGGAAATTTAAAATTCTTGATTGTAAGACCAGTTTTTTTACATAAAGCAGAAATTTGATTTTTAATTTCACGTTCATTTACATTTAAAGGTTTATATAAATTGATGTCATTATAAGACTGAATTAATAAATCGTAATAGTATTTTTTACAAGTAAAAGCATAATTAGATGCAACTTTATCTAAATAGGAATTTACATAATTATTTTGTAGATCAGTAATAGCACATTTTAATAAACGCATATTTAAATGTTGGCCTGTATATTGATGTGGATAATAACTAAAAAAATGCAATATAAATTTTTCTTTCCATTCATCAAATGAACATAATGTTTAACTATATTTTACAGCCATTCCATACATGAAACGTTCCAGATTAGCTTTAATAGAAGTTTTAATATTTCGTTTTTTTTTCGATTTTAAAACTTGTGCCCTATTTCATAAATTTTTTTAATGTAGAGAATTCTTTACAACATCTGAATCACCAGTTATTATATGATTATGATTATTGTCAAATCCTATTGAATCCGGTATGCAACAACATTGCAGTGGAGAATTACAGTGCGTTAAGAAATTATAAGACCACAAGCGTACTGGTGCATTTCTGAAGAAGAGAGCATAATGTGCAAATTTTTAGTTGCGTATTTAAAATTGATAGGAAAACGCATCGTATACTAATTCCAACTTTTAAAATTAAATTAAATTAAATTAATACTTATTCATTTTTCTAAAAATTAAAGACTGTGACTGTTAAGAAATTATAAGACCACCTGAGAAAATTAGCATATTATACATGACGTCAAACTCAATATAAAATGCATGCGTCAGTATTTCGTAAAAGCATTACCTAAGAAGCAAAGGCTTAGGTTTTGAATGTGTTATCTAAGATTAATTTGACGATGCATCGAGGTAAAGAAATATCGGAGTGCGAAGTAAGAAAAAATTTATTTTATAAAAGTTCTGGCAAATCTGAAAGAGATATTGCGAGGTTAATGAACCGTTCTAAAACTGCCATTTATAATGCCATAATTAGAAAAGATTTTTCAAACAAAATAAAATGAGCTGGTAGAAAAAATATTTTGACAGCACATGATAATAGACAAATTTTTCGACTGTCAACTAAAAAAGGTCTTTCAACTCGTAAAATTTCGAAACGTTTCAGTAAGAAAACTTCACATGTAACAGTCTGGAAAAGTCTTAAATTAAATATTTATACGAAATTTATGAAATTGAAGAAAAAACCAAAGTTATTGAAATGCCATCGAGAAGAAAGATTAAAATGGGCTAAAAATGTCATGTCATGGAATGATGATTGGAAACAAATTATATTCTCTGATGAAAAGAAATTTAACCTTGATGGTCCCGATGGTTGCAAACACTATTGGCATGACTTGAGGAAGGAACCAAAAGAATGCTTCAGTCGACAAATGGGTGGAGGATCAGTAATGATTTGGGGAGCTTTCAGTTATGAGGGGTTGTGTGATTTACAGCAGATTTCGGGTCATATGAACTCTACACAATATGTCTATGCTATAGGATCATATGATACCGTTTGGACCTTTATTAGGTGGTGCTAATTGGATGTTTCAACATGACAATGCTGCTTGTCATACATCTAAATCCACACAGGAGTAGTTTAAAAAAGAAAAAAAATTAGTGTTTTGCCATGGCCAAGTCGAAGTCCAGACTTGAATCCCAAGGAACACCTATGAGGTATATTACCTCGCAAAGTTTATGCTAATACTAAACAATTTTCATCTGCCAATGAACTGGAAGTAGCCATTGTAAAAGAATGGTACAATATTTCTATAACTGAACTTAACCACCTGGTTACTTCAATGAAAAACAGAGTGTTTGAAGTCATCAGGAAAAATGGAGGACCAATATCATATTAATTCTTTCTACAATTTTGTTTTTTGACAAGTGGTCTTATATTTTCTTAACAGGTTATTTTTCACTTATTTCTAATATATATTTTAATTAAACATTTATTGCATTATACCAAGTTACTGCCAACTAATTATAAAAAAAAAAAAGCAATATGTTATTTTATGTATTTAAATTATGATTAGAATCTTTATTTTTCTTATAATTTACAAAATTAAAGTGGTCTTATAATTTCTTAACGGACTGTACAATTTAAATTGCGTGAAATTTCATTATAGTTAAAAATGGATCTACCAAGAGGGGTTTCATATTTAAAAGCTGCACTTATATTGATATTATTTAACGGAAAAGATTTTTTAATATTTCTAAAAATGTAAGCAAATGGAATATAATTAAAAGATTTATTATAAAAATTAAAGATACAGAATTCTTTAGAATAAGTAATTTGATTGTCATTATATTTTAAATAGATATTGTATTTAATAGCTCTAACTTTAAGGTTTTCCAATACTATAGCATAAACAGTAGTACTCAAATCTGTATTGGTTTGAATAACTTATTGGCAGTAATGCCACATATGTTTAATAAGTTTAATTCTTATACTATAAACGAAGTTTTTAATCCAATTTGGTTTTATCAATTGTAATTGTTTTAACTTGTTAACTAAGTTCGTTAAAGTGGTTTTTGTAACATCTAAAGTACATTTATTTCTACGACCACCCCTGCGATGTCGTTTAACTTTGGTTTGATTATTCAAAGATGTAGAATCAATAATCAATGGATTATTAGTTTTTATAATAGATGAAATGGAAACAGTTTTATCAAAAACTTGAGTATTTAACCCAAATGAAAATAAAGTTTTACATTGATGTATATGAAAACTCTCCCACCATTTACGAGTATTTTCATTACTGACAATGTCTATAATTCTAACTACCATGTTTTCAATACCGTGTTCAGCAAAGTGTTTGATTTCTAGAGAAGGGGGGGGGAATTTTTTGTATTGACATGATTTATTTGACTTCGGTGTAAATTAATTCGAATGTTAAGAGTGTTTTTAGTTTGTCCAATATAACCAAAATTACATTTTTTACAAGTAAGTTTATATATACAATTGAAAGTTTTACAAAAAATCTTATTTTTATGTGAATTATCGATTTGTGTTGGATCTGAAATGGGACATAATTTACAACGTATATTATTACAAAGTTTATATTTAAAGCAAAACATTTTAGGGTAGAAACATTCGTAAAATACAGTGTTATTACTAGAAGTATTTAAGTTATTATGAGTTGAATGAATAGACGATTGACTAGGCAACACACTACCGCCATGACTTGCATTACAAAAGACAGTTTTTTTATGTATGGGGTTCCCTGATGCAACAGGTTTAAAGAAGCTAGTAATTTTGGTAGGGTTACATTTTAACGATCCAGCAGTACCCCCAATACCACTCGACCGGGCTGTTGTTACCTTGGTATCAACGTTGCCTGGCACTTTAATTAGATTAATTTTGTATTTTGTACCTAAACCTGTATGCATGTGAATTCGAGTCCAGTTTTTGCATTACTCCTTCTTGGTGCGTCTTTTTTTATTTTTTTTTTATTTTTTATTTTTTTGGTCTTAGAGTGTATTTCTAAGATTTTAAAAATGACAGCTTGTTAGCAGTGTTGCCAGAACTGGCGGATTTTTTATTGAATAATCACCAATAATTTTCAGATTTAATGTTTTATATACGTAACAGACTATCGGTCTTCTAATTGACTAGCCAAACGTTACAATTAAAAATTATTGGTGAGTAGTGAATAAAAAATCCGCCAGATCTGGCAACACTGCTTGTTAGCCTCATCATACAACCAAAATGATTATGTGATTAATAATCGCATTAGAAATAATTGACATATATCAATACCTAAGTTTTTCAATTTCGAGCTGCTTTAATTTCCGATTAGTATTGGTAAAAAAGAGATTAAAAGTTAACTAAGACTCCATATTCTCATAAATACTGTCACTCACTTGTGAGAAACCGAAACAATGTAAAACTACAGTCGGTAACAAAAGTATCCGAACACTAGCAAAAATTTCTATATAAAAAATGTAGAGTTAATACTGTTTTGTTAAATAAATCCTTGTCGAATCATGTTCTTAGTCAGTCTAAGAACATGATTCGACAAGGATTTGTGTAACAAAACAGCATTAACTCTATCTTTTTTGCATAGGAATTTTTGCTAGTGTTTGGAGACTTTTGTTACCGACTGTACTTCACTTTACTAACTTATATATATATATATATATATATATATATATATAATATTACATTTAATTTTGTAAAATCGAATTTTATTATCACTTGTATTTCGTCTAAACGGCTCTACACTCGAAGTTACAAGATTGAAAGTTCTTCCAGTACAAGATTCTTTGTAAATGGTAAAAAAGATTGCTTTGAAACTTGCAATAGTACACGTGCTTATATAAGTACTCACAAATTTCGATGATATAGGTTTGTATACACGCATCTAAAATATTTCAAGCCTGAAAGCAGTCTTACATTCTCTTGCCAAATGAATACTTTTGTCGACCTCTCTACATTGTCGAGTCACTTGAAAGCCAACTCAAAATTACATTGTAAAGAAGTTGAAGGATATTAAGATTTTCTATCAGTTTTTAGAATAAATAAAAATTATCGCGACTGATATATTATCAATAGACATAATGCACTACATTAAATGATGTCACACATGGGTGAAAATAAAAAATCATTTAATTCAATTTTTTTGGTACAAAACAATAAAATGTACTTTCGAGGGGGAAAAAAAAGGAAAAAAGAAAAATATTTTATTGATATTTGATAGTAATTCTCACTATTTTCATTAAGCAATCTTTACGTATAGTACATAAAATTAAAATAGACTAATATCTTAAAAATGTCGTTGGACATAATCGTAAAATGTTCTCTGAATTAGAGTCGTGTCAGTTTACTATGATTAACATCCAATTTTAATGCAACATTACATCGTGCCAGATACGTTCAAGATTGGTTCAATGAGCATTTATTTGCTTTCCAACAACTTCCTTAGCCGCCGCAAAACCCACATCTTTATCCAATAGAAAATGTTTGGGACATGTTCGAAAGGCACATCTGACAGCAATCATTTCTTCCATCCAAATTACAGGATCTTAAAGTATGCGTAGGCAATATATCCTGCTATCTCAACGCAAAAATGCATTCCAGAATCTTGTAGAATCGATACCCTTATGAATACGGGTTGTTATTTGTGTAAAAGGGGGTATAATAAAATGTTAATCTGGGCCAGTATGAGTACATTCTGCAGCCGTCTATAGGTTTTAAAATTTAATTATACGTAACGCGTATATCTCACGTGTTATATGTTGCAATATGCTAAAGCGTAAATTTTACAATCAATGTGCAGTTCCATATGAACTTTATACGAACTCTATGGACCTTAATCAACTCAGATCAACCAATTCTTCAATTACATATAATGTTCAACCAGCATAGTGCCCATTGTCGCATGGGGAGAAATCCCGGCACATAATCTTATATTAACCTCTTTCGCCCTTTGTCGGTCTTGGGCTATAAGCCTGGCGAAACTTTGTATTATTATTATTTATTTATTTGGTTTTCAATAAACCTCGGAGTAGTCCCCTTTGTCCCGACACTGAATCGCTCAACATGACACCAAAAGCGATGAGCGGGGCTGCTCCCTGTTAAACCAATGTATAGTTATGTTTTAAAATTTATTTTATGTACATAGGGGCCAATTCCCCCGTATTTCAAGAGAGACTTCATATTGAAAAAAATTTTCATCTGTTTTCAGTTTATACAATCGTCATAAATATATGTGACAGATTTCATTTTAAGAATAATGGTAATTAATATGATGATTAAAAAATTAGAAAGTTTGGCAGCCATATGCATTTTATTTTGAAAAAATAAATTAAGTAATAGAACTTATTTTCACGAAATTGAAAGAAAAAAAAGAAGAAAAAAAAAAAGAAAAAATATTATCTGAAACAATCATCTATCCATATGTTTCTTTCTAGTTTCTGAATTGATGTATAAACAGATTAATTTTACATAAATATTTTATTTAAATTAGCCTCCAAAAAATAAGCATTCGAAACTAAAAAAGAAGAGTTAAAAGTCTTATGTTAAATTCTACGCGTGACAGGTTCACTTTAAATAGACGCCAAATTTAAAAGTGATAGCAACATATATCCGATTTAATTAAACCTTAAACAGAATTATGGAAGCTGATAAAAAGAAATTCGTCCGCACAAGTTTAGAGATTATAAAAGATACAGCAATATAAAAAGACATTTTATTTCCCTTTTTTTATAGTAAACTTTTTTTTAGTGTGTTATAAAGCTTTATTGTGATTATATATAATCTTTTATTAAAAACGACGTTTTTCAGCCTTTAATAAAACTTGTGATATTTTTTTTATCTGATTTTATTTTTTCTGAATATATATTAGTTATATTAAAAAGATACATGCTGTATATTTATTTTTACAATGTTGAGAATCTATTATATCTTATAGTAAAATGGAAATTTCTTAAATTCAATAATAAGTAAATTGGAAATGTATTTTTTTTTTTTTTTTTTTGAATAAGTATATTTTTTCTGTTTAACAGGAAAAGGAACTAAATAGGAACAGAATTAATACATCAGCAAGCATTGTCAATCTTTCGGTATAGGAAAAGAGCTGTCTCTTCTCTCTCTCTCTCTCTCTCTTATATATATATATATATATATATATATATATATATATATATATACAGGGTGCCCCAAAAAGGTGTAAACGCGCTTTCTTTCTTTACCCTTTACAGATAAATGAGCAATGTAAATTGGAAAAAACGTCCAAATTAAGGTAGGAAAGGTGATAACATTAATACACCCCCCCTCCCCCATAAATTTTTAAAAAGTTACATTTTTTAATTTTTTATACAGTCCCTCTAAGCAAATTTTGTCAATTGCAAAGTTTTTATTTTTCATTCAAGAAGACCATTAGAATAAACCGCGTAACTATATCATTAAAACCAATCGAATTGTGATACAGAAGAAAAAAAAAAATATGCCATTTTTCCGTATCATTTAAAAGGCTGGTTTTTCGGTGAAAATAGGAATCCTTAGTAAATTGATAACGGAAATGTTTAGATCAAATATATAATGTGTCGAAAAATTATCAAATGCATTTAAATTAATCCTTAGAGTTTTAAAATATGTTTCGAATTTGGCATCTTGTTTAATAACGACTTTGAAACATGCAAATGCTATGATACATTTTAACTTTTTAAAACATGCCACAAATTCACATTTCTATTTTGATATATTGTCTCTATAATCAGAGTTCAGTTTTCAATTAAGTATAATTCATTCAGTTTTAAAGATACAAGAATGGTGGTTTTTTTTTGCAATAATATTGTTGCATTGAAAATAAAATTTTTCTAATTATTCAAATTTTTATAGAGGGGTCGTATAAAAATTTAAAAAATGTAAATTTTTGAAAACTAACAGGAAGATATTTTTATAAACGTAGTTTTATTTCTTATCTTATTTTATACAATTTTGCAATTAACATTATCTTCTCATCTCTAACAGGTAAAGAATTAAACCGAGTTTCAATTTTTTGGGACACCCTGTATACATACATACATTTTTTTCTTGAAATCAATAAGTTTCAGAATTAATTTACACATATTAATTAAATTCATCATTTATGAGAAAATTTTTATCACACAGGTCTACATTCAAAATTTTGGTTTGACAATTTTCGCTATTTTTTATGGTGTTTGGTGTACGGAAACCGAAACTGAAGCCAATATTTCAACACTGCGTGTAGATTTTAGCCAATACAGGATATCTACGGACACAATTTCTTCTGTTACGTTTCCAAAAATATGGCAACTTTTATAATTACTATAAACTACAAAAATGAAGAAATTGTATCAGTAGACATTTTGTAAAAAAATAAAATAAAAATACGTAACTGAGAAAAACTGGCTTCATTTTCGGTTTCAGCACCGCAAAAAAAAAAAAAAAAAATACATACATACATCGGGTAAAATCGGGTATCATTTTTTTTTTCTATAGCCATTATTAAAACCTATTTTGGTCCTACTTGCGGGTATATGCAAATGATAAATATTTCCTCTTTGGCTGACATTAAAGTGCTGCGTTATAGAATATAATTTTCTGAAAATAATGCTGGAGTCAAATGGACTACATTACATTATTGTTTGGAAGTGGTTTGAGCTATGAAGGGTGCATACATTGAAATAATGTAATGAATTCCACAAAACAGATGCTCTTTATTTGCTCAGTTTCTGTTTTTGGTACTTTTCCTTGATATTATAAAATACAGCGCCATCTATAAATAGAATATGGAACACACGAGAGTTGCAACCGCCTGTCGTGCGTCATCTGCTTAACTTTATATAAATGTTTAAAATGTATCAGGGATTTCTGACCCACTCTGTATATGTATATATATATATATATATATATATATAACTAGTTTATCCCTACTGGCAAGTCATAAGTTTTTCTTCCTGCCTCCTTCCTTTCTTAAATTTCTTAAATTATTTTTGCAGGAATTTTATTTCAGTGTATGTTTTTGTATTTAGATTTTTGTTGAGTTAGTTTATCGTTTCGTTTGTTTTGCGAGTTGTTAATTCATAAACTTTGGTTTCTTTAAATATGTGTATTTCAGTATATATATACATACATATATAACAAGCTATAATAAAATGCACTTGTTTTTTACATTTATACATTAAATTAACATTACTTAAAAATTAAATATAATCTATTTCAAATCATCTTAATAAGAAAAAAAGTCCAGAAAAATATTAGCTGATATCAAAGAATGTATTTTACGGTCCTATTTTTTTAAACTATGAAATAAAAAATCTGATGTGGACCCCATATGACTTTCTTATACACCCATTGGAATATACATATTTTTATAAAAACATTGGCATTTTTGTGTGAGGTAAATGATTCGTAAATAAACAGGCAGGTTCCAAACACTAAATAATAATAATAATAATAACGAAAAACTGAAAAACTGCTACCTTAACGTCAAAAATCATGACAAAAGAATTATATATACCGCCAAACAAATAAAATAGTTTTTTTAGGAATGTCTCATTACAGAATCTGTCATTGGCAAATTCCTAACTTAGAGCTTAATGAAAATCATTCGAGTATAGATGGCCTTACTTTTGTTCTTTCTGCCGAAAATTGGACGTAAATAAACGATACATTTTACCGAAGAAATTAATTCAGTTAAAATTGAGAAATAATTTACTAATTCTGGCCAACCTGAAACAATATTTGCCGAAAAATTTGATCGCTAATCTCTCCAAGTCACAAAGTTTGCACCCAACGTTGATTATAGTCTTGGCATCGCTTTGCGTCGAATTTGGCAACTTGGCGACCGAATTTTATGAAAATTTGCTACAACCTACTTATTTATTAAGAATTACTTTCTACACACAAAAATGTCGGCAACTTTCATTACAATATCACTACGTGCTCTTTCGAAGTGCTGAATACTCATTAAAATGCATTCATCGACTATAGAACCAGTTTATGTCTTTAAGAATTTCTTTCTACACTAAAAAATGTTAGCAATTTTCATAAAAATGTCATTACGGGCTCTATTTACAGGCTGAATATTCATTAAAAAAAATGCATTCGTCGAATAGAACCTGCTTATGTCTTTACAATTTACTTTCAACACAAAGACGACAACTTTCACAATAATATCATTACGGACTTTATCATTAGCTTATTTCGAAACCCCTATAATGGTAAGTCATATATAATGGCAAAATTTTTGTATATTTGGTCATTATGAATATAATTTTCGAAAACACATTCAAAATGGAAAGTCACAAAAAAAAAAAAAAAAAAAAAAAAAAGAGAAAGAAAAGAAATGGAGGTTCACAAATAGATTTTATAATAAATCTATATACCAATTTGCAATGTTTTACGTCCAACCGTTTTTGAGTTATGCGAGATACATACACACATACACATACTATACGTCACGAAAAATCATGTAAAGTCGCTGATATGTCTAATACGAGAGCTCGTATTAAGACGAATCTTGCAGGTGTACAACTAGATATCATGATAGTCCCCCATATAAATTTTCAACATTCCTCGATATTTCGTTTTTTAGCTATGTGAGATATAAAATCCATTTCGCAAATTGGAATTATAATACTTTGTATAAGGAAGTAAAAGAAAAAAAAAAAACCCTGAAAAACCGCTACTTCAACCACAAAAGTCATGATAATAGAATTATGTATACCGCCAAACAAATGTCCAATTTTTTCAGGATTGGCTTATTACTGAACCTGTCATTGGTAAATGCATAACTTATAGTTTAAGGAAAATCATTCGAGTATAGATGGCCTACTTTTGCTCTCTTTGCCGAAAAGTAGAGGTGAAAAACAATATATTCTTCCGAAAAAATTAATTCAGTTAAAATTGAGAAATGGTTTATTATTTCTGGCTATCATGAAACAATATTTGCCGTCAAATTTGATCGCTAATCTCGCCAAGTTGCCAAGTTTGTAGTCAACGCTTATTTTGGTTTTGGCATCGATTTTGGCGACTTTGTGTCGAATTTCGCAACTTGACGACCAAATTTGGCGAAAATTCGTAGTTTAGGGTTGCCAAAATTTGTAAGCTCTAATGTCAATAAGAACAAAATTCTGGAATTTTAAGGAAAGATTCATTGATTTATTGCGCTGAACTAAATTCTTCAAAATTTTTTAAAACGGCAAACAAGACTAAAACAATATAAAGCGCATTCGTCGACTACAACCTGCTTATATATTAAGAATTACATTCTACACTCAAAAATGTCGGCAACTTTCATAGCAATATGACTACGTGCTCTATCTACGTGTTAAATACTCATTAAAGTGCATTCATCGACTAGAATCAGTCTATGTCTTTAAAAATTTCTTTATATACTTAAAATTGTTGACAATTTTCATAAAAATGCCATTACGGGTTCTATTTACAGGCTAAGTGTTCGCTAAATAAAATGCATTCGTCGACTAGAACCTGCATATGTCTTTACGATTTACTTTCAACACAAAAACAAAGTCGTCAACTTTCATAAAATTATCATTACGGACTTTATCATTAGCTTATTTTGAAACCTCTATGATGATAGGTCATATACAATAGCCAAAATCTCTGTATATTTGGTCATTATGAATATAATTTCCGTAAATACCTTAAAAACGGAAAGTCACCAAAAAAAAAAAAAAAAAAAAAAAAAAAAAAATAGTAATAATAATAATAATAAAAGCAATGGAGGTTCACAACTAGATTTTATAATAAATCTATATACCAATTTGCAATGTTCTACGTCCAACAGTTTTTGAGTTATGCGAGATACATACACATACATACACATACATACACATATATACGTCACGAAAAATCATGTAAAGTCGCTGATATGTCTAAAACAAGAGCTCGTATTAAGACGAATCTTGCAGGTGTACAACTAGACATCATGGCAGTCCCATATATGAATTTGCAACATTCTACGCTAATTCGTTTTTGAGCTATGTGAGATATAAAATCCATTTCGCAAATCGGAATTACAATATTTCTTTATACTTTGTATAATGAATTAAAAAAAAAAAAAAAAAAAAAAAAAAAAAACGTGAAAAAACGTTTCTTCAACCACAAAAGTCATGATAATAGAATTATATATACCGCCAAACAAATGCAGTAGTTTTTCAGGAATGGCTTATTACAGAACCCCTGTCATTGGCAAATTCATAACTTATAGTTTCATGAAAATCATTCGAGTATAGATGGCTTACTTTTGCTCTCTTTGCCGAAAATTAGAGGTGAAAAACAATGTATTCTTCCGAAACAATTAATTCAGTTAAAATTGAGAAATGGTTTATTAATTCTGGCCATCCTGAAACAATATTTGCCGTCAAATTTGATCGTTAATATCGCCAAGTCGCGAAGTTTGTAGCAAGCGCTTATTTTGGTCTTGGCATCGATTTTGGCGACTTTGCGTCGGATTTGGCAATTTGACGACCAAATTTGGCGAAAATTCGTAGTTTAGGGTTGCCAAAGTTTGTAAGCTCTAATGTCAATAAGAATAGAATTCTGGAATTTTCCAGAAAGATCCATTGATTTATTGCGCTGAACTAAATTATTCGAAAATTCTTTAAATGACAAACAAGACTAAAACAAAATAAAGTGCATTCATCGACTAGAACCTGCTTATACCCAAGCAGCACCGAAACGTTCTCTGAACGTTCAAAAATTGTTCTGCAAACACGTTCTAAGAACGTTCACTCTCAACGTGTTATAGACGTCTATTTGTCCATCTTGAAACCGTACAATAGTACGGTTCAGAGAACGTTCAATGAACGTGTAGCTATCACCATCGGTGTTATAGAAGCGTTCTGAGAACGTTCTATGTTTACGGTCTCAGAACGTTCTAAACGTTTTTAGAACGTTTTCAAAACGTTATACACATTTTCAGAACGTTCCAGAAAACGTACTGTAAACGTTCTAAAATAGTGTAGTTAAAAAAAAAAATATGACGTCATTATAAAGAATCACCTCAGTACCAGCGTTTAGAAGTAAAAATTAAATAGCTGATGACGAATAATGATACAACACATGAACAGGGATATGAATTACTTTTTTTTCAATTCAAATAATGTTTGAGAAATTTTAACATACTTACTATTCCTTTAATTTCAACGTATATGCATCAAAAATTCTATATTCTATGACATTTTTCCCCAAAAAGTGTCATAACGTCTCTTTATACCTTAAAAAATTTCTTAAATTTTTGCATTTTTTAAAAATTTCTTTTTTTCCCCTAATCTGAAGATAATGAAGTTGTAGTATTAATTACAAAACTTTGAATAAACACCATAAAATACAAGAACTCGCACCAACTGTTTTGGGTCAAAAGAAGACACAACCCTTAATCAGGCGAACATTGTAGGCACGAGAGCTGCAAACAAGCACGTTGTGTGTGTTGAATGCGTTGCCGCTTTGTTTGTAGCAGCCGTGCTTTGTTTGTAGCAGTTGCGAGTTCTTGCATTTTATGGTGTTTATTCAAAGTTTCGTAATTAATACTATAACGTTATTATCTTCAGATTAGGGGAAAAAAGAAATTTTTTAAAAATGCAAAAAATTAAGGAATTTTTTAAGGGATTTAGACACGTTATGACACTTTTTGGGAATTACTGTCATAAAACATGGAATTTTTCATGCATATACGTTGAAATTAAAGGAATA
This sequence comes from Salticus scenicus, assembly GCA_963930645.1. NCBI lineage: Eukaryota > Metazoa > Arthropoda > Arachnida > Araneae > Salticidae > Salticus > Salticus scenicus. Next base: position 194,189,418 of record OZ005654.1, on the reverse strand, counting down.
GTAAGTATGTTAAAATTTCTCAAACATTATTTGAATTAAAAAAAAAGTAATTTATATCCCTGTTGCTGTGTTGTATCATTATTCTTCATCTGCTATGTACAACTAAACTCTTGATTTATTTTGCTTGTTTTAATCTTTGTGATTCCGAATGCGTCATCCTATGATTAATGTTTGTTTTTCATGGTTGTTTTCTGTTTGATACTCTGATTTCTTGAAGTAAATAATTTATTCCAATTTATTCTTCATTTCTAACTTCAATTAATTTCTTGTACGATAGGGTGTCCGCTAGCAATTTGCTATTATAGCTGCTAACGAATGAAATCGTACATTGGTGCTCAACGAGGAAAAAGGTCACCCCTGACAAGTTTTTTTTTTTTTTTTCCTACCATTCTAAGCTTTTCCTAAGGAAAAAAAATGTTTAAAATGCTGTCTCAATTTTTTATTTCCTCGTTGCTTGTTTGTATCTTTTGATTTGAGTTTCATGTGGTTTTTACGCACCGGCAAGATTATTAAAATTGCAACTAACAATATAGGAATAAATTTATGATTAGACTGAAGTTAAATAAAATAATAATCAATAAATAAAAAATAAATGTTTCAATAAATCACAACCAGTCTCCCCAGGTAATTTAAATTTGTTGTAATTTCCTTCTGATTGACCTATGTGGTTTCAGGGAACTTTTATCTGTTGCTTGGCTTTAACTAAGATTAAAAATTCATTTATACATATATATATATATATATATATATATATATATATATATATATATATATATATATATATATATATATATACATATTATTATATTTTCTTTTAAATACAGGGTGCAAAGCATTATGACGAGAATACCTTTATCTCCGCAACTATTGGTCGCAAATATATAGTTTCAGTTACAAAATGTTTTAAAGAATATGAGCATTTGTGGTATAACATGTTTAAATTTAAAATATCTCTTTTTTCAAAATTGCAAAAACTAGCTTTTTACATAGTCCCAGATCCCTATAGTCATATTTAGAAAAACTGACACTCATCCTAACAAAAAGTTTCATTTCTATTCTCCCAAATTTGAACAAGATATTTAAAGTTTGGATTTTCTAACATATTTCGGCCTTCAATAAGGGATCGGTTTAAAAATCCTAATTGGACTTTGTTTGCATTTTCCCTGGGTTTATTAAAGAATTTTTCATTGACTTTTTAATAAAGCCCGAGAAAATGCGAAATAATCCTAAATTTTGAAACTAACTATCTCAGACAATTTTGGGTGCACAAAAGTGAAACTTTTTGTGTTATATTTTTTAGGTTGGAACTCAACTTTCACTATTAGTGTCATGAAAATTGTATAAAAATTATCAGTTTTTGTGATTTTTAATAAATTGATTTTTTAAATTTAAACATGTCATATAATGAATTCTTACATTTTTTTTAATACATTTTCTTATTGGATGACGTCTGAGACCGATTGTTGCGCAAATAAAGGCCTGCTCTCTACTTTGCACCCTGTATATTCTAAACATTTCTGGGTACTACTTTGTAAGTCCATGGATAGTTTATAAATATATTTGAATGCTGAAGTTCATAGAAAGTTTTAATATTCCAACATAAAAAATAATTTCGAAAATGAATGTACCAATACGCCGCTAAAATAATATATAATTGAAATTAGAATATATTGTTAATTTATAATAATAAGAAATTGAAACAAAAAATTAAAAATTAGTTAGAAGGAGGAAATTTTAAAAATTTTCAAATACTTAAATACATATATATATATTTAATCAAAATATTTTTCTAAAATATTTAACATACTTCATATTTTTAAATTTCAGTGCATGTGTGTATACATATTTTCAGTTTACAGCAGCAGTTTACAAAAATGATGTTTGCAGGTATTTAAATTTATTCCACATGGCAATGTAATTGGTATTCTTTAAATGTTTAAATTTCTTTAAATTGAGTCAACGCAATTTTTACCTCATTTGATGTAATTATGCTATCATGGCATATTAAATAATTGATAAATGTAAATATTATTAGTATTAATAAATAATATAGTAAATCGTCCTTTTTTTTAAGCAGAATATCTTTTTTTTTTTTATAAAGATGTGGAATAAAATTGAATTGAATCTTTGTTTTATTATGCAGTTAAACAAGTTAATATATTTTATTTAATAAATAACAGTAAAGAGATATTTAAAATTGTAAGTCGGTGAAACTTAGGATATTATTTTAAAAATATGCAATTTGCATAACCTAGATTGTATATATATTATCATATAAACATTAAAAAAATACTTCAGAATTTAAAAAGAAAAGAAAAAATGAATTACGAACCTTCCTAGTTTTTTTCATAAGAATTTTCTTCAAGAAAATGCCCTTGCAACTAGCATTTTAAAATACATAATGACCAGTCGGAAGGGCATTCACTTAAAATTAGCTCTTATCTTGTAAAGTCTTTATGTTACTTCTTCATACTTCATTCAGAAACATAATAAACAAAAATAGTTATTTTAACAAAATCCATCTCAGAAGACTAAATTAATAAAATGAATCCATAATTTCTAAGCGGTTTTCTGTAACAGGAGCATTTTTTTATGCGATTCAACGCTCAACGATTCAAGTATCAAAAGTTAGGCTTAAGAACTTACGCAGATATGAAAATGATTGTTTAATTGATATTAAAATAAGACTTTAATAAATAGAACATAGAGAATATTACAGGTTAAAAATATTACATTTTTACCTTTTCTAAAGCTTATCCTAGTCATTATAACGCTAAAACTAAACAAATCAGATTACATGTTTTAAAATTGCCGCCTCACATAACGACACGACTTTCCCAAGACCTGGCGTTTGACTTTGCAGTTGCACGGTCAGCGAAAATTAAATAAATGCAATCCACAGATGTCGATGTTATCATCTGCTCTCCCTTCTTGCATCCGCAATAATCATGTTTCAAAGTTCAACATTTGAAACAGAAATTTATTAAGCATTTATAGCTGTAGAAAACATATAGTCAATATTTTAAGGAAAAATGGAGTTGAGTTAAACAATTATTTAAATTTTTATAAAGTATTTTAAAAACTTATGAGATCACTTTATTTTTCCATTTTAAAATCTCGAATTAAACGGAAAAGCATATTTTGTTTTAGTGTATATTTCAGTGAACAAAATATTCAGTGAAAAAAAAAAAAAAAAAAGAACAATCAAACAGAGTAATGATTTAACAACATTATCAATATTGATAATTTATCAGTAACATTTAAACTTAAATAGAATCATAACTTAAAGAAAAGAAGAAAAAAACTCATTTCTGTAACTTACCGATGAGTATTAGAGACCGCGAGGTTCTACTCTCGAACCTTACAGACGGGCAGTGTTGGTTTCGATTCCTGGTCACGCTCGTCGACTTAGGTTTTCGGCGTTTTCCCGTGATTTTCTTTGAAACTCGCGTAATGCACTATATTACTTATTCAATAACATCCGTGATTAGCTTTTTGTATCTAAACTCTGGGTCTGGGGAATGCATAAGATTTTCATGACAGAAGACAATCATTTTTATGCTGTGTAGAAGATCTTAGAAAATGTATTTTTCTAAGGGTTTATTATTATTATTATTATTATTATGGCAAATGAAAAAAAAAACGGTAAATTTGTTTTAAATCATCAGAAAACGATGTTTCAATTATTCGTTTTAAAGGTGATATCGAATTATTTTGAAAGATAATCATAGTGAAAATTTTTATCCACCCCTCCCCCATCCCCCAGGGATGATGTATACTTATTCCTTCAGGGAAAAACAATGTCCTATGAATAATAATAATAATAAAAAAACTGTTTGACTATTACTCGTTATACAGCCAAATTGAATCAATAATCTATATCAAATGTATGTCACGCAGATGGTTTGGTGAGTATATATATTACAGAAGCTGATAGATATCCTTTCTGTGAATGGAAAATATTGGAACGTGGCAGTGCCACCTGTCGTCCGATATGCACCCAAAGGCAATCTGTAGAGTTTTACGTAATATTAATTTCCCTTACCAAATTTACAACATTTATAAATCACAGAAGTTGAGATTTTTCGTTTCCGTTATGAGATTAAATTGCAACACATCCACGCCACCTGTTGGCCGATGTGCATCCAAAATGGACCAGTAAAGCTTTACATAAAATCGATTTCACTTATAACTTCAGTGTACCACAAAATTTATTGTTAAATCACAAGAGTTAAAATATTGCCTTTCCGTTAAAATGATTAAATTGCAGATTAGCAACGCCACCTGTTGGACAATGTATACATCCAAATTGTATTAGCAGAGGTTATGATGATATCTGCCTATATATCAAGTTTAATGCATTTGTACACTATAGAAGCTGAGATATAGCCGTCCCATAAATGGAGGGTTTCATTGCATAGCACCGCAATCTATCGGACGATATATCCCAAATGAAATTCAAAAAAATCCAATTTAGGGCAAGATCTAATTATGTAACAAGTTTGGTTGAATTCCATACATTGATTCCTGAAATACAAAATCCACAAAATTTTTCCATGAGTTTAAAATTTTGTAATTTTTTTTCACCTCACCGCTACTGATTATTGAGAAGCATTCTTTATTGACGTGGTAACAAAACGTTAAACTGAAAATGTAAAAAATGCTCTATTCTCTATCATGCTAAAAATTATAAATTTCGAATAACTTACGAAGTTTTTAAATGAGAATGTTGCAAATCTCTCAATAAGATTCTTATCAATATCATAAGTGATATTTTAAAACTGGTCTGATCTCTCTGCAATCATTTGTTCTTGAGATATCGTGTACATGGACTAACGGGCTATCACACTAATAGGTGCCGATACACATTAACAGATACCCTACCAACCTTTTGACTTCCGGATTCCTCACGCCACAAAACGTGTAAAAAAATCAAAAACTGAAGTCAAAAATTTTCATGATTAACCTAGTTTCCCAACCAATAGTACTAAAAAGTCATTTTGTCATATTCGTTATAATTACACTGTTATAGAACGTGTCATGACGGTGTCACACTTGAACGTTCTATATAGAACTAGAATTGTACGTTTTATAGATGGTACAAATCAAACATTTTCAGAACGTTCTAAATAATACTATTTCTGAACGTGTTTTAGAACGTTCTTTTGACACGAAACATGGTGTTTGAACTATTGAAACCGTTATTAGACGTTCACAGAACGTTCCTGTGCTACTTGGGTATTTTAAGAATTATTTTCTACGCTCAAAAATGTAGACAGCATTCATAACAATACCATAATGTGCTCTATCTACGTGCTAATAATATTTATTAAAGTACATTCGTCGAGTAGAAACTATTTATGTCTTTAAGAATCACTTTATGTACGCACACACAGAAAAATAAGTTGGTCACAGTGACCAGGCAAAGCCCTCAGTTGACAATACAGAATTGACAAACACAAATAGCTGACTAGGGAAATTTTAGTTAAAGAGTAAACTAGCGGAACTAGTCTCCAAAACAATGCCCCAAACTAGGAAGGTTAAAAATATCAGACAAAGAAAGCTAGTCGAAAATCGTAATTATCTGACCAGGAAGGTTAGTCAACAACCACAGTTACCAGACAAGACAAGTTAGTCAGAATCTACACTTGAAAAATTTAAAATACAAAACGCCAATTGGGGACTCTATCTCAGGACCTTCGTATCACAAGACAATCACGCTACTACTGCACAAGCCGTTCTTACTAGAACACGTGTTTAGTTGGTTTTATAGAAATAACTAAAACTATTAGGGGTCATATCTTGCACCCATGGGGATTGTTGCAGCAAATTTGTACTCCACCCTATGTTTTCGACCATGCTCTTTAATTTAAGTTTAGTTTGGTTTCAATAACAGTTTTATTGATTCATACTTCCCTTGTTAGTTAGGTATGAAAATTAAAAGTCAGTAAGATTTATTTATAAAACTTTAAGCAAAATCACTTTTCTATCTGCTATTAAAATTTGCCATGCTCCTTTACTATACAGTTTCATGTCATACTTAAAAAATGATTTATTAGACTTGAAACTACAAAAAAAAAAAAAAAAGGAAAGAAAGAAAGAAAAGAAAAAGAAAATGGGATCAGCATGATGAAAAGTAATTGGCTCTTATGAAAAATATGCGTTTCCCAAATAACTTTAAGCATGCAATTTTTTTTCAGAATTAATGAACACTATCCCGCCGCTAAATTCGATGGGTTTATTGTTTGGTTTCGGTTAACTAAACTAACTTGTCAGAAGGAGACAGAAAATAAATAAATAAACAAACAAATAAATAATAATAATAATAAGGCTTAACCGTTTGACTATCTAAACATATTCTTCTTGGTCGATTGACAAGATTGGAACAGTTTATTTTTATTCTCTGTTTGACTAATCAGTCGAATTTGAGGACAATGAAAACTGTGCCAAGGAATCTAGTCGTCTGACAAGTTTTCGAGCCAAAACTGATCATCAGACAAAACATCATTAAAGATACATAGTAAAATAAAACAACTTTTGTGCCTGATGACTAACTAAAATTGTCATGTAGTATTTTGATTGTTTAAACTTTTGCGTAATTTTGTGCAAATTTGTCAATGTACTTGGCAAACGTCTAGTATCACAAAGATGGCAAGTCTCTTGACAAGTTTCAATTTTCCATTTTTCTGTGTGCAAAAATGTCGGCAATTTTCGTAAAAATATCATTACGGGCTCTATTTACGGCCTGAATATTCATTAAATAAAATGCATTCGTCGACTAGAACCTGCTTATGCGTTTACAATTTTCATTTTTACACGCAAAAATGTCGACAAATTTCATAATAATATCATTGCGGGTTCTATCATTAGCTTATTTTGAAATCTCTATGATGGTAGGTCATATATAATGGTCAAAACCTTTGCATATTTGGTCAATTTGAATAAAATTTTCGTAAATATCTCCAAAACGGAAAGTCACAAAAAGACCAAAAAAGGAGGTGCAAAACTAGATGTTAAACCAAACCTATATACCAATTTGCAACGTTCTACGTCCAACCATTTTTGAGTTATGGGAGATACATGCACGCATACATACATACACACATACACACACACATACAGACTTCACGAAAAAATCGTGTGAAGTCGCTGATATCTCTAAAACGAGAGCTCGTATTAAGACGAAACTTGCCGTTGTACAATAGACATCATGATAGTGACACACATAAATTTTAAACATTCTATGATGATTCGTTTTTGAGCTATGCGAGATATAAAATCCATTTCGCAAATCGTGATTATAATACTACCTTATACATTGTATAAGGAAGTAAAAACGAAATAAAAGAAATTCTCGAAAATAATCTTCTTATTCTTCTTTTTTTTTTTTTTTTTCAATGTTTATTTCAAAATAATGTTATCAATATGTTTGGCACATTAATTTAATACTGTCAAAATAATATTTAGATATTCCTTGAGAAGTAGCATGTAGAATATCCTCAAGGGATTTCGAAAATGTTTCTCTTATATACATTGCTGACATATTCAATACATGTTATTTCTTTAATCAGGTTGACTTTGTTTTGATAAGTTAATAGATATGTCATATATGCTCAACTAAATGAACACTGTATGTTAAAGTAGTATATATTTCTAGATTAAAAAGAATTTTTCTGTGTAAGGTGAAATGGAAACAATATGTCTTTATTTTATAAAATAGCTTCAAAAAAAAAAAAATAATAATAATAATAACAATGTTATTTGTAACCATTAAAAAAAAAAAAAAAAAAAAAAAAAAAACATGCATTTTTAAAAAAGAAACTTTTTTTTTAATGTCTACTTGTATTATAATACCTAAAAATTCATTAAAATGTATTAAGGATGATTAATGCTTTAAATTTATTTTCTTCTAGTATATAATGTAGAAATTCATTGTTAAATTCTATGATTAAACTCTAAAGATTTGTTAGGCTTTTCTTTTCTTTTTCCTTCTTCATTTCTTTCTTTCATTTCTTTTTTTTTCAATGAATTTATATACTCTAAAAAAAAAAAAAAAAAAAAAAAAAGAAGGCGCACAAAGAAGAAGTAATGCAAACTGCACATAAATTGACATGCATACAGGTTTCGATGGAAAATGCAAAATTTAAAGTTTTGCTGCCATCGAATGAGCATGCGACGATGCTGCGCATCTTAACTGCGCAATTGGCAGACTATTAAAAATGAGAAATTTTGATTCCAGGTAATAAATTCTTCGAGAATTTTATTCCGTCTACTCAGAAAGACAGTAACTATGCCTCGCATACAGGTGCAAGATGTCAGCATTTGAGTGACGTGTGTAGTTGGGCTCAAAGAAGCCGGCTGCTCTAATCTGCAAAAAAATTGTCAATTGGATAGGAGCGGTACCACTGTTATATGATATTGACAGGAATGGATGAACCATGGCCGAACACAGCGTCAGGGAGGAAGCGGTCAGCCTAAAGAGAGGACAGAAAGTGAGAACCAGTCAATTTCAATTCGGAACCCAAAACTCCAATTCATAATTATCGTCGATCCTAAGTGCAACTGGTACTTAAGTGACTTCAATGACCCTTAATTGGAGCCTCAGTGAAATGGGGTTGAGCTCTGTCCCAGGATCTCTCTTCCACTGAGGACGTTTAGAGAATCATAAAAATGATCCTACAACCAGATCGGGATTTGCCAATCTAACGCACCAATTGGACAGAATTTGGCACAATACTTCACAGGAGCACATCTGCCAACTCTGTCAATTAATACCAAGCACATGTGTATCACATCTACCAATTTTTGTACCATTCCGATAACTCCTTGGTGCGTCCTTTTTTTTTTTTTTTTTTTTTTTTTTTTTTTAAATAGAGTGTATATTATATACATTATTCCTTACACCTGACATTAAAAATAGATTTTTATTATTATTTCACTCAGAGTATCAGTATAATTTGTTTTACAAGTATATAAATTTTTTTTATTGAATTTCTCGGATATCAAAGATTTTTCATTAAAAGGCTGTTTAGTGTTTAGCAATTTAAGTTCTGCTGCCACAAATAAATTTTAATTGCTGTAGAAGCAGAGTATTATGAATACATCATTGAAATATTTAAATTTGTTGAATACACAAGAATTTTAGTAATCTGTTTTCTAAAGGATTAAAAAAAAAAAAAAAAAAAAAAAAAAAAACACGGAAAATAATCAGGTCTTTTAAACAATAATGCACATAAAAATATCGTGCATTAAAAATAGTTTTGGAAACTTTATAAATTCTTAAAACAAACTATTATGAAATTATTTATAAAATATAAAATATATGTCATGGTCGTTTTATTTTGAGCTATATATTTTTGGGTGATTGGAGAAGCTTCTGCCGATATTATCGATGAATTTTTCCGTAATTTAATTAATTATACTCCATTGATTACCATCAAAATGAATACAGAGAGACTAAAAATACATAATTCTGTTCTTTTTTATTAATTAAAGAACTTCAAAAATCAACTTCTTTGAAGTACCACTAAACAAACTTTCAATGAATGCAACTCAGTCTTCGTCATAAATTTCTTCTTCCTTTCAATTTCTTGAACAAATGAAATTATGGGTTTATTAAAATTTTAGACTGCAGACTTTCAAGGGATTCGCACGTCTCGAGGTGTCTAGAGCACGATTCGGCATTTTTTAGAGAGTTATCAACCATTTTCTCACAAAAATTAGCATCGAGTAACAACATTTTCCCAAACAGATTGGTGAAAATTAAGGGTCATGTTGTGGATGTGCTACGTCGAACGCACCTGCAAGTCAGCAATCGTACAACGAAACACATTTATGAGAAACTTTTACTGTGATAAGTCACAATGATTAAGATCAGGTGACCTCGTTTTTTTTTTTTTTTTTTTTTTTCTTTTTAACTGACAATTCCCTTTTATATATATATATATATATTTTTTTTTTCTTAATTGACAATTTTTATGTCCATCTATGTTTCTGTTTCAAACAGTAAACCTGCCTATTTAGTTGATTTTTCTTCTGGTGCTTGCGCAAAGTTTTGAAAACTGATACCCAGTAGACGATGAGGTAAACTGCACTTGCGTATATTTTTACCGACATAAATTAAGTGATTAAACTCGAATGCTCAAAGTCACTTTTTCTTTTCTTTTTTTTTTTTTTTTTTCTTTTTATATTGTGTTGTTTTGGAAGAATGCTGAAAGGTGGAGCTTGTTTTCTGTAGAAAAAAGAATTCTGGTATGCTATTACCAACATCTTAAAATTTTCTTTACTGTTCGTTTCGTTTTCCCTTTTTTTTCCTTTTCTTTTTCTTTCTCTCTCTCTCTCTCTCTCTCTTTTTTTTTTTTTTTCGTTTATGTTGTTGTATGTAATTTGAACACTAATTAAAAAAATAAACATATTGTAGTTAATTTTCTCTGTTACCTTTTAAGATTCTCTTCGTTATACCATGCAAAACTTAACAAAAAGTGGCTCCCTAAGCCTCTCCATAAGAAAGATTTATCTGTATCACGAAAACTAATAACTGGAATAAGCTGCAAAGTTGCGAATCCTAATTTTTCAGCATTAGCATTCTTTTTATGTAAAATTTAATGTAGGGCATAAATTTTAATTTTTTTTAACTATGAATTTATTAATATTTTTCTTAATCAAAAGTTATCATGCATCATGTTCGGCTTTCTTCACTGTATCTGATAAAGTACATATGTATATATAAAACAGTTTTTTTTCTAAAGATATTAATAAAAGTTTGCGACATGAATTTAGCATTAACGTCTTAAAATTTTGAACACTTATAATTCTAAAAACAATAAGTAAAATATACAACCAAATAATTTTTCGCATTGCCGCTACAGCAGAAATTCAAATATATAATCAAAATAAGGTAATTACCATTGCAAAAATCAAAATTGATGTGGTTTAATACCTAGACGACGCCCAATTCAAAATTTTACTTCATTTTCTAAAAGTAATCACAATATCCATCGAATGATACCTATTATAGTTTTTTGCATCAATTAGCAACGAAGTAGCGTCGAGTGTCCCTTTTTTTGTATTTTCCACGATTGTACATAGTTTTTATTAATAACTTTTCTAGTTTTGAACAAAAGATGTTTCAATATACATTTTAGCAATAATTAAACCAGGGCTACTAAAGGCGACTGTTATATATACTATATATATATAAATATATTCTTTTATATATATAAATCTTTTTATATATAAAATTCTTTTTAAATATATATTCTTTTCGTATCACTGTTCCAGAGTTGCCAACTTTTATAATTTATTCCGGAGCTATTTTCACCCCGCCTTCTTTTCGCACCAGAAATTTTATAGAATATTTTTCTTTAATATGTGACAAAGATTAAATAAGGCGGAAATCATTCTTTAAAATTTCCGTCGTGAAAAAAAGGGCGGGGTTAACAATGCTACGGAATAAATTATAAAATTTGGCAATTCTGCTGTTCACCGAAAATAAAATTTATAATACATTTATGCAAGTAAAAGACAGATTTAACTTTATAAATATATTATAAATTGTTTTGCTTAATAATAGTGGTATGAAACGAATAACAATAATACCAAAAAAAAAAAAAAAAGAAGAAGAAGAAGAAGAAGAAAAAGAGAAAGGTGCCAGTGGAAGTCCTGTTAAATCTTTACCGTAATAACGAAATTTATATTTTATTTATCTCTAAAAGTGAATCAGAATATATATCAATTCCCATTTGATAAGTCTTTTAAGTGTCAAATTAAAGTCATTACTTAATTGATTTCACTAAAAGAAAAAAAAAAAAAAAAGATTTTTTGTGTGTAAAATTACCGCACTGAGACAAATGTCTATATAGTTTTTTATATTCTTTTCTTTAAGATTTTTTCCACATATTTTAATTTTTATGCATCTTATGCTTTAATTTTTATGATTATGTTCAAGAACTAATGAAAAAAAAATTCTGGAAAACTCAAGGTAATTAATGATGTCCTCTTAAGGCATTTTTCAAAGTAATTGCTTTGTGTAATTTTTTTTCCTCATCCTATTCTGCATCAAAGTATTTTTTGTTTTTTATTTCAGATTTTTTTTCCCATGATACTTCTAAAAAACAGCTTTGTAGATTTTAAAAATTCTCTTTAAAAATATATTTTTTAAGTAATATACTATTCAGAAAATTTGAATAGCAGAGTGGTAAAAATATTTTTATTTTAATCAAATGTGATAAAGAATTTAGTTTTTGTAATAGAAAAAAAAAAGTTAGTTAAAAAATAAGAACGAAAAATCATGCAAATCTCACAGATTACTAGCACTTTCCAATTGTACGTACTGGTTGGAACGTTTAACCATGAACGTACAGTCGGGGGAAAAAAAACGCAACACCGGCTGTAATTTCGTTATTAATTGACGCAGGAACATCTAATAGACATAATTCAACAGGAAATTAAAAGCACTTTCTGAATATGTTGTCAAATTTTGAATTAGGGGTGATCTACATATTGAAATGAGCGCCAACTTTAATTTTTTCAATAGCAAAACCCAATTTTGACTTCATTTTTGAATTTCTGAGAGTCTGGCAGTTCAATTGCAGTTCAATCAATTTCAGTCGCAATCGCGACCATCCTCAGAGCCATGACAATCGTTTACGTCCTTCTGTTTATAGTTCGGCGGTTTGCTGTGGCTGTTATTTCGCTTCACTTCAGATTCTTCTAAGATGTGTTGCCATGCAGTAGGGATGATGGAATGTTCTCTATTGTTTACAGTGTTGGGGTTAGTAATAATTTCAAGAGCCTCCCGTTTTAGAGCATAATTATGGTTATTGTAAGGTGCTATTTTTTGGATGTTAATGGAGTTAATGTTTATGGGGTTATTATTGTGGGTAGTGGAGAAAGCGGTAGAGGTTTTTCCTAATTTAAGGTCTGCACGGTGTTCTTTTTCTCTATCGGTGATTTTTCGCTTGGTCATTCCAATGTAGCAGGCGTTTTTACCATTGATATGTTCGAAGTTGATTTTATAAATCCCGGAGGTGGAGTTTTGTGGAATGGGGTCTTTTTCGTTTCGGATATGTTGAAAAATGTTTTTGTCTGGTTTTATTGGAATGTTTAGGTTATTATTTTTAGCTTCATTTTTTATTTTAATGCTGGCGCCTTTACAAAATGGGATTGCAGTGGTGAAAATAGGTTTAGTTTTTTGGGCATTATTGATTTTGTTTAAGGATTTGAGGCGTTTTTTGTATAATTTATTTATAAGAGTTTTGGAGTAATTTGCTTTAGTGGCGATTTTTTTGATATTGTTAAGTTCTGTATTTAGTAATTGTTTGTTAGAGAAGATTAAAATAGCGCGGTTGATGTAAGATTGAATTGCAGATAATTTGTAACTGAGGGGGGTTTTACAATTTCTGTTTATAATTTCAGTGTTAGTTGTGGGTTTTCTGTAAACTGTAGTGTCAATAGTGTTATTAGGGTTTTTTATTATTTTTATGTCAAGAAAGTTCAGAGTATTGTCAGTTTCCTTTTCGATGGTGAATTTAATATTATTATCAAGGTTATTAAGGTTAGTTAGAAGGTTATCAGGGTTTTCGGTGTCGGGTATAATGGCAAATATGTCGTCAACGTATCGAGTCCAAAGTTTACAATTTTTAATAATATGGTTGGCTGAGTTTTCAATAAGACGGAGTTTCAATTCTGCAATGATACCGGAGATAGGGGACCCCATAGGGACGCCTTGAGTTTGATGGTAAGTATTATTGTTAAAGTTAAAGTATGATTCATTAAGGAGGAGGTTATTTGCTCTGATTAAAGTTTCGCTGATTTTGTTATCTCCAAATATAGTGGTTATTTTAGTGTTAATTATTGCAGTGATTTCTGGGATATTGATGGATGGGTAGAGATCTTTTACGTCAAAACTAACTAATTTATCGGTATAATTTATATTAGTGTTACGAAGTTTATCTAGAAATAGTTCATTTGAGTTTATTGAGTGGTTAGATGGGGGGAGAAGTGCAGTGTAAATGTTTTTCATGTATTTTTCGAGTTGGTATGTTGGGCCTTCGGATTTATTTACTATTGGGCGGAGAGAGGGAGGGTTTTTGTGATCTTTATATTTTGCAAAGAGGCGAGGTATAGTAGAAGCATGGTTATTAAAGGTTGGTTTATTATTGTTTGGCCATTGGCAAGTTTTTATAAGATCTTTTGTTTTATTTATAAGTTTATTAAGAGGTGACGGTTGGATTTTTATAGCTTTTAGTTTCTCCATTGTTTCATGCATCATTTCGTTATATTGTGTACGGTTCATAATGGTGATAAGATTTGTTTTGTCAGACATAAGGAAAGTTAAGTTACGATTATTTTTTAAGTTTTTCAGGCATTTGATGTCTTCAGAGTGATCGTAAGTTTTATTTAATTTTGAGATGGATTTTATAGCGGTGTTCCGGATTGTTTGTTGTTTAAAAGCAGGAATGTGGTCTATGGCGGTTTCTATGTGGGCTATGGTGTCTTTTAAGTTTGGTTTGTCATTTAGGACAAATTTAGCGCCTAATTTTAAAAGGCAATCTTGGTGTGAGTTTAGTTCAAATGTAGAAAGATTATTATATGGATGGGAGGTAGGGATATGGGTTTTTATAATATTAGGGTTTTCTTTTAGGATTAAGTTATGTAGTTTTTTCTGGTGTCGTTTTTGTATAGTATTTTGTTCAATATCTGCGAAATGGTTAATTTTGTTGGTTAAGTGGTTGAAGTCATCGGGGTTAGTATTCAATTTTAGATCGCGTGTGAGTTTATTGTTTTCTATTTTTAATTTGAAGATGAGGATGGATTTTTGTTTAATAATTTTCTTTAAAATCGAAATTTCAAACTGTTTGGCAAGGTGTTTATAGTGTTTATTTATGAAGTTTGATTTTGTTTTTATAAAGTTAGGTATAGTTTTAAAGTGTAAGCAATCTTCAAGAAAGGTTTTATGGTTATTTTCGCGTGTGAGTTTTTTGGTGTTATTTTTTAGGCTATTGTATAGAGTAGATAGGGACATTATTAGAAGACCGGGAGGCTTAGAAGTGACGTGAAAACGATGAAAAGCTTATGTAAGGTATATATTAAACTTAAAATTAAATTAGTATGCTTTTCTTTAAAAATAAATGAATAAATTAGCCGCTACCGGGCATGTACTTCTTTCGGAAGAAAATCAACGTGGCGTACGTCCTTTGGATGAAAACCTTCAAGGTAGAAAAACGACGTTCTCTTAACTTGTATGTATGCTGCATAATTTTTAACCCTTTTAAAATGGTTTTAGCTTTACATTTTTAACGTTTTTAACTATTTACCACAATCTTTTATAAACTTTTATGCAAATTATATTTATACTTGTGATATTTTTTCTTTTTTCATTTTCCTCTCGTTTGAATGTTGTATTCACAAATCTTAAACGCTTATAATATTTAGAATAATTCTATTTTTGGTCAATATTGACCCCCGCTTCACTTTCGTAACTAATTTCGGCATATTGCCCATTTTATCAAGTTTCACGTCACTTCTAAGCCTCCCGGTCTTCTAATAATGTCCCTATCTACTCTATACAATAGCCTAAAAAATAACACCAAAAAACTCACACGCGAAAATAACCATAAAACCTTTCTTGAAGATTGCTTACACTTTAAAACTATACCTAACTTTATAAAAACAAAATCAATCTTCATAAATAAACACTATAAACACCTTGACAAACAGTTTGAAATTTCGATTTTAAAGAAAATTATTAAACAAAAATCCATCCTCATCTTCAAATTAAAAATAGAAAACAATAAACTCACACGCGATCTAAAATTGAATACTAACCCCGATGACTTCAACCACTTAACCAACAAAATTAACCATTTCGCAGATATTGAACAAAATACTATACAAAAACGACACCAGAAAAAACTACATAACTTAATCCTAAAAGAAAACCCTAATATTATATAAAAACCCATATCCCTACCTCCCATCCATATAATAATCTTTCTACATTTGAACTAAACTCACACCAAGATTCCCTTTTAAAATTAGGCGCTAAATTTGTCCTAAATGACAAACCAAACTTAAAAGACACCATAGCCCACATAGAAACCGCCATAGACCACATTCCTGCTTTTAAACAACAAACAATCCGGAACACCGCTATAAAATCCATCTCAAAATTAAATAAAACTTACGATCACTCTGAAGACATCAAATGCCTGAAAAACTTAAAAAACAATCGTAACTTAACTTTCCTTATGTCTGACAAAACAAATCTTATCACCATTATGAACCGTACACAATATAACGAAATGATGCATGAAACAATAGAGAAACTAAAAGCTATAAAAATCCAACCGTCACCTCTTAATAAACTTATAAATAAAACTAAAGATCTTATAAAAACTGGCCAATGGCCAAACAATAATAAACCAACCTTTAATAACCATGCTTCTACTATACCTCGCCTCTTTGCAAAATATAAAGATCACAAAAACCCTCCCTCTCTCCGCCCAATAGTAAATAAATCCGAAGGCCCAACATACCAACTCGAAAAATACATGAAAAACATTTACACTGCACTTCTCCCCCCATCTAACCACTCAATAAACTCAAATGAACTATTTCTAGATAAACTTCGTAACACTAATATAAATTATACCGATAAATTAGTTAGTTTTGACGTAAAAGATCTCTACCCATCCATCAATATCCCAGAAATCACTACAATAATTAACACTAAAATAACCACTATATTTGGAGATAACAAAATCAGCGAAACTTTAATCAGAGCAAATAACCTCCTCCTTAATGAATCATACTTTAACTTTAACAATAATACTTACCATCAAACTCAAGGCGTCCCTATGGGGTCCCCTATCTCCGGTATCATTGCAGAATTGAAACTCCGTCTTATTGAAAACTCAGCCAACCATATTATCAAAAATTGTAAACTTTGGACTCGATACGTTGACGACATATTTGCCATTATACCCGACACCGAAAACCCTGATAACCTTCTAACTAACCTTAATAACCTTGATAATAATATTAAATTCACCATCGAAAAGGAAACTGACAATACTCTGAACTTTCTTGACATAAAAATAATTAAAAACCCTAATAACACTATTGACACTACAGTTTGCAGAAAACCCACAACTAACACTGAAATTATAAACAGAAATTGTAAAACCCCCCTCAGTTACAAATTATCTGCAATTCAATCTTACATCAACCGCGCTATTTTAATCTGCTCTAACAAACAATTACTAAATACAGAACTTAACAATATCAAAAAAATCGCCACTAAAGCAAATTACTCCAAAACTCTTATAAATAAATTATACAAAAAACGCCTCAAATCCTTAAACAAAATCAATAATGCCCAAAAAACTAAACCTATTTTCACCACTGCAATCCCATTTTGTAAAGGCGCCAGCATTAAAATAAAAAATGAAGCTAAAAATAATAACCTAAACATTCCAATAAAACCAGACAAAAACATTTTTCAACATATCCGAAACGAAAAAGACCCCATTCCACAAAACTCCACCTCCGGGATTTATAAAATCAACTTCGAACATATCAATGGTAAAAACGCCTGCTACATTGGAATGACCAAGCGAAAAATCACCGATAGAGAAAAAGAACACCGTGCAGACCTTAAATTAGGAAAAACCTCTACCGCTTTCTCCACTACCCACAATAATAACCCCATAAACATTAACTCCATTAACATCCAAAAAATAGCACCTTACAATAACCATAATTATGCTCTAAAACGGGAGGCTCTTGAAATTATTACTAACCCCAACACTGTAAACAATAGAGAACATTCCATCATCCCTACTGCATGGCAACACATCTTAGAAGAATCTGAAGTGAAGCGAAATAACAGCCACAGCAAACCGCCGAACTATAAACAGAAGGACGTAAACGATTGTCATGGCTCTGAGGATGGTCGCGATTGCGACTGAAATTGATCAGCCAAAACGATGAAAAGCTTATGTAAGGTATATATTAAACTTAAAATTAAATTAGTATGCTTTTCTTTAAAAATAAATGAATAAAAATATTTTGTTTAATTTTCTTTGTTATTTTTTAAGATTTGATTCGTTATCTCATGCAAACTTTATAAGAGACGGCCCCCTAAACCCTTCCAAAAGAAAGATTTATTTATATCTCGAAAACTAATGACTGGAATTAGCTGCAAATTTGCACACCCATATTTTTCAGCATTAGGATTCATTTTATGTAAAAATTTATATAGGTCATATTTCATAATTTTTATGAATATGAATTTATTAATATTTTTCATAATTAAAAATATGTTTCAGAATCAAAAGTAATGATGGATTATGTTTGGGTTTCTTCACTGTATCTCGTAAAAAAAAAAATTATACCGATTATGTTATTTTTTGTGAAGATATTAATAAAAGTTTGAAATATGAATTTAACATTAGCACCTTCAAACTTTGAACGCTTATAACTCTGTGAAAAAATAAGTAAAATATACAACCAATATACTTTTTCGCGTTGTCGCGATCCCAGGAATTTAAATATAAAATAAAAATGGGGCATTACCATTGAAAAAATAAAAGTTGGTGCGCGTTTTAATATGTAGACGACCCCCAATTCAAAATTTCAATTCATTTTCTGAAACTACTTAGAATTCCCCGTCGAATGATACCTATTACATTTTTCTACATCGATTAGCAACGAAGTTACGTTGAGTGTTGCGTTTTTTTTCCCCGACTGTACATTGCCTATTTGATCACACAACGGACAAGGAGAAAGACAGAAAAAGAGACAAATAGAATAATTGAAATCATCAATTTTAACGCTTAATACAAACGGAAATGCAAATGCAGCATTGCCCAGTTGTACTACGAGTTGTTGTACTCGTATTCATTGTCTCAGAATAATTTAGTTTAGTGCTGTAAACCTTAACGTTAACATACCATGTTCTGCAGAATTAATTTTTTCGCCTGTGAATAATAAATGTAAATTTATTATGATTTGTACTATACAAATTATATATATTTATAAATCTTGTCTAAATAAGAGGACATCTTTACAAATATTATTTAAATGAGATTTATAAAGGTGTCCCTAATAAAATACAATACATTGGTATTTATCATAGATACAGTAATAAGACATAGATTGATCACGAAAAAAAAGTGATTCTTTTTTACTACAAGAAAGACGGCCATTTTGACCAGTTAATGGCCGTCTTTTTCCGAGTGAATACACACAGATAATTTAGCAAATAAAATTTATGAATAATTTATGTACTAAAGGTGAATGAAAAACTGCAGATACAATTTCAAATTCATTTTTCCTTTTCTTTTTTTTAACTATAAATATTAACTAAATTAATAAATAAAGTTAAACTCTTTTTATATACTAAAACTAATGTTCTTTACCTGCGCCGCTGCTAGCTATATTTAAAAGAATTTAAAAAATTCTAAATTACTTACTAATGTAAAACCTTAAAAAATATCAAAAATTAAAAAAAAAAAGTATTCCATTAAAAACCAAAACAGTTTTTATTTCATAATAATAACAAAGCAACTGATTATAAAATTATATTTTTCATAATTTAGTCAAATATAATTTACTTTTATGATAACTTATCTCATTTCTTTTCATAAATTTATTAAAAGAATTAATAGACGCAATGTTTCGACATTTTGAAAATTCATCAACATTCTATTCTATTACAATTGCCGAGTTCCAGTACCAGTTAATGACTGATGCCAAAAAATGTTTTCGGCATCAAAAATCTTTCCATGATAACATGGGGATGATAGATCTATATAAATACTATATCTATGGTATTTCTTTGTGTATCTCTGTACAAGAATAAATTCCGATATTGTTACCATTTTAAATAGGGTACTTTCCATAATGAACCACTATGGATAACATATATACCTTCATGAGGAAACTCTTTAAATATTTAAGGATGTTAAGGTGGGCAGATAGTAGACATGCACGAGGATAGAAAGACAAACATACATGTTAATTCAAATCATAATTACTCATAATTAATGCAAGAAAATGCTTAAAATATCTAATAAAAGCAAAATTCTATTGCAGCAATTTCCAATTAAATCCCTTAATGTATCTGAACATTTTTGTGCAGTTCTGTACATCTTAATGCTAATGATACATATTCTAGAAAACATTCTTTTGTGCATATGATTAATATACATTCCATTATGATTTGTCGGAAATAAATGTATAATAGTATGGATTAAAAACGTACCTCTCATAAAACGCAATGTTTTTGGAAATCTTGAAGTTGTTCTTGTACGCAAACTAATAGCGGTATTTATTCCATTTACAGTAGGGATGTCTTAGAGTAAACTTGAAAACATATATCTACTTTAAAGAATTCCATGTTTACGGAAGTTAGAGTGGGAGCAGACAGACAGACAAACAAACAGAAATCATAAATTCTTATCAACTTTATCGGAATGTGCGTTAAAAAGAAAAAAAATTCGTAAAATTTACTTTAATAATAATAAAAAAAATGTATAGGTTATTTTATTAAAAAAAAATTCTAAAGGCAGTATTAACTCGACTATTTAATTTTTAACATTTTACAACAATGTTGTAATGTGTTTATGACATTCGTCTGTCCAACTGTCTGCCCGCGCAACTGTCAATGGAATTTTTTGAAACGGTATATGTTATTCCGGTTCACTTACGGATGTTCTGTTTTGGAAATGCAGTAAGTTCCACCACTGATTTGTGAACAGCATTTCATTTTATGAGAGGTATTTCTATAAAGCATATTTTAAAACATTTACTTTACAGAAATTTTGCTGAAATTGAAATATGTAATTCAAGTTCATTATCGGATGTTACCTATTGAAAATGAGGTAAACATCACCTTTTTTTTTACTAATCAATGGTTTCTTTGGTCTAACGCATTCAAAAGGTTGAACGTGGTTCAATCTACTCGAAATCGTACTGAGACTAACAGTCAAATTCTGCCCCCCCCCTTCGAAATTCAGCTCTATATTTTCGTTCTTCTTCCGATCTACAACTACTTTTATTTAATAATGTTATCAACTGACTTAATCATTTTTATAGGTCTTCTAAGTACTGGTTCGTCTGCCAAAGTATTTGTTTCTTTCCAATTTTTAATAATATTATTAACAGTTATTTTACAATAAATAACGTTGAAGCAATATCAAGAGAAACATTGTTATCTTGGTGTAATTTAATAACGCTTTCGCAGATCTGTAAATGCGTGCACTTCGAAATCTTTAGTTCACAGTACTAACACACAAGTGTAAGTAAACTCAAGCTTCTACTATTATAGATCGTGTTCAGTCTTCACCTCAAGGGAACCCTTGTCACTTCAAGGCAATAAAATCACTGGCAGCTTTTAATTGATTGGCCCGAAAATTTTGATGAAGGAATTTACATGTATTTCATTATATATTTAAATTCCTTGATTGTAAATATTAGCTAGTTATATATTTCTATTGTTTAGATAATAAATTTAACGTGATAATACTTTTTTTTTTTTTAAATCTATAATATGTACTATTTAAAAATTATTAGAGAACATTAGTTTGGTCCAAAATATTCGCACGCTACTATATATATATATATATATATATATATATATATATATATATATATATATATATATAATTATTTCCGCTTTTTTTAAACTAATCGAAACTTATTAAGATACTTAAATTAAATTTTTAAACAAAATTAAGTTCAGCGTTTCTTTAACGTGGTAAATATCTTTTTCTGATCTTAATGAGAAAGAGACTCAATGTATCATTTTAAGGAGCTTAATGTAATCTTTTCAAGCAAAAGGATTTGCATTTCAAACAAAAGCTAGAATTTATTCTGACAAAACTAAATTGAATTCATCATTCTGGGACAATTGTTATTAGTAGTTTACTGGGAAAGACATATTGTAAAGAAGGAAATAAATATAAACTTCACGATAACATCTGACAGCAGATTTAAGAACGTAACATTGTTTTGCAAAAAGAAAATAGAAATAAGTTTGAAGATATGTAATTTAGTTTGGATTTTAATTCACATTGTTAAATTTTTTATTAGCAAATGGTAAAATGTTCAATTGGAAATATATAAAATTCATTTATTTAAAACAATTAAACTTTATATTAAAAGTATAAATGAACTTTGATTTCTTGAACACGTGTTAATGTAAATATGAAGTGCATAAGCCATAAAGTTTCGTAAAATTAAACTAAATTTAATTTTTTTAGCTTTTTTTTTTACAAATTGCAGTATCTTGTCTTTTATAGTCTAATTTTACAATTTTCGAAATAAGTATGCACTGCACAGCTCTTCGCTTGTTATGCAATTATAATTTATTATATTAACAATTCAAAATTCACTACAGGAAGGTGGCTGCACCCTTCCCATCCACCCAGCCAAGAAAGACAGCTATTTACAATACTTGCATATTTACAAGATTTACATATTTACAATGTGTTAACATTTGCAGTTACTATATGAATTTAAAGAAGTTTCTACCTTTGTATTAAGATTTCTAGTTGGACTTATTACTCAGTATTGGCATTGATGGTCGAAAGAGTAAAATTGTTAATATAAATCCACTTCTTGTGTCTTTCCTAAATAGCTTTTCGGCATATTCATTGACCAGTTTCACAATCGTTTCATCAACATGAATATGACATGGGAATTTTATGAATCCACACTTCGGCAATTGTTTAGTTTATATAAATAACAAAATATCCTTGTTTGTCACATTTTACATCATTGGAGGAGGAGAAAGTAAACACTTTGACCAGTCGTTAAACTTTCATAGTTCGAAGCTTCAAAACTTTAACATTGGTAGAAAAAAAATTATTTTATAGATACAGAAGTGTGTTCTGACGGTTAACCCGTTAGTAGTCGCTATAGACAGTGCCACCTATTACAGATTGCGCACTTTTTATTTAACTGTCACCAATAATTTTAAGAAGTGATGTGATCGACGTTCCTTCGATTTTATTCGCGTTTTATGTATATTAAATGCCACTTCTAAAAAGTTTTGGTGGCTGTTGAATAAAAAAATTTGGCAACACTGAAGGATGGTTGGCAAATCGACCAACTAGCGACTACTAGCGGGTTAATCTTTTGCCTTGAGTATTCTTTTGTAGGCCAACTCTCTTGTTGCCGGCCATCCACTGCCATTGTCAATCTCTGTTCTCATTGTCATTCACTGTTCTCAGGTTCTGAGAACAGTGAATGTCTCATTGTCATTCACTGTTCTCAGGTTTAGCGAAAGCAAGCATTCCCTCACTAATCACTTCAACATCTTTTAAAACGCTAGACGTAGAAGATGCTATTGCCGTCTGAAAAATTCTAAACCTACCTGTAATTACAGTGGGAGCAAGTTACTTAATTTTCATTTGAGTTTTTTATTTCGAAGCAACAGATACGTCACTTTCTTCTGTTTCTTTAAATGTCTTCTTATGTGTTTCTTTAAATGTCTTCTTACATTTATAACTGGATCGTCGGAAGAACTAATTAAACTGTTTTTTCTATATTGGCCTAGTAATTTTCTATGTTGATTTTTTCTAAGCCGTTATGTTTCTTTCCTGTCTTGCTTAGTGTTTCTAGTAGTTCGTTGGTGATACAAAAATTTTAACTCTATACTGGATTTTTTTCTTCTTTTCACATTTACAATCAATGTATACTGAACAGTCACAGGAACTCTGGTTTTACCAACGAAAACACGAAAAGGTGATTATGCATTTACGTGCTATAACTTGAAACAACTTTGATTTAGCATTAGAAAAAGAGGCATTCAACCTTTTTCTAAAAGCTTATTTTAGCTTTGCCTCCGTTATAACAGTTTCATATCATCGATATATATTCTATTTCCATTTTCTAGCGAGTTCTTGAAACCCATATTAGAAATTTATAGAGTTTTCCTATATTATCGTGGTTAAACATCATATTTTAAAATCTCTTCAAATGAATACGAAAACACGAGGTGAATTTTAGTAACTATAATTTTGGTTATGACTCATTGTAGTTAATTAATCAAGAATTTCTCGCAATACGAAGGATTCATAATATTTGTAAAACTGATTCCCCATGTACTAGGTGTACCGGAAAGTTCCGTCGTTTTGAATTAAAATACTGACATCGGAAATTTATCCTGGATAAAATTTAAGATATTCTTAGGTAAGTTATAAGATGGTTATTTGTAAAGTACCATGTAAACACTGTTAAACAAAAATTTCCGGTTTCATTTTATTAATTCAAAACGATATAACTTTCCGGTACACCTAATAGAAAAGTGTAGACTAGAAATTCTCAGTCAAATCGTCAATTCAGTTTATATGATTACATTATACGCATGATGCAGAAATTTATATTTTTAGTTTAAGGATTCAGAAAATGAATACTTATTCGTTGTATATGAAGGTAGTATATATTTTCTCTCAGTGTAGTTGATTAGCGTTATATATATATATATATATATATATATATATATATATATATATATATATATATATATATATATATATATATAAAGATTCTCATAATTTTTTGTGTTTTTTTTTTAAAGATATTTAAATCCATTTTTATTAAAGAACTAGCAGGCTTTGCCGACCCCTGAAACAGAATCACTACATTTTTAATCTTTTTTACTAAAAAAAAAAAAAAAGAATTATTATTATTTTTTTTATTTATTTATTTATTTATTTTTTTTTTTTTTTTTGCTTTATAAATAAAAGGAAAAAAGAAAATGAATTGAAAATTCCGAAAAGCCCGTCTCGGGTCGCCGCTGCCTACGTCTGCGTCTTTCTCTGGCTAAAATATCGGGT
This sequence comes from Salticus scenicus, assembly GCA_963930645.1. NCBI lineage: Eukaryota > Metazoa > Arthropoda > Arachnida > Araneae > Salticidae > Salticus > Salticus scenicus. The sequence continues at coordinate 194,164,570 of OZ005654.1, read as the reverse complement.
ACGTATCCCTATTGCTTGTGGTAATGCTCTACCCGTGGGCATTGCCGCAGGCAATAGAGACATCTGATGAGCATTTGGGTGCTTATTGGTTGACAGATTCGAAACGTATAGCATCTAAAAAGTTGAAATAGCGCCTTTATATTTGAATCCCAGTTACATATGAACGACACTATGCCTACTATACATAATATTTACTTTCATGTTATTTTATTTCATTTATCCACTCGACCATTAAATTACAACATTTTCACGCCAAATATAATATTACAATATGTTATAAACTCTACTTCTAATAAGACAGCCAACTTTATATATATGTATATATATATTCCATTTTAAATGCCCTGCGGTTAGTTATTAGCGGTTGGTTTATAGAAATAATAATAAGAAGAAAAAGAAGAAATCTGTAAACGTCACATCATGGTACCTTTATGATAACTTCCCTTGGAGACTTTTTCATTTTTAATAAAATAAAAGGGATCTCGCCAACATGGCAGGAAAATTTTAAAAGTCGCCATTGGGGTCCTTTATTTAAGCTACCTTTCTAGGGGAAATATGAAAATTAAGTCGTCAAACATGAATTTTATTTTGAAACTTTTCTTTGAATGATTCAGTTTAAATATCATCTCACAAAAACTAATAGTAATTTGGCTCTAGTGAATTAAAATTTTAATTGGATGGTGATATTGGTATAAGACTTATAAGTTTCAAAATTTAAAGGTAAATAAAAATAAAAGAAAGAAAAGAAAGAAAGAAAGAAACCGCGAAAATTTCGCATGGGTTTATTAGTCTAAAAGTATATTAGTTATTATTTTATTTTTAAAGTCATAATAACATAATTTTTTCATGTGCATAAACAAATTTACACTACTGGCCATTAAAATTGCTACACCAAGAAGGAATGATAATAACGGAATAAAATTTGTTGGATACATACATTATAGGAGGAAGAACAAGTGATTAAAATTTCAGGAAATTTCGAGTTATATGTACTGAGAAAACAGTACATAAAGAAGCGACCTCTGTGAGCAATAACAGCACTTATTTGCCTAGACATTGAATCGAACAGCGATTGGATGACATGTACGGATAGAGCACTTCATGATGTTTTAACACGATGCCACAATTCATCGATCGAAGTTACTGGTGAGTGGTGGGGAGCCAGTCGCTTTCCAACGATTAAACAGTCAATTTCATTGGTGCGAGATCAGGAGAACGCGCTTGCCAGACCAACAGTCGATAACATTTTGTATCAAAGAAGGTCCGAACAATACAAACAACTTGCGATCGTGCATTATCTTGCTTAAATGTTGGGCTTCGGAGGCCTTGAATATCGGGCAGAGCGATGGGCCTTAACTCGTCAGAAATGTAATGGCTGGTACTTAGAGTGGCCAGAATGAAAGCAAGAGATGATCGGGACGTGTATCCAATGGTAACACATACCATCAATCCAGGTGGTGACCCAGTACGTGGCTACGAAAATTCTGATTACTCTCAAAACTGCATCATTGATGTGGGCGCCATTACTGTGTATCAACGATGAACTTGGACGCTGGAATAGCGTGAAGTCACCTTTCAGTCAAATCACAATCCTGTTTACAGCATCAAGACTGCCTTATCCGTATTTAACGGCATTATGAATAATGCACATTGCCAGCTGGGATTCGACATCATTATACTGTTCATCATTCCCAATGATGTTATGGGTTCCCATAACATACACGTCTCGATTAATTCTTGTTCGTATTCCTGTCACTCTGAACAGCGGCCATCAAATTTCTGATGGGTTAAGGCGCGACCCTCTGCCCTGTATTTGAGGCCTCCGTAGCGCAAAAATTAAGCAAGATAATGCGCGACCGCAAGTTGTTTGTATCGTTCGGACCCTGTTTGATGCAGAATGTTATCGACTGTTGCTCTGGCAAGCGCGTTCTCCTGATCTAGAACCAATGAAAATGACTGTTTAATCTTTGAAAAGCGACTAGCTCCTCACCACTCACCAGTAACTTCGATCGATGAATTGTGGCATCGTGTTAAAACATCTTGAAGTGCTCTATCCGCACATGTTATCCAATCGCTGTTCGATTCAATGCCTATGCAAATAAGTGCTATTATTGCTCACAGAGGTCGCTGCTTTATGTACTGTTTTCTCAGTACATATAACTCGAAATTTCCTGAAATTTTAATCAATTGTTCTTCCTGCTGTAATGTATGTGTCCAACAAATTTCATTCCTTAATTATCATTCCTACTTGGTGTAGCAATTTTAATGGCCAGTAGTGTATTTATTTATTTATTTATTTATTTATTTTTTATTAATCACGTGAAAATAATGTCGAAAAAAAAAAAAAAAAATATTAACCGCAAAATTTTTTGGCAACAATTAAATTTAAAACAAATATTTTAATGGCTAATATTTAATTGATATAGGTTGACATTTTAATTAATATCTCCGCAACTAATTAAAATTTTTAAATTCTGTTTTCAGGAGCCCCTCGGGAAGGCTCCAGTGCATCTTTATGTCAGATTTTGTACTTCTGCATTCAATAGGGGTTGAACGTATAGAAGAACAGACATACATATAGACAGACAGACAAACATTTCCTTTTATTATTATAGATTATAAAACATCATCTATATGTTTAAAAAATATATACATATCCAAATATTTTTAATGCTTTGCTTAAAAATATTTATTTCAAAGTAATAGCTTACTGCTATGTTCGCATTAGATTTTAACAAAAAAAAAAAAAAAAATTAATTTAATTTTCTAAAGTAACATTAATTTTTAACGCTTAGTTAGTACTTCTTTATGCTGAAAATATTTCTATCAAATTCTATCACATTCTATGCTATAAAAACTTATCTCTTAAGAAGAATAAATATTACAATGTCACATTCACCATTATAAAAATATATTGTTATAACTTACAATGTTATTATGTGTCAGCGATATCTTTTTCAAGATCTTTTAGAAATACCTATTTTCTTCGCAATTTCTGAGCTCAGATAGTTTTTCATAAAATGAAATTTGAAGAAAATAGAAAGATATACCTAGCAAGTTATAAAAATAACTGTATTTTAGAAATAAAGTAGCGAATTTTTCTTTTAAAGAAAAATATAAAATTTAAATTCGGAATATGGAGACGCACTGAATATGTTTGAATAAATAATGATAATATATATATTAAACTTAGGAAAGAAAAAGTGACACCGGCAATGTATCTAAAAACAATTATGTGACTCTCAACTAAGGCTTATAGTCACATAAGCATTGCTAAACAAAACATTCCTGTGTTACTTTAGTAATTCAAACCGACAGGACTTCCCACACCACAGCGCTTAACCCTTTGCGCTCGACATATTTTCCGTAAGACCCGCCTTTTGGCGTTCCTTCAAAACGTCACACGTATAGTTTCCAACTTACTACCTTTTCGCTACCAAAAAATTGTAATAATTCGTTTTATTTTAGTTCATCATTAAATAAAATAAATCTTTCTGTTAAAATTTTCCGGTAGCCGAAAGGTAGCCTATAGTTACACGTTTTAGAAAAATAACATTTCATTTGCAGAGGAACACCTTAAGGCGTATCTCGATTTTTTAATTTCCCCTCAGAAGGAACATACGGGCGATAAGGGTTAATATTCTGAAATTTCTTAATGATTGAATTTTTATTTTGTTTATATAAGGAAGCACCACAAAACTGATGTCTAAAAGTAATAAATGCAAAACTTAAAATAAACATCAGAAAATACAAGAAATCGCAATAATTGTTTCTGATCGAAAGCAAATAAAACCCTTCGTCAGGCTAACAAAATAGGTATGAGTGCTTCAATGCACAGAACTGAGCAGTGTTGTCAGATAAAAACTTAAATTGTCCCTTCTGAATGGAGAAAAAATCCTTGTATTCTCTACGTCAAAATATTTTTATCCTAGAACATTTCCAATAATACTCAAAACAATTAATAAAAGTTACATAAAATCATATAATTTTTATAATTTTTATAATTTTTTGCATTAAAACAATAAATTGATCCAATTTTATTAACATACGTGTAAGTTGATTGCTGATACAAACGGACAAACAAGTGACCAAGATATAGGTATATTTATGAAAACACAGAAATAATGCAGTATGGTTTGTTTAAATTAAGTATTGTTAACATTCTATTCTATTAAGTTAATCAACCAACCTCCTTAGACATGTTTTCACATCAAACGTACCTAATAAATTTAGTTTAGAAATAAATAATCAATGTTAATCAGCAAATGTTAACTTGATGGGGGAAGTTCTTTAGGGGGTGCGACTACACTAAATGGGTGGTGTGAGCATATCAAACAGAAACCAAAAGTTTAATTTACAGAAAGAAAAACAAAATAAAACACATTCTGACATATTACAAAATAAAATACACATTTAGATTAGTATCATACATTTATGAATAATTTTTTGTCAACACTGCATAATATATTTGATTTTATGGGTCGGCATATGCGAAGAGCTTGAGAATTATTCGTGTAATCAATGAGGAAATTTCATTTTATCCTGAATTAATGTGCAATTTAATTTAAATGTTTAGAAGAATTTAAACTATATAAATAAATAAATAATAACAATGAGCGAGAGAGAGATTAAAAAGTACGAAAACCGAATTTACGTGAGTAATTTCCAGGTATCAGACAAGAACGGAAGGGGAGAAATATCATTAACAAGATTTTTCGAATTTTATAAATATGTTAAAATCTTCATAGATAAAGAATTGGTAAGAAGAGATACGCATAAATTATGTCACTTTTACAAAAATAAACGCAATGACCTTGAGCCCAGCAGTTGGAAGCAATAGAAGATTTAGACACCTCTTCATTACGGACATTACGACGGTGCTCATTTATACTATATTTTAAATGCCTCCTTGTTTAACCAATATAACTTAAATTACAAGAAGAACATGTAATTAAATAAATACTTTATCAGTTTTCAGTAGGAATGTGATCTTTACCAGAATTTAATTTAATTTATTTGATGGTTTATAAATGACTTTAAACCAAACGGTGAAAGAATTTTAGGAAAATAAATGTGATAAAACTCCTCGATGAGACCTTGATAGTACAGTTTGGAAACAGAATGTTTAGGATTTTTGAATTTATTTAGAGCTTTATCAATGATAGAGGGACTATACATTATAGCCTCTAGAAAAATAAAGAGACTTTAATAATTAATTTCTTTAGAAAGACTGGACGGATCAAAACAAATGCAGAGACTCCAACATACTAATTAATATTCCGTAGTATTGTTAGCCCCGCCTTCTTTTTCACACCAGTATCATTTTAGAGTATTTTTCTTCTTATTTAATCGTAATTGAATTTGGAGACTATTACTCTAAAAATTTTCTGGTGTGTAAAAAAGGGCGTGACTAACAACACTACGGAATATTAATTAGGATGTTGGAGTCTCTGCAAATGTAACAGAGGGGTGTGGCTAAAGAGAGCCTGCGGCGGAAAAGAGACACAGAGAAGGGTTAACTAAAGACATCCATCACAGAGGTTGAGAACCAATACTTGTCTTTAGACACAAAAAATTCAAGGAAAGACAAGGAGCAATACTTTTCAGTTTCAAAAGTGAACTGAATGCAGTGATCAATCGAATTGACCAAACAAAATAAACTGGAAAAATCGATATTCGAGAGAACAAGGAGGAAAGTGTCATCAACATACCTAAACCAGTGAGGAACATGACATACACCAAAGCGTTTTTCTTCAAAATAATGCATATAAATGTTGCAAAACAAAGGAGATAGAGGAATGCCCAAATCCATACTCTCATTTTGGGAATAATAAGTACCGTTAAAAATGAAAGCAGTTTGCCTGATACATAAACGAATTAAACTCACAAGCTCCTCAGTTTAAATAGCCGAATAATGGAATTCTCGTAATCTTCTCTCTAAACAAACCAGAGTACCTTGAATAAGAATATTATTAAAAAGAGACTTAAGATCCAAAGAAATCCTAGTATAATTAGAGGGAGAGATGCATTTGGGTTGGGGACAAAATATCGCTTACATAAATGAATGGAAAGCAAAATAATGTGATTTGTATTCATACAAATAAAATGATAACATTTTACTTGAATGAATTCGTAATTACTAGTAATGTTATACAAAATTTCATGGCAGCACATGCATATTTCATAGATGCCAACATTTTAATTTATTTTGGAGTATTTTTAGCCCCGCCTTTATTTCGCACCACATTATTTATAGAAATTTTTTTCTCCAATGTATAACTTCGGTAAAATAAGAAAAAAAATACTCTTAAAAAATAAGCGGTATGAAATAAAGGCGGGCTAAAAATACTCCGGAATAAATTAAAATGTTGGCATCTATGATATTTATCTTAGACAGAACACTGACATACAGACAAATCCATTACAAAAATTGTTATGAATTTCACTTAAATAAGTTTAAAGTTTAATGTCTATTAACTTTTGTCAAGATTAGTCACAATGAATTCAGTCGTACATATTAACTTTATTACTTTTAACTTAGATTTGTGAACAGTATTCAGCTTTGTCAGCAGTGATTTACAATATTTTTAAAATGTATTTTGAGTGGTGAAAAGCAAATGGTAAAACCACTTAAAATTAAATATAGATAAAATAATGAAATTCCCCTCTATGATATAAATATTTATATTTATAAAACCCTACGGTTTCCGCCAGAGATCACATGTGAAATAGATCACATTATTTTTTTGCTAGTCGACACGATATTTTGTCCAGCGAGATTTTGTCCCGGATCCCCATGCATCTAAATTTGTTCATAGAGACATAAGAATTTTACTTATAAGTTCTAGTACTAGTTAAATGCGAAAGAGATTTTGAAAGAAAACGAGCAAAATTATAAGAAGCCGTACCAATATTAGACACAATATACCAGAAGCAGAGAAGCAGCTTATGGATTTTGGAAGAGTTTAGATACGAGCACAGTTGTCAATGGAAGGAATCAACATGCCTTTAATGTCCTCATAAATAATAACAGAATTTTTAACGAGGTATTTAAGTTGATCAAGATTCTTCTACGATCTTAATTTTATTTTTCTAGATTTATAGATAACCCTCTAACACATTTTTATTTTTAATTCTTAAAAGCTAAAGTATACAAACTGTATACTTTTTTCCACTGCCAGACTCTCAGAAATTCAAATATGAACTCAAAATTGGGCTATGCTATTGAAAAACTCAGAATTGGCGCCCATTTTAATATGTAGCTGATCCTTAATTCAAAACATCACATCATTTTCTAAAATTATTCTTCATTTCCTGTTGAATGATTTCTATCAGATTTTTTCTGCATCAATTAATAACGAAATAACAGCGGGTGTAGCCTTTTTTTTCCATTTTACTCTATTTGAAATATTGCATTACTTATGAAGTCACTGTACATTTTATATAGTATCCTATTGTTTAACAGATTTATAAAAATTCACTTTGGTTACTACTTAAAACTTTTTAGAACATAACTATGCATTGTGAAATGATTCAAAGTACCTTTATCAATTAAACTATTTATTTAATTTTTTTTTTTTTTTTTGGTATAAGCTTGTGCTTCTACAAAGAAATAGAATTTTCTAACTACAGCAAAAGGGAAAGCATTAATGCGCTTTTGTTAGACAGTTTATTGTAAACTGCATGATAATAATTATAATTATTATATATATTATCATCATCATGATCAATTTCAGTCTTTATCAATCCACTGCAGGATGCAGGCTTCTCTAGGTGATTCCAAAATGCCCTGTTTTCTGCAATTCTTCTCCATTCTTCTCTTCTAAACTTCACAATTTCATATCTTCAACGATACAGTGGTCTCTTCCCCGGTCTTTTCTTATCTCTTGGTATCCAAAATAAGACTTTGGGGATCCATCTATCATGATTTCTTCTCGCATGGTGCACACCCCAGCTCCATTTTAACTTCTTGATTCTAGAAATGTTATCAGTAACTTTAGTTGGCTTACTAATCCAAGCGATTCGCTTCCTGTCTCTTCGGCTAAATCACAACGTGCATCCCTCCATGCTTCTCTGGGCTGTTTGAAGTTTTTGTATAGCTTTACATTTTAATGTCCAAGTTTCTGAAGCATAAGTTAAAACAGGCAAAATATACTGATCAAAAACATTTCTTTTCAAACAAATTGGGGGGCGGGGGCACTTTTGAATATAGCGCTATTTCTTCCGAATGCTCTCCATGCAAGTTTAATTCGGTAGTTAATTTCTCCCATGATATTCCGTTCGTAGATAAGTATAACTGTATACCGTTTTAATTCATCCATATCAACAGTGATCTTCAATGGAATTATATATATACTTTTAAAAATTAGATAGAAATTATAAAAACAACAAAAAATTCTTAAAAAAAAAAAAAATAAATAAATAAATAAAAACTCCGTATGGAAGTTGGAATTCTAATTTAATGTCCTTTGATGCTTAGCGTAATCAATTAAACGCATAAAGCTCATCAATTTGATAAATATCTCTTTAGTCATCTTAATAACAGAGAAAATCGAAACATTACTTAGTACTGTTATATTTTAACGCTTCCAAAGTCAGGATTTGAATTTCAAACAAAAAGCACAATTTATTTCGATAAAAATAAGTGCAACCTAACGTTCAGAGACAGTTGTCCTTATCAGAAGTGCTTTTAAGCTGACATGTTGTAATGAACAAAGCAAAAATAAAACAGCGTGAAAACTGTTGTCTGTTGATTAAAGTGTTTAAAGTTGCTTTAAACAATTTACCACATACTATGCTTATAAAATGAAATAAATTTGAGCTGAGAAATGTTTATTGAATTTCGATTTTATTCTAAGTATATAAACTTGGATGAAAGGGAAACAAATATATTTCTGTAGTTAGAATTAATTTCTGTAAATTGTATTTCTAAAGTAAAGCGGAATTACAATAAAATTACAAAATCATAGCTTTAAAATTGTAAAATCGAATTTGAGTTATTAAAACACTTTTTAGAATATTATGTTTTATGAAATAGTCTAATGTGATTTTATCAGCTTTTCATCAAATTTACATCAGAATTAAAATAAATTATATTAATGAGAAAAATAAAGATTCCTTCAATATAAAGTTACTTTTTATCGCACTTTTGTAAAATAAACGTAATCTAATTTAATATAATTTTTTGACACAATTTCTATGTTATATGCAACTTTTATTTATTTTTAGTATTACAAAAAGTGCGAAATTTCTAAGCAACTACACACAATTTGAAAACAAAATGTTGTACTTTATTCTGTGTTAAAAATGAAAGTTCTGATAAGATTTAGTGCAATTAAGTTAACACATAAAGTACATCAATATAATAAATCGTCATACCTGCCAACATTCTGATTAATATTCCGTAACATTGTTAGCATACATCCCTTTTTCAACACCACTTAACTTTTAGAAAATTTTTCTTCAAATATAATTACGATTAAATATGAGAAAAAATACTTATACAAAAGAATAGTCTGGAAAAAAAAAGTGGGTACTATACACAGAATATTAATAAGAATGTTAGCAAGTATGAAAATATATTAATGAAAGCGAAAACACTTTTATATCATTCAATTTAAACTTTTCCAGTGACTGGGCTTGCATTCCAAACAAAAGCTAAAATATTTTTCGTTAAGAAAAAGTGCATAGCTGCTAACATGTTAAATACAGGAGCCGTAGTCTCAGCCTTGTTTTTATTTTATTATTATTTTTTCAAAACACTTTAAGAAATGATAAAACTATGCTTTTTTTGCTACCGCTGTTTTTATACAATAACTTGTATATACTGTTTAATCACGACATATTTCTTTAAAAACACAGTAAAGATTTTTCTTAAAAAAAAAAAAAAAAAAAAAAAAAATGGTGGCCAAAGAGAAAAAGTTTCTAACCTTTGAAAGTGTCCTGAATAAAAGGCGGAGACTATGACCCTTGTAATTAATATTATGTAGTATTGTTAGTACCCACCTTTTTTCACAGCAATTCTTTAGCTATTTTATTCTTATTTAACCGTAATTACATTTGGAGAGAAATACTCAAATATAGTGTGGTGTAGAAAAAGTGGCGGATGCTAACAGTATTAAGGAATATTAATTAGGATGTTGGCAGCTATGTTAGTGTAACAAGTTGTCCTTAACAATAGTTGTCCTTATCAGGAATGCTTTCAAACTGACGTGTTTTAATGAGCACAACAAAAATAAAAAGCATGACAACAACAGTGGTGGCAGAATTTTACGTTTTTATTCAATAATCACCAATAATTTCGAGAAGTGATATTTGATATACATAATGGACGATTCTTCAATTCAATTCGTCCATTACATACAGAGTTGCCAGATTTGGCCTTTTTTTTATTCAATAGTCACCAATAACGTTTATTTGCAACGTTTGACTAAAGACTTCGAAGATTGATAGTGTATTATATATATAAAATGTCACTTCTCAAAATTATTGTTAACTATTGATAAAAAAAAAAAAGGCTACATTTCGCAACGCTTATTACATATATCAAATATCACTTCTCAAAGTTATTGGTAACGATTGAATAAAAAAGTTACAAAGTCTAGCAACACTGGCTAACAGTTTCTTGAATAAAATATTTAAAATTGTTTTGTAAGTAAAACAATTTTGAACTGAGAAGTAATGTTGAATGAATTTCGATTTTTATTTAAGTAAAGAAACTTTGGTAAAAATGAAACAAATATATTTTATAGTATTTAAAATGTAAAGACAAATCTCATTAGATTCTAATTCACCGTAAATGTTTGTAAACGGATTGGTTACATTTTTATTAGCTAATTCAACCTTCTTAAAATTAAAATTAAATGTCATTTTTTTTTTTTTTTTTTTTTTTTTTTTACGTAAGACTAGACATGAAAAACGACGTGGGAAATTCGTAAGTCAGCCAAATTTAAGCTGTTTCAAATTACCTTCTTCTACATCAATATTTATGCATTACATTTAAATAACATTTAATATTATGCCTTTGACTATTTTTTTTTTAATCTTACCATATTTTATTGATCTCTATTTTAAGTTTCCTTTCTGAAGTCAAGATTTGGACTTCAAATAAAAGCTAAAATTTATTTCGATAAAAACAGGTTAAATACAGAGAAGAGTGGTAGTTGTCCTCGTTAGTAATGCTCATAAAAAGACATTTTGCAATAAACAAAACCAAAATAAAATGTTGTGTTAGCAGTTCTTAATTGATAAAAGTGTTTAAGCTAAATAAATGAAATAAACATAAGCTGCTAAGTAATGTTGCTTGGATTTAGATTTTATTTTAAGTAAATTTTGGTAAAAATGAAACTGGTGTATTCGAATTCAGTGATGCCAAATTTAGGAATATTTTTATTTAATAATCACCAATAACTTCGAGGAGTGATATGTGATGTACACAGACCATTAATCTTTGAAGTAATTAGGGAATCGTTACTATAAAAATTTAGTGGTAGATACTGAATAAAAAAGACCTAAATTTCGCAACACTGTTCGTATTCTTTAAATTTATTTCAAAAGATTGTTTATGAAATTTAAGGACAAATCTAATGAAATTCCAACACATTTTATATGTTTCTAAATAGCTTGTTTAAAAAGATTAAGATAAATTAAGATAAACATTTTAAATGGATAATTCAAATTCAAAATTCTGAAAAAATAATAGTTATTAAAATTAATTTTTTAAAACTGTATTTCAAAAATTAGTTCAAAGAACATATATGTGTCTAAACGGTTTATATCAGTATTATTTTAAAACCATTGTTAGAAGAGAAAAAATATCTTTGATACAAAATTCATTTTGTAATGTACTCTTACAATTTTATCTTAAACTCAGCGCTTTTAACATTTCCTTAAATAAATATCCTCTATTTTTTACTAGTTAATTTAAATTATCGTTTCAGTGCTTTTTTTCCATTGAATGATATGTGTTTTACACTAAAAATACGGTATTCAATTAAGAGGTAATTTTCTACTATATTTTCATAATATAAAACTATTGTGCAAAACTTTTGTGCCATGTAAAAGATTCAGCAACAAACATTTAAGGATAACATTCAGGAAAACTTCAGGTAATCTTCTGATATTTCGAACTTCTTGAAATAAACCTGTATAAAACTTTTAAAAAACTCATAATTTCCTGAAGAAATCTTGATGTTATTATTTTCCTTCAAAATACCTGTGGAAACCTTTAAATTACCTACAAAAATACCATCACTATACCTGCATTTTTTAACTTTTTTTTTTTTTTTTTTTTTTTTTAACTTGGGTACCTTTATAAAACAAATTGAATTTACTAAAGAATATAACCCAGTTACAAAATAAAATCCTGCATTTGAGACTATGTTTAAATTTAATGTTATTTTGATGTTTAGCATAATTCTTCAAAAGCAAAAGCCCGTGAATATGATACATATCATTTTTGTCATCTTAATAGAAGAGAAAATTGCAATATTAATTTAAATACAAACTTTCCTAAATATAAGATTTGAAATTCAAACAAAAGTTACAGACTTTTTCGATAAAAATAAGAGCAGCCCAGCGTTAACAAATATTAGTTATCCTGATTAGAAATTCTCTTAAAGTAGACATGTTGTAATTGCACAAAACAAAATTAAAATGGCCTATAAAAGTTTTCAGTTGATTAAAGTGTTTAAAGCTGTTTTATAATTAAAATAAAACTTGAGTTGAGAAGAACTATTTATTGAATTTCGATTTTATTTTAAGTAAATTTTAATAAAAATGAAACAGATACATTTGTATAGTTTAAATCATACCTGGTAACATTTATAATTTATTTTGCAATACTGTTAGTCCCGTCCTTTTTCTCACAGCAGTCAGACTTTAGAATATATTTTTTCAATACGTGATTACGATTAAATAAGGAGCAAAATGCTCTTATGAAAAAAAAGGGCGGTGTTAACGGTACTCCGGAATAAATTATACATGTTACCAGGTATGTTTAAATTCATTTCAAAAGATTATTTATGAAGTATAAAGTTTAATCTAATAAAATTCTAATGTAGCTTATATATTTCCTAATGAAAAGAAACATTATATTTTGCAAAATTATCAAAATACATTTATTATAAATGAAAACGATTTATATTAGTATTGAGCTAAAATCATTCTATGAAAAAAAAAATATATATATGTTTGTTTTAAGTTGCATTCTCTAATGTACTTTCATGCAACTACATATCTGCCAACTTACTAATTAATGTTTCGTAAAATTGTTAGTACCCGCCCTCTTTTTCGCATCAGATTTTTTTTCTTCTTATTTAATAGTTATAACATTTGAAGAAAATTTCTCTAAAAATAAAGGGATACGGAAAAAGTGGCGGGTTCTAAAAATGTTACGTAATATAAATTCAGAAGTTGGTAGGTATGAAACTATCACAAACCAGTTTGTAATTAGTTTTGACTATATTTTCATAATACAATAGCTATTACCTTTACAAATAAAAACGAACTTTCTAAACAAAAGTGCAAAATCCTAGACTGAAGTCTGTAATCGAATGTAATGTTCTTTTACGGTTTTACGTAATTGCGTAAACGCATAAAGCTCATACATGCGATAAATATCTTTTTTGTCACCTCAGTTGAAGAGAAAATCGAAACTTTACTTTAAGCCGTTCTATTTAAACTTTTCCAAAGACACTATTTGCATTTCAAATAAAAGCTGAAATTTATTTCGATAAAAATAAGTGCAATCCCGCGTCCAGAGACAATTGTCCTTATCAATGCTTTAAGAGTGACATGGCGTAATGAACACAGCAAAAATAAAAAGCGTGATAACAGTTGTTAGTTGATTAAAGTGTTTAAAGCAGCTTTCTAAATGAAATAAACTTGAGCTGTGCATATTGATTGAATTTCAGATTTATTTTAAGTAAATAAACTTTGGTAAAAATAAAACCGATATATTTGTGTAGTTTAAATTTATTTCAAAATATTGTATTTTTAACGTTAAACAGAGTATAGTGATATTACAATGTAGCGTACATATTTTTTAATACTTTGCTTATGAAGATTTATGAAGATTTCTGTTAAGTATTTTTAATAGATATTTTAAATTTGCAAAAACGCTAAAGTTTAATAAAATGCATTATCAAATTTATTTTTACATAATAGTACTAGATGAATTTATCATTTTAAGGTTTTTCATATGCATTAAGCTAAAAATACTCATAAGTAGAGAAAAAAAAAAAGATTTAATATACGATAAATTCTTGAATGCAATTTCATTAAACTATCAAAAACTGTACCACACCTGCTTACATCTTAATTAATTTTCCGGAGTATTATTGTTAGCCCCGCCTTATTTGCTACACCAGTAATTTTTGAAAGTATTTTTCTTCTTATTTAATGGAAATTGCATTTGGGACATTTACTCTCAAAGTTTACAGGTGTAAAAAGAAGAGTCATACTACGGAATATTAATTAGAATATTGGCACGTATCCTGCATTATAATTATTTTCAAACTGCATTTTTTATTATGTAGATATCACTCTCTCTCTCTCTCTCTCTGTATAGATATATATTTAAATATATGCATATGTGTTTGTGTGTGCGCTTCAAGAGAGATCGAATAACCTAAACCACAAAACAAAATTCTCTATTTTAGACCGTTTCAATATAATTGTTCTTTTAAATTTTACCTGAATTACATACATATCATCATTATAACAGTATACGATTCAATTTAACTTTCCCAAAGAAAAGAGCATTTTAAACAACAGCTAAAATATTTTTCTATAAAAATAAGTGCAATTTAACATCTATAAATAATTGTCCTTATCCGGACTGCATATTTACTACCTTTACTCGAGTTCAAACGGGGATGCAGTTTGACGTTGCGGATTGGTTGCTACCTTTTATGACCCAATGATTCTCCACTGTTTATAATACTTAGCTTAAATCAGTAATAATCTACAATATTCCTCTCGTTTTATGCGAATATAAATGAATATGAATATTTGAAAGAGTTTTCTAACTACATTTGAAGAACAATGTTTTCTTCTGAGTAATTTAAATTTTACCAAATTAATTTTATGCAGATAAAATTACTTTAATAAAATAGTTCTGAAAAGAAAAAAGTGGCGCCATCTACATTTTTCAGTGAATTTTAATTATTATGTAATATTTTCATTTCATTTCATTTTTAAATTCCTCTTATTTTCTTAATTTATGTAAGAAGTTCGTATAGCTTTCATGCAAAATTAATTTCACGTCTTAAACACACTTTTAAACAATTCCTTAACAACAATTTTATTAAATAATTATAATTTTTATTTATTTATGCATTTATTTTTAACAACGAAAAATATTTTTTACTTTTATTCTTTTATAATCATCAAAATAACAAATTTAAAAATATTCTATATATATATATATATATATATATATATATATACATGAAATCTGATTTCAAAACTAAATAAATACATATAATACTGAATACCTTGTTAGTATTCTAAATACTTTATTAATTTAGAAAAAAAAAATTATTTTTTCGAACCTCAGGGAAAATAAAATTACAAACATCGAAATAAAAAATTTAAAAATAATAAATAAATGAAAAAATAAAAACACTTTCTGGAAATCTGATTTGAAATATACATAATTACACGTAGTGCTAAATGCCTTATTAATTTATTGTACTCTTTGACAAAAAAAAATAAATAAACAATTTATTACCATTTAAGGAATATAACTTATCCGTTAAAGTCATAGTAATATATTTTAAACTCTTGTATGCTTGAAAATATATGTCTTTTTCTTTATTTTCTTTTCTTTCTTTCTTTTCTTTTTTTTTTTTAAAGAAAATTAATATGATTTTTTTCTCTCTCTCTCTTGCATTATTTGCTATTTTATGGTAAAAATAGTTTTTTATACTTCACGTTACAACTTTTCCTTATCCATATAGTAGAAGAAAAAGTATATTATGTATTACTAAGAAATATTGAAATATATAGATGGCAAATTTTACTTCAAAAATTTCATGAAAAATAATTTTTCAGTTGTTATTCTCATCATTTATCTCTTAGATGAAGATTAACCCTTTCACTACTGATGCCCATGATCAATGACATGCTTTTTATTTTTTATTTTTTATTTTTTTTTTTTTTTTTAAGACGTTTTAGAACTAATTTCAAAAGTTTGTTTGCATTTTTAGTTATTTTGTTACCAAAAGCACTGATATTTTAAAGTAAAACTAATAGATAGCAGCACTAGACCGTTTAATTTCATTTTTAAATTTATTTATTGTTATAATTTTTATTTTATTTTTTAAATGTTAAAAGCGAAAGGATCAAATAAAATGCTATAACTAATTGAAAAATAAATAAATAAATAAAATACAGCTCTTTTGTAAAGCTAAATTAAAAAAAATTTCTTTTTAAGTATAGCAAAATACTTTAAAAACATTCATGCACAAATTTTTCAGATATTCTAAATAAGATTCCAGTTATAAAATGTAAAATATTTATGCTATTGAAAAATATTGCTCTGACATGAAAAAATAAATAAAAAAATATAATTGTAACATAAGAAGAATTTAAGAAAAAAAAAAATAATAATAATAATAAAAACTAAATGCTTATTATATAAAAAGAAAGTAACGTAGAGTACAGATGCATATAAATTTTATTTGTATCCTTATAAATTATAAATAAAATATCTTGTAAAATCTTTTATATAAAATACTTAGATAAAATAAATTAAATAAATAATAATATTTTAAGTGCATTAACTAACGTTCGATTATACAGATGGCGCCACATTTAAATATAATTTTAAAATGTTTGCGTATTTAAGCGACAAAAAGATTTTTAAAAATAAATAAATGAATAAAAAATAATTGAAATTAAAATTGAAAACAGACAGGAAATGTATTATTTTATCTATCTATTCATTATTATATTTACATTACGTCTTTTTCTTTAAAACTGCTGTACGATAACTACAATACATATAAAATTAAAATCGAGCGGAAAAAAAAAAAAAAAAGCCCTTATATTAATTATTAAGAGCAAGCAAATCTTTGAGCTGGGGGCTTTAATGATCTTGATTTCAACTTATTAGTGTTTGTCAGCTCGCCAAACTCTTGTATCTATTTTTCACACTCTTCTAAATTTTTTATATTACTGCGAATTGTAATTATATTATCAGAAATTGATTCAATTTCATGAATGAATGATGGAGGAAAATTTGACTACGAAATTACAGACATTTTACAAACAAAGTTGAAATACAATAAAATATTATCATTAAAACTTTATAGGATATAATTTTCCATTAAACTTTGGCGGAAAGCTTGACGTCAGATATGACATGCAATACAAAAACCAATCAAGAAAGTCGAACTGCATCCCCGTTTGAGCTCAAGTAAAGGTAGTAAATATGCATCCGGACTGCTTTTAAAATGACACGTTGTAGTAAACGCAAGAAAAATAAAAAGTTTAATAAATGTTGATATTTGATAGTTCAAATCTGTTTTATATCCGAAATAAACTTGAGTTGAAAAGGAAAATTAATTTATTTTATGAATTAAAAAAAAGGGGGTTAAGTAAAGGAGTTACATTTATATATATATATATATATATATATATATATATATATATATATTAATAGATTATCTTTAAAATGTGAAAATAAATTACGTAGAATTCCCCAGTAACTTACAAATTTCTTAATTAATTCCTTCGAAAGATTAAGATAACCATTTTCAATGGATGATTAAAGTTTCATAAAGAAAAAAGCTAAGTATCTTATTTTTATCTTTCATATGAAAATAAATATTAAATCGAAATAGACAGTATTCCATACATGCCAACACTTTTATGTATTCCGGAGTACTTTCAGCCCCGCTTTTATTTCACACCATTTTACTTATAGAAAAATTTTCTCCTATATATAACTTCGATATAATAAGAAAAATTTGCTCTTAAGTAATAACTGGTATGAAATAAAGGCGGAGCTAAATATACTCCGGGATAAATTAAAATGCTAGTATCTATGGAATTCAAGTGTCTAAGTGCAGTTATTCTCAACTACGTTTTAGTTTCTTATATGTATAAAGATTTTAATTTTGAGTGCATAAATATATACATATAAATTTAATGAAAAAAATTTTATTGCTATATTTCGTGAGTTTTTTATATAATTATGAACTGTTAAATGTTTTCCAACTGAACAAGGTGTTTAGTATACTGTCTTTTAAAGAAGGAGCAGTGTTGGAAGACAATCGATAAATGGTTGTATTTAATTAATGTAATGATAACAGATATCATTCAACGGGAAATTGAGTGTACTTTACAAAAATAAAGTGACATTTTGAATTAAAGGTCCTAGGCAGGGCGGAAAAGTATACAGTTTATATTCTTTTTCTTTAGTATTCCAGAATTATAACAGTGCGAACGATAAGGGGTTATTCGAAAATCTAGAAACATAAAATTAAAATCATACAAGGAAAAAAATATTTTTTTTCATATAGCTGAAATATTTCATAAAAAGGAAAGTGTATATATATACGTATGTCTGAGCTTGAGTATATTCATTTGTGTGGGTGCATTTCCGTGTGAATATATAAGCACACGTTTCTGAAGTATAAAACATTAATTTAGATGTTTTCACAGTTATTTGCTTTTAGATTCTCATACCAAATTTCTTTACATATTAATCAGTAGAAATCTAGCAAATTTGAACTTATAATATAAAGAAGTCTCGTGCAACGTGGGTGCAAGTTTGCCTCATGAATAATGCAATTTTATTTTTTAACATAACTAATTTTATATAAAAAAAACTGCTTTATGTAAAAAATTAAATCGAGTTCATGAACCAATAGATTTGTATTCTAAAAATTTAGTGATGTTAAAAAAGTAAAACTGTTTTATTTATTTGTCATCTCTGCCACTACGTTGTACGAGACTTTTCTGTATTATAAAATTCCCATTTTGCTTTCAATGTTACAAAATCTTTTAATTTTTATACAACTTTAAAATACAAAATAAACTACTCTTGAAATGTACCAGAAATAAATTCACAAAAGTTTAATATTTAGTTTATTTTTAAAAATTAAACCCTAAACTTCGACTGTGAAAGACAATTGCTGGTTTTTAACGCGTATATTTAAAAATAAAATAAAATTAATCTTAGAAAAAATTAATTATTTTTTAATTATTTTAACGAAATTTAATTTTAATAAAATTTTCAAAATATCTTATCAAAGTTCCTGCTGAGACTTTCAGATGAAGCCAGAATCATCATCAGAACCATTTTGGTGTTTACTTTAATCGTCTTTTGTCCTTGATCTCATTATGCAGCGCCTCCTTCGGTCAAAGTCTTTGTTTTTTTCTACGCCATTATAAGTACGTTCGTTGGCTAGAATTTCGACAGTTGCGCGTGCTATTGCGTAGCACGGTTATGGTAATCGTCTAACGTTTTAACATTTTAAAAGTCTATATCTATTTTTTGTTCTAACACTTTTAAAGTTTATACTTGTTTCATGGCATTCAGCAGTACCTTTATTGAATACTACATTTTAAAAATAAACAATTTCAGTATTCGTTCTCATTGAAAATTACTGGGAATCGTTTGAAACGATTACTGATATTTCTTTCAAAACAATATTGTTTTTAATTAAAGGACCTCTAAATGCCCTGCTACTTTTCGTCGTAACGAACACAAGTGAGCGTACAGACAGAGCCTGATTAAGGGGGAAGCACACATTATCTCCGCTCTCACCGGAATATTTTTACAATTATTTTTTACTTCATGTCATAGAAATTCCACGCTTTGACGAGGAAATATTTTTTATAAAAAATGAACGGTGTAAAACAATCCAATTTACTCACCGTTATTAGACACCAGAATTCTTTTAAAATAATTTTTAATGAGAATTTTCTGTTTATTATAGGAGGAAAGTATTTGTTAAAAAATAACGGTATAAGTATAAATAATGTGTGCTTCCCCCTTAATCAGGCTCTGAATAGGGCCAACCCGCAATATTGTTATTAA
The DNA here is from genome assembly GCA_963930645.1 of Salticus scenicus. Lineage (NCBI taxonomy): Eukaryota > Metazoa > Arthropoda > Arachnida > Araneae > Salticidae > Salticus > Salticus scenicus. The sequence goes on along the minus strand of OZ005654.1, from coordinate 194,144,517 downwards.
TTTCAGTGAAATCCGAAATAAGGCGCTTGAATCCAGTCGCTCGAAATCAGAAGAACATAGTTTAGTACTGCGTTCGCCGTAAACCTTGATCACGTGTACGGGGGGAAACCATTGTTGATTCCTTGTTAGTTGTAATGAAATTTTATGAATTTGTCTCTTGTAAGTTTCTTACATTTCTGATGGAAACAAAGTATTCGTATTTAGCGATATATATAATATTTTAGCTTGTTTAATGGTCTTTTGAACTGTATAAATGAATTTCAATAGCTGAGTTTTCAGACAGAATCACGAACGGTTATTTAAAGCTCGTTACTGTTGGCGATAACATATGGGCATATTACCTGCACGTATCAAAATTTAAACCACAAGGACGCTGTCTTCTCACCTTTCATGGGGTCAAGTCCAATCTTGATTACTTAATTTTGAATGAGGCTGAAAGAAATGTTCTTCTTCTACCTTGTTCGCTTTTTAATACAACCCATGGGTAGTAACTTTTGGATAAATTCTGTTTTGGGCCGTTTGAGCAATTTTAGGACCAAGAAGATCTTTTGTTTTTGGAATAAACTAACCATGAAAACATTATAAAAGCTTGATTTGGAAGAGTATTTTCTCCAGTTTGAGACAAAGCTATGAGATTGACATTTCTAATGTTAAAGGCGGCTTCAAAGGGGCAGGTATCTATCGTGTCAAATCATCCTATCTACATACTTGCCAACCATCTCATTAATAACCTTACAATTGTCAACACCCCCTGAAAAAACGCCCCTTTTCTCACACCACTATATTTTTAGAGTTATTCTCTCCAAATGTTGTTACGATTAAATAAGTCAAAAATTACTCCAAAAAATTATTGGTGTGAAAAAAAAGGCGGGTACTAAAAATTGTACGGTTCATAATGAGATGGTTGGCAAGTATGTATCTACCCTGTCAATGTAATTCCCAAGGAAGGTTTTGCTCCAAGTTCTGTATCTTAAAACTCACTTCCAACAATGAATAGTACCAAAAGTGAAAAACAAATTTCTTCCCCAGAGGCATCTTCTGAAAAACAGGTTCATCTACTCCTTACCCCTTAAGTACTGCTTTCAAAAAACCTACAATGGACTATCGTGCTCTAATTTTGAAAAATCAAAAAAAAAAAAAAAAAAAAAAAAAAAAAAAAAAAAAAAAATCAGTCTGCGAATAATAGCGGAAAAGGACCCGATCAAAGAAAAGTGATAAAGAAAATTGGTTTAGCGGTACTTGCAACAAGGAAAAAGTTTATGGATATGAGTTTATGTGTTGTGTGTCATACTTATGTGCACTAGGAATGTATAGGACTTACCAAGGAAGATAAGGAAGTTTTTACTTGTCATATACTATGTGAAGTCAAAATAAATTAAAAACAATTTTGACCGTAAAATGTTTAATATTGCTTAAACATTTGCTGAAAATTGCTAAAATTTGTTTAAAATTGCTTAATATTGTTTTCTAAATTTTCTTCTTACTTATATTTTCTTTAATTTTTGTATAGTTTCAAAAATTAAATTTGGTTTTGTAATAATTGATGTGTTTTCATGCGCTAAATATGAATGTTTTCATTATACATTTTTCACCTATCTACATATTACCTGTATATGGGGATATTACCTTCATCAACTAATTTTAAAGAAAAAAAAAAAAAATCTTGCGGGTTTAAATTTTGATTATCGTTTTTTTTTTTTTTTTACTTATTTATTTATTTATTTTATTCTATTTTATTTTTTTATTTATTTATTTTTGCTGTTCTAAAAAGAGTCCTTTTTTTTACAGAATTTTTATTATTTGTTTTTTTAAATCGATTACTACTATCGCTAAAAAATTTCTATCTTTAAGGTGGCCATAATATCTGCACTTACCTTAATTAAATTAAACAAATGTAATAGAGAACAAAAAATAGATATATACTTTTAAAATTTTACAAAATTAGCTAATTAACATAAATGTAACTAGGTAATAGCACACAAAACTGTATAAATTCTAGCCAATGAACATATCTGCAAAGAGGTAAAACTGAAGACGTAAGGTGGTGCTACCTACTGAGATCGAGGGTATAAGACTTTCACAGTAAACATCAGGATCACTCTGATGATTACTGGAACTCCAGCTTAGTCTTAACGAGAAATTTTTAAAAATGCATTTAAAATTTAATTATATATTTTTTTCTGTATTATCTTACTGGTATCTGTATTACTGCTATATCTCTAAATTAAAATATAACATTTACTTTCACAGAAATAATTTTCTGTTTTAACTACAGTGTTGGCCAAATTATTGCGGAATTTTTTTTTCTTTTTTTCTTTTTCTTTTTCTTTCTTTCTTTTTTTTTTCTTTTTTTTTTTTTTTTTTTTCTTTTTGGCATTTTTCTACTTTTTAAGACAATACTGCACGAAATGATATAGAAAATTTAGACATGAAAAAAAAAAAAGAAAAAAAAAAATACACACTCATATTTTCCACTATCGATTCAGTCTCGAGTGATATTAGAATACCAATGACAAATTGAAGAAAACCACAAATATTTTGGATTACCCTGCATCTTAAAATGCTACAAATGACTAGTAACTTTAGCACATAATTTCATATACCATGTGTAAATGTGTAACATATGATGACTTTTTTGCAGGAATAGCACGAATATTTATACAGGAAAAATTTAAAATAATAATAATAATAACAAGAATAGATTTAAACGAAATCTTAAAAAAAAAAAAAAAAAAAACTTTTAGAAAACTTGACAAAACATGAGAGAATAATTATTCTGAAACATAAAAATCAGGCGTATAATTTTTGCTGAGATATGAGTACTTGCAATACATATATATATATATATATTGTACTGCGCATGCGCTAAATATAGTACTTATTTTTTGTTACATAGGTTGAAAACCAGACATTGGGCAACTAACGACAAAAAATTATTCAAATACAGTAAATATTAACCAAACTAGCTGCAAAAGAATGAGCAATATTTGAGATATTTTTCAGAGTTGAAATTTCAAAAGAGATTTTTCACATGCCATGGAGTTCCATTTATTTCACTCACGTTTTAAAACTTCTTTTTTTATAAAAAAATATACATAAATAAAAATAAATAAATAAAAAAAAAATTATGAACTCAGAAATCTCAGCAAGTAAAAAAAAAAAAAACATGTTAGAGTTACTAGTCCGTAAGGGAAAAAGCCCGAAGGGGAAAGTTGAGCACAAGGGAGACTCCTTTGTGATGAGCTGGTTGCTCCACTCATCTCGTCCCTATCTCATTTGCTTCTGTACCCATTTTCTGCGGGCAGCACATTGATCCACTGTCAAAGAAACGAAAGCCATAGATCTACGAGCATACAACAGCGGTCATACTCTCCATCCTTTTTTTCAGAGCACTCTCAAACATAAGAAATTTCTGCTTTTATTGCCACCACTAATTTCATGAAGAAATCTTTATAATATATTTATAGTAACATATCGTGTTTCAAGAGGATGGATGTTTATTGCATACATATAGTGGTAACAATAAAGGCGGAAATTTTTCATCCTTGAGAATGTACTGAAAAAGGGGAGGAAAGTACAACCCCTGATACAAACCCACAGGGTTATATCAGTTGTACACAGTTTGAGTCGAAAATGTGGTACCAGTAGCCCTCTGAATGTACTGTTGCAATAAAGTGTCGTTCATAGTGCGGTTTCTTTTGATCGTTAATGTTAAAAACAGATCATCATTTTATGTTGTTGCAGGTATACGTCCTTGTCCCGAACTTCGGCGAACATTTCCAGTTTTTAAAAACCGATCCCATACTCTTAAAATGACGCTTCGAGAAATTCCTTATATTTCTGCTACAATTGATTGCATATGACCCGCTTCTAAACAACAATGTACCTCCAAGCAGGGGTCGTTCTCTTCGCCTTTTTTTTAGGACATCCTATGAGAAGATAAATTTCTCCATTTACTGCTACCACTATTTTTATACAACATTTCTATCCTGTTTAATCTGAAAGCATTACTTTACGAAGTACCGTAAAGATTTCGGCATGAAATTAGTAGTGTCAAAAAAAGTTTAAACTCTTCGTTCCTGAGTATGTCCTGAAAAAAGATAGCATGACTCCACCTCCAGGCTATCGATTCAGCTAAGTTATGTTACTGAGACATCCTGTTCGCTGTGTGTATTCATTTAATCCGTTTAAACTATTTTTAATCTCCTCCCTACGGAAGGAATGCTGCAGATAATTTTTCACTTCCGAACTATAAGGCGTCGTTTTCTAAGTCACAGAGAAAATTAACATATTCCCAAGTTTGTAAACGTTATAATTTTCCTTTTTAAATTCCTTTCTTTCATTTTCTTTAAATGTGTTGTCGATTACATGGATGTTTTCTATCAATTCATAATATCCCCTAATTTTTTTTAGCAATTGTATTAAGAGAGAGAGAGGGAAAGATTTAGCATAATTTATTTTTTCTTGAACATAGTTGCGGGCTTAATTTTCTTTGCATAAAAATAAAATAATAATACCGTAATTTTCTGTGTATAATCCGCAGATAAAATATTTCATTCCTCCATCAGAAATTTTCTTTAACACAAAAATCTGTATTAATTTTATGAAACAGCTCGTACAAATAGAACTTCGTTTGCTAATTAAAATTTCTGGTGCAGAACTGACTTACCTGACCAGCGGATTATAGGGAGAAAATTACGGTACATTAGAAAAAATGTCTATTTATTTATATATATTTTTTTAAACAAATTATTATTATTATTATTATTTATTATAAGAAACCTTCCCAGCAAAAGAAAAATAAATAAATATTACTCTTTATAATCGAAGATTTTTTTTAATGTCAATTTTTATTAATCAAATTAAGTTCTCGTAAAGAAAGTAACTTGTTAATATTGCTATGTTAATATTGCGAACTTTTCCTTAGATATATTCTTGCATTTTGTTTTCTGCATTACTTTCAGCAATTTATTACTTAATATTTAAATGTGATGTTTAAGGCAATGTCTATATCAAATAAATGATAAATTGCACCTGTCTACATGAAACAATGATTAATGAACCATTTGCTTTAATTAATACTTGATGAAATAAATCATGAACATATACTGTCATAAGTTCATTGAATTAGTCATTTACAGGCATTAACCGTTAATTAATTCGATCACTTATGTAAATATACGGATTATTTAATCAATTATCAACCAAATAAAAGTCCGAATAATTAGGGCTATTAAATAAATCAGCATTTCATTTAAATAAGTTATTTTACAAATCAACGATAAATTTAACAAGGTACCAATTTGTTATACCATCTGATTATTTCGAACATGAAATGTCTTTATGAGTGGCGTCCCAGTAAAATATTTTTTATGCTTTTTAAACATTCACATATATATATTTGCCTGATATGTATATATATATATATATATATATATGATACAGTCGGTAACAAAAGTATCCGAACACTAGCAAAAATTCCTATGTAAAAAAATAGAGTTAATACTGTTTTGTTAAATAAATCCTTGTCGAATCATGTTCTTAGACTGACTAAGAACATGATTCGACAAGGATTTGTTTAACAAAATAGTATTAACTCTACTTTTTTTTATATAGGAATTTTTGCTAGTGTTCGGGTTTTTTTGTTACCGACAGTACATACATACATGTATATATATTATCACTCTATGAATTAAAATCAAACACATAATACAATAAAAAAATTAATAGTATAGCCACTGTTGCTAAGTAACAAAGATGACTGAAATGAAAAACGTAATTTTAGAAAATCATGATATAAAATCTAAATGAAAGAAAATGAAAATATTTTAAATTCAAAAATCAAAAAGTTATAATCCTGCAGGTTCCAAGCTAACGCTGCGATTGTTCCTCTGCGATTAGTGGTTTGAGAACAAGTGCGCACTCAGACTGACAAGGCAACAGAAAAATAAATAAATAAAATTTATCAAAAATAATTTTAAAAAGAGAAATTTGAAAATCAATAACTTCTCTATGAGATACACTCCTTCAGAGTCCAGGCTACACCTACGTTATGACCTTGGAACATGGGCGCAGAATTCATACCGGTATTTGTTTAAAAAAATTCTCTACCTATAATATCATTGATTTAAGTAGTAGGAAATTTTGTTACATTGCGCCCGTGTTCCATTCCTGCATCAATGACCTAAGCACCAATCCGCCACCTACAAGCAAGTAACTGGATGATCAGTAGATAAATTTTAAGTAAAAATTAAATAAAAGAATTAAAATTCGAAATTAGGAAAAGATTGAATGAGATGCAACACTACTGGGTCCAAGCTACACCTCAGCCATGTTTTCTAGCTCTGCAATCAGTTACCTGAGCACCGGAATGCACAAATATAGGCAGCCAGACATATAGACATATATTTTTCTCTATTTATACGTTTGAACACTTCAGTATTTTCCAACTTTTAATTTTCTTTCGGTAGTTTTAGAATGAAATTTATGAAATTTCTTGAGATCTAAAATCTTATTTGCTTAATCTTTATAGTTAATTTAATTATGGATGAATCGTGTTGCTTACCTATTTTTTATGCAGTACTGAGTACAATTATTAACAAAAATAATAAAATTTATAATATATTTCTAGTTTCAAATTAGTACTTGCACGCAAATCCTTCTACTTTTCCGAATTGTCTGTGATTTACATATATGTATAAATGCAGTGTATTATATTACGTATACTGAGAGTATATAAAATCATATTGGCTGTTTTTAAGTTGATAAAAGGTATGAAGTAATGTTTCAGTTCTCTATTATTATTATTATTTCTTTTTTTTCTATGTCAATCTGAATTCAGACCATTTAAATACAATACAAATAATAATGTATATGTCCAACACATCACTTTGGTTTGTGGAAAATATTTTTTCCAGCAATAACATTACCTTAAAATATTTAAATATTTATAAAACTCTTGCACTAAATTTAAAATTACTATTTTGCTAACAAAATTTTAAATGAAATTTATAAGATATGAAAAGTAAATATATTTTTAAAAAATTTCTTACGTTTAATTTATTCTATTTATTGAAATTTTCTATTATTTCATCCTATAAAAAGAGTCCACAATATCCATAACAAATCGATTATCAACTATCCACAAAAAATATTTATTAATATTAAAAATATTGATAAAACATTTATGTACGTAATGACATAAAAGAAATTACAGTGAAACTTGAATAATTCGAACTTGTTTAATTCGAAATTCTGGGTAATTCAAATTTTTTACTCGGTCCCTTGAATTTTGTATTAAAATAATGTTAAAAAATCATGGATAATTCGAATTCTATTTTGGATAATTCAAATTTTTCACAGGATTACCTTTAAAATATTACAGTAAAATATGTTCTCGAGATTTTTCTCAGCTAAAGTGCATTATTTTTTTTAGCAGTCTCTCAAAAGAAGGATAAGGAAATACAAGAGTATTTCCTACCTAGTGCATCAGAAGATATGGTCTGTATACATGAACTTCGAGTGTTTTTTTATCTGAAAGTCATACCTAATATAGAAGATTCTATTTTTGTATCAATTGATAGGTCATAGTCATATGCTATGACACAAAGATTGTACTTAAAGAAGCAATCAAAGATATCTGACTTCTTTTTAAAAAAAGTGTTGAATAATTAAGCTCTTAAAAAAATATTGATTTAATGGGGGGAGGGGGGGGATGTAGCAATATGCTTAGATATAAAGTTTGTTTTAAATCTTTGATCGTAGAGCTTTATTTTTTTAATTTATCTCTTCTTTTTGACAAAATAGTATATGTATTTCGAATTTTTGGATATTTCGAATTTTTCTCTGGTCCCTTCAACTTCGAATCATCCAAGTTCTACTGTATAGATATATATTATATGTACATATATCTTTTTATCCATGTATAACTTTAAAAAAAAAAAAAAAAAAAAAAAAAAATCAGCATTAATATACATTTTTTTATCACTGTTCTATTTCTAAAAACCTTTTATCTCAATATTCTCGGTATCTTTTCTGTCTTTTAAAGCAAATAAAAACTCCTGTCACAAAAAAGACGATAAGAATTTTGTAAATTTGATTATTGCAAGAAATGACTTGTAAAACGAAGAGTGTTCAAACGAAGAAATCAAAAAGAAAGTAATTTACATAGCATTTAAGTTGATATGAAGATATTTTTTGAAGATAGTGTTATACACGAATGTCATTCTAGTGTTGGGAGGATTTTGACTTTCGTTATGAAAATAATCTCTAAGGAAAAATATTACACCTACAGTACACTGTGTTCTTGTAAAAGGGTGATGTTCATAAATATTTCCTAACTAAATTCATTCTGGGTTCGAATTTGTTTAACACATTATCTGAATCACAAGGATAAACATGACATAATAATAATAAAAATAGTTATTAGTTTATGTTTCTCAATTATATATATGATCAATCTTCTTTCTTTATCTACTTCTTTATCCTTTTACTTTCCGAACACTTTAGTGAGGAAAGTATTGTAATCATGACAAAAATCCGAATTTTAGATTTTGATGTTTCTATACATTTTGAGGTGACCTGAGTCCGTTTTCATTATTTTTATGATGGTGTATGCATGTGTGTGTATGTGTGTGAGTGAACACGCTAGCGTCTAAACGCTTTGCTCGAATGAACTGAAAGTTAGTACGTATGCTGTAAGTCACCGTAGCACAAACCCTATTGATTTTGGTGAATCTAGCACTTATAGTTTCTTTACAGGGACACCAAGAAAAGTTCTTTATAATTATGACCTATGGGGCCAAATTTTTGAAAGTGTGATAGCGTCTAAACGCCTTATTAAACTGAGCAAAAAATTTATACACATGTTATAGGTCACAGTTGCACGAGCTGTAAAGATTTTGGTGAATTTAGCACTTGCAGATTTTTTACAGGGACACAAAGAAAAATTCTTCATTATTATGGCCTATGGGGCCAAATTTTTAAGTGTGGTAGCGTCTAAACGCCATATTCAATATAGCTGAAAATTTATATGAATATTATAAGTCACTGTTGCACTACCTATAAGCATTTTAATGAATCTAGTATTTATAGGTTTTTACAGAGACACAACGGAAAATTCTTTATCATTATGATCTATGGACTCAAAGTTCAGTAACGTTAAATTAAACATTGTGTACTATATGGAGAAAAATACTCACACCCTATTATAGTTTCCTCTCTTTTGTTTATTTAACAACTCCTCTTATTTTACTTTATCTTCAAAACCGTTAATTACTCAATGTTCGGAAAGTCGAGTAGAGTCACTCCAGTCTTTTTTTTTTTTTTTTTTTACTTAACACTTTCGCGACCGCATGTTTTTGCCTTTTTGACGGTAAGCTCCACCTGTGGGCGTTATTCTTTCACATTTCATTATTTTAAAACAATGTTTACTGTATTCATATTTAAAATATAAATAAATATACGTTACAATTATACTCTTCCTAACCAAAGTATTTGCATTCATAGTGCATTGATTGCGCAAATGTATATAAGGGGTATATTGTTAAAAAATAATGTAACCTGTCTAACCTAAAGAAACGCCCATTGGCGGAGTTACAGATTTTCAAATGACGTGAATTCACGTCAGCGGTCGCGAAAGTGTTAACTGATTTTAAAATGTTTGCATTTTATTTTTCATGAACCATATTAAGAACTTACACTTTAACCCTTTGCCGCTCCTGTTTAATTTCACTTCTCTGGTCAGTATTGCCAAATTTATTAACTTTTTTATTCAATTATCCACCACTAAATTTTAACTGTAACGATTGCCTAATAATCATAATCACCATCAACACAACGAGATTTTAGGGAGTACGTGATCGAGACCACCGCTTACCTTCCCCTGAAGTTGTAGAAGCATAATGAGGTGTTACATAATCAAGCAAGGTGAGGCTTCTTTACTGGAGTGAGCTCTAGAAGAACTCGACGTGACGATATAATGATAAAAAAAAAAATCCAGCCTGAGGAGAGGCAGTGAAATGAAGTGGGTTGGAAGAGATCTAACAGCTACAAGCAACATGATGGAATTCCGGATGTCCCGTTATGTCAATTTATATATATATATACATTTTTTTTTCTTTTTAATATCCTAACATAAGTGGATCGCACACAGTCTAGCCTAAGAGCCCCTTAGGTTTACTGCCTTGAAAAGGATACCTTTGGAACCACCTGAATAAAGAACTACCTGCTTTCTTGAATTTTCCTAACAAATATAAAATAATGACTATATTCTAAAATTTACAAAATGGTACGAGATACAGTTAAAATTAAGTAAAATAAAAGATTACATTAAGGTTTGAATGCAAAAATACAATAAAATTATTTACAATATGTAGAAAAATCCCTACAAATAAGGTAACAGGAAGGAAGGTTGACTGTAAAAGACAGGGGGTTTCAGACATCCGTTGGGTGAAGCTGGAAGTAGAAGAATAGAGATTCATTCTACGGGAATATAAATTTGGAATTCTCTGTTATGTGATCCCAAAAGGGTCATGCCTCCTACGCTTAGAGATGGGAACAAACCTATCCTCTCTGAATAGGATGACAAGAGGACGTTTCCGTCCCTCTGCCCACACGAGGATGGCATTTAATTCAAGATTCTGAACTTTAGGGATTGACTTGTGAAACTTCAGCGTAAGTTTCCTAATTTCAGCGTAGATGGATCTAATTTTCATGTCTTTATGGATGACATCAATGCGAACATAGCGAAAGGCCTTAACATACCTACGCAATTGCTTATTTTAGAAGAATTGAAGTCTCTCAAGCGCTGACATGGAGGAAGATCCGTACACAACGGACCCATAGGTCAAGATAGGGCGGATCATGGATTTGTAAAGTAACAATTTGTTCTTGATTGACAGGCTGATATTCCAAGCAAATAACTAATGAAGTGAGGCAATGACACCTTAAGATTTATTCAAAACTTCTGAAATATGCCTGTGCCATAATAAATTGGAATCTAGGTAAACTCCTAGGTATTAACAGGAAGTTTTCCAGGGAATAGGTTGATTATTAAGTCTAAAATTATTGCTGGGGTTATAAGATTTATTGTTAAAGAAAATGGCAGCACTTTTGGAACCATTTACTTTAATTTTCCCTTTTTTTAGCCTAATTTCGTACGAAATAAAGTTGTCCTGGAGTATTCAAAAAACAGTGTGTGGTTGTGTCTGTCTGAACATGATGTCTGTGTTGTCCGCAAATAATGCTAAATGGACGTTGAGCTTACAAAGAATACCGTTGATGTAGGTGTTAAAAAGGCGAGACCCGGCAAGAGAGCCGAGAGCCTTGAGGAACTGAACTGAGGTCAGGTTTCGGGCTAGAGAGTGAATTACCCACTTTCACCACGAAGAACCTGTTAGAGAGATAATCTGCACAACTTTTGGTAAGCTGGTCAGGATTACCCAATACACAAAGTTTACAGAGAAGGCCGGCGTGCCATAATGGCACGACGTGCCAAGGCCTTTCGCACGTCAAGAAATGTAATTCCCGTCACACCGCTGGTTTGGTATGCATTTTGAATGAATTCCGTCACTCTCACAACTGCTGTTGCATGGAATGACGATTTCTGAACGATTTCTCAATCACATTGAAGGTTAATCGCCCCTTATGTTTATCAAATACCACTCCTGAAAATTATTGGTGGCAGATGAATAAAAGAGATGCTAAATTTCTTAATGCTGTTTAGTGCGCTTTAGGATGTGTTAATGAAAAAAATTAAAGGAAAACAGACGCACTGTATTTTGAACTACTAAAATTACTTTATTAAATTAATCATTAAAAAAATTTCCTTTGTTTAATATTTTAGATATTCATTAATCAATATTCTTCATTGATTCACGTATATTAATATAATTATTCATTACAACAAAAAATATCTTGATCTGTAATTACATATCAATAATTTATGAGATGATTTTAGATATGTTTTAAGATAAGTTTTCAGAAAATTTTAAGATATGTTACATCTAAAATGTTCTTGCACATCAAACCAAAATTCTGCGTTTAACGCAGAGAGTCCTTTTAGCTTATATTTACTCAAAATAAGGATTTTTTTATTTACTAAGAAAAAAATTACAGAAAAAAAGAGTGAGGTAAAGACACCAGTTTTCACTACCCCTAAAATTAGTACCAGTGTTTACCACCCTTAAAATTTAAACCAGTGTTCACCACCCTCACAAAAGAAATATTAAAATGAGAGTTTAATAACATCTAAGAATTTAAATCCGCTTGCGCTAGATTTCCTCGAACCATACCAGCCAGCATTCTAATTAATATTCCGTAGTTCTGTCAGTCCCGCCCTTTTTCTCACACCAGTAACATTTAGAATTATATACTCCAAATGCATTTACGATTTAATAAGAATAAAAAAAATACTGTTGTAGTTAAAAAAAAAAAAAAAAAAAAAAAAAAAAAAAAAACGGCCGTACTAACAATACTACGGGATATTAATTAGGATGTTTGCAAGTCTAGAACCGGAGTATATAGCTCAAGCAGATTCAAATTCATAGATGTTAATATTGATTATTTTAAAACTTTTTTGTGAAGGTGGCAAACACTGGTGTTCCTACCTTATGTCTCATCAATTTTTAAAAAGTTTTCATTAGATACGATTGGTTCTTCATTTTTGAATTATAGGAATATCTCTGGTAACAGCAATTTCCAACTTTTTATCACAATTTTGGCATCAATCTTCGAGTCCACCTTCATCTCTTAGAAATCAGGGAATCAGGAGTTAAGTTTGGTGGGGGTGTAAAATCTTCCTGTTAGCTCATACTTCCATCAAAATATGTTTTTTTTTTTCCTTTTTTGAGTTACTATTTGTTTGTGCGTGTCCAGCTTACTTGTGATTAGATTTTAGTGATGATTGTGTAATATATACAAGCTGTTACTAATGGTTATCGAGTTAGATGTGTTTTTCATTACATTTGCAGAAAATCGTATTAGTGGTGCGTAAAAAAGAGTCGGATGTTAAGAATTTTACGGATTATTAATTAGAATGTTGGCAAGTATGATTTACAAGACTCTAATTCGTAAACTCTTTAATAACTATTGTTAGATTCAGGGGTTGTACTCTCCGCCCTTTTTTCAGGACGCTCTCAGAAACGAGAAAATTTTAAATTTATTCCTACCACAATTTGTATATATTAATCTCTACCCTGTATAATCATCGCATAACACTGCGTATCAGAAGAATTTATGTCTGAAATTAGTGACGGGGAAAATTTCTTATACTTGAAAGTGTCCTGGTTAGATTACATTTCCAGAAAAAAGTGTTTATATAACTTCACCTGTACGAAATAAATTGAATTTTGTAAACAACAAAACACAGTTTATAAACAAAACATTCACATTAGTTTATGTTTAAATTTAATATACTTTCGAGATTTAGCGTAATTAAAGTAAACGCACAAAACTTATAAATGTAATAAATATCTCTTTTGCCATTTTAATGAAATACAAAATTAAAGCATTATTTTATACTGTTCAATTTTTACATTTACAAAGTCAGGATTTGAATTTCAAAGAAAAAGCAGAATTTATTTCTATAAAAATAAGTGAAATCTAGCGTCCAGAGACAGTTGTCCTTATCAAGAATGCTTTTAGGCTGACATGTAATAATGAGCAAAGCTAAAATATCATGGCATGAAAACAATTGTTTTGCTGATTAAAGTGTTTAAAACTGCTTTATAAATGAAGTAAATTTGAGCTTAAAGGTACTTAATATTTATTGAATTTCGATTTTATTCTAAGTATATGGAGATTTTTGAAAATGAAACAAATGTATTTCTATAGTTTTAATTTATTTCAATAAATTATATTTGTAAAGTAGAGTGTAATACAATAAAATTACAATACAGTTTATTAGTTTCGTAATGAAGTTGACAATCAACGATAAGCATTATTCAATTTTTGAAGTTTAAACCATTTTTAAGAACGATTTAAGCTTCAAAATTCTAAAAATGCATTGTAGTAGTTACTTAATTTTTTTCAAACAGTCATGCTTAACGAAATAGTCCACGGAGAATTTATCAGTCTAAAAGATTTATATCAGAATTAAGCTAAAAAAAATTCCTGGATGAGATTTTGCAGTTGGAATTTAATAATTGCGTCCTCGCAGCGAGGACAGTGCGCATGAGAAAAATTTAATATTTAAGTGCTTAAAGAATTTTCAGAATAAAAGTGAATTTAATAAAATAATTGAGATATTTCACAGTTAATAAGATGTTAAAAACTGTGGGAAAAGCCCATGTAAAGCGTTGTCGATTCCCAAAAGTAAAAAAAAAAAAAAAAAAAAGACACTTTTCAGTAGCCATACATTTTTTTTTTTTTCGTGTGTGTGTGCAGAGGTAAGTCATAGATCCAAACAGACACTGCTCATTCCTGTTTGATTCTGGTATAACCAGTAGACCCTGAAAAGGGCCCCGACTATGGGCTGAGTCTTATGTGTTGTGTGTTGATCTGGCAGTACCTCACAGTATAGTAAATTGCTGGAGTAAATTTTGAGAAAGTTAAGTGTTTAATCATTGGAGTTAAATTGAGTTTTTGGAAAGTTTTCTAATTTTATCATAGAAGGGTTGGGTGTAGAAGTTATTATGAATAGCTATTTTTTTTTTTTTTTTTTTTTTTTTGAGGTAACGATTACTTTTACGAATGTGCCTTAAGATTTTATTGTGAATGCCAGCAATTTTGTTGAAAGAGGATTTGCATGCACATCTCGAAATGGGACATGCGTAGGTGAGCATCGGTAGGATACTAAAATAGTATAGTAGAAATTTATTGCGGATGGATAGGGTTTTTCTTTTAAATATGGGGTCTATGAATGTTTTTAGACTAGATTTGGTTCTAGAAGTAAGAATATGTTTGTTGAAAGTAAGTCTGCTGTCAAGGTAGACGCCAAGGTATTTGGTATCCTCTTGCCAGGGGATGGTAGTTTTGTTAATTGTTATACGATTTGGGTATGTTAGTTTTCGAGAAAAATGCAGCATTTTCGTTAATCTGGACACGCCATTGGGTGAACCACGCACTCATAAGTGTGTCTATGTGTTCTTGCAAGTAAAAAATAGAGGGTGAAACGATATCCGCTAGACATGTGTATACCCTCAAAAAAAAAAAAAAAAAAAAATGCTTTAATAACTGCCAACCATCTCATTAAAAATACTGCGCTGCTAGTTTTTTTTTTTTTTTTTTTTTTCTCTTTTTGAGCGTTGATACCATTCTTGCTGATTCTTATATAAAATGGCTTCCTCAATCCGAATATAACCTCCATTTTGTCCAAAACCCCACAAATTTCTTGGTACGTCACCCCCCCACCCTCCTACCCAATTTTCATCACTCTTCGGTAATTTTATGGTTATGGATTCGATTTGGAGAATAGCAAAGAATTATTTTAACACTTAAAACTAAAAATATGATATATAATAAATAATAATTATTATTGATTAATAAAATATAATATATAATTTCAGTGACAAATCCCCCTTAAATTTTCCCCTTGCTATAAATGTTCATGGTTTATAATTTTCTAACTCGTACCCCCTCTGAAAATATTTAACAGTTAAAATAATTCTTTCCTTCTCTACAAATCAAATTTATAACTATAAAATTACCGAAAAGTGATAAAAATAGGGAGCGTTCCTAAAAAACGGTAGGTGATAGGGCAAAATGGGCGTCATATTCAGATTCAGAAGGTCATTTTGCATAAGAATTTGCAAAAATGATGTTGAGGCCGATTTTCATGCAGAACAGTGTTATCCGGAGATTTTAAGTAAACGCATTTTATTCACACCAGTTTCTCTTCTCCCCCCCCCCTTTTTTTTTGTTCGGTAATTTTATGCTTCTTTAAACTTAGTTACATTTGGAGATCATTGCTCTAAAAATGAAGTGGTGCGGAAAAAGAGGCGGGTACTAAAAACCTTTCGACTCATAATTAGAATTTTGGCAATTATTCTTAAAGCTATACTTGCCAGCATCCTAATTAATATTCCGTAGTCATGTTTGCCAACCATCTCATTATGAACCGTGCAATTTTTAGTACCCGCCTTTTTTTTCACACCAATAATTTTTTAGAGTAATTTTAATCTTATTTAATGGTAACAACATTTGGAGAGAATAACTCTGAAAATATAGTGGTGAGAGAAAAGAAGCGTTTTTTCAGGGGGCGTTAACAATTGTACGGTTATTAATGAGATGGTTGGCAAGTATGCGTAGTGTTGTTAGTCCCGCCCTTTTTCTCACACTAGTTAATTTGTAGAGTAATATTCTCCAAATGCAATTACGATTCAATAAAATAAAAAATACTCTAAATTTGTACCGGTGAAGAAAAATAAGGCGGGGCTAACGATACAACGAAATATTAATTAGGATTATGTTTAAAGCATATGATTTCAGCTTTATTTACTTTACTCTTTAATGCTATATAAAAAATATTTTTATTCAGAAATCTTTAAACGTTTTAAAATATTTTGAGTAATAATTTTTATGATTTTTAATTTATACATTTTCTTTAATAGTTTATTTAATACTCAATATTGAACTACTTTTCGCTGATAGCCTAAATAATTTAAATAAATAAACTTGTGATAGCTCTTGTGCAATTTATGAAGTATTAAATTGATATTTATATTAAAAAGATTAAAATTATTATTTACTTAATATATTAAAAAAAATAATAATAAAAACTCGAGAAAATAAAAACTTTATATATATATATATATATATATATATATATATATATATATATACATAAGTATTATTTTATATTACATTAACTTTATGTGTTTTATTTAGCCATTTGACTCAACTATGTTAAATTTCTAAATAAGTTACGAATTTGATTTAATTTCTGAAGAGCCCTTAAAAATGAATTTGTTTCGTAAGTGTGCTAACAAATCCAATTGAACGAAAGTACTTGTATTACCAATGTATTCTATTAACGACTTCCTGTTAAATTTGCACTTCGAAAATGACATATTATTGATTCTTTCTTTCTTTCTTTTTTTTTTTTTTTTCCTAGTTTATCTGAAATTAATGTTGAAATACTTTATTTTGTTATTTTAATTTAATAACTAGTTTTTAATTTTTAAATCTTCGATTAAATGTCTTTGCAAAGTATAGCCTGTTATTGTGATAAATATAATTTTAAAAATGTGATATGATTGTACATAAAACATTTTGAAATTTTTTTGGAAAGTGTTTTTTGAGGTTTAATGGCTGATAACAACACTCTTTTTAAAGTTATAAGAGGCAATTTAATGTCCATATAAAGATATTTTAATCAGTAATATGATTCAATAAATTTGTTTAGTTATCTGTATTCTATGAAGAGTTAAAGTGAATGGAAGGAAAACAGGAACCTCAAGTGGCCGAATATTATATTAATGTACACTGCTATAAATAAAGTTCTAAATATCACCAGAAAAATGGTTCCAAATTGCTGCAACCAATATTTAGGTGTAATATTTAACCATTTTAGTGGTGGCATTATAATAGTAAGCACCACTTAAACGGTAAAACTTAACACCGGAATGTCGGTTGCAGCTAAAAATGCCTACTTACAAGGAAATATTCAAAAGGTGTCGTCTTCAAAAAATATTGAAAAAAAAAAAAAAAAAAAATGTGATTCTACTCTTCATAAAGCACCAGAAAGTGAAAAAAAAAAAATTATCGGCTGAAATGAATTACAGCGACCACAAAAAATTATCAAAATTAAGCATTTTTGGCGATTTAGTGCTGTTAGGCGATAAGTTCGCTTGCACCGAGATTGGCGTGTACGAACAGGACAGTGTTTTGCTTCGCCAAGTACTCAAAATCAATCGTCTAACAGTGTGAAATCGCCAAATATGCTTAATTTTGATAATTTTTTAAGGTCGCTGTAATTCCTTTCAGCGGATATTTTTTTTCGCTTTCTGGTGTTTTATGAAGAGTAGAATCACATTTTTTTTCCCAATATTTTTTGAAGACGACACCTTTTGAATGTTTCCTTGGTGAATTCTTCTGGTGAAACGTTAAACTGTTGTTTGAAAAGGACTTTTCATTCATCGATATGTAATCAATAGGCATTAGTATTTGAAGGGTTAATGAGATTTTATCTTGTTTTGGCAATTAGCCAATAAGTAGAATGCGGCTATTGCTGATGCATTGGTTCAACACTGCATTGAGTGAGAATGTAAATTGTAATTAAATATATATATATATATATTTTTTAAAGCGCAAAATTTTAACTGGTCACCAAAAAAGCTATGTATATTAGTACACTGTCAAAAAAAAAAAAAAAAAAAAAAAGTCCTATTTGCTGCAGTTTGCTGCCAGAAATTTTCCGTAATTTTTCCGTTGATAGAACGTATTTTTCTGAATTACAAGCAAAATTTCTGGCAGCAAACAGGACATTTTTTGAAAGTGTACTATTAGGGAGAAAGAAACACAGTAATGAAGAGATGTATATATATATATTTATCAATAATCACCATCAATTTTCAGTCAAGTGATGTTTGATATACATGATAGACCATTAATTTTCGATGTAATTAGACGAAGATTACACAGATCCGCCTTTTTTCCTGATTCTTACCCCAGTTTATATAGTAATTTTTCGTTTACCGTATTTTCCGGCGTATAACGCACAGGTTTACATAGCTGCCAATATTTTAATTTATTTCGGAGTACTTTTAGCCCCGCCTTTATTTCGCACCACTTTATTTATAGAAAAAATTTCTTCAATACATAACTTTGATAAAATAAGAAAAAAATTACTTTAAAAAAATAAGTGGTACGAAATAGAGGCGGGGCTAAAATTACTCCGGAATAAATTAAAATATTAGCAGCTATGGGTTTATTTAATCAGTTATACACTAGAAATTTAATTTTATTGTAAGAGCTGTATTTTAACAACCTTTTTATACTTACAATTATGGCTTTATTTGCAATTTAACTTTTCTGTTGTGTAACTGATTTATGTTACGCCGTAAAATACGGTAATTAATCGTTCAAACTTAATATTAGAAATTCTGAAAGTAAAATACTGGTGAAAGAATCAGGGAAAAAATTTGGACGGTCACCACCCTATTACAATTAGTGATAGATATTAACTAAAAAAGTCCCTGAAATTGGCAACAGTAGTCGTAATGTAGCGCAGAAAGTTACAGAACTGCGGGTATGCTCAAACAGGATATCGGAGCAGTGAGGAGACGCTGTGTTGGATGTGTAATGCATATAAAATCATCGAACCAATAGAAGGGGCAGTTCCTGCAAGCCATTCAATTGGACAGTTTCGTTAACCACCCTAAATGGTGTTTACAAAAAGTACCGTAATTTCTGGTAGATAACCCGCAGGTAAGGTGTGTCACTTCTCCACCAGAAATTTTATTTAATAAAGAAATCTATACTTTTTCGAAGGAAGAGCTCGTACAAATATAAATTTATTTATCAATTGAAATTTCGGAGCAAAACTGGATTATATAACCTGCGGGGTATCTACCAGAAATTACGGTAATCAGCACTCTTGGATTAAACCCGAGCTCGCCTGTTGCAAAAATACATCACAGTGTTATGAAGGTTTATATGAAGCCTGTATTAATAATGTGTAATCCTTCAGGATGTTTGCACGATGGGTCAAAACATTTAGTGTAGGTCTGAATTAAAATGCGAATTAGCACCGTACAAGTCGGCCATCTATTCCTCAACATTATGTTGGCATCGTGAGTGGTTATGCTTTAAATAAACCGTTAATGGATTGTCTGAGAATTACACAGGTCTGCGATGAATTTTTCCCCCCTCAAGATTAAGTGTTTTCTGGTATATTTTTGGATGCTGATTAAGAAAAATCTATTCAAAAATTTCTATCACGTACCGTTTTGACAAAAAAATTGGATTGTTTCAGCTTAATGCTCAATATTTTAAACTCCAATTTAGGTTATTCCCCGGAAAATCTGGATGATGTGAGTAAAGGAAAAAGATAGCTATTTCATCAAGACATCAAAGAAATGTAATGGAAGTATCAGGGACGATGGATAATTAACATGTTTGCAGATTATTCTTGGATGTTGCATAGAGAATCCCATCCTTAACGGCCTTCTTCACTCATGGTCGCCGGAAGCCAGAGCCAATGCTATTCTATGGAAAATTTCCTTTACGTATAATTGATTAACTAATATTTATTTTTAAATTCTGTTTTCACTTTTTCTGTTTTCAGAAAACTACCAACTGTTAAATTTACGGACCTTTTTTTAAAAACATATTTTTTTAATTTTCAATATTTTATTTTGAAATTGCTAAACGAGAAATTTCACATGTTGAAAATTCGTATTTTACAGCTTCAAAATAAAATATTAAAAATTTAAAAAATAAATTTTTAAAAAAAGGTCCGTAAATTTAGCAGTTTGAAATTTTCTGAATGTGAAAACAGAATTTAAAAATACGGATTAGCTAATAAGGAACAACTAAAGAAAATTTCCCATAGAATAACGTTAGCTTCGGCTTCCGGCGACGGTGAGTGAAGTGGGCCCTTAAGGCTATCAAGCTGTGCACAAGAGGAAAATCTCTAATGGGAACTTCTGTGTAAAGAAACACATTTAAAAGTCAGTGATAACCTATTTTAATGTGTTTTATATATAAATAATTTTGAATTTATTACAGTATCTGTGTGACGTTTTCCGATATTCGTCCTTACTTTATGTAAAATCCTTACGTGATAGGAAGAAAAGACAAGCATGTCTGAATTCAGCATATCAGAACACATTAGAGACACTGAACGCAATACAAGAAAAAAAAAAAAAAAAAAAAAAAACATGAGTTCGCAGGCATGTGACATCTGTTGCTGTTGATTTCATATATTAAACGGTGTGACACATATCGAAGAAACAGTCTTAACATAAGGAAAGTTGTTTCTCGCTGGGTTTCACATCGATTCACTGACGTACTGGTACGGTAACACCGCGCAACCGTCCTATGAGTAACGGGGTAACGCATTTACAACTTTCGGCTAAATTGCCACTACTTTATTTACAACCCTCAAATATAAAGATTATTTCACAATTCCTCATTATTTTCTATGCACACATACATTAGTTTAAGGGAAAATGCAAGAAAAAAATATTTATACGGCATTGAAAATAATTTTTAAAAAAAGTTGTTTTCTATTTTGAGAAATATATTCCTGCGGGTCCGAGACAAACTGATATTTTAAGTTTTTCCGGAATACCGTTTCTATTAGTGTTTATCTTTTTTACTTGTCCCTATATTTGTAGAAAAAAAACATAAAATTAAATTAAGTATAATTTCATAAATATCAATAAAATTGAAATGTAAAGATTCGACAAAAAATATGAAGTCGAGAAAAAACATAAAATTCCCTTAAAGGATTACGCAATTAAATATTTTATTTATTTATTTATTTATTTTTATTTTTCCGAAACGTTCAGAAAACGTTCTCAAATATTTAATTTCAATTAAATAAGAATAAAAATACTTTTCAAGAAAAGTGGTGTGAAATAAAGGCGGGTAGTATCAACGCTTCGGAATAAATTAAAATGTTGGCATATCTGGTGGATTGATGCTTTATTTTTTAACATGTTTATATATGCAAACTGCTTTTTTTATTTTTTATTGTTAATCTAGTTCTCTATAAATACTTTCTTGTTATGAAGTATTACTAGCACTATTATAGAAAATTAATTATTTAAGATTCGTTAATGTTGTTTAAGATCAATCATCTCATCTAATGAATAAATTAATGAAACTCTTTCATTGCAAGAGTATAAAGAAAAAAAGTATCTATTACTAGCAGTGTGAATTTCACTCAAATGAGCATATTATTTAAAAAAGAAAAAGAAAATCAATAGATGAACAGTAAATGAATAATTCAATCGATTTTGTATTTTTATGAGAAAGGTAATGAATGAGTACGTCATTTGCAAGAAAAAAAAAAAAAAAAAAGGAACTTCTAATGGCAAAAATCATTTAATTAACGATATCACGTATGCTAAATCTGTCGAAAGCATATGTTACAGCAATTTTTCATATACTTCATTAGATTTAGGGTTCATATTTACTGAACTGAACTGTGTAAAAAGTTAAACAGTCTTTTTGGAATCATACTAAGTTACACTTTTAAAATTTAAAAATATTTATAATTACAAAGTATATGTATATAGTTAGGAATAAAATTTGAATTTTTCTAATGTACCTAAAATTAGTGGCTGACGCTTTGTATGGCCGTCGATAAATTTTACAAACATTTAAGTCGTAAATATTATTTTAATAT
Organism: Salticus scenicus; assembly: GCA_963930645.1. NCBI lineage: Eukaryota > Metazoa > Arthropoda > Arachnida > Araneae > Salticidae > Salticus > Salticus scenicus. The sequence continues at coordinate 194,122,220 of OZ005654.1, read as the reverse complement.
AATGCAAATATTTAAAAACATAAGTAATTAAAAATTCAATTTACCATTTCTTTATTACTATGCTATTTCAAATTAATGGTATTTTACTTTGAAAGTTATATTTCAAATATCAACAAGCGTATTTTTTTTCTTATTTTTTTTTTCTTTATATAGCAATCTTCTTATAGCTTTCCTTCTGGAAGGAAATCGTTAGAGCCGTCTTTGAGGTATGGACTTATGGTCCCACTTCCGGTTACCGATCTCCCCCTCCTTGTTTTCGAATTTTCACCAAATATTGGAAAATTCATCTGTACACCCAACCCGTCTCAATTCTGAAATCACGTGCTTCTATCTTTAATAGTTTAGGGGATATGGTAATCGGAAGATTCCCCACTTACATACACACTGACCAATTGCCAAAAATCACTTTTTTGGATTCAGGACACCTTAAAACATGTACATCAGTTGAAAACTCGAAATGGAATTTTCGGACCTATTACAATACATCCATTACCTACGGTAATCGAGTAATGGAAGTAAAAATAAAATAAAAAATACTTAAATTTAAAGTCTTTTTTTTTTTTTTTTTTTTTTTTTTTTTTAAATTTCTTCACTGAATGGATTAGTAAAAAATAATATTTACAATACTTTTTTTTAATATTTAAAAAACTTGGATTTCACATATAACTCCCTCTTGCGTACTATTTAAAAGTATGTTTTTTATTTTAATTTAAATGCGTTTTGTGTGTTAAACCTAAATAAGTTTTATATATTCTTGAAGAGCATGTAAGCAAATTTTAAAATCTGAAATGAATATTTCAAATGTAACGCCTACCTTTAATATTTTAAAATAAGCTTTAATTTATTGTCTGGGTTAATAACTTTGCGAAAGTAAAGATGGCTGTTGCATTCTCGTTCTAAGATAGTAGTTGTATTTAAACTTAAATAAAATAATAATAATAATATATTTACTCTAAGAAATTGAACTTCTCTTAAATGGGAATAAGTAAAATTATGATAGCCACAGAATTGTTTTTAGCCACTAACAAATTTATGCTAAACATTAAGAGCCAAGCTCTCGACAAAGCGCGTTTTTCTTAAAAAAAAAAAACACTGAGCCTTTTAGATACTCGTACATTTGGCATTTGTTAATCATTCAGAATTTCTATTTTTTATAACTCACTTTATGGTAAAGGTGAAGTAACACACACACACATTAAGAATAAAATACTTATCAGTACGAATCGTTCTTGGCAAAATATCGACATACTTTTCGCAAAGTATAAACGTTTGGCAAAAAATAAAATTAAAACGGAATGTTTTTTCTCATGGCTCTGATTTCTTGTAAGTCTTGTTCAGCTTAATATACTCTATTGATTATATCCGATGCAAATAACATTATTGAAATAAACAGTTTTGTGCAACTTTTTAAAGGTAAATCGCACGTGGTTGCATATTTTTGATTATGGTATACATTCTTTAAGTAAAAACATGTATGTTGTATTTATTAATTTATTCATTAGTTTTTTTTTTTCCATATGTGTTTTTTTGAAAAATAAATATGCTTCTTAAAATTATTTATATAGTGGTAGAAATTGGCACTATAATAATTATAATAATAATAATAATAAAAAGAAAGAAAGAGAAAAGAAAAAAAAAAAACATTTAATTTCGTTCTAAGCAATAAATCAATTTTAATTTAAGAATGTAAAAATCTAATTCTAAATAACAGCTCTTTTTAAACATTACATTTAATTTTAAAATATTTGAAATTTTATTTTTATACCAACTTTTGAAACAGAACTGCAAAAAAATATACAATTTTCTGTAATACTTCCTCAAAAAAAGTCCTATAAGACATTATTCCGCGACAAATTTCTTTTTAATTTAAGAGAAATTTTAAATATTAAGATAGATGTAAACAACAAACTTTTCATATTCATTTGTGCTAAACCTTAAAGAATGAAGTTTTTGCATATGAATAATTTATTTAATATAATGTATACTTAACACTTCAAGAAAATCGAAAATATAATATTATCATACACCTTACTTTGAAAAATATTTCAATTACTGTATTAATTTAATAGGTATTTAAAAAAAATCTTTCTGAAATAACTTTTTTTTTTAAAGATAATTTGAAATTAGTAATTTGTATACATTTAAAATTAAATAAAATAAATTTTTAACAAGCCTTTTTGATATATAAAAGATTAAGCCCCAAAACTTTAAAAAATGTTTCATCTCTTCTGAAATGACAACTTTATTTACCCTCAGAATTTTTTAAATCTCTCTTGTGGTAAACATTGCATTCGTCTTTTGCTATATTGGTTTACCAAGTCACGAATTTTTCTTATTTCTCCAAAAGTTCTGAAAAGCATGTAAGAATCATAAACTTTTCTATAAATGTCGACAGTAGAAGTTTAGTATTCTAAACTGTTTTACACCATTAGAAGTGTTACTTAAACTTATTTTATGTGAAGTCAGTTTTAACGCGTCAATAGAACTGAAATTTTAAGAAAAGACAACAAAGCCTTGTTATCAAAAGAAAATTAAATTTTTAACTACATAAATATAATAATTCAATATTGCATTTAATGGCAAAAAATATGATTATATTATCAAATGTTATGTTAAAAGTTTACTGGGATTTTTTTTATAAAATGCGTTTTCAAATATATATCAAATTATGTCTTAGAGCATCATGAGAAGTCGATTTTCCACACAGTGTTAAGATTCAAGTAAGTTCACTGCAAAATAAATAAAAATAAATAAATAATTTTAATTAAATTAAAGCGAATTAGACCACTAATATTGTTAATTTATATTTAATTTTGAAGTGTTTATTTATTTACCATTTTTATTAATCCTCCGAGCAGCTGATACGCATTTTTCTTGTCACTAAGCAGTTGTTTATTCCCCAATACACTTATAATTTAAAAATGCGTAATTGTAGAATTTTAGTTTATTTTTTTAGTTATGAAGGTCATAAATGATAGTCATGAGGATTATTTTTAAATGCGTGACTGTATTTTTTATATCAAGCTGAAATAACTATTGTTTTAGTTTATTCTAAAGTTCATTCGTGAAAATAACGTTATAGTCTTTTTCAAGACGCTCGGTGGGTTAAGTAATTTTATTCATACAAACACTAATATTCCATAGTCAATTTATTACTTTGCAAATGAATAAAAAGGATAACGTAATATTATTATGTAATACCTTTCAAAATAAAATTTATTTTTACTGTAGGTAAGGGGGGGGGGAGCTACAGGAAAACATTTTTTTTTATTCAAGGTACTGAATTATTTATTTATTTATTTTATTTTAGGGGATATTCCTACAAGAAGTAAAGTAACAAAATAAATTTATTTAAAATTAAATACGAATTAGCGCTAGAAGGAAATAAAAGAAATGATATATATACATATATATGGCTATATTTAAAAAGTTAATTATAATTTCTTATATCCTGTAATCAGCAACTTCAGTGACACCAATTTAAAACAAATCAAAATATTTAAATACAGTTTACAAATAAACTAAATATTGAATAAAAAATTTTACTTACAGAGAAAATACATTTAATTTATTTGAGAAATTTTCTTTATTGTAAGCAATATTGCCAGACTTTGCGATTTTTTTTTGCAATACTAACCAACAATTTTAAAATGAAATATATGATAGGTATAATAAACGATTAATCGTCTATTATGGATAGGGGAAGCCGGGGTAATAAGAGACAGGGGTTATAAGAGACGCAGTCAAAAATCCCACCAAAAAATATACTTAGACAACTTTAAAAATATTTAATATTAAGTATCATGTGTATTCTTTACTACAATAAACTTATTGAGAAGTTTATAACACATTTTGAATTCTTTTTATACGACGAAAAAGAACCTTCACTTTGAACTTACCCTGAAAGTTCGTGACTTTTTCTAAATTTTTCTTTCTTTATTTTTTTTTTTTTTTTTGTAGGTAAGATGTTTGGGATTTATTAATGTGTAACCTTTTGACAAAGACTATGACTTTGATGTACAATTTTTTAAAACCTAGAAAGCATTCTTTATTTACATGTTCTAGGCATGTTTCTTATTACCCCATTTTTATTTTTTGTGGGGGTAATAAGAGACATGAATCTCTTATTACCCACACTGTTAATTACTGTGCCCCTCACCCCCCATTGTAGTTTCTGTTAATTGTGCCAGACTATTTTACGAAGAGTTTACCAAGTGTTAGGCCCAGTCTAAGTTTACCAAGAGGACTTTTTTTTTTCACTTTAAATCAAAAAGCAGTTTTACTGATTTGGCTAGACCATATTTAGTTGTTATGATTATGTAAATTTATGTTTAGAATGTGTATAAGTTAGTATTTAGTCATTAATACTTCATTACATAATAAATAAGTTCATTTATAATAACTAGAAAAATCTTTATAACATTTTGTTTGCTTGTATACACATCAAAGATACGTCTTTTTTGCCTACACTTTAGAAAATGGGTAAAATATTTTCTGCCCATTTTAAAAAGTATATTGATGTTTTTGGTTAATCCATAGGTTATGTTGATTATGTAGAACTATCATTAAGTACAATATTATATTATTTAGGACCTAATATTAAAATAAATGAATTTCACAAACACATTTATGACAGTTAACTTTCGAGAAAACATATTTTTTGGATGGATGTAAATAATAAAAATTAAAAACTATTGGCTGATTCAGAATTGTTTCCAGATGTCTTTTATCATCCCACATGATTTTACATTGTTATATATGGACAGTTACAAGCCTGGTCTCTTATTACCCCACGTGGGGTTATTAGAGACAAGGATTTAATGAAAATTTAAAAAACAAAATTAACAAAAAATTTAAGTTCAAAAATCACCTAAAAAATGCGAGTCCATTTAATGAAATTAATACGAGATATTTATTTCAAGTTATCTTATACTATTAAGTGAGCAATATTTGAATATATATTTCACTGTTCTCGAAAACGGTAGCTCGGACAGTCACGAGATTTAACACAAAGGTGCCCCCCGAAGGATCATTGTGAACATCGAAGTCAGAATTTCGAATTTCTGTTTAGTTTTCTTTTAATTAATAAAAATATGAAAATAATAAGCTAATAATCGCAACAAATTAGCCATTTAAATTTAATCCATAATTTAATTGTTGCAAAAAAAAAAAAAAAACGAGTTTATTATTTTTTCCAACAGGAAAATAAATACATTTATGTAAACATGAACACACTAATTAATGGTCGCAGAGCTTCCAAATTTGGCATATAGGTACCTGGGACCCTGCAGGTGTGCACCTCTTCGAGATTTTTTCGAATTTCAAATTTGAATTTTTTAAATTAATGTTTTTTCAATTTTAAACATAGGCTTTTATGTTTCATTTTTCATGAATTTATTCTTCGATTGTAATCGTCTGCGTATCTTAGCAACGGCTATATTATGAAATTTATTTTTTATTTAATACATTTATTTGAGGGCGAATCTTTTTTCTCTTTTTAATTTATTATATTTATTGAAAATAAAATGGTAATGCAGTAGAAAAAATTACATATATTAAATTTAAAATTTAAAAACGTATTTATAACAGTTATGTTTACGTATAATTTTTGTAGTATAACAACAATTATTTTTCATTTGTTAATTTAATTTCTTTAAAAGTTTTTTTTTTTTTTTTTTTTTTTTTCTAATTCATAGTATTTGTCAGGAAATAATGGTAGTATATAGTAGAAAGGATTAAACTGATTGGAATTTATTTGTTTTTTGTGTATTTAATTCATTCTAAAAGAAAATCTACTTTTTATTTTATTTCATTACATTGGTTGGAATCAAATTGTAATACAGTGTAAATAGCATGAGCAATAAAATACTTGGTTCAAAAACTAAAATATTTAATAGACACTGAGGTACAGTTATCTTTAAAATCGTAGTTCTTAAATAATGGCAGACCCACCTATCGTCAATAAATACCCATACTGAAATACATAGGAAAGAGATTTCTACAGGCAGTGGGAACCTGCTCCCGATACAGTGCGGGCAGAGAAAGAGCTGCCGTAGTCAGCGAGTACCCGATGCGAGGTCTAGAGCGATCCCAATGTAATTATTTTAGTTTTTATTTATAATGTGAAAAATAAATAATGATCCAATTCTTTTGGAGATTCATTTAAATATAGTGGTCAGCGAAGCGGGCTTAGCCTGCTAGTTTAGATTAATAGTATAGATTTTATTAATATTTTTTGTCTCTTATTACCCCTTTTGTCTCTTATTACCCCGGCTTCCCCTATCTAATATAACTTCTCAATGTTATTGATGATTATTGAAAAAAAAAAAAAAAAAAAGCTGTCGCAAAGTCTGGCAACACTAATTGTAAGACAAGCAGTAAAATAACTATGACTTTCTATTTAATTGAGTTACGTATATGAGTAACACTTTATCAAATAAACAAAGAAGAAGAAGAAGAAGAAGAAAAGAAAAGAAAAGAAATTCAAGTGCATTATTTAGAATATTATTAAAAATCTCAAGGTTCAAATTTGATTATTTAATTTTACATTTATAATTCAATTCATCATGTTATACTTAAGCATTTAAGATTTTCTTCAGTCAATGCAATTTTATAGTGCGCTACACTGACAATAATATTTTAAAGAAGAATTTTCTAAATTCTTTATAATTGCGATATTTTTAATTAGAATTATAATTTTATGATGCAACATTTTTAACGTAAAAAGTTTTTTAATAGGAAATTTAACTTTTTTCTTTATCATTCTTTCTAACTTGAGAATATTTTGAAGTACACAAATATATGATTAGTAGTCCTAGTTATTTTCAAACGCAGGAAATAAATCAAAGAATATGCTTCTTGTCCTATTTCCACACTATATACCTACATCGATAGCGGTTTTAGAATGTGACGAGGCATATAATGTTACCAGTTACCATGCGTCATAACTATAACTTGAACTTTAGTTTATTGAATTCTGCAAGCGCAACTAATTTATAATTGCGTCAGCAATATGATATAACTATGTATATAAAATAGTACTCGCTTACTGCAAAACTATTTGAACTGGTACGGGCGATTCTACGGGAGAATGGATAAAGAATTTTGGTGTGAAGTTTACTTTTGTGGGCCTGACTCTCAAAAAATTGTATTTTCCGAAATACTGCAAACGTAACTCGACTACAAATTGTTTCAAGATGAAGAATTTGCACATGAAAACTAGACTTAATGAAGAAAATCGACGATTTTTACAGATTTTCAAGTAGACCTCTACCAAAAATGGCACATAAAGGCTGAAAACTTCTACCCGTCTTCTGAATCATATCCACTCCCTCCCCTCCCCCTCCAAAAAAAAAAGTCTTTATTTTGCGATTATTGACTTTTTTTTTCTTTTTTTTTGAGGGGAGTTACGAGGGGGCGCCCTTTTTTATATTTAGTTTGTTCTGGTAAATCTGTAGGACCTGCTGTTAGAAAGTCTGGTGTGTGGTTGGCCATATGCAATGTGCATTCATCAAACACTATAATGGGATTTTGCAAAATGTTGCCCCTTCTCCTTTTTAGTTGCGGAGGGCGGCGAAAAATAAATATCAGCATAATTCTTTTGAAAATTATCTCAATGGGGCAAATTTTTGGTATGTGAGTTGTCTATGATCGCCAGACATACACTATAAAGGGATGCTGTAAAATGTCCCATTTTCTCCCTTTGGTAGAAGTAATAATAAGCATAACGCTGTTAAAATTATCTCCGGAAGGCGATTTTTCCGTGTATGGGTTGATTATATGTACCCAACACACACTATAAAGAGATTTTCCTAAATGTTACGGAAATGGTAGGGATCGGAGGCCGACATCAGTCTCAGCACATTATAAGCCGGAAAGCCTTAGCCAATGGTAAGCGAGAAACTTCAGAGAAGTTTTGACCATTAATTTTTTTATGATTAATTTTTATATTGAGTGATTTCTTTTTTTTATATATATTAATAACTGTGTATGGAATAGAACGCGAAATTTACATTTAAAAAAAAATGTCGAGTGTTATTTATTTATTTATTTATTTTTTGCCAAGTATAGTCATTTTAACGTATCTAAATACCTACATATAGTTCTTAAATGTTTACAGAAGTGTTTTTTTGTTCATATCTGTAAATAAAACAAAAATTTTTTGAGTTGTTCTATAGATATAATTTGAAGTTTGGTACAGACCTAAAACTTAGTCAAGTATCACTGAAGTCCGTCCAACCGTTTCCATGTGATAACTGGCCGAATAAAAAATATTCTATATACATCACTCCTTCCATGGACACAGAAACAATATTCTGAAACAATTTTGGTTGGTGGGTGCAGTCCTAAATTCCTGCCGAATGTCGTTGAATTCCATCTAGACATTCTAACTTGATACAAAAACAGCGTTACAAGCATATGACAAAAGACTCCCCCCCCCCCCCCCACACACACACACATACAAAGGGATTTCTGAAGTCATTTTTGGCTTTCACAGTGTGTGAAACATGAAGATATCTCAAAAGGTTTTGTTTTTGAGAAATTAATAGATAAATGTCTCATTTTCTTAATATGGATTATACTGAAATAATGTTTTTAAATTAATCTCTGTAATTTCACCAATAAATTTTACACATTTAATTTATTATTTAAATCAATGAACAAATCTACAAAAACTGTAAAAACTACAAATAAAATTTCATTTTGTCTATCTCAATACACTTTACCATGTTTTTAGTAACTCGCTTTCTTGTTTGTTTATTTGTTTGTCCAGTACAAGTTTCAACTAACTTCCCGACAAGCTAGACACTTGAAATTTTTAGAATAGCTCAAAACACGATAACAATGCATTATTTTAATACTTTTATTCAATTAATAAATGGTTGAAAATTTCTTATAATTGCTCTTTTTATTATGAATTTCATCGTATTTTTTCTTCAAGTTTAAGGGATAGTTCCTAAAAAAAAATTTTTTTTAAAGTATTTATTAATACATAGAATTGTCAAGTTTATATGATTTAACAGAAAATATACAAACGTAGTATATAAAAGTTTCTTTTCATCTTGTAATTACTTACGATTGTGATAAAAGTATTCACTTTAAATTATCCCTTTACATTATTTTATTTAGTTGAAATGCGCGTTTGAAAACTATGTATACAATTTTACTTTCTTTCATTGCAATATATTATTTTAGCTTTGAAATCATTTTCAGTGTTAGTTTCGAGAAAAATGTGCTTTTATTACATATATATTAATTTAGATAAACATATGCAGTTAAACAGAACTTTTATTAACCCTCATTAATCTGAAGTACAAAAAAAAAAAAAATGTATACATATCTAGGAAATTGGTGGATGGGATGGAGACTGCATTTTATATAAAGTTGAATACTAATAAATCCTCAAACTTTTTGTATAGATGTGATAAAAGAATAGCATTTTCACGAATTCCATTTGCATAACATTTTTGTTCCTTAAAAATAAATAAATAATTAAATAAATAATAATAATAATAATAATAATAATAATACATAACTAAAGTAATAATGACTAAAACATATACAACAAATACCAGTTATGATTATTCACTGTAAATATCACATAAAGAAAGCACACTCATTTTATGCACACATGGGAAGAAAATTAATCGCAATAAAGGTAATAAAATAGAATTAATATAGTATTAATGTTCATTAATGTATACCAAAAATTATTCTCTTCACACATTTCATAAATAAACTTATTTTAATTAAACATAAAAATTTATTTGATAAATTATTATTATTATAAATCTTATTATTTGTAAATTCATTCCTAAAAATAATATCTCTTGATAAATATATTCAAAAAAGTTATTATTTCCTCTGAAAATATTTGAGATATGAATTCTCCTATCACTAGTTTTCAAAAATTTATATTTGTGACAAAAATATGTTTATTTATACTTGTGTTATACAACGTAACAAGTAACAAAGAAAAATTCTCTTGCATAAAATTCAGTATTATTCTGAAGTTACACTGTAAGAAGATTAAGTATAAGATATTATACTAGTAAGTACAGAACATATGTCGCATATGATTGTTTTACATTTGTAGGTTACATTTTGTTTCTTTTTTCCGTCTAATCCTGTTATACGAAAACAGAATTATAACATTATATATATATTATCTCAGAAAAAATAACTTTTCTCCAATAACTGATTAATTTTATAAACTTGAAACTAACCTCGTAAATCTTTCTAGAGAATCTCTTGTTATTGCTTTTTGATTTTATGGAAGAAGTAGAATTCCTTTTTATTAAAAGTAAAAAAATAAATAAATAAATAAAAATAAAAATAAAAACAAAAACAAAATTGGAAACAAAACTAAGGTTTTTAAAATGCTTATATAATATCTAATAATTTATTTGGTATGTATGTTTTTTAATATAAATTGAGGTCTTCCCTTTCTTTAAAATAAATTGGTTGTGTGGGATTATTTTTATAATGGAACATATTCCTTATTAATAAAAATATAATTATCTAGACATGTTTAAATTTTACATATTGACTGTTATAGTTTTAGCTATTTTTAAAAAATGTAATTGTTTACACTATCATACTTGCCAACATGACATTATTTAAATAAAAATAAATAAAAATAAAACAAAAATAATCAAAAATAAGGCAAAACATTAAAATAGTAAAAAAATTCATTTTAAATGTCATTTAAAATTCATTTTATTATAATTAAAAAATTGCAAAATCTTAATGAAAAAAAAAAAAAGAAAGAAAGAAAGAAAGAAATCTATAAAATGTTAGAAACTACATATAGGCCCTCTAATCATGAAACTATATTTAGATCAAACCGCTATCAAACTGCTTTAGTGTTTATTAAAATTCATGAAAATACCATGTGGTTCACAAATTTTTATACCTACTTTAATGTGTCATAGAAAACTTAGTTTTTGTTGTGCAATGTTAAATTTCTGAGAAAGGTAAGGTTACAGTCAAATTTGAAAAATAAATGGTAATATCTCGTCAAACCGAACGTTTCAAATGATGGTTAAAGTAAATCTTCGAAATGGTGGCCTTCAGAATCAATACATTTCTGAGTACAAGCTACTACTGATTCCGTACATCGTACTAAAGTGTTCAATGAAACTTCTGTGCACACTGCTTGAAACTCATAAATCGTAGAACATTCTCAATCTTCCAGTATCACTTAATTACCTGCTTCCACGCTTCAAAGATCAAACGTATTTCCACTATGTTAAAATCACTTCCTTACCACTAACTGGGTTGAGTAACTAGAGCAATGATTCTGCTGCAACCTCTTGAAGATATACTATTACTTTCTTCTAGAAATTTAACCTTGTAGAACGAGAAATAAAAATTCTATGACAGTTTTAAGTCTGTATACATTTTTTTTTTTTTTTTTTGACGTATGAATTTATTAAAATTATGAATGATTCTGACCTTCCGTTTCCTACCATCGATTGCAGCAGGGACATCGATAATACCATAATTACAGATAATGCCAAAAAACAATATAATCTAAAAATACTTTAAGAACAATAGTAAATTCCTTTCTGCCCATGAAAGATTTTATAATAGGCCCCATATAAAGATTTTATTTTTGTAAGGAAAAAAACCACATATATATATATATATATATATATATATTAACTGTAAATTTAAACTTAATTATAACACCTTTGTAAATATGTGTATATATCATTTCTCCCTCTTTTATACACAGATAAAAGAGATCTGTTTTTTTTTTCCACCAGTATTTCTGTACATAAATTTTTATCATATTTTTACAGTTTTTTTTTTTTTTTTTTTTTTTTTTGCAATTTTATAGGTTAGAATTTTTTGCAAGAAAATAACAGTGTCAAAAGTAATCGGACTATTTTATACAGTTAAAAATATTACCTTATTATCACTTTTTAATTCTTACTAAAATGTAGTTTTCATACACTTCTCCGGAAGGTTCATCTAGGATTATATTTTAAAATTAAATTTCGAACGGACTCGTGAACAGTGTGATATTCTACTCTCTCTCTCCCACGAATTTTCCTTTCTTTTCTTTTTCTTTTTTTTTTTTTTTTCTTTAATTTAAAACCACATTTCTTATTTAGTAAAACATAACTTACATGAACTATTTAAACTTTTTTAAACATTTGTATTTTAAAAATATTGTAAATTTTTGTAGAAAGTTATCTATGATAAAACAAAGAATAGTCCATGACGAGGAAAATTTCTCTCACTTAACAAAATACGGCTTTATTTAAATCTTCTTCATATATATATATATATATATATGTGTGTGTGTGTGTGTGTGTGGGAAAAGTAAAGAAATACAAATATTTCGCACATTTCATTATTTAAAATCGATTTTTAAGTCATGCTAGATATCTGAAAATTCAATTATATAAACAAAGAAAAATAAAAAAGTTTGAAACAAAGCAAGTAAAGCATTTCGTATTATTTCTTTTGTGTTAACATGATTTTGACGTGAGTTATTAAATTACAAAGGTTAAATATGCTTATCCATTTTGATTAATCACTTTTTCCCCCTCAAAAGCATGTCAAAACGTGTTTTGAAAATTTGTTTTTGTTTCATCTATATAAGCAATATTTTCTTTATCAGAAATTTGAAATGCTCAATATATTTATCTTAATCTCTTTCTGAATGCATTTGCTATCCATGTATCATTCACCTGGCAATAAGTTTGTTTTGTTCTGTTTTAAAAAAACTTTCAATTCGTTTAAGATTCTTCAGAATTACTGTCAATGTTTGTATTACCTACCGAGAGAAAAGGTGTTTCTATTAAATTATTTTATTTAAGGTACATTCATTTTCTTTGCACGAAAAGCTTTAAATTTTTATTAACATTGAGTTTATGTTTTCAGTATACAATACAATCTTTCTGGAGAACTGGGTGTAGCAAATGTCTTATTTTTTTTTTTTTTAATTGTTCTTGTTAACACGTATATTGCTAAAATGAACTATTGTTATTGAAATTATGCATGTTATAAATTGAAAAAATATCTAAATTTTTAATCGTTATTTTTAATATATAAATATAATAATTAATTATTAATAATTAATTCTTAAACGTACTAAAAGCCAAGCAACAGATACAAAATCACTGAAACCACATAGACCCATAAGTATGAATATTTTTCAAGTACAAGAAACGCAGAAAGGTGAAAAAAATTCTTCAGGGGAGAGCTTTACACACTTGAGCACCAATGTACGATTTCGTTCACTAGTGGCTATAATAGCAAATCACTAGCGGGCTCCCTATCGTACATGAAAATAGTTGAAGTGAAATTTAAAGTAGAATGAACTAGTAAGTTCAAAATAACAGAGAATCTAACAGAAAACAACCACAATAAAAAAACAATACTCACAGGAGGATACATTTGGAGTCACATGCTTAAATCAAGCAAAATAATTCAGGGGTTTAGTTGTTCATGGAGTAAAACAATCAAAATTCAAGGTTTAGTTGTGCATAGCTGATACAGAATAATGAAATTATACAGTAACGTGGATATTTATTTATTGATTGATTATCATGTGCGTTCAGTACGTAGGACTATTAATTTTAATCTGTAAACTTTTTATTCTTATTTTATATCTATTTTTTTATCTTATGTTTTCACCGTAAAATTGGGCCACGTAGTTTTTAAAATGCCTGAAATGGATTAAAATGAAGTGTTTCCACTTAAATTTCATACTTTAGTAAATTAAAAAAAATCTAATTGACGTGTCGAAAAACTGTTTGCCCCTCTGGATTCCGAAAAATCGCCCCTTTTATTTGGTACCGAATTTGTAACGATAGGACATATATTTCTCATTTATTTTGGTGTTACACAAAACTGGTCTACGAAAACTCTAGATTGAAACTAATAGTTCTCCGTCATAATAATTGGTATTTGGGAAAAAATTGGAGTTTGGATTTACACAGAGGTTAAATATCAGCTGAGGTGATTCATGGTAAAAAGCTATTTTTTTTTTTGAAAGTGACAATTGTTCAGATGGCGAACATTGCGTTATTTTAGCAATATTATTCAGTATGTTTTATACTAACCATCAAATACTAGTATTTAAAAAACTTGAAGGAAATCGAAAATCGGTAATAAATAGCATGAAAAAGAAAAAAAAAAAAAAAGTAAGTGTACCAGCTAAAGGCGAAATAAGTCTAAAATGGCCATAACTTGCATGGCCTGTTCACACAGAATTTGTAATTTCATATGTTAATTTTTTCGTGCACAGAATTCTTTATTTTACTCACAAATACAAAACTAATTATACTTACAAAGTGAAGAATACCATTAAAACTGAAAGCAATGATTTTTTAAATATAATATTTAAACTGAAATACCAATTGGTCAAAAAAAAAATAGTTTAAATATGTGGTGTATTTTTCGCACCACTGTGATCTAAAGAATTAAGGAGTACAATCAAACACTTTCATCTGGAAAATTTTATAGAATTAAAATCTATTAATCTCGAATTTTTAATTTCTTTGCTGCACAAAGTCATTTATTAGTAATAACTATCAGAAATTGCTACCAAAATAAGAGAGAAAAAGATATAAATGATCCAACTATGTTTTAAAAGCAAATTTTTGTTAAAGTTTTCCCGTATGAATCTTAGCAGTGATGAATAAAACTAGATGGTATAAAATTGATTCCACCATGTTGCAAACAGTTAAGAAACAATGCTGGAAATATAAGTAAATAATAAGTATGGCATCGTTAATGTATAAAGTGTCGCTTCAATACGTTTATGTTCCTAGAAACTGATAAAATCTATATAGTTGTCTGTCTCAAAACAAGAATTTTTAATGCGCCACAGTGACAAAACGGTATATATCAGGTCTTATCAACGTTTCTAGAGCTCATAGCTCGACTTTTCCTGCACTTTGATTTCTTTATCTATATTGTTTTTTGTGCATAAGTCAAAAATTCAAGAAAAGAACATTAAAGAAAAAACAATTACAGATGTGAAAAGAACAAAGAAAATTAAGTTGACAATGGTCAGAAATTACAGAAAAAATATTCCTGAAATTGACAACTAACATTAGGAAGAAGGAATTGCTCCTTCCAAAATGTAATTCCACCTGAAAAGCTACTAGGAGATTTAAGAGCTCCTTTTTATTCCCCTTCCACCTGTACTTATTCCAGATTCCAAAACCTACGCGTACTCTAATGAAGAAAAGCGGGTGTCATTGTGCCATGAGTCCCGAAATGCAATTATCAGCTACGAAACAGACAGAAGGAATTCAAATTTACTATTGGGAGACTTTTGGTCGTAAATCATGACCCATACAATTTTTCGGTTACCTATGCTGATGTCATTCCTGAAATTAAAAGACTTGAGAAAAAGAAGGCTCCAGGCATCAGTGGTATCACTAACGATGTTCTTATGAGCCTACCAACCAATTATATTCCAAAAATTACCTTTCTTTTCAACATTATATTAAACTTTAATTATTTTCCCTTTTATTGGAAAACTGCTATTATCACTCCAATTATCTGAAATCCTAAAATTTCTTAACAGACTTCATTGGCCAATTTCTCTTTTAAACTCATTCAGCAAACTTGCGGAAGTCTTCATTACTCATCAAACAGATTCATACGTTGCAGGTAAAAATATTATAAACCCGGAATTTCTGGAAACTGTTTTATTTTCTGTAAAAACTTTTAGCCCCTCACCAGATCTATAGATTTGTTGAGTATATCACCACTGAAAATATACGAAAGAAATTCGCTGCAGCGGTTTTCCTAAATAATGAAAAGGAATTTGACAATTTTTTTTAGCTCAGGTTTAATTTATAAACATATTAATTATAATTTCCCCCCTTCTCTGATTAAATTAATTTATAACTATCTACAAGGCAGAAACATTCACATTTAAAGAAAAAATTCATTTTTCCAAAAATATTTCATCTTCAATATCCTCAAAGTAGTAAAATTAACCCTAAATTATTTAATATATATTAACGATATGCCATATTATCCCTACACCTCAATGGCTATTTATGCAGACGATACCTCTATTTTTGCTTCACCTAACAACAGGCATTAAGCAATTTTAGCAATTACCCACCACCTGAAAATTCTTGCACGCTGGCCCTCCAAATGGGGAATAGCACTTGATATTGGCAAAACTTCAGCAATTCTGTTTTTATATGACACCAGATACAAGTGATTTCATTTTACATGTGATTTCATTTTACATGATTTCATTTTACCAGTAACATATATATATATATACATACATATAATTAAATCATTCTAACTATCCCTATTCTTTCCTTGATTATTATAATGCTATCCCCAATCTTTCTCATTCTTAGTAAACTATGTGTCAGTTATGAGCTCAAAATTTTTTAATATCTTATTATTTTTTTTTCTGTTTGTATTTTTCTTTAACCTCATTATTTTTGCTATTTCTATACTGGCAGAAAATTAAATTTTTGATATACTCACCTCGTTATTTCCTCATGTTATTATTCAAAAGAAGATGCTTGACATTGGTCCATAGGTGCTTCCAACATACAAATTATTTGAAGTCAAGTTAAGGTCACGGTCTCGGAAGTGTTAATAGGAATAGCTAACTCCCGTTCAGTATGTAACTATCACAGGTTTTTCATAGTAATCGCAAAAAAGATCACTATCAGAGGTGTGAATAAAAATTCAAAAAATGACGCGCCTATCAAAAGTACGCAAAAAATAAATAAATAAATAAATAAAATAAATAAAAAATAACACGACACAGACAAAAAAAAAAAAAAAAAATCTAGCCCTGATACCATTTCTACTGGTTGTTATGTAAAATGACCCCATGAACCCGAATATGACCCCCATTTTACCCAATCACTCACCATTTTCTCGAGACGCCACCCCTTCTCCCAATTTTTATCATTGTTCGGTAATTTTATGGGCATGAATTCGATTTGGAGGGTGGAAAAAGATTATTTTAAAACTTAAAAACAAAAAATATAATGCATAATAAGTAATAAATAATAAATATCATTAATAATAATAGATTAATAAAATGAAATAAATGTAATTTATTATTTCAGTGGCAAATCACGCTCCCCCCCCCCCCTTAAATTTTTCCCCGTGTTACAAATGTTCGTTTTAGAATTTTTCACCTCAGGAGTGCCTTAGAAGATATTTAACAGTTAAAATAATTCTTACCCCCCCCCCTCCTTCAAATCAAATTCATAGCCAAGAAATTGCCGAACGGTGATGAAAATAGAGATGCTTAAAAAAAAAAAAAAAAAAAAAAAAAAAAAGGGGGATGATGGGCCAAAATGGGCATCATATTCGATATTCAGGAGGCCATTGTAAGAATGGTGTCGGGGCCGATCTGTATGCAGAACCATAACCTCCTAAACTAGATGCCTTCCACGTGACTTGGGAACTTGGCGGTAGACAGCGCCACCTAGTACAGATTAAGCGAGTTTTTTATTCAACAGCCACCAAAAATTTAAAAAAAGTGAGATTTTAAATTCATAAAAGGCGAATAGAATCGAAGAAACGTCAATTATATTTATCATGTATCACTTCTTAAAATGATTGGTGACGGTTGAATAAAAAGTCGCGCAATCCGTACCAGGTGGCGCTGTCATCGCTTAAACTGTTGCGAAGTTTCCGAGCCACGCGGAAGGCATCTAATTTAGGAGGCTATGGCAAAACAGTGAATGAGGAAAAAGACACAAAAGAGCGGGATGGTATCGTTAGCAAAATTAACTGAATCTCGTTTATTATGTGACTCTAAAATCAGAAATGTGCTAAACATTCGAAGTTTTTATACATTTCCTTAACAATGTCTATAAGGATGTCTATAGGTAACCACCATTCGGCAAATAATAATTTAAATTAGCTGTGCTACTTCAGAAAAATTTTATTATGGGCATCTGTTTAATCCTGAGAGACGGGAGAAAAAACAATGTTACAGACAAACTCTTTAGATACATTTATCACTTTGCCAGGCGACAAGGTTTCTGCATGTTTCAGATGTCTAAACACTTATATGTAAGTCTGCAGTGGACTTTTGATCATCGGCAGTGCACTGGACAGAGATGGATTAATGTTATATTCAGCGAAATATCCAGGTATAACCCTCAAAACGAAGTTTATCACTGGGAGTTTCACAAACGTAAACAGACTGTTCACATACAGTATTTCCTAGTGATAGTTTTTTAAGAAATTCTGAAAGATTGTTCGAAAAATTAACTATTTTTCAATACATGTTAACGAGCAAAGTGCTTGTATTTTTTATATACCTTTACCTTTCTAAGCAGTGGACTGAAAGTTAATACACGGAAGATATTCTAAATACTTGTATTGTAATTAAAGAAAGAAAAAAAAATCTCACATCATAAGTACGCCATGTTTTGAAATCTAATTATCATATCTGTTTATTAAACATTTGTTTCATTAAAATATAGTTGCTTGTGGTAATAAAGAGCATAAATTTAAATTAAAAATATGAATTAAAAATACAATAAATTACGTGCTAAAAACAATTAAATACTAATACTAATAACAAAAAGATATTTTTAAAATAAATCATGTTTCTACAATTTTATGCGTGGGAACGTCTTTATAATTTTTTTCCTGTTGTGACTATTTATTATGCTCTTATCAATCCATGATTAAAAGAAAAAAAAAGTATATGTAGGATTAAAAAAAAAAAAAAAAAAAAAAAACTATATCAAAAAATGTTTTAACATAAATGCTAGCAGGACTTTTTCTCACTCTTCGAATGCTTGATGAGTAGTTCAATGACAAATCCTTCTATTGCTAAAGCCAGTGTCGAAATGGATTTATTTGTCTTTCTAGAATTCTGTGGGCTGTGAAATTTAAAAAGACACGTAAAGAAAAGAGATGACTTCTTAAAGTCTAAATAATATAATGTTTATTGAAAGAATATATATATCCTATATATTAGTTTAAATTGAAAATAAAATGAAAAATAAATTCGTATAAATCGGCGCATTAACTGAGCTGCCGCAGACGACTTTTGTTATATTCTTTTCTTACCACTATTTCCAAATAAATAAATAAAAAATAATTAAATTTAAAAAATAATTAAATTTAAATATATAATATATTTTTGTAGGTAAATCTGTACTTTGTCTGCATAAATTTGTTTTAAATTTTATATTATGGAAATAGAGGTATAAAAATAAATAAATAAAATAAATAAATAAATAAATAAAAAAGAGTCGCTTGTGGCACCCTGATTAATCCACACTGAACTTTTATACAAAAATCTGGTATCGAACAACCAAACGACTTCCATTACGTAATATTACAAGTATTATAAGCATTTTTTTTTTTTTTTTTTTTTTTTTTAAGATAATATTAGCAGAAGATATAAAACTGACCTAACGAAGTAGATATCTAAAATTTTTCCACTATGAGAAACTTAATACATGTGTAAAGACATATACAACAAAGTTTACATAGCAAGTTAAAAAAATAAGAAAATAAATGGTAAAGTTATTTTTTGGAACACCAATTTCTGAAACCTAAAATTAACCTACCTATTCAGGATGACTGTTAATTGTTCTGTAATAACAACTTAAAACATGAGTAAGGATATCTAAAATTGATTTATGCAAATTTTCAAGAAAATCGTTAAAGCCGTTATTGAAATAACAACGTTTATCAAAATGTGGCATATTCAGTTATTGACCGGAAAACTATTTTTACATACAATAACATATTAAAAGGGATTTGATTTGAAGAGTTTGGAAAAAAAAAAAAATCGTTCATCCGTTTTTAAAGGAACGTACTTGTGAAACTTAAAATTGAGCTGCTTATACAAAACATCTATCATTTTTCCGGAACTAATCAATTATTTCATTCGAAAGGACATCTAATAGAGTGTTTATATAGTAACTTTGAAGAAAATCGTTACAGCTGTTTTATTTTTATTTATTTATTTATTTTTATTGTTTGCTATTTATTAGATTTGGCAAAACAATAAAGAGCAAATAAAAATAGCAAAACAAATTAAATAAATATTGTTTTGGCAAAACAACAAATAGCTGAAACATTTTCGAATACCGATGACCCATTTTTGGTTTTAAAATTTTCTTAAAATTTTAGAAAATTCATTTGTACAATAAACCTGTATCAATTCTGAAGTTTTGTAGTTCTTTCTTTATTAGTTTCGGAGATATGATAGCCAGAAAATTTCTCACGCTGACCAATTGCTAAAAACTACTTTTTTCGACTCAAGAAATCTTAAAATGTATAAATCAGGTGAAAACTCAAAATCGAATTTTCGGACAAAATGCAATACTTCCATTACCTACGGTAGTAGGGTAATGGAAGTAAAAAGGCAAATAAATAAGTTAAAATAAAAAATCGCAATTTAAGCCAAAAATCCAATAATTGAAGTATTGTGTCTTTATCAGAAGTTTTGAATACTGCAACTCTTATTTATTAATACTACTTTTTCATATCAAATTCCACGGTGATTTTTCGTAATTAATCATTAATTAAATGAAAGTTATATCTACCCCTGTTTTAAATATAAATACTAATATAAGTACAGGGATGGAACACGGGCGCAGAATTCATACCGGAATGTGTTTAAGAAATTTCTCTGCCTATAATATCGTCGATTTAAGAGGTAGAAAATTTTCTTACATTGATAGTGGTATGAATTTTGCGCCCGTGTTCCATCCCTGTAAGTATAAAAATTAAACATTAGTTGTAAAAAAGAAATCATGTAATTAATTTTACTATTGATATTTCTTTAATTTATTATTCGACAATCAACTTTTTAATAAGTAATGCATATTATAAAACAGTAAACTTTTATCTTAAATGTGAATATAAATATTTCACATAATAAAAAAATAATAATAATAAATATTCATATGTATATATTTGAAATAAATTTGTTACAGGTGAAATTTCATATTTTAAATAAATTCTATTTATACTCTGAGCTTAGCAAAGACTGGCACACATCCATTTTATCTAGGTCTCACCTAAAGCTACGATGAACATTAAACAATTTCATTAAAGGGAAATTTAAGAAATATTTGCCGGACATTGTAAAACTTTCACAGGAGCTGAATTAAAGTGTCATATATAAAAAAAAAAAAAAAAACTAAACTGCTGTTCAGAAATCTCATCCAAAACCGAATTCAATTTAGTATCCGGATCCCGAATTCACTAAATCATTTCGTCATAATTTTTAAATATATATCTATATAATCTATGTTATTTCTGTAAAATTCAAGGTGGTGGTCTACTTAGGGGTCGCAGCTAATTTCTACGAGCGTTTTATTATTTTATCAAAATTATTTTGAAGAGTAAATTTTTTTGCATGTTTAATGGTTTAATAAATTACTGGTCTGAAATAGTTGAGGAAAATAAGAAAACCCACGGAAAAATGTAGAACCGCTGCTAATTTTGTCTGCCGCCAATGGTACGATCTGATCCTGTTTGAACGAAATAAAATTTTGATTCTAATAAAAAAGTTTAGCATAATTTAAAAAGAAAAAATCATAGCGCGTTGTTTAGATTTGGCAATATTATAGGATTCACCAAGATACAGGTGTAAGAATTTAATACATAGAAACCTGAAAACATATCTTAATTGTTGTTGTTTTTACAAGGGGTACATAGATGTCAATATTTTAATTTATCCCGGAGTACTTTTAGTTCCGCCTTTATTCCGCACCACTTTATTTATCGAAAAATTTTCTTCAATACATAACCTCCATAAAATAAGAAAAAATTACTTTTGAAAAATAAGCGGTACGAAATAGAGGCGGGGCTAAAATTACTCCGGAATAAATTTAAATATTGGCAGCTAGGGGCAGAGTTCCCAACTTTTATAATTTATTCACGAGCATTTTTAGCCCCGCCTCTTTTTCATACCGGAAATTAAAAAAATATATATTTTCTTATTATTTAATCGTTGTCACATATTAAAGCGAAATAATCTACAAAATTTCTGGTGTGAAAAGAAGGCGGGCTAAAAATGCTCATGAATAAATTACAAAAGTGGGGAACTCTGGCTATGGGAGTAATTTTCTAATTATTAAATTGGAAAATATTTGTAGGTAATTTAATCACTGATTTTTGTTTTGTTAAATATATATTTATAAATATGTATATTGTTCCCTCTTAATGCGAGAATTCTTTCAAGCAAACTTAATATAAAACTGTTTAATAACATTTCAGAGTTCTTTGAATTCAAGGAAGGTATTTAGCTATTACTTACGGTACTTGAAAATGGTAACTTCAGTACAACGCTGCTGATTTCAAAATACTGCATTTTATCAGCTTCTATATTATATTATAACTTTCACCTATATATATATTATTTTAAATGAATTCAACAAAATCTATGGAAATTTTTTCATACAATAAATTTTCTAAATCAAAAGAAAGGTTTGTGTGTGTTTAGTTTAATTATAAATTCAAAGAGAATTCTTTTGTATTAATGAGTAAAATAATGTCGGATTTTCCGCAAAATTTACGTTTACCTTTCCTTAGTAGAATATTTATTTAACATACCACTTAATTACTAATTGCCTTAACGTTGGTGAAGACCTCCTTGTTGAGACTCAAAACGTTTTTGGGCCTGTGTGTACGTGTGATTGTGATTGTGTATGTATCGTGAACTTTATAACTGCAAAATACCTTTTCAACTGCAAATTAATCACATTTAATTTAGATATGTTACGTTTGTTAATTTCTTCAGTTAGGTGATTATAATTGCAGAAGTTTAGCTTATTTCTTTTATACACATTAAAATCATTTTTTTCATAAATTAAATTTATTATTATCATTATAATTTATTTATTTATTTATTTTTATTTATTTATTTATTTTTTTGGGTTGTGTGTGTCAGTATTTTTTTTACAAATTTATTCCTATTATAAAATATTAGTTCAAATCTTGAATTTTAACAAAACAATATGTCGTTAGTATATATTATTAATTTATTATTTATTATCTCAGTTTACACGTACATAAATATATATA
Organism: Salticus scenicus; assembly: GCA_963930645.1. NCBI lineage: Eukaryota > Metazoa > Arthropoda > Arachnida > Araneae > Salticidae > Salticus > Salticus scenicus. Next base: position 194,099,189 of record OZ005654.1, on the reverse strand, counting down.
TTTAGTTTATAACTTGGGTAAAAGTAATATAAAAATGAAACTTATGCATAAATCTTAACATTTTTTTTTTTTTTTTTAGCTAAGAATATAAGAATATTTTATCATTTAACAGAAATATTTTAATCTTTTTTTCTTCTTTAGAATCCATTGGTCATTATTGATCATTTAGTTTCATATTTATTTATTTTTTAATGATATAGAAACTCTATTTACCGTAATTTTTGGTAGATAACCCGCAGGTAAGATGTGTCATTCCTCCACCAGAAATTTTATTTAATAGGGAAATCTGTACTTTTTCGAAGGAAGATCTCGTACGAATATAAATTCATTTATCAATTGAAATTTCTGGTGCAAAACTGGATTATATAACCTGCGGGGTATCTACCAGAAATTACGGTAATCAAGCATTTTTCTTTATCATTAAAAGATCATTTTTACTATAAGCGCAAGTGGTAATTCATTCTAAAAATCCAATATTTTAGATTTCATATCTCAGAAAATTTCCCTTTTAATTTTTTGAAAACAAAATCTTCGATATATTTGACAATTGCGTAAATATCATGTTTAAACAATATGTGGCCGCTTTATGACAAAAGAGTGCATGCAGTGCTTGATCGAATATGTTCTTAAATTAATATTTTATATGCAATTTACATGAAATACAATTGTATATGCCGAATTGTACGTTTTTTAAACATCACTTTTCCTGAAACATTTGTATCGCACTCAACCATAAAAATCAATTAAAAGAATTATGAAAAAACATTCTGAATAAAACTCTAGTGCCCAATAATAATAATAATAATAATAAATTAAATTAAAACCTTAATAATTATGTTGACATCTATAGATATAATATTGCGAACTTTTTACTGAAAAAATCTTTTCCATTAACTTAAAATACATATTTTCTTGAAAATTTATATTTCAGGACTTGTATCGATTTTTCTAAATTTATATGCAGTTTTACAGATATATGATATTTCCTGAAAACATGGTTTTGTAATTAGATATTTCCATTTGTAACAAGTGTTGAGTAAGTGAAATATATCATCCTTAAAATTATCGACTTTACGGTTTTAAAACATTAAACTTGTCTTAATATTATAAATAAAACGTCTAAAAATTATAAATTAAAATGGATTTTTTTTTTTTTAATCTGAAGCATGCAAAATGCGTGCAGACACATATATACATATATATTAATCAACGCCTATTTTATTTATTTATTTATTTATTCATTCATTATAATGTATATTAATGAATTCTTAAGTCATACGCATGGGATGTGATATATTTACATACTTGCCAACCATCTCATTATGAACCGTACAATTTTTAGTACCTGCCTTTTTTTCACACCAATAATTTTTTAGTGTAATTTTAATCTTATTTAATCACAACAACATTTGGAGAGAATAACTCTAAAAATACAGTGGTGTGAGAAAATGAGTGTTTTTTTCAAGGGGCGTTAACAATTGTAGGGTTATTGGTGAGATGTTTGGCAAGTATGTATTTACACATTAAAAAATCTTGGTATTGAAAACTACTAGTGTAGAATTTTTTCATAGTAATCTTTTTTTCCAGCGTGTTATTGGTGAAAATATTTACTATTTATGAAATAATTTGGATAATTATTTGTGGTTTCATCTCTTAGTAGATCGATTTGTAAATCCTTTCTTATACTACCTTACGAAACAAAAGCATCTCTAACAGTAACTGCAATAATTCGTAATTTCAAAATATGTGACTCTTACGACATCTAAAATTTTACATACGCCAAATCTGCATGAGAAAATCTATCTATATAATGGTTAACACTTTCGCGACCGCATGTTTTTGTCTTTTTGAGAATGTTTTTGTCTTTTTGCCTGTGGGCGTTATTCTTTTACATTACATTAGTTTAAATGAATATTTTCTGTATTCAAATTTATAATATAAATGAACATTCATTAGAATTACACTCTTTCTAATCAAAGCATTTGTATCCATAGTGCATTGATTGCACAAATGTGAATATTGGGTATATTGTTCAGAAATAATATATGCGATGTAACCAAAAGAACCGCCCACTGGCGGAGTTACAAATTTTAAAATGACTTGAATTCACGTCAGCGGTCGCGAGGTTAAGAAAACATTAATTTCATTTTTAATAAACTTATTAAATAATAATCAAAATAATTTACAATTATTTTTATGGATCTGAAATTACATCGTTTCTAAGCAATTACTTGAAATGGATACTTATGGAATCTCAGTTTTTTATATATAAAAATACATTCCTTTGTAATTGATATAATTCTATTTCAAAACCAAATTGTATAAATTTTAATTGGTTATGTGTGTGTATATATATATGTTTATGTGTGTATGTATGTACTATACTCCAACACACACACACGCACGTATATATATATTGATAATCAGAGCTGACAGTTGCATTTAAAGATTAATAAATATTACAATATTATCAGCAATTCCAACAATTAATATGATCAGTATCAAAGACTACCCAAATCAAACAAAAAATGAAAAATGAAAAAAAGTCAAATACAAATTTAATAAAACAAGTTGGACTTAGATAATAACATGTTTGCATTCTAACTTCATCAGGGGCCTAGTAGAATACAAATATTCAAAGTGAATGTTTTTCGGTAACAAAGATAGCAAAAGCTAAATATTTCTTTGCTCCGGGCTCAAAACATTCACCCAGACAAAACAAGAAAGAAACTGATATCAAAGTTAACTCACCAGCAAAAAGAGAAAACCCTGTGCATTATATATATATATTTATATATATCAACAAATATATGTATGCACATGTGTGTATGTGTCTTCATGTAATCTCTTATAAATGTAGTTATTTTTTTTTTTTTTTCATTATATTGTATTTACTTGGTTTGCTTATATAATTTGATTGCTATTGCATTTGTATTATTTTAAATTTTTACTTTTATGAACTAAAATATACTCAATTTTATACAAAAAATGAAAACAATCGAAAGGATCAGTTTTCATTTTCAGAATGTGTATTAGTGGTTTATTTGAGAAATATATATAGATTTTTCTCCACAATGTAAAACCAAAAATTTCTCAATATATTAGGGGGACCGGAAAATAATGTCGCTTTAAATTAAAAAATACTGACATCGGAAATTTAGCCTGGATAAAATTTAAGATATTCTTAGGTAACTTATAAGATGGTTATTTGTAAAGTACCATGTAAACACTGTTAAAAAAAAATCCGGTTTCATTTTATTAATTCAAAACGAATTATTTTCCGGTCCCCCTAATATATATATATATATATAGATATTGAGTAATTCCATAGAAAGAAATAGAATATATATATATTCTATTTCTTTTTACTTATTTATAATCAGCTTGTGTCTTATAGCATTTTTTAAATATGTTTAGCAAGATTAAAAAGAAAATTCATAGTGAGCACATTAGAGATTAACGATGTTACAGACACAAATAAAAATTTTACATCCATGAGAAAAGAAAAAATTTTATGAATAAATTTTATGAATATTTCTTTAAAAATAGTTTATTTCTAATAAAAATGAAATAGTTTATTACGTCACATCGTACGTTAAAATTTAAATAGCTTGAGTCATATGAACTCTAGAATATTCAGTTACAAAACTATAGATAGCAAAATAAAATGGAAAATAGTGATAATGACGATAATAAATAATAGCAGTAAAAATAATAATAACATACTTGTCAACCATCTCATTAATAACCGTACAATTATTTACGCCCCCTGAAAAAACGTCCCTTTTCTCACACCACTATATTTTTAGAGTTATTCTCTCCAAATGTTGTTACTATTAAATAAGACTAAAATTACTCTAAAATATTATTGGTGTGGAAAAAAAGGCGGGTACTAAAAATTGTACGGTTCATAATGAGATAGTTGGCAAGTATGTAATAATAATAATATTTAAGAAAAAATATTCGATCTACTTTGTTGGGTTTATTTTTATTTTATACAGTAAGCCCCGCATGAAAGTGTTTCTATAAAGTGTTACCTTCAATTTAAAACGAAAAATTTTAAAATATCATGAAAAACGGCAGTTTTTCGAGTGACGCAAGCGGAAGGACAAACGGACGGAAAGCTGCGAACTCATATATACGACTAGTCTGACATCAAAGAGATTTGTAAAAGCCGACACTTAATATCTCAGCAAATATGCCATAATTTGTTCTGATATTTTCAAAATAATCTTTTATCGTCGGTCTTAATCTATCCTGAAAATTTTACGTTCCTACATGCAGTATGTTTTGAGATCTGAATCTCAATTTAAAGCCAAAAAGGGAAAATGTGTGGTGTACGCTGTAAGGATGTAATGGACCTAATCTCTAAAACCGCACGAACGATTTTAATTTAATTAATATATGTTGTTAATGGGATCTTTCTGAATCTAGTAACGTTTTTGTTTTTTTTAGGAAAACTCTTGTTTTTTGTAAAAGTTGCTTTGAAAATAGAACTATATTACTCCGCCAAAATGCATGCTTTTATTCGGCAAAAATGTCGTAATTCGGTTCTTACTTTCAAGACACGTTGGTTGGCTGACCAACGTGAATGCAGTCAATAAATTTTTGTTATGAAGAATATAATTTTAATTTTAAGATTTCCCATTTCGTCAAAAAAGTATTTAGATAATATTTAAAATAAATGAAGAATTTTTTAATTATAGATATTCTATTTCATCATTATTCATAATGAATTAAAAATATTTTTAAAGCGAAAACGTTTAATAAATCCCTCATGCACACAAATTTATACCATGGTCCATGGTCTTTGGAGCGCATGCGTACATCATACGGATGCGTATATCCTGTAGACGCTAAGCTAATTGCTTTCCCTGTATCCGTCCGCGCCGCGGTGTTGTTCGGTATGTCCATAATCAAGAGGTATTTGAAAGACTGTTGTCTTTAAAGTGTGTCAATTCAACTACGGCTGATGGACTATTGGCTTCATTGATCAATACGCTAAAAGAAGTTGGTATACATATCGAAGCCTGCGTAGCAAATGCTTTCGATGGCGCATCGAATATGAGTGGACCCTACAATAGGGTGACCAGACGTCCTCATTTTCTGAGGACAGTCCTCATTTTTTCAGTGTCGTCCTCAGTTGTTTTCCTTCTTTACTTAAAATTTCAACATTAGAGATGCTGCTGACTTTATTAGTTTTTAACATAGACTCTACAACACAACGTAAAAATATCACAATCTTATACTATTACACAGAATATATTTTTTTATTGGGAGATTTTAGTCTTTGCAACACCTTACTTTAAAATATAAAGATTAAAAAAAAGAAGTTTACAAAAAAACAAAACAAAACAAAAAAAAAAAAAAAAAAAAAAAAGGGGGGATATTTAAACATTTAACATGAAACTGAAAGTTATATTAATCAGATTTTATAACTAACTAAATTTAGATAACATTTTAAATGAAAAAGTCCTTTTTAGCAAGATTGAAAACTGACTATGTCAGGGATAGGAGCTGAACGCAGATTACCTTGTTGACATCTCACGATTTTTTGCTCTGGAATAAATAGTGCTACTCGAATGTCAACATAATAGCTCAGTTTGTAGAACATTAATGCTTTATGAGGTCAATTCCTATTCCTAGCCTAGTCAGTTTTTGACACTGTTCAGATTGTCTTTTCCTTTTAAAATGTTAATTATTGGATCACTTCCATTTGAAGTAGTTATGATTTTTGTTTGTTATGATTTTTGTTGATTATGTTTGTTATGAAGAATATAATTTTAATTTTAAGATTTCCCATTTCGTCAAAAAAGTATTTAGACAATATTTAAAATAAATGAAGAATTTTTTAATTATAGATATTCTATTTCATCATTATTCATAATGAATTAAAAATATTTTTAAAGCGAAAACGTTTAATAAATCCCTCATGCACACAAATTTATACCATGGTCCATGGTCTTTGGAGCGCATGCGTACATCATACGGATGCGTACATCCTGTAGACGCTAAGCTAATTGCTTTCCCTGTATCCGTCCGCGCCGCGGTGTTTTTGTTTAATTTGTTGATTGGAAATTGGAATTAATACGAAATTTTGCATGATTTAGACAAATATTGCTAGTGCTCGGATACTTTTGCTGTGACCCACCGGTGTACCACGCCGGCGTGAACGTGTTAATTATAATTTTTATTAAAGAAATTAAAACAACACTGAGATATGAGAGCGAGAGTGTGAGCAGTGTTTTTTACATTTTTATTTTCAATGGGGAATTAAAATATTTATTCAAAAATTCCACCTACTTGCATGATTTAGTGGTAAGTGTTTTATAATTTTATATTCTTAAAACTTGCTTATAATTTTACGTATATGTAATTATAGGCTTCGTCTGATTGCACGGAAGTATTGTTATTTGTAAACAAACCATTGTTTACATTTTTTATAGTCGCTTTTTTCGCAAAGTGTTACTCAGTTTTCTGTACAATGATAATTAAACAAGTTTTCGAATTCTTTATTATGTTTATTATTACTTTAATTATGTTGTTATTATTGGTAATATGTCACCTTTTAGCTTAGCAATTTTTGGAAAAATAAATTTAAATGTTTTGATTAGAGATCCTAACTAATCGAGATACTAAGAGATACTTCGATTACAGTCCAAAATTTATTTATTGGAATAAAATAGCTGTATTATTCTTTTCAAAAAACAGATTACGAAAAACTTTATTTTTGAATGATACAGCCTTGTAAAACGAAGCAACAAAAATCCTATATATATATATGATAACATGGGAAGGGAGAAAGGGAGCTATCTGACTGATGTACAGCCTTAATTAGATACATCACAAGTCTAATGTAATGGGTAATTGGGAAATGTTGTATGTACTGTATTAATACATTATTGTATTAATACTGTATTCATACAATATTGTTAAATTTTAAATGAATTTGAATGTCTTAGTTGTGTATCATAATAATCATTTATAATGCTTTTGACGGATATAGCTAAGGTAGTATGAAAACTACTTTATATCAACAGGGTTGCCATGCTACCTGGAGAACCTGGAATAGTCAGGGAATTTGAAAATTGACTATAAAAGTCAGTGAAAAGAAAAATCTGCCAATGCACGGTCATTTCCCCTCCCCCCCCCCCCCCTTTTTTTTCTCCATTAGCTTCTGCTATTTTTTTTAAACACCCCCACCCTTCTCTTTTGCTCATGTAAGGAATTTCTTATCTCGCTTATAAGCGACAAATGCTATCATTATATGCAACTTTTGTCATATGTAAATTTTGTGTTTACTAGTGGGACGTTAATTATTTTGCCCTCAACACAGTCAATGCTCAATATACGGTTAGACTGAAATTTTTTTAGAATATACCTGGAAAACCTTTTAAAAGTCAGGGAATTTCATTCTCCTGTTTGAGTGGCAACCCTGTATCAAGCTTATACTGTACTCTACTCTAAATATAATAATGCAGCACAAGCAGTATAAAGAAAATAAGGCTAAGCTTTACTATAGGGTACCTGTTGGCGATTCATGATGCTGTGATGAGATTCAGTGTATCGACACTTTTTAATAGTAACTTTTTTGTATCGGTACTTCATTTAACTGTCTTGGAACTTTGTTTTTCTTTTTGTGCCAGTCGCGCGCGTGTTTATCGTAATGCGGCCCAGCTGAATGATTTTTCTTTTTAATGCATTTTTGAGGTATAAAAATTTATTTTTTGAGTGTATTTTATTATTTTATTTTACTTTTTAATAAATGGAATTATTTAGGGGGAAAAAGTGTATTCTAGTAATTGATGCAGTATAGATTTTCATGCATTTTCTTATTCATGTGCCATGAATTAGGAGTATCCAGTGATGTTTTTTTTGTTTTAATATCGGGATAGTGACCACTGTAGTACAGATTTTTTATGCATTTTCTGATTCATGTGCTATGACTTAGGGGTATCCAGTGATATTGTTTTAGTCTTAATATTGGGATACTGACCGCTGTAGCATGAATTTTCAGATTCGTGCATGACAAATTAGCTGCATCCAGTGATTTTATTTATTTTTTGTTTGTTTTGTGATTGCTTCTGTACAGATTTTCATGCATTTTCAGATTCATGCAAGGCTGTAATTTTGAAATTTTGGGGCAAATCTTCAAGTTATTTTAGATTATACATCATTTATAATGCTGAATTTTATGTGTTAAAGCTTGAAAGCTCTCTGATTTTTTTTTTTTTTTTTTTGTGGTGAAATAGCTCAAATTTCTATTACTGTTTTAAATATTTTATTAATCTTTAAAATATGCTTAATTTATTTCAGTGAATTTCAAAACAAGCACCAGAGTGAAACAGTAATTTATTTTCTTAAAATGTATTTTTGATGTTTTGTAATGATTCAGAATATCGATTTGCAGTAATCGACTCATTCAGTGAGATGTACATCAGCAACAGCGATGGGCGCCTTATAGTAAAGCTATTCCAAAAATAAGCTAAATAAAACTTATCAAAAGCTTTCTTACTTAGATTTCTTTTTCTTCTTCTTTTTTTCCCCCATAGCAGTTAATTGTACAAATGCATCTTAAAAATTAAACCCACTTTCAAGGCCTGCATTATTTATCATTAATAGATTGCTCACACTGTTTAGTGACAGTTTGTTTATAATTTCATTTCTTACCAAATTTATGCAACTGAAAACTATTTTCACAATTTGTCCGAAATCACAATATTTTTGAAAAAAGTTCATCCTGAATGAGGAATTTGCACACATGGGGGATTTGAACAAAATCCTATTCTTATGGTAGTTTTAGGCCCATAAATTTCAAAAAGTTTATTAAAAATGCAAAAAAAGTTCTCATTAATTTAAAAAATAACTTTAAAATTAACCAAAAATCACGTGACTTCAAAACGCTGCCTGACGTCACAGTTTATGATGCTTCAATGTTTACATTCTGTTAGCCTGGTTAGTAAGCAGCAATTTGTTTTAACTTTCGTAATTATTATTCGTTTATGTGATTTTTTCTGAGCATTTCTTTTTCATCTTAGAATCATTCAATATCATTATCATCATTTTCAAATGTTTTCTTTTCATGGCGGTTGTCCAATGTTTTCGTTTCATAGGATCCTGTGGAACGCTAAAGAATAACTTTTGAGAAGCGTTAGCTGTTGTATTAGTGCAAAATGGTACAATACAAATAATACAATATTTATACTACAATTTTTTAATATCAGTCATTATTATATCATAGAAAACCTATTTCACTGATTCAAGAAGCAAAGCAAAGCATGAAATCAAATGTAAACAACGATTACTTTAGTTTGTTGTCATAAAGAGTGACGTCACGATATATTATACTGCGTTTTCTCTGTACAGTAAATAGTGCGATGTTAAAATTGTTATAAATCAGACATTAGATTTCAAATAAAGAAAATGTATGTATTTATTTTCTTACCTTTTCATTTTCTATTAGAATAAAATCCGAAAACGTGCAAATTGTCTATTGTGACTTTTTTGTGAAAGATTTTTTTTATTATTATTATTATAGAATTTAATGTAATTTTTTAGTATAAATGTGTGATCATGTTCTTTAATTATCATATTTTGGATAACTGTCTAGTATTTTGCATAAAAAGCGACTGTAGTGGAAACACTGGTTTGTTTATATTTGACAACATTTTTGTTCTTCATAACAGACGAAACATGTAATTACATTTTATGAAAAACTAATTGTAAGTTTTAAGAAAATAAAACTATATAGATATATCTTACCGCTAAGTCATGGAAGGAGGTGGAATATCCGTAGACATTAAATATAAACAACTCCTGCTGCCAGGGATCACTCTAGAGCGTTTTAGCGGTACGAGTTGCCACAGGGTTGGCATAATACTTACTGTGCAATGGTGTAACGGGTTTTATCAGTTTTTACCGCCTTCATTTATCTCAAACACTTTAAGGATATATTTTAAAGTTTTTAGTTCTCAATTTCCCAATGTATTATTTAATATTTACTATGAAATTCCTACTTCTGCAATTTCTAAAAACATTTAAAAAAGAAAATATTTCCTTGTTTATTTAGCTCTTATACCAGTTTATGTCATATAGCATTGGCTCATATGATATTTAAAAAATAATAGCATAGTTTACATTATACTGTTTAAAAAGCCCTGCAGGCTCCAAAAAGTTTTTAAAAAATAATAGAAACATTTTAATTTAACTACATATAATCAGTTAAATACAATTCGAGGCTGCTGTCACTGCTTGTTTTAATGAATTGTACCCACTAAATGTAAAAAAAAAAATAAAAAAATAAGTGAAAGTATTAAAATGGTAATGAAAATATGAATATTGTTAATGGGTAAAGTGTGAAAAAATTTTCTTGATTCAAATGATGTTTGCTAAACCTAAGTAAAAATTTTTTAGGATATCTTTTTTTTTTTTTTTTTTTTTTTTTTTTTTATCTTCCCTAATTCCTTATTTTTTTTTTAAATTTTGATTAGAAACTATGAGTAAAGATTTTTTTTCTCTTAATACATTGCTTCAGTTATATGTCATATTTCCTATTAAATTATCCTTTTCCAAAATTATTTTATGTGTTCAATAGCGTGAGTAAAATTTTGCTTTATTTCAATACATTATTGTAGCTACAAAGTCAAAGTCTGAAGTTGAGTGGCTCATACTACCGCATTTATGATTGTTATACAATTACTTCTTATTATGAAGATATTATGTTGAATAAAAATGTTGGTAATAAATGCCTACATGGATTTTTTCTATAGAAATAGAATATTATTTATATTTTTATAATTTAAGTAAAATGATTGATGGTGTGGATATTGTGCATATATATACACATACACATAATAAAAAACAAATGTTGTACAATAATGTATGAATACATAATAAAAATCAATTAAATCTTGATTTAAATAAAAAAAATCTATTTTTTTTTTTTTTTGAAAAAAATAAAAAAAATCAACAACCCTGTCTTGAAGTCAGATTTTCGAATAGTGTGCAACGATGTTAAAATTTATATTTTCAACGAATATACAATTTTGACTTTTAGATTCTGGAGAAAATTTTACAACTGGATACTAAATTTGAAGTAATTTAGTCAATATGCTTAGCAATTATACTTATTGGGACTTTTGAGTTTTTTAATTTTTTTTTTTTTTTTCAATCTTAAATCTCTTAGTGATATTAGTTTTTAAGTGTAGCGCAAAATCTACTTGACCAAAAGAACTGAAATTTCATAAAAGTATAATTAAAATAATTAGGAGCCAGTGAAATATTTGTTGTATAATACTTCTAATTTGCAATTTAAGAATTTTTACTTAAATAATTTCTAAATATTTATTTTTTAGATAATTTTATTTAAAAATTTTTAAATTGTAATCTACAATAATATTTTTAAGTTATTGCAGGCTTTAAATATGTAGATTCCCTAAGAATTTTCCCCCATAAATAATTAAATTACACAGTCTATAAGGAATGGTAGGTATCTATTTTTCTCTCTCGATATTTGCTCAATCTGGTACATATAGGTATCATCTTTTTTTTTTTTTTTTAAGGTCTATACATTATTATAAAAAAAAAAAAAAAACTGCACAACATGTGCAAAAATAAATGTGAAATTAACAATATTTATACATATAGTCACAACCACTTGTTAAAATATGCTATAATTTCACCAGTTATCGATAAAATTCACATTTTTCAAGACTGATTTCCAAAATTCGCGATAATTTTACGATTGATCGCCAAAATGCATAATTTTTGTCATCGCTAATTAATAAAATTTCTGCGTTTTTTAAGTTAAATTCCCAAATACTCAATTATTTCGTCGATAATAGACGAAATTTGCACTTTATTCTCAAAGCTGAATGCTGAAATACACAATAATTTTGCAGCTGATTTCGAAAATACGGGATTATTTTCACCGCTAACTATGGTGTCAATTTTTATAGTTAAAATTTACATTTAATTCCCAAATACCGCTATTATATCTCTGCTAACTAATAAAATTCACGATTTTTTTTTTTTTTTTTTCCCTATAGCTGTTCTTGAAATTCACGATATTTTTGTGGTTGATTGCTGAAACCTTGTATTATTTCGCGCCTAATCGATGAAATTCATATTCTTTATAAAGTTTAATCTCCAAATACTCAATTATTTCGCCGCTAATCTATGAAATTTATGCTTTTCTCAAAGCTGAATCCCGAAATATGCAATAATTTTGCAGCCTAATTTGGAAATACGGGATCATTTTACTATTAACTGTCAAAAATTTATGCTTAAGTGCAACTAATTGCTAAAATACGATATTATTTCGGCGTTAATCGATAAAATTTGAAATCTTTTCAAAGGTGATTTCTGAAATTCACGATGTTTTGTGGCTGATTATTGAAACACGCAATCATTTCGCCGTTGCTTAATAAGGTTATTTTAATCCTAATTGTTTGCTGAAATAGGCTTTATCTCTATGTTAATCAATGAAATTCGCCATTTTTTACAAAGACAATATCCGATGTATGCAATAAATTTGCTGAAATATGGAATCAATCATTTACCGCTTATTTTTTAAAATTATGCAAGAGCAACTAATTGCTATTATAGACTATTATTTCACCCCAGTGGCAGAAACACCGTGACACGGTGACATAGTTGCGGACACAGAATAAATGCTTGCAGACAGTTTTTGTCTGCACTAATAAAACAATTAGTCCGTAACTTTCGAACACTCTTTGTCTGTCTCTGTACTAATAAAAAAATTGCCCACAACTTTCAGACAGTCTTTGTCTGCAATTTACGGACATTTTTCGCCTGCGACAATGCGCTACCGATGTATGACGTCTTAGATGCTCTCTGGTAGGAACTCTAGAGACCCCATATAGGTGCCTTGGTAGGAACACACAAAACAGTACTTAACAACGGCGACCTAAGGAGCCTATATCTCCCTTGATAGACAGCATATGCGTGTATTCTTTTCCCCTGTTACTAAGATTCTACGGTGACATAGAAAAGTGCTAATTTCTTTTAAAACTGCTCCAAAACTTCTCCTCCACTTCATAATTCACTTATAAAAATTTCTGTATCAAAACTAAAACTAATACTTTTGTTATTTATACTGTGTTGTGTCAAACATTGCTATGAATATTTAATTGAATGAGTTCAACTTATTATTTTATAATTGTTTATTACTATAGTTCTGTAGTAAAATTGCATTTGTGTATTGTTGCACGAGATCACCACTATTGTTAAGCTCTCTCCCCCAAAGATTGCTGCTATCAGCTTCAGGCTTTTTGAGTGTAAGCCATTCTCATCCCTGATTACAGGCAAATTTCGCAGACAGATTTTGAAATTTTAAAAGCCTGTCGCACACAGCTACAAAACTTTCTGCCACTGGAATTTCACTGCTAATTATTAAATTTTGTATGTTTTTAAAAAATGAATGCTGAGATATGAGATTATTTCACAAAACAATAATAAAATTACTTTTTTTTATTATTTATACATTGCAGAAATACGCAATACGAAAGTCTATCTACAATACGGGATCGTTTCACCGATAACATTTACTTTTAATCTTTCAAAGTACGAAATAAGCTGTTAATTCATTACAAAACAACATAATATTCTTGCAGTGAATTATCGAAATCCCCAGTGGCAGAAAGTTTTGTAGCTGTCTGTGACAGGCTTTTAAAATTTCATAATCTGTCTGCAAAATTTGTGTTAATCAGTGGTGAAAATGGCTTACACTCAAAAAGCCTGAAAGGTGATTGGGGGGGGGGGGGGGCGGGTAACATCAGTGGTGATATCGTGCAACAATACACGAATACAATTTTACTGCAGGACAATATAGTATAAACAATTTTGTTTACTCATTCAATTCATCTCATTCAATTAAATATTTTACAGCAATGTTTGACACAACACAATATAGATAATTATAAATAATAAAAGTATTAGTTTTAGTTTTGATACAGAAGTTTTTTTTAAGTGAATTGTTATTCGAAAGTTGCAGACAAAAACTGTCCGCAAGCCGCTTTTCTGTGTCCGCAACTATGTCGCGGTGTTTCTGCCACTGGGTCGAAATCCATCGTTTCATGTCTTATTAACAAAATTTACCTTTATCATGGCTAATTGCTCAAATAGCGATTGTTTCTCTTTTTCACTAAATAAAGATAGGCAAATATTTTCACTGCTATAATGGACAAAATTCGTGCTATTTCTGAAAAGTGATATCACAGATGTTAAATACATATATTGAGTCAAAAATCAGCGAGATTTCTGCCTTTTTTTGGCGTATGTTTTCTGATTACATAATTTTTGCATCTGATTACCGAAATATATGCAATTTTCTCATCTTTTGAAATACTGAATCAATTTAAGTTGGACATTGAACTTATCACACAAATATCTTGGATGAATTTTGTTCCAACATTTATCTAGTTTCCAAGTTGCAGCCACTTGAAATCAGGCTGCTACTTGAAAATATGCCACAACGATAACTTTTAGAATACTAAACTGGTTCAGATCAAAGTTGGGGAGTGAATTTAATACAGTTTAAATATCTTGGAAAAGTTTGCTAGGCAACTTGCTCCACCATTTTGTTTCCAAGTGGCGGCCACTTAAAATTTTTTTATTACAATAACTTTTGTAATATGGAATCAGTTTGAATCGCATTTGCACAGTTGACATATCATTCAAATATCTTTGATAAGTTCACTGGGCATCTCAGTCACCCTGTCCTTTGTTTCTAAATGGTGGCCACTTGAAAATTATCACAATAACTTTTGAACCGATTTGTTTAAAACTCCATATGTAAATAGCCCTATATAATAAATCCACCAAGTTCATTAATAAATTGTAGCTGCCATTTTGAAAAAAAATGGTGGCATCTTCATAAGAAAAGATAAATCAACCTAACCTTCCTATGAGCCGGAACGACTTGTTTTAATTTTTTCATCAATAACCTCTAAAAAGTAATGATATCAGTACAAAAACCCTTAACGGGTTAAAAGTTTGTGACGCAGCTACTTTATCACTATAAGAATTTGAAATATGGGTCTTAAAAATAATGATATCAAGTTTTAAGTGACGCTCTTCTATTAGTTAAAATATACATAGATTTTCTTATTTGATCATTCGCTTTTTTCTTTTATTTATATTTACAATGCAAACATAGTATTTTTAACTTCAAGATAAGACAAATATATAAAATATACTCACTGATGCTTTTTCATTTTCATTTCAATTTCAAAATAACAGTTTATAAAGGAATGATATAAAAATTCCAGTCACGCCTCGGTGTCATTTTAAAAGATTTGTTTTTAGATTCCATTAAAATTACCTTTGTTTTGTCTAATAAAGTATATTTACACATTGAAACAGTGCTTTTAATTTTCAAATATACTGTCAAATAATCACACTTTCATTGAGTTTGCATTATAAATTGAAATTATTTATTTCAATAAATTGATTTGTCTTTTGCGTCACGCTATCCAAAACTGCAAGTAAAATTTGTGCAAATGTTTTTTTTGCATCACACTATCTCTTTGCACAAACAAATTTTGACTTAGTTGGATACTATGATACAAAGTAACATTTACATAAATTTTACTCACAGTTTTGGATAGCGTGACGCAAAAGACAAATCAATTTATTGAAATAAATAATTTCAATTTATAATGCAAACTCAGTGAAAGTGTGATTATTTGACAGTATATTTGAAAATTAAAAGCACTGTTTCAATGTGTAAATATACTTTATTAGACAAAACAAAGGTAATTTTAATGGAATCTAAAAACAAATCTTTTAAAATGACACCGAGGCGTGACTGGAATTTTTATATCATTCCTTTATAAACTGTTATTTTGAAATTGAAATGAAAATGAAAAAGCATCAGTGAGTATATTTTATATATTTGTCTTATCTTGAAGTTAAAAATACTATGTTTGCATTGTAAATATAAATAAAAGAAAAAAGCGAATGATCAAATAAGAAAATCTATGTATATTTTAACTAATAGAAGAGCGTCACTTAAAACTTGATATCATTATTTTTAAGACCCATATTTCAAATTCTTATAGTGATAAAGTAGCTGCGTCACAAACTTTTAACCCGTTAAGGGTTTTTGTACTGATACAATATACAAAAATATAGAGAACAAGATTTAAACAAAAAGATATACTGTTTAAAAGCATTCATATTTTGAGTAATAAGTTACGCCTTTATACGTTTCTCTAAAACATCAAACTATTTACACATTCATGATTAAATAACTGAAATTTTGTGATCAACAATCGAAACAGTAAGTTTCCTTCGTTTATATATGCTAGAGTTCTATAAAGAGTTAAACAAAATAAAATTAAGGAAACAAGAAACACTTTTTAAAGTAAAGTATTGTTTCAGAAAAAGCCAGAGGGTGTGGTTTATTATTCATTTTGAATGCCATCAAATTCTCTCGCCTGTAATGCAATAATTTAAAAAAAATAGGTAAATTTATATAGTAGACATCGAAATCTTACTCAGATAGCAATAAAAAACGAAATAAAAAAACACAAATAAAATATAATAAAATAAAATAAAATAAAATTTTTCAGTATTGGACTGAATTTGCATAAATTGGTCTGATAATGTATGTCCCATATTGATATAACACGATTTCCTATTGCCCAGAACGAATAACCTGCGTCATACAAAAGCCTACTGTACTTGAATTATGATTTTTAAAAACTGTAAGATCAGTATCTTTATCTTGAAAGGAAATAAGACATATTTGTTCAAAATTCTTTTCCATGATAAATGTGAACTAAACGCCGTGATTAAAATTAAACGAAAATAAATAATACTTAGTTTGGATTTTAGAATAGATTTTATAAACTAAAGAAAAAAAAAATTCCACTCTGATTCTGTATTAAAAAACATTTAATAAAAATTTAATATTTTATTATGTTACATCATGCGATAAATTTTAAATAACAAAAAGCTTACAAACGGTACAGTAAACCAATGCAAAAATCTCACAAGATTAAAACAGAAAATGTGTGAAAAAATCTTATAAAAGTTATTAAATAGCAATAATAATAAAACGATTGTCGAACGAGTATTGATGTTTCAAACAGTAAGCCTCGCTAAACCATGTTTTCTGAAACATGACATTTAACTTTAGGTATATAAATCCTACTATATTAAAAAAAAAAAAAAAAAAAAAAAGAACAAGTTTAAAACATAATTTTATCACTGAAAATCTAGAAAAAGATATTTAATATTTAAGAAGAACGACTTAAAATATTAGGATCGGATATGTTCCTATCATGTAATGCAAGCCACGCCTTTACATATTTTGTTCCAAATTTTACATTATAAAACAAAATAATTTTGTATATTTGCAATTAGATAATTTATTTTTGTCTTCATTAATGAATGTAGTAAATGTCATTCACATTTATGCATACCAGCGTCTATTTAAAGTGAAATGCGAATATGCAAACTAGTTTTTTAAATAGTGTTTCAGCAACATAGAGGCGGAGCTTGTTTTCTTTTGAAGTTCTTTCACAATCTCCCGCCTGCATTGCGATAATTTTACAAAAATAAGCCGATTTGAAAAATAAACTGTGGTATGTTGCTTAGAAAACAATAAGAATAACATTAAAGGTAAATTAAAATAGTTTCTGGTCAAATTATATACAGGTATTTACTTACAGAGGATACATATTATAACAAGTGACGGCCCCTAAGAGCAGTAAAAAATGAAACATCACTATAACGCAAAAAGTAACGTTACAAAATATCTGTGAATTTGGAAACCCATGTTTTTGCTGATTCTCGTTCCATTCGTGCAAAAATTAATAATTTATTAAAAATTTTTATAATTCCAAAATGTTTTTTATCAAAAATATGCATGGAATATGTTTGGGTAACGTGTAAAAAATAAATAAATAAATCAGAATTTTAATATCTTAATTATTTTGGAAGATATGAATCAATGTTTGCCACATTCATTTAACATTAGCATCCCCACACTTTGACAGCTTATAACTCTATGAAAAATTGAACGAAATATATAAACTATACTATTTTCCGGGATGATTTGATGCTAATAAATCAAATACATTATAAAAAACGAGGGTTACCGTTGAAAAAAAATGATGTTGATGGCAGTTTTAATATGTAAACGACCGCCTGAGCAAAATCTAAAAATACCATTATAAACTAGACGCTATTACGAATCTATCGGTATCAGCCGCATGTTTCTACGATAATTTATGGCGAAATTAGGTAAGAGGGTGGCTTTATTTATTTTATATATTTTTTAATTTAATTTATTATTATTATTATTATTATTATTATTTTTTTCTGACTGTACATGTAAAGTTAAATTTTATTTTAATAGCAATTTGCACAATACTTCCTTTGTTTAAAGTCAGTATAAATGTTTCATTTTAATGCAATTCGTAATTATGTTGCGATAAAAAAACACTTCTCTATTCAGATTTCTTTCTTTCTTTCTTTCTTTCTTTTTTTTTTTTTTTTGAAAATAAAGTAATGTAAATATTTAACACGTTTGAATAAAAATTATGCAAGAAAATGGCACGAAAAATTGTAAAATGAAAAAAAAAAAAAAAAAAAAAAAAGATGCTATACATTTTTCTCTTATCGATGGCGTCAACATTTCATGTAAAAAAAAAAAAAAAAAAAAAAAAAAAAGGAGAGAGAGAGAGAGTTTGCAAGCGTGTCACTTTTTCAATTTTATCTTTTTCATAGAATTTTAGAAAGAAAATATTCTTCTAAAACACGTCAGTAAGTAATCCGAAAAATAAATTTACTTTCTACACTTTTCAAATTCTTAATAACTACTTGCACCTATTTTTTAAACGTAAGTGCATTAAAATATTATATCATGATTATTTTTGTTAGATAATAATATAAATTAGCTTTCTTAGAAGAAGTTTATGTGTGTTATCAATCTTTCTTTTTTTTTTTTTTTTTTTTTTTTTTTTTTTTGGAGGGGGGGGGATTAAATTGTATAAACACATTTCTGATATATATGCACAATCGTAAAAATAAAAGGAAGAAAATGAAAAATGCAACATATAATAATTAAGGGAAATTGTGTGTACTTTTAAAATATGAAATGAAACTATCTAATAGGAGTCAATTACATATTGTAATGTGCACTATTTCGCATTTAAATTAATGGTTCCTAGTAGTTTGAAAATGTATAACGTTTGTGCACTTTTTTTTTTTATTTTATTAATAGGAGAAAAAGAATATTTGGTATGTTTAGAAAATTTTAGAAATATAAATAATAATGGTAGAAGAAAGAAAAAATATAAAGGATCATATTGTGATTTATCAAAAAGGTTTTATTAAAAAATAACTAACATGTAAAAGTTTTTGCTTGATTTAAAATATTTTTTTTTTATTTAAATCAGATCTAGAGTCGAACCAGAGCCTGATTAAGGGGGAAGCACACATTATCTCCGCTCTCACCGGAATATTTTTACAATTATTTTTTACTTTATGTCATACAAATTCCACGCTTTGACGAGGAAATATTTTTTATAAAAAATGAACGGTGTAAAGCAATCCAATCTACTCACCGTTATTAGACACTAGAATTCTTTTAAAATAATTTTTAATGAGAATTTTGTGTTTATTATAGCAGGAAAGTATTCGTTAAAAAATAATGGTGTCAATATAAATAATGTGTGCTTCCCTCTTAATCAGGCTCTGAGTCGAACAAAGAACATTCTTCTGGAAATTTGCGATTTATTTTGTTTACAAAATGCTCAATAAAGCAAAACTTCTCAGCAAAAAAAATTTTATATTTCAATAAAATTATAAAACAGTTTTTTTTTTTTTTTTTGTAAGATGGACATATAAAACGACCTAGAAATGAAAATGTGTATGCATAAAATAGATTTACTAAATAACCTATTTTTTAGATACCGTTACTTTTACAGGATACCTTTTGTAATATATATACAGAGCTGCCAACCTAATCCGGCAAACTGCTAGTACCGCCTCTTTTTCTACACCACTTAATTTTTAGAATAATTCTCTTCAAATATATCTACGATGAATTAAGAAGAGAAATATTCTAAAAATTAAATGGTGTAGTAAAAGGGGCGGTACTAACAATTTGCCGGATTAGGTGTGCAGCTCTGTATATATATAATATATATATACGATTAAATAAGTTAAAAAATTATGTAAAAAAATACTTGTATCCAAATATCGAAAAACTTTGCAGCTATGATCTAAAATGTTTTTACATATATTCGATATTACTGTGAAGGCATTTGTGTAGCCGATACTAGCTAAATTCTCACTGGAGAGCAAAATTTATGCTACAGTTTAGTACTTTTGCTAAATTACATTAAACAAACAAATAAAATATTTTGGAATTATTTTTCAATTTATTTAACCCTTTACGGCGCAAGACAATTCGGATCATTTAAATTATACTGCCACCGGAATTCATAAAGTGAATTAAAGTAAAAGAAATTTTAAATTTTAAGGTTGAAAACCCGGTCTATTCTGATATGTTATAAACGTAAATTTTTGCTAGAAAAATTCCGGGATGAATTTTTGCAGCTAGATCTTAAATTTTGTGTCCTCGCAGCGAGGACAGCGCGCGTTAAGGGGTTACAACCATTTTGCAAAATTGTCAAATTGCTTCTGGCTCTCTACTCAGATGCAAATGATAATAAAGTAGGCCACTCCGTCAAGATTGTTCAGAAGCAGAGTTGCCAAACTTTTATAATTTATTCCTAAGCATTGCTAGTACCGCTTTATTTCTTACTTCGCTCTTGCAGATTTATTTTCTCCAATATATAACTCTGATTAAATAAGAAAAAAATATTCTTCAAAAATTTTGGTTTGAAAAGAGGGCGGTACTAACATCGCTCTCGAATAATTTATAAAATATTGCAATTCTTAAAAAGTTACATTAATCAATAACCCGAATGTGAATAATTGGTATAAGCAATAAATTAATGCGCCTATAATTAACAGTGTATTTCGTTTCATGTAAAAATTAATGTTGGTGATAATTCATATTTTTTTTTAAATATGAATTTATCATTATTTTTTAAAGTATTTAGAATATGTTATTAAATGAATTATTTTTAAGGAATATGTTTGTTTCTTTTCATCGCATTTGTAAATATTGGGTTGTTCCATAATTATTGGCAGCAACCGATATAGGCAACTTTTACAGATCGTTTGACCAGTACAGTAGTGATGCGACATCATAACCACCCCTGCAACGTGAAGTGGAAGAGTCCACACACTATATAAACGCCAGTCGGGGCACTGGAAACATTTAAGGACGTGATGGAGCAATGCGACGTGGGAATCGTGATTTAACACGAGTTCCGGCTTGGACATTCGGTGGTTGCAACAGCGACCAACGTCAACAAAGCATGGTGTGCGGGCATGACAAGTGAGCGGACAGTCTATAGATTGTTTGCCAAGTTTCGTAGCGGCGATATGGAGATTGGCCATAAACCTAGAGCCGGTCATCCAGCGCGGTGTGATGTGGACCATTTACGGCAGGAAGTTGACGCCCGACCAAAATCAACGGTACGGCAGCTAAGAGCCGAACTATCTGTAGCACCATAGACAATCTTACAGCATTTGTCGGCAATGGGCATAGTGAAAAAGCTCGAAACATGGATACCGCAGGACCTAACGGAGGAGCAACGTCTACGGCGCCGGGAGACCTGTAAATCTCTAGACGTTAGAGAGCCATTCTTGCATCGTATCCTGACTGTGGATGAAAAATGGGTTTTGTACGACAATCGCAAGCGCAAATAACAGTTGCTGCATAAAAGTGAAACAGATCCCCATACCAAATATCTATCCACAGAAAATTCACATATCCATTTGGTGGACTGCCAAGACTGTGGTCCATTATGGATTTCTCCCTAGAGGCCAGGCCATTAATACGGACGTGTACCGTCGTCAGTTTGATAAATGCCACAGGAAACTTCGCACCAAACAAACAGCACTGATCAATAGGTCAGGTCCCATACTCTTGCAGGATGGAGCTCGAGCCCATGTCTCAGTTGGTAGCCGGCAAAAGATCCAGGATTTGGGGTATGAGCTTCTGCTACACCCACCTTATTCTCCATACCTGGCTCCGACTGATTATCCCATGTTTCGCCATTTGGACATATTTGTGAGGGACAAACAATTCCAAAACCAGGATGCTTTGATCCAGGGGTTTCGTTGTTTCTTTTTCCAATGTGACGCCGGCTTCTGCCACCGTGGCATTTTTTTCGCTCAAAACTTGTTGGGCAAAGTGTATATCTGCCGATGGCGGCTACTTTGATGAATAAAATCCATATCTTTCTTTGTGACTCATGTTTTCTTTCTTGTTGCATTTTCTGCCAATAATTATAGAACGACCTAATATATATATATATATATATATATATGTATCAAGTTATTTTTTCTGAGGATATACACGAAACTCATAATGTGGATTTAACATTATAATCATAAAAAAAAAAATCTTATAACTATATTTTAACATGTAAAATGTACCTTTCACGCTAGTACAGGGGCGTCACAGTTAACACTTTTTGTCTTTACCATTATTTCCATTAAATGAAATTTATAATAATTTTATAAATACATAGTGCACTCACCTGCGGAAATATATGAAAAAAAATATTTTTTGGAAATAGTGATATGAAAAGAATATAAAAAAAAGTCGCCTGTGGTAGGGGTCGTACTCGCCGCCCTTTTTTCAACACACTCTCAGGGATGAGAAATTTTTAAATGTATTGCTACCACTATTTTTTTTTACACGAATCTCTATCCTTTATAATCACGGCACATTACTATAAACATATTAAAAGCATTTCAGCATGAAATTAGTTATTCCAATGAAGACAGAAATTTCTTACTTCTAGAAGTGTCCTAAAAAATGGGCGGAGAGTACGACCCCTGCTATGGAAGCCTTGCTAGCGCAATCCCACATATCATAATAAATGTCGAAATATGGTGTACCATTCAAGTAATCAAGGTTGATGCATTTTATAATATATAGAAGACTTTAACCCCTTAACGTTCACTACTTAATTTATTTAAAAAATTACTAAACTAATTTTAAAAATGGCTTTTAGACACATAGCTGATTATAAATATTAAAAAAATAAAAAATTAGCATTGTTCCTTTTCGAGAAATTTTCGGTTTGAAACATCTATAAGTAAACCTTATTAAATTCAAATAATATTTAATTTAATAAATAAATCACTTTATAAGTAAACATTATCGACAACAAAAACTCGTAAAAGTTGCATAGATCCCAACATTTCAATTTATTCCGGAGTATTTTAACCCTTTGCGGTGCTAGGTAATTCGGATTATTTAAATTACACTCCACCGGAATTTACGAACATGATTAAAATAGAAGAAATTTTAAATTTTCACGTTTAAAAAAAGGCCTTTTCTACTATGTTATAAATGTTAATTTTTGCTAAAAAATTTCCGGGATGAGTTTTTGCACTTGGGAATTAAAATTAGATGTTCCATCAGCGGGAACACTGCGACTGAAAGGGTTAATACAGAATTTCACGTAATTTGCTATTGAATCTGAATAATATCTATTAGACTTTTCTGCATGAATTATTAACGAATAAATTATAATGCAATGTAACGAATATAGAATAATCAAATCGCCTAATATGGCAAAGGCTTCATTTTCTTCGAAACTATTTGAAGGATTTTCATAAGAAAAAAATTTATTTAGCGAAATTTTGAATCTACAGTTGAATAGTAAGCATAATAATTTGCCATTCTCTTTAGAGCATTTAGCATTCACCGGAAACTAGAGCTTTCCCCTAGGAAAAAAGTTAGTTGCCAACTTAGCAGGTTTTAGCTACCGAAAAATTTTAATATATATATATATACATATATTTAACTTTATCAGTGAAAACCGATACAGTTCACCGATTAAATAAAATAAATATTTATTTTAATTCTTTCCGATAGCCAAAAGGTGTTAATTTGGCAACTATAGAGGGGGAAAATGGCAGATTTTTTTTTTTTTTTTTTTTTTTTTTTTTTCCGACTTGAGATGAAGGCTGTATTTGCATTTTTCTGTAAATGCATTATGAAAAATTCCTAAAATAATTTTTCTGTTTAATTCCTAAAATAAAAAAAATAAGTAAGGTAATAAAAATAAAAATGATGTACATACATATCTGCCAAGTTTTCCTGATTTTCGGGAAGACTTTACACAATAATTTTATGATAGTGTACTTCGAGATCTTAAATCTCCGATAATTAACATAAGACGTTTCTCCAAAATATAGTGGTGATTATCCTTATTTTAAAATTGTATAAGTTGGCAGTTATAATACATATATATACATAGATAAATATCTAAATAAAAATACTTTTCATTTTTATTCTTTATATATATATATATATATATATATACCTTAAATCTAGATGAACAAATCATATCTAAGCCAACCATTTTTTTAATTAACTTATGTTAATGTTGCTTATTACGCTTTATCAGCCATGCAATATATATTGTTTAAAAAGAAAAAAATATGAATTAAAATCAGCAGTTTCATTTTAAATATAGTATTTAATATAGTAAATATATTATACTACCTCAAATACATATATATATATTACAAAATCATACTGATTTTAATTTTAGAGCTCTCTAGTAATATATTTTTCGTTAATTCACACATAAAATGTTTACAAATGTGAGAAAAGCTGTTTCTCATATTTTAATGAGTCGCTATTTAAAACTGAAAAAAACAATTTGAAATTTTGCAAAATTATACGCTATTTTAAAGATTAAGTGAAATTTTCCACCATTTAAAACATTTTAAACTATTTGTTTCATTTAAAATTAAGAAAAAAAATTGCTAATGATTTTGAGTTTTAAACTTGTCACGTTCAAAAGCGATATCTCAATTTTTTTACAGTAAGTTAAAAAAATTTAAATATTTAATACTTTTAAATAAAAAGTATATTAGAAATGACTGGAAATTTTAAAGAAAAAAAAAGGTTGCAATACATTTTCTTCTTATCAATAGTGTCAACATTTTATGTTAAGAGAGTTTACAAGCGTGTCAATTTTCATATCTTTTCTTTTTTCATGGAATTTTGGAAAGAAAATATTCTTCTATAACCTGTCAGAAAGTAATCCGAAAAATAAATTTACTTTCCACACTTTTCAACTTCTTGTTTGCTTTTTATATTTTACTTTAAACGTCAGTGACTTTGCGTTGCTGCAAGTATATCGTGATTAATTTTGTTAGGTAATAATATAAGTTAAACTTGTATATAAAAACAGATACGGAATCGATCAATGTTTTATTTAAAAATAAATAAATAAATAAATAAAACAATGAAAATACTTTGTTGAGCATACTTTTAATACATAGAATACAACGTGGGCAAAATAATGCATACACTCTTTATTTTACCCGTTTTGTCTTAAGGAATACCCGACATATTATTCCAACATTTTAGGAGTGTAAAGAACTCCCTAGGAAAATTTACCATAGAAAAACTTCTGATAGTCTATGGTAACCAATGATAACCTACGACAATCATAGAAATTTGTATGGTATTTATATGGTAATGCACTATAAGCTTATGGTTCTCTTACGGAAATGTACCATGCATATATCGCAAATTTATGGGAAATTACCATGCATTTATGATATTCTTATGGGAACATGCCATATAGTTATGGCAAGCACATTGGAAAGCACCATAGATATATAGCAAGCCTGTGGGAACCCACCATATGCTTATAGTGAGGTTACGGGCTACCATACACATATGGTAAGCTGATGGGAGCAAACTATGCGTGTATGTCTTTTAATGTTAATGTGCCATGGATGTATGCTAATCATACTGGAATTACTATAGATATATGGGGACATATCATAGGTGGTAATTTTTTCTGACAACACACCACATATACTTGATACTTAAATGGTAATGTACCATAAGTATATGGGAACATACCATAGATGTATGGAAATTGTGTATGGTACTTGTACAAAGCACCATGTGTATATGGGTGGCTCTCAATCGATAATATACAGCAAGTACAAAATCAGCAAAAAGCCTTTTTAAAATATGCTAAATGTGTGTGGGGAGTATAAAAGTGTATTCATTGAGAGTGTGGAGAATGAGAAACAACAACTTTAGTTCAAATATTTTTAATGAAGGCGGAAAGGGTGAGGGACGAGGAAACGGAAACAACATTGGGAGGGGGGGGGGGAATTGTTGCTAATTAAATATGGGTGCGATACATTTCTATGAGAACAACTGCGTTGGTTTAAACAATCTAAATGAACAACGGTTTTTACTGAAAGAATGCAGAGTAAATTTGAATGCTTAAAATGTTTAAAAATTGAAGTTTGATTATGACGTACTTCAGGTTATATTTCACATCTACTTGCAATTGAATATTTACATTTAAGAATTATACTAGAATATTCAATGTCCGGAGAATGAAATTAAATATTTTATGTTACATGGTTACGTCATATTACATGGGATATTGTAGGTTTCAGTGAAGTTAGACGAAAACGTGAAGATTTTCTAGATTTGAAGTGTGGAAATATGCTTTATTATCATAGAACTGTTATTGGAAGATGCAACGGTGTAGAATTTTTGGTCAACAAGAACTTAAAAAACATAGTAATAAAAGCTGTAAGCTTTTCCGATAGAGATGCAACACTCACCATTAAGCTCTCTAAGTGTTATAACGCTGAGATAATCCAAGCCTATGATCCCACTAGAACATGTGAAGACCAAGTTATTGAGAAATTCTATGAAAATGTTCCGAAGACCCTCATCAAAACCAGAAGGCACGATGTTAGAATAATTATGGGCGATTTCAATGCTCGAAATGGTACAAAATATTCAAAAGAACTGGATCAGATTATAGAACATGCAGTGCAAGCACCCCCTAAGAAGCGATTTTATGAATTTCGCCAGCAAGGGGGAGTATGGGGCAAAACGTGATTTCACAAAAACCTTCATATCTCAAAGAAAAGAAAAAAAAAAAAAAAGATATCCGTAAAATTTTTGTTTTAAAATATAGCTAACACAAAAATCTAAAAAAAATTTCTAGAATTTTAGAAATTTGGTCCAAAAGGGGGTGTGGGTGTGGGGGGGGGGTGCAAAACGTTATTTCACATGCTCAAAACGGGGTTACACATACTTCTATAAATCTCAAACAAAAAAAGATATACATGATATTTTTGCTTTAATACAAATACCTAAAGGCCAATTTCTGGAATTTTAGTAATTCAGCTTCCAAGAAGGGGGGGGGGGGGCGGACAAAACGTGATTTGAAATATTCCTTTATATGGCAAACAGAAAAAAAGATATATGTGAGATTTTTACTCTAAAATAAAGCTTCCAAAAATACCTAAAAACTAATTTCTTTAATTTTAGAAATTTGTCCCAGGTAAAGCGGGAGGGGCAGGAGCAGGGGCTTTGGGGCAGAAAAAAAAAATAGAAATAGAGTTAGATAGTTCAAAATTGGTAGAGATATATTTTAGAGGCCCGCAAGTCGAATAAGCATATTTTCGAAAGTGTAAAGTTATTAAGCGGGGCGGGAAGGGAAAGACGGAGGGGCAAAAAAAAATTAAAAATAGATTTAGATCGTTCAAAATTAGTTCATACAGGTTTTTTTAATACCTGCAAATCGATTAGGGATATTTTCGATTTTGTAAAGTTATTAGGAGGGGCGGCAAGTGGGGTAGGGGGTGGAAGGGTAAAAAAAATAAAAATAAAGTTAGATTGTTCAAAGTTGGTATATAGAGGTTTTTGATACCTAAAAATCGATTGTGGATAATTTTGAATTTGTAAAATTATTAGGATAGAAGGGAAGGGGGAGAAGGGGAGGGGCTGTGGGGCCAAAAAAAAAATATATAAATACAGTTAAATAGTTCAAAATTGGTCGAGATATATTTTAGAGGCCCGGAAGTCAAATGAGCATAATTTCGAATTTGTAAAGTTATTAGGAGGGACGGCAAGGGGGTGGGGGGTGGAGGGGTAAAAAAAATAAGAATAGAGTTAGATCGTTCAAAATTGGTACATAGAGGTTTTTTCATACCTGCAAATGTTTTGCGGATATTTTCGAATTTATAAAGTTATTAGGAGGGGTAGAAAGGGGTTGACGGAAGGGTAAAAAAATAAAAATAGAGTTAGATCATTCAAAATTGGTACATACAGGTTGTTGATACCTACAAATCGATTGTGGATTTCTTCGAATTTCTAAAATTATTTGGATAGAAGGAAAGGAGGAGAGGCGAAAGGGCAAAAATATAGAAATAAGAGTTAGAGCGTTCAAAATTATTATTATTGAGTCTTAAGGCTCGATAAATCGATTGCGGATATTTTCGAATTTGTAAAATTATTAGGAGGGGCAGGAAGGGGTTAGCGAAGGGATAAAAAAATAAAAATAGAGTTACATCGTTCAAAATTGGTTCATAGAGGTTTTTGATAACTACAAATCAATTGTGGATATCTTCGAATCTGTAAAATTATTTGGATAGAAGGGGAGGGGGAGGGGCGAAAAGTCAAAAATATAGAAATAAGAGTTAGAGCGTTGAAAATTAGTATTATTGGTTTTAAGGCCCGATAAATCGATTGCGGATATTTTCGAATTTATAAAGTTATTAGAAGGGAAGAGAAAGGGGGCGGAGGGGTAAAACAAAAAATGGTTAAAGCGTTCAAAATTATTATTATTGAGTCTTAAGGCTCGATAAATCGATTGCGGATATTTTCGAATTTGTAAAATTATTAGGAGGGGCAGGAAGTGGTTAGCGAAGGGATAAAAAAAATAAAAATAGAGTTAGATCGTTCAAAATTGGTTCATAGAGGTTTTTGATACCTACAAATCGATTGTGGATATCTTCGAATCTGTAAAATTATTTGGATAGAAGGGGAGGGGGGGGTGCGAAAAGTCAAAAATATAGAAATAAGAGTTAGAGCGTTGAAAATTAGTATTATTGGTTTTAAGGCCCGATAAATCGATTGCGGATATTTTCGAATTTATAAAATTATTAGAAGGGGAGAGAAAGGGGGCGGAAGGGTAAAAAAAATAAAAATAGAGTTAGATCTTTCAAAATTGGTACATAGAAGATTTTGATATTTATAAATCAATTGTGGATATCTTCGAATTTGTAAAATTATTTCGATAGAAAGGAAGGGGGAGGGGCGAAAGGGCAAAAATACAGAAATAAGAGTTAGATCAGTTTAAAATTAGTTTTATTGGGTTTTAAGGCCCGTTAGATCGATTGCGGATATTTTCAAAAGTGTAAGAATTATTACGAGGGGCAGACGCAGGGTAAAAAAATAAACAAATTCAGATAGAACGTTGAAAATTAGTATTATTAGGTTTAAAAGAACGAGAAAACGATTGCGGATAATTTTGAAAGTGTAAAATAATTAGGAGGGGCGGGAACGGTGGTCGAAGGAACAAGCGCACCGTGCTAGCGTGTATACGCTGCTACAGTTAGCGGAAGCCCGGACCGATTATTCCACATATGAGAGGAAATTATATATATATATATATATATATATATATATATATATATATATATATATATATATATTATCCTTACGATAATACAGTGATTCATTAAGAGTGTCGAACATAAATCCGCGCTCGCTGCGCAAGATGGCCTGTGCTGCTGAAGGCAGTGGGGACACGGTGCGACATTTTTACCGATCAGATTTTCTTTCTCTCATGATAAAAATTAATACAATTTTGAGAATTCATTAATTATATTGATACATTTAAAAATAGTGACCAGCGAATCGGGCGTAGCCTGCTAGTACATATATATACATACCTGACAGCCATCTGATTATAGTGCGTAAAATTTTTTGTACCCACCAGTCATTTTTTAGTGTAATTTTATTCTTATTTAATCGCAACAACATCAGGAGAGAATTACTCTAGAAATAAAGTGGTGTGGAAAAATGGGCTTTAACAATTTTACGCTTATTAATGAAATGGTTGGCAGGTATGTGATATATATATATATATATCAATATCAGTACCAGAATTGCCAACATTTTCAATTATTCCGGAGCATGTTCGTCCCTCCTTTACTTTATACCGTTAGATTATTTTTATCTTATTTCATCGCAGATATTGGAAAAAATTATTATATGAATAGAGTAGGGCGAAATAAAGGCGGGGCTAAGAATGCTCCGGAATAAATTAAAATGGGCCCAGATACGCGAGTACATATATAAAAAAAAGAAAAAACGTAGAAATTTCATTTCATTCCTTCTGTCCTGAAATTAAGCACAGTGTTGAATGCATTAATGGTAAACTAGAAAATATGAAAAAAAAAAATTCATTTGCAATTTTTAAATATATTTCAATCTGCTATAAATTAATTTTCTTCTTATGGCAGTACTTAGTGAAGGTCAAATAAATAGCAGGAATTTTGTTGAGCTTTAAACTTTTGATATGCGCCACGACGTGACATATTTCATAAACACCTGCTTCCATGCTGCACAGCTTGATTTTGTGAATTAAGAATACAAATTATGTATATTGCTGCCTGAAGATTTTGATGACACTGCGTTTTATTCAGAGATAGCGAACTCTTACTCGTAATCATGGATTAGTTTGACAGAAACATTTCTAATAAATAATCGCTGAAAAAGAGCTTATTTCTAATTTTCTGTTGAAAAAGTCATTTTAAGTGTCACAAAAATATTTTAAAACCTTTTAGTAATCGAAGTTCTTTGACATACGGAAAATGGATTTAAAAAAAAATGTTTAAACACTTTTCAAATACTAATTTTTTAAATACTTTGATTATGAATAACTTTCTAATATGAATACAAATGAGAGTAATTTATTGCCGTAATTATATTACAAGAAAATGTATCATAAACAAGTAGTCAATTTTGTGAAATTTTAATAGAAAATTAAATATTTTGATTAATCAAAATTAGAGAAATTTATGCTTGTTATCGAAAAAAAAAAAAAAAAAAAAAAAAAATAAAGTCAAATATTTTCAATTGCAAATAAATGTGTACCGTTTAATTAAATTGTATTAAGTACATTATTATTTTAAGTACAGTTTACAATTATTTTGTATAAAATATTTCAAAAAACAATTTCATTTTCAACAATTTTCAACATAAAAATACTTTACATTTCTCACAGAATGAAGTAGTTTTGTATGTACATCCTTCCAGTTTGCATCGCTGTTGCTTTGGACTTCTTTCAGTCATATGATTTAGCCCACCATATCGTATATCTTTGCAAGGCCCAACAGCTGGTTTCTTTTTTTTTCTTTGAGAGTGGTAAAACAAGACTATAACCTGATGGCCTCCCACGTTTTCTAGGGGCTGCTGGTTGCTTTGAAAATGACAGCGTTTCTGCAATATCAAACGTAAAATCCTTTAAATCCATTTGATTTTTCAGAGAAATTCCTAAAGAAGTTGTATTTCTTTTGTAATCCAACAATGAATTTATAATAGCCATATTGAAATGATAAAATGTAATACGAAGTGTTTCTTATATCAGTTCGGTATAATGACATAAAAAAGTCATGTTTGTTAATTCCTCCCCACACTTTTACTATAGAA
The DNA here is from genome assembly GCA_963930645.1 of Salticus scenicus. Taxonomy (NCBI): domain Eukaryota; kingdom Metazoa; phylum Arthropoda; class Arachnida; order Araneae; family Salticidae; genus Salticus; species Salticus scenicus. Next base: position 194,067,559 of record OZ005654.1, on the reverse strand, counting down.
CTTCACAATTTCAAATCTAGCTAAATCAATAAAGATAGCATCCTACTTGCTCCCTCTTTTAATTAGGTCTTGTGCATTATCTGACAAAAATGTAGATGCTAGAGTGACAGCTCGATTGTCAAACCATTTTACGACATCGATTTTACTATCTTCTGTTACACAAGTGCTACAATTTTCCCGTCCATCTCTTTTCAGCTGTGCATCTCTTTTTAATGGACAGTTTGATAGCCTATTTTTTGCACAGTTCCAGCTGCAAAAATTCGTTTCTCTAAAAAACATTCAGCAAAGGTATGGATGTAAAATAATTATCAATAAATAATTTATAATTAAGGTCAGATGTAAATCAATTGCTCAAGTTCAACGAAATTCTGCTTGAGGTCAGAATCCACTGGTGTTAAACATCCTTGGTATACTGTAAAATTATATATGATACCCGATTCTCCACACAACATAAATTTTTTTACTCCCCATGGATTAGGCTTACCTTTAACATGTTGTTTAATAGACAACTGTCCCGTAAATAGTATCATCGACTCATCTATACATAAGCATTTATCTAATGGAAGTTCATTGCAGCGTTCCTCAAATTTTCTAATAAATGGTCAGATCTTCCATATTTTGCCATTTGCATCATGTGCGGTATTTACATCAACGATATGAAGACACTTTCTTAATTTTTCAAATAGGTTTCTCGTCATAGCTATTTTTGCAACTAATTTGATAGTTGTTGAAGGTTTCCAGAACATCCTCAGCCGGGGAAATAGAAGTATTCCAGTAATAAGATGCAATGCAATATTTTTTTTTTTATTTCTTCTGTACATGTGTTTATGCAATTTCTTGAATTTCATATTAAATATATGTTTGTTTTATCAGTTATATTATTAAACGTGTCCTCACAATAATAGTTGGAAAAACATGTGTATGGGAATTCTAAAGTCTGTTGCTGTTTATTCGGTTTATGTACAAAGCTAATGTCAGGAAACTGAAAAGCTTTTCTAGATCAATGAATAGGTATTTTTCTTTTTAATAACTTTTGTAGTAGTTGTATCATCTTCGTTTTCACTACCAGATGTCTCATTTGGTATCAAATGAAGAAAAGGTAACTAGTCAGGAGAATTTCATGGCAACCATTCATCTTTAGACACATCTAAGTCTATATCTTGTATATCAGAATCATCATCATATAGATTGTTTAAGTATTGAATATCTTCCTTCAAGGACAACTTTTTACTTCGCATATTGCATACAAAATAATAAAAAATTTCTTTAATGTGGGTAATTTGCAATTAACAGACATGCAAAACGTGATTTCACATGCGCAATACGGGGTTACACATACTTCTATAAATCTCAATCAAAAAAAGATATACATGACATTTTTGCTTTAATACAAATACCTAAAGGCCAATTTCTGGAATTTTAGTAATTCAGCTTCCGAGAAGGGGGGGGGCGGACAAAACGTGATTTGAAATAATCCTTTATATGGCAAACAGAAAAAAAGATATATGTGAGATTTTTACTCTAAAATAAAGCTCCCAAAAATACCTAAAAACTAATTTCTTTAATTTTAGAAATTTGTCCCAGGTAAAGCGGGAGGGGCAGGAGCAGGGGCTTTGGGGCAGGAAAAAAAAAAAATAGAAATAGAGTTAGATAGTTCAAAATTGGTAGAGATATATTTTAGAGGCCCGCAAGTCGAATAAGCATATTTTCGAAAGTGTAAAGTTATTAAGAGGGGCGGGAAAGGAAAGACGGAGGGGCAAAGAAAAAATTAAAAATAGATTTAGATCGTTCAAAATTAGTTCATACAGGTTTTTTTAATACCTGCAAATCGATTAGGGATATTTTCGATTTTGTAAAGTTATTGGGAGGGGCGGCAAGTGGGGTAGGGGGTGGAAGGGTAAAAAAAATAAAAATAAAGTTAGATTGTTCAAAGTTGGTATATAGAGGTTTTTGATACCTAAAAATCGATTGTGGATAATTTTGAATTTGTAAAATTATTAGGATAGAAGGGAAGGGGGAGAAGGGGAGGGGCTGTGGGGCCAAAAAAAATATATAAATACAGTTAAATAGTTCAAAATTGGTCGAGATATATTTTAGAGGCCCGGAAGTCAAATGAGCATAATTTCGAATTTGTAAAGTTATTAGGAGGGACGGCAAGGGGGTGGAGGGTGGGGGGGTGGAGGGGTAAAAAAAATAAGAATAGAGTTAGATCGTTCAAAATTGGTACATAGAGGTTTTTTCATACCTGCAAATGTTTTGCGGATATTTTAGAATTTATAAAGTTATTAGGAGGGGTAGAAAGGTGTTGACGGAGGGGTAAAAAAATAAAAATAGAGTTAGATCATTCAAAATTGGTACATACAGGTTGTTGATACCTACAAATCGATTGTGGATTTCTTCGAATTTCTAAAATTATTTGGATAGAAGGAAAGGAGGAGAGGCGAAAGGGCAAAAATATAGAAATAAGAGTTAGAGCGTTCAAAATTATTATTATTGAGTCTTAAGGCTCGATAAATCGATTGCGGATATTTTCGAATTTGTAAAATTATTAGGAGGGGCAGGAGGGGGTTAGCGAAGGGATAAAAAAATAAAAATAGAGTTAGATCGTTCAAAATTGGTTCATAGAGGTTTTTGATAACTACAAATCGATTGTGGATATCTTCGAATCTGTAAAATTATTTGGATAGAAGGGGAGGGGGAGGGGCGAAAAGTCAAAAATATAGAAATAAGAGTTAGAGCGTTGAAAATTAGTATTATTGGTTTTAAGGCCCGATAAATCGATTGCGGATATTTTCGAATTTATAAAGTTATTAGAAGGGGAGAGAAAGGGGGCGGAGGGGTAAAAAAAATAGTTAGAGCGTTCAAAATTATTATTATTGAGTCTTAAGGCTCGATAAATCGATTGTGGATATCTTCGAATCTGTAAAATTATTTGGATAGAAGGGGAGGGGGAGGGGCGAAAACTCAAAAATATAGAAATAAGAGTTAGAGCGTTGAAAATTAGTATTATTGGTTTTAAGGCCCGATAAATCGATTGCGGATATTTTCGAATTTATAAAGTTATTAGAAGGGGAGAGAAAGGGGGCGGAGGTGTAAAAAAAATAGTTAGAGCGTTCAAAATTATTATTATTGAGTCTTAAGGCTCGATAAATCGATTGCGGATATTTTCGAATTTGTAAAATTATTAGGAGAGGCAGGAAGGGGTTAGCGAAGGGATAAAAAAATAAAAACAGAGTTAGATCGTTCAAAATTGGTTCATAGAGGTTTTTGATACCTACAAATCGATTGTGGATATCTTCGAATCTGTAAAATTATTTGGATAGAAGGGGAGGGGGGGGGGCGAAAAGTCAAAAATATAGAAATAAGAGTTAGAGCGTTGAAAATTAGTATTATTGGTTTTAAGGCCCGATAAATCGATTGCGGATATTTTCGCATTTATAAAGTTATTAGAAGGGGAGAGAAAGGGGGCGGAAGGGTAAAAAAAATAAAAATAGAGTTAGATCTTTCAAAATTGGTACATAGAAGATTTTGATATTTATAAATCAATTGTGGATATCTTCGAATTTGTAAAATTATTTCGATAGAAGGGAAGGGGGAGGGGCGAAAGGGCAAAAATACAGAAATAAGAGTTAGATCAGTTTAAAATTAGTTTTATTGGGTTTTAAGGCCCGATAGATCGATTGCGGATATTTTCAAAAGTGTAAGAATTATTACGAGGGGCAGACGCAGAGTAAGAAAATAAACAAATTCAGATAGAACGTTAAAAATTAGTATTATTAGGTTTAAAAGAACGAGAAAACGATTGCGGATAATTTTGAAAGTGTAAAATAATTAGGAGGGGCGGGAACGGTGGTCGAAGGAACAAGCGCACCGTGCTAGCGTGTATACGCTGCTACAGTTAGCGGAAGCCCGGACCGATTATTCCACATATGAGAGAAAATTTATATATATATATATATTATCCTTACGATAATACAGTGATTCATTAAGAGTGTCGAACATAAATCCGCGCTCGCTGCGCAAGATGGCCTGTGCTGCTGAAGGCAGTGGGGACACGGTGCGACATTTTTACCGATCAGATTTTTTTTCTCTCATGATAAAAATTAATACAATTTTGAGAATTCATTAATTATATTGATACATTTAAAAATAGTGACCAGCGAATCGGGCGTAGCCTGCTAGTACATATATATACATACCTGACAGCCATCTGATTATAGTGCGTAAAATTTTTTGTACCCACCAGTCATTTTTTAGTGTAATTTTATTCTTATTTAATCGCAACAACATCAGGAGAGAATTACTCTAGAAATAAAGTGGTGTGGAAAAATGGGCTTTAACAATTTTACGCTTATTAATGAAATGGTTGGCAGGTATGTGATATATATATATATATCAATATCAGTACCAGAATTGCCAACATTTTCAATTATTCCGGAGCATGTTCGTCCCTCCTTTACTTTATACCGTTAGATTATTTTTATTTTATTTCATCGCAGATATTCAAAAAAATTATTATATGAATAGAGTAGGGCGAAATAAAGGCGGGGCTAAGAATGCTCCGGAATAAATTAAAATGGGCCCAGATACGCGAGTACATATATAAAAAAAAAGAAAAAACGTAGAAATTTCATTTCATTCCTTCTGTCTTGAAATTAAGCACAGTGTTGAATGCATTAACAGAGACTCCAACATACTAATTAATATTCCGTAGTATTGTTAGCCCCGCCTTTTTTCTCACACCAGTATCATTTTAGAGTATTTGTCTTCTTATTTAATCGTAATTGAATTTGGAGACTATTATTCTAAAAATTTACTGGTGTGTAAAAAAGGGCGTGACAAACAACACTACGGAATATTAATTAGGATGTTGGAGTCTCTGCATTAATGGTAAACTAGAAAATATGAAAAAAAAAATTCATTTGCAATTTTTAAATATATTTTAATCTGCTATAAATTAATTTTCTTCTTATGGCAGTACTTAGTGAAGGTCAAATAAATAGCAGGAATTTTGTTGAGCTTTAAACTTTTGATATGCGCCACGACGTGACATATTTCATAAACACCTGCTTCCATCCTGCACAGCTTGATTTTGTGAATTAAGAATACAAATTATGTATATTGCTGCCTGAAGATTTTGATGACACTGCGTTTTATTCAGAGATAGCGAACTCTTACTCGTAATCATGGATTAGTTTGACAGAAACATTTCTAATAAATAATCGCTGAAAAAGAGCTTATTTCTAATTTTCTGTTGAAAAAGTCATTTTAAGTGTCACAAAAATATTTTAAAACCTTTTAGTAATCGAAGTTCTTTGACATACGGAAAATGGATTTAAAAAAAAATGTTTAAACACTTTTCAAATACTAATTTTTTAAATACTTTGATTATGAATAACTTTCTAATATGAATACAAATGAGAGTAATTTATTGCCGTAATTATATTACAAGAAAATGTATCATAAACAAGTAGTCAATTTTGTGAAATTTTAACAGAAAATTAAATATTTTGATTAATCAAAATTAGAGAAATTTATGCTTGTTATCGAAAAAAAAAAAAAAAAAGTCAAATATTTTCAATTGCAAATAAATGTGTACCGTTTAATTAAATTGACACTTAAAATGAACATTTCTTGGTCAGCAATTATTATTTAAATGATTGAGGTGTTTACCCAAAAACGTTCCCGTAACAGCCACTGCTGACAGAAGGGCGCTTTTGCCGATAGTAAACCGACATTGCCAAATGCTGCATGCCGAAAGGCTTGTGTTTATTAGGTAAGTTTTGGTATTGAATTGCTTGGTTCATACATTAAATATGTGGGTAATACAGAAAACTGACAAATAGTTTTAAAATTAATGAACCACTATATTTACATGTGAAAAATGAACGTCAGAAACAATTTTGTTAAATTGACATCCAAAAAAATAAATAAAGGTAAATAAAATAAAATAAAATAATATAAAGTTGCATTTGTTTAAATTTATTCAAAAGTGACAATTCTCCGTTAATTTCAATGGAGACTTAGTACTGGAAAATAATAAAGCTTTTCTGTTTACTTAATTTTATTTTTCGCGAAAAAGAAGACATATTCCTTTTTAGAAATAATCATGATTAATCTAATTTAAATATTTTAAATGCAGATTTGCAAACATTTTATTAGGTCGTTGCAAAAGTTCGTGCGGACGCGGATCATTTTTTTGCCTCCAACGACGAGAGTTTCTATCGCCGTGGTATACATTTGTTACCCGAAAAATGGCCACGGTTGTAGGAAGTAATGGAGAGTATTTTGATTAAAAATTGTCATTTGATTTGATATATTTTTATGAAATGAAGCAATAAAAATCCGCACGAATTTATGCAAAGACCTAATAGGTTATTCCGGATCATTTTTAACCCCGGAGCATTTTTAGCCTTCTTCCCATACTACTTTTTTAAAGAGTAAATTTTTCTTATTATATCGTAGTTACATTAAGTGACACACACACACACACACAAAGCTGCTCATAGATATTTTCCCTTTCTCATTCTGCAACCATCAATTTTATCGTTTAAAAAATAAATTTTCGAACAGATTTTATTCCGTCGTCCACCACGTATACTTTAGCATTGATCCCAGTGCTAAAATAAAAATGCAACTGTGAGGAAAATTGTAATTTTAGAAAATATTTCAAAAATGGTAAGGATAAAGCAATAAACGATGCTATAAAAAAGTATTAATTTTAGAATGAAAAAATATATATATATATATATATTAATACAGGAAATGGCAGATTAATTAAATGTTAACCAAATATTCGTGAGATGATCTTTAGCAAGATATAAAATTTTTTGGCTGTTTAAACTGGAAATTTGTCTTTAGGCGGACATGCTGCAGATCCAAGCGATCTGAGCTCAAGTTAAAAAACAATGTTTAAAAAATTCATTTGTATCATGTTTAGAACTTAGAAAAGAATTAAAAAAAATGTGCATTGAAAAATATTAAAGAAAAGAATTAGGAAAAACAAGACTTGAGTTGATCAAAATTTTTAAAAAAAGTTATCAGTTAATTATTATGCTGATATGATTTTGTCTGATGAATCAAGATTACTTTATTTCGAGCTGATGAAAAACGCTACAGTGAAGACGAAAATTTGACTGATTTAATGAAATCGCACTCTTAAAACAGAAACACTTTCTCCGTACGTTATGGTACGGAGTTGCATAACTTTTCAAAAAATCGGATACATTTTCATACCAAAAGGATAAATAAATATGGAATATAACATAGTTATTATAAAAATGGCACCTGACCGATTATTTTGGAGCTATCTTAGACTTTCACGCAAACGGTATTTCAATAGGAAAATGCAGCTTGTTATACGGTGTCTGCGGTACGTTTATATGATTCAAATTGTTAAATTTACCTATCCATTTCCAAGAATAAATCTGCAAGTAACCACGTTTTTTTTTTTTTTTTTTTTTTTTTACTTTAAGTTAAATCCCACAAACAATATAGTAGAATATCTTTTTACCAGAAATGAAAATAGACCTAATCTCAGTCCGTTCGTAAATATTTAGTTTATAAAATGCGGGGGTAACGGGTGGAGGATTCGAAATTTGTAACCTACAACACTGCAAGAACCATAAAAAATTACTTATGATATTTGACACAGTGGAATTTCTGAGATTTATATTTAAACACCGTATAGTACAATGCCATTGCGTATTAAAGCAATAATTCCATATAAAGGTGGAATTAATCCAATGCAGAATGCATATTTTTATTAAGTAATTGTTTAGATCTAACAAATAAATAGTTTTATTTCATATATTCAAATTTAACTTGTTTATTTCATATAATAAATCATAATAGATTACAAAGTATATGTTTATTATATTGCGTTTAAAGAGGAAGTTTCACGTAGATTTTTATTAAATACTTCGTAGAGTGTAATAAGGCATGAATTACTAAATAAAAAAAAAAAAAAAAAAAAAAAAAAAAAAACCTAATTTTGTCGCAAATCGTCCTATAAAGATGCGGCTGGTGTCAATAGATGAGTATAATAACGTTTAATTTATAATTATATAGTTATATTTTGTTTAGGGGGTCATCTACGTATTAAAAAAGGCATCAACTTCATTTTTTTTAAGGCAACCATATTTTTGACTTATTATTCAAATTTCTGAGATCAAGACATGTCGGAGAAAGTCCTATTTATATACTTTAAATTAATTCTACAAGCACAAATGTATTAAGGTCCGCCTATACATTTAGAAAAAAAAAAAAAAATTATCTACCCCAGTTTGGACATTATTCACTAAGATGTATACCGGAAAAAATGTTCAAAATATTGATTAAAGTATAAAATTATTATAACCGATAGGACTAATGGTGATTATCTCTAAACTTATCTCGCCTTAGTGATTATGGTGTAGCTTGGTATTTCAAACTATGACTAATAAATGGAGATTAGTACTTATACAGCGCTATAAACTGCACCGTCAGGTATAATTATTACAATTGAAATTATAAAAACGATAAATAAAACAAGTATTTATTACTGCTTATTTCTTAATAATGATATATAGAACTGAAACTCAACCGTAAATAATAGTTATAAAAATAGCAATAGTTTATTTTAAATAATGAAATTTCTAGGTCAGGTTGTAAGTAATGCATAGTTGACAATATTTTAATTTATTCTGGAGCATTTTTAGCACCGCCTTCATTTCGCACCACTTCATTTTTAGAATATTTTTCTCCAATCTACAACTATGATAAGATAAGAAAAATTTACTCTTAAAAAGAAAGTGGTATGAATAAAGGCGGAGCTAAACAATCTATGGTGATGTAGTAATCGAGCCCATTGTTTAATGCAAAACATCAGGCTGAAAGCCAAGAAAAAATATATTTTAGCTGTGAGATTGATATACGAACACTCTGCTGGAATCTCCGAAGAGAAGGTGCAGTTACCTGGGAAGGAGAGTTTTCCATAATAATTAAAATTTTTCAGGGAGTAAGAAGAACTTGGTAGTGTTTGTAAACTTTATAATTTACATATATATTATTAATTAAAAAATAGAACTAAAGTGTAATAATTGTGAAGGATATGGAATATATTACGTATTTGCGATCATCCTAATGAATAATCCGTAGTATCCGTAGTTTAATCGCAATTGCATATCGAGTATATTAATCTAAAACTATACTAGTGTGAGAAAAAGGGCGGGACTAACAGCACTATGGAATATAAATTAGAATGTTGGCAGGTATGATATTAAGCATGCTTGCCAAACCATCTCATTATGAAACGTAACAATTTTAGTACCCCTTTTTTTTTTTTTCACACTAGTTTTTTTTTTTTTTTTTTTGAGAGTAATTTTATTCTTATTTTAACCATAGCTACATTTCTTACTCTAAAATTAAAGTGGTGTGTAAAAAAGGGCGTGATTTAAATGCGTGTAACGTTGCGATTACTAATGAGATGGTCAGCAAGTATGTATTAACCCCTTCGGCCCTGAGTTTTAAATTTCGCTGGAAAAAATGAATGAATGGTTAAATATGATACACTGTATTGCAAGAATCTTAAATATGAAATATTATAACATTCTGCCAATTACCAAACTAATTAAAATTTGTTCTAATAATAGGTCACCAAGCTATAATCAGAGCTGCCAACCTAATCCGGCAAATTGTTTGTACCGCCCATTTTTCTACATCAATATATTTTTAGAGTATTTGTTTTCTTTATTCATCGTAAATATATTTGAAGATAATTACTTTAAAAATTAAGTGTAGAAAAAGGGGCGGTACTAACAATTTGCTGGATTAGGTTGGCAGCTCTGTAAAATTAAGCAAAAAGAGAAAATTTATTTTAAGTACAGTTTACAATTATTTTGTATAAAATATTTAAAAAAAGAATTTCTTTGTGCATTAAACATAAAAATACTTCACATTTCTCACAGAATGAAGTAGTTTTGTATGTACAACCTTCCAGTTTGCATCGCTGTTGCTTTGGACTTCTTTCAGTCATATGATTTAGCCCACCATATCGTATATCTTTGCAAGGCACAACAGCTGGATTTATTTTTTTCTTTGAGAGTGGTAAAACAAGACTATAACCTGATGGCCTCCCACGTTTTCTAGGGGCTGCTGGTTGCTTTGAAAATGACAGCGTTTCTGTAATATCAAACGTAAAATCCTTTAAATCCATTTGATTTTTCAGAGAAATTCCTAAAGAAGTTGTATTTCTTTTGTAATCCAACAATGAATTTATAATAGCCATATTGAAATGATAAAATGTAATACGAAGTGTTTCTTTATAGCAGTTCGGTATAATGACATAAAAAAGTCATGTTTGTTAATTCCTCCCCGCACTTTTACTATAGAACTTCACAATTTCAAGTCTAGCTACATCAATAAAGATGGCATCCTTCTTGCTCCCTCTTTTAATTAGGTCCTGTGCATTATCTGACAAAAATGTAGATGCTAGAGTGACAGCTCGATTGTCAAACCATTTTACGACATCGATTTTACCATCTTCTGTTTCACAAATGCTACAATTTTCCCGTCCATCTCTTTTCAGCTGTGCATCTCTTTTTAATGGACAGTTTGACAGCCTATTTTTTGCACAGTTCCATCTGCAAAAATTCGTTTCTCTAAAAAACATTCAGCAAAGGTATGGATGTAAAATAATTATCAATAAATAATTTATAATTAAGGTCAGATATAAATCAATTGCTCAAGTTCAACGAAATTCTGCTTGAGGTCAGAATCCACTGGTGTTAAACATCCTTGGTATACTATAAAATTATATATGATACCCGATTCTCCACATAACATAAAATTTTTTACTCCCCATGGATTAGGCTTACCTTTAACATGACAACTGTCCCGTAAATAGTATCATCGACTCATTTATACATAAGCATTTATCTAATGGAAGTTCATTGCAGCGTTCCTCAAATTTTCTAATTAATGGTCAGATTTTCCATATTTTGCCATTTGCATCATGTGCGGCATTTACATCAACAATATGAAGACACTTTCTTAATTTTTCAAATAGGTTTCTCGTCATAGCTATTTTTGCAACTAATTTGATAGTTGTTGAAGGTTTCCAGAACATCCTCAGCCGGGGAAATAGAAGTATTCCAGTAATAAGATGCAATACAATATTTTTTTTTATTTCTTCTGTACATGTGTTTATGCAATTTCTTGAATTTCATATTAAATATATGTTTGTTTTATCAGTCATATTATTAAACGTGTCCTCACAATAATAGTTGGAAAAACATGTGTATGGGAATTCTAAAGTCTGTTGCTGTTTATTCGGTTTATGTACAAAGCTAATGTCAGGAAACTGAAAAGCCTTTCTAGATCAATGAATAGGTATTTTTCTTTTTAATAACTTTTGTAGTAGTTGTATCATCTTCGTTTTCACTACCAGAAGGCCCTGACTAACGGCAGGGCATACGGGGCAAATGCCCTGGGCCCCCCTTCTGGAAGGGGCCCCCCTACAGGCGTATGCAGAAATTCTGCAACATAAAGACCTCTTATGCCACTGCAAGGGGGCCCCCAGAATAGGTTTGCCCCGGGGCTGCAGGCAGTCTAAGTCGGGCCCTGGTCTACCAGATGTCTCATTTGGTATCAAATGAAGAAAAGGTAACAAGTCAGGAGAATTTCATGGCAACCATTCATCTTCAGACACATCTAAGTCTATATCTTGTATATCAGAATCATCATCATATAGATTGTTTAAGTATTGAATATCTTCCTTCAAGGACAACTTTTTACTTCGCATATTGCATACAAAATAATAAAAATAAATTTTAATGTGGGTAATTTGCAATTAACAGACACAAATATGCAACTAATTATTCAATGAAAACCTTAAAATATCCAAATTATACTTACAACACAATATTTTTAGAGAAAACATAAACAAAATATAAATTTTAATATTTATTGGCACCTGGTGTATTATTAATAGAAGTATAAATGTATACTTTGTTTGCTCTAAAGTCTGATGTCCTATTTATAGAACAAACATTAGATTCCCATTTGCAATGCAGTTTCTAGTTGTTTTTTCAGTTAAAAGTATTGAATTGGGGATGCAAAATCTAATTTATATTATGAAAATTTTTAAAGAAGCAGGGAATTACATAGAATAATATTTTGAGAACTAATAAAAGATGCATTTACCTTTTGGTTTCATATGGCTGGATGCTTCCATTATATTCTCTGTTGGGGACGTTCTGCCATCTATTGAGGAAAAATGATAGCGTCCTGCTAATCTTGCACGCATTATTAGTACGATACTAGGTTTTCAGTTTAAAGTTCATGAAAATAAGGAATATAGAGTTATATGAAGATGCGTTCCAGTATTTGGACGCCAGGGCCGAATGGGCTAAGTATACTGAAAAAATTTGTCCTTTCGAATTAAAATATTCACATCGGAAATTTATTCCGTGTAATATTTGTCTTGGGTAACTTTTGAAACCAATAAGGGGTTAAGTAACATATAAATACTGTTGAACAAAATTTCCGGTGTTTGTGGAAACTGAGAGAACTCTCTGGCAGACCTAATATTTAGAAGGAAATCATCTGAGGCAATAATTTAAAAACTCTGAACATGCGTGTTTCTTATAACAGGGTTCATACGGGCCTCATTTTTTCCCTGAGTCTCACACCAGTATTCTGAAGCGATAAAATTCAGCTTAATCCTATAGACTTATTTTATAACGAAAATCATTCTACAAAATTACTAGTATAAGACTCAGGGGGAAAATAAGGCCCGTACGAACCCTGTAATATTAGTTGCATTTACATTAGTAATATTTATAATAAACAGAGCTCGAGAGGAATTATGACAATATCTCCTTTTTATCTTTTTCACAGCGTTTCATAAAGGGAATATTATTCTATAACCTGTAAAAAAGTAAAAAAAAAAAAAAAAAAAAAAAAGAAATTTACTTTTTTTAAATAAAATTCTATAAATATTAGCATCTGCAAATTACTATATTAAAGGAAAAGGTAGATTGTATTAAAAAAAAAAAAAGAAAAAAGAAAGAAAGAAAGAAAGCTAAATTTCAATAATAATACAAAAACAATTACACGAATGAATCATTTTAACAAAAGGCGTATAAATATTTATTTTGAAATGCAAGGAAGAAGACCAACAGATTTAAAGAAAAAATAATTTAATTAATTAGAAAAAAAAATAATAATGAATGCATTCTGTATCAGTTTTCTCTCAGAAGCCGCTATTTTGAATACCACTTTTATTTAAAGCAATTTTTGTATTAATCTTTCAAAGAAATTTTGTACAACGAATTAATGCAGATTACTACATAAAAAAATAATAAATAATAAATGAATAAATAAAAATAAACAAATGAAATGTTCAAAATAGTGACAACTGAAAACCCTGCTATACGCTGTTCTCTTTTGAGAAAAAATGTGATATGCAAATAAATGATTAACTTAACTGTTAAAACTAAATATAATGATTTTTAATTTTTAAATTTTATTTTAAATGTAAACTTCATAAAGTATCTACAAATGTAAATAAAATCCTATTAAACAAAGATTGCTTTGTAGCCTGTCTTTTACATCATTTTCAAAAAGTTTATAAGCGGTATTTATTATCAGCATTTAAAGCATAGTAATGTATTGTACTGAAATATATTACAACGTATTAAAACAGTTTTCAAATAACCTTTATAATATTTTGTTATATTAACAGTTAAAACAAAATTTGAACTAAAGATCATTAAACGCAATGTGCGATGAATAAATTTGAATATATATATATATATAAAAAGGGAAAATATTTTTGAGAATAATATAAGTTTAAATATATTTTACAGTGTCTTGTTTTTATCAATGGCATGGATTCTTTATGGTAAACAGCGCACGAAAGGGAGCATGACAGCTTTCTCTTTATTTATTTATTTATTTATTTTTTTTTATGGTGTTTCATAAAAGAATACACTTTTAGAACCTGTCATAAAGTAATAATAAATAAATAAGTTTACTTTTCGCACACTTGAGGTTCTGGTTTTTTAGAGTAAATTTCTATGAACATTCTAGTTTTTATATTCTAGCTTCTACAAGCTAGTATATAAAAACATAAAATCGATTGTATTTCATATAACGCAAGGTATTTCAGTAAATACAGCTTTGTAAAGTAAATGAACCATTTAAAATAATAACAATAATAATAATAAATATTTATTTCTAAAAATAAAAAATATAATTTTTAAACAAAAAAAAAGGAAATACAATAATTATAGGAAATAAAATGAAAAGTGTATGCAATACTGGTATAAGAGCGACTGGTAGCTATAAGAGCATTTTTTGTTTTTCCGCTGCAAAAAATGTAATTTTTAAAATTCTAAACATTTTTAAAAACATACACAGGCTTCACAACATTCTTAAAATTTTCCCTCGTTTTATTATATTCAAACCACTGAGGTTACTAAGAATGTTTTGTTAAAAATTTTAATTCTAAAACTGTGAAAGCGTCGTATGAAAAAGAATTTGTTTAGCACAGTCGTGACAATTTAATAAGGTTAGCGTAAAATCTTAGGAACGTTGAGAGACTTGCATGCAAATATTTAAATATTTCTCTGTTAATGGATACAAAATGTTAGCGATAGTTTAATTATTAAAAGAGAAAGAAAGGTAATTTATAATATGAAATGTTGTCCCACTAGAGCATGGATCTAGAGTCTAAAGGAACATATAATTTAAACAATTTTATATTGAAATTAAGTGCACATTCATTGCTGCCAATATAAATATTCTATTTAAAAGATACAGTTGTAGCTTATAATAGGGTTCCCCTTCCTCTGATGTGTTGTGCAGAGTTATACTACTTTTAGAGTTTTTTTTTTTTTTTTTCAGGGTGAAATTTTCGGACCCGTTTCTTCATCTTCTTAATCAAATATGTATGTACTTGACAATTTTTAATGTCTGTTTTTCCAGGAATATTCATGATAATTCTGCATTTTTTTTGCTTTCTACTAAATGTTGATATATTATTTAATATGGTTATAGTGTTTCAGATGTAATTGGTTTTAACAAAAATGTAGAATCCTTGATCTCTTCTGATTCAAATTTCTTAAAGGAGGGGTTAACGATGATGTTGAAGACACTTTTACAGGGGTCGCTTTTTCCGCCTTTTTATTTTAGGGCTGGTTCGAGGATGAGAAATTTTCCTCTTTTTTTACCACGACAATTTTTATGGAAAAATCTCTACCCTGTTTAATCAAGATAACTTTCTATGAAAATACCATAAAAATGTCTCTATGAAAACACTGGTGACAAAAAAGTCTGAAAATTTTCATCCCTGAAAGTGCCCTTAAAATTAGCGGATAATGCGACCCCTGCTATTATTACAAATTCAGGATATGAAGAATCTGTTACAAATAGAGGCATCATCTCATCACCAAATGTATTGCGATTTAATGAATAAATTTTTGTAGTAGGAAACACAGAAATTATATTCTTAGGTTTGAAAGCCACTTTCACTATTATACTTCAAAGTGGGTACTTCAAACTGAACGGTATTCGAATGGGACATGTTCCATTATCTTATGTCCCATTTATTCTCATATCATTTTCAATTGCATTTAAGCTTAATCTAAATTAACTATTTATGATTGAATCAAAATATTTATAGCAAATGAATAATGATGAATGAAAGCTTTATAATCGCATGCAAGTCTACAAAAATAGACTTAAGTGCTAATTTAAACCAATTTTTATTAAGTAGAAAAAAAATCTCCCCTCTAACCAAAGAATTGCCTTGCTGCTTGTTTGCAACAAGCTAATCAAAAAACTGTGTCAATGCATCTCCTTTTGTATTGGTGGTGGTGCCATTAATTGACAAAACTCTAAACATTTAATTCATTTATTTTATGAAATAATTCACTTGTCTTTTTAGACCCCAGTTCCCCTATGGCGTACTTTTTAGAGAATAAAAAATTATTGGTTGGTTGTAGGTTTTAAGGCCGATTAAGTACGCTAGGGTCCTAGGCCTATAGGTGGAATGCCTTCCGGGGGTCTTTCTAATGGGTCCTAGCCCGTATTTACGCGAGTTTCAGAAAAAACTACAGAAAACTCCGAACTGCTAGGTCGGTGAGCGCGGCCTGGGATCGAATCCGACCCTTCCCACCTACCAGCTTTGAGCACAAAATCGCTCTGCCGCTAGTGGGCATAAAAAACTGTAATAACTATAACATACATATATATATATATATATATATATTTAATATATTAACATAAATTTTAATTATAAAAAATACTGATGTTTCTACTTTAATATTTTCTTAACATATCACATTAAATTAATCTGTTAAACTTCATAAAATATCTGCAAAGCTAAATAAAATTCTTTTGATAACCATTATTTTATAAACAGACTCTTTTACGTATTTTCTCAAAAAATTAGCTAACGATGTTTAGTAAAAGCATTTGAAACATAAAAATATAATATATTGAAACACATTAAAACATAGTTTTCAATAAACCTTATAGATTTTAACAATAACAACAGTTGAAATATACTTTGAATTAAATGCAATATATGTTGAATACATTTTAGTTAAAAAAAAAAAAAAAAAAAAAAAAAAAAAAATCTGGAAAAATATTTTGAAAATACGACAACTCTTAAAATAAGTTACAGTGTTTTCTTGTTATCAATGGCACGAATCCTTTATTCTAAACAGACCTCCAGAAGGAACATGACAGTCTTTCATCCTTATCTCTTTCATAGCGTTTCATAAAAAGAGTACACTGCTATAACCTGTCAAAAAGTAATCCAAAAAATAAATTTACTTTCCACACTCTTCAGGTTCCTGTTTACTTATAGTAAATTTCTATAAATTTCAGCTTCTCTATAATAGTATATAAAATTATGAAGTAGATTGTATTTCATAAAACACAAGCAAGATTTCAGTAAAGAAAGCTTTAAAAATGAATGAATCATTTTGACAAAAGGCTAATAAATATTTATTTTAAAATGTCATAAAACAAGGCTAGTATTTTTAAAGGAAATAAAAAAGATTTTAAATATTAGAGGAGATAAAAAATAAAATAAAAAGTTTAAATAGATATTGTTACTCTACGGAAAAGGTACTGTCAGTTATAGCATGTGTAAAAAACTGTCATCAATCAACGTTAAAACTCGTCGCAGAATAAATGTGCCATTAAATTGTACCGGTCGCAAGGCAATTTACTAAATTAACATAACTCCGGTAATACAAAATCAGAAACCTAATTAATTTTCAAACATATCTACAGTCGGTAACAAAAGTCTCCGAACACTAGCAAAAATTCCTTTATGAAAAAAGTGCACATACAGTTTTGTTAAATAAATCCTTGTCGAATCCTGTTCGTAGTCAATCTAAGAACAGAATTCGACAAGGATTTATTTATCAAAACTGTATTAAGCGTACCTTTTTAACCCAGGAATTTTTGCTAGTGTTCGGAGACTTTGGTTACCGACTGTACGATTAAAAAAGAATAGCATGGAATATACTTTGCCACAAGGAATTATGGGCTCCATTAGCGGCGACACTTTTAGTTATTAAAAGAATTTCTAAAACATTCTGGTGGGAATTGCGGAAGTTTATCCTTGCAACAGCTAGAAGGTACTTCTGGAACGTACTACCAGTGATTAACAGAAATGTCAACGCTTATTTTATATTTGTTTCGGTCTCAGCCATACGAATGACAAGACTTCCTACCACTTCTACCATGCAGAAATCTTACGCATCTTTTTACACAGCGTTCTTTGTGATTCAATAGGATAGTGATTGTTGTTAAAGAATATACTGGTGAAAGGGGAAATATTTCTATGTCCGACCGACGCTACGTTTATAGACATGCATAGATGCCGACAATCTAATTTATTCCGGAGTATTTTGAACCCCGTCTTTATTTCATACCACTTATACTTTAAGATTAAATTTTTCTTATTTTATCGAAGTTATATATTGGAGAAATTTTTCTATAAATAAAGTGGTGTATAATAGAGGCGGGGCTAAAATTATTCCGGAATAAATTAAAATATTGGCATCTATGGAAGGGGTCGTACTCTCCGCCCTTTTTTCAGGACACACTCATGAATGAAATTTTTTTCAAATTTATTGCTACCACTCTTTTTATGAAATAATATCTACCCTGTATAATCATGACATTTTACAATAAATATACCAGAAGTATTTCTGCATTAAATTTGTGGTGGCAAAAAAGAAGAAATTTCTTATTTCTGAGAGTGTCCTGAAAAAAGGAAGGAGAGTACGACCCCTGCTATGAACATCCCAACAAGTTATTCTGGAGTAGTGTTAGGCCACGCCCTTTCTTTCCCATCTCTTTATTTTTAGTAGTTCTTTCTCTAATATGTAATTATGATTAGAAAGGAGAAAAATGTCCTTAAAGAACAGTGGTGTAAAAAAAAGATGGGTATAAAAAAGGCTCAAAAAATAAATTAATTAATTAAATAATAAATAAATAAAATAAAATAAAATAAATAAATAAATAAATAAAATAAAATAAAATAAAATAAAATAAAATAAATAAATAAATAAAATGTTGGCATGTCTGCATGGATTTATGTGGAGTTACCCATATACATCAATTGGTAACTCCATTTTCAACTGCTACTATATTATAAACTAGCTACTATACTATATTCATAGCTGACAACATTTATAATTTATTTCGTAGCATTGTTAGTGCCCAACTATTTTTTTACAGTCCATGTTTTGTAGAATAGTTTTGACCGATATACAACCATGATTAACGAAGAAGAAAATTATTATTCCAAAAAACTGGTGTGAAAAAAGGCGAACTCTAACAATACTATAGTATAAATTAGAAAGGTTGAAAGCTATGCTATATTATGGTATATGCTTTCTCTATGAATAAATAAATATCTGATTTTAATAATTGTAATATATATGAAATATTTATGAGATCTGTAAGATTTTTTTTTTTTTTTTTTTTTTTTTTTTACTGAATGTAGTTAGTATATTTATCAGTCATGCCAAAATTTTAATTCATTCCGTAGTATTGTTAATACAGACCTCTTTTTCCCGTAACTTTTCTTGAAAAGTATTTTTCATAAATTTAAACGTGATTACAAATCAGAGAAAAACTTATTAAAAGCAGGGGTCGTAGTCGCGGCATTTTCTTTCAAGATACCTTCAAGAATGAAAAATTTTCATCGCTTTTGCTACCACTTTTTTTGGAGAAATATTTATTGTATTTTTTAAATAATGTGTCGTGATTAAACGGCATAGAAGTTATTGTATAAAAATAATGGATGCAGAAAAGTCATACATTTTTCATTTCTCAAAGAGTCCTGGGAAAAAAAAAAAAAAAAAAAAAAAAAAAAGGCAGTTACTGTGACCCCAGTAAAAGTAAAGTATGCAGGGATCGTACTCTCCGCCCTTTTTTCAGGACACTCTCTGATGAAAAAAATTTTTGCCTTCATAATAAAGGTATAATAAAGAATAAAGTATAGTAAGTTATTAAGGTAATTATAAATAAGGCATAATAAAGAATAATAAAAATATTTTAATAAAAATTAAATATAACAAATGTAATTTCCAATTTTAGTAGCGACCCCCTTTCTACATATATTCATGTTTTAGAATTTTTCCACTCTGTACACCCTCAGAAGATATTTAACAGTTAAATTAATCATTTACCTCTTTCGTTATCAAATTTATAGCCATAAAATTGCCGAACAGTGATAAAAATAGGATGTCGTCAAAAAAAAAAAAAAAAAAAAAAAAAAAAAGTGGGTGTTGGGACAAAATGCGCGTCATATTCGGATTCAGGAAGTCATTTTATATATGAATTTACATGAATGGTATTGGGGCCAATTTTCGTGCAGAGCAGTGTAATAAAAAAATATAAATATAAATATAAATAAATAATAAATAATAAAATTTATTATCTCAGGATTTAATTAAATTATTTTAAATTAAAAAAAAAATATTTTTTTTTCTCAAAAAGTAAATCTATAAATATAAACAACAATAAAATAAACTGTTAAAAAAAAGGAAAAAAATCTTGATTTGAATTAAATAGTTTATCTTTTTTCACGCCAGATGGCGCAAGTTCACATCTAATGCACAGAAATTTGAAAGAAAACAAAATATAATTGAAAGATGTAATTAAAATTCCATTTTTTGAAAGTTTTAAAGATTTAAGAATTATTAAAATAAAAATACATTAAAACAGTGATTTCAATTATGAATGAAATTGCTCATTTGTAGAACCTTTATCAATTAATCAGGATTGGTCTCAATATTAATTTTTCTTATTAGAAAAGTTCTTTTGGCAACCTGTTATATGCTACTCTCTGAGTTTGGTGTCCGAATGACATGTGGATAAATGTTATTTTTCTATTTTGATTCATTGTTGGGTTGTGTTAATGATTTGTTCAAATTTAATTCATTCCTTTTTAAATTTGGGTTTTGTCACAAGATAAGAGCATGAAATGTATTTTTAGTTTGAGTTAGCTATACAGTTTTCCGAAATTTTGCGATCTCTCTGATCTTAGAAGGACATGCTCCTTCTAAGAGCATGTTTTTCTAAGTGACTATAACGAGACACTTAGCTATAACGAGTCTATTACGAGTGAATCCTTCCTTTTTTGAGCCTTTTCAATTATAATAGAGCTTGCGCCGGTGACGTCACGGCCCGCCCATTTAAGCACTGGCTGGCAAAACAAGGTTGTTTTCTATGTTTCGTATATTGATGTCTTGAGGGTTTTATTTACATTTGGATAGAAATTAGAGAACTAAAAAGAGAAAATTGTAGATCTATTATTTATTGTACACTTTTTGGAAGATATTTTCAGACTAGTAAAAAAACATTTTTTAAATAACGTTGCTTTATACAGTTCAATAATTGGAAAATTAATTCTCCGTAAAAATACTTTTTAAGATTATTTTTCTCAAATTAAAAAAAGTAATAATAATAAATTACAATATTTTAGATTTACTATTTGTAATTAATCATCTAAAAAAATTTAAAAATATTCAATTTGATTGTGTGTAACATATATACATAAACGAAGCTTTATTATATTACGATAAAATTCTGTATATTTTAAGAAAGATAAAAATTAATAAATTCCATCTAAATTTAGTTATATATTATTATTAATAATAATAAAGATAAGTATTAGTTATATAATAGGATTAATTATGCATTTAAGTTAACAGTTTGCACTCTTAATGGATGTAAAACTTTTTTTGCTGACATTATATAAGAGTAGTAGTTTCTTAATAAATAATTAAATTATTATTATTATTACTTATGCAAACATATTTTTTTCTATAAAAAGAAAAGATTAAAAAAAGAAAACGAAAAGGTAAAAATTAATAAATAATATTAATAATATGCAGATTGTTAAATATGGATAAAAAAAAAATCACTTTAACACACGTAAAGTTAGAAAAAAAAAATTGTTTATACAAAAGTGAAATCTAAAAGATTAAGATTTTTTTTTTTTTTTTTAACATACAACAACGCTAAGCTTTTCGCAATCGCAGACTAGCATCATCAGGTAAAATTAAACTTACGTGTGTTAATGTTCTTTTTATTTATTTATTTTATTCAACTTTAAAGCATAAATTATATTTCCATTTTATGAAACAAATTCTTCCAATATCCTTCTTTTAAATTATATGGATCCGGCAGGTAAAAATTTTATCCATTAGGTAAATACAACTTACGATTTTTCTTTATAAAGCTTTTTTAATGTTGAATGCAAGCCTTCAACATATTTTGAAAGCCAGAATCTTTTCTTGCATGTACATCATCGCAGACCGCCATGTTAGAAAACGAGTTGTTTTGCCAGCCAGCAAAGCAAGTTGTAGTGTTTGTTTGTAAACATGCGCAAGCTCTATTCTCATTTCCAGTTAACTGTTTTTCATATTTTTATAAAATTCTTTGTTTCCATTTGAAAACTTTATTGAATATCGCATGTTAAAAATCGCACCTTGTTGGCCTTACTGTTATAGTCCTAATTGCAAACATTAGCGTAAGTAATTTAAAATGAATTTATCTATTAATAGATATACTGTAAATGATAATCATAGAAAAAATGAGTGCTAACATTTAAATGGAATAAAAAAACAAACAAACAAACATTTATTTGAGGTGTTGTTGGTATTAATCATGTATCTATTAATTGCTAAATTTTATAATGTTATTTAATTCTTCTTTATATATATATGAGATTTTTTTTTTAACATGTTTAGTTTGTGATATGATTTTAACATGAGCACCTTCAAATTTTGGACATTTATACTCATTTAAAAAATAAGTAAAATATACAACCAATCCCCCCCCCCCCCTACCATTCAAACAGAAAATCAAATAAGACATTAACGCTGAAAAATAAATCAAAGTCTGTGTGCGTTTTAATATAATATCGACACCCCAATCCAAAATTTCGTTTAATTTTCTAAAAGTACTCACAATTCCTCATCGAATGATACCTATTGCATTTTTCTGCATAGATTAGCAACGAAGTAACGTCGTACGTTGCGTTTTATTTTTCGAATGTATTACATATTTTCGAAAAATAATACAAGGACTTCTATATAAAAATTGGTATTCAAAATAGTGACAGTTAAAAATCTTTATGTTGAAGACATCGCAAAACACGTAAATTTATTAAAAATCGGACGCCAAAATTTTACGAATGCAATTCTTTCTTCTCGTATACAGAATAAGAAAGTAATAACCTAAAAACGAGATATATTTAATAAAAATAAATAAATAAATAAAATAAAATAATAAAATAAAATAATAAAATAAAATAAAATAAAAATGCATAATAAAAAATTTGGGACCAAATTAACAAACGTAGATTCATTTTACAACTCTTTGGATATTAAGATGACTAGTATTTGTTAAAATGAGGACGGATTGAACAAAATGACAACAATAATAATAATAATAATAATAATAATAATATTAATAATAATAATTGTGCTATTTCTCAAAAAAAAAAGGGGGGGGGGGGAGGTGACTAATGTGCAAGTTGTACCTGACGGAACTAAGTGAAAGTTGTACCTCAAGGGACTAATGTGAAAGTTGTACCTCACGGGACTAATGTGCAAGTTGCACCGAACGAACAACCTATTTTTTTCAACGAAAATGCCTACTAACCCTGGATGATACGTCTAATATATCGTATCATATTATATATCGTATTTATCGTAATATAACTCAATACTTATTTCGCTTCCTTCTTCGACTCGTTTTAATACGCATTTTTTATATGCATGAGCAGCCCCCGAAAAACAAAAGCACTAAATCGTTAAATTCATTTTCTTTACTTATTTTTATTTCATATTATTTCACGCGCACTTTTATTTCCTAATTCAAAATTATTAAAAAAAACTTTTTCGATATCGCTTGTAACGATACTGATTATTATTAATTTTATTTTCTTTTTCTTTCAATAATAATAATAATTAAAAAAAAAAAAAAAAAAAAAAAAAAAAAAAGATTTTGATGAAATTCTGGCAAAAGCAGAATTTAGTTTAGGACGGAGGACTATTAGTTTTTTTTTTTTTTTCCTTCTTTTTTCAAATTATAACATCGCTTTCAAATTATTCAATTATATTTTCGATAAATTTTAGATTTCGACAAATGTCCAACTATCGAAATCGACAACGCAAAAATCCCAGATTGAGACTAGTAGGCCCTCAGTCCTAAAAAAAAGTATTTTACAAGTGATAATTTCTATAACATGTATAGGTGCAAACCTGTACGTTTTATTAACAAAACTATTTCTTTGAAAAAAAAAAAAATAATAATAATAACTATGTTTATAGAAGACAACTCCTAAGACAGTTGTTCAAAGTTTCCGCTAAAAAAAAAAGTTGGTAACGATAGTTTTATCAGATTTTTCAATTCCGGAACATTACGTTATACTTGCCAATCTAACCCGGAAGATTGTTGGTTCCCGCCCCTTTTTGTACACCACTTAGTTTTTAGAATAATTCTCTTCAAATATATTTACGATTAAATAAGACACAAAATACCCTAAAAAAGACTGGTGTGAAAAAGTAGTCTGTAAAAGGCGAGACTAACAACCTTTATTGTTAGGTTGGCAAGTATGCACTTGATAAATAAAAAGTTTTAATTAAAACAAATACTGTTACACGTGTCGCATTTTCGCATTTTATTTTAAGGCTCTTTCTGGGATGAAAAATTTCCGACTTTTTTGCTGCCACTGTTTTTATAAAGAAGTTTTTATTGTATTTTTATAGTTATGTGTCGTGATAAAAATAGGATACAGGTTTTATGATTGTTCTTAATTTAGAAAAAAACATCTATTAAAAATTTTTAAATTTAAAGTAATACTTGGTATAAATTCTTAACATAACATTGTTGACGTTTTATTTTGGTAGAATTCAAATACTTGCTTAGCACTGTTTATTTGCAGCCCTATAATGTAATTTTATTGTAGTTTTAATTACACACGTTCAGTACAAATGCAGTGAAAACTGTTACAATTTTTTATTTTTAAAATAATTTTTTTGCGATGGGAAAAAATTTTCAGCATGCAGTAATTAGTATAAATTATTAATGCTTATGAAATAATGTAAGCTAAAAACATATAGGGGAGACCGGGACAAAGTGGACCACTTTTACACTTTTAATTTTTTTTTTTTTCACCAAAAACAAAAAAGCAAGGTACTTGAAAAAGTTAGCAAACATTCTTTAAACCTTTCTTGACAAATCCTATTATTTTTATGACACTACTTCTAATACATTACGAATAAAAAAATAAATTGTGTGCACTCACAAGGTGGACCAAATTCTTTTGTTCATGTTCAATTAATATAAATTACTCATTTTTTTCTAAAATTAGTTTCTCGTGCAATTCTAGTCTAAATAACATAATTCGAACATTTTCATGAAATAAAATTACCAAAATTTAAAGAAAATCAAAATAAATAAGAAATCAAATTAGAGGAAAATTCCTATATCAAATTTCCTTTGTCTTTTACCTGCCATCACAAGAAACAATAAGATATATTTTTAATTTGTTTAATGTTATATATTTATAAAAATTATGAAATATGTAATTAAACATTATATTACTATTCAAACATTTTTATTAGTTATTTTCAGATATTAATACTTTACATTATATTTGTGAGATAAGTTTAACTAAAAATATTCTACTTTTATCTTTTACATGTTATTTCTGAAAACAACAACAATAAATTTATGTAATCTATTATTTATTTTTTAATATTAAAAATTTCAAATAGTTATTAAATTTAGGTATTCATAATTATTATACTACTATTCAACTACTTTCCTTTTTCAGAAATTTATTTTATTATAACATTAAGATTATTATTTTTATTAATTTTTTTGAGTCACATTATATTTGCATATGTAAATTTAACTAAAATAAATAAGGTATTAAATATAATTTGGACTTTTAAGCACACTGGAAGGCGGTCCACTGTGCCCCATGTCCAGACAAAACAAATAATGATATTAAAATTATATATACTCTATAAATATGCTAATAATTTTTATGAATTTAAAAACAACAATATCTTATCTTTTCTTAACAACTATCCAATACTTGTAGTCAATAGTTTAGTCCTGATAAAATTGAAAAAACTTCAAACTTAAAATATTACTTTGAGCAGCTCAAAATATAAAAAATGTATAAAATGCCTACCTTAGCATTTACCATGTGTTTTTTTTTTTTTTTTTGGATGTATACAAGTAGTACCATGCTGTCATCTATAAGTCTCAATATAAACTAAAAGAGATAAATATTAAGAGATTTAAATAGGGGTGGTCCACTGTGCCCCAGTCTTCACTATACACGACAGTTCATGATTAAAAATAATTTTTGTTATATGAGTTTTGATGGGTCATGATTTTTTCAAAAATATGAATAATTCAATAATAATAATAATAATAATATTACAAATATAACTTTTTAAAGAATTATTTTTAAAGTATTAATTTTTAATTAAAGGTAGCCTAATATAAATAAATATATCTATATTTCATATATATATATATATTTAACAAAATACGTTTTTATGAGTTGTATATTTTAAATTAATTGGCTTTAATATGATATATTTTTTAACCTATCGAGTTAATATTATTTTGGATGCATATAAGTAATTAAAAAAGAAATCTAAAAAAATTAAAAAAAAAAAAAAAAAAAAAAAAAACATATAACAGATAACTACTAATTGGTACTTTAAGCAATTTCTCTTTTATTTAATTATACATTCCGCCCTTTAAAAATATTTAAATACTTATCATATCATGCTTTCATTTAAACGTGCTTAGGATTGATGAATATTAAGAATGTTTTATTTTTAAAAACCATTTTAGCACCTTCTTCTCATTTTCTAATGAATATTCTAAGTAGGTCATTAGAAAACTATCGATTAACTTAATAAGTCATTAGAGAGCACCGTATTTAAGTAGTGCATAACATTACTTTAAAGCTCGTAAAGGCAATATATCAATGTAGAGAGGTAACATATCCAGTAAACCGTTAAAGATGCAAGAGATTTAGATTATTGTTAACGTTGTTTCTCTTCTAAAATATGTAGAGCATTTGTAATAAAATATAAATTTTAAAGACTTAGACAAATTTTATTAAGGATATTATTTATTTATTTATTTTTTTTTTTTTTTTTACCGTTATAAATTTTATTAGGAAATTTATATTAATTATAATTTATCAAGGAAATATTTTGTTCATACTAAATTATTTTAAATACACGAATTTCCTCTTTCGTAATGTAAATCTGCATATAACATTCTTTGAATCGCAGTTATAATGTACTAGGTTTAATTAGAATTAACTTACAAAATTAGAATTAAATGTTTTGTATACACAGATGAAAGAGCTCCGTTTTTTCTAGCACCAGTATTTCTCTACAGAAACATTTATCATCATTTCTCAGTTACTATTATTGATTTTATAGGTCAGAAATTTTTGTAAAAATATACTGGTTGCAAAAAAAGCGGAACTCTTTTTTTATCCCCGGTATATTTTTAAGGAAAAAAAAAAAGCAATATAGAAGAGCAAAATTTACAAAAATGGTTTTAACCATCATCTTTTTTTGCGGCAACCTTAATAAAGTTGATTTATTTCCGGTTTACTGTTTGCAGCAAACACTTAGTGTGACAGTAAGTGACAGAAAAGGTAGTAAAGTTCTGTTCATACACACACACACAGTTCAAAGTAAGGCACGTACAATAACTAGAATTTAAAATAATTAAGAAAAATTTAAAATGTACACTGTAAAAAAAATTTATTAAAAATGTGAAAATTTTTATTACTTTACTAATTTTTTTTTTTTTTTTCTAAAACTTCAGAATTTTACTAAAATATTACACTTAAATCTATGAAAACAGTTTTTTTTTACTGTAACCAGATAAAATCTGTAACCAATGATACAGTTTTTTTCTGGTGGGAAGGATTTTTTTTTAATTTCTTTTGGACACGAAGAACTTGACATCATATCAAAGTAAGGTTGGGAAGTAATAGTAACAGCACAAATTGGGCTTTCAAGACTGCGAGGTAACATCGTCTCCTACTAAGCACCTGAAAATTTTATTTAATAAGAGATTTTATTTAATGCGAGTATACCTTACGAAAAAAATTGTTTATGTCCAGTCATAAAAAAAAAAAAAAAAAAAAAAAAAAAAAAAACGCTAGCGCTTGTTTACTTTTGCCTTAACCCCTTAACGCGCGGCGTCCTCGCTGCAAGGACGCAAAATTCAAGATACAGCTGCAAAAATTCATCCCGGAAAATTTTTAGCAAACATTTACGCTTATAACATATCCGAAAAGGCCAGTTTTTTTAACCTTAAATTTTAAAATTTCTTTTAGTTTAATTTAGTTCATGAATTCCGTTGGCAGTAAAATTTAAATGGTCTGAATTGTCTTGCGCCGCAAAGGGTTAATTTCTCATATAAATTAATATGCGGCTAGGTTCTGGGTTAGGTTCGAAATTATGGTATTTGGTATTGGTTTCAAATCTTGTGTAACTTGTGCAACAATAGCTTCAATATCTTTATTGAAAATATATTTCGAACAATTTAACTTCAAATCCCGTATTTGCGAATACTTTATAAAAAATCTGAGCATCAGTAATGTATGTGTCATGTGCGATAATTTGGTCTGCTTTTATTTTAAGCTGTCCTCCAACGACACTTTTGCCGTGACCTGTTTCAGTGAAGTTCCATGTGGCTTCTTTAAATCCTAGTTTTTTAGCAAAAAATTAGCAAGCATAAGTTACCATTATTTTTGTACTGTGTTGTTTTGCCATCGCTTTGAAAATGAAAGCTATTGATATGTGACCATGTCTTTTGTACCATATCTAAAATTGGCATAAGATGTACCCAAACGGTTTTAGAGTCATGACGGAGACTTTCTGATATTGTTCTGAATTGCATGGATTTTACATGAGAACGATTTCTATTTTTCCTGTTGTCTACATCAGCTTATATATCAGTTACATTATACCAGTGTGTTTTGTACCTTGTGGTTTTGAAGCGCCAGAGTGAGTGCTTTTTATTTCAGCATTGTACTTGCATTTATAGTTTTCTGAAAAGTCAATTACTGTAAAAGCTTCATTGTTTTTTAAAGAAGTCTTAAGTCTTTTTAACGCGCTAAACTGTTGCCATACGTTAAATTCATAAATAAGAAACTGGGTTATTTGTGTATTATCATGAGCAATCAGATCTTTTATGAAACGTTGCATCTTCTGCTTGACAATAATGTTTACGTTATAAAATTCTTTCAGTCAAATCTTTCTTTGTCTTTCTTTATCCATTTTTAGTATGTTATAGATACAAAACACTCTTATTGCTCTTTATACATCTTATTGTTCTTCTATGTTATTTAATTTTAAATTAACATTCTTCCCTTTGCATTGGCTACAGGTTACATACATGCAGTCTTTATTGTTTTCATCACAACACAGACTATTTGCTAAATTTAAAGTTTGAGTTTTACTGATTATTTTATATCTACACAAGCATCTAATATAAACTGCATGCTAACATGATTTGTGCCCAAACATGTATCTCGACCACTAACTTTGGCTTCACAAACCAAAATGGTTTTAAATTGCAAAATGAAGAACATGACAGTTTTATTCTTGTGCTTTGAATAATTTTTTATTGAAGTTCGTCTTCATATCACGAAGATAACATATCTGTCTTTTAGTCTTTTTTTTTTTTTTTTTTTGTGTGTGTGTGTTTTCTATCTTTTTTTTCAGGTGCAAGGCAAGAGCTGATATCTTCTGCAAGAAATGCCAATAGTGCCATCAGTTTCATTTTCTGATTGTCTGCATTTTTTCACTACTGCCCCCAATGCAAACCTTACCGTCACTTTCATCAGTAAAATGTAACAGGGACAGTAAAGAAGGGGCGTTAAGGAAAGTTATCATATATTGCAAGCTTTCAGTATGTTAGGTCTAACTACAAACACACTTAACATGGATTTTTTACACCTTTCACTTAAACTGAAATATACAACTTAAAAAGTTTCACCTCACCTACTAAAATTTTATAATAAAACTTGGGTACGGTAAAACCACCAATAAAGCCGCCCAGCTGGTGTTAC
Organism: Salticus scenicus; assembly: GCA_963930645.1. Taxonomy (NCBI): domain Eukaryota; kingdom Metazoa; phylum Arthropoda; class Arachnida; order Araneae; family Salticidae; genus Salticus; species Salticus scenicus. The sequence goes on along the minus strand of OZ005654.1, from coordinate 194,037,897 downwards.
TTTGTTGTTTTAGCTTTCTTTTCACACAACAGTAGTATAGGAAAAAATGGCTGCTGCTAACTGAAATTTAGGTATTTTTCAGTCTGTTTTTATCATTGAACAGGCACAGTGGCTCCGTCTAGTGTCTCTCTTCATCACTTTATCTTCTGGTAAGGATAACAAAATCTAGGGACAAAGTTTGTAAAAGAGTAATATATACAAAAAATGTCTAAAGTCTGAATATTATTAAGTATTTTTGTTAAAAAAGAATGTCAGTTCAATTACAAATTTAACCCTTTGCGGCGCAAGACAATTCAGACCATTTAAATTTTACTGCCAACGGAATTCATGAACTAAATTAAACTAAAAGAAATTTTAAAATTTAAGGTTAAAAAAAACTGGCCTTTTCGGATATGTTATAAGCGTAAATTTTTGCTAAAAATTTTCCGGGATGAATTTTTGCAGCTGTATCTTGAATTTTGCGTCCTTGCAGCGAGGACGCCGCGCGTTAAGGGGTTAAATGGATGTAATTTTTCTCAAATAAATTTATCAGTTTGAGCTCTAAACTGAAAAATTGACAGTAGGGACAAGGGACAGTAAGGAATTTTTAGCAACAATTTTTATTATAATTTTTTAAATTAATTTATTTAATAAATACTGTTGTATAATTCCATAATGATTAGATTTTCAGTTTAAGGGAGACAAAAGAAAAATAGAAATAAGAATTATTTCAAAAGTTATGCTTCAGGGACTTAAGAGTCGAAGGATAAAGGTCCATAAGAAGTTTTTTTGTCCCTGAGAAATTTCAAGTTCGTATTTTATTATATTAATGGTTAGACCACTATAAACGAAAAATGATTCGAATTGACTCCAAAATTTACATATAACTACTATGATAAATGGCATAAGAGTGTCAATGTGTATAGGCCCCTCACTGTCTTTGTTGGCGTAATGTTAGATGTAAGTTCCGCCTCTAGGCATTATTGTTGAAAGTATATACATCTAGAAAATGATGTTCTGTATTTATGTTTGTTTTATAAATGAATATAGGTTATAACTATGCAATTTCTAATCAAATATTTGTAACATTATACATTAATCGTAGAAAGACGAATATTGGTTATATTCTTACGAAATATTGTAGCATAGAGATTGCAAAAGAAGCGTCGTAAGCAGCGTTACAGGTTTTCAGATGTCGTAGATTCATCGGGAAGTGTCGTGTTCAATCTCTGGTCGTGCCCGTCGACCTAGCTGTTCAGAGTTTTAAATGGTTTTGACCGAAACTCGCGTAAATACGGATTAGGACCCTTTAGAATGATTCCCACGTAGGGTTTTTCCAATATAGGCCTAGGAACTTAGAGTAGTCAATCGGATTTAACCCGACAACCAACCAACCAACGCAATCCGATTTTCCTCATTGGAAGTGATAATAGTTCAAGATATATATAAAAAAAAAAAAAAAGACTTAAGTAATTTTTAAAGAATATTTAGTGTAACAAAAGTGAAATTTAAGTAGAATTTGATTAGAGAGGTTCTATTTGATTATTAACATCTCTTTCAAACTAGCGAGAAGTAGTAGTGTACGCAATGTTTTCACTGTAATCAATGTTATGTTTTTCTTTCAAATTTAACTTTTTTTTTTTTTTTTTTTTTTTTTTTTACATGAGCGCAGTCGGGCAACACCTTTAACTTTATTTATAGTTTGTCATATTGTACTTTATAATATATATCAATAAGAAAGTGCTACTCTTCTGCTCTAATATAAAAAAGTAGATCAAGTCTCTAAAAATGGGAGAATTTTGGCCAAAAATGCAAAATTGTGAATCTTTGGATCCCTAAAGAACAAATAATAACTGGAGTAATATAAATAATATTGACTGAAACCTAAAGTATACATATTCTAAAATAATTAAATGCAAAATATTTACACTTGTGATTAGTCTGATATTTTTTTGAATTTCAAGGCCGAAAAATCCTCTTATAGACCTCATCTTTTATGGTAGAATTGCTCATATATACCAATAATACCATTGTCCATATATACCATAAATACAAATAGCATTTATCGCATTGCTTGCTGAATACGAAATTTAAGTGATTTAATCAAAATATATAAAATCATTTTGTTTTATACTGTAAAGTTTTAAATAAAGGTGTAAAGGCAGGGCTTACTTTACAAAATTGGAATAAATCCGATTTGAATATGTTGAGTCTTTCTTTTTAAATATTAAATTACTTTCCCTTGTTTTTCACCGTTAAATTTTTGTTTATCTTGTTGTCCACTTTTTTGTATTTGGCTAATGTAAGATTCGTATATGTACACATCAAGTTAAATGTAATGATTTAGAAAATGTGGTAAGGCGGAGCTTATTATTTGAAACAGAAACATGTATTTATTAACACATTCCCGACAGCATGTTTCGGTATTTTTGACCGCAAGCACCGTCTGTGGGAGTTATTCTTTTATGTTACATTATTTTAAATCATTTTTTTCTGTTTTCATATTTATAATAAAAATAGATACATTACAATTACAATCAATCTAATCAAAGTATTTGTATTCGTAGTGCATTGATAATACAAATGTGAATATTGGGTATATTGTTAAGAAATATTAAACCTATGTAATCTAAAGAAACGCCCACTGGCGGAGTTACAGATTTTTAAATGACGTGAATTCACATCAGCGGTCGCAAAAGTGTTAATAGATTAGCAGTATTTTATTTATTTAATATTTAATAACATATATATATATATATATATACACACAGAAAAATGAAAAATCGAAACTTGTCAAGAGACATGCCATCTTTGTGACACTAAACGTTTGTCAAGTACATTGACAAATTTGCACAAAATTACGCAAAATTTTAAACAATCAAAACACTACCTGACAATCCCATTTAGTCATGAGACACAAAAGTCGCTTTACTTTACCATGCATCTTTAATGTGTTTCGTCTGATGATCCGTTTTGCCTCTAAAACTTGTCAGATGACTAATTTCCCAGGTACAGTTTTCATTTTCCTCAAATTTGACCGGTTAGTCAGATGAGAGAATAAAAAAAAAATGTTCCCGTTTTGTCAATTGACTAAGAAAAATTTGTTTGGCTAGTCCAAAAGCTAACATTGTTCTTCTTCTTCTTCTTCTTTTTTATTTGTTATTTATTTTTTGTCTCCTATTGACAACTTGTGTTAGTCAACCAAAACCGAAAAATAAACAAAAAACTAATCGCATTTGGCGGGATACTGCAATTGCCGTTAGAGTCATTTTCATTTTAGAAAGAGAACGAGAGATTTTTTAGTAATCAGAATCAGCGAATCGAGTTTACAGCCAAAAGTAAGTGCTAAATACTTTATTTTATTGTAAGCTTTGTAAGAATAGTAAATAGTAAATTTGTAGAATTCTAAAGCTTCCGCAATCTTCTAACAATATGAATCGTAATTAGAATTTGTTCTAATTTATAAAGTTGTTTAAAATGTATAAAATTTAAAATACGTTATTATAAATCTAGTTTTACGTATCGTTGTATTATAAAAGTAAGTATATTTAATTTGTCTAAGCTATAGTTGTTTACATACACTTTTAACATTAAGCTCATATTAATATTTTTATACACAGAATAGTAATGATTTATTTTTCCCTAAAGATGGTTCAGAAGGTATTTGGATTTCCAAAGGACGTCAATTTAAGAAAGATATAGAAAAATGCTATCCATGGGGATTTTGAAAGAAATCCGAATTTTAAGGTATGTTTTTTGAATTATCGTTTGCAACATTATATCTATCTTAGAACAATAAAAAATAATATTAATACTTTTTTTTATATTTAAACTTTTTAATGAGATAAATTAAAAAAATTTAAAGGTTTCTCGTTTATCTGTTATTATTATTATTATTATTATTATTTTAATTCCTGTTCTAAATAAATATTTTTTTTAATTTAAATAAGTTTGGCAAATGGTTGATAATAGTGTGTAATAAAAAAATGACATTTTTATTATTAAATGTTTGACACCAATTTTTTTCAAAACAACTTTTAGCAAAAATAATATGAATTTAATATTGCATACTATATTCCGTTCTCAATTTAAAGTCAAATTGTTCTTATATACAATATTAATTATTAGCGATAAATAATAAATATCTTGGTAAATAAATAAATAAATATATATATATTCAACTTCATGTTATTTGTTTCATTTAAATGATTGATGATTGTTGTAAAAGGTTGATATTTTTAGTTATTAAAATTTTGATATCATATATATATATATATATATATTTTTTTTTCAAAACAAATTTAATCAAAAATAATATGAGTTTAAATTATTAGATACTGTATTCTCGATTCAAAATCAAATTGTTCATGCGCAGCATATTAAGTATTCGTGATAAACAAAAGATATCTTGTTAAAAATATGTATTTAATTTCATGTTATTTGTTTCATTCTTAACACATTTAAATTTAAAAACTATTTGGTATGTCAATTTAAACAACATTTTTTTCTTTTAACTATGCTCTATAAATTAAGTAATTCTTGCAAACATTTAGTTGTATACTCTATTTCCACAATAACTTAAAATTAATTTTGATTTTCTTCTACATATATAAGAATGAAGTACTGGATTTTTCAAAATTTTCTTTTTCTGGCTTTTGGTGCATTTACAAATTTGGGATTTCCTTAAACTCGATTAAACCATTTTTAGAAGATGTCTGTCTGTGTTTAATCAAAATTTTATGTTTTGGGTACTGTATCTCACAAAATAATGAACATAATTGTACAAAAGTTTATATTTAGATGCACTTTCACATAAATTCGTGCTGAATAGCTTTTGGTACATATCAAGGGTTGCCAACTGCTCCGATTTTTGCGGAGTTTCTCCGAAAAAATTTAAAAACTCCGCAATTCCGTGAAGTAATGTTTATGCTCCGCAAATTCAGTCTTGACCACCTATTTAAATATTTTTTATACATAAAATTGAATAGTGGCAGACACTGAAAAAAATTTTTTTTTTCTTTCTTTCTTTCTTTTTATTTTTTCCTTGCACACATCTAGGCAGAAATCGTTGTCCAATCCTTATCAACTTTTGATTTTGCATTTCCAACAGTTGCCGCATAAAACATTATTCTTTGAATTTTATTTTTTATCTATGAAAGCGCTTCAACGTATCTTGAAAAATAAAATAAATAAAACTAACTTTTACAATTTAGCTGAAGAACCACACGCTTCATCCTACAATACTCATAAATAAATAGTAAATAAAAAAAAAAAAAAAAAAAAAAAAAAAAAAGAATGAAAGAAAGAAAACATTCTAGTGATCGAAATATTGCTGACTCAGAACAGGAACAAGTATTTGTTTACATTAGCTAAGAGTGTGTTTAATTAAAACCACAAGCTGAAAGGGGGGAAGAAAGAAACCAAATGCTATGATTATGTGCTGTTTTGATTTTCATTTAAACTGTATCAATGTTTCAGTTATCATTAAAAAATTGTTTATTTTAGTTATTTATCGATAAAAATAATGGATTCAAAGCTACTGAACTTTAAGGCCGATTGACAACGCTTTATTTAAGATTTATTTGAAATAATTATGCTTTTATTTTATCATTCACTTAAAGCATTAATGATTTATTATCATATCTTCATTTGTATCTGGGAAAAAAAAAATAAGTAAACAAATTATGACCAATAATCTGAAAAATTCTAAAGTTTACAAAACATATGGTCCCAAGCTATGCAGATTAGAGGGAGTTGACTTAGAGACGAGATCATTTACACATTTATATAATTTCGTTTTTAGATTTTTATGTGATAGTATAATCATTTTGACATTCATGAAAATTGTTGGAAATTAATTTTTTTTCCCTTTGTGTTTCTCTTTCTTTCTTTCTTTTTTTTAAATGTAACTGAATAATCTACTTTCATATATTGCCTTTATTTATGTATGGAAAATATGCCATTATGCAAAAAACAAATTACTTTTGGGTTTTAAGCTTATATTCAGGCTTAATCATTTCCCATTCTTATCTCTCTTCACTGTTTTGCTAAATATATTTGATTATCAATAAATATTTCTAAATTTCATATGATTATTGTTAATTTATTTTTGTGAGTAGTTTATTTCTTTTCTTTTCTTTTTTTTTTTTTAATGTATTTTTAAAATTGCTCCTCAAAGTAGCCAAAATGCTCCTCAAAATTTCTCTGAATACTCCTCAAACTGTTTTTGAAAAGTTGGCAACCCTGAAAAAATCATCTAAGAAGTGGCGCTACTATGCTGCAATTTCCCACAATTAAGGAAAGACTATATCTTAGCTTCTATTGTGTAGAACTTCACATAACTTAATGTTCAAATAGTCGATTGTGAAAGACTATGTTTATTCAACTTAGGTGTATATCGGTCATCAGGTAATGCCAGTATGTTGCAACTTTTCACATTTAAGAAAATGCTGTAACTGAGCTTCTGTGATATATAAATGCACTAAACTTGATATGTGCAACAGCCATTATGAACTATTATGCTGATTTAATTTGGACGCATATCGGCCGACAGGTGACGTTGGCATGGTGCAATTTTCTCTATTTATAGGAGAGCCATATCTCAGCTTCTATGATATGTATGTGCACCGAATTTGATATGTAAGGTGTATGTCATACATCTAAAAACTATGCCAAACTAGCTTTTTAAAAACTATGCCGAATCAATTTGGGTGTACATCAGATGACGTGCCGCGCTACTATTACTCTTTGTAAATTTCCAGATAGTTATAGTATCTCAGCATCTATTTGTTAAATTAGTTTGTAAAATCTTTATTTGTGAGAAGCTGTGTTAATTACTTTGTGCATTGTAACTGATATATGGTGCTATTATATTAAATAATAATAGAAGAAAATTTTGTAATGGCTACAGCATATACTAATTTTAGATATAGTGGGTTAAATATATGTTAGTAATTTGCAACTGGTAATTATGAATGATTTACTTATAAATTGTCAAATATAGTTCCCCCAGAAATTTTTTTAAATTCATTAATACGTAACATTTTTTCCCCACAATAGTATCAAGACACGGAAAAGGTATATAAAGTTTATCATTAATGGTATAAATGGCAAACATTTCCAATTTAACAATAAAACTTTTTTTAATAATTTACAACAAGTAATTTAAAATACTTTATTTAAGTGGGCATGAATATTATAATACTTACAACACTTTAAATTGACACCATAAAAATAAAATATCTCGCAACAATTGTTTCGGGTCGAAAGAGCACAAGACCCTTCGTCAGGCACCCAAAGTAGGCACGAGTGCAGCAGTCAAAGTGGTAATGCACGGCTTTGACTGCTGTACTCGTGCCTACTTTGATCGCCTGACGAAGGGTCGTGTGCTCTTTCGACCGGAAACCATTGTTGCAAATTTTTTTTTATTTTATGGTGTTTATTCAAAGTTTTGTAAGGATTATTTTGCAACGCCAGTTCTGTGGTACGAATAATTGATAAACCTTTTTTCATTTTCTTTCTGAAGCAACAGACAGACGACCATCAGCCTTTTCTCTCTCTCTCTCTCTCTCTCTGTGTGTGTGTGTGTTTTTTCTCTCTGTGTTTGTTTATCTTCGATAGCGCACATTCGATCTACGACTGCAATTCACAGCTATCGTACTGCTCACCTTTCAAAATACTTTTTACAATTATAAATCTAAATTGTAGGCATATTTATAACTCTGTAACTAATTTAAACATTATACACATGCTAGACATGTATCGGAGCTCCCTATTCGTATCCAGAAAAATAGATCCGTATTTGTATGGATCTGTTTTCTTTTCTTCAACGAAACTAATATGTATCTTTTGTAGAAATTGTATGAAAATTAGAAAAGTATTATAAATCTTTTTTGACTGTTATTAATATATAAATTAAATAAATACAGTATAACCTCGTATTTACATCCTGGAAATTGAAAAGATTTTGCAATTTACATTTTTTTTTTTTTTTACTTTTTTCTATATTCAATAGAAGAAAGTACTAGATTCATAAAAATTTTCGACTTCCGTTTTCCGATGAATTTGCACGTATTGAAAGTTCCAGAATACGATTTGACTATTTTTAGAAAATATTAGACATGCCTCTGTGTGTGTGAGAGAGACAAAAATTTTGTGGCGACTGCAACTCTGGAACTACTGCACGTAATTGCATATAAATTTATATGTAAATGCACCTTGACATAAATTAGTGCCTATCAACTTTTGGTGTCCATCCATCAAGAAATGGTACTGCTATACAGCGATTTCTAGAGACCATATAGTAGGAAACTATATTATACAGGGTCTCTAGCGATTTCAACAATTTAAGGGAATGCTATGTCTCATGAAATACTGCAGAGAATTGCATATAAATTTATATGCAGATGCACCTTGACATAACCTAGTCCTTATCAGCTTTTTATGTCAATTTCTCAAAAGATGGCGCTGCTATACAGTGATTTTCACAATTCAAGGGAAGGCTATATCTCAGGAACTACTACACATAAATTTATATGTGGATCTACCTCGAGATAAATTATTGTCCATTCACTTTTGGTATCAATAATTCAATAGGTGATGGTGCTATATAGCGATTTCCATAATTTAAGGAAAAGAGATATCTCAAGTTCTATTGCGTACAATAATAATAATAAATAATATGTGAAAAGACCATTCTCAGACATTATGCTAATTCAATTTGGATGCATATCGGCCAATAGTGGCGCTGCTGTACTGCAATTTTCCCCGAGAACGGAAAAGCTATATTTCAACTTCTATGGCGTATAGTACAAAATTTGATATGTGAGATAACCATTATGAAAACGCATTTTTTAATATATTATTTATAGAGAATGAAGCTGTCTTTCTTTGTACTTTCAATGCAATTTTTCTCAAAGATGAAAATCGTCTGCATTCAGTATGGTAGGTAATTTAAATAAATAAGAGCTTTAATAAATTATTTGTACTGAGCGAATTTGTATTAGAAAATATAAAAAGAAAGTCTTGTGGTGGCCACAACATACTTTTTTTGTTGTTGTTTTTTTAAATACCTTTATTTTTAATAAAATTCAATCCTTGCTTTTATGTGAACGAAATTTTCAAAGCAAATATAGAGGAAATACTTGTCGTGATTTCATTTAAAGCTATTATGTTGTGACCACCGCAAAACTTTCTTCTATATTTTCCTATAGGAAAATTCATTCGCCCAGTAAAAATATTTTCTTAAAACTATTATTTATTAAAATTATCTACCATAATGAATGCAGATAATTTCATTTTAGAAAAAACTAACACTAATAATAAGAAAAGAAAGACAGTTTAATTCTCTATAAATAAAGTCTTAAAAAATGCTTCTTCATAATGGTTACCTCATATATCAGGTTTTGTACAGTTATATGACACAGAAGTTGAGATATAGCCATATCCTGTTCTCAGAGAAAATTGTAGTATACCAGCGCCACTTATTGGCTGATATGCATCCAAATTGAATCTGCGTAATGTCATATAATGACTACGTTGATACGTGTCAAGTTTTGTTTGATTATACACAACAGAACCTTAGATACAGCCTTCCCTGAAAACGCGAAAGTCGATGTATAGCTGCACCAACTGTTGAGAAGTTGACAAAAAATATTGGTGGGCACTAACTTAAGTTAAAGTTTATCTGCATATAAATTTATGCAAATTCGTTTAGTAGTTTCTGAGATATAGCTTTTCCTGAAATTGCGAAAATCGCGGTCTAGCAGCACCACTTGTTGAGCAAATAACACCAAAAGTTGATAGGCACTAACTTAGGCCATGGTACATCTGCATATAAATTTATGTGCAGTTATCTGCAGTAGTTCCTGAGATACATTGCCACAAAATTTTTGTCTCACACACACACAGACACAGACACATATTTTTCTAAGAATGGTCAAATCGTGTTCTGAAGCCCTCAAAACGTGTAAATCCATTGAAAAGCGGAAGTTGAAAATTTTTACGATTGAAATACTTTCTTCTATTGAATACAGAAGAAAGTAAAAAACAATATAAAATAAACACATCGTCGAACAAATGCAATAAATAAAGATACTTTTTTTTTGTTCAGAATATAAGCATTAAACAATGAACTACTATCACTGACCTTGAAGCACATTTTTGCAATCTTGAAGTTCACAACTCACATAAGTGTTTAAACATTATTATTAGTCTCTTTTTTTTTTCCCTTCAGATTTTTAACGCAATACAATTAGTAATTACACCTTTTTTTTTTTTTTTTCTTGTATGTTCAATGGAAGGAAGTATTGGATTTGTAAAAATTTTCGACAAGTTTTGAGAGGTTAGACTAGACCACGATTTGACCATTTTTAGAAAATGTCTTGTCTGTCCGTCTGTGTGTGTATGTATGTGTGACAAAAATTTTGTGGCAACTGTATCTACGGAACTACTGTTCAGAATTACATATAAATTTATATGTAGATGCACCTTGACCTAAATTAGTGCCTATCAACTTTTGGTGTCAATCGCTCGAAAGGTGGCGCTGCTATGCAGCAATTGCATTTATAATATGGCTGTCAACTTTCAAATATGCTTAACAATAGTGTTCTAACAGGGATATATTCATTAAAAAAAAATAATAATTCAATAAAAAAAAATCAATAAAACCAGATCGATTTTAAAAAAAAAAAGTAATCGTTTTCTAAAGTAATCGTACGAATTATAAGGTATGGTGTTATATGAGAATATATATATATCATCATTACCAATTTCAGCCTCTATCAACCCACTGCAGGATGAAGGCTTCTGCTAGGCGATTCCAAACTGCCCGGTTTTCGCACGCACACACGCACACACACATATATATATATATATAATAATTTATGCATAGATTAAGAAAGGTTTTGATAGAATATTTCGTCTCCTCATTGATTTATTTGATTTCCAATGAAGCCATCTACGATATATGCAACTTCTTAATTGAATGCAACCTATGCAATGAGGTGAAATTTACACCTCATATAACGTATTTCTTAGTAATGTCCTGATGTCTTTTTTTTTTCTTTTTCTTTTTAAGGTCTGTGAGCCCTATTTTAAACCTGATGGAATTATACAAACAATAACATATTTTGATGAAAAAGAAGGAAAGTTATATGAAGTCCCAAGAAATAAACCAATTGTTAAAGATGGTGCTATTCTTACAATTTTCAGTGGCTTGCCATCATGGAGAGCTATTAGGCATAAAAAAATTACGTTTTATTACCTAATTATATTTGTGCTTTTATATTATTATTATGATTAATTTTTATGTAAATTATGGAGCAATCTTCTTCATGTATATGAAACATTTGTAATTTTCAATAAAATTATTTTTATCTTGATTTTTGTCTTTTATGTATTATTTCAATTACACAGTTTTAATGAAGGAGAAATCTTATTTAAATAAGCCACTTAAATTCCTGATTTGAAGAATGTTGAAAGTAATGTTATCAGGTAAGTAAGAGTTATTTTGACTGGTCAAATACTTATAAATTATTGTTATATATTAAAATTTCTCTGGGCATAAAATTTACAGAGATGATTAAAAATAAAAATTCTTATTATATATGTTAAAGTGTTTTTTATGCAAATTTTATGTCCACCCTCACCTTAAAAAAAAAAAAAAGTATATCATTAATATTTATGATTTTAAAACTTTAAATAACCTGAAATTTGAGTTCGATGTTATTTATAGTTTAGTACATTGTATCGTCTATACCGTGCATATTGTTTATATTGCCTGTATCAATTGTTAAAGCACATTGTATCGTCGTACTTATCTGTAATTTTAATCAGGTGGAAAAAATCCATTATTTAAAAAAATATATGCATATATTCAGGTGGCTTAAATATTAAAAAAAGGAACTTAAAAAAAAAAAAAAAAAAAAAAAAAGTTTACATTTATTTTTAATAAAGAAGCACCACAAAACTGGCGTTGTAAAAATTATTACTTACAGACTTTGAATAAACACCATAAAATGCAATAAACTCGCAACAATTGTTTCGGGTCGAAAAAACACACGACCCTTCATCAGGCGAATAAAGTAAGCACGAGTGCTGCAGTCAAAGCGGCAACGCACCTTTGCCGCTTTGACTGCAGCACTCGTGCTTACTTTATTCGCCTGATGAAGGGTCGTGTGTTTTTTCGACCCGAAACAATTGTTGCGAGTTTATTGGATTTTATGGTGTTTATTCAAAGTCTGTAAGTAATAATACATTTATTTTTGTAACCACAGCGTATAAAATTAAAGCACCGATGAGAAAATATATATATATATATATTTCTAAATCCATATATGAAAAGTATAGAAAGTGGACTAAATCATGTGGCGCCACAATCCTCTTGGAATTGCCTTGATAAAAAAGTGTTGGATAAATGCGTGCGTTAATGATGAATAAAGGTAGGGAAGAATGATTAAACTAGCAAATTCTTTGTTTCAGTAGTTTGTTAAATTTCCAGTATTCATAGCTGCTAACTTTTTTAATTGATTCCGGAATGTTATTAGCCCTATCTTCAAACCATATTCTTTGAGGAGTAATTATCTTCATATTTAATTGTAATTACATGCTAAAGAAAATTATTCTATTAAGAATATGGTATGAAGAAAAGGGCGAATGTTAACAACATTCTGGAATAAATTGAAAAAGTTGGCAGCTATGAGTATTTTAATCCAGCTGTAGGACAAGTAATATTTTTCAGAAAAGTTTTTAAATATTTTTTCAAGGTTGAACATTTAAAAGGGGAGGGGGGATTAAACAATTACAAAAGTAAAGAGGTTAAGACTAACAACAATGCTTTTACAAAAGCCCCTGCAAACAAGTATGAGGCCACTTCCTCATAAAATATGAGGGATTTTAATCAAATAATTTTTTTTGATTAATCTCTCTCAAATATTATGAGACAGGCTAGTCAAATATTTTTTTTTCGGGCTAAAATTCCTCCACAAATATTATGAGGCAGCTTAGTCAAATAGAGACTAGTTTTCCTTTTCAAATATTACCAGACAGATTAGTCAGGTAAATAGTCTTGACTATCCTGCCTCTTCAGATATTCATTGAAAATTGACTAGCTTGCTTCGTAAAATACCTGTTGGCTGCTGACTAACCGTCTTAATCAAGTGCAGATTCTGACTAACTTGCCTTGTCTGGCAACTGCGGTTGTTGACTAACCTTCCTGGTCAGATAATTATGATTATCGACTAGCCTTCTTTGTCTAATAATATTAACCTTCCTAGTCTGGAGTAGTGTTTTGGTGACTAGTTTAGCAAGTACACTTTTTAGTTTTGGAGACTAGTTCAGCAAGTACACTTTTCAGTTTTGGTGACTAGTTCATCAAGTACACTTTTCAGTTTTGAAGACTAGTTCAGCAAGTACACTTTTCAGTTTCGGTGACTAGTTCAGCAAGTACATTTTTCAGTTTTGGAGACTAGTTCAGCAAGTACACTTTTTGGCTAGTCAGTTATTTTGGTTAGTCAATTCTGTATTGTCAGCTGAGCATTTTGGCAGGTCACTGTGACCAATTTATTTTTCTGTGTGTATATATATATATATATATATTACAGTGAAATTTCCATTTTAATGTCGTGTATAATTTTGTATTTTATTAATCTATGGTTTGTAAGCTTCAAGTTATTTAAATTTTATCGCATGAAGTAACATACTAAAATATTTTGTTTTTATTAGATCTTTTTTATTTATTTATTTATTATTTTTATTGAATCAAATGTCGTTTTTTTTTTTTAACTATTTGGTTTAAAAAATCTATTGTTGAAAGTAAAGGCGTTATATTGTTTATATATTTATGTCTGATTAATTCTAATCACAACATAAGATTTATATATATCATGGACAACTGCTTAAAATGAAATAATATGACTTATGAATTTCAATGATTTAGTTAATGATCTTACCCTTTTCATACTTTGAAATCCCCACTGGCGGAGTTACAGATTTTTAAATGACGTGAATTCACGTCAGCGGTCGCGAAAGTGTTAATAGCTTAACAGTATTTTATTTATTCAATATTTAATAACATATATATGAAGTATCCTGTTTCTCTCCCCTTACTTGGCTTTCCCATGACTCAGAACCCTAGCTATTTGATTTCTCTTTGCCGTTCCTGAAATCCAAGGCAGTTTAGTTTCTGTTTGCTGATCATGTGACGGAGCGCCAGTGCTTGAGAGGAAATACGTGCTCATGACGTGAATGACGTCTTTCCGGAACGCGCGCCTGCTAAGAGAGCGCTGAAGGAACGACATTCAGTTTTTCGACGGGATGTTCAGACGGAACGTAATAACTGTATTTGATGACTTGTTTTCTTTTGAGTTTTCGACGAAGCGTGCACACTAGACGGGTGCAACTACTTCGACGGACATTACCAAAGTAACATTCGATAATGCTTATTAGCATTCCTGTACATATGTAAATTACAATTTAATCTTTTATTAAATTTATAATTAGTAAATAAGTATTAGTTTTTGTTTAACGCCTACAAAAGTGTGCCATCCCACAAGTTCAGAAGTGGGATAAAGAATAAAATCTACTGGATAAAGAATAAAATCTACTGGATAAAGAATAAAATCTACTGGATAAAGAATAAAATCTACTTCATGAACGGATAGAACGCGAATTTTAATTTTAATTTAAAGTTTGGATAGAACGCGAATTTTAATTCTAAAGTGAATTTTGATTTTAACGTGAATTTTCGAGAAACACGAACTTTAAAAAACAAACTTTATATAAACTTTTATAGACTGAACTTTTAATTGATTTTAAGACTGTGATTGAACTTTGTGTCTACGGTGTTGAATCACACTGAAGCTTCTGTACGGAGTGCTTTTTCTATTCTGCAATTTACAGTAGATGATAAAATACGTAAAGTGTGTGATAATACTTCGTGATCAACAGAAATATTTACACCTGTGAAATCAGCTTAAACTTAAGCAACGAAGTATCTGCGAATTCTGTGATATAACCGCGGATCAACGAGGGTTTTAAGGATTAAAAACAACAGCTGTTTCGACTCTACAAAGGTACGTACACTTTATCTTCTTATAAAATGGTATCTCTAGGGGATATTCCTAAAATTGGCAATGCACTGAAGATAGAGAACTATAATAAAATTAAAATACTGCATCGGTTTTTATTCGATGAGATCGGCGATCGTAAGAACAGATGCAGAATAAGAAAGTTTCAAGGATTCACTTTCGCTATAGGCGACGAAAAATACCTTGAAAAGCAAAAAATAATTGATAAAATTTTTTCATTAAATGAATTGATTACTATTAGTAATGTATTAAATGTCCCTTTTGATGGGAGCAAAAATGAACTAAGAGACAGATTATTGTTACATTTGTGTGACACGGAGTTGTTGAAACAAGAATGTTCCGAGAACAATTCAGATGAGGAAGATTCGGAAAACGAATCGAACAGTGAATCCGAAAGTAGTGGCGATAATGATATTGAAAAAACTGACTCCTCTGTGCAATGCCATATCAGTAAAAATAAATGTTATGATTATTATAATGATAGTGACAATGTTATTGATGATTATAATAAGGGTAAAAAAAGTATAAATTATAGTAATAATGTGAATAATGGATCACTTGGTGCAATTTCTTTCAATGATTTTGAAAATTCTATGTTAAAATTTAGCGGCGAGCCGCATGAGAACATAATTGAATTCTTAAATGAATTTGAAGAGTTAGCTGAAATGTTTAACCTAAACGAATTACAAAAAATAATTTTCTGTAAAAGGTCTTTGAGCGGAAATGCTCTGCTATTTGTAAAATCCGAAAAAGGATTACTAAATTATAAAAAGTTAAAAAATGCATTAATCGAAGAATTCAAGATCGAAATAAATTCTGCTTCCTTACACGAAATTTTGTGTAAAAAGAAAATGAAGCCAAATGAAACAGTTATAGAGTATTTCTTTAAAATGCGCGAACTAGCAAAAAACGGGCACATTGAAGATGCCGCGTTAATGCATTACGTGATCCAAGGAATAAACGACAAAAGTGAAAATAAACTAATTTTGTATGGGGCTAAAAATATTCGTGAATTTAAAGAGAAAATAAAATTGTATGAAATGTATAAAAGTGATAGTGAAAAAGTCAGACATAAATTTGATAAAGTAGATTATAATGCAAAATTGAAAACTGTACAACATAATGTATATGAAAAATTTAGTCCTAGAAATGATGTGAATAAATTGTGTTATAATTGTGGTGAAAAAAACCACTTATCTAGAGATTGCCCTCATAAGGCCAAAGGCCTAAAGTGTTTTACGTGCAAGCAGTACGGGCATAAAAGTTCGGAGTGTCCAGGTTCGAAACAAGAAGTTGATGCACTGTGTATTAATGTAAATCAAAACATGAGTAAAATTATACAAGTAAATGATGTAAATTTTATTGGAATTATTGATACAGGAAGTGAAGCAACATTGTTGCGTAAAAGTTCTTTTGACAAATTAAATGTAAAAAAATTAAATACTATGAGTACCACTTTGAAGGGTATCGGGAAAAGTTCCGTAAAGCCGTTAGGCTCATTTGATGTAGATTTGAAAGTTGATAATTTTGAAAGTAAAACTAATGTGTATGTTGTAAACAATGATGTAATACCATATGACGTAATCATCGGGTTGAATGTACTGATGGTGGGTGAGACGATAATAAATGAAAATGGTATTTTTATGAAAAACAAATCTAGTTCCCTCGAGGTAAATTTAGTAACAGTTCTTCCAATAGATAAATATCAAAATGAAGTTAAAACAAATATTGCTGTTGACGCCCCCATTAACATTGAAAGTAAAATTTCTGAGAAATCCCCAGAAATAAATAAAACATTAAATAGTGTTGAAAAGTGTAAAAACAAAACCCCTCAAGCTGTTATGTTCAAAAAATCATTAGAATCTTCCGAAAAAGCCATAAGTGAAAATGACGATAAAGACGAAAACGACGAGAGTGATGACGATAAAATGCTTTTGAAGGACGATATTAGTGTAAATGATGACAGTGATGAAGAAGAGGAGCCTCGACGACAGAAACAGAGTCATACGAACATTTTCCAGATAGATGATGATAGTGATGAAGAGGAGGAGCCGCGACGAAAGGGACGAAGCCAGACGAATATTTCCCGAATAAAGTCGCCAAATCCAGAAAACACTTACTCGAAGAAAGATGAAAAACAAGCCTTACTTAGAAAAATTTCACAGTTAGCCGAAGAGTTGAAAAAATTAAAAGAAAAAGTTGACGAGAATTCCGAACTCCTTAAAAGGAAGAAATCCAGAAAAAAGCCATCGACGATAGATTCCATCGAGTGTAAAAGACAGAATATGCCTAAAGAGGAGACTGCCAGTGTCAATTTAGGAAAGTTGTTCATTCCATCACTTCCACTGAAAACCACGATTGGTGAAATAGCCATATTGTTTCCCAAAGCTATACAAATAAAATTAGAAGTTTTTCCTACATATAAGACTGCCATTATAGACTTTTCGACTGAACTTGATGCAACAGAGGCCTTAAAAGGCATTAAGACTGAAAATGATCGATTGGAGGGTCTCGAGTTCGAGTCCCAAAATAATTTTGAACCCCAAAGTAAAGATTTAAGTGCACATGATAAAAAACAACTTTCTAGAGTCAGAAAGAAAAATAGATTGAAATGCAAGTTGAGTAGACAACCACCAAAAACTGGTGAACTAAGCGACCAAGTTGCCGTAAAGCCAAAACTGATGTACTTTTGTAACTGTACGACTGTAAAAATTAAAAATGATAATATTGATGAAAAAGTTAGAAATGGATGCCATGAAGGCTCCTATTACACATCTGCAAAAGCTGAATTCCTCAAATGGGGAATAACTTAAAAACAAAAATTTTTGAAGATTTGTAAAACTTTGTAAATAAGTCTGTTTTTATTTTGTGTTGCTTTTGTGTTTGTTTGTTTTTTTTGTTTGTATCTTTTCAGTGTGATCGCCTGGAGGTCCAGTCGAGGAAGGATGGCCGAGTGAAGTATCCTGTTTCTCTCCCCTTACTTGGCTTTCCCATGACTCAGAACCCTAGCTATTTGATTTCTCTTTGCCGTTCCTGAAATCCAAGGCAGTTTAGTTTCTGTTTGCTGATCATGTGACGGAGCGCCAGTGCTTGAGAGGAAATACGTGCTCATGACGTGAATGACGTCTTTCCGGAACGCGCGCCTGCTAAGAGAGCGCTGAAGGAACGACATTCAGTTTTTCGACGGGATGTTCAGACGGAACGTAATAACTGTATTTGATGACTTGTTTTCTTTTGAGTTTTCGACGAAGCGTGCACACTAGACGGGTGCAACTACTTCGACGGACATTACCAAAGTAACATTCGATAATGCTTATTAGCATTCCTGTACATATGTAAATTACAATTTAATCTTTTATTAAATTTATAATTAGTAAATAAGTATTAGTTTTTGTTTAACGCCTACAAAAGTGTGCCATCCCACATATATATATATATATATATATATATATATATATATTACAGTGAAATTTCCATTTTAATGTCGTGTATAATTTTGTATTTTATTAATCTATGGTTTGTAAGCTTCAAGTTATTTAAATTTTATCGCATGAAGTAAAATACTAAAATATTTTGTTTTTATTAGATCTTTTTTATTTATTTATTTATTATTTTTATTGAATCAAATGTCGTATTTTTTTTTTTTTTTTTTTTTTTTTTTTTTTTTTTTTTTAACTATTTGGTTTAAAAAATCTATTGTTGAAAGTAAAGGCATTATATTGTTTATATATTTATGTCTGATTAATTCTAATCACAACATAAGATTTACATATATCATGGACAACTGCTTAAAATGAAATAATATGACTTATGAATTTCAATGATTTAGTTAATGATCTCACCCTTTTCATACTTTGAAATTCAAATAGTTATTCAAATAAGTTTAGACTAGACACAAGTACAAAATTGTTTTAAAAATATAGCTTCGTTTCATTTTATATTTAAAATTTTCATACTTTTTATCCGGTTAAAAACTTAATAAATAATTTACTTTATATGCAAGATCATATATATATATAAAGTATATAAATAGTAACTTTTTCCGAACTACCTTGATCTCAGAAATTTAAATATCGAGTCAAAAATAGGAGATGCCACTGAAAAAAAATCTGGAGTGACTCCACTCGACTTTCCGAACATTGAGTAATTAACAGTTTTGTAGATAAAGTAAAGAAAGAGGAGTTGTTAAAAAACAAAAGAGATAAAACCATAATGAAGTGTTTGAGTATTTTTCTCCATATATTACACGAAGTTTTATTTAACGCTACTGAACTTTGAGCCCATAGATCATAATGATAAAGAATTTTCGTTGTGTCCCTGTAAAAAACCTATAAATGCTAGATTCACCAAAATACTTATAGTTAGTGCAACAGTGATTCATAATATTCATATAAATTTTCAGCTCAATTGAATAAGGCATTTAGATGCTATTGCACTTTTAACTAGTACGCTGTGGCCACCACGTGGCTTTCTCGAGGGCGGATTCCCCCCCCCCCCAGAGGGGGAGGCGAAGCTCCTACACATACAAAAAAAATTTCCCAGTCGCCTATCTCTATTATAAATAATTCTGGTAAATTTCATAATGATTGTTTAAAAATAATTTTCTTTATGCACATTTATACAAAATTTTGTACTATACCACCATGTTAAAAATTTAGAAAAAGCGGGATGGCAACGCAACCTGTAAGACAATTTTTACCAAAACTTGATAGGCACTAATTTATGTCAAGGTGCAACTACATACCAATTTGTATGAAATTCTGTGGAGTAGTTCCTGAGATACAGTTGCCGCACAAGTTTGTCACACCCACGCAGAGACTGACAGACAAACAGACAGACATTTTCTAAAAATGGTCAAATCGTGTTCTACAGCTCTCAAAACGTGTAAATCCATCAAACACCCGAGGTCGAAAATTTTTACGAATCCAATACTTTCTTCTATTGAATATAGAAGAAATTAAAATTTGGTCCCGCACAGGCCATAATGATAAAGAATTTTTCTTTGTGTCCCTGTAAAAAAACTGTAAGTGCTAAATTCACTAAAATCTATACAGTTCGTGCAACTGTGACCTATAACATGTGTACAAATTTTTTGTTCAGATTAAATAAGCGTTTAGCCGCTATCGCACTTTTAAAAATTTGGCCCCATAGGCCATAATGATAAAGAATTTTTCTTTGTGCCCCTGTAAAAAAACTGTAAGTGCCAGATTCTCCAAACTCTATACAGATTGAGTAACTGTGACCTATAATATGTGTATAAATTTGTTGCTGAACTGAAGAAGGCATTTAGATGCTATCGCACTTTTCTGATTTTGGTCCCATAGACCATAATGATAAAGAATTTTTCTTTGTGTCCCTGTAAAAAAACTATAAGTGCTAGATTCACCAAAATCTATAGGGTTCGTACTATGGTGACTTACAATATACGCACCAACTTTCAGCTTATTCGAACAAAGCGTTTAGACGCTAGCGTGTTCACTCACAGACATACACACACACACACACACACACACACACACACACACATACATTATCGTAAAAATAGTGAAAACGGACTTAGGGGACCTCGAAACGTATAGAAACATCAAAATCTCGAATTCGGATTTTTGACATGATTACAATACTTTCCTCACTATAGTGTTCGGAAAGTAAAAAGTAGTAATTTTAATATGTACGGACCCCTAAGCAAAATCAAAATACACTGTTATAAACTAGATGTTGTAACGAAATGATTGGCACTAGTCACATTTTCATGCTAGTCAGAAAAAGACAATGACTGTTTTTATGACTGTAGAAATGAAGCTTTAAAAAAAAATACATAAAAAAAAAAAAAAAAAAGTTTCATATTATTCTTTAGAGGGTTAATTAATTCATTTATTTTCTTAGAATTGTTTTTTAGAGTTTTGTTCTCGTTCTTTATTGTTAGAAATACATATTTATGAAAATGAATTCATGAAAGTAAAAATAATAAATGTTATATATTCTTATAATTTTTTTAATTCGCTCTATCTAAATTACCCATTATTTTTAATTACCACGCTTTATAATGAGATGAAAATACATAGAATACATAGCATTTTTTTAAAATACCAAATTGTGCTTCATTCCCCTTCCACCAAAAGTATTTGATTTAATGATTTTTATAATATGTATATTACCATTTATAAAAATGATTTTTAATTTAAAATTAAGAGTTTACATTTAAATTATGCACTAAAATTCTTTAAAATTAATAATATTTCCAGATGATGACTTATTTATGATAAAATGACGTCATTAACGCAAAAAAAAAATACAGTGAAGCATCGATAATCCGGCATCGGCGGGAAATAGAAATTGCCGGATTTTTCCGGATTATTGGTGTTCCGAAAGTGTTTATCGAACTGACATATCAATCACAGCATCTAAAGAAATATTTAAAAATAAATAAATAAATAAAATAGTTTTTAAAAAAATGTATGCAAACCCTTATCAAAAACGATAATAATTAAAATAACTTTTGAAATAAATTAATTTTATTAAAATAACAATTATAAAACAGTAATACAGATCATTTATTTTTGTAAAAATAATAATAATAATAAATTGATTTTAAGACTGGCTTGATAACAAATAAGATCAGGAATTTGATAATACTACATTTTATTAAATATATGTCAGTCATTTCATTTGTTTAAATCTTTTTTGTTTCTCATTTTTATCGTTGACTGATTAACATATGCACGTTCATTAGTTGGTTATCGTTGATAAAATCATATTTTTCAAGTCCTTCTAAAAACTTTTAATTTCGGTTGGTCGTGTTTATTTTGACTTACAGGAATAGGAACGATCTCTTTTATTAACCCATTTTATCCCAATTTATTTATTTTGATCAAATTTGAGAAAAATTCTATTTTTTAAGGTTAATTAAACCTAAATAAACTAAATACAACAAAATTTGAATATCTATATATATATATATATATTCTGTTTAGAAATCTTATCCACCTTGTACGCAGGACGTTGAAATAAAGAGGATGACATATGCACTTATATGTTTTAGTATTCTCTTCAATAGTGAAAAGTGCTTACCGAGTATAAAGTTTTGCTTTATCTGTATAATACTTTCTTATTTACATGATAGTTCTCCAGAAAGAATTTTCAACTGCAAAGAGAAGATAAACCACGCCCTCTAATGTAATGATTAAACAAAGATTCCAGATAGAGGAGGAGGAGGTGAGACACATAACACGCTAGCAGAAGCTTATATGTACCATTATATATTCCAGCTGACAAAATATTCGCATCAAGCAAAATCTGATTTCTATATGCTATTTTTCAGCTGTCCTTTAAATAGGACAATGGGATGAAATGGGTTAATAACTTTTGGATTTGTCATTGGGAGAAAAAAAAATCATTGTTCTTTTCCGGAATGTTTGCCATCATCCTGGTTAATCTGTAAAAAAAAAAAAAAAAAAAAAATCGTGCTAGTCCGTAAATCACTAAAATTAAATGTAAACCCACAAACTTTACTAACCATCTATAAAAGTTGACAAGCATGCTGCGATAAAAAAAAGTTGAAGCAAAAAAATAAATAAATAAAGAATAAAGTAAAAATAAAAAGAAAGAAAGAAATAGAAAAAAGAAAAAAAGAAAAAAAAACAGAAAAAGTTATAAGTGTTGGTTTATGGGTGCTGCCGGATTGCAGAATCCGGATCACGGATGCTTCGCCTGTATTAATAATTTTCAAAATTCTGGGGGGAAAAAGGGGGAGGGGTATCTACATAAAATATTAACATCTTTGTGTAGATACATCAATATGTAAGCTTAAACGTGCAAGTACCTGTAATAATAATAATAATAAATCAATGCTTTTTTTACGCAGTTTTTTCTTTTAATTAAAAGATTGAATAAAACAAAAGACCTGTTTCTTAATACGAATTATTTAGAGAAACCCTACAAAGTGTTACTTTTTCTTTCACTATCTCACAAAACATTTTTCCAACAAAGCCGCAGAGACTTTCTTAGTCCCATTGCATTCGCTGCTACATTGACTCGGTGATTAATTAAGATTCTGCAACCTGTTATAGACGATTAATTACGTTAAGAGTGCCAATAAGATTACGTAAGTTCTTCTGAATGTTTTTACTTTGTAAGTGAATCTTTTATAAGTCAGTTTCTTTCTAAGATAATGAAGCTTGCGTTTATTTCTAATCTCTAAAGAGAAAAGCAATAGTTTCCATGTACCTGAAGTAGCAAATAAAAGAAATATTTCATACAATTGCATTCATCAGGCTGAAATTAATTTCTTTAATTTCTTTTAATTTTGTACTTCTAAATTTCTATTAACGTAAGAATTTTTCCTCCCCCCCCCTTTTTTTTTAATGTAATGTGCTATTTTTCTCCAGGTCAATACTTTTTTTTTTTTTTTTTTTTTTTTGCAATTGAAAATATCTATATAAGACGTTTATATATAATATTATATAATAATCTATATAAGAGGAATAAAAATTACACTGATTTAATTTTTTTAAATTATTTTCGACGGAAGGTATATATTTATATATAACAGATTAAAAAAATATTAAAATTTTATTTTGACTAGAATAATTACAGTATTACCAAATTGCAATTTATATATTCACTATTTATCCAAAGAAAAAAAAAAGAACATATATTCCTCATAGATCTTATAAAATAATTTATGAAATTTAATTTTGAAATAAATTAAAAAAAAAAAAAAAAAAAAAAAAAAAAAGAAGAACAAGAAGAAGAATTTTAAAAACGTTGTATTGACAATGGCTCTATTCATTTTTTAAATAAACATTATTAAAAAATATTAGGTTACAAAACAAGAGGCTAAAAAAAAAAAAAATAAATAAATAAAGGAAAGAAAAAAAGAAAAACCTAAAGTCGAATGAAAATTAATCGTTAAATAAACATTATTAAAAATTATTAAATTACAAAACAAAAGGCTAAAAAAAAAAAAAAAAAAAAAAAAAAAAAAGAAAAGAGAAAGAAAGAAAGAAAAAAGAGAAAAAAAAATCTAAATTTAAATGAATGCTCTAAGGTCAAAAGATCCCCACCACTTTAAGGCTTAAGTTACGCCCTCCTGATTATCTCATATTTCAATTACTGGAAGATGTCTTTATGATACAAATAAAAACTAGTTGGCATTGGTGGACACTGCTCAGTTCCCCATCCTATTTATGTTCTCAGAAATTTCTAGTGCGAGACATATTATAATCATGTTCAAAGAAATGAATCTGACCAAAGCTTGATACAGCGACAGAATGAAATCCCCGCCTAATAGGCTATCTACCGTTAACTTCGATATATTTATCTTATTCCAATCTATTAATTTATTTTATCGGTGTCAATTCCGTTGTTTAGTTTTCGTGCTACTATTTCCAATGCAATAATCCTCAAATTTCATATTTATATGAAAAATTTACAATTTCGCTATGTTGATAAAATAGTAAATTACGAATAATTTACGAAATTTTCCTAGTAGAATATTTGTATTCAATCATGTTCAAACAAATATCATAAACGTGATTTTGAAGTTGTCTAATGTATTTAGGATCCTCAAAATGGAAGTTTATGCTCAATTTTGCCTTATTCTGACATGTTAAGTAAATCGTAAATTCCAAATAACTTACGAATTTTTTAAATTGGAAAAATCATAGTCAATGATATTCATGCCAGTATCCTAAATAGTATTTCGAAAGTGGTCTGACATCTTTACGATGAAAATATCCCTCAAGATTGACGTTTATGTGAAATTTTCTCTATTCTGCCATGTTAAGAAATTCGTAAATTTCCAATAACTTACGAAATCTTTATATTGGAAAATTCATATTCATTAATATTCATGCCAGTGTCCTAAATAATATTTCAAAAGAAGTCTGACATCTTTACGATGAAAATATCTCTCAAAATTGACGTTTATGTGAAATTTTTCCCTATACTGCCATGTTAAGAAATTCGTAAATTTCCAATAACTTGCGAAATTTTCAAAGTAGCCTATTTATAGTTACTGATGTTCATTCCAGCATCAAAACTGATATTTTAAAACTGGTCTGACATTTTTACAGTAAAAAGTTTCCATTTATTGTACGTTTAAATGAATTTTGTCCTATTCTCCCATGTTAAGAAATTCGTAAATTTCCAATAACTTACGAAATTTTTATATTTGAAAATTCATAGTTATTAATATTCATGCCAGTGTCCTAAATAATATTTCAAAAGTAGTCTGACATCTTTACGATGAAAATATCGCTCAAAATTGACGTTTATGTGAAATTTCCCCCTATACTGCCATGTTAAGAAATTCGTAAATTTCCAATAACTTGCGAAAATTTCAAAGTAGCATATTTATAGTTACTGATGTTCATTCCGGCATCAAAACGGATATTTTAAAACTGTTCTGACATTTTTAGAGTAAAAAGTTTACATTTAATGCACGTTTAAGTGAATTTTTGTCCTATTCTCCCATGTTAAGAAAATCGTAAATTTCTAATAACTTACGAAGTTTTTAAAATCGAATGTTGCAAATGAATAGGGTTCTTGCCAGTGTCGAAAGTAATATTTTAAAACTGATCTGACCTCTCTGCGACAATTTGTTCTTGAGATATCGTGTACACAGACTAACAAACTAACGGACTAACGGACTACCGGACTAACGGACTAACAGACACCCTACAGACAGACACCATACAAATTTTGTCATTTTCGGATTCCTCACATCTGAAAACATGTAGAAAAGTCAAAAAACCGAGGTCGAAAATTTTCACGATTACCTAAGTTCCCCATACCTATAGTATGATGGGGAACTAACAACTCAGAAACAAACTTAACTTATTTATTAAGAACTTTAAACTGAGGGGCAAGATGGACTCTCACACGTATGAATAACCTTCACTTGGAATTTAAAATAGATCTTAATATTAAAGTATCAATAATTTATACCTTACCGAAACTGGCTGCATATACTTTGAACTTTCATCTCTAACTTGCGATGAAAAGAGTAATAACAATACCTTTACTTTTAACAACGATTAAACATCTAAGGTTTACATATCGTAGTTGCACTCACAATTTAAAAAAGCACGATCTTGTAACATGATGCAAAGGTTTCATCCAAACAGCACGTTCCTGCTATTTTGGAAGTTTCTTTCAAAAAATAAACTGGGGAAAAAACTCACTTTAATTTCCGAAATGCAACTGAACATCAAAACCTCAAAACTTTCTCCAACACTTTGCATCTTTCCATTGGAACTAAACGCCAAGATAAAAAAAAAAAAAAAAAAAAAAAATGACTGGTAACCTTCTCCTACACAATCCCAACTCTTTCATACACTACATTACGCTTTCTATGAGACTATCACCAACTAACACTAGATTTAACTCCTGGTACTTTTATCTCTTCTATACTTAAGGCCGGTTTCCACTGGAAGTTCAAGACCAAGGTTCAAAAAATCATTAATCACGCTTCCGACACAAAGAGCCAAATGTCTTGTCATCAGTTGTAGCCCTTTTTTATCAGATTGCGCAGTTACTTCAAAGGAAAGCATGCAAAATTGACAAAGATATGTGCCTCTGGCCCCTCAGTTACCTCAGCAGGGAGTTAGGACCAGGAACTTTTCCGGCCTTCCATCCACGTCCAACCGCTTGACCATATCAAAAGATCCGCTTCACCACATCAATAGTGCCGTTCGAACCAACCTCAGTGGAAACTGCACTTTATGGTCATATCACATGGGAGTGTATATAATCAACACAACATTATACTCAACATGTTCACTCAGCGTCGTTCGAAGTTGCGGAAGCTGAACGAACGAGAAAACCGATTAGCTGTCCGTAGGATTACTCTGAACTGATAGCGTGAGCTATTCCAGAAAAAAATCGTGTCCTTCCCTCTTATTAGACAATTTTGATGAACACGTTGAACACAGTAAACTCCTTCGAAAGGCCGTCGGAAAGTTGATTATCCGAAAATGTGCTCTCCATGAAAAGATCAGGCTGAGTGTTTGGCTATAATGTTGTGTTTAGTAAAAAGTTGAACGAAAATCTCTCGTGTGATCTCGTGTAACATTCCATGAAAAACACGGTGCAATTTCGAGCACTTGACACCAAAAGAGATTGAGTGAGGCATTACACATCTTACAGAATGTTGTTGTATAATACATACGCCCATAACTGATGAATATATATATATTTAATTGATAGAAGATACTTCTTTTAATGTAATTAATTAGAAATTTTTGCTTTGTATTTTTATTTATTTATTTATTTTTTCCATATGAGAGACCTGGAAAAAAAGTCAGGATCAAAACATCTGTCAAATAATTCATATAATTCTAGTGATATTTATTATTTATTGTAATTCATGGAAAACTAAAGCGAAACGAATCTCTCTATAATGAACGTAAAATATGGGTTCCCTGTTTTATTTTTTCATTTTTTTCTTATTTGCAATGGGAAAAAGAAAATGTTGATAGGCAGAAAACTTTAAAAGAAATTTAATGCAGATGCATCTGCCTTTCGTCAACAGTAAAAAAAAAAAGTTAGTTTATATATAGTATATATATGATAAAAAGATGAGAAATAAAAAAAACTGACGAATCTTTCAAGGCTTTAAATTAATTTTTTATAAGTTAATGTATATACATATATATATATATATATATTTGCGTTATTAATCTATTGCCATTAATTTTTAGAGACATATTTTATTAAAATATACTAATGAAAAAATAAGTCTTATTAAAAATGAGCGCAACCTGAAGATATACAAAGATTTTTTTTTTTTTTTTTTTGAGTGATTCCCCCCCCCCCCTCACAAATTTACTTAAAAATTTAAATCTTCAGAAAATTAAACGTAGTCCATATTTTAATTAAAATGTTATCATAAAACTTAGTTTATTTATAAAAAAGAAGTTTTCAACAAAATCTGCCTTAAGATTTTATTGCATGTCTCTTTATTGTTTTTATTACATAAAGTTTCTTTTTAATAATAAATATTATTTAAGACTCTTTGTGAAATATTATTTCTATGAAGATAAAATGTAATAATAATATATATACAAATAAATTAGATTTATAGCTATTTTAATGACGTAGTATTTTGATTTGAATATATATATATTTATGCGGAAATATTATTTAATTTATCAGACAGTAAAGTTAAATTAAGTTCTTCTTACTCTGTGCAAATAGATGGGATTGTAAATCTTGATTGTATGTGATTTATTATAAAGCGTCATTGAAAACTTAATAATAATAATAATAATAATAATAATAAAATGATAAAGTACCATTCTCATTCTCAATTATACACCTTTAATCTTATTTACAAACTCTATTTATACATTTTTTATTTTATTTTTAATTCATATAAATAAGTTACTTGGGATAATATATGACTGTATATTGTACAAAAAAATAATGAGGGATCTTAAAAAAAAGAGCATTTTTTTTCTTCTTTAACTTTCTCTTGATAACACTTTTTTCAGTCAATTCTCTTTCACTGATGCATACGTTCCGTGATTAATTAAGAATCCACATCCGATTATAAGTGATTAATTACGTTAAGGCTGCCAATGGAAATTAAGCCAGCTAGTTATCCCGAATGAATTTTTTAAGTTTTTTTTTTTTTTTTTTTTTTTTTTTTTAAAGAATGTGTTTGTTGAAAGAATAGAGATATCATTGATTTATCTGCTATAAAAATCTATTGAAAAAATATTTAATATCCAACATAACCTTTCTTTTTTTTTTTTTTTTTTTTTTTTGAAGGTGTGGCGTTTGCGTTTCTGCAAACTCTTAACTTAAATACTTAGATTACTAAGAAAACCAGAGACTTGAATTTAACAAACAGTAAAAGTTTATTTGCACCAGATTAATGGGAGGGCGGCCTGGTAAATTTATGTAGCTCAGTCAGCGTATTACTAAATCAAAAATATATAAATCAACAAATTAATTATCTTAAATATCTCACCACAGCAGATAGTCGACGGTGTAGAGACGGTCGCACTCGTACTCCAATACTACGGCTTCACTATGGGACAGAGGATTCCCTTCTGGCCCAGCTTGAACTTTCCGAAACTTAGTAGCCACTCACCAGCACTCAACACTACTTAACTTCACACAACTAAATCTCCTCGACTCTACTTCCGTTATTCACCAAAATAAGAATCATCACATTCGCTATACGATTCTCCAACATCCACTATACGATCCTCCAACATCCACACCATCTACTAAAACCATCTCTATTTTTATACTTCTTCCTACACCCTCCTTTCACTACATTTCAATCCGTACTTTTAAAAATCATTTCTAATTTAACTAATATTCAAAATCTAAGTCTTTTAATGCAGCACCCTGCCGACACAAAACTAGCTCGACCTCAACCGTCACCGAGTCACTGGCGACAGAGTGATTTTAACCGTCCCCACTTCCTACTTTGCTGGATCCAGCTTAATTAAAACAACTGTGGTGACGTTCTGACGTCTCAACCTCACTGTCCCCCTCCAAGAAAAAAATTTAGTCGGGAAAATCCCCAACGGGTTTGATCGAGTAAATTTAAATAGCTTCATTCCATCTCTAACTATCTCAAATCTCTGAAGTGTGAGTGCAGCCGTCACTTAAATTGTAACCGGGTGAGAAAAACTTAAAAATTTGTTAAGTCCCTAAGCGAAAACTCGGGGACGCAAAAAAAATTAATTTAAAATTTTAAATAAAAGGCGTACATTTACCCCGAGAACTCCGGGACTCTGACTGAGCTAAAACCAGGCTTACAGTAGGATGTACACACGTCTCCCTGTTATGCCAGGGAGGCAAAATATTAAATTCAAACTTGATCATGCGTGTCTTTACATAGTAAGTCGCTTGGGACAAATGCGACATTTAAAGTTTGTTATAATCACAAGAATAATTGTTCTTTTTAAAGAAAAACATGAGAAAATCTTTATTAGTAGGAGTGTACTGGCTGGACTGGTATCTGGAGCTTTACGTCTGCAAGGGAGATGACTAAACGAAGAATATGATGAACTTTCTTCATACTAGAGCAGACGTCGGAATGTGCAGGCTGTCCACATCCAGGAAAAAGAACTTTTTGACATCAAATTAAGGGATCTTTCACTTTAGATAAAAATAGTTTTAACATCAGATTAAGAGAATAGTCCATCAGAGTGTGTCTGAAATGGGAAAAACTTTACAGTATGCATAGTAAAAAAAGTGACAATTCATCTCTAGAAGAAACTAAGACATGTTCGTCTCTATTAACATAATAGATAGGTTACATACAGAAATATTTCTCCCTCCTTAGTTAAAGCATAAGCGGAAAAAACTGAGCAGTTAGTCTTTTTAATGTTATATAGTTAAACACGACTTTTATGCTTATAGCTAAAAAAAACATTTTACCCCCTCTAAAAGTACATACAGATAAACTTTTAGACAAATATTCAAAAGTTTTACAAATACAAATATGCAGTTTATAAATGCATCATTTATAAAAATATGAAAGTAAAAAAAAAGGGGGGGGGGAGTTTACAAAGGGACACAAAAAACAGTTTATATTACCAGCTTTCTGCAGTTGATGGCTACAAGGTAAAAGAACTTAATACATACATAAAATAGATATTTAAGAGAGAACAAAAATGTTGACATTGAAGCAGAACATGAATTTTGATTTGGCTAAATTAAATTGTGTATTTTTAGTTTGGGAAAGTCCATAACTTTCGTAAGAGTTCTTAAAATAGAAAGTCCCAAAAAGGCTTCAAAGTATGTCGAACATTTTGTACAGCTCTGACAGAAATGCACTTGTAATAGAAAAAAAAATATGAACGGTATCACCTGATGTGAATTTGCAGCTGTAACTTCAACAAGGTTAGAGGTCTTGGCGAATGTGCTCGGAGTACTCGTCAGCTAGGCCACAGGGTTGCAGGCTTTCAGACCGGGGTCTAGGGCTATCCCAAAAGGCTTGTTCGGCAGGTGATTCATATGGCTGAGCATGTTGTCTGAGCCTGGCTTGACGCCGGGTATTGAATCGGTGGTGTAGAAAGAACTCGTCCGTGCCAACCGAGTCAGGAGCTGCTAGGAATTTCTCCATGTGCCGTCCGCTAGCTGATGAAGAGGGTGGAGGTCTTTTTCGAACCCTTGCCTTTCTCTTAGGTTGGAAAGAATCGGTGTGCACTGAATCTGGAACTGCTAGTACCTTCTGTGGGCGATGTGTTTTAGAGGACTTTGAGGAGGGGGCTTGTGGCCTTTTTAAATACTTATTCCAAGCTTTTTTCTTTTTAATCTGCGGTATAAAAGAGCTATTAGTAAAAGAATAGTCGCGTTTGCGACCAGTTTGCCTAGGAAATTTCACATTAGAATAGTTTGATGACCCACTACGAGCTCGCTTTTGTGCGACGGGTCTGCTAACACTAGATCGATCAGTGGAAGTGCCCTGAACAGATTGTTCGGGAGTTGTAGGAGTAGGTAGTTTATCAGTTGTACAAGAATCAGAAGCACTAGGCTGGGGAGTGAGGTTAGGCGTAAAGACGGACTGTTCGTCAGGTGGGTTTGAACCCTGCACGCTATCACTATCAAGAGTTTCAGCATATGATTGAGTGCGCTCTTTGAATATTCGGACCTGATCAACATTAATGGTCGTTGGGGTGCCGTTAAAATCAAATGTCAAATTATTATTTTCTATCTTTAAAACAGAGAAAGGCCCAATGAATTTTGGCCCAAATTTACCTACTTTAGAATCTTTTTTAGAGCTAAGAAAATGTGATTCTAGGAGTATTTTATCTCCCACTTTTACTTCTAAAATTCTACGTTTAAGGTTATAATATACAGCCTGCTGCTCTTGAGCTTTTCTCAAATTTCTCTGAACTTCTGGTAGCAATTCTTCAATATTTCGCGTAATAAATTGAGATGCGTTTTGCTGTACTAATACCAGTTTTTGAAAGGGGGTCAGAATCTTTCTGCCCAAAAACAATTCAGCGGGGGTTTTTCCTGTTGCATCACTTACCGCTGTACGAATCGCATAGCCAAAATGATAGAGAAACTGATCCCAATTTTCATGATTTTGACCAATGAACGTCGCAATCATATTAATTAAAGTTCTATTAACACGTTCGGCCTGATTAGCTTGCGGCCGATATGGAACCGTGAAGACATGTTTAATTTCGAGTGTATCGCAAAGTGCCTTAAAATCATTACTTATAAATTGAGGACCATGGTCCGTTACAATTTGAAGGAGGGCGCCGTAACGAGAAATATAATTGTTAAAGAAGGCAGTGGCCACTGCTTGTGCCGAAGCTTTACGTAAAGGCACAAATTCAACCCATTTACTAAAATAATCCACCATAACTAACACTTAACGAAATCTATTTGGTTTAGAGAGGGGGTAAGGACCGATTAAGACGAGTCCAAGAATTTGATTTGGAAAATCAACTTTAATAGGAATTAATTTACCGGCCGGCTTTACATTTTTATAATTATATTGCTGGCACAAGCGACAACTCGAAACATATTCATTAACAAGCTTCCTCATTTTAGGAAAGTAACAGGCATCTTTGAGCTTTTTATAAGTTTTCCTAATGCCAAGTGCCCCGAAATTGGAGAGTCATGAAACTCAAATAGGATGGCTTGACGAAGAGATTGGGGAATTACAACTCGTAATTCGCCATAAGATGATAATAATTTTCAAGAAAAAAGCAAGCCATCGATTAAAGAAAAAGATTGGGACCAGTTTAAGACAATGGCTGATTCAATTAATGAAACTGACTCAGGATCTTCTAAATACTTATAGATTAATCCAAATTCAGGATCATTTTTTTGTTCTTGGATTAATTGATCTCTCGAATTTAACACAGATGCTGGCATAAGCGCTAAAGCTACTTTTTCCTGATCAGATACGAATTTATTGTTTAAGGTAGGTACTAGATTTGTAAAAGCACATTGGTTTACTTGTTCACTTTCAATTTCCTTTACACGAGTTTCAGTCACGTCTGCTAATATTTCGGATTGAACCGGTTCAGCCTTTAAATGTGAATGATGAATATATGAGGCTTTAACAGAAGAATTTAACTGATCATTCTTTTCATTTAAAGCAAGGGATTGATTTGTAAAATTAGATTCAATCTTATTTTCTTGAGTTTGAGTAGTAAGTGAAAGAACGTCAGCTACGATATTGTCAAAACCAGGTCGGTGTCCGATGTTTATATTAAAGTTAGATAACTTAAGAGTCCATCGAATCATGCGAGGGGAGAGGTTCTTTCCAGTTGTTAACCGGGTTAATGCCGCATGATCCGTAACAACTGTTACTGGAAGTTGCGTAAAATATAAACGAAATTTTTGCAGTCCCCAAAGCACTGCTAAACATTCACGTTCAGTTACTGGATAATTTCTTTCTGCAGCGTTAAGCGTACGGGACGCATATGCTATTGGGCGGCCTTCTTGGCTTAAAACGGCACCAATGCCGTACAATGAAGCATCAGTAGCTACTTGTAATTTAATATTATAATTAGGATGAGCTAGTACAGGAGGAGCGCTAAGTATAGTTTTTAACTTATCAAATGCTTCTTGTGCTTCATTTGACCAGTGAAATTTAACTCTTTTCCTTTTGAGTTTAAAGAGGGGCTCGCATATGTGAGCAAAATTAGGTATAAATTTCCCATACCAAGCACACATGCCTAGAAATCTCGAAACTTGTTTGGAAGTTGTAGGAGGGGGCATGTTTAAAACTGGCTGAACTTTTTCATTATCTACAGAAATACCAGCAGGCGTTATTTAATGATCTAAATGCTCATTGTAATATGAAGACGTGATTATTATATCATCGAGATAAACATGTACAAATTTATTCAAAACAGGTTTGAGTATAGTTTCCATGGCTTTTTGGAATGTCGCCACAGCCCCTGAACATCCGAAAGGCATTCGCTTAAAACCAAACGTGCCATTTTTAGTTATAAACGCTGTTTTTGATATATCAGCGGGTTTCATTGCAATTTGAAAGTAACCCGATGTAAGATCGAGAGTAGACATAAAATTGGTTGTTATGATATGAGCTAACAAATCATCAATTATAGGCAAGGGATACTGAGGATATTGTGTAATAAAATTTAGCCTACGATAATCGATTGCAAATCTCCATGCCTCAGGATCAGTAATAGGTTTACCATTTTTCTTACGACATAAAACAACAGGAGATGCATAAGGAGAGGTTACAGGCATAATAATATCATTTTGCAACATTTTATCAATATGCCAATTTATAATATCTTGTTTGGCTTGATCATAACGATAAGGCTTACTAAAGACTGGTTTATTAGTTCCAGTGTCGATTTCATGGCAAACAACATGGGTTAAGCCAGGTGTCTCAGAGAATAACGGTTTAAACTGATTAAGAAAATTAACAAAATCAATTTTTTCAATATGAGTGAGGGCACTTTCCTCTAAATTAACAATTAACTCTGTCGGCTCGACAGGTTTAGAATTTGACTTAGAATTATCAATATGTAAAGATTTATTGGCAAAATTTATTTCAACATTATTTGCTTTCATAAAATCTAACACTATAATGCAGGGATGCTGAAGATTGTCGATGACGTAAAAAGGCCAATTAACACTTAAATTATGAATTTTAACATTCAGGCTGACTTCGCCTCTATTAACACAGGACTTGCCTTGAGCCGTTGTAATATTTACATTTGTCCGCTTTAAAGGTTTAAAGTCAAAATACTTTTTATAAGTTTCATACGCTAGAAAGGAGCGTTCAGCACCAGTGTCCCAATAAGTAGGTATGAAAGTATCATGAATTATTGCATTCAAATTAGGAAGGTCCACCGGTCTGATACAAATTGTGTCTAAACATGTGGAGGTGGTTGAGTTATTCAGTGGCTGTTGACCCTCCTCACAAGAGCCACTTACTCGTTTAACTGACGACTCTGGTTATTACGAGAGTTACGGAAATTTCTGTTATTTCTATCAGCTCGAGAAAAGTTTTGAGACTGATTTTGATTAGGACGATCGTTCCGAGAATTTTGAAAGTTATTACGCCTTGGCTGCGGCGATTGACGTTCTTGTTGATAGCGATTGAAATTTTGAGGGGGGTGAAATTTTCACGCCTAGAATTTTGCATATTTCCATTACCCCGTTGGCGATTAAAGGTGTTTTCCGCCCTTGGAGGGTGTCGTTCTTGATATTTAGCTAAGGTTTGAAACAGACTGTCGTAAGAGGCAACAGGTTTTAGATCAAGGTAATCTTGAATAGGAATAGTCAAAAGCGGGGTTATAATTTCCATTGCAGCGGCAAAAGATAAAACTAAATCCAGCTGCTTTATAATGTCGAATTTACGTAATAAAAATGTTGTAGGTTTGTCATAAAACGACATCTTTGTCTTATAAAATTCTTGACGGAGTTTAGTTTTATCCACAATAGAAGAGAATGAATTTTTAATTTTACGCTTCAAATCCTCATACGTAGGATTTTGGCCTAGAGCTCTAGAGGCAATGGTGTCATACCAGATTTTAGCATCTCCTTTTAAGGAGTATTTTAATAAATTAAATTTATCAGCCTCGTCAATTTTACATATATCAAAATACTGTTCAAGATCTTAAAAAAATTTAAGTACATTGTTTGAGCCAGTAAAATAAACCCGAGTGGGGGGGATGTCGAACAGAGTTGGGCGCCACTGTGGCGTTTGTGTTTCTGCAAACTCCATCTTAACTTAAATACTTAGATTACTAAGAAAACCAGAGACTTGAATTTAACAAACAGTAAAAGTTTATTTGCACCAGATTAATGGGAGGGCGGCCTGGTAAATTTATATAGCTCAGTCAGCGTATTACTAAATCAAAAATATATAAATCAACAAATTAATTATCTTAAATATCTCACCACAGCAGATAGTCGACGGTGTAGAGACGGTCGCACTCGTACTCCAATACTACGGCTTCACTATGGGACAGAGGATTCCCTTCTGGCCCAGCTTGAACTTTCCGAAACTTAGTAGCCACTCACCAGCACTCAACACTACTTAACTTCACACAACTAAATCTCCTCGACTCTACTTCCGATATTCACCAAAATAAGAATCATCACATTCGCTATACGATCCTCCAACATCCACACCATCTACTAAAACCATCTCTATTTTTATACTTCTTCCTACACCCTCCTTTCACTACATTTCAATCCGTACTTTTAAAAATCACTTCTAATTTAACTAATATTCAAAATCTAAGTTTTTTAATGCAGCACCCTGCCGACACAAAACTAGCTCGACCTCAACCGTCACCGAGTCACTGGCGACGGAGTGATTTTAACCGTCCCCACTTCCTACTTTGCAGGATCCAGCTTAATTAAAACAACTGTGGTGACGTTCTGACGTCTCAACCTCACAAAGGAAGTAAAAAGTATTATAGCAATCATTTCCCTCCTTATCTCTAATATAATATATATATATATATACACACACACACATACTTGCCAAAATTTTAATTAATATTGTCGTGTAATTCCCGCCTTTGTTTCCACACCAGTCTTTTTTTTTGGAGTTTGGAGAAGATTTCTCTAAAAATAGAGTGCTGCGATAAAAGGGGCGGTACTAACAATACTACGTAATATCAATAAGAATGTTGGTAAAAATACACACACACACACACATATATATATATATATATATATATATATATTAGGTCTACGGGAAAGTTCTGTTTGAATTACTTAGTAAATAAAAACCGAAAATTTATCGTGGATAATATTTAAAGTATTTCTGGAAAACTTATAAAATGATAATTGGTAAAGCAGCGTTGCCAGATCTGACCTTTTTTTAAATTTAATAGTCAGCAATAATTTTGAGAAGTGACATTTATTATAGGGGAGACCCGTGTACCTAGGGCCGCTTTTTTTCAATGCCCAAAAACAGAGCCCTTGGCGTGTTTAAAATTATCAAACTGATATGTACATATCTTTAGGACTAATTACTTCCAATTGAGATTAATATGAATATCTAAAATAATAAATTCCGACAAATAGAAGGTTGTTAAAAAAAATTCACTCGTGGCCCTAGGTACAGCACCCTCATTGTACCTGGGGCCAGACCTCATTGTACCTAGGGCCATTCTCTCAAATTTAGATTTCACTTTGTAATGAATAGAAAATAAGCATATAAACATGTATTTTATAAAAGAAACAATATCAAGTAATATATTTATTTATCATATAATAATTGTCATGTTGCCTTAATTTAAAACACGAAATTTTTCACTTTTTTTTCTTTGGGATATTCTAACAGAATGCTTTTTTCTTTTTTTTTCTGGAGTGTTTCTTGGATTTCTAGATCTCTCTGGTGTTTGGTCGCATCTTTCCTTTGATGTGGGAGGCTTTGGTAAAGGTTTTAGGTAAAGGTTTTGCTTAGGTTCGTACCTGTTAAAGCATAACACACGAAAAGATGTTAGATGTTGAAGGTTTCGAGATTTCAACAAGACACGAAACAGAGACATCCAATTCTATCCTTGTTGGTTCACTTTCTTCCTGGATTTTTTTTTTTTTTTTTTTTTTTTTTTATGGAGGGGGTATTGGCTTTCAGTCACATTTGAACTTAAATATTCATCCTCAGTGAATGTGTTTTGATTTATTGGCTATATGTCGGATGCACGAAAGCCTGATAGAATGTTTACAGGAGTAAAGGCCAACGGATAGGACTTGCCAACACTTTCAGCAACGTCATGTTTAGTGATTGGTTTACCAGGGTTTTCCAACATCCAATTACTACAGGCTGTATTGTGTTTCTTACCATTTTCTCGACCGCTGACGTAGATTCACGTCATTTGAAAATATGAAATTCCACCAGTGGGCGTTTCTTTTGCAATTTGTATGTTATTTGTTTCTAAAAAATATACACAATATTCCTATTTGTACAATCACTATACTATGGATGCAAATACTTTGATTAGAGAGAGAGTATGATTATAATGCATATCCATTTGTAATATAAATGTTAATACCGAAAATTTTGTTTTGAAAAACTGTAACTTATGAGAAAAACGTCCAGATGCGGACTTTACTGTCAAAAAGACAAAAACATGCGGTCGCGAAAGTGTTAAAAGGTCCAAACACACTGGCCCTAAGTACAACTTTTGGTCACTTCAATCAAAATGCCTTCCACTAAAAAATCCACATGCAGAGAGGACTAATTAAATATCTCATTTATTACTCAATATAACAAGCAAAATTATACACTAGAAATGAAAGAAAAATATTTGACTTGCTTTTGTAAAATAGCAAAAGAGATGAGCTGCAAAATTTTACTTCAAATCATGTAAACTCGTTTTCTTCATGTAACTTGTCAAAACTCTCTCCTCAAAAACTCCAAAGTAGTTGTAAAAGTAGCAATTAGTGTTGTTACTCGCCCAATTGAGTATTAAAACTTAAAAATCATTCTAATAAAGTGGGGTGGCCCTAGGTACATGGAGGCCCTAGGTACACGGGTCTCCCCTACATAACAGACTGTCAATCTTTGAAGTGATTAGCCAAGCGTTACAAATAAAAATTATTGGTGACTATTGAATAAAAAAAATGCCAAATCTGGCAACCCTGTGGTAAAGTACGATTTAAATATTGTTACCGATTTTTTTTTTTTTTTAATTCAAACGCTGACTTAATAAAAATGACAGTGAGAATTTTTGCTTAGCGATAGTTATGTATGGTACTTTACCAATTATCATTTTAAAAGTTATCCAAGAATTCCTTAAATGTTATCCAGGATTATCCATTTTCGGTGTCATTTTATAAATTCAAACGGGCAAAACTGTTCAATAGACCTAATATGTATCATAATACTGCATTATTAAAACCGTGCATGTTCAATTGATGCGTATTAGTAGCGTCGAGTTCTGACAATTTGAATTAAAACACCGATGTACCGATGTAGGAAATTTTTCTTGGGCAAACAACTGCTAACAACATATTAAAATATAAGTACAAGTATTTTTACATACACATTTCTGGTGTCATTTCCCTAATTCAAAACAAGACTACCTTCTGTTTCACCTAATATTAAGAGGTTTAATAAAAATTAATGCTCTATACAATTTAATTTAAAGTAAAAAATATAAAAAAAATATATATTTCCTTTTTTGTCTGTATATCTTATTCTACAATAATGAACTTACTGTAATAGGTTGAAAAGACTGGCGTATTGACGCGATACTATTTATGACGAAATTACTTTTTTTTTAAATATATATATTTCACCAGTTTAAATCTGACTATATTAAACAAGTATTAAATTATAAAATCGGTAAAGCTACTACAACATAAGCATTTATAGTATTTTGAACATAATATTACGGAATGCCGAAATATTATAGACATTATATTTAACTGCTTTGTTTTTGATAGCGAGCTAGACCAAACTTTGCAGTTACAAGGAGGATTGCATAGTAAATAAAGATTCGATTACTATATTTAACACTTTGAGTGCCATGTCAGCCATTCTAGATTCTAGACATTTTGCCATATATCTCTAAGTACTGAAGGAATCATCTTGAAACTTTAGGAGCATGTAGAACATGTTATACTTCAAACATTTCAGTCAAAGTTTTACTCCGAAAGTAAAAGCAGTACCAATAAAAAATAAAAACGTTGAGCGCCCTGTCAGCAATCTTTGTTTGACAATGTCAAATATGATATAAAGCCGCGTCAACCATCGGTAGCGGATATAAAATAGGATATAAAACTAAAAATATTACATTTAATGACTGAAAACTTATTAAAAATTTGCTTAATTTTTATTTATTGCAGGATCATTATGGAATTTTAATGGATTTTAAGAATTTGCGTGGCGCTCAACGTGTTAAAATTCCTGTTTCATAATTTATTTACATTAAAACTAGTATTATACCATATAAAAATCTACAAATTTATCAATAGACAAACGTTTTTCTCTTTAGTATGCGTTTGTCAATTATTTAAAAATATAAATATTATTTATTATGTTTAAGGTTTTAGGTAATTTTAATTTTAAGTTATACATAGAAATGCTATCTTCTTACAATCAAAAGATGCAAGACTCAATAAAAAATAATAAATATAGTAGTAACAATAACAACAATTGTAATAATAGTTATAATAATATAATTTAACGAGTAGATTAGTACTATTTCTATTTATATAAGTGTAAAAAAAATAAAAAGTTTAGAGCAATGAAATGTATTTTTTATTATTATTTTACAAATAATATAAAAGTTTAGAAGAACTTTATAGTTTACAAGAAATGATTAATGATCAGTTTATGTTAAAGGATCATTTTTACATGGAAATTAAAAAAAAGAACGTTTAGGCAAAATACTGATATAATTTATTATTTAAATGTTTTAAAAATAAGACTAAATTTGAAGATTATTAATTACAAGCATGTAGTTTTAAAAATATTTACATCGCATTAACCAAAAAATATCTCTTTATTTGTTATAGTACGAATTTGATTAAACTTGATGCAGAAATAACTAATGAGTTAGAAATAACAAGCAATTTTACATCATGTGTTATTACATGCTATTCACCAACACGTGACAACATTCTTAAAACACGTGCTCTAACTTTGAATAACTTGATCTTGTAAATTAGGAGAATACACAATTTGCCTGAGAAGTACGAATTTCTTAGACATTCTTAAATCTTATAGAAAGTAGCTTTATTAAATTAATGCATATTTAAGCTCAAAATTATGCATCAATTACAAGTAACCGATTTTACGCTTTATTAAGATTTCCCACTAACAATAATCAAAGTTTATCCAAGTTTCTGAAAAACGAAATAAATAAATAAATAAACTTAAAAACACGTAGCTAATAACTTGAATAAATATATTATGCATAAATTTATGGATGAATATCGCTGAGTAAAATTGTGTAACAGAACTGAAAGAGTATAATATATATCTAAATAAATAATAATGCCACTGTCGGTTCGGTTTCATAAATTTTAAAGATGTTCTCAAAAGCAGATTTAATAACTAGTTTTACTGGGAAGAAAATATAATTTCTTCCGAAGCAAAATGTTTCTAAGTAATTTATCAGATATATATTTAAATTTCTTTTAATAATGTAGAGGTTAAGTGGGTTTAACGTCGCACAAGAGCTACGCAGTGGACAAATGGCGACGGTCTAGTATTTACTTCTATGGGTGGTCCGAAGATAGTTCTTTAACATAAAAACAAACTATACCATATTTGCCAAAATTTTGAATCTGTAAACGAGATTTACCATCAGTATTTTTAAATAGAAATAAGACCTATTATATTTTTACGATTAAAGAAATCGGAAATTGTTATACGAAATTTCGCCTCGAAATCTGGAAACTTGACAATTATAGCTACACGCAAAAATAAAAACAAAACAAAAACAGTTAACGCCTTGCCGGCCCAAACGCCCTAAACAGAGTTTTCTAAATTTAAGAACTCTGTTATACAAATACTGCCAATAATTTAAAGGCGTGACATTTGGTATATATAATGGACGAAGACGTAAAGAAGTCTTAAAATTCGTCAACACTGACTAGAAAGGGAAATTAAATTATCTTTGTTTAAATTTAGATATCATTGGATTCTTTCACCTACACGACCAAAATTACACCAGTTAAATTAAGAAATAGCTTTTAATGTAACACCCTCTTTTTTGTTCATTTTGTTATTTTATTCAAGGGTAATGTTAATTAAAATTAGAGTATAGTAAATACTATATCAATTCAGCCTGAAATTCGCAACACAGTATGTTTTCATTCGAAAATGAAAGTTTTTTTTTCTTTCTTTAATAAATGCATAAAAAAAGATGGAAAATCAAATTAACTTAACAACAACCAATATTGTTGGAAATTTGGTGAAACAATTTACCAATTTATCAGAACTTACTAGTAAAGTGTTACAGGGCATTGAAATTAGTGTAATATAAATCAACAGCCACCGGAAATTGAAAATAAGATTTGAGGACCGGATTAAAATATAATCTAGGATGAA
Organism: Salticus scenicus; assembly: GCA_963930645.1. Lineage (NCBI taxonomy): Eukaryota > Metazoa > Arthropoda > Arachnida > Araneae > Salticidae > Salticus > Salticus scenicus. Next base: position 193,995,834 of record OZ005654.1, on the reverse strand, counting down.
TGTTTTGCGGTTGGAAAAAAAAAAAAAAAAAAAAAAAAAAAAATAAGATGATATAAAATATATCCTGCTGCCCCATTGTTCGTCCCGCCCCTTCCGCCTATTTTGTCACACTAGTCTTCTTTTAGAGTACCTTTTTTCGTATTTAATCGTAAGTATATTTGAAGAAATTTACTCTAAAAATTAAGTGGTGTACAAAAAGGGACGGGAACTAACAATTTTCCGGATTAGGTTGGCAAGTATGGATATAGTCAACATTGTTTTTAACAGTGTGGTTGAAGAAACATAGAATGGGCAATTTAGTAAGAGAATGAGAATGTGAAAGCATAAAAAAAATTTCAAGTAACTCTCCTATTAGTTAAATTTTAAAATAATCGGTAGTCATATTTTCAAAAGTAGTATGTTTATCATTTTAATTCAAAAACACAGTTTTATAAAATAAATTGTATTTCATTTCTTCCAATTCGAATCTTAAAAACCATTTTTTTTAAATTTTTTTTTATTTTTTTTATTTTTTTTACAATCAGCTGCAGTGTTTTATATTTATTAATACCATACTTTCCAACATCCTAATTAATATTACGTAGTATTGTTAACCCCGCCTTCTTTTTCACACCAGTATATTTTTGTAGCATTTTCTTTTTTATTTAATCGTAATTACATTTGCAGAATATTACTCCTAAAATTTACTGGTGGGAAAAAAAAAGGGCGGGACTAGCAACACTACGGAATATTAAGGAGCATGTTGGCAAGTATGTAATACTATTGTAAAAATGCAACATATCTCAGAGACTGTAAGAACAGCACTGTTGTTACGTTTAAAATTAAAAGGAAAAGTTTTAAATTATTATAATTATCTGCTTTCTAAGGATATATATATATATATTTTTTATTTTTTTTTTTTTTTGTGTGGAAGATCAGGAAGTTTAAGTGCTAATAGTTTTATAGATTTCCTTTTCTCATTAGTGTTCAAACATGATTGCCAACATTCTAACTAGTACTATCAACACGCTATTCTGCCAACATTCTGTTGTTTCTCAGTACTGTTAGTTCCTGCTTTTTTTAAACAAGAGTCTTTTTTTAGAGTCTTTTTCTTCTTATTTGATTGTACTAATTACATTTAGAGAAGATTGCTTTTATAGTTGTGTTCTCCTTCTGTTTCTTCCCATCTCCCATTGGAAAGCGAATTTAAATTTAGGACTTTCACTTTCCCCGTTAGCTACCAGCTTTATGTAGCGCAAAAAGCGTGACCTACCACTCCAAACCTTTCGAAATCAGAAATCTTTAGAAAAAGTTACTCTTAAAAAAAAAAAAAAAAATGGTGTAGAAAAGGAGCGGGTGCTAACAGTGGGTACGGAATACTAATTAGAACGCTGGTAGGTACACTTTTCATGGCTGCCAACCTTTCTAATTTTTTCATAAAATTTATCCCAATATTTTTTATAAGCATTATGATACATATATTTTCGATGATTAAATAAACTGAAGACAGTTGTAGAAAAATTCTGGTATTATATCTCCCTTAGAAAACGGGATACTTGTCACCTATGACTTTCAAGTATCAAAATTTAATATTTGTTTAAAGTCCCTGTTTCAGCAATTAATACTCTAAATTGAGATAGCCGAGTAACGCTTGATCAACTCTAAATGCAAATATATAGTAACTTCTAATATATTCGAGATCATTCCTAATTCCAGCCTTTTTTCACACCACGTTTTGGTAACATGTGAAAAATTACTGTTAAAAAAATATGGTATGAAAGAAATTTGGGTACGAACAATGATCCCAAATAGATTTGATTATATTTGTTTATCTGTTATTGTGGCTAAATCTTGTATCATCAAAATTAACACTTATCGCTCGTATGTCCCTTCTGAGGGGACATTAAAAAATCGAGCCATGCCTTAAGGTGTTCCTCTGCAAATGAAATGTTATTTTTCTAAAACGTGTAACTATAGGCTACCTTTCGGCTACCGAAAAATTTTAACAGAAAGACTTATTTTATTTAATGATGAAGTAAAATAAAGCAAATTATTACAACCAGCGTAATTTTATCAATAATTTATATCATACTAGCAGGCTTTGCCCGCTTCTCTGGTCATTATATTGAAATGAATCCCCAAAACAGCATATAATAAAATATCTTAAAAAATATCTTAAATAATAATAAAATATCTTAAAAAAAAAAAAAAAAAAAAAACATTGAAATCCGTCAAAATCTAATTTTAAGTTGGCCAATGCCTTCGGCAGTCCCTTACCTGCTTTTTACTCCCCCTCCCTCGCGGTTACAGTTGAAAGTTTTACAAAATCTCATCAAAGTGCATATTTCGCACACTTAATTAACACCCACACACCATTCGCCATTCTTAGGTAATTTGGACGGATTTAAGGTACAAAATGTGGTTTTTGCGCCACCCGCCCCAAGAGGAAGGGGAGGGGGGGAGGAAAGTAAATTTCCAAAATGACTTTATATTGCATGTTGCATACACATACCTAACCGGACACATAAAAAAATTGAGATCATGAAATTATTTAAAGTTGAGCTATGCTTTAAAACTTTTTTTTTTTTTTTAATCTCTCCCCCCGTTCTTAAAGGAGGGAATTTCGCAAAATCTCTTCATACTATGAGTTAGATACATATAATCGTCCCTTACATAAAAAATGTCCAACCTTAGATAATTTAGTGCAGCGTTACGCATGAATACATGTTTTTGCCCCCCATTCTCCAAAGGGCGGTAGGGTGGAATTTCATAAAATCCCTTTGTAGTGTGTGTTCAGTTCGATTTCCTCGTGTGTTGAGTACCCTTCTTCCAAAACCTTTTCCCTTCCCTCCCCCCCTTAAAAATCCAAAATTCCAAAATCGCAGAAAATAGTTTTTTGTACTCAAGTCTGGTCTTTCCATCTGCAATTTCTTCACCGTTAAGTAATTTGGAGCCGAGTTAAGCCTTCTGCCCCCCAAGGGGGACAGGGGGGGGTATTTTGCAAAATTTCGTCTTAGATGGGGGGTCAGGCTCCGAAAACTAACCTGGTCACTAAAATTTGTGACCCTCTTTCCCACAGAATCGTCATGGCAGTGTTGAGTCAGTGAATCATTGAGTTTACTCTTTTATATGTACAGATTTGTTTATATATTTTATGGACTACTTGGCTTACCACTTTAACACCACTTGGCTTAACACTTTGGCTTAAAAACTAAAATAAATTATTTTAAAGTGTTATTATAGAAGAAATATTTATATTATATAGAAGATTAATTAAAACTTTAAATTTTTTCCGGTATAAATAGTAGCCTATGTCTTATTCCAGACTATTATCTATCTCTGTACAAAATTTCATCCAGATCCGTTTAGCCGTTGTGGCGTGATTGAGTAACAATCATCCATCCAAACTTTCGCATTTATAATATTAGTATAGATTAGTTATCATGTGCATGCGTTAGATTGAGTTATTTTGCTGTCAAATTGACAAAATTTTAATTTTAAATTTCAAAACTCTGTCGTTCTTGGCGCTTATTGTATTTGGTGATCAAAAACGTAATACGAAAATATGCATGCCAGATGTATATTTTCGTAATATGCATTATACGAAATATTGTTTCATATTATTCATTACTCTCTTAATATAAGTTTTTAAAATAACCATGATTTTTGAAAGGAATTAAATTATGTTCGCCAAATAATTTGTCGATATTTTTTTTTTTCTGCTAAGGATGACCGATATCAAATCTATTCCGCTGCAACATATTAGTATCTTATATCAGATACTTTATTTAGACATTTGAAAACAAATTTGACTTCAAATTATGATAGAATATTTATCATTTTCCCTTTAATTAGTATATTAGTTGGATATTTATTGTGTAAATATCATCTTTTGAAATGAAATGTTTGTGTTTTCAATCAAATATGGAAATTTGCCATTTTTTTTCCCCTAGAGTTTTGAAATTAAAAATTCAAATTTTGTCAATTTTACAACAAAAATAACTTAATCTAACGCATGGACATGATAATTAATACATACCTATACCTAAATATGGTGATTAAAATCGGGAAATAATTTTCCTCGATTTTTAATAATTTTTTACAAAAAATCCAATGGACGTTTAACATAGGAAATATTTTTCTTGCATCCACGAACGGCCAGTGACTTCATCACTTCGATTGCGTATTAGCACTTTATCAATGTATAAAAGTAATTTTTAATTAAAAATGACGTCAATTTTTGTGAGATGCATAATTTTTTATCGTTCACGTTTAGATAAATGTATTTATTTTCCTGTTGAAAAAAAAAAAATAAATAAATTCGTTTTTTTTTTTGACAACAATTAAATTATGGATAAATTTAAATGGCTAATTTTTTGCTATTATTAGCTTATAAAATTGCTATTTTATGCATAAAAATCGCAAAAACAAATTTTTTTTCTGAATAAAAGGTAGCCAACTTTTTAAGTTAGGGTATAAGCTATCACCATAACAAATTTTATCGAAATCCATCGAGCAGTTTTAGCGTGAAACTGACTCAAATAAACGGACATTCACATTTATAATATATATAAGATTTGTGGTTTAATTTATTGTGATTGATAATAATAGAAGTTATTGATAATGAGTGCTGGTGTCAGTCTTTTATTGCAAGTGAAACACTTGCACACAAGTATTATTTTTAAGTGATTGTTATTTTTTTCACTACGTTATACTAATTTGACACTTCTGTAATTTTTATATATAATAGCTAACTATTAAACAAATAAACTGTATTTTTTTGGTAGGTGTCACTTTTGTGGATAGTATAAAAAATCGCTCATAAAAAATATACTTATCATTTTCTACCGTTTAAAATCGAGTGAAAATTCTGAAAAAAAATATATATTATGTACTTCATAAGCATTTATAAATAGTTTCAACCTCGTTAAGATATCTTGAGCAGTTATTTTTTTTTTTTAATTAAATTTAATGTTTTAGGTTGCCACCCCCATTACTCCCTAATCGTTGAGGGTTGAAGTCTAAAATTGTGTGCAAAATATGTTTCAGATAAAGAACAATAAATAGCAGGCAAAAACTCTTCATTCGACGCTGGTGCAGTTTTCATATGCTTATCCTGGAATACCCTTTATGTAAGGAAATGCTGATTTATCTGCATAAATATATGATAAATTTTGCTTTTTTGGAAAGAAGGGTACAAAAGAATAATACTTAAGAAATAATAATAAAAGTCGTCTGTGGTAGCCCAGTATAGAAGTAAATTATTTAGAACAGAAAACCTTAAATATAAAATATAATGAAGTCATCCAAACAGGGTTGCCATGAGCACGCCTGCATTTACACGCGACATACAATAGAACATTTATACAGTAAATTTAATCTTAATTTATCAAGGAAACATATTACAGTCGAACCTCTATAACGAGAATCTCAAGTAGGGGGGGGAGGGTGTAAAAATGTTTATGTTATCAGTATTTCATGCTATCAGTAACTAATTTTCATATAACTGAATTAATCATTATTTTGACGGGGATTATGTAAACAGTTCATGTTTAATGTAATTCACGTTAACAGTGTTCACGTTAATAAGGTCCAACTGTATTGAAGATTGCTATTAAAAAAAAAAAAAAAAAAAAAAAAAAACAGGTGGAAAAGTTAGGTAATAAATGCACCCTGTAGCAACCCTGTCTAAACATACTATGTTTGTATCTAAAATTAATTGAAGAACTATTTGAACTCCAATTTTAATCAAAAGTGCAACATCATTTTCTAAATCTTTAAAACTGATGAGTCATATTAATATATTTTTTAGTAGTTTTCAATAATAAATTAGAATTTTACGCCGTGATTGGAATTAATGGAATGTAAATAATATTGAGCTTTTTCTTTTGGCAATAGCTTTTCCTACGCTTAAGAGCTTTAATACAACAAATGCCAGAGATTTGACACAAAACAAAAAATATTTTAAAAATATATATATTTTGTCCCTTTATGTGATAAAATTTAAATGACTTGAGGCTTACAAACCGTACAATAATCTTATACAAAAAAAAAAATGTAAAAGAGAAAACTTGGTGAAAAAGAAATTTATAAAAGTTACATAGCTGACAAGTTGTGCAATCAGCAAAGAAAAAAAAAAAAAAAAAAAAAAAAAGACCCCCCCCCCACCTAATTTCGCCGTAAATTATCGTAAAAACAAACGGCTGGTACCGATCGTTCTGTAATTATAATGGGATAGTAAGACAGGGGTGTTTGCGTTCCGGATTTTTTATTTTATTTTTCACCAGTAATTTTTTTAATAGTGATATTATTAGTAGTTTTCTAATAATGTTTAGCAATTAAATATAGCCAAAAATGCAATTCGTAATTACTGGTGGGAAATAATTAAAAAAATCCGCAACGCAAACACCCCTGGCAAGATTTTGCTTAACGGGTCGTCTACATATTAAAACAGGCATCAACTTTTTTTTTTTTTTCAATGGCAACCCCTGTTTTTGATATCATATTCAAATTTTTGAGATCAAGGTTGTTCAGAAAAGTCCTATTTATATACTTGAAATCAATTTTTGACGGAGTTACAAGCGGAAATGTATTACGGGTCCGTGTATGTTAAAATAAAATAAAAATAAGTAAATAAATAAATAAATAAATCATGATCTACCACAAAATAAACATTATTTATTAAGTTGCACACCGAAAAAAGAAACAGAAATGTTAATTATAAAATTAAAAAAAAAAAAACTGTGATTACTCGATCTGCAGGAGAACTTGCTCCTAGATATTTTCTATAATCTCCATGATTTGCGAAAATTCACAGAATGCTCTGTGTTAGATTAAAATGTTAAAATATTTATTTATTTTATTTATTTATTTTTTGTAAACGTGGAATGTCTAAATGCGTCACTTCATACGAAAAAATTAAAATAGCTTGAGTCATATGAGCTAGAGCCCCTTAAATAAAATATATAGGCAGACGCATCGCCGCCAATTTTTTGTCCAGAAGAGGGCAGCATTCCCGCTTGGCGTACTTATCGCTTTCTTGTGATTTTAAGAAATCTTGATCTGAAGCTACGATCGGTCGAGAAAAGCCATAAACAACAACAATATTCCTAACAAAACATTTTTTTTACATTATATTATCAGGTTACCCTGTGGATGTATTGGAAATAAGATGTGTTATTAGGGTTGTTTCTGTTTCTTATACAAAATGTCACCAAAACTCAAATACACAGTAATAAAAGGTCTTAAATCGATTTAACAATATTATTATAAATAATATGATTAAAATGACACATTTTTCTGTTTTTTTACATTAGTACGTTTCAGAAATACAATAGGAAATATAAGTAATATTGTTTTATTGTTTTCAAATTATCTTATGGAAATTTGAACATTTTATGTTCTTTTCTTGAGGGATTATAGCCGTTTATCGTTAAACAAATCACATACCGTACTTTATTTAGCTAAAACTATGAAATATAATAAAGGAGTAATCTTAAGTTACACAAGACAATAAAAGTAATGACTACCGTTTATTTATCAATGAGACGCGCTGGGTACATGTGGCAACCCTAAGGCAATTAAATGTTTGATGCGTCAGCTCGTATATATAGGAGCCTTAATATGAACCCTCTAATGTTAAATTACAAAAATCTAGATACCAGGGTAAAAGAATAATGATAATGCTAATAATGTTAAAACCGGTTAAATAAAAAGTGTTTATTTTTAAGAAAAAAAAAAAATATCTACTTCTGTTGGGTGTATTCTTATTTTATAGAGCAAACCCCGCATGAAAGTGTCACTGTAAAGTTTTACATTTAATTTGAGTTGTGCAAACTAACAATATACAAAAATATAGATAACAAGATTAAAACTACAATTTGAGAAAAGATATTTAATATCCCATAAAAAGGAGATATTGTTAAAAATCATTCCTATTTTGAGTAATAAGTCACGCCTTCATACGTTTTTCTAAAACATCAAATTATTTCACAAATTAAAGATTAAATAACTGAAATTTTGTCATTAACAATCGAAACGGTAAATTTCACTCCTTTATATACGCTAGAATTCTATAAAGAGTCAAACAAACTAAAATTAAGGAAACAAAAAATATTTTTTAAAGTAAAGTATTGTTTCAGGAAAAGCTAGAGGGTGGGGTTTATTATTCATTTGGAATACCATGAAAATTTCCCGCCAGCAATGCATTAATTTTACAAAAATAGGTTAATTTGTATAGTAAACATCGAAACCTATAGAACTTACCGAAAGAAAACAATAATAATAATAAATAATAATAATAATAATAATAATAATAAAATATTAGCATTGAACTGAATTTGAATAAATTGGTCTGCTAAAGTATGTTCCACATAAAACGGTTTCCTAATGTCCAGAACGAATATCCCCGTTATACAGTCGTCTACTGTACTTGAATTCTTAATTTTAAATGTGTAAGATCTATATCTTTGAAAGTAATGAGACATATTACTTTGTTTTAAATTCTTTTTCTATAATAAATGTGGCGATAGTTTTACGCCGTGATTAGAATAAGCAAAAATAAATAATATTGCGTTTTGTTTCAATATGAGATTTTATAGACTTCAAAAAAAAAAAAAAAAAAAAAAAAAATCAACTATTTTATTCTGTATAAAAAATAATATTTAATAAAAAAATAATATTTTATCATGTTACGTCATGCGATAAAATTTAAATTGCATTAGCTTACAAACGGTACAGTCGGTAACAAAAGTGTCCGAACACTAGCAAAAATTCCTATGTAAAAAATTTACACTTCATACGGTTTTATTAAATAAATCCTTATCGAATCATATTCTTAGACTGACTATGAACAGGATTTGATAAGGATTTATTTAACAAAACCGTATCAAGTGTACTTTTTTTACATAGGAATTTTTGCTAGTGTTCGGACACTTTTGTTACCGACTGTACTATAAACGAATGCGAAAACATCACAACAAGATTAAAACCAAAAATTCGATTTAAACAATCTTATAAAAATTAATTATATTAATTTAAAAAAAGAAAGAAAAAGCATTGTTCACTGTGTATTGCTCTTTCAGACAATAATCCTCGCATTACTGCGTTTCCTAAATCATGACATTTAACATGAGGTGCACGAAACCTGCAATATTCATGTACAAAAAAGAAAAAAAAAAGGACATCAGTGTTAAAATAGAATTTTACCAGTGAGAAACTAGGAAAAGATATGTAATATATAAGAAAAAAGACTTAACATCTCGGGATCGGATATATTCTTTCTTGCAACGTAAGCCACGAATTTACAAATTTTTCTAAAACTTTACTTTATAAAACAAGATTATTTTACATACAGTTCCAGCCGCTTATTAAAATCACATTTGTTCTGAGCCAAAGTGATTTTATTAATCGGCTGATTTTTATATCCGGCGAACGTTCCTGTCCTTAAAGAAAAGGTATTACTTCCCTGAATTTCGAAAGAAACTTCAAAGGGTAACGAATAATATGATTAGTAAATAAAATTAATTATTTTTTGGTAGATAATTAACTCTTTCTTCGATATAAGTAAATTAAACGCATTGTAAGTTCCTGCGCACTTTCGTTAGAGGAAAATCATCATTACTTTACCAAAAGTTCACGCTATTTTTATAAATTAAAAATCTTTCCGTTTAAACATCATAAATTACAGTAATTTCAAAATAAGAACTAGAAATTGCCTTCTAATAGTTAGAAAAAAAAAAAAAAAATCAAATCAAATTTGTATTTTATTACTGCGCTTTGTAAAATACGTTCCTTGAAATTGTTACGGAGGTATGTTGCGGGACGTATTTAATTTGTAACTGTGCTGCAAGTATAAAATCTTGAACAATGAGAAATAACGGAGGGTTTGTTGTGCTTTAATTTCTTTTTTTATATTAAAAAAAAAAAAGTGCATAAATGATATTTTTGGCTGCTGAGGTGATATTTTTGAGTTTATTAACCGGCGATGCTGATTTTATTAAGCGGCGGCTTTAAAAGCAGTTTGTATTGATTTGATTTCGATCCTGGCGATTTGATCTGATTAAGCGGCTACCAGTTATTTTACTAAGCGGCGGTTACTGTATTTGCAATTAAATCATTTAAATTTTGTCCTCCGCATTCGATGTAGTAAATGCCATTGATATTTATGCATACCAGCGTCACATATAGAGTCAAATTCGAATATGCAAATTAGTTTTTTTAATATCGTTTCCGCGATAGAGAGGCGGGGCTTAATTTCTTTTGGAATTCTTTCACAATCTCTCGCCTGCATCGCGTTAATTTTATAAAACAAAATAAGCCAATTTGTGTAATAAACATAGAAATGTTGCTTAGAAAACAATTACAATAACATAAAAGTAAATTAAAATAGTTTATCGTCAAAATATATACAGATATTTACTCACATAGGATAGAAATTATAACAAGTATCGGCTCCCTAACAGCTGTAAAAATTGAATTGATGACCATTCTATTCGTGCAAAAATTAACATAGGTCATAATTCGCAATTTTTTCAAATATGAATATGAATGATTTTTTTAATTCAAAATTTTTTTTTATCAAAAATATGCATGGAATGTGTTTGGGTCACTTAATCCCAATACATAAAAAAAAAAAAAAAAAAAAAAAGACAATTTTAATATAATAATTCTTTGGGTATATATGAATTAATGTTTGTCACATTCATTTAAGATTAGCATCATAATTCTATGGAAAATTGAGAAAAATATCTAAACTATAATATTTTTCGCGATGATTTGATCCAAAGAATTGAAATAAATTATAAAAATTGTTTTTTTTTTTTTTTTTTTTTTTGTGTGTGTGTGTGTGTGTCTGTATATTTTTCTGCAACCGGAAATTCTTAATTATCAATTTGTCATTTTCTTCGATTAAACAGGATAGCTTTTTTTTTTTTTTTTTTTTACAAAGAAATATTGGTGTTAAGAAACCGACAAGTATATGAAGTTAGTAAATATTTAAAATAAAAAAATGAACTGTTAATCTGTCATCGAACGTAGCGTATTTTCCTGTATATAATCCACAGGTCAGAAAACTGCTTTTACACCAAAAATTGTTATTTATAGACAATGGTATTAGGGGGACCAGGAAAGTAATTCTTTTTTTTTTTTTTTAAACATTATCGCGACCGCTTGTTTTTGGAGGTTATTCTTTTAAGTTACATAGCTTCAGAATAAGGTTTTCTGTATCTATATTTATGTTACAAATGAATACAAATTAAAATTACACTCTTTCAAATTAAAGTAATTGCATGCATATTATTTTGATTGTACAAATATGAATATTGGGAATATTCTTAAGAAATAAAGTAGCATGCAAATTGAAAAAAAAAAAAAAAAAAAAAAAACGCCCACTAGTGTATTTCCAGATTTCCAAATGTCACGAATCTGCGTGTACGTGAATGTACTACGTGACTCTGACAAATTCAAACACATAATTTTTTATCAAGTTTTATTTTCAATCAATTATGTAATCACCCACCTTATCAACAACTTTTAAACATGTAGTGTGCAAGTTTCCAACGCCAGATCGATAAAAATTAATTGAATTTTGAGTAAAAAGTCTCTGGAGATTGCATTTTGAACATCATCCAAATATTCAAACATTTTCAGCTTAGAAAATATTGTAGCGGTTAACACTTTCGCGACCGCTGACGTAGATTCACGTCATTTGAAAATCCGTAACTCTGTCAGTGGGCGTTTGTTTAGAAATTTTTATGTTATTTATTTCTTAAAAATATACCAAATATTCATATTTGTAAAATCAGTATGCTATGGATACACATACTTTGATTAGAAAGAGTATAATTAAAATGTATATTCATTTGAAACATAAATATGGATACAGAAAACCTTGTTCTAAAATAATGTAGCTTAAAAGAATAACGCCCACAGGCGGAGCTTACTATCAGAATAGCAAAAACATGCGGTCGCGAAATTGTTAATACAGAAGAATTCTACTTGAATGTATAATTAAATTAAACACGCACAAACTTTTCTTTTGATTTAGAAAATTTATTATATGAAAAAATGTCAATGGATTTTGTTGAGTTCATTTAAATATATATATATAGGGGTGAAAGTTTTGACTGGTTGGTTTTGAGTGGTTTTGACTAAGGTGAATAACATAATTTAGAAGCTGAAGCTAATAAAATGCAGTATTTTGAAATATACAGTGCTTTACTGAAGTTACCATTTTTGAGTGCACTAAGTAATAGCTAAATACCTTCCTTGGATTCAAACAACTCTGAAATGTTTTCTAACAGTTTATATTTAGTTTCATTGGTAGAATTTTCGCATTAAGAGGAAATAATATACATATTTATAAATATATTACATATTTAACAAAACAAAAATCAGTGATTAATTTACCTACAAATATTTTTAATAATTATAATGTATATTCATTTGTATTATAAATGTGAATGCAGAAATTTTCATCTGAAATATTGGAACTTGGGGAAATAACACCATCAGGCGGACCTTGCTGCCAAAAAGACAAAAGCCGTGGTCGCAAAAGTGTTAAAAGGAATGGAAATCCGATAGCGCAGTATTGGGCAAGTATGGTAATTAAAGCGATACCTCCCACCCCAATTATTATTATTATTATTATTATTATTATTATTTCTTTTTTTTTTTCAGGTTCGTCTTGCACAGTGCGATCTTTCATTATCGTTTTGCAGAATAACGCTCTTTCTGTTGACAATCGCTGAGCACTTTTCAACTAAAGATTGATTTACTCGATCCAGTGTTTCTCAGTAAATGTCTGCATTCACAGTTTGTCCAGATTTCAGCATTTCAAAAGGAACTACCCCACGAATTATCCACCAAATACACAAAAGTGGTGTAAACCTGGCTTAGCCGCGTTTTGTGGCGATTCATTCAAAGAGAGCCACTGCCTTTGTTTTTTGGATTATCATAAAGAGCCCATTTTTAATCTCCAGTGGACGACTGATAAAAAAAACTCTTCTTTATTGTGCTTCTAAAGCAAAAAGTTTCATGTGCTCGATCACTTAGCTTTGTTTCTTTCGCAGAGATTGTGTGAGACCTAAACACTTACTCTGCTTACTTTACCAATTTTCTGCGAATGTTCTTGGGTGATAAACCAAGGTTGGTTAAGAGTTTTTGAAAGGTTCTCGATTGTTTGACGCGGAGTTTCCCCCACTTCCGCCCATAACATACCATTCTTTAATTTTTTTTTTATACTGAACAGAAAATATCTATAGTAAAAAAAAAAAAAAAAAGATATTGCAAAATTTTAATTTTTAAGTATTCCTTCATATTTTTATATTATTCTCGTCTATTTTTCATCTTTAAAAAAGTATTTTAAGGCAGCCGATTTAAATGAGCTTAAAATATATTTTAACTTTTCTTGTCTCTTTCCATTATAATTAAGTGACAGATTGGTCCTATTTTTTTACGTTTTCTAAAACTGCGTAGTTAAACATTTTTATTTTTATATTTCCGCTAGGGTCAGATTGCTCCTATAATAAGTGAAATTTAATACTTTCTGTGAATCCTAGAATTATGTGGGATGTAAACGAAAGACAAAACTTTAGTAAAAGCTCGATTTACCTATATAATTGGGGACATATGAGACAGTATTTTAACTATTCCACTATTTTTAACTTACGATATACTATATCTAATTCCTAAAGTAGATATTAAGAAAAAAAAAAAAAATCATGTGCAAAATATAAACTGGATAAATTATTTACCTCTGTTATATAGGTAATTATGATTTCATTATATTGAATTTAATTATAATAAACCTTTTCGTAAGATTTATTAAATATTTTTATGTTACCAAAATTTATAAACTTTTAAAAATTTAGCAATATTTTAAATTTTATACAGCCATTTACCTGCCCAACTTTCTGTATTATATATATATATATATATATATATATATATATATATATATATATATATATATATATATATATATATATCGATCTAGCTCTTTTTTTTACATAAACTATTACAGCTTTTATAACACAACCAAAAACTTATTGTAAACAATTGTGCCTTTGAAGATATTTTGTGATTAAATACTATTAACTTAATTAAAAGTATATGCGTGAAAGCTTCACAGTTTTTATAGTTTTTTTTTTCTGTTAAGAAGGAAAAAATCACCAACACTAAAAAAAAAAAAATTAAGTCACTTGCACTTTTCAAATGAATATGCTTAACCCTATGATAATATTTAGTATTTAAATTATAGATTTAATTTATAAATTTAATTAACTTTTAATATTTTATTTAAAATTTTTGTTTAAATACTCTGCTTGCTAAACTAACGGAGATCAAAAATATATAAATCTTAACCCTCTTGAAAAATAACTGAAATATATTATATAATTAAAATATGCATTTTTAATCAACATGTAACCTTTATTTATTTATTTAAATATGTAACACAATCAAATAAATCAGCCATAATCAAAGGAAATCTTTATATACTGATAAAATCTCATAAAATGGAAACCCAGATGTAGTTACAAAATTTAAATGCTATATTTTTTTTTCTTTTTGAAATTATGCAGTGAAAAAAACTATTTTTAATGATGTGAATATAAATGTATTATGTTGGCAAGTATGCATATTATTCAAAAAATTAATGAAATATTAACGTTTTACCAGCTCTAACGCTCTAAAACGGTTTAAACTGTGTTATCAAATTTAGAGACTCATTTATTCGACCATCCCCAATAATTTTGTAAAGTGATATTGAATAAATATAATGGACACATAACTTTCGGAGTGATTAGGAAACCGTTATAATTAAAATTTAGAGGTAGATATTGAATAAAAAAGGTACCTAAATTTGCAAGAATGACCAGAGCAAAAAAAAAAAAAAAAAAATACAAGGATGGAAGACGGGCGTAGAATTCATATTGGTATCTGTTTAAGAAATTTCTCTCCTTATAATATCGTTGATTTAAGAAATAGAACATTTTCTTATATTGATAGTGGTATGAGTTCTGAGCCCGGGTTCCATCCCTAAAAATAGGATCGGCAAAGAGTTAATTAAATATTAATTTAATTTAATTTTTAAAAAGATAAATTTTAAGAAAATTTAAATAATTCTGATGAAAAGAAAAATACGTTTCACGAGCGCTTAATAAGCGCTTCACATAAAACACGAGCGCTTTGTAAAACTCATTAACGATCTAATAAGATAAACTTTACTCCGCCTAAATGGATGTGTGAAACTTATTTTTAGTTTCTAGTAAATTTGCACCTCTGTTCTTATTTTACATATTGCTATATTATTATTGTTTTATTATTATATTGTATATATTGCTACATTTCAATGTGCATGTTGCAAAATTTCGTAATAATAAAAATTAAAATAAATAAATAAATAAATAAATAAATAAATAAGCTTTATAAAATCCATTATTTTCTTGACAAAAGTTAAAATACAAATTAAGTTATGCGTGAAATATTTTTTAGAATTAAATAAAATTATCTGACTTATTAAAATAATAATAAATAAATAAATAAAAATAAAAATGACATAAAATTTTAAATATATATTCAATTGCATTAAATAAAACATTGTAGTTTTAAAAACAGATGTTTCTTTATATCTCGGAAAAATAAAACCGATAAGCAATATGGCATTTACACAAATAGAAAAATTTAATTAATTTTTATGTCGAATAACTTATGGCGTCAATGAAAAGAAGAAACAAGAAAAGAGAATCTAAAAAAATAATAATTAATTGAATAAATAAATATATATTTCTTTTTCTCCCAAAAAGAAATAATTTTTTGCTGCTTATTTATTTATTTTTATGTTCTGTTATTCTTTCATTATACTAATCTAAATTTGAAATAATTACTATTTTGTGTATATATATATATATACACAGAAAAGAAAATATTTTTTTCGGTTAGTTCACATGAAAGAATAGTGGTTGCGTAATCATTTTAATGATATCTAACACAAAATTCATCGAAATGATTAGCCAATCATTTCATTTAAAATTTAGTTGTGGATAAAAATTTCCCTCAATCTGGCAGCACTGCATATATAATATCGTTAATTTAAGTAGTATAAAGTTTTCTTACATTGATAGTGGAATGAGTTCTGCACTCGTGTTCCAACCCTGAGTACCTCTAGTACTTTATTCCTCAAATAGAATCCGCGTATAAAATATGCAGAAAACCACCGCAACACTGTCACTTTTAGTGAAAGTGCAACATGTAAGATTATGTCGTGATAAAATTAGTGTTTTTAGTGCTAAAATTTGAATTTTCAGTTTTTGTAGTGATCTATATAGAGGAATTCCTTATCTCAAATTGTTTTCAAGCAACTGCAAAAAGAATGAAAAAGATAAAATTTTAAAACATCCCTCATTTTATAAGTTTCTAAATATGATAAACAGAAAAGAAGATAATATTTAGAAACAGCAGAAAAATTCCTACAAATGGACATCAATTGCATACTTGCCAACCACCTCATTATCAAGCGTAAAATTTTTAGTACACGCCTTCTTTTTCACACCAGTCATATTTTAGAGCAATTTTATTTTTGTTTTATTGTAACAAATTGTAACAACATTTGGTGAGAATTATTCTAAAAATAAAGTGGTGTGTGAAAAGGGGCGTTTTTTTAACGGGCTTTAACAATTGTACGCTTATTAATGAGATGGTTGGCAGATACGCAATTGTGTTAAAATATCTAGATTTAATTAGGAGTTACTTCCTTTGAAACACTAAAAAAAGGCAAAATAAATATTCATCAAAATATTTAATCGCAAAAACCGTTTTAGCTACAATGGGTAAAATTTACCCAAAACTGAGCTTTTAAATGAGCTTATAATGAACCCTATTAGTTGAACAGGCCTCAGAAATTTAGCTATTTATTCGTTATACACCATTCTTTTTCCCGTTTTCAAAAAGCGAGACGCCTCCTATCATGTTATGATATTAGGAATTCCTCTTACCAACTCTCATTAGCAATTCACTTTTGATCAAACTAATATGCATTAATTTACAGTTTGTTTATTACACAAATATTAATTTTTCTGTTTCATAAAAACATAATATGCATTTAATTTTATTTTGATTTAAAAAGAAGTTAATACAAAAATTATTGTAATTAAACATAGAAAAGTTTATCCTTGAAAATATGTAAAGCAACTGTATGTGTTAATTTCACAAAGCAATGGAAACAACAAAGCAGGGTAAAGGTTCCTTATGCATACATACTTTAATCCTATAAATGGAGTACATGTCTATTTGTTCTATTTTAATACTTATTTTTTCGCACTGCTTTGTAAAATAAATACATTTTGTATGGGTGTTTCAAGCATTTTGAAAGATAAACTCCGCCTATATTTAATTACAATAATTAATGTATTAACTTTTATTTCATTTTATTTTAATCAAAATACATTTCAATGCATATCATTATATTACGATACAAATAGGCATAATTTATTACTTATGTAATAAATAAGCAGTGAATTAATGCATGTAAGTATGTTTAAAGTAAAAACTAACTTCTTCGAAAATTGCTAATTATATATTTGGGCGGTTTTTTTTTTTTTTTTTTTTTTTTTTTTTTTGTCACTGTTTCTGCGCTTGTAATTAGTGTTGCCAAATTTAGGGACTTTTTAAATTTAAAATCGTCAATTTTAATTGTAGCGGCTCTTAATCACTTCGAAGATTAATCGTCTAATTACGTATATGAAATATTACTCCTTGAAATTATTGGTGAATATAAGTCCCTAAATTTGGCAACACTGCTTGTAACTTGTCATTAAATCTAGATATTTAGTACTTATTCCTGTACTTTTGTTATTTCACTTTCAATGAAATAGAGGTTACCAAAAACATTAGCTGTCACAAAGCCTCAAACTCATTGCTGTATCACACGGAAATTTCACTTTATTTCCTAATAGTACACAAAATTCTCCGTCAAACAATACCTATTACATTTTTCTGCATCGATTAGCAACTCAATAACGTCGAGTGTTGCGTTTCTGTTTCTGACTATATACTGAGAAATATATATATATATATATTTTAAATACTCCTTTAAAAATAAAATTGTCAATACTTTTTAGCCGCAGCTTTTTTACTGTATAAATAAATGCATGGGCATACTGTATAAATAAATGCATAAATATGTAAATAATATCTTAAATAGCTACATAAAGTAAATTTTCAATATATTACATATTACTACATTTAAATTGCAGTTTTTATTCAGCTGTTACGAGGGGTCGTACTCTCCGCCCTTTTTTCAGGACACTCTCAGATAGAAGACATTTTCGACATTTTACCACCACTAATTTCATGCAGAAATATTTCGGACATATTTAGAGCGATTTTCTTTGATTTTAGAGATTATTTTATAAGAATAGTGGTAGCAATAAATTTAAAAATTTCTCATCTCTGACAGTGTCCTGAAAAAAGGGCGGAAAGTACGACCTCTGGGTTACACTCAACAGCTCTGCGGTCCATAGTTTTCCATGATATCAGGGTTGCCAACATTTTAATTTATTCTGGAACATTTTTAGATCCACTTTTATTCATACCATTTTTTTACTTTTTGAGTAAATATTTCTTATTTTATTTTAGTTATGAATCGGAGATAAATATTCTAAAAATAAAGCGGTGCGAATTAAAATGGGTATAAAAATGCCCCGGAATAAATTAAAATGTTGACATCTATGGTGATATTCCTAGAGACTAGAACCTCAGCAAAGACCAAAGGCATTAATCCATTTACCAACAACACCGCCATTGAAAATAGTAATAAGTTATTTTAAAAGGAAATTTTTTAATAATGTTACTTTTTATTCTTCGATATAGTAACTTTTTTTAAAATCATAAATCACGTTTGTAAAAAAAATTATTTAAAATGATATACAACTTACAAAATTAAAATTTTGTTTCTTTCAAAATTGTAAATACTGTTTAATAATTAAATTTTAAGTAATGAAATTTTAATTTTTAATGCAGTTAATCATTAATTTGGAAAAATGTATTCCTAAAATTCCTTTTAATTATGTATAACTAATTTATTATTGAAATTCTTATTTTGCGACGTAAAAAAAAAAAAAAAAAAAAAAGATAAAAGCAATATTTATTCAAAAAGTCACTTAATAATTCAATTCGTATTAGCCAGCCAGTAATTTTTAGTTTGTGAATTCTTATTTGACTTAAGCTTTGTTTAAAAATATATAATTCATAACATTCTTTGATCAAACATTTCCGCTTTAAACGTTGAATAATGTATTGGAAAGTCTAGAATAACATGTTCACAGCCAAACTAGTTGATTTATATTTGTCTTGAAACAATATTTAAATATAACGCTTATCTTCTGCGAAATCTTTTTTGTTTGCTTTTTTCTTGTGGGTTAGAATTTATTAATGTAGCATAGAAAAAATAAGACGGAAAAAATTGTTCATTTATTAAGATTCCATTCGTTCTGAAGACATCAATGTTATTATTATTTTTTTTAAAGATATATTTTTTACAAAGCGATAAAGAAAGATGTTTAATTTATCTTTGTAATTTTATGTTAAGTACAATTAAATTGAAATATTTTGCGCTTATAAAATATTTTTAATCGTTCTTTTATCATATTATAAGTATTCGATTATTATTCTGCAATATATCTTCGAGGAGAAATTCTTAAAATTTATTCTTCACTTACAGCAATTTGTAGCTGGTTTTAAAATAATACTATTAAAAAAATAAATAAATAAATAAATAAATAAATAAAAATGAAATATATTAAATCAAAACTAATTAAATTTAAAGAAAAATGTTCCCATCCGCACCAGTGTTGCCAAGTCTGGAGGATTTTTTATTCAATAATCACCAATAATTTTGAGAAATGATATTTGATATACCTAATAGACTATCAATTTTCTTTTGTAAAAAGACCTCCTGAATCGGAATATGACCTCCATTTTGCCCAATCACCACTATTTTCTCAGGACGCCACCCCCTCCACCAAATTTTTTAATGTTCGGCAATCTTATGGCCATGGAATTGATTTGGAGAATAGAAAAGTATTATAAATAATAATATTAATTGATTAATAAAATATAATAAATGTAATTTATAATTCAAGTGGCAATTCCCCCCCCCCCCCCCGACAAACACACACTAAATTTTCCTCTATTAGAAATGGGATAAACAGCTACTTTTTAGTAATAGGTTACTTCGTTTCATATTACCTTTCACTGTAAAAAAAATAACAGTTGTCTGCTGCAAGAAACTATCTATGATTGGAGAAAATAAGTTCAAACAACGTAATTTTGCAGCAGATAACTGTTATTTTTTTGACAGTGTTTGACAATAGGTTCTTGTGATATATTATTTCTACAGCCAATTACTCTTTAGTGTATATATGCTAATAACTTTCTAATCCTTTCGGGATAGACAATATATACATATGTCCTGCTGAGTGGATGCGTTTAATTTTTTTTAATCCCAATGCTTACGAAGAATAATCTTCACTTTATTTAACACTAGAATTTCTGCAATAACAATAATAAAAAATAAAATAAAAAATCGCTGATATGAAATAGTGGTAGAATCAAAGTTTTACACAAACGTTCGTCCGAATCCTGTAAGCATAAGATTCTGTTAAATCTACGAAGTAACTGAATTTATTCGTTACTGAGATGATATCACTGTAAAAAAATAACTATTAGTCCCACTACACACTGAAGAGACACGAGACAAAGTTTGAAGCGACATGCGACACACGCATGCTCTGAACAGTTTTCAGGAGATGAAGTTGTATTTAGAGCATGCGCGGGTTGCACGTCGCTTCAAACTTTGTCTCATGTCTCGTCAGTGTATAGCGGGCCTTACCAGCTGCAAGAAACTATCTGTGATTGGAGAAAATCATTATTTTCTCCAATCACAGAGAGTTTCTTTCAGCTGGTGATAGTTTTTTTTATTACAGTGTACGGGTATTCTTCCACTTGAAGTAACGAATCGGTATTTTAAATTCGACGCGTTACTCGTTACTGCATCTTACGTCCATGGATAGTATGATTCGAACATTATCCCGGGAAGTCTGATGCGAAATATGTTACTTTTTTCGTTACTTGTTTGACGGAATCTACACTGTAAAAAAATAACTATTACCAGCTGCAAGATACTCTCTGTGATTGGAGAAAATAATTATTATCACAGAAAGTTTCTTGCAGCTGGTAATAGTTATTCTTTTACAGTGTAACATGCGGTATGCTGGGATTATCAGATGTTGAAAGGTGGTGGAAGGTCGTATGATGTGATTCGGTCTAGTTGATTTCGTATGATTTGGTTTTGCTTGTCCCGATGTTTAGAGTTTTCAATCTACAAAGAATATTTGTAATCTGCGAAGTAACCGTATGTATTCGTTACTGAGATGATACGGGTATTCTTCCAGACTCGAAGTAACGAATCGGTATTTAAAATTCGACTCGTTACTTGTCACTGCATCCTGCACTGTAAAAAAAATAACTATTACCAGCTGCAAGAAACTCTCTGTGGCTAGAGAAAATAATTATTTTCTCCAATCACAGAGAGTTTCTTGCAGCTGGTAATAGTTTTTTTTTTTTTTTTTTTTTTTTTTTTTTTACAATGTATGATTCATTCGAACATTAGTGTGGGGAGTCTGATGCGAAATATGTTACTTTTTCGTTTTTTTTTTTTTTTTTTTCTTTTTTTTTTTTTGTATGATGCAATCTAACATGCGGTATGCGGGGATTATCAGATGCTGAAATGTGGGTGAAAGACCGTATGATGTGATTCGGTCTAGTTGTTTTCGTATGATTTGGATTTCGCTAGTCTCGGTGTTTATTTTTATTTATTTATTTATTTATTTATTTATTTATTTATTGTTAATTCATTATGGGAAAGAAAGTATTCAAACCCGTTACTTGTATAATGCTGAATCATATACGTTGTTCTTGTATGATTCACACGGCGTTTGCAATTTTATCTCAGAACAAAGGAAAAAAAAAAAAGTAAATTCTCGAGTTTTTTTTCTTTTTCTTCCTAAAAATATATTACAAATGTTTTGCATTTACCTAAAAAAAAAAAAAAAAAAAGAAAGAAAATCCGTGTTATTATTATTATATATTTTACAACAGCCATATTTTTTTTTCCCGTACAGAGAGATAAAAGGGAATCGTTATTCATTTAAAATGATCTTTACAGTAATATATTACAGTGCTAATAGGTTCTTATGTAATAACTGTATTATTCATTTTATTATGTGAAATAATGTCTATGTCTTCTGCAAATGTTCATATTTTCGAATTTTTCACTTCTGTAGAGCCCCAGAAGATATTTAACAGCTAAAATAATCCTTTCCTTCCCTACAAATCAAATTTAAAGCCATAAAATTACTAAAAATGGATAAAAATAGGGGGGCGTCCCCAAAAAATTGTGAGTGATAGGGCAAAATTCGCGTCATATTCAGATTCAGGAGGTCGATTTACATAAGTATTTGCAAATATAGCGTTCGGGCCTATTCTCATGCAGAACAGTGTTATTCGTGATTATTGAATAAAAAATCCGTCAGATCTGACAACGCTGATTCTCACACAGAGCAGTCAGTTTGAAGAATTGTATAAATCGAAACTATCTAAATAAACTACAATTTTATCTTTTATACCTTATTTTGCTAATTTTAATGCTTCAAAATCGACATTCTGTACTTAATGAGGTTTGAAACATGTCACCTGATTCTTTAAAGCCTTCTATATCACACTCTTTAAATAACGTTATTATAATTTATATACGTAAATTTGATTAAGAATCTATATTTGGGTTGGGTTGAGTTGATCAACGTCGTACACGAGCTATCAAGACAGCTATTACCGACGTTCTGTTATTCATCCATCTAGACGATCCGAGACATATAATCACATATTTTATTCTTCGTGCAGAGAATAACTTTTCAGTTTCGGTAGCGGCCGATTATTGAACATGCTGGGCACTCTCGTCAGATTTGATGTGCACATGTTACCGTTTCTGTGAAAAATTATATTTGTTACTAAATAATGTTATATAAGGGAAAGGCGAAATAATAGAATGTGAATAATTATAACAATGAATATGTTAACATTCTGCGGCACTACGTAATTGGTATTATTTAAATTACACTTCCACCAAAATTCACAAAAAAATTAAAATAAAAGAAATTGACGGTGTTTTCTGCTATATTTAGGGTTGCTAACTTGGGGACTTAGCCCCTAAATTTAGGGTTTTTTTGTGCCGATGGGGACTTTTTTGGGCTAATTATTTTTAGGGGCCGCTGAAAAGAGATTCAAATTAGATATGTGGATTGAATCTGTTTTCATTGGACTATATTCCTCAGTAGATTAAAACAACCAATGCTATCAATGACTCTGAATTTCCTGGTAATGTTCCTGCTAGCCATGCCTCTCCAAAGAGTTTTTTCAGTTATTCGAGTTTTCAACGTGGCTCCAGATTATTCTAAAAAGTACCAACCTACTTCAGTATTGTGTCCTGGTAAATGCAGTATTGACTTCCTGATAATGTTCCTGCTAGCCCTGACTCTTCAAATGTTTTTCAGTTATTCAAGTTTTCAACGTGGCTCCAGATTATCCTAAAAAGTACCAACCCACATCAGTATTGTAGTTCCAGACTACCTTTTGGTTCACTCCGTTATCCATCCTGTTTCTGCTAATACGCTTCTCCAGGTCCGCCCCAGTTTTGTTCCATGTGGGATTTTCAGCAGCTGGGTTTTGGGTTGCTCCATGATATCCCGGTAGAGCCTCAACTGTACACAAGTTTTTTCAGACTTTGGTTTGGTCCATGGTGACTCTGAAAGGCTTTAAATATTTTATAACTTATGATTTATAGACTGTAATTAAATTAAAAATTTAAAAGAAAAAAAATAATTGAAATAAAAAATTCAAACACAATACACTCTTGACGGGACTCGTTCTCAGGAACGTATATTCATGAGTCAAACGCGCTACCACAGCAACACTTTATCACTCTACGATTTGTATTTTGTTAGCTTTTATAGAAATAGCTTAAACTACTTCGGTCATATTTCGATCCATGCGGGGTTGCGCAAATTGGGCACTCTATTCTATGTTTTCGACCATGGTCTTAATTTAAGCTTGTTTAGTTTCAATAGCAATTTTACTGATTGATGTTTCCTTTGTAAGTTCAACCGAGATTTTTGGAACGTATTTTTTGAAGATTTGGTGGAATGACAATGCAAAACTGTTTCTCCAGCAATGGTATTTAAGCAACGTTAATCTGCAGTCAAAAGTTAGTTGTAACTCGAGGAGTGAACGGGTGGTGACTACCGCCTAATCAAAAGTGCAAATTTATGAGAAAGGTAATATTTTATTATTTTATGCTACCTTTAAGGGCGGCGTCTACAGTTTGACAAATGCACTATTTTATTTTAATTTATTTAATTAATTTATTTATTTTAACAAAGAGAGCATCGTTATTTACCCTTCCTTCTTTTAAAGGTAAAATCTTTGTATCTTTTCAAAGATACAATAAAATTATTGAAATTATTGCAAAGTTTTGTGCTTTACTTTTGCAACTCTACTTAAAGCAGGTGGAATTAATCCAAATTGAGAGTACTTCAGCTAGCGTTACATTTTCAAAGTCTAATCAATTTACTTTTTATAAATAGCATAAAGACGAAGATCATGACTCGGCGAACATTTACTTAACAAAACAGTATTAGGTGCACATCTTTTAAACAGGAATTATTGCCAGCGCTCAAATAATTTTACTGCCGACTGTAAGCTGTAAGTTTAACGATTTTGACGAAAGTTTGAAATTAAGGGTGTTTTGAAGTGAAAATTCGATTATACTCACTTTTGTATTAGGAAAATTGTCGTTTGCTGTGTACCTTTTAGCCTCCGGTTTAAAAATGGTAAAAATTGCGTTTATTCTGAAACGGATATGATGTCTTTTGATGAAAGATTGGGGTTAAATGTTTTGTGGAATGTCATCCTCATCTTTAGGAAAATTTGCATTCGCTGCCAACCCATCAGCCGCAGGCTGAAAAATTTAGCAGAATTCGGGTTTACTGGAAAGTGGATCTGAATATTTTAATAAAAACTTAGGGTTAAAGATATTTTGAGAGGACAAACTCATTAGACTTATCCTCATCCTTAGAAAAATTATTTTCACTAGTAATCCTCATTCTGCCTTTTGCAATGTATGGCAAAAACATGTTTTTTTTTTTTTTTTTTTTTTTTTTGGGAATAAGTCAAAAGCTTTTGATAAAAACACGGGGTTAAGGATTTCTTGAGATGACTTACACTATAAAAAATTTATGTTAAAAGAAAAATCTGGCAGCTGAGGTGCCAGCATTTCTCCGTCGAATATTCAGAACAAAAACTGTACTTTTAACAAAAAACCTGTTTGATTTACAGGATTTCTGCGTAAAATATATGTCAGTGATACAATTTTGCCGTTTTAAACTGTATATTTGACGGAGAAATACTGGCACCCCAGCTGCCAGATTTTTCCTGTACTTTTACAGGTTTATTTTTTTTCCTGTGTAGATTCTGACTCATAGTCAGAAAAATTAGTATTCATTGTTAAACCTCACTCCAACCATAGGAAATGTGGCAAAAATCTGATTTACTCTGAGTTTTCTCGAGAATGGTTCAAATGATTTACATAAAACTTTAGAAATAATGCTACTTTCAGACGACAAACCTCTCTGATATATCATGATTTCCTGGAAAATTAGCTTTCGTTGTTAACCATTATTCCTCCTGTTGAAAGATATGGCTCAATATTAGTTGTCTGGAAAATGGATCTAAAGATTTTCATAAAAACTTAGTGTTAAATGCTCTTTGAGACAACAAATCCATCTGATGTATCATCTTCTTCATGAATATTACAGTTCACTGTTAACTCTTTTCCGCCCATTGCAAAAAAAAAAAAAAAAAGACAGAAAATTGGTCTTCTGGTGGAAAAATATGGGTGAAATTTGGCTTTCTTGGAATCTCCTCGAACAATTTTAATAAATAAATAAATATTTATTTATTTTTGATGAAAATTGAAGCTGAAATTTCCTCCTCTTCTGGAAAATTAACTTTCAAAGTTAGTCTACACTACACCCGTTGAAATACTACTGCATAAACTTGGTTTTCTAGGAAATGGTTCTAAGGATTTTGATAAAAACTTTGTAGAAAGCATTTTATGAGATGATAAATCTTCATGATTAATCTTAATCTTTATGAAAATCATCATTCAGTACTACCCTCATTTCGCACGTGGCAATTATATAGCAGAGACATGGATTTCATGGAAACTATTTTAATGATTTACATAAAAGTTTAGTTTAATTTTTTTTCCTTTTACAATTGAACCGTAAGCACAAAAATTCCGCCATCCTACACTTATCTATCATCGGTAACCAGCGCTTATACCAAACGCTTTTTTTTTTTTTTTTTTAGTGTACTCGAATAATTTTCTTAACTATTTTGAATAGTGTGCTTTGAGATAGCATTTCTATCTGAAGTACATCTTCTTTGAAAAAAAAAAAAAAAAAAAAAAAAAAAAAAAAAACTAGACGTCGGTGTACCTTGACTGCATCAGTATATAGCAGAAATCTGGTTTTCAAGAAAACTGCTTGAACGATTTTGATGAGAATTTGTATTTAGAGATGTGAAATGGTAATTCGATTTGACTTTTTTTAATCTACAGAAAAATCAGTTTTCAAAGATAACACACGTGATCCACCGTAGGTCAACGAATAAGAAATATAATTATCTGAAAACAAATAACTGTATCTACATAACGAATGATTTCTACATTGAGACCGAGTGATCTCAGTTATCCAGATACTGATGAATAACTAAAGATATACAGAAAATCACCTATATTTGCATACAAAAATTCAATTAATGCTCTAAAGAGTTTGGATATTGTAAACTTTAATTATTTAATTAATTTATTTATTTTTCTATATTTTAATTATTTCTTCATAGGAATCTACAATTTCTTGTGATATTTTTCTTTCTTCCTGTGATGTGTTAAAAAATTCTTTTTCATATCATCATCCTCATCAATTTTAGCATTTATCAATCCAATGCAGCATGAAAGTCTCTCCTAAGGTGATTCCAATCTGCGCAGTTCTTCCCCATTCAAATTTTCCAAACTTTACAATTTTATTTATGTAACAACATCGTGGTCTCTTCCTCGATATTTTCATATCTATATATATATGTGTATCCCTGTCTTTACTTCCATGCATATATACACTCTTATCTCACTCTCTGTAATTACTGACTTAGATATAATGCACATAAGAGCACATGTATACATATACGAATTTTTTAAATAGACAACAATTTTGATGTTTACATTTAGACCAAAATATTCATAAATAACTACTATATTACCACTGTAAATTTTTGAATATGGAATTGCGTTCATGGGTACCAACTTGTATAGTTTTTAAACACCCCTTTTTCTGAGTAAAAATGTCCATCTTATTTAAATACAGAAAAATGTTAAAAAATGTTATTTTTTTTTTTTTTTAATTTTTTTTTTTTTATTAAGCAAATTCGGTAACAACAACAACAACAACAACAACAACAACAAAAAAAACATACAGGTTGACAGTTATGCGTACGTATGGATTCTTACTTTTTTTTCAATTCAGAAGCAAAATAGACTTGACATTTATGCATCCTTTTTGTGATAATCATATAGCAACATTAATTATTATAATATTATAACTCATGATTAAACTGTAAAATACAGTTGCAACACAGTACATATTCAACTTTATCTATTCATTATTATTTCTATTCAGTGCCTAATGATGGTTTAGATATATTTTTTAATCAGGTATATTTTACGGCCATATCAAATTAATTCAAAAAAGGAATTTTTTCAAAGGAGGCTTCACCTTCCTAATTAGCAAACGAGAAGGGAAAAAAGAGATTATATTTTATAATGGTAAAGAATTAACTATATTTTATATATTCTATTATTACTTAGCAAAATAACTAAGTAAAACATATAAAACAGCTACTGATGCTTACATTTACACTATATACAAGTTTGTTAAGAAAATTCTCGTGCGATCTCGCCATACATCTCAATTTTTGCTCTGTGTTCTAGAAATGAAGTACAGAGACTTCTTTCGAACTCAGCGAAAATACTTTAAATAAAGCTCTTAAATATGAAAAAAAAATGAACTACTTTTCTAGATGTATAATAAAATATAATATCTATATGTTCATTTAATTATAAAATAATAAATGGTTTCATAGTACTCGTGAACTTGCGTCGACATAGTGAGTGATAATTATTAGATTTTTTTTTCTTTTTGGTATTTGTTCTATTTTTATTTTAAACTGGACGAAATGACTTGAAACATCAGACCTGAAAAAAAAAAAAAAAAAAAAAAAAAAATATATATATATATATATATATATATATATATATATATATATATATAAACTCACACTTTCCACTATCGATTTAGTCTTGAGTACAATTGAGGGACGAACTACAAGTTCGTCGGAAGTTACAAAAACTTTGGATCACCTTTTACCACAAAAAGCTACAAATAACTTATTACTTTAGCACATTATTACACTTATAATTTACAATATTTGTATGTTTTGGTTTGCGAATGGCAAAATTTTTTAGGCAGATATAATTTTCTTTTTCAAAAATTATTAATTTTTTGGCAATTTTTTACTTATAATAAGAAAGGGTTTCCAAAATGTTTTATAAAACTTGCTGGAAAATTGACAAAACATCAAAGAAACATTATTCTGAAACATAAAGTTCACATGCGCAATATTAGCTGAGATATGAGCATTTTCATTAAATATTATTTTACTGCGCATGCGTCAAAAAAAAAAAAAAAAAAAAATGACATGAGTTGAAAGCTAGGTATATTGGGTAACGCATGTGAAAAATTCATTTGAACAAAGTAAAAATTAAGCAAATTTTTGGCAAAATAAGGAGCTACGTTTTAGGTATTTTCAAATTGTTGAATTTTATCAGAGGTTTTTTAAATGTCATGTATTTAATTTGGAGATATAATTATTTCAACCATGTTAAAAAACTTCTTCTTCTTTTTTTTTTTGAAAAATCCCATATGGGCTTGCAACTCTAACGTATTTTTATTTATTTACTCAGGTTTGTGAGTTCATAAAGGGTTTTTCACAAAAAAGTACTTTTGCAACGTGGTTAAAATAATTGGATCTCCAAATTAAATGTGTGGGACGTGAGAAACCACCTATAAAATTTTAACCTAGAAAATATCTAAAATTTTTCTCGTTGGCTTTGCCGACAATTTGCTTAATTTTTACTTTGCTCAATTGAACTTTTGACATAAGTTGCCCTATGTATCTATCTTTGAACTCATGTAAGAATTTTTTTTTCTCTTTTTTACGCATGCGCAGAAAAAATATATTTAATATAAAGGCTCATGTCTCAACGAATATTAAACGTGTGAATTTTATATTTCAGAATAATGCTACTCTGATGCTTTGTTATTTTTTCTGCAAGTTTTGCGACATTTTCATGAAATCCGCCCGTGTTATTACCAAAAACTTAGACGAATAAATTTTGAAAAAAAAAAAAAAAAAAAAAATATATATATATATATATATCCCTAAATGCTTGTGCTATTCGCAAACCAAAGCATACAAATATTGTACATAGTAAGTGTAACAATGTGTTAAGAGTATAAATAATTTGTTGCTTTTTATGAGATAGGATGATCTGTATTTGTGATTTTCTTCAATTTATAGTTGGCTCCCTAACTGCACTTGCAACTATATCAAGAGTGCGAAATGTCACTTTTTAAATGTTTTTGCGTGTCTAAAGTTCAAAACCATTTCGTCTAGTATTTTTTAGACAATCAAAAATATGACCCCCCCCCCCAAAAAAAAAAAAAAAAAAAAAAAAAAAAAAAAAAAAAGACTACCCAATGTTACCGGCATCAGACTTGACTGTAGTCTTCAATATTACACTTCAGGTACGTTAAACTCCAAGCGCTATCTCGAACGGGGCTCTACAGGACTAAATCCCCTCGATCGCCAACTACCATACTGCACTTAACTGTATAACTGACAAAACCCAACCCCAAATACCCTTTTAACATCAATTCTCGAGAATCAATAGCTCGAGAATCAATTTACATTTATATGCAACCATATTTCTAACAAACTTATTCAAAAATTAATCATTGCTAAATTCTGCATTGATTTTCCTTATAAACTCGTAACTGCTGAAGTTCCTTCGTAGAGTACTTTCATAAATAGAGTAAAGACTTCTGACTCAACTCGACTACTTCTAACCAAACCAACACCACCTATAATAATGTCTTAAAATTGAGCTTTATGTCACGAAAGGATTCATAGATGCCAACATTTAAATTTATTCCGGAGTATTTTTAGCCCCCGGCTTTATTTTCATACCACTGTTTTTTAACGTTTTTTTTTTTTTTTTTTTTCTTATTTTATCGAAGTTATATATTGGATAAAATATTTCTATAAATAAAGTGCTGCAAAAAAAAAAAAAAAAAAAAAAAAAAAAAAAAAAATGACGGGGCTAAAAGAACTCAAGAATAAGTTAAAATGGTGGCAGATATGAGGATGGCTTTGATTAGATGTAATTGGCCGATCTTACTTGAAGTAACCCTCAGCTAGGAGACATCATTATGGAAGGTTTTGTCCCAACTCGATTACATCCCTTCCGTGGAGGATCAAAATTGCAATGGCATGACTCCGGACCACTTCTAGGGGTGAGTCCCAGACCGTCACCAATTGCCCATCTGCGCAGCACTAGTGCGACGTAAAACACAACCAACCAACCCAAGTCGATTACTACGCAACTCTTGATTTGCGAAGCTCTTACGAAAACTTAAAGCCTCAGAAGTTTTATTATAATTTAATACGTGGGCGTTATTTGTGAGTTGTAGCCATGTAGAAAGTCTCTCGATATAAATAACAGCAACGCCACCAGTCAGCCTTCATACACTCAAATTGTATCAGTATTTGGTTTTATAAGTCATTTTACATATAAAGTTTAATTCATTTATACATCATAGAGACTAAGATATAGCCTTTTCCTTTATACAAGAAATTACAATTCATGTGCTCCTAAATTGAATCTGCACCGTGTTTCATAATGATTCCTTCACGTATCGAGTTTTATGTGGTTGTATATAACATACTAATTAATATTCCGTTGTATTGTTAGCCCCGCCTTCTTTTTCACACCAGTATATATTTTTAGAGTATTTTTCTTATTTAATCGCAATTGCATTTGGAGAATATTACTCTAACAATTTATTAATGGGAGAAAAAGGGCGGGACTAACAATACTACGGAATATTAATTAGGATGCTAGAGGGTATGATACAATAGAACATATGGTATAACCTTCCGTAAATTAGAGAAATTACAGCATACAGTGATACCTCTTGCACAATTAGTGCCATTTCACAAGAACAAATTTGCATCATAGTGCAAATAGTTATAAATTTTAAATGGAGTTCTGAATATTAACTTTAAGCTGGAGATACCAAAGCTTTTTTGTAACATAAACCAAGTCACACACGCAGACAGACAGACAATTTTTAAATTGTTAAATTGCATTCGTGGCCTCTTAAAAAGTGTAAATTCTTCGATAATCAGAACGGGAAAGCTTGATGAAACAATTATTGCTTCCGACTATATGAGAAAGTGAAAATAATATTATTGAAAAATACGTTTAATTAAAAAAAAAAAAAAAAAAAAAAAAAACATTGACACACATATATTAACTCTCAGTTATAATCTGGCTACATTCAGAACAAAGATTGAACAATAAGTCTATTTTAGAATTTTAATTAGTAACATTAATTTAAAATTCGTACAATCGGTAATAATTTGTGTAGGTGGTTATTAAATTTTAAAAAGTTGAAATATTATTTTTAATATTGGAATATGCTTGTTTTACTTGTGCGAAATATTCATTAAAATAGTTAGTTATTTTTAGTTCATTCTATAGAATCTTTTAAAAGTAATTATGAAAATAATTGACTTAATTGAGTGATCTCAGCTGTCAGAATTCTTTTAAATTTTAAAAGTGAGGAATAAGGTTTTACTTTAAATTATAATTACCCAATCTTGCGGAAAATACTTTTTTAAAGAATCCTTTCTAATTAAGCATTAAATGAAGTTTAATACTTCTGACTTCAAATTGGAAAATTAAGCTTTCTAAAATAAGAAACCATTTTTTTTTTTTTTTAATCAAGTTCGGTTTTTTTTATGAAGACTTAAATAATTTCGAGTTCTTGTGAAGTTAAATTAAAATAAGAAAAAAGGCATTTCCTTAGTTGTAAGATTTTAAGTTCTTTTTCTTTTTTCGTAGAAATAAAGATAAATATATATAAAACTATTTAGAATGTACATTTTAATTTATAAATTATTTATTAATCAAAATTTTATTTGATATTATATATATTAAATAAATTAGTAAGTATTATAAAGATTAACTTAAAAAAATAAAATAAAATAATAATAAGATAATTTTTTTGACAAATGTATGCATACGAACTTACAAACCTAAATAAATACAATATAAATGTTATTCAGCAAAATTAAAAATTGGAAATGGTAAGTTTTTCTTGTTTCCTAAATTATATTTTTTCGAGTATCATAAAATACAAATATTATGTACAGCTGACGTTTTCCTCTTTAAAGATTATAATTAAATTGGGTTATAGATTTAGATAGGCTAAATCATTTTACGGTTACTAGTATTACTTTTAAAATATTCCCGCGTAAATCTGTTTCATAACACATAAAAATCTCACTATATGTATCACCCTTTGATGAAACTTCATTGTGTGTTGGGTTGGGTTTGGCTGAGATATATTTCTACAAACATCTTCTCACATAAGAATGTTCATTTTACCAGAACTAATTTCTAATATAGGATTTCTAATTTAATTCCGAGTTACTATAAACAGTCATGCCTGAACCGGGATTTGAACCCGGGACTTGGGAACAAAAGGATACAATACTATACAATCCGCATTAAATAATCATTTAATCATAGGAAAATATCTCAGAGATTACATAAGAAATTATTTTGATTTCAAATAAAACTAATAGCTGATAGTTGTGTTCACTTGTCGCTTGAGGAACATTCAAATTAAATCGCAGTGTATTCTATAAAACCTATCTCACATACCGAGTTTGGTGCATTTATATATGATAGAAGCTGGTTAGCCATTCTGTGAAGTGGTTAAAATTTTGCATAGCAGCGCCACCTGCTGTCTGATATGCACCCAAATATTTTAATTATAGTTTCTCATAGTATCAAACTCTTATATTATACTTGAAACATTTATGTATCAGAAAAGCTGTGAAACCCCCCCCCCCCCCCAGGAAACGACATTAAATTGCTACATTGAAGCATCACCCGTCATACATCCAAATTGAATCAACACTATCTTCGATAATGACTCTTATACATATAAAGTGCATTTTTACACTGCTGAATATGAAACAAGAATTCCCTTTAATACAGGTAAACTGCAGTGTACCTGAGTCATCTGTTGTTAAATATATCTGAAAAGGTAATCAACACCAATTTTAATCAATGCATGACTAAATGTGATTTTATATTAAGTGCTGTCTGCTGATTCATGACATACAGCATCTACAAACTAACTATTTGACTAACACATGCACATATTTGCTTAGACACATCCAGGCACACAAACAGATAAAAAGCATTTTGTGTAAATTTTAGTTACTCAAAAGTATTACTTGCTTGTGGTACTATTACTTACTTGTAACTATTACTTACTTAAGTAAATTTTAATTCCACAAAAGGTATAAATTTATTGAAAACAGGAGGTAAAAAATTTTCACGAATCCAACATTTTCTTCTTATATAAGAAAGTAAAAATATTTATTTTTATTTACAGCAATATTTTGGAATTTGAGAGCGACTCTTATTGCAATTAAGAGAGCAAATTTTTGCCAATGTAAAATCTCAAAAATAGATCTATGCGTTAATATATAGTACACAGATTTTAAATTAAAAAAAGAAAAAGAAATAAATGAATAGGAAAAAACAGAATGTTTTATTTGTTCTGGATAACAAATTCTCAAAATATACTAAATTGAATTTTTAAATCGTATGTTACACTTAAACGTGTAAGTAAGAGAAACTGTTTTTAATTTGTTCTATATTAAATATGAGAAAGTATCGGATTAGTAAAATTTGTAGAACAAGGTCTGACCATTTTTAGAAAATGTCTCTCTCCTAACTGTCTGTCTATGTATGCGTTACAAAAATTTCGTGGTGACTTTATCTCAGAAACTACTGCACAAAATTGCATAGAAACTCAAAAGTAGATGCACTTTGACATAAATTAATGTCTATAAACTTTTGGGTCGAATCGATCAATTGGTAGCGCTGCTATACGTCAATATTCGAAATTTCAGGAAAGGAATATAGCTCTGGAACTATTGCACAGAATTGCATATACAATGCATATGCAGATTGCACATGCAGATGCTTTTCAACTTTTACTAATGCATGTGAACTATGGACACCAACCGTTGAACAGGTGGTTCTGCTCTACTGTTGCTAGACGATTTAAAGAAAGCCGATATCCGAGGTTCTGTTGCATGTAAGCGAACAAAAATTGATATGTGGGAAGGAAATTGTGAGACATTTTGTTGATTTAGTTTGGATGCATATCGACTGAGAAGTGATGCTGCTATACTGCAATTTTCTCCAAGAATTGGAAGGCCACTATTCAGATTCTATTGTACATTATTGTCTATTACTTGGTATATGAGAGAACCATTAGGAAATAGTATACTGATTTAATTTGGGTGTATATTGCCTACAGTTATCGCTACTGTGCTGCAATTTACCCCGCGGATAGGTAAATCTTAATTTCTAAGGCATACAGATGCACGAAACTTGATATGTGAGATAAGCATTATGAAAATTAATGTTGACACAATTTAAGTATATAGCTACTATTGTTATATATTACATGGCTACATTTCCCCATCTGTTGATATAAATTGCACCAAACTCCACATGTAAAATATTTACTGTAAGAAAGTATAGTTAATTTTTTGTAAACATGTTAAAAAAGAAATAAGGTGTGTTATTATATAGAATGCTTTAGAAGAAAGTTTTGTGATCGCCCCTACATACTAGTTCTTGGTACCCCGTCAAAATCGCCCAAGGCAAAACAGCCTGGACAAAGCAGCCTCGACAAAATAGCCCAAGACAAAATAGCCCTGGCAAAACAGCTCCGACAAAACAGCCCCGACAAAATGGCTCCGACAAAATAGCCCAAAACAAAATAACTTCAACAAAACAACCTTGACAAAATAGCCCAAGACAAAGAAGCTCCGTCAAAAAAAAAAAAAAAAAAAAAAAAAAAAAGACAAAACAGGCCTGACAAAATAACCTCAATAAAACCGCTCCGACAAATCAATCCCCATAATACAGTCTAGAAAAAAATTCCCTAACGAAATAACCACAGGCAAAATAGCCCTGATATTTCTCGTGAAGTGAGATTATTTTGGTAAAGGAAAAAAAAAAAAAAAAAATGTTGTTAAATATTTTTGCCGACGATAGTTAGACAAATAGCTAAATTTTTCGCACGGATGTGAAGGAAAAATCTATACAAATGAAAGCCCTATAAATTGCACAATTTTGCGATTAGAATAGTTTATTTTTTATTTTGCCTCCTACTTGTACATACATGAAGTTTTAATTGCGAAGCTGACTTGGTGGATAAAGCGCTATTCCTGAAAATGTTTTCCCTCAGATAAAAACCGCCGAAAACTGCATTTAGCATTGTTATAACGCGTTTGCAAACTGTAATTTTTGCTGGTGACGGACACATAGAATAGGATTTATATGTCTGTAAACATTTGCATGCGAATAAGTACAGTTTTTCATGAAAATGAGTGATCTGGTCACGCACAGCGCCCTCTATCGACAAACGAGCGATGTGAGGTGCCGGATGTCGCTCTTGTCGGTCTAGTTGTTTAAATGTTTTCATAGATTTTTCTCCCAAAACTTGCTTAAGTAGGAGCTACGACTTACAAGAAACATTCACATGGAGGGCATTCCTTGGACCTTAGCGCAATCAATGGGTCATAACCATAACGACAGCACTAATAAAATTTTTATCCAACAAAAATTTATTTTTATAATGTTTGTTCATCTTTCGCATTGGTGTTGGCGTTATAGTTAATTGACTGTGCTAAGGTCCTGGACCTCCATGGTAGATGTTCTGAGGAGTCTTAGGCGGTATTAACGCAAGTTTCTTGAAAAACACAGAAAATACCGTACGACTAGGCCGACGAGCGCTACCTGTTTATCTCTGGACATAACCCATATGCACTATTAAAAAAATTTTCAACTAAATAACCATCACTTAAAAATGTGTGTTCTTATGAGTTAACTCGTCCGCATACGTTGACCCCCCCCCCCTCCTCTACCTTTTTTTTTCTGTCACACACACACATTGCCCGAACGAACTTTTTCTTTTGACAGAACATACGAAAGTAGTCAGAGTGATGTAACAAGCTACTATTCGTCGATGGCAAATTATTCTAACCCTGAAACATTCATCGATTTCTTACTGAAATCAAACATTTAACAAATTTTATACAACAATGCTTCAATAAATTTTGCTTGTTTTAATCGATTTTAAACTGATGTTTTTTCTCTGCTTTATAGATAGTAGCCCTACACCAAAATTTATCAAATGAAGTTTCAGAAAACCATATGCAGAAAGCCCTTTAATTTTTTAGTAGGCGCGAATACCCTTGCAGTTTTGCACTGAACAATAATTCTGTGATTGATATCAAGAAACTAAATGATGGCTCTGTACTGTTGTTTATTAACACGCTCACAGGCTCTAGTAAAAATAGCAACATGCCATCCTTTTAAATTCTAAACTACTGTTTGTAAAACATG
The DNA here is from genome assembly GCA_963930645.1 of Salticus scenicus. NCBI lineage: Eukaryota > Metazoa > Arthropoda > Arachnida > Araneae > Salticidae > Salticus > Salticus scenicus. The sequence continues at coordinate 193,958,837 of OZ005654.1, read as the reverse complement.
CAACGCCATGAAGGAATGCGAATATCATAATGATATTTTTTGGGCTCATACATTGTAGTAAGAAGAACAATTGATTAAAATTTTAGGAAATTTGGAGTTGTATGTACTGAGAAAACAGTACATAAAGCAGCAACTTCTGTGAGCAATAACTCCACTTATCTGCCTAGGCATTGAATCAAACAGCGATTGGATGACATGTACGTGTAAAGTTCGTCATGAAGTTTCAACACGATGCCATAATTCATCGGTCGTAGTTACTGGTGAATGGCGGGAGCCAGTCGCTTCTCAACGATTAAAGAGTCATTTTCATTGGTGCAAGATCAGGAAAACGCACTGGCCAGAGCAACAGTCGAACATATCTTGCATCAAGGATGATCCGGACAATATTTACAACTTGCGGTCGTGCACTGTCCTGCTTAAGTATTGCGTTTCGTAGGCCTTGAATTTAGGGCACAGCGAAGGGCCTTAACTCGTCAAAAATGTAATGGCTGGTATTCAGAATGGCGGGAATCAAAACAAGAGGTGATCGAGACGTGTATCCAATGGTACCACATACTATCACTCCAGGTGGTGACCCAGTATGCAGCTACCAAAATTTTGATTGCCCTCAAAACTGCATCACTGATACGGCGCCTTTAATGTACGATTAGTGTCGAACCTGGGCGCAGGGATGGTGTGAAGTCGCCTTTCAGACAAATCACAACCCTGTTTACTGCATCAAGTTTGCCTTATCCGTATTTAACGGCATTGTCAATAATGCACAATGCCAGCAGGGATTCGACATCGTCACACTGTCCACCACATGCAGTGATGGTATGGGGTCCCATTGGATACACGTCTCGGTTTGCTCTTGTTCGCATTCCCGGAACTCTGAAATGCGCTCATTAAATTTCTGGTGAGTTAACGCCCGTACCTCCTCTCTAAATTCAAGGCCTCCGCAGCGCCACATTTAAGCAGGATAATGCACGACTGCAAGTTGTCAGTATAGTACGGACCTTTCTTAATACATAATGTGTTCAACCGTTGCTCTGGTCAGCGCATTCTCCTGATCTCGCACCAATAAAATGACTGTTTAATCGTTGAAAAGCGACTGGCCCCGCACCACTCACTAGTAACTACGATCGATGAATTGCAGCATCGTGTTGAAGCTTCATGATGTGCTTTACCCGTACATGTCATCCAATCGCTGTTTGATTCAATGCCTAGACAGATAAGTGCTGTTATTTCTCACAGAGGTCGCTGCTTTATGTACTGTTTTCTAAGTACATGTTACTCTACATTTTCTGAAATTTTAATCAATTGTTCTTCTTACTATAATGTTTGTGCGAAATAAATATCATTATCATATTCTCATTCCTTCTTGGTGTTGCATTTTTTACAAACAGCAGTGTAGTTTCCTTTGCTAGCGAGTTCTAAAAACCCCTTTTAGAATTACAGTTACTGAATTTAAAAATCTCTGCAAGCAAATGTGAACACAAGGGGCGAATTTTAGCAACTATAATCTTGGCTTATGATCCAATTCTAGAAAAATCAAGCGAGAATATCTCTCAATAGAAACGATTCAAAATATCCATAATATTGTTTCGCCAGATTGATAAGAAATTCTCGACCATTTCGTCTATCTATGTTTTTTTGTTTACCTTATACGTATAACTCGTAAATCAATATTTCTAGTTTAGGGACTCAAAATATGACTACTTACTAGATGAAGGTGGAATATTTTTTCTCAGTGTGATTACGAATTCGTGATTGCTTTTTTCAACTAGTGCAAGTCCCTGCTATTATTTTCAGGTGAAAAAAATTACTGCATCTTTTTGGAAATTGCAGTATTTATTTACAAAGTTTTTTTTTTTTTATAAACAACACTAAGTATCACTTGAATTTTATTAAGTTAATATGCAGATGCTTGAAACCAAACATTTCTCATAAATTATAAAAATTCAATTTTTTCCTAATTACATATTTATGGTAAGATTATATTCTTACCACTTTTCGCGTAACATAAAATTTATAATACATTTATGCAGACAAAGTGCAGATTTACCTGAGACAATATATTATAAAATTTATTTTTTGGAAATAGGGGTAGGAAAAGAACATTAAAAAACGCCTGTGGAAATCCGGAATATGTCAAATGTATTAGGCGAATTATCTTGAAAATTTAGAAGTGTACAGAACATGCTATACTTCATGAACTTTAGTATAAATTTTAGACTTTAGTATAAATTTTTATAAGGTTATCATCATGGAGATATGACGATTTCATTAAAAAATTGAAAAAAAAAAAATCTTAACATACAGTGTATTAAACACAGTACAAAATCATTTTTAGGAAATTTGAGATAATATATTAGACAATGCATACGACAAACAGAATACAAAAATATTAAATATCTATTGAAAAGTAATAAACAGTTTTTAATAAATAGTTTTTTACTACGCATGTGCAAGCTTTAAAGAATTTTCATTTGCATAATTTAATAGCCGAAACACTTATGTACTTACATAAAAACTCCAAACAAATGTCGCGTAAATTCACAAAGTTGAATGTGATAAAACGTGATAGAATGAACTGATATTGAGTTCCACTTTTAAAAAATGGGTTTTACTCACATTTTTATTTTTATTCAATCGATGGTAATATAGTGCTTTTTAATTGTAAATAAATATTGATGAAAATTTATCATTATTACTTTCCTTACTTTTGAGAAAAACTAAAACTCAGTTTATTCAATCCCCTATATCTTTCTGAATTTAAATAATACCGTATTTTCCTGCGTATTTTCCACGTATTTGCTAAATATGTGTTTTTCCAGAAATTTAATTAAGTGATAAATCCATTTATAAATGAGGTTATGTCTCTTACACTGTCGTACAGATGATTGTAAATTAAACTTTCTGGTGAAAAAAAAAAAAAACGATTTGTATGACCTGTGGGTTATATGCAGGGAAATGCGGTGTTTCTTAAAAGTTTTAGGATAAAAAGCTCAGTAATTTGGGTTATAAAATTATCCAAATGAAACTTTGGTACAGCTTGCGCATGCGTATTAAAACATTATTCAGTGAAAATGCTCACATCTCATTAGATATGTAAGCTTTTTGCAATCTGATTGTGATATGCTGTGTCTAATGCAGTGTGACGAGTTTCCTAGAAAGGGCTTTTCACTGGGTGTAATATATAGACCTGGTAACTAGGCTAGTTTATCCGTAATGGTATTAAGCACCGCCTTTTTTTTACACCAGAACAGTTGTAGAGCAATAGTCTTCTTATTTAATCATGAGAACATATTGCTGAATATTACTCTACAACTATTCTGGTGTGAAAAAAAAGCGGGGCCTAATACCCTTACGGATAAACTAGCATAGTTAGCAGGTCTAAATGTAACAACATGTTATAAAAATATCTGGCTCTTTTTTTTTTTTCAATTTTTTAATGAAACCGTTATGATTCCACGGATATAGGTGGTAGCACTATAGAAATTTTCACAAATAATAAGAAGAAACCTCAGAATCACATGCTACAGACAGAGCGCATTTCAAACATTACTTTTTTCAGTGTGATCACGAATATCTTCATTATTATTAATTTTTTATTGGACCCTCTTTTTTTTTTTTTTTTTGGAGCAAAACTTTTTTCTGAAATTTAGGATGTATAACATGTTCTTTATACTCCTGAAGTTTCAAGATAATTCATTTGATACTTTTGGAAGTATTGAACAAAACGTTTGAAATCGAAAATGTCCGGTCATTTATAGAAAGATAGTGTATAATTATTATTTATTTATTTATTTTTTGTGATTTTTTTTTTTTTTTTTTTTTTTTTTTTTTTTTTAAGTTTACCGATAATTTTATTTTCTGCAAGAATCAATAGAACACTATAGTATGCTTTTTCAACAAAATTTATTTCACTAATATAAAATTTCAAATAATTAATGAACATAGATCCACAGTATGTGCAATATCATATAGCGTAATTGAAGTTACTTAAAATTTTATTAATGTATATAAATATATAAGGTAAAGCTAGCAGAGATTGCGCATATAGGGTATCGGCAGGAAGGAGTACAATGGGCGTCTGAAACTCTAGTTAGTTTTTAAATATCGATAACGGAGTGCCCAATTAAATGTGGACGTTCATTGCGTGAACACGAACAGTCTAAGATTAAACGCGGTTATTTTGTCTCGTTTTCAAAAAAGATTGCTTAAAATTTCAAAATCTTTTCTAGGAATTTTTATATTATGATAGTATTACAGAATATTTTTAAATAAAACGATTTCCGATGGATTCGTTTATAAATTTTACTTGTGGCAGGTGTTTGCATGAAAGTTGCATCATTTATAACAACGAGTGCAACGATCATAGGCAACGATAGATTAGGTCAACAAACAAGAAATCATTCAAACTGAAAAGGAACTTTATTAGTTTTAAGTTAAATATATTATCTAGTAACTAAATGTTACTTTTTATTATCTAGTCTTTTTTTTTTTTTTTTTTTTTATCTGCTTCTTTAATTTATTTTCTTTAAATAAATTTTTTAATCCTTTTTAATTTTTTTTCTTTTTATTATTATTGAATTGAAATACTTACGTAATACAAAAATACTTGTTTATAAAAACGTTATACTAATGTCATTTAAGTGCAATTATCATTTTAAACAATTTAATTATAGTTAAATTAATTAATTATATCTCCTACCCTATGAGGAGAGATTGCGCAAAATAGCTCTCTTGGTTTTATTACAGGTGTTGCTTTAAATAATTTTAAAGTTAAAAATCGGTTTTTACTTAAACTAAAAAATAAAACATTTAATAGGTTTTTTCCTTATTAGCAAGCGTACCAACTTTTGATAAAATATAATAATCCGGATAGATATGACTAATTTTCAGCTTTTTATTTTTTAAATAATTTTAAGGTTAAAATGCGGAATTTACTCAATATTTTTTGAATTAATTATCAGATTGAACTAAAAAATACAGCATTAAATAGGTTTTCTTCTTATTAGAAAGCGTACCAACTTTTCATAAAATATAATATTACGTATAGATATGACAAACTTTTAACTTTTTATGTTTACATAAAAACAAAAGTGTTTGCTCGTTATTCAAGGTGCAACACAATAAATGGCGATAACGCAAAATCGTTATCCAAAACAAATAGTTATCCAAAACCTGTCGTAATAATAATAATAAACATGTTTCTTACATAAGAGCAAACGAATTTCTAAAAGTCTGATTTTTGTCATTTATAATAAATTTTAACTTTTAAAATCAGTTTTCTTTCATATCTTAAATCAATTAAAAAGTTACATGACACAGCTTGTATATAGAAACAGAAATTTAATTTATCTCCTTGTAGAATAAGTTATTATGGCAAAGAACATTGAAATTAAAAAGAAGAAATTCCAAAAAATGCAATTAATTGAATAAACATATTTCTTTTCTTTTTATCATTAGAACGAGATAAATTTATTTTGTGTTATTATTTCAATTGTGTACAGATATTTTTATTGTTTATATTTCTTTTTGTTAAAAATATACGAGAAAATTAAATTAATATATATTTTTTTCTTTGTTACTATAGATAAGAGGAATAATTGCTTTTTGAATATTTGACATGAAAGAAATTTTAAAATCAAATATAAGAATTGGAGAATATAATAAATAAAAGAATTTATTCAATATAATTTGGGTGGTATTAGAAATTGAAGATTTCTCATGCATTAAATGAATTGTAAAAAATATTATTAATAGAAAATTATTAAAAATGTGGAACGTAAATATTAGCACAAGACATGCATATGATTTATGCATATTAAAAATTAAAAATTTAGATTTTTAATTTTCATAAACATTAAACAGTTATGCTAGTTTAACCCTGTGACTGCCTTTGAAAAGGGCAAAATTGTAATGTTGTTTTCACTGCAAATTTTTTCAATGCATTAGAATCGTGCTTATGTTAATTTGAGATTAAAAATTTAACTATTGCTAATAAGGTGCTCTTTTAATCCTTATGGCTATTATTTAAGATCTTTAAACTTGGCAAACAATTTAAAAATTTATAATTATATAAATTTCAATTATAAGTGTATTGTTGTAAAAAGACAGTGACCGAATATACTCGTCAGTGGCAGTCAGGTGCAGAGGTCGTACTCTCCGCCCTTTTTTCAGGACACTCTCAAAAGTAAGAAATTTCCTTTTTTTCCACCACTAATTTTATGCAGAAATACTTCTGGATATATTTATAGAAATATGCCATGATAATACAAGGCAGAGATTATTTCATAAAAATAGTGGTAGCAATAAATTTTAAACATTTCCATTCCTGTAAGTGTCCTGAAAAAAGGGCGGAGAGTACGACCCCTGCAGGTGGCTTTAATGATAAAGTAATGGCTTAACAGTTCTTCTTGAAACTTGTCTTATCAGGGGCCGTACTCTCCGTCCTTTTTTTCAGGACACTCTCATGAACGAGAAATTTAAAAATTGTTTCTACCACTATTTTTAGAAAATAGTTTGTACACTTTATAATCATGGCACATTATTATAAATATACCAGAAGCACTTCTGCATGAAATTAACGGTGGCAAAAAGACGGAAATTTCTTATTTCTGAGAGTCTCCTGAAAAAAGGGCGGAGAGTACGACCCCTGCCTTATTATATCCTTTTTAAATTTCATTTTGAATGTAATTAATAGTTCTCAGTGCATAAATGACTTTATTAAGTTTTGATGAAAATCGGAAGTGGGAACAAAGTCGGTTCCTGGTAATCTGTTCTAACGATTTTCTTTCAATGTCTTATATAAATAATTTTTTCGATATTTTTTTCACGTGAATTACTTAATCATTACAGGAAAACTTATAGACGTCTTCTTAGATAGGTGAATACAGGGGTCAAACTCTCCGCCTTTTTTTCAGGACACTCTTAGGGGTGAGAAATTTTCTCCTGTATTGTTGCCACTATTTTTATACAATGACATCTATCCTATTTAATTGCAATTCGTTATTATAAGAATACTATAGATTAGTGCTAATATAGATTTCTGCATTAAATTAGTTGTGGCAAACAAGGTAAGAAAATTCCGCATCCCTTACAGTGTCCTGTAAAAACGGCGGGGAGTTCGACTCCTGTAAATAGTACATCTTGAAAATTGATGATTAGAAAAAAAAAAGGGGGGGGGGGGTCTACCAATTTTCTTTAAATGCGCGTAATAATTCTCTTCCGTATGTCGTTATGATGCATGCACTAATTCTCTACGTACGAAAATAATGTTTTTGTTCAATCAGAAAATAATTATTTTTAACCAAGGCTAAAAAAACAATCTAAGAAATGAATGGTGATCATGTTCACATCCTATATAACTTCACCCAAGTTATGCTCATAATGTTTCTAGCAACTGTCGTGAACTTTACAGCAACTCTTATGAAACCTTCAGCAATTCTCATGTTTCTAAGAATTATGAGTAATGAAAGACATGTCTGCCCAACTTATATTTTTCAGAAAGGGAGGCTTCTAGTGATTGTTATCAAATAAATGAAAGTTTTAGGAACAATTGTGAAATAGCGGATTAATAGTGTACCTGGGAACAGAACGTACTTGTTCCAGCAAGTCTCTGCTCCTGCACACAAAGCTAGGAAGGCACATGATTAGATGACGGAAAATATTTATGACTACTTCACTTCAATTTAGTAGCCATATAGCTTCTGGGTCAATAATCTCCTGAATTGTTAGTTAAAGGGCAGAGTAAAATAGGAGACCGATTAACATTCACCTAATATTATTTCATTATTGATTAGTTCTACTGTGTGATTCCTAGATCATGGGACAAAATTGAAGGTGAGGTAGAGAATATTGCAAGGATTCAGAATTGGAACCTATGTCCCCAGTATGGGGGGGGGGCATAGGTTACTGTACAGTTCTGAATCCTTGTGATCTTCTCTACCTCACCTTCAAGTTTGTAATCGCCTTGGAATCGCTCTGTATAATGAATATCATAAACAACATGAACATACTTGCCAACAATCTCATTAATAACCGTACAATTGTTAACGCCCTTGAAAAAATGCCCCTTTTTTCACACCACTTTATTTTTAAAGATATTCTCTCCAAATGTTGTTACGATTAAATAACACTGAAATTACTCTAAAAAATTACTGGCGTGAAAAATAAAATGCGGGTACTAAAAATTGTACGGTTCATAATGAGATGGTTGGCAGGTCTGCATGAACAAAAAGCATTAAATTCGGACATGCATGAAAAGCTCTTATTTTGTGTTTCCCAACATTATATTATAGTGCAAACGTTTTCGATATATTTAAATATTTTAATTTAGAAATTCAATGCTAAGATGGTTTAGTTTGGATAAATATACCGCAGATTCAACAATTTTTAAGATAAATAGTGTTTCAGTGCATTTCGTAATGCATAAATGAGAGTTTTTTTTTCAAATATAAATAGTATAAGTATTGGTTTGTTATGTCCTCCAAAAAGTCCTCAAATATAGTGTACAACGTCTCCAAAATACCTACTATTCGGGGACGGTACATTATTTGCCCTCAAATCAATTTTAGAAAATATGGTCATCTTACGTGTAAACAGCCAATGAGCGAACGATGCATTAAATTTAAATAACGTTTGTTTAAACCAACAAAATAATTTTGTTGATTTAAACAAACATTGGTTGATTTATTATAACAAAACGGTAATAAAATTTGGTTGTAGGTAACAAAATTTTTGACTTGGTTATATCAACAATCTTATTTGTTGTTTCAATCTAGTATTGTTTCCTGTAAAGTAGTTTTCGAAACCAGATCAGATGTGTTATTACCGCTAATGGGAATTTCATTAAGTAACTGCATAATCTTTGAGTCAATTGCTACCGGGTAACTACTTGGTGGAATTACAATAAATTTTTCAAAAATTATGAAAGAATTAATTTAAAACTTATTTTGACTTAAAGTATCGCAGGTGTCCAACATTCGAATTATTTTGTTAAATTAATTATCATAGGTTGCATAATTAAGGTTATTAAGGTTTTTATAATAATAGTAAAGAAGTAGGGAAGAACCGTATAATAAGGACCATCGTGTAATAAGGACTATGAGGAAATATTGCCTTCAGTTAATATTATTGTTATACAAAGCAGGAAGTGACCTGCATGTACAGTCACCCCCAAAAAAAACGCCACCCCCCCACCTAATTTTGCCGTAAATTATCGTAGAAACATGCGACTGGTACCAATCAGTTTGTAATAACGTCTAGTTTATAATGTTATAGTTAGATTTTACTTAGGGGGTCGTCTACATATTTAAACTGACATCAACTTCATTTTTTTCAATGGTAACCCCCATTTTTTATAATTTATTTGAATTCTTTGGATCAAATCATCACGGAAAATGGTATAGTTTATATATTTCGCTCAATTTTTCATAGAGTTATAAGCTGTCAAAGTTTGGGGGTGCTAATGTTAAATGAATGTGACAAACATTAAATCATATCTTCCGAAATAATTATGATATTTAAATTCTGTTTTTTTTATTTGTTAGAATGAAGTAACCCAAACATATTCCATGAAAATTTTTGCTAAAAAAACATTTTTTGAATTATGAAAATTATTAATAAATTCATATTTGAAAAAATTATGAATTATGACCTATGTTAATTTTTGCACGAATAGAACGGGCATCATCAAAAACATAGGTTTCCAAATTTACAGCTCGTTCCTAACATTATTTTTTGAGTTACAGTGATATTTCACTTTTTATTCCTGTTAGGGGGCCGTCACTTGTTATAATCTGTATCCTCTATAAGTAAATGTTTGTATATAATTTGACGGAAAACTATTTTAATTTACCTCTATGTTATTTTTATTGTTTCCTAAGCAATATTTTGATGTTTATTATACAAATTGGCATATTTTTGTAAAGTTATCACAATGTAGGCGAGGGATTGTGAAAGAATTTCAAAAGAAAAGAAGCCCCGCCTCTGATTCGCTGAAACACTATTTTAAAAAAAAAGACAACTTTGCATATTCCTATTTGACTCTATATGTGACGCTGGTATGCATAAATCACAATGGTATTTACTACATCGATTATTGAAGACAAAACTTAAATGATTTAATTACAAATATGCAAAATTATTTTGCTTTATATTATAAAGTTTTAGAAAATTTGTGAAAAGGCGTGGCTATTTACATTAAGCCTTGATATGGAAGCTATGTTGCTGTTTTTCGATGCTGCGAAATTTACAAAATATATTTGTGTTAATATACTATACAGATAGAAGAATAATTATATAATATCAACAAATTTTCTTTAATCAATATGTTTATATACATTACTGTATGGAAATGTTTATATATGAATATTGTATTTATTTTTAATGAGAGATATAAACACAAAATACTAAAAAAAAAGAAGAAAATGTGTTATAAATTTTTCTAAATCAAGCAAAATATATACGCATATTTGCCAACCTAACCCGTAACATTGTTAGTTCCCGCCCCTGTGTGTACACAATTTAATTTTTAGAGTAATTAACTTCAAATACATTTACGATTAACTCATTGAGCGCCACGCGAATTCTTATGGAAATCCCATTCAGGCCACACGTGCTGCTTAGAAGCGTGTTATGTTTATCGAGTTTCAATAAACCCCATTAGGCCTTAACGATATAATCCTATAAAAATCCTATTAAAAAAAAAAAAAAAAAAAACATGAAGTAAATTTTAAGTAAATTGTCAGTAATTACTAAAAACTATGTAAGTTCTGTAGTTTTACATCATATTTTACACTGCCGGCTGACTTAGCCTAAATGGAAAGATCAGTGTCAGCCACCGATGGCTGACACGGCTCTAAAAATACTGATGTGAAAAAAATGTACGGAAAGGGGCGGGATAGGTTGACAAGAATGTATATACATAAAGCAATGCCAGAAAATGTTCTTTATTTTTCATGAACCAGATGAATGGTATTTTTTTTTCTGAATAGTCTATGTATTAAATATAATGCTGCTTTAAATACCCTTTAAATGAAAAGTTTTATTACATAAAGTAATTTTCTGGCACTCTACAGCTCCCAAATGACACACAATACAAAACCCCGCCTTTTTCCAGTGTTTAAAGGGTATTAACGTTTAATATGCTTTATATTCGTTTTGATCTTTCTTTCTCCTCCTTATCTTCTTCTTTTTTCCTTAAAAAAAAAAAAAGAGTTATGTAACATTTTGACCTTTTCAAGTGCAGATTTAGATTAAGGGTAGTCAGCCTTTCTACACCCACCGTCCACTTCGGTATCTGTGCTAAAGTGTAGAATTTTAGAACATCCCATTAAGTAGTAGGATTTATTATTTTACATATTAATTTGTTACACATTATAAAATATAAAAGCAAAAGAATATCGTGGAGATTTATGTAAAAGTTTTTAATAATGTCATGAAAAAAAAAAAAAATAATAATAATAATTAATTAAAAAAATAAATAAATAAAAATAAAAAAATCTGTTTTAATATTTAAAAAAAGTCAATTAAAGAAAATGAAAGTACTGCAGTATCAGAACAAACTCCCATTGTCACTGTGAAACGGCCGTGGGAACCAGGTTGAGTGCCGCCGTTTCAGACAATTATACGGCAGCTTGAGTTAAAATAATTTTGAATTTTCAAACAAATTTAAAACCATTCATCTTTTTTTTTTTCTTTTTTTCTTTTGATAGATATTTTAATATCTATTCAAGCTATTGAATTTTCTTCGTATGAAGTGAACTATCTGATGTTTAATCAATAGAAACCAATAAAAATCTTTTAATTCATAAACTAACTCAGAAAGTTCTGTGAATTAGTCATTTTTTTTATTTTATAATTAACATTTCTGAAATTTTTTTCCGGTGTGAAGCTTAATAAATAATGTATACTGGGTGGTAGATCGTGATTTATATTTTATAAATGTATAGACGGACCCCTAATACATTTTCACCTGTAACTCTATTTAAAATTGATTTAAGGTATATAAATAGGTATGTTTTTCGAACCGCCTTGATCTCAGAAATCTGAATATGAAGTCAAAAATAGGGGTTGCCATTGAAGAAAATGAAGTTAATGCCAGTTTTAATATGTAGACGACCCCTTAGGCAAAATTTAACTATACCGTTATAAACTAGACGTTATTACAAATCGATCGGTACCAGTCAAATGTTTCTACGATAATTTACGGCGAAATTAGGTGGGGGGGTGGCTTTTTTTTTTGGGTGACTGTACAGTCGGGGAAAAATAAATCGCAGCACTCGCTGTAATTGTATTATCAATTGACGCAGAAAAATGTAATAAACACCATTAAACAGGAAATTAAATGCACATTTTGAAAATACTGTCGAAATTTGAATTAGGGGTTATCTACATATTGAAATGAGCGCTAACTTTGATTTTTTTGATAACAATACCCAATTGTGACTTCATATTCGAATTTCTGACAGTCTGGCAGTGCGGAAAAGTATACTGTTTGTATACTTTATCTTTAGTATTTATAGAGTTATAATCAAAAATGTGTTGGGAGTTATCTGTAAATGTAGAAAAATAAAATTAAGATCCTATAAAAAATAGATAAAATGTTAATGTTTTACACCGGAAATCTTTCAGGAAAAAAATAATTATAAAAATTAATTAAAGGATTGACTCTTTTTCAGTTTCTTAATTATCTTGAATTCAATTTCTTAGATTTGTGTATACTTCAATACTTTTAAAAATAATTTTAGGTCTATTTAAATACATTACACTTGCGATTTATCCAGGCTCTTTGAAAAAAGTGCAATATTTTTTAAGTAAAAGTGTCTACTATGGCTGTAGTGATCACCAATGAAGCTTGAATTTTCTTTCGTAGGTGTAACATAAAATATGAAATGAAATAATATATATATATATATATATATATGTATATACAACAACGCATAAACTAAATCTTTTCGGATAAATTATTGTAAGGGTTTATGAAGTAAATATTAAACAATTTCTATCGCAATTACCAGTTTTGGGTCAGTTGAACTCTTTGGAACTGTACGATTCGTTCTATAATTTCTTAATTAACCCTTTCGCGACTGCTGACGTAGATTCACGCCATATGAAAATCTGTAACTCTCTTAGTGGGCGTTTCTTTCGTAATATGTGTGTTACTTATTTCTTAAGTGTGTAACCAGTGTGTAACCAGCAAAAAATATACTATGGATAGAAATATATTGATTAGAAAGAATATAATTATACTGTATATCCATTTGTAATATAATTGTGAACACAGAATATTTTTCTGAAATACTTTATTTTGAGAGAATAAGGCCCTTAGGCGGATTTTACTGTCAAAATTACAAAATCCAGCGGTCGCAAAAAGTGTTAAAATATATTTATAAAATTAAAAGTATGTTTAAAAAATATATAAAGTTAAAATATATTATTAATATTTTAAAGACTAAAGTATCCTTAAAATAATAATCCTCCCCCCTACAAAATAAATAAATAAATAAAAATAAAGCAATAAATGAAGCAAATGATTAAGCCTTTAACTTAAGAAACGATTTTACAAGTTTGCCTTGCATTCCAATTCCCCTTTCTTTTTTTTTTTAATTGACAATTTTTACATTTACCAATTTATCTATTTAAAACAGTAAACCCCGCCTATTTAGGTATTTTTTTTTCTTCTAGTGTTCGTTTAAAAGATTCAAAATTTATCACCAGTAATCGATGTAGTAAATACCACTTGTGCATATTTTTGTCAACATAAAATAATGGGTTTAACACGAATACTCAATGTCACATTTACTTTTCTTTTCTGTATTGTTCTGTTTTGAAGAACGATGAAGGCAGGGTTTGTCTTCTTTAGAAAACAGGAATTCTTGATGCTAACACTAACGTCTAAAAAACATCATTTTATTTTATTTCTTTGCGTTTGACGTTGTTGTTATATAATTTGACCCGTAAATAAAAAATAAACATATTTTGTTTAATTTTCCTTGTTAATTTTTAAGATTTGATTCGTTATCTCATGAAAAACTTTATAAGAGACGGTCCCCTAAACCACTCCAAAAGAAAGATTTATTTATATCTCGAAAACTAATAACTGGAATGAGCTGCAAATTTGCACACCCATATTTTTCAGCATTAGGATTCATTTTATGTAAAAATTAATATAGGTCATAATTCATAGTTTTTATGAATATGAATTTATTAATATTTTTCAAAATTAAAAATATTTTTCAGAATCAAAAGTAGTGATGGATTATGTTTGGGTTTCTTCACTGTATCTCGTAAAAAAAGAATTATATCGATCAAGTTATTTTTTGTGAAGATATTAATAAAAGTTTGAAATATGAATTTAACATTAGCACCTTCAAAATTTGAACGCTTATAACTCCGTGAAAAAATAAGTAAAATATACAACCAATATACTTTTTCGCGTTGTCGCGTTCCCAGGAATTCAAATATAAAATAAAAATGGGGCATTACCATTGAAAAAAATCAAAGTTGGTGCGCGTTTTAATATGTAGATGACCCCCAATTCAAAATTTCAGTTCCTTTTCTGAAACTACGCACAATTCCCCGTCGAATGATACCTATTACATTCTTCAACATCTATTAGCAACGAAGTTACGTCGAGTGCTGCGTCCCCCCCCCCGGCTGTACATGCGTACTAGTATTTGGACGATTATAAAACTGAGTTTTTGGTTTATAGGATCATTGATGTAACAAGTATGTTAAAATGAAAGTATTACTTTCTGCTTTTAGGTAATTGTAATATAATTTTCCCGTTAATAGTATCAAATGTACTAATTTTCTGACCAATTTAGACATGTGTTTCATGGGCGCCAATTTGCATAGTGATATGTGATTGAAAACAACGTTGCTGTGTTTATGCGTGTAATATGATCCATGCCCTGTTGTTGTGTAATATGGACCAGTGGTCCATGATAAAAACAGAGAAGTTCCATTAATACTCGGAGTACATATGTCGCACACACAAAATCTTTAGGTTATAGAATAGGCCAGAGAAGCAGGTGTAATCAAGCTATCACTTCCTTCGCACACTACCCATTGGACCTCCCTTTTTTTTCATCCATTAACTAATATTTTTTTCATCCATTTCTACTATTCCAAGAGTAGAAATGGATGTGTATGAGGTAACATGCTGGACAGTTCGTTTCACAATTCCAAGCGTGTCAACTGTTCGGGAAGGACCACTATGGACCACTTGGTCCATATTACACGAACGTATGTGTAATATGGGCTGCCAATACATAAATAAAATAATTATTTCCTGCAATTATTATTAGTTCCCAGAGTGCTTTACCAAACTTGAACCATGCAACTATACAATTGTAATGAGCTGCCAACAAATTAAATCTTTTTATTTAAATAATTTTAGTTTTATGAGCATTCTTGCTTAGGAGGTCCATATTACACGGATCTCCCCTATACATATTTTCTATATTTACTGAATGTAAAATGTATAAATTAATTATTCGATTTTTTTTCAAACTCAGAAAATTTAAATGCAATATAGGTTTCATAAACGGTAACAATGTACTGTTATTATATTTGTTGAATTTGTTTCCGGAATATTTATTTTTCTCAAATATTATGTTTTATAATAATGCACATTTTAAAAATGTGAAAACAAGTAAAGTGATATTAATAGTATAAAATATATTAATTAGAACGCAAAATCAAAATTATGACAAAATAATATCAAATATCTTTTAAAGAAGAAACAATGGACATTAACATTTCGAAATCAGTATGAACAACTATGTGTTTTAATACATAGGATTAAATAAAAATTACATTTTCAACAATAAAACTATTTAACTATTAGTGCAAAATGCAAAGCACATCAAAATTATGAAATAATCGCGAGATTTTTTTTTTTTTTTTAAATAAATATAACATATCTTTACACCCGGTTTCTTTACTAAAATCAATACAATCCCATTTTAGTTTTCTATTTCTAATCCTACCTTTCTGTGTGATTAATGATAGTTTAGGTTTCTTCTTTAAGCCGATAAATTTCGCAGTCTTATTAGATTAAAAAAATAGTTTTTCTTAATGGAGACTTTACTTTCCTAATTATCATGCGATAAGAAAAGATTTCTTTGTATTTTTTTATTTGATAAAAAGTTAATATAAATTGCTTTTATTTTATCTCTCGTAAGAAGATAACTGCTTTCTCTTTTCTGATTTTTAGGGAATATTTGTCTATCTATCTATATATATATATAATATACACTTTATTATACAGAAAGAAATATGTACGAATTAGTACGAGAAAGAAAATAAAACTGCTTTTGTTGATTCAACTAAAGTAATAATAATAATAATAATAATAAAATAAATAAATGGAACAAACTGTTCGATGTACATTTAAACAGACATAATGTACCATCTCTATTGAGCCAATTATTATGGCAATATATTCTATAAGTTTATATTCCGATATTCATTATATAAGGAGTATCGGAAATGTTGGCATGATAAAAAAATTTTGTACACTGTTTTTTTTACTGTCTATATGCTTACTAGTTACTTGTTATCCAAAGTAATATATGAATAAATAAATAAGTAAATAAATAAATGTCGGGTGTCTCATAACCATAAGTCTGTAAATATTTAAATGAAAATATTTAGAAATTAAAGTAATTGATAGAATATATATATAGTTAACGTTTTAGTTGACAGAAAGCACTTTGAGAACAAGAAATATGCTAATCAGAATCTTATAAATTGCAGGGTTTAACGATTACGATAACATTATGACCATTTGTGATTTTTCCCGTCCACCTACTTCATGT
Source organism: Salticus scenicus (assembly GCA_963930645.1). NCBI lineage: Eukaryota > Metazoa > Arthropoda > Arachnida > Araneae > Salticidae > Salticus > Salticus scenicus. Next base: position 193,942,020 of record OZ005654.1, on the reverse strand, counting down.
AAAAATTTAACCCATCTTCTTTGGTGCATTTATAAGATATCATTTGCAATGAAATCGCCTGCAAATAATCGGATATGCTACATGCTGAATTAACGGTGTTGTAACTCGCTTGTAAAGTATTATTTGTGGGGGTAGCGGACTCATAGAGTAAGAGTGATATTCTTGTAAATATTGTTCTCCATCCAAATAAATATAGTTTTCTGTGAACATTTGTAATTTGCTTCCGTACAGCGCTCACTGTCACCGAAAATTTCAAGTATTTTTTCTTAAAAAAAAAAAAAAAAAAAAAAAAAAAAAAATCAAAAAAGGAAAAAATCCCCCTCTGGAAAATAACAGAATATTTTTTTTTTTTTTTTTAAACCATGTTTAATTCAATCATTTCTTTCACTTTTTATGAAGTTTTTAAATATTTACAGACTTATGGGACATTCTGTATACATACATGTATATATATATATATATATATATATATATATATATATATATATATATATATATATATATATATATATATATATATTAGGGTAACAAAAAGAATGAAAACGAAAAATTAATAGATGAACATTTTGCCCCAACAATCTACGAAAGAGCCAATTTGTCCTGTGTTTTTTAATTTATATTTGAAAAATAGAATACTCATTTAAAATTAATTCCAATGGAAACACAAAACATATAGAAATATAAAAAGAAGCAGTGTTTTTTTTTTTTTTTTTTTTTTTTTTTTTTTTTTAATGAAAAGTTTATTTATTTATTTTATTTTATTTCAGCTGACCATTACAAAATGAATAAGAAAGAAAAACTGTATTTAATACTCTGTATTTAATAATCTTTTACATTCCACTCCATAAATAAAAAATTACCTCATGAAAAGAAATTCCAAAATCTAACAATTACAGAGAAAAGAAATATCAAAAACATGTATCAAATACTCTACTACCATTTATATGTCAGGCATAATATTTGAACGTGTAAAAAACAAAATTTAGCAAATTTTTCTTTCTTATCAAATTTCTAATTCAATTAATTTTAGTGTTTTATTAATTTGTTTTTATTTATTTATTATCATTTTTAAGCAATTGTAAGAAATAATGGCAAACGACAACCAGTCACATTTCATTTCACATACAAACTAAGTGAAATATAATAATTTGAATAATATTTAATAATTCTGAAGTCAATCGTTATATGTATATATATATAAGAGAGAGAGAGAGAGATTTAAAATCTACGTACAACCGTTTAAGAAAGGAAGCGTGCATCCAGACATGCCAACATCATACTTGCCAACCATCTCATTATGAACCGTACAATTTTTAGTACCCGTCTTTTTTTTCACACCAATAATTTTTTAGAGTAATTTTAGTCTTATTTAATCATAAGAATATTTGTAGAGAATAACTCTAAAAATATAGTGGTGTGAGAAAAGGGGCGTTTTTTCAGGGAGCGTTAACAATTGTACGGTTCTTAATGAGATAGTTGGAAGTATGCAACATTTTAATTTATTCAGGAGTATTTTTAGCCCCGCCTTTATTTCAGACCACTTATTTTTTAAGAGTAAATTGTACTTATTTTATCGAAGTTATATTTTAGAGAAAAAATTCTGTAAATAAAGTGGTGCAAAATAAAGGCGGGGCTAAACATACTCCGGAATAAATTAAAATGTTGGCATCTAAGCACATCATAAGAATAAAAAAATACATATCAGCCTAACCGCAAACGTCAGTATAACCCTGTAATAACTGGATGATATTAGTAAATTTTTAAAAGTAAAATACACAAATGGACGTGACTTTTGTATGCTGCATTTTTAATTAAATATTTTTAGATAATAATGTTTACACAAAAAGAGGTGCTATATCAAAATCACATACAATATAACGTTTAGTTAAAATAGCAATTTCAAAAGCCACGGCCATATGCAAGTTTTACTGTTAAAAATTAACTAAAAACATCCATTTCTTAAAGGGATAAAAGGACGTTTGCGGCTATGAGTTCCTATGCAATTTCTAATTCTTATAATGTGCCCTACCTCCCTTAAAAGTTTGTACGCTGGTTTTTGAATTAACTTGTATATAATATTGGACGAAACTGGAGTAAAATTTTTTAGAAAAAATGTTTTTTTTTTTTTTTTTTTTTTTTTTTAGGTTTGACATCTGATGAGACCACATTTTTTTTAGATTTATACCAGAAATTTACGTATCAAAAGAAATCTAATGTAATCACAAATATAATGTGATAAGTTTCTTGGGAGAATTGTTATTACTACAACGGCCGTATTCACCGTTATTTTTAACTCCCGGCTCAACGCTAAAACTTGAAAAGCGTCTAAATGCAGGGTGTAGCTTTCAGGCAAAATTTGATACGCTGCTTCTGCCGTCTAGTGTCTAAGTTTTCATATAATCTTTGTTCGGTTATTTTAAGCTAAAAAATCTGAAAATAACAATGCCGTTAGATGAAAGAAGCAACGAGTTAAATTTTGCTGAAAAGTTGCGCACTTTCTTTATAAGCTTAATTAATAATGAAATTACATTTGTGACTTAGAATGCTTTTTCTAAAGTAAAAATATTCATTTTCATTTTTATTGAGAAATTAAAAAATAAAAATTTATAAAAACACAGAATTAGGTCTCGAAGCATTCCTGAAATTGTTATATTACCACAACTATTTTTAAACAATATACATATTTTTTTCATTTTAGCATTGAAACATTTAAATATATTTAAGAAAAATGTCTTATTGACCAGAGTGGTGGAAGCAAAACAAAATGTGTGTAAAATTTTAGGAGCGCTGCGAGGCCTGAAGAAAAAAGACTGAGAGTCTCGATTATTTACTTTTAACTAAAGATTATTGTAAATTTACAAAGACTCTGGATGGATATTTTAGTAAATATACAGAAAATTTCTACAGTGCATGATTTATTTATTGCTTTTATTAATTGAACTTTAATTCTGTTTTGCTTTTGATTAACAAGTTTCTATATTCGGCTTCAGCGGTTTTCGATTAGATTAAGACCTCTGCGTTTAACGGGCCATTCCTGTAACAAAATGAAGCTAACAAAGCAGTCCAGCGGTTCTGCGCTCAAAGCTGGTAGACGTGAGGTGCCGTGTTCGATCCGAGTTCTCGCTCGTCGGCCTAGCCGTTCGAAGTTTTGCATGGTTATCTCCGAAAGTTGCGCAAATGCGTGCTAGGATCCCATAGAAAGACTCCCTACGGAGGGTACTTCCCTTCAGGCCTAGTACCCGAGTGCAGTCAATCGGCCATAATCCTAATCTTAATACCAATACATGGGAAGGAATGTGATTATGTTCAAACCCTTTTTTACAGATAGAAGCAATATAGGATGAACATGAATCCTGCTGAAATATAAATGTTTCGTTATCTAAATTTTCTTCAGTTTGAGCTCTAGTATTTGACTATGCATTTTGGGTACTTAAATTCCCATTAACCACAGATATTCACCCCACACCTTTTGTTGTCATACAGTGACCGCATATCAAAACATTAACTGAGTTTTTCACAGTATGTGAAAAACAGTCAGAATGAGGGTTTTCTCCGGTTCTTCAACTTATTTATTTTATGACATCACTACCAGACATGTAAATTTTACTCTCATCGCTTCAAATAACACTGTGTCACTGTTCTTCTTTCCAGTTAACATAGGTTTTACCCAGTCAGTGCTGCTGATTTTCTTCCCAATAATTACCAATAATTTTAAGGAATGATATTTGATGTAACAGACGATTAATCTTTGAGGAGATCAGGCAAACTTTACAATTAAAATGTATTATTATATATCGAATATAAAGCCCCTAAAATTGACAATACCGAGCAAACTTCATTTTTTTTCAACTTTTGTTTGAGTGACGAAAATTGTTTTTTCGTGAAGTTATAGCATTTAGATTACGTTCCTGCAGTAAGCACCGTTCAGTCAGTGCGCTTACCTTCACATCGCAATTAATTATGTATATACTAGTAGACCCGGCCACGCGTTGCTGTGACTAAGTTATACGTTGAATTATACGGCTGTAAACTATTTAGTACAGTCAAATTATTATTTACGAACAAAGACGAAAACGTTGTAGCCGATGTAAAAACCCACAGGGTTGAGATTTGAAACTTTGGTCAAAATTTGGAAGCGATTGATAAAAATTTTCGTAGTGTTGATATTAAGCACAAATTAATTTTATTGTAGGGTCCTATAAATTTTAATGGAGAAGTGATATATATTATTTCTAATGCTACGTTGGATAAAATTGCTAAAATGACTAATATATAAATTAAATTCTATTAAAATTCTATTAAAATAAAAGTATAAAAGAAACAGACGATTTTAAAATCAATTTTTATGGAGGAGTGAAATATAATATATGCTATAATGGATAATTTTACTATAAAATGACCTCATCATTTCAAATATTTTAAAGAGGGCAACAGCTGTAGTTATAAAAAGGAAAACAATAAGGCTAAACCAGAAAAATAAGTAAATTTGATAAATATTTTAAAACTTTAAAATTGGAAATCTTATGAAATATTGGACATTTAAAGTAAATTCATGTATCATTTTAAATAGAAAAAGATTTTGGAAAAGTTTAGTGTATTTTAACGAAGCAATGAAAAGTTTTTGAGTATGTTAAAATTTTAATAGTAAATTCAAGTTAATAAAGATGGGAAACATTGAGGATTAACATAAGAATAATTATAAGATAAAAAAAAAAAAACTTTTTTATATACCATGCTTTTAAATTTTAATATACTAATAATATACTAATTAAAAGGAAAATGATAAATATTCTATCATAGTTTGAAGTCAAATTTGTTTTCAAATGTCTAAATAAAATATCTGATGTAAGATACTAATATTTTGCAGCGGAATAGATTTCATTTCTGTCATCCTTGGCAAAAAAAAAAAAGAATATCGCCAAATTATCTGGCGAAAATATTTAATTCCTTTCAAAAATCATGGTTATTTTAACAACTTATATTAAAAGAGTAATGAATAATATGAAACAATATTTCGTACAATACATATTACATGTCATACATACGTACAATGAATAATACATATTACATTTCGTACAATGCATACATCTGGCATGTATATTTTCGTGTTACGCTTTTGATCGCCAAATAATAATAATAATAATAATAAAAGCCAAGGGTGACAGAGTTTTGAAATTTAAAATTAAAATTTTGTCAATTTGACAGCAAAATAATTCAATCTAACACCCGCGATAACTAATACATGTCTATACCCAAATATAAGGATTAAAATCGGGAAATAAATTTCCTGGATTTTTAATAATTTCTTACAAAAAATCCAGTGGGCAATTAACATAGGAAATCTTTTTCTTGGCTGCACAGACGGTCAGTGAGTCACACTTCGCTTGCGTATAGAACTCATAGATATAGTATAGCATATATAGAATAGAGTGATTGGGTAGAAAAAAGTTATTCCTTTTCATTTGGGAAAAGACGACGTTTTTACCAAAATATGGCCGTCTTTCCCCGAGTGAATACACACTGGAATACATACTAATATTTTAGCAAATAAAATTTATGAATAATTTATTTGCTAAAGGGGAATGGAAGACTCCAGATACAGTTTCAAATTCATATTTCTTTCTTTCTTTTCTTTTTTTTTTTCAATACCACTTAATGGCTGTTTCCAAAGCTTTTATTTATTTTATTTTTTCGGCATCAAAAATCTTTGTACGATAACATGGGGATGAGAGATCTATATATATTACTATATCTATGATAGAACTACATTAGCACTTTATCAATGTGTATAAAATCTTTAAATTGATTATGACGTCAATTTTCGTGAGATGCATAATTTAACTTTTTATAATTTTTTAACGTTCACGTTTGATCAAATGTATTTATTTTTATGTCGAAAGAAAATGAACTCGTATTTTTTTTTTTTTTTTTTTTTTTTTTTTTTTTTTGGCAACAATTAAATTAATGGAACTCACAGATATTTTGGAGCAACTTTAATAAGGGTCTATAATTAACAAATAATTGCAATAAAACAATATTGTGACAATAAATTGAGATAAAAACTATCCTATCTCTCAAGTTGGACCAAACTGCACACAGTGTGCAAAATTTCATTAAAATCGGTTCCTTAGTTTAGGAGTTTACCCCGGACAAACATCGTGACACGTAATTTATATATATATACAGATATATACACTCTTTCTCATACTTATAAGTACACATTATGTTTTGAAATAACTAATGCAAAAATAATTTTTAACAAGACTAAGTGCACTAGATATACTAAGTGCACTTAGTATATCTAGTATTCTAAAAACCAAAACTGCTATAATTTTTTTAATATGAAACAAAATTAATAAAAAATTATGCAATTTTTTTTTTCTCCACGTTTTTAGATGTTCATAATTATAGGGGCAATCACGATTTTTTTGTTTTATTTAACTTACTAGCGGATAAATTACAGTAGACATGCGAATTTCTTAACTACTGGGCTAGATTAATTCATATATAAGTCTTCAATTTTTCTTGGACGGACATTACTGATAATTCCTCGAAAAAAAGAACGTTCATGTAGTGAAGTATCATAAAGTGCCTTTTAAGTGGAAGGATAATTTTAATCCACCGAAGTTCTAAGGAATTTCGAAGATCTATAATTGCTGAAGAAAATCTGATCAAACGTTGAACTGCTGGTTCGATAGGAGAGAGATCTGAGGCAAAATCAGAGTTGTTTAACAGAGATCGAAGACTCATAATTCCTCTCACTGTTCTACTCACAATGACTGCTGCTGAATTTGCTCGTAACTTTTAATGAAAGGTTGGGGTCCACTTTTATGCATGTTTAAAATAATTAATAATATGTTAAAATGAATAAAAAACCTGTAATAATCAATAAGCATTTAATGGGGGAAAGAACGTCTGTGTTAAAGTTGAATACAGACAATATTAAATGGTAAAATGTTGCATTTTCGGATAAAAAGCGTTTTATTCTTGATTAACCAAATAGTTTTAACAGTTACTGACACGATCTGAAGATAGCGAAAGACAGAGCAGATTTTTTAAAGGCAGATACGAATCGGGCATTTTAAAGCTGGATGTATGGTACTCTGGGGAGCTGTTTCTACTGAAGGAAGAATGAATTTAGTAATTTTTTATATTATTATGAACATCAAGAGAATATCCGAGAATTTTAAACGTGGATTTCTTAGATTTTTGCTAGATTTTAGGGTGTAATAATATTTTTTTAACAAGATTTACATTTTTTCTCTACTTCTAGAGTGATAGGAAATAGTTTGAAGAAAGAAAGTTTTGTATTATTGCCTTTCCCGTGGCCTAAAAGTTGAAAAAACCTTAACTTTTAATATTAGAAAAGTATGTGCAAGTGGAAAGCAATTTTAAATAGTTTAAATGTTTTCAGAATATAATCTATACTGTATGAAATTGTATTGAAACTGAATATTAATATATATATATATATATGTACCAGAGATAATGTCGGACTTTCGGGTATCCCTGTCCGCAAACCAGTGGAGGTATGAACTCTATTTTTCATAGGGAACATCCTATAGTTACCTTGAATAACATATATAAGTTTCAAGAAATTCCATAATATGCACGGGGGTTAGAGCGCGGGAGACAGACAGACGGACAGATACACAAATTGAAATCATATCCACACTTAAAACATGCTAGAAAGTGTTTAAAACGCTTAATGTAAACTAAAGTACAATTCTAGCAATTTTTTATTAATAGCTCTTAATATAACTGAATATTTTTTGTCACCCTGTAAATCTAATGGTAACCCTACTATATTCTATGCAAAGCATTCTTTTGTGCATATAAATAACATATTTCAATTTCCTAAAACTTCGTGGAAAGTAAAGTTATTAAAATTTAATTTAGAGAAATATCTTACATAGAACACAATGCTTTGGAATACTTTTGAGATACCCTGTGCATAAACCAGTAGTGGTATTTACTCCATTTTATGCAGGAAACATCCAATAGGGAACTGGAATAACATATTTCAATTTCATTACGATATGTGTACTGTAACTGTATGAAAATAAGGTGTATAGAAATACCTCTCATAGAACGCAATGCTTTGAAATACTTTCGTGTGTCCCTGTACACAAACCAGTAGAGGTATAAACTCCATTTTCAATAGGGAACATCCGATAGTGAGTTTGAATAACATATGTAAGTTTCAAGGAATTCCATAAATATTTACGGGTGTTAGAGTGCGGAAAGACAGACCGACAAACTGAAGTCATTAACACATTTCAACCTTGTTGGGAAGTGTTAAAAAAGCCACTTCTTCTGCAACAAATATTCTTAATATTTTTGCGTATCAACAGAAACTGGAAAAAAAATATTCGCATGCGTACGAAAGTTTTAGTTTTTTATCAGTTCATTGCTGGAACTTTTAACTACTACATAACCTCTATATAACTACTATATATGTAAAAAAAAAAAAAAAAAAAAAAAAAATCGCAAGATATGTCAATAAATGGAGTTGTTAATTAAATTTGAATTTTCCTTTTCAGAGGGGAAAAAAACTAATAATTCGGCCAACACAGTATGTATATGTATATTATATATATATATTATATATATATATATATTAAGAAAATCATTTTATTCTATTTTCAACAAAGAATTTTATTTTATTTTATTCAAGATATTTTTTTAATTACAGTTAGAAAATGATTTTCTTCATATACATCATTAGTGAGATATTATTAAAAACCTAAAAAACGTATTTTATTTAATTAAAATGACTAAGAGTTAATTTTTCTTTCAATTTTAATTATGGCAAATATATTTTTTTCATAAATGGAAATTAGTTAATTTATCGAAATTCAAGATTAAATATTTTTTATACTAATTAACCTTTAATGTTATTTTAGTAAAAGTGTTTTTCTTTGAGTTTAGGAAAAAGTATATTTTGTCCCCCCAAAAAAAAATTATTTCAGAGATTTTCGAAGTTCTATTGTTTAAATAAAAAAAAAAAAAGCTAACTTAATAACTATGCTGAAATACATTATTAGAAAATTAGCAGATTATATTTCAATATATTCCATTTTCTTGCAAATTAACAAAGTTTGACTATTTTAGTAGTATGTATTCAGCCTATATGATTAACGCAGAATTTAAACTTGTATGATAAATGAGGGAAAAGTTGGCATTTAAAAGATAATTGATGTATATATATATATATATATATATATATATATATATATATATATATATATATATATGTATGTATCTATATCAGTGTGTTGACAGTCAAAACTTTCCCCCTGATTCTTCCGTCAATATTTTTCTTCAGAAATGTTTAAATTTGCATGATTAATTAAGTAAAAAATTATTACATAAAAATACAAATACTGGTAGAAGAATCAATGAAAACATTCAACTGTCGACACCCTGTAATATATATATATATATATATATAAGTTCGTCTCATAAATATAAAACAGGTAAATTTTGAAATAATAGCTCAGAAAATGAAGCAATAATCACGAAAAAAAAAATTAATAAATAAATAAATAAAAGCTAACTATATGAAATGAGATTATAAGTGTACTACGACAATGAAATTTATTATTGTTTAAAATTCAAAATACGATTTGCAGAATTTTAGCAGGGGAAAAAAAAGTGCTATCTAAAAAATATAAAGACTTTAAGAGTATTCGATATATAAATTGAAATTTTTAATCCATTCCTTTGAGCTATCTTGAAAATACAACCAAGCATGCTTAGAATTAGAGTTTCAAGAAAGCGTGACTGTAAAAAATACCAACTCTACACTACTTGTCGATTTAATGTCTGAGTAATCGAAAACTCGAGACCATGGGATTTCTGATATTACCCTTTGGTTTTTACTTGCATTTAGATCTGGACTGATTGCCTGCCAGCGTACAACAGAAAATTGATTCCGATAAACGCCTTTCTTGCGTAGGATGTGTGAATCGAAGCATCGTCTTGTTGGAATTTCTACCCCCCCCCCCCCCCACCTCAGTAATACATTTTCCAATTGGAAGTAAATTACTTTTGAAGATATTTTAATATCCACCTGAATATAGTAGATCATTAAGAAAATATCAACAGAATCCATTGTTTCGTTTAAACAGTACGTGACCAACAAAATGAGACCCTTTTTTTTTTTGTCGAAAAAGAACTCATGAGATTCTCGTAGTTGGACGATGAATGCTTCTTCAGTAACGAAAAAAAAAATATTCTATTAGGTTGTCCCAATCGAATCATCAATCAATAATATTATCAAACTAATCATCAATCCTAATTAGTTTATGTTGGATCAATATTTTCATGATCTATGACGAGAACCTCATGAGTTCTTTAGTCAACAAAATGAAAGGGGTTCTCTCTTAGTGTAAGGTGCGTTATGTTTCACCGGAACAACGGATATTACGGGAAAAACTTTCCTTAATGGCCAACATTGCTCTAGGGCTTATTAAAATATCCTGAAAAGTTATTTCCTTGTAATTGGAAATATCTCAGGGGGTAGGGTAAAACTGGAAATTCGAACAGGGCTATACGTCAATGCCTCCTACTCAAGAAAAGCATAGTTTATGCAGAATCAAGTTATTGTTAGAAAATGGCCAGCCATTAGTCCAGACATAAATTCAATTGAAAACCATTATGATGTAGATACATGAGATGTGTTGTGTGTGCTCATGAACTTCAGTTTTTGATTATTAAGAAAATAAAACAAGAAGCAGAGTAGAGTTAGTAATCATCACTGCCACATATTCTCGAAACTCTTGTTCTAAGCATGCCTGATAGGATTTTCAAGATAATTCAAAGGAATGGATTCAGATTTGGAATTTAAATACAAAATACCCGAACAGTCTTTATATTTTTGAGACAGCATATTTTGTTTTTATTTTTTCACAAAAATTCGGTAAAATCTATACTAAATTTCTTTGCTGTATAATGCACTTATATTCTGTTTCCATATGCTCATATATACAGGGTGCATAGGAAAGTCCCTTTAACCTGAAAATACTTGCAAACGGAGAGTGCTACAGCCACGCAAGTGAGGTAACGGTATAGTGAAGCGACCAAGCCCGACCTAATGCAAACGACAGCAGCGCCCATAGTGGCGAAATTTGGAAGTTAGCCATTGCAAATCAAAACGAAAATAGATAGAGCCCACCTGGAAAACGAACGGCATACTCCCGTGCAGCATGCGTTGCGTTTCGTTGACATTCGCCATAAATAAGCACCATCTCGCAATATTGAAAGTTAGTGAAGCTTGACATTCTCACACAGCTCCAAAATTCTAAATCCAAACGTTTATTTTTAAGAAATATATCTTTTGTAGGATCTCATTCATTTAGGATTATTCAAAATTCCATTTGTTTTGTCACTTTCACAAAGAAACACATATTTTCTACCCTTCGCTAGGCAACGATTGAAATTGCCACAACACAGAAAATAAAATTTTTTAAATGAAAGCGCTCGCACATTAGGAATAAAATTATCGCCTGCCATCAATAATTTTATGCTATGAGATAATGTTGTTTGTATCAAGCGAGCACCAACACCTTTTAAACTAAAATTTTAAATGCATTGGAAATTAAAGTTTTCAGACATTACAGTACAGTACAAAGTCACAAGCTGCATTTTCACACTGCTACATTTCCGAAATGTGAATATGTAGGGTAGAACTGTCGCGCATAGATTACGGACATTTTTGGGTATATAGGCGCCAATTTATCTTATCCATGTGAACCAAATATCGTTTCGTACTAATTAATTGATGCTCTAAAACTTTCTAATTGGAAATTTTGCTCTATCTCTTTTCGTTTTCGATTTGCAATGGCTATAACTTCCAAATTTTGCCACTAGGGGCGCTGCTGTCGTTTGCATTAGGTCGGGCATAGTCACTTTACTATACCGTTACATCACTTGCGTGGCTGTAGCACTCTCCGTTCGCAAGTATTTTCAGGTCAAAGGGACTTTCCTGTGCACCCTGTATATATATATATATATATATATATATATATATGATTATTGATTAATTTTTTTGAACTATTATTTTAAAAAAATCATCTTTCTCTACATTTATGAGATGCACTGTATATATATATATATGTGTGTGTGTGTATGTATTTCTTTAATCTACTTATAGACATTTCTTTTCTTTTTTTTTTTTTTTTTTTGTCTTTTGTTCCAGTTCTAACATAACTTTATTTTAATTAAAATGAAATGTAATTTAATAACATGTTCAGAAAAAAAAAAAGAAAAAAAAAATCAATTTTTATGATTTTTTTTTTTTTTTTTAAGTTATATTTACTTGCAAAAATTTCATGAATGAGAATTTTTTTTTAAAATTATAATGCTAATTTATTTATTTAATTATTTAATAACTAGCAGGCTTTGCTCGCTTCGCTGGACACAATATTTAAGTAAGTTGTCAAAATCATGTATCAATATTAATAACTTAAGTTCCCGCTGTGTTAGGTAGAGGTTTTTCTCGCTCGCAACGTGAGGATTCCTGTCCTCACTGCCTTCGGTAGCAACTTACCCGCTTCTTACTTCCTTTCGGTAGTGCCTTGCCTGTATTTTACTCCCCTCCCTCGCGGGTAAAATGGAAAGTTTTGCAAAATCCCACCAAAGTACATAATGTGTATACTTAATCAACATCCACACACCGAAATTCGCCATTCTAAGATAATTTAAAGGCGAATTCAAACGGGAAAATGTGTTTTTACACGTGTTTATAGCACCGACCCCAAGTGGGGTAAAGAGAGAATATCGTAAAATTCCATTAGAATAAGTATCGGATACATATAAAAACTAGTATGTTGTGGCCACCACAAGACTTTCTTCTATATTTTCTTATACAAATTCATTCAGTAACAAAAAAAAAAAAAAAAAAAAAAAAAAAAAAAATCGATAACTTTTTTTTACATTAACTCATATTTATAGTTCAACCATTCGTATTAAAGGTATTGACGAGACCTTTCGAAAGATACCCATTTTGAAAATATTTATTGCTTCCCCTTAAGGGGAAAGCAATGCTCCCACATGCACAGAATGTTTTTCCTAATTAACTACTACTATTATCAATAATTCATATTAATTTTAGAAGACTAATTCTCATTATGTACATTTATACGAAATTTTGTCCTATACTGCTTTGTTAAAAATTTAGAAAAAATGCTATCACAGCGCCTCCTGTTGTGCGATTGATCCCCAAATCTAATCAGCACCAGTTTATGTCAGAGGCCAACTAAACACCAAATTTGGTTAAATTTCGTTTAAAAAAAATTAAAATACGATTTTGTATCTAAGTTGTTTTTCGTAAAAAGTAAAAAAAAAAAAAAAAAAAAAAATCGATAACTTTGTTTTAAATTATCACAGATTTATAGTTCAACCATTCGTTTTAAAAGTACTGACAAGATCTTTCGAAAGATATCCATCTAAAAAATTTAGATATCCATCTAAAAAGTTCCCCCCCAGGGGGGTTGACGAGGCTCCTACACATACAAAAAATTTTTCCCAGTTGACTATTTCTATTACAAATAATTCTTGTAAATTTCATAATGATTACTAAAAAAGAATTCTCTTTATGTACATTTATACAAATTTTGTCCTATATCACCTTGTTAAAAATTTAGAAAAAGTGGGATGGCAACTCAACCTGTAAGACAATTTTACCAAAAGTTGATAGGCACTAATTTATGTCAAGGTGTAACTACATAACAATAAATTCTGTGCAGTAGTCCCTGAGATACAGTTGCCACAAAATTTTGTCACACACAGACAGACAGACATTTTCTAAAATGTCAAATCGTGTTCTGGTCAAATCGTGGTCAAATCGTGTTCTACAGCTCTCAAAACGTGTAAATCCATCAAAAACCCGAGGTCGAAAATTTTTACGAATCCAATACTGTCTTCTATTGAATATAGAAGAAAGTAAAAATTACGCCCCAAATTTCGTGACCACAGATTTCAAGTATTTCCCAAGACAAATTTAGCGCTAAAGGTGGGGGGGGGGGGGGAATCTCGAATTTGCTTCAGCAGAGCTCTACTCAAATGTCCGGAATTTCTGAAATTTCCCCCAGAAAAACGATTTTTCTCCTACCTCCTTTAAGAATCAAGGATACCAAAATCGTGCATAATGTTTTATTTATACTCAAATCTAGTTTGTACAATTACCATGTACAATTTCTTAATCATGAAGTAATTTGGGACCGAGTTATGCTTACAAACTTTTCTTTGCTTCCTTTCATCCAGGGGAAGAGGGGGAAGGAAAGTCGATAAATCATGTTATTTTAGGTGTCTGATACATATAAACAATCCAAGCACCAAACTTTATGACCGCAGCTGTCATAAATTTCCTTCGACGAATTTAGCGCTAAAAGGTGTGTCTCGAATTTGCCCTTCGTAACACACACCCCTCTCACCCTCTCAAAAAAATGTGGCAGATCACAAAAATTCAGAAGCGTGTTTCAGAAATATATTAAGAAGACGCATGGCTGTTTTCAACATTTTTGTTCCATTTTTGGTAGAGTTCTACTCAAAAATCCGAAATTTGCAAAGATTCCCGCAAAAATCGATTTCTCCCCTCCATCCTCTTAAAAATCAAAATTTCCAAAATCACAGATAACATTTTATTTGTATTTATGTGTAGTCTCTCCATGTTCAATTTCTTCACTGTGGAGTAATTTGGAGCCAATTTATGCTTTCAAGGGTTTATCTGTTATAATTAGATTATTTGTTATATTTTATTTGTTATATTTATTTGTTATATTAAGATATAATTTTAACTTGAGTAAAGACCTAAATTTCCACCAAGCGCCGTTGAATTCCGTCCTGCCGTTCTCACGTGTATACCCGGACAAAAATTGCGTTACAGACATACAGACACGACGACAAACACACACGGACAAAATTATTTAGGTCACTTTTGGCTTTCATGGTGTATGAAACGCGAAAATATCACAAAATTCTTTGATTCTGACAAATTTACAGATAAAAGTTTGATTTTATTAATATAGCTGATTAAACACTAGTGTTTAAAATCGGTGAATTTTTCTAGTCTATTTAAATTCATAATACACTACTTAATAATGAGTTTATTTTTTGATACATGGAATATTTTGTAGTAAAATAGTTTTCCGATACAGGTTTATCTTTTCAGATTTTTCCTTTTGAAGTAGTATAGATTATCATAATAAAATTACTTCATAAACAAATCGAGCGATAGCTATAGTGAACGTAATATTTCTTTTAAGCATTTCCGTATATGTAAAAATTAAAATGACTGCCGAGTCTGAGAGTTTTACGTTATAAATAATCAGAGTTGTCCACATTTTAATTTATACCATAGCATTTTTAGCCCTCCTTTTATTTCATACCACTTAAAAAAAAAAAAAAAAAAAATAATAATAATATATTTTACCGTTTATATATCGGAGAAAATTATGCTATACGTAAATCGGTTCAAAAATAAAGGCGGTGCTAAAATGCTTCGGAATAAATTAAAATGTTGGCAACTATGAGCAATATGTACCATTCACAAAAAATGTTTAACATTATTTCCAACAGTACATTGAGAAAAAACGCTTAATTTAATATGATTTTTCTACGTAAAATTCTTCAATAAATTTAAATTATTTTCTGCAAAATAATTAGTTTTAAATTAGAATAATTTATAAAACATATAAAAAATACCTTATTTCATTAATAATTCTTTTTTCTTTCTGAAAAAAAAATGAGCATCGAAAGTTATAATATTTCTAACAAGATTTTAATCTTAATTTCAGGGTATTGTTTTCTCTTTTTCCTTTAAGCCAGATGGTCTTTAAATGAATTATTCTTCCTCTAATTAAGCTTAATGTGCATGAGAAATTGAAAATGTGAAAGCAACATAAAATTATCTAGCATTTATTTCGGTAGAATACTCACTTTGCAAGACAAGTTAAAATTACACCAATTAAAAAGTGAAAAGAAAATACACTGTATTTATATTCTAATGAGTAATTTACCCTTTTTTTTTAATTTAGTTGTTCGGAGAGTTAAATGATTTAGTCTATTAAGTTCATTTTTATGTGTACTTCTTCTTCTAGTTTAATATTTTCTAATATATAACGTTTTATTACACTTCCAAATTTAACCAGTTAAGTTTTTAAATTACCAAAAACTGGTATCATTGTTGTGTAACTTGTAAGAGCAATATACTGAGAAAACTTTATGTTTGTAAAAAGTACTAGTTACTAATGGTCAATTTTATAATTTTATTTAGTTGTTCTTTACTTTCTATTACTCATATAATATGGTAGAGAAAGTATTGGTTGAAATTTTCAAAATCGATATTTTGTTATATTTACACATTTTGAGGCCTCTTGAATCTGTGAAACATTGTCTGTGTGTCTGCTTGTCTGTGTGTCTGTATTTGGAAATTTCTGGAAGTGTTTTTCGTATAAGGCTATATTTAAGTACACAATGTGATGTGTATATAGATTGTCGATAATATACAGGGCTACTCAAAATTAAGTTAAACTTTGTTAAATAACAGAAGAAAATCTAAATTTGGGGATATGGTGTTGCCCCTTGAAAAAATGTCCAAGATTGGCAAGTTTCGAGGCAAATTAATATCAGACTTGAATTCTTTAAAAATAAATGTAGGCACTATAGTTAAACGGAGGATTGAGGGGGACCATAGCCCCGTCACGCAGAATTATACGTCAAATAAAAGTGTCTATAGACCTGTTTTAGATTATTTTTAAATTAGATGGAACTCTTTTATTTTACCTTATTTATTTTCCGTCTAAATCTGCAATCTACCTTTGTAATATTGAAATGCAGAGTAAGAGACGTCGTGTAAGTGACCCACCAGATGATTATTATTTTTTTTTTAGTAACTGGAAAAACGCATCAAATAGAACGAAAATACGATTTTTTTTTTAATTTTCTTTTTCTAAGTTTTTTTTTTTTTTTTTTTTTTTGTAAGTTTTTTAGCACTATTAATTAAAACTTGAAATAAATTTAAAATTAACATTTTATTCCATTATGATATCTCCTTAAGTCGATAAATACAAACTCATAAAAATAATAGCAGTTTGATTCTCGTTTCAAAATATTTTAATGGTGTTGTCTCTTCTTTCATTTTTGACCAAATCTGTTGCACGCGCCTTTTTGATGGAAATTTATATTTAATGTTTATGAAAGAGAATATGAAAATGTCAGCATTCAAACCAGAACCCGATTGCTTAGTGTTAAAATTAATTTGCTATTTTCATCATATACGTATTATCAAATTTTTAATTAAAATTTATCCATTGTAATTCAGCAGAAATAAAACAAAATCAAATACAAAATAATTCAACGTAAAATCTAAATAAAAATTTTAGCTTATTAATTTTTGTCTAAATTAAGTAATAATACGACATTTATCTTACGATATTAATTGCATAGCAATTTTATTTACTATAACTATTTACTTTGTCAAGGATTTTACTATTTTTTTTTTTTTATATTATTATTATTAACAATATTTTATTTTCAAAACAAAAGATAAGTGAAAATCAATCTTCTCTAGGAGCCATGGCCTAATTTTCAGTATTTTTTTTTTTTTTCCTGTTTAAGTATTTCAAATCTCTTAAACTGCGTGATACACTATTTCCCACTATGCGAAATACAGTGAAGGTGCATTTTTTAAAATAGTGAAAACACATTTTATTTTCGTGCTGAAAGAAACATGTATCTGAATTTAAAAAGTTTTGGTCAGAACACTATGAATGTATTAGGTAAACAGAGAAAAATTTCGTTTTTCATATATGCGATTTAGTTCTGGTACGATATCATCCGGGTAGCATTAATGAATGAAAAGTGACAGATAAAATCGCAAGTCTGGGATTCAACACTAATCCTGGTCATATTGCACTAAATTAATTATTCTTTTCCGTTAAATATTTGTGTAATACCTATGCTGAAACATACAAATTTAAAAATATATTATTTTTATTGCGAGTTCTTTTTAGGTAATTGTTTTTTAAATATACTGGTGCTCAAAGTTTAAGCAACAACCTGCTTTCTCGTTTTCTTCTTTTGCCCATAATTTTTAAACAAATAAACGTATGAACATAAAATTTAAATGGCAGGTTCGTTATCATACCATTAATCGAATATTATGTAATTTTAACATGAGTAATAATTTTTAAACAAAAAATTATTATTATTATTATTATTATTATTATTTTCAAGTATGCTTTGGAAACAAATTAAAAATTTCAACAATTTTAGGAAAGAAAACTTAATGAAAAGTGTTGTTAAGGATGCATTAAATAGATAAAGACGCACAGCACATGCCTCGAAATGTTATTCAAAATCTCAAAATTTCTTTCTGTTTTAACTTGTCTTTTACTTTTATAATGGACTTTTAAAAATATATATATAGTTAATAATTTGTAAACTATGCACATCACCAGAATAATAAGAATGTCGATAAATAGTTTTTTAATAAACATATTATCCAATTTTCATGTATGTATATTTTTTTTTAAGTTATTCACATGCGAAAAAAAGAAGAAAACAGAAGAAACAAAAAAGTGAATACAGATAAAAAGGTCCGGTTTTAATCTAACACATGGATGCATGTGCATCTTCACCTATGTGTAACGCATCATTATGACGATTTTTCATTAAGTTTTCTTTTCTACAATTGTTGAAAATTTGTTTTTTCCAAAGCTTATTTTTGAGAAAAAATGATTTTTTGTTAGATTAAAAATTATTACTTATGTTAAAGTTATATAAAATTCGGTTAATGATATGATAACAAACATGGCATCCAAATTTTATGTTCATATATTTATTTGTTTAAAAATTATGCTCAAAAGAAGAAAACGAAAAAACAGGTTGTTGCTTAAATTTTGAACATTAGTGTATAATTCAGACAGAAAGCCTGTTTTCAAATTTAAAGAAAAATTATATTGGACCTAGATTTCTTTACATAGCAAATATAGTATGATATAAAAAATACAATTTTCAAAAGAAAAAAATCAGTAAATATATGATGAAACGTTTCTTTTCTTTTCTTTTCTTTCTTGTCTTTTCTTTTCTTTTCTTTTTTTTTTTTTTTTTTTTTTTGGTGTAATTTAATGATACATATTCAAATAAATAAATAAATAAATAAATAAATAAATAAAATAAATAAATGGAAAACTTCTTTATAAAAATATATACATACATATGTATATATATATCTAGATATCTAGTAGATAAGTGTATCTCTCTCTCTCTCTGTATATATATATATATATATATATATATAGAGAGAGAGAGAGAGAGAGAGAGAGATACTTATCTAGATATCTAGATATATTTATATATCTATCTATGCATACATTTATGAGTAATTTGCTTTCTAACAAAATATCAGATCGCACATTTTAAACATAATAGCGATCAAACGTTTTTTTTGATTGCAAACTGTTGTATAAAGTGCAGAACATTAGAGTATGAAATCTAATAATATATATGTATATATATATATATATAATATTTGACATCAGAAAAAACAAAATAATACCTCTTGAAATTTTTTCCAATTTAATTTGCTTATCTGAGATAAAATGAATTTTAAATATATACACCTACTCCTATCTACCTACTTACCTATCTAATTATCTAATTATCTACCCATCTTCCTATCTACCTATCTATCTATCTATCTATAATGTAGATTATTGCATTTATGTTTCGGAATTTTGAAAATTACGTTTATCTAACAAAAAATTTATTTGTACCTTTCACTATAATTTTGCTTTCACAAAGATCTGTTTTTAATATTTTCAAAATTTAACTTAATTTTTGGAACATCTGAACCTATGTAATATGCCATGTAAAAAGGTAAGATACGTAATATGAGATAATAAAAAATCATCATAACTATGGATAGTTAAAAGCTACAGAAGCCATAGTTCTTTAATTTTAACTATGAAAATTTTATAAATTTCTTTATCTTTGTGAAACATACTAGTATGAATTTACACAGTAAAATTGAATCCAAGAATACCATCAGCACAAGAAACCATCACACTTAGAACTGTAAAACAAAAATTTTGTTCATGTTAAAATACACTAAATAAAACTTAATCTACTAATTAATAAAAAAATTAGTTATCATCTTAAAAATTTACACCACAACCTATAAATTAATGTTTTTTTTTTTCTCTATAAATGTTCAACATTAGGTTTATAATATTGTAAATAAATATAAAACAATATTAAAATTAAATTAAATTAGTAATCACTTATAAGCATGCAAAAAACAAGCAGAAACATTTTAAAGAAATTTTAAAACTTTAAAAACATTATCAATACAATCACATTAGGCATATAACACAAAAATGAACTTTGAATTTTTGCAATCTTTCTATCTATTTATCTGCCAATAATTCTGTATCAGAATAAGCACATTTTATTAAAAATGCTTTTAAAATGTTTTTTCTAAAACAGAACAAAGAACTTTTGACAATAACTAGAAAATAAAACGCCCTTACGCTTTAATGTAATTGTAAAACCAGGCTGAATTCCGAGAGAATGTCTATGAAATGAATTTGCAAAATTAGATCGTAAAACGCATCGAACACGTAGTAAGTATACAATAAATAGCATGTAGAGTAAGTAATGAATATATAGTAAACGTAATTCTTTTCTTACCTCAGATACGTATGATAAGAATCAATAAATGCATTGCCGTAAAATAACATAACCTTACTTCAACAATGAAAGAAATTATAATTCTTAGAATAGTAATACTATGTATATATTAAAGAATTTTTAGTGTTCTTCAAGTATTTCGGCAAAGTATAAATTAATAAATATATTTTTTTTTTTTTCAATGGCCTGGCACTTGCGACTGTGCATAGGCCGGGAGGTCGCCGAATTGGCGACTATATGTGAAGGGGCGCCCAATGGGCGGGCCTCGCTACCCCTTACAGGGACAACACATCCATGCCTTCTCCGGGATTCGAACGCAGGCCCAACCGCATAGGAGTCAGGGACTCTACCCACTACACCGTCTGGGCGGCATTTATTAAAATGTATTAGGAATCATTCTAAAACTCGGAAGTATCGCATACTGATTTCAAAGTTAGAATAACAAGCATGTGACATAAATTAGGTCATAAAAAGTATAAAATAATGAACAAATAATTGTATGAGATAACATGAGGCAATAAGACATTAATAATACCGTGAAATGAAATAGTTTTAGAAACATAAAGTATATATATATATATATATCTATATATGAAAGGCCTAATTCTACACAATATTTTATAACTGTTATGAGCCAAAAATGTCCCTTAGAGTTAATTTCGTTTAGCCAAAACCAAATAATATGAGTCCATGTACCATAATGTATAGAAAGCCATTTTTTTTTTTTTTTAATTCATGTAAAATAATTATATATCATGCTCTCGTGCATATCTGTTCAATGTTCTCGACGGTGGCAAACAATATACCTTTCAAATTTAAGAACGCGCACAGTCTCTATCTTGTTTTTTGAAACATATAAACACATAGAGAAACAGAATTCTGCGTATATAATTACATACATCACCGTAAAAATGCCATAGATTATTTTTTCGCCCCCGAAATCCTATAGATTAAATATATATATATTATGTTTATAATATTTTATTTTTTTAAAAGATTTTATTTTTTTATATCTGACAGTCTATAGGTTAAAAAAAAAAAAAAAAAAAAAAAAAAAAATGTTTACAATATTTTATCTACACACTACATATTCAGAAATTAATAATATTTAAATAATAATAATAATAAAAAAAAGGTAGATTAATATGACTAATATTCCATTTTCTAAAGATTTTTTCTTTTATTTAGACATTATATCAAAATATATTTATTATTGAAATAAATTATGAATGTGTTATTTCTAAATATAACAAATCTAACTATATAACAAATGTTTTTAAAGTGTTTTGTAGCAATAAATATTTTTATTTAGTATGGAGTATATTACATATAATAACAGCTTTGAAAATAAATATTTAAATAAAACATTTCTTGATTAAAAAAAAAAAAAAAATCGTTTAAACAGCATTTTTTTCCCCATGAGCTGAAAAAACATTCTTTTGTCTGAGCACCTAGATTAGAAGAAAAACTTTCAACTTCCTGAAAAAGAATTGATTATTGATTCCCATTTTAAATCTTACTAAGTGCGTTAGAGTGACGGTGATATCATTGAAATTGAAAAAAAAAGTTTTTCTCTGAATAAAATAACCAATTGGAAGAGATATTTTTTAATAGTAATTAGGAAAATTTATAAAAAATATAGGACTTTTAAAATCCTTGCAATTTTATGAAACGAACGATTCCTTATTTACCTCTTAAAACAACAACTTTTATTTTTAACTAAAAATGTGCATAATTTAGAGCGAAATTTTCAATAAAACTTGAAATACTATTCATTTTGAGTGAATTTGATTTAAGTTTGTAGTAGTGGAAAGAAAAAGAAATCTTCAAATAATTTTTAAGCATGATCAGAAAAGAAGCCAAGAAAATGTGATTTTATCTGAAAAAGTGATGTGCTGTAACTCAATTTATTTATTCAGAATTTAGTAACAGATTTATTTATTTTTTTATCACATTATGTAACAACAGACTTAACATCTTAGACCACGTAACGTCTATATGATCATAATGACAGGTAAAAAATGTTCACCTCATAAGGTATGCTACTTAAGTCCTTACACTTTGCATTCATCGCACTTTTTACCATGTTTTTATTAACTTCGATTCTTGTTTGTTTGTGGGTTTGTTTGTCAGGGACAAATCTTGCAGTCGATTTGTAACTAACTTCCCGACTAGCTAGATATTTGAAATTTTCAAGACAGCTCACAACACGGTGACAATACATTTTTCTAATAAATTTAGTCAACTATTTCAAGTCCCGCTGCCTTCGGCAGCGCTTATATGATTCGACAGAAAATTTATTTAACTAACTTCCCGACTAGCTAGACATTGGAAACTTTCAGAATAGTTCAGAACACGGTGAAAATGCATTTTCTTAATAGCTTTAGCCAACTGTTTCGGGTTCCTGCTGCCTTCGGCAGCGTTATCAGTACAAATCTTGCAATCGATTTTTCACTAACTTTCCGACTAGCTAGACATTTGAAACTTTCAGAACAGCTCACAACACGTTGACAATACATTTTTCTAATAATTTTAGTCAACTATTTCAGGTCCCGCTGCCTTCGGCAGCGTTTATATAATTCGGCAGAACATTTATTTAACAAACTTCCCGACTAACTAGACATTTGAAACTTTCAGAATAGTTCAGAACACCATGAAAATGCATTTTTTAAATACCTTTAGCCAATTGTTTCGAGTTCCTGCTGCCTTCGGCAGCGTTATCAGTATTGCAATCGATTTTTCACTAACTTTCCGACTATCTGGACATTTGAAACTTTCAGGACAGCTCATAACACGGTGGCAATACATTTTTCTAATAAATTTAGTCAACTATTTCAGGTCCCACTGCCTTCGGCAGCGCTTATATTATTAGACAGAAAATTTATTTAACTAACTTACCGACTAGCTAGACATTTGAAACTTTCAGAATAGTTCAGAACCCGGTGAAAATGCATTTTTTAAATATTTTTAACCAACTGTTTCGGTTTCCTGCTTTCTTCGGCGGCGTTACCAGTACAAAGCTTGCAATCGATTTTTCAATAACTTCCCGTCTAGCTAGATATTGGAAACTTTCAGGATAGCTCAGAACACGGTGGCAATAATTTTTTTTAATACTTTTAGTCAACTGTTTCAGGTCCCTACTGCCTTTGGCAGCGTTCATATGATTCAACAGGAAATTTATTTAACTAACTTCCCGAGTAGCTAGACATTTGAAAATTTCGGAATAGTTCAGAGTACGGTGAAAATGCTTTTTAAAAATATTTTTATCCAATTGCTTCGAGACCCTGCTGCCTTCGGCAGCGTTTCCAGTACAAAGCTTGCAATCATCTTTTAACTAACTTCCCGGCTAGATAGTCATTTGAAACTTTTATAATAGCTCAAAAGACGATAGCAAAGAATTTTTTTAATACTTTTATCCAATTGCTGGGGTTCCGGCTGCCTTCAGTAGCGTTTATATGATTCAACAGAAAATTTAAAAACATGGTTTATAAATTTTTTTTTTATCTTATATTTATTATAAATAGAATTCATATACATGCTAGCCGATTATTTACACCCCTAAAACTTCATATATTGGAAAATTTACTTTTAGATTTTTTATGCTGCGTACTGTGTTACTTAATGCCTGGTTAAATTAGGCATTTGTCTTATGCCCCCAGATTTTAATGCCCCCAAATTGTTAGAATTTTGTGTTATGGCTTTATCTCTACCATTCTTTTGATTTAAAAAATAAATAAATAAAATAAATAATACCTCTAGATAATAGGTTCAAAATCGAGTAAATATATGAAATTGTGAAATTTTATTATTATTATGTTTTTAATACTATTGTTTTTTGTCTCTTTATCGTTTGTGATTCATACTGTGCATTTATAAAAAAGTATAATACTTTAGTTATTACTAGCAGGCTACGTCCGCTTCTCTGGCCACTAAATTTAAATGAATTTTCTAAAGAATTGAATCACTATTTATTTTTTATATCAAATTTTGGGCTTTGTAACATAATTAAAATTCCTTTTTAAGGTAAAAAAGTCAAATAACGTATTACAAATTAAATTAAATTAAATAATTCTTCCGTTTTACACTCGTTTTGAAACAATGCTGTATGGTATTATGTGAATGATTCTCAAGAATGAATCAACAATTGTTTGCAAATTTAATGATTATGTATGGGAAATAAATACTGTGTTATTTAAACATTGCAACTCTTAGAACTTCAAAACTGATAATTTTTAAAAAGTTATTTATTATTCTTTAATATTAGACTTTTTTTTTTCTTTCTTTTTTTTTTTTTTTAAACATTAGACTCTTAGTTTAAGATAAAAGCAATCTAATGATATCGCGTTGTGAAACTTTGCAACGTAATATCTTAAATCTAATAACTTGATGTATATAGTGTCCTCAGAAAAAATGAACAGCTTTTAAAGATCTTTTAAAAAAGTATAATATCTATGCAGTACCTTTTAAAAAAAATCATCAGTTTTTACTAAAATATTGGCCGACTTTCATCATCAAATTTGTTAAATCTAGACCAATCAGAAGTAGGAGTGATCCGCCCGGAAGTGTTCCGCCTCAAACTCTTTGCTTCATTTATATAGATAATTCTTCTTATTGTGCATGAAAATAGGAAGAGGCGACGAAAATATTCCAACAACTTTCAAATAAATATTTTTTTAATTATAAAACAAAATTTATTTAAACAGTCATGATATATATATTTCTCTGTAAAAATTAAAAAAAAAAAAAAAAAAAAAGTAATGAGAAATTATTTCTATTTTTGCGAATGTTTACCATGAAATAAAAATAAATTATCCCGTAAAAAGCATATATCCTTTATGAAATATACCGGCATGCATTATACTAAATGTTGGGTATCGAGGGGATATTAAACATTCTACCGTATTCAATAATTTGAAAAGTTTATTTAAATAAGACGTAAGAAATAGCAACTACAAAGAGTCGAATTGTAGTAGTAGTATTAGGGGGGGGGGGTTGTTCTAGATTACATGTTGCCTTTTATTCGAAGGGACATTTTTGATCATTTACCATTTCATCATACTTTATGTATACGATATTTTACAAATATCTATCTATCGAATAAGACATTTATAACATGTTAAATTACCTTGAGTAACACATTAATTTATTTTTTTAATTTACTATGCACATTTATTTAATTAACTGTGCACATGGTTTGACATTTCTATAAGTAACGTCAAGAAATAAATGTACTGGTGTCGATTCAGGATTTTATTTTTGGGGTCCGTTTTTAAGAAATATAAAGTAATCTGTTTAAAATATATATATATTGTTATTTTGTTTTTATTTATATGAAATAATTATTATTCAGTAAAAATTTCCTTTTTAGAAGGATAATCTCTGTATAATGTTTAGAATCAAGTTAATAATGTTTCATCAAACCCCGTTTTTAGATAATAATTTGAAATAATAATGAAAAAGCGGAAAAATTTTGTAAAAAATAAAATAAAAAATAAATAAATAAATAAATAACAATGTGTGAAAGTGTCGTTTTTATGAATTTCTATGTTATGAAAGAGCTGTAACAGTGCCCAGTTTCGCCATGATCGGCCCCTGAAATTATTATTAAAAATCGTTTTCACATTTCAATTTTGATTTCTCTCTGTTTAAGAATGTTTTAATTAATAATGCGAAATTCATATGTATCTAATTATTATTTAACCTATATTTTATTACTTATTCTTTAGAAGAAATCCAGAATGTTCAAGAAAATACAGAAAGATATCATTAAAAAATAAGGTTTTCTATTTATATATATAGCTTGAAATATTCCTACCTATAAAAGACAAATGTGAATTAAACTGTATTATACGAGCATAATCTTTTGTTCTGATGTGAAAAGATTAAATTTAGAATAGAAAAGATTCTTTTTATTGGGGTTCAACTATTTAAAGAACTTAAAGTATTCCTCCTCCATGTCATTTGATGCATTTGGATTTTAGTAATTTATATTACTTCTTTAAAGTTTTATGTCTTTCAATCTAGTCAGAAAATATTCTTCTTTATTTTGTAATAGAAAAGATTTTTTTTTTTTTTTTTTTTTTTTTTTTTTTTTTTTTTTAATTTTCGCCAAAATTTTTTTAAGAAATCTTTTTTTTTTCCTTCTGGTTAAGAAAACTGTTACCTCAAATGTCGATTAAAACAGCATTTTTTTTTTTTTTTAATTACTCTATACCAATTTCAATAAATATTATCTATGAATAATTTAAGCATTTTAAAAATTAACAATATATTTTTTAATAATTAATTTCTAATTATGATGATAAATTTTCATTATTTTTATGACAATAATTAAATTTATCTCTTCTAGTTAAATGTACCTGAAAATCCTTAAAAAATAGTATGATAATCAATATATATTAATTTACAAGTAATTAAAAGTATTACACAATTTCTTATAAAATTATAAACATTTTAAAACAATATTTTTTGATGTAAATGAACTAATAAATGCTGATTAAAAAACCCTAATAGTTTTTTTTTTTTTTTTTTTTTTTTTTTTTTTTAACCTGAAATTTTATTGGATGCTTCTTTATTTTACTTTTATTCCCGCAATATGGTTTATAAAACTAAACTGATATCTTTGAATCTTTCTACTATTATTAAAACTTTGATGAAAACAGATTTTTTTTTTTCAAGCCGATTAGGTTCGTTTCTTCTAGAAAAAAGTGCTAAAATTAATTTCATATTAGTTAATTTTACTCTTTTATTATAAAAGAAATAAATAACCAGAAGCAAGTGAGTGGGGCTGTCTATCTGTCGTTTTTACTGCGAAAGTATCGCTTTTGGTGCCCGGATAAATAGATAAACCCTGAAGAAAAATTGGGATTATAAAACTACATTTGTCCCTGTATAAATAGTTGATCAGAATACTATTTATAGCAATTTCTTGCAGACATTTACTAAACAGTTTCTAAAGCAGCAGGTGTTTGGGTAAGATGAAGTATGCAGAAAAGTCATTAAGATATACTACCATAATTTTTGGTGTATTACCCTCTGATTATCTCATAAAAAAATGTGAAAATGCACGAGGGGATTAATATACGCTTATGCGTATTATCTGTTGACTATTTACTTAAGCCATACTTACAACTTTCATTTTTTATTCTACTTAAAGGAAAATAAAACATAAATTTGATTTTTCATTCTAAAGAAGGTGCCATCAAACACTGTAATATTCTTTATCCCGTGCAGAACTTATATTTTAGTTTATTGGGTGTTCAAAGTAGATAATTGTTTGTTTATTAAAATACATTATGTCTTTTTTTATGCTTCATAAAATTAATTCATTTATAAAGAATCATATCACCAAAAGTCAAATAGAAAAGATCTGTCTAACAAAGGTGAAAAAGAAAGACGAAATGGGTGTTTATAGATTGGATGGATGGTTAGGTTTTACGTCGCACTAGTGATGCGCAGATGGGCAATTGGCGACGGTGTGGGACACACCCCTAGAGGTGGTTCGGAGACATGCCTTCACAATTTTGATCCTCCACGGAAGGGATGGCTCTCCCGCTTCGGTGACCCCCAGAGGTATAAATTTTGATGGGAACACGGAGGACATTGCGGCCACGACAGATTTTACGTGCACCAGCCACCATTAGTGTACACGACGGTCTTTGGCCGGCTCGAGTACCGAACCTGCAATATTCCAATTACGAAGCCGGCAGTCTACCGACTGGGCTACCGCGGCCCGTTTATTGATAGGTAGTAGTTAAGGGAGAAATTGAGACATATGCTATGCCAGAAGGGAAGTTCCGTCTCAAAAAGTCTGTTGTTGAACCAGAACATAGCTACTTAAATGATCTTAATATAATATTAAAATTTATAAAGGCTATTTATTTTAGCGTTTCTGAATATTTTAATGTTAGTAGTTTTACTTTTTATAGCAAAGCTATCTATATGCTTAATTCAGCTTTTATTTTCGCCCCCCCCCCCCTCCGTAACTGTAATCATCCGCGGATAATCTCCCGATGCGGGTTATATATAAATATTTTTAAAATAAGTTCTTAAAAAACAGCTGCGGCTTTTCTACCTTTGCGGACTATACGCCAAAAAATACGGTACCCCATAAATATGTCCTTCATGAGGGAAACAGTCGAAATATTTCCATTTGATACAATTTGCTTCACATATATTCTTTGATCACGAACTTTTGACTGTTTGTATCACATACAGTAGATTTCAGCACGAACTCCTCCAGTCAGAGAATAGCGATTTCAAAATATCATCAGTTCTTATTCCTTTAAAACATCATTGAGGAGAATTATGGTTAAATTTTGGTTCAATTGTGGATTTTATTCAGGCTTAAAAATAACATTACATGTACCTCGAGAATGTCGTTTGGTAGCTTTTGAAAGGCAATATTTTATACTTCGGAGAATACATTCTTCTGTCGGATAACAGCTTTAAAGATTGTGCTCGTGCAGCATTTGTAAGAGTATATCAATGTTTTCGTAGGTTTTTTTAGGACTAGGGGTGCTTGACCATGCTAAAGATTTTTCCCGTTTTTTGTAATTAATTTTTATTTATTTAATGTCCACTTATACAGAAAATATCTGGAAGAAGGTTTTTCAGAAGTAATGCTGTTCTTATACTAATAAAGAATTCGAAAATTATTTAAGAAAAAATATGGTAATTTAAAAATTTAAAACAGTCTAAATAATAGTAATATTAATAGAGAATAAATTATAAACTGATTAAATGTTACTTCACTTAAAAGTTACTTCTATTATTAATTTCATATAAGCACGGATTTCTTAACATTTGGTGAAATATTTTTTAATGATTATTTAGTTAAATATTTATTTTGATTTCGAATTATTATTGTAATATCGTTTTTATGAATATTAAAGATATTTAATGTATTTGTAAAAGAAAAATAAGAAAATTGTAGAATTATAATGAAAATGAAATATAGAAAATTAAGTTTTTTTTTTTCTTTTCAATTATCTTTTAAAGAATTGTATTATATTAACAACAAATAATTGTATTATATTAACAACCCTAAGATTACAATGAAGGAGAGAAAACAAGCGCAACTTTCGATTTGTCCTGATTTTTTTTTTTTTTTTTTTTTTTTAAGAAATAATTTTAAAATAATTGAATAATATATGCTAATTACGACAAATTAGTTTTAATAAATGCGTTTTATACATTTTAATTTCATTAATATTTCTATCTCCTTGTGTGTATTTTTTTTTTTTTTTTTTGTTTAATTCTCTAATTCGGAGCATATGTTGGATAACGATATATTTGTATGGGATGGTTAGCAAACACAATATTTTTTTTTCTGTTTCAAGAATATAAACAGGCAATATTAAAGAATATATATATATATATATATATATATATATGTATATATTTTCTTAAAAAAAAACAGTGAAAACATAATTAACGGTAATATTTATATTTGGAAGTAAAATAAATAAATAAATAAATAATAATAATAATTAAAATAATAATTAAAAAATCTCTTTAATCTAATGAAACGTAAAATTTTAACACTAATGAAATTTTTGATGTTATTTTTAATAAAATCTTAAAAAAAAAATAATAATAAAGTAAAAATAATAATTTAGATATATCAAATTAGTTAAATATTTGAATCTGTATAACATTCAACTTAAATTTTGCCGTTATACTTGTATATCACAATAATTTTAGGAAAAAGAAAAAGATCAGATTAACAAAAAAAAAAAAAAAAAAAAAAAAAAAAAGATTTCAGATTGAAAATAAGAATAATTACTTATGATTATGTATGAAAATACCACAGTTTCTGTTAAAATAAGCATATTTAATATATTCTGAGTTCATTCTATATTTAATACAAAACCCAAAAATTGGAAATAAAAAAGAAAGATTATCGATTTCGACTTGTGTTTAAAATCACAATATATTTTTAGACTATATATAATAGTATATTACTTTTAAAGACACAATATAAGAAAGGATTTCTTCTTATTCAGGCAGTGTTACAAAGAGTATCAGTTACAATAATCTCAAGTGATAGCTAAACATTGACCCCAAAGAAGAATTTAGGAAATTTTATGACCAATAAAGAAAAGCATTAAAGTGGTATTTAGTAAAGTTATACACTTGAGGATAAGCACTAAGTGTGTATTTAAAAAGAAAACGCTTTTGTGAGGCATTCTAAGAAATCTTTATGTAAAAAAATTTATACAGAATAACAGTTTACTGAGTACAGAAACAAAACTTGCAATATATTATTATAAATAAAATTCAATTTCATTTAATTATATTTCGATTTTATAAAAAATGAGGCATTGCATGTTTAACGATTTTTTATTAGTCTTATTCAAGTAAATGATATGGAAAAAAAAAAAAAAAAAAAAAAAAAAGCGCATGTTGTGTTTCTCTCTTTTTTTTTTTTTCTTTTTCTTTTTTTTTTAATATTGATTATATGATCCTTATTACTTGATTTATGGTTACTTATTACTTATTACGCATTTTATGCTATAGTTGAAATTTGGCAAACGTAGTCTATAAGTTGAAGTAAAATTTTAGATATTTCGGTAACTTAAATTAAAAATTATTGTCGCTATATTCTTTTTATAAATAAGTATATATTATATTTGTAACTGATTCCATATATATATATATATATATATATATTTAGTGAGAACCAAGAAATTCTCATGCACCACGCAGTATAACATGAGGCTTTCAGAGATAAGTAGAAATCATATAAATGCAGAAACACCAAAAACAAAGAGGGGAAAAAAGGGAAGAAAAGAAATGCAAGCATACAAAACATGCACAAGAAAACAGACAAAAAAACTAAAAAAAATACATACAAATGTACGAATATAATACACATAACAAAAATAAACGTACGTCCATGTACACAAACAAAGAACATAAAAAAAATAAATAAATAGAAGACAAAAATAGAATAAATTACACAGGTTATAAAGGCAGAGAAGTAACATAATACACAAAGTTGCAAAAAGCTGCAAATGCGAGTTTGTTCTGGACAAAAACAGAATGTAGGAGAGGGAAATCAATATTTGCAGTGTTCAATTGATTAATAAATTATTTTATACTTTTAGTGAGTTTCGTATATTTTCACAACAAATGTTCAATGATTTGTACACCTCCAAATGTTTTAAAAACATAAGTCAGTATAAAACAGACCAAATCTTTTTAGATGGTATCTAAAATTTCCATTAAGAGTAAAAATTTGGTAATTTACAAGTAACAAAAAAATATGTTCATTTTTAAGTCTGTCAGGAATTGAAGGAAATTTTTTTTTTCGTCTGAGCAACTGTGGTGGAGTTCTAGTATTATTCATTCCGATCTTGAATGTTTTTGTTACAACTTTGATTTTAGAAAAAAAGATTTGGGTAATGACAAAGGGTGAATAGTAAAAAGTTTATTGACTTACTGAGAAAAACAATCAGCTCTTACATTTCCATAAATGCGAGTGCGTCCCCAGACATGTGTAAAGACAACATCCATCCCTTTGTGTTCAGTATGAAAAATGAGTGTCAGGGATGGTCAAGAAAACATAGATAAGCAACTTTTTGTACAAAATTAAGGCAGATAAGGATGTGATCTTGTACTCAAATGAAAAAGTAATCTTAAAATAAACGTCCCTCAACCCCTTCCTTTTTTCTATAGTGCGCTTTGATTTTGATTTTAAGAATATTTTGTGGAAAGATAGAATACAGATAGACGGGATTTTGCAGAAAAAGTCATTTTAGTACGTAAGCTTCAATAAATAAATGAAATTTTTTTTTTCGGTAAATATCTCCAATCATATTATACTATAACTTTTTTTTTTCATTTCGGGGTCAAATACGCGCATTGCACCTGTTTAACCCTTTGAGCTCCGGGTTCATAAAATATTTTATATGTGCTTAAAAAACACTGTAAAAGTTGTTAGAGGGTAGTCTGGAACTAGATTGTATAGTTAAAATTTTTTTGAAATTCTCCCTTTAGGTTGGGGGAGGTGGGAACTTTTGTACCCATCAGAGCACTAGAGCATTCAGTTCAGTAGACGAAAAAAAGGAATACCATTCTAAATTTCATTTCAAATGACTATATTTATAAAATTGTAAACACATTTTAAACAGATAAATAGAATACGCAAATTCTATAACTTTTAACATATTTTAAAAATTTTGAGAAATTAAAATTATAAAATTTAGATTATATGAAGTAAAAATTCAAAATAATAATAATAATAATAATAAAAGCAAATATGTACATAAAAATAAGCAAATTTCAAATGTTAATTTTTGTAATTTTAAGAAAATTCAAATTATTTATCAAAATCGAATTTCTCTGACTTTATAGAAATAAGTGTAATAGGAGATAGTGTAAATAACTATTATAGTGTCTGCATAAGTTTTATCAGCAGCATTATTTCAGTAGATTCATTATAACAACTTTTTGGAGTAGATTTCTCAATAATTGTTTACGACTCTCACTTTTAAACGAACATAACGTAAATTCGCACCATTCATCTTTCTATGTATACAGGGTGACGGTAATTAAACTGACAGTGCTTACAGTATTCTGTAGCGCCATCTAAATTCGAGAACAGCGCCAAACTTTGTAAAAAGATTAAACAAGACGGGGGACGAAGGATTC
This sequence comes from Salticus scenicus, assembly GCA_963930645.1. NCBI lineage: Eukaryota > Metazoa > Arthropoda > Arachnida > Araneae > Salticidae > Salticus > Salticus scenicus. The sequence goes on along the minus strand of OZ005654.1, from coordinate 193,908,666 downwards.
CGCAAAATAACAATTAAAAAAAAGTTCCAAAATTTACAACTAAGGGAATATGTGGCACTGTTTTTCTATTTTTCTAAGTGAAACTTAAGTCACAATTTATAATTTAAAACTTATGATGATGCACTTATTACTGCCTGTCGCACAGTTCACTTTAATTGAAAATTACTTAATAAACTTTACATACTTCACTTTAATTGAAATAATATAGACCAAGATTTCTATCGGTAATTCATTCTTCTAATAACAACATCAGTTCATGTTTTACTTTTAAAAGAGCTCCAGGAAAAATATTAAGTGTTTCCATTACTATTCTATTCTTTCAAAATATTAATGAAAATCCAAACTAAAGAAAAAAATTACTATCACATTCTCATTTTTTTCTTATATTTTATCCTGCACGTGCGCGTGATTTCTATTTTCTAAATTTCAAAGTCTGATTATTACTTTCTACTAACCCATTAGATTGGGGATGAGATGGAGTTGAGAATCTGGAACTCGATCCTATTATCTTATAAAATTCTTACGTCAATTTTGGCTTGAAGCATGTCCCGTTATCGGACGCAGTCACACTTGGTATCCATGTTCTAGATAAAATTTCTAATAATGCTTCACAAACACCTTTCGCTGTAAGATTCCTCAATGGTATTTCTTCTGCCTATCTTGTATGTTGATCTACGAGGCGCAAAATATACTTATTTCCTTTGAAACTTACTTGCTCAATTGGTCCTATAATATTAATATTTACCACTTGGAATGGTAACCCTGGTCTAACTACTGGAGTAATTGGCAGTCTTTCCTTTCTTTTAATAGGTTTTAGTAACTGATATTCCGTGCATGTGGTACAATATTTCCGTATATCTTCTTTCATACCGGGCAAATTATATGAATAATGAATTTACTCTGTTGTTTTTCTAGCTTCTAGATGACTTCCAAAAACTGAATTATTGGCTAACTTTAATACTTCTTCCCTTCGACATTTTGGTAGGACTAACTGTCCTGTATCTTCACTCACCACCTTATTTTTGTGAAAGAGTACTTCTTGTGAAATGTAGAAATTACCCTTTTTCTGTTTTGCTAATTGCCGTAACTTCCGCAATTCGAGACATTCTTTTTGCTCCTTTGCAAACTGACTGGACAGAGAATCAACTGGCTCCTCCACAGAGTCTTCTTCTGAGAGGACCTTTTCATCGCTCGAGTCTATTCCCAACTCTCCTTTACCCGCATCAGAAGGAGTGTGACTATCTTCCTTCTTCTTTTCTTTCAATCGTCCATGTCCAACAGGGCATCCAGCTGCATTCATTTCTTCTGATTCCGTCTCACCTATTAATTGCTCATGAAAGTCAGGTGGAATTAATATCTCTTCTGACAAACCGTCAGCTACCGCACACCATAATTGTGTGTGTATCACATTAGTAGACCATCCAACTGCTACTGCTAATGGGATTTGCACTAGGTCACACTGTACAGTTGGACCAAAATACCTTTCAAGAAAATTGTCCTTCCTTTTTACTTTCTCTTACCCATAAGGTAGAGAAAGTATTGTTTATGGGTCAAATTTTCGAACGCGAGATTTTGTTATATTTACACGTTTTGAGGTCCCCTGAATACGAAAATCATGTTTTTAGCAAATGGTCTGTGTGTATGTCTGTGTGTCTGTCTGTGTGTCTGTCTGTATGTCTGTATGTGTGTCAGTGTGTCTGTCTGTTATCAGCATATCTCAAAAACAAATTATGGCAGAAAGTTCAAGCTTGGTATTTTAATGTGTATCATATAGGGACGCTACAGTAAGCTTTTCGTTAAGATCAAGCAAATGGTTCGTGTACAGGGACAATCAAGAGAATTCTAATACATTACGTCTATGGGGGAAATTGCAGATAAGTAGAGTTTAACGTCTATAGACTGCACTAAACCAAATGAAACGAATATATATTTTTTGTAATAGAGATAGTTAACTGGGAAAAAAAATTGTGTATGTAGGAGCCTCGCCTCCCCCCTGGGGGGGGGGGAAGTCCCCCCTCGAGGGGAGTAAATTTTCATGATGGGTATCTTTCAAAAGAGCTCGCTGATACCTTTTAAACGAATGGTTGAACCATCGATCTGCGATAATTTAAAGCAAAGTTATCGATTTTTTTTTACTTTTAACGAAAAAAAAAAAAAAACGCGCAAAAAAATTCGCTTTTTTTTTTTTTTTTATTGAGAATAAAATGGACTTTTTTTGGATATTTGGTGTTATACTACTTCTCTAATATGGAAATCGTCTGCATTATCATAAAAGATAATTTTTTTTAAATAATAATTTTAATAAATTATTTTTTAAAAACAGAATTATTTTTTAATAACCGAATTAAATTCTATATAAATATAGGTGCAATAATGAAACGGGGGGTTGAGGGGGGCTGTAGCTCCCCTCACACAGAACTAATTATCACATAAAACTCTTCAGAAGCCTAATATGATTTGTTTAATACAGGTTTACAAAACAGTACTCGTTATCTTACCTTTAATATGCAACCTGTATTTATAGTATTAAATTTCAGGGTAAGAGAAAGTCGTGTGAGTGACACACCAGATTATTTACTTTCTCTTACCCATAAGGTAGAGAAAGTATTGTTTTTGGGTCAAATTTTCGAACGCGAGATTTTGTTATATTAACACGTTTTGAGGTGCCCTGAATACGAAAATCATGTTTTAGCAAATGGTCTGTGTGTGTGTCTGTGTGTGTGTGTCTGTGTGTGTGTCTGTGTGTCTGTCTGTTATCAGCATATCTCAAAAAAAAAAAATATGGCAGAAAGTTCAAACTTGGTATTCTAAATGTGTATCATATAGGGATGCTACAGTAAGCTTTTCGTTAAGATCAAGCAAATGGTTCGTGTACAGGGACAATCAAGAGAATTCTAATACATTACGTCTATGGGGGAAATTGCAGGAAAATAGAGTTTAACGTCTATAGACTGCACTAAACCAAACGAAACAAATATATATTTTTTGTAATAGAGACAGTTAACTGGAAATTTTTTTTGTGTATGTAGGAGCCTCGCCTCCCCCCCTGGGGGAGAAGTCCCCCCTCGAGGGGAGTAAATTTTCATGATGGGTATCTTTAAAAAGAGCTCACCAATACCTTTAAAACGAATGGTTGAACCATCGATCTGCGATAATTTAAAACAAAGTTATCGATTTTTTTTTTTTACTTTTAACGAAAAAAAAAAAAACTTTGAAAAAAAAATCGCACTTTTTTTTTTTTTTTTAATATTGAGAATAAAATGGACTTTTTTTCGATATTTGGTGTTATACTACTTCTCTAATATGGAAATCGTCTGCCTTTTTATAAAAGATAATTTTTTTAAATAATAATTTTAATAAATTATTTTTTAAAAAGAGAAATATTTTTTAATAACCGAATTAAATTCTATATAAATGTAGGTGCATTAATGAAACGGGGGGTTGAGGGGGCGGTAGCCCCCTCACACAGAACTAATTATCATATAAAATTCTTCAGAAGCCTAATATGAATTGTTTAACATAGGTTTACATAACAGTACTCGTTATCTTACCTATTAATCTGCAACCTGTGTTTATAGTATTAAATTTCAGGGTAAGAGAAAGTCGTGTGAGTGACACACAAGATTATTTAAGGGTATATTCCTAACTTTAGCTTTTCTGACCACAGTAATTTCAGTTCCAGAATCTACGACTGCCTCCACAATTTGTTCATCTATACTAATCAAGGTTCGGTTTAACATACACAATCCGTCCTTTACCTTGTTTCTGTCTGGTACATATCTTAAATGTTCCACTTTTGCCATGCCAATTCCTTACTTAACACTGATATCTGGACTTTGTGAACTGTTCACCCTGAACACATTTCCGCTTCTGATCGTGGCGTAAACTTTTTCTCTCGCCATCTCGGGCAATCCCTTTTAAAATGATTCCGTGATCACCAAATAAAACGTTCAAACTTATGACTATCTAATTTTAGTCCTTCTCCCTTTATCCATTTCTGTTCCAATTCCTTTTTATATGTTCGCTGTGATCTTTTTATTAATCCCTCAGCCTCATGTGATTTTTGATTATCATAATACATGTATCTATCAATAACCCTTGATTTATATGATTTTCCTTTCGCTGAGTAAAATAAATCATACTCCTTTGCCAACTCTCTAGATCTAAGCGAACTATCACCTTGTTTAATATTTATGTATGTTGCTGTTTCATGATCTAGAGTTTCCATGATACGATCCGATATAATTAGTTCTTTTAATGTTTCTAAGGCTTTCATATTTCTGAATTTACAATAATATTCCCATAGAGAAATTAATCTATTTGTAATCTGAATGAAATTTTCTTCCTCTCTTCTTCTTGCTTTCTTGAAATTTTCTAAACATGTTTGTGCTAAAGGTTGATATTCTCTTAACATGATTTCCTTTAAATGTTCGTATTCTCCGTACCTTTCTCCTTGTACGTATATTAACAACTGAGCACCTCTTTCGCCCAGTAAACACAATAGTATTTGAAATTTGCTTCATAAGGTACATTTAAACTTGTAAATGCCTTCTCTAGAATGTCACCCCCCCCCCTCCAAAAAATAAATAAATAATTAAATATAAAGTAAATAAATAAATAAAAATAATAATCACAACCTGCCATCTTGGCAGATATCTTCACTGTTAATAATCTAATACTTTTCACGCATTCTTTAATTGATTTTGACCTTTCTCTAGATGCAACATTATAATAATCGAAACCTTGATTTTCAATAGAGTTTGACCGTTGTACCCTTAATTTTTTTAATTCTATTCTTTCTTCAGATTCTAAACGTAATTTTCTTTCTTCTGATTCTATCCGTAATTTCTTTTATGCTGTTTCTCTTTCTATGTGGAGGGATGGAACATGGGCGCAGAACTCATACCACTATCAATATAACAAAATTTTCTACTTCTAAAATCAACGATATTGTAGGTAGAAGAATTTCTTAAACATATACCGGTATGAGTTCTGCACCCGTGTTCCATCCCTGTATGTGTAACTTCTTTTCTTCCATTTCTCTTTCTCTTTTCTCTTTTCCCTCTTCTCTCTTCTTTCTCCCTTTTCTTTTCTTCTTTTTGTTGCTGTCTTTCCCTTTCTTCTCTCTGCTTCCTATCGAGAATGATAATCTGAAGCATCTGTTTAACAGTTTCTTCATCACATTCTTTACTGTTCAAGATAATTTTCCTAAGCGCCTTGCGGTACTTCTTCGGCAAGATTTTCGATTACTAACGCCATATCATTGCCATTCCCCTTCCTTACTCTATAGTTTCTTTTAGTCTTGATTTTATAGAATATTTTTATTTATTCTTATTATTTCTTTACTTTCAATTTTCGAATGATTTTATTTAAATTATTACACGCTGATATATATATTAAAACACATTTATCACAATAACTACTATAATCCTCGTTTATAACCTTCGTATTTAAATATAAATTTATTTTTCAATATCAAATAGTATATTCATTCAATTGCATAACATTTATATTAGAGCATGTAAATACATAATTGTAACAACTATAATACATGGGTTTTAAATTTCCTTACCTTAATTTTTTTTCATAAATTCCACAATCCTTTACTTCGTACTACAGGTTAAAAAAATCCTACTTCTAAGACACCATTTATACATGTCGCACACTGATAATAGTTAAGTGACAATAACTTAAATTTTGCATACTTCACTTAATTGAAATAACATAGGCCGAGTTTTCTATTTCTAATTTATTCTTCTATTAACCACGTCAATTCAGATTTTACTTTTGAAACAGCTCCAGGAAAAATATTAAGTGTTTCCGTTACTATTCTATTCTTCCAAAATACCAATGAAATCCAAACGAAAGAAAAATGTTACTATCACATTCTCCTTCTTTTTACTTCCATTACCCAACTACCGTAGGTAATGGAAGTATTGTATTCGGTCTGAAAATTCGACATCGGGTTTTCACCTGATTTACACGTTTTAAGGTCCCCTGAGTCCAAAAAAGTGGTTTTTGGCAATTGGTCAGTGTGTATGTATGTATGTATGTATGTGTGTGTGTTCGTGTGTGTGTGTGTGTGTGTGTGTGTGTGTATGTATGTGGAGAATCTTCTGGATATTATAGATCAGAAACTAATAAAGATAGAGCTACGAGACTTTAAATTGAAATACGTCTGGTGTACAGATGAAATTTCCAAATTTTGGTGGAAATTAAAAAACTGGAAGTGGGACATCGGAAACCGGAAGTGGGACCGTAAGTCCGTATCTCAAAAACGGCTATAACGATTTTCTTCAAACTTACTATATAAACACTCTATTAGATGTCCTTTCGAATGATATAGTTGGTTAGTTCAGGAAAATTGATAGGCTCCTGTATAAATAGCTCAATTTCAGGCCTCGCAAAGGCGTTCCTTTAAAAACGGTTGTACGGATTTTTTTTAAACTCGCCATTTTATTTAACTTGCTATGTAAATTCTGTTTAATATGTCTTTATACGTGTATCAAGTTTCTCTTACTGGAACATTCCAAAAATGCATATAATACATTTAATTGTAGGTAATGGAAGAAGTGTGGTTCACACCAGATTTTCTTATTTTTTATTCTGCACGTGCACGTGCTTTTCATTTCTTAAATTCAATGTTATTTCAGTTTAATAAACCATGGTACAACTTTAATTTTTATTATATGATTTTTTTTTTTTATGTTTTTAATCTCTTCCTTTTATTTACTCTTTATGATAATTCTAATTTAGTTGTTCAGCTACTTTGGCTAAGAAAAATATCTCTTGGCTATGAATTTTCCTCACGGCCTTTGACATTGCCTTTGTCCACATTTATTATTTTGAAATTGGAAACACCGCACTAATTTTTCCCTACATTTCCGTAAAATACCACAATAATGCTTTGGTTCGAAAAAAAAAACAAAAAAAAAAAAAAACAAAAAAAAACAAAAAAAAACATTCCATCATGTGAATTAGTTTTTTAAACGAAAATGCAGATATAATAATTTCACTGTGAACTAATTAGACTGAATTTTAATTCAAGTCAGTAAAAATTGAGTAATTTTACATATGTTTTTCTTTTCTTGTTGATATATTATTTAGAAATTTTAGTGTAATATACATGCATATTGTGTGTTTTTAAATATTTTTGCCATTCTGCTTGTCCGGATTCTATTACATACTCGTAGTTGCCAATATGTTAATTTTTTCCGGAGTAATTTTGCCCCGCCTCTATTTCGTACCACTTATTTTTTAAAAGTAATTTTTTTTCTTATTTTATCGAAGTTATGTATTGAAGAAATATTTTCTAAAAATAAAGTGGGGCGAAATAAAGGCGGAGCTAAAAGTACTCCGGAATAAGTTAAAATATTGGCATCTATGCATACTTGTTTAAAATAACTTAGCGTATGCATTCTGATAAGCTTACAAGCAAATGAAAATTTCAAATGTAATTTGAAGTATTGTTATATAAATCTTTTTTGTAAGCAGATAGTGTTTACGCTTAATACATAGATATATGACGCATATTTGTAAAATATTTGTTAGGCTCGGAATACCATTGTTTGGTTACGCATCTTTGAGTATGTCGTTTAGATATATAAAAACGATGAAATTCAAAAGTACAATACAACGATGGATGGTTGGGTTTTACATCGCACTAGTGCTGCGCAGATGGGCAATTGGCGACGGTCTGGGACACACCCCTAGAGGTGGTCCGGAGACATGTCATTACAATTTTGATCCTCCACGGAAGGGATGGCTCTTCCGCTTCGGTGACTCCCAGAGGTATAATTTTTGATGGGAACATGGAGGAAAATGCGGTCACGACAGATTTTACGTGCACCAGCCACCATTAGTGTATACGCCCGTCTTTGGCCGGCTCGAGTACCGAAACCGCAATCTTCAAATTACGAGGCCGGCGCTCTACCGACTGGGCTAACCCGACTACCGCGGCCCGTACAATACGACGAACTCAGATAAACGACTTTATGGATTTATTTTAATTCTAGAAAAGCTAAGTTACTCATTGATCGAAATTGTATATAACATTTTAACTTAGCCACATTAATAGCTTTTGTATTTCATACACTATAAATAGAAGCGCCTTAAATTCAGAAATAAATGTTTCTAAATTACCAATTCAGACACAAAAACGTCTGAAATACGTAAGTAGGCGGAATTTCTGACAGTACATGTGACTGAATAAAAGCAACATACGTGTCTTTTTACAAGTAGGCTGAAATAAGTGTCTGAGAAAGATTAATATGTCTGAAGTTAAGTCTTAGTTTAGACACTTACAAATTAAAATATTTTACAATTAATTATTGCGCTTTAAAATTCAGACATTTTACTGTTCAATTTCTTAGAAATTCCGACAACGTCAGGGCATTTCAACGTCATAACGTTAGAAGTGCATTTGAATTTTCGTAGTTTATATTTTTTTGTTTATTTGTCTGTTGTATATCTTAACATATATCAGAATATTGTCAATTGAAATGGATTAATTTATTATTAATTTTTTGCTCTGGAGAGAACTTGAATGAAAAAATTTCTGGTGAAATTGTAATTTAATTGAAAACTGATTTTTTGAACTTATTTCACCTTTATGAAAAACGAAAAATGTGAAAATTGATTCTATGAATTCAGGATTACACAGAGTAAATTTTGAAAATTTATATCATTAGTTAAAAGTGGAGAAAATTGCAGCAACGTTTACTGACTATGATATTTAATTGTAAATGCTATGGATTCATATTATTAATTATTTAAGTTTGTTTATAAAAGAAGTATTTTCGTTGGAAGGGAGGACAAAATAACTATTTGAGTACTCTACAGCAGAGAAATAAAATGATGATAGCAAAAGATAATATTAAAATAGGTGATATGGTTGTCATTAAGGAAGATAATCTTCCTATAAGAAAATGGATTCTTGGTAGAATAACTGATGTGTTTTATGTTAAAGATTCCAAAGTACGTGTAGTAACTGTCAAGACTAAACATAAAATCTACAAAAGGTCCATTGGAAAAATAGCAGTCTTGCCTATTGAAAATTAAACATTCAATGTTAATTTGAATTAAATTGTCAAAATATTTGCTTATATTCTATTGAAAGAAGGACAGTTTGTGCTGAACATTTATTTTATCCATGTTTAGATATGAAAAATAGTATACTAGAAACATGCATTAAAATAAGTATTTACTGAAAAAAAAAAAAAAATACTTGGAAAAATAGGAAGGTAATAAATATTCAAACTAAATTGAAATGTGTAAATAGGTTATTTACTGTTTCATTTTGAACTATTAAATGTAATTATGTAAATGTTAAAAAAATGTTAAAGATTAGAAAGAGGAAATAATGTTTAATTTGATAATATTGTTATGTGTAAATCTTTTTTTTTTGTTGTTGTTTACTTTATTTATTATTATTTGTATACATATATTATTATATTGCTTCATGTAACTAGAACATTGAATGTGCTGCGCACATTGCAACGCGGGGCGGCATCTTCGGACATCTGCGCATGTCGAACGCGATCTACGGGTTTTCGTGATCATGTGACAAAAACAAGAACTGAGTAATTGTTTGGTTTTCTTCTGCAATGGCAGTCAATTTAGCATAGCGAGTATATCCCCATTCTGTAACAGCGGATTTTATCCCCCAAAATAAACAATGAGCTGGCTTATCCCCACAGTGTAACAGCGGACTTTGTCCCCTTCTTTCTTTTACATCAACTATGTGTAGTGTGTGTTTGTTTGTACTGTGTCGTCGATTAAATATTATGAAAAAAAACTGAAATCTATTATCTATCAATTAACACACACAATCTCCTACAAGTATAAACATATTTAAGAGTTGTCATTCTATAAAAAGTATTTTCAATCTAATAAATATACATTGAATTTAATATAACCCAATCTCTATTTAATTATGCTCAACAAAACAAATATACTTACACTTACTTAAATGTATTGAAAATGCATATCCTTTTACTTGAATTTTAGTTTAAAAAACATCCAGGATAAAAAGAAGAAAGTGCCCTTCTAATGATATATTATTTTAAAATTAGTTAATTTAAAGCACAAAAGCTTTCCACAGCAACTAGATATTAAATAAATAAATAATTAATTAATTAAAAAGAAACGATAATATATCACTCGTTTCTTTGCTACTATCATAACGTATTACAATAGAAAGTTATTATTTTTTGGTGCTATTTAAAAATGTATCAGAAAGAAAAGAAAGTTTCTGACAGTGAAGAACAGTAAATTAATTCACGGTATGATTCCTTTAACTCAAGTTTTATAAATATAAGTTTTTTTTTGTATTTCACATAAATGAGCAAAATTGTCTTTGGAAGAAACACAGCAAAATATGTATTATATATAAAAATTTGCTTTGGTAAGAGAAAATTTATACTGTAAATGGGCATGCTGTGAATGTAAAATAGAAAATATTTTTTTTTTTTTTTTTTTTTTTTTTTTACATTGGAAAGTTATTTAAAGAATGCAAGGTGTTTCAACTTCATGACATTAGAAGAGCATTTGAGTTTTCATAGTTTATATTTCTTTGATTATTTATCTTTTTCTATATCTGAATACATGTGAGAAGATTTTCAATTGAAATGGTCTAAAAGAAAAAAGAATTCTGGAGAGAATTTAAATGAAAGAATTTCTGGTAAAATTGTAATTCAAACGAAACTTATTTTTTAAATTTATTTCAACTTTATAAAAAGCGTAAAAAATGGAATTTCATTCTTATAGAATTCCTGATTAGAGAGAGTATATTTTGAAAACTTTTATCATTAATTAAAAATAGGAAAAAATGCAGTAACTTTCACTGACTGTGATTTTTAATTATAAGTATTATGTATTCATATTATTAGTTTTTAAGTTTGTTTATAAATGCACTATATTCGTTTAATAAGTCTTAATTTTATGTGTAATTTTAAACAATTAAATACGTGTTTTAAGATATATATATATATATGTATATAAACATAATTAAGTGTTATTATTCAATAAAAAATATGTTTCATATAATAAATATACATTGAATTCAATGTACTAGATCTCTGTTTAATTTGCATTTATATACAGTAGATATAATCGTATATAGATAATATTTCAGAAAGAAAATACGCGAAAAAACACCCTTCATACCGTATATTCTTTTATAATTAGTAAACATATCACACAAACGCTTTCGGTGAAGTAAAAATAAAAATAAAAATAATAAGAAGAAGAAGCAGAAGAAGCAGAAGAAATAAGAAAATTTCTAATACCCTAATTTATATTTTAAATCATTTCAAAAGTAAAGTAATATTTTCTACAGCCTATATGAAAATATAACAGATGATGGGATCTTCTTCTGAGAGGTGAACAGTAAATTAGTTCGCGGGATGGAATTATTTTTTAAAACATTATTTATGCAACTATTAAATTTTGTATTTTTGAAATACGAGAAAAAAATAATCTTTAGAAGAATTACCCCAGTAAAATTATGTAAAATTGAGTTTTTACCAAGTAAAATTTCATTCTTCGAAACACATTTTAAGAATGTTAAATAGAATAGGAAAATATATTTCATAGTGAAAGATATTAAGAGAAGTCTTTCAACTACATAATATATCTGTACTGATAAGTATAAAATATTAAAGTCCAAAAATGTCGATTTTGAGTTAAGTACACTGACTCAGGAAAAAATTCTCTATCGATTGGTATAAAGGATTTTTAAGTCTATGTCATTTAGTCTTTGAGAAAATCCATTGGTAAAAAAGATTCAAGTCGGAAATTTAGCATTTATGTTTGGTATAAAAGATTAAGTCCTGCAGGCATTTTTTCAAAACTACAGAATCTGTTAAAAATAAACAAACTTCAAAATTAAATGCATGTAGTTTATTCAAAAAATTGTACATTATGATAACCCCCTGGTTAAAACTGTATTGAATTGATAAGTTTTTATATAGCATTTTTTGAACTTTATTTTTCGCCTCCTGAAAATTCAAGAATATGGACTTAAATCCTTTATACTTATCAGTACAGATATATGACTGCCAATTATGCTAATTTATCCGTAATAGTGTTAGGCTCCGCCCTCTTTCACACATATATATTTGTTGAGTAATAGTCTTTTTATTTAATCGTGAATGCATATTGCTGCTCTGCAAATTTACTGGTGTGAGAAAAAGGCGGGGGCCTAACGCTATTACAGATAAATTAGCATAATTTGCAGGTCTAAATATATGATATGAATTTGAAGTTCTGTTACTTATACCTCATTCATTTAACTGTCGGTATATCTCAATGCATGATAGAAAACATCAATGGAATGAATAAACATATGTATATATATATATATATATATATTAATGCATTCCATTGGTATTATATAAATAAATATATTCATAAATGAATTTATGAAATGAATGAAACAAAACAATTTCTGATCAACTCGTAATTTTTCAATACACATTTATATCATCATTATTATAATAAATTTCAATCTTTATCATTCCCCTACAGGAGGAAGGCCTTTCGTAGGTGATTTTAATATCTCTTGCTTTCTCCAATTCTTCTAGATTCTGCTCTTCCAAATTTCACAATTTCATCTCTTCATCGACAGAGTAGTGTCTTCCTTGGTCTTTTCTTATGTCATGGTATCCAAAACATTCATATACAGTGTACTATATAGCTAGAATTTCGCGATAAACACACGCAAATGAGAACATATTTAGAAAAATTGTATATAGTCTGGAAATTAGTGAACTTGTGAGGAAAATGTGGTCATCATTCTTCACAGATTAACTTAATTAACTTAAGTAGTAAGTAAGAAATAGTACGAGACTCAAATTGAAATACAAATAAAGTTTTATTAGAGCTTAAGTGCAGGGAGGATACTTGAGCCAAACTCAATATAACATCTTAATTACTTTAGAAGGATAACTTGAATAAACAATTTAAATAAATTTCGAAAGAAATCTCACCCACAGTAGATAACGTAGTAAGAAGATTGCTCTCGCTCATCCACAACACTTTACTAACGTCGGCTAAAGGCGAAAGGATTCCCTGAATCCGCCTAACTCTACACTATAAATTAACACCTTCAAAACCACCACAACATTTACCGAACTAAGGAATTTTTTCACCTAAGAACAATTCTGTTCTATTTCACACTCTACATCACCATATTACTTTTCACCACGCTCATTCATATTTATATTAAATCTTCATCGACTCCACTCACTTCGTTTAACAAATTTCAAAACGTCTCCGTATTCAACCGCGCTTCCCAACATTCCTACTTCGTTGCAGCTCTAGTTGTTCGTTGCAGCTCTTCGTTGCTGCTAGATTGCTGACGTGAACTCGAGAGAATCCGGGGGCTTCCCAGCCGAATAACTTTTCTAATCACTATATCTAGCACCACCGCACCTCAACACTCATTAAACTAATTAACTCCAGCAGCACTAGATCTGAACTATCAAAATATAACTTAATCTGGGCACTAAAGCTCTAAACTTAACTTTAACGTAGACAGACGTCGGAAAGACGCCTGTCTTTGACCAATGGTTTTGACCACTGCACAACACTTCAACCTTACAAATTTATCATGCAAACGATTCTGAGAAACTGGAAATTTTCAAAATAAATAAATAAAAAGATGAATAGTATTATATTACTATATTGTCCTTATCACAACTTGTTGAAGAAAAAAAAAAAAAAAAAAAAAAAAAAAAAAGATGTTTTCTGGAGCTTATTTAAAAATGTATTGGGAATTGAAACTTTCTCTTGGAGAAGAACCGTAAATTAGTTTACGGTATGATTACTTTAAATTAAATTTTATGTCTTTTTCTATAGTATTAAATGAGAAAAAAAATGTTCTTCGGGAGAAATACAGCAATAGAATTATATAAGATTATTTTACGAGAAAATTTTCATCTTTCAAATTGCATTCTATTTGTGTTAAATAGAAAAGAAAATATATTTTATTTTACAGAGAAAAGTTATTTCAAGTATGTAAGGTATTTCGACGTCAAACCATTAGAAGTACATTTGGATTTTTGTAATTTATATTTCTTTCCTTCTTTGTATGTATTCAATGATTCTGAATACATGTCAAAATTTTTTCAATCGGAATGGATTTAAAAAATAAAGAAAATTTTTTTCTAAAGAAAATTTCAGTGAAAGAATTTCTGGTTAAATCTAAAATGAAAGAAAAGTTCTTTTTGAAACTTATTTTAACTTTATGAGAAGCGTAAAATGTGGAATTTGATTGTGAGAGAAATAATGATTTCATAAAGTACACATTTGTAAACTTTTATCAGTAATTTAAAACGGGAACAAATGTAGTAACTTCCAATTAAAATTAACTATTACTTTTAACTAAATATATCATATATTCAAATTATTAATTTTTATAGTAAATTTAAAAAAAGTGTATTTTCCTTTGATAAAACACAATGCTTTAATTTTCTATGAAATTTAATATAATCAGAAGCATAGTTTTCATATCTACTTATCTATTTACATCTATATCTATATCTATATATTTATCTATCTATCTATCTCTCTCTCTCTCTCTATATATATATATATATATATATGAACATCATATTTCAACATAATAATGATCAAAAACCAAGTAGGAAATGCTGTAACTAGGAATGCATCAATAAATTTATTACGTTTGGATAAAATCTCCTTACAGCTAAAGAAACACCGAAAGATTTAATTAATAAGGAAAAAATAACTGTAAAATTACCTAAGGGCAATCATAGCAGCAGTGTAAATTACATTGAGTTAATGTCTGAAATTGCAGTATATGGGATCTTGTAAAATCATTACCATATTGCCTAGCAACTCATAGATTTATCAACAATAAATTTAAACGCATGTAATAAATAAAAAAGAAAAAAAAAGAAAAAGAAAAAAAGAAAATCAGCAAATTATATTAAATTATCAGACAGAAACCAATTGCAAATAAATGGCCTCGAAACAAGAATTATACAAAGCGATTCAAAAGGTCATGTCCAAACGTCGTGTATGGGTGTGTCAGGCTATGAGGAGTAAGGATTATAGAAGAACTAGTGGGTCAGAAACATGATTGTATTTCTATTCGCGGGATGGCATTATTTTTTAAAACTTTAATTATATAACTATAAAATTTTGTATTTTTGAAATACGAGAAAAAAAAAAAAGTCTTTAGAAGACATACACCAGTAAAATTACGTAAAATTGAGTTTATCACGTAAAATTTCATTCTTCAATATGCATTTTAAAAATGTTAAATAGAATAGGAAAACATATCGTATTTCATAGTGAAAGATATTAAGAGAAGACTATCAACTATATTATATATATATTCCTGCCAAGAATGCTAATTTATCCATAATAGTTTTAGCTTCCGCCTTTTTTTACACCAGTATATTTGTTGATTAATAGTATTTTTATTTAATCGTGAGTACATATTGCTGAATATTACTCTACAAATTTACTGGTGTGAGAAAAGGCGGGGCCTAAGGCTATTGCGGATAAATTAGCATATTTTGCAGATTTAAATAAATTATATGAATTTGAAGTTTTGTTACTTATATCTCATCCATTTAACAGTCGGTATATCTCAAGGCATGATAGAAAACATCAATGGAATAAATAAACACATGTGTATACACACACACACATATATATATATATATATATATATATATATATATATATATATATTAATGCATTCCATTGGTATTATATAAATAAATATATTCATAAATGAATTTAAACAAAACAATTTCTGGTCAAATCGTAATTTTTCAATACACATTCATATAATCATTATTATAATAAATTTCAACCTTTATCAATCCACTACAGCATGAAGGCTTTTCCTAGGTGATTTTAATATGTCTTGTTTTCTCCAATTCTTCTCCATTCTGCTCTTCCAAACTTCACAATTTCATCTATTCATTGACAGAGTAGTCTCTTCCTTGGTCTTTTCTTATCTTATGGTATCCAAAACATTCATATACAGTGTACTATATAGTTAGAATTTCACGATAAACACACGCAAAAAAGAACATATTTGGAAAAATTGTCTATAGTCTAGAAATTAGTGAACTTGCGAGGAAAATGTGGTCATCATTCCTTAAAGATTAACTTAATTAACTTAAGTAGTAAGTAAGAAATAGTACTAGACTCAAATTAAAATACAAATAAAGTTTTATTAGAGCTTAAGTGCAGGGAGGATACTTGGGCCAAACTCCATATAAAATCTTAATTACTATAGAAGGATAACTTCAATAAATAATTTAAATAAATTGAGAAAGAAATCTCACCCACAGTAGATAACGTAGTAAGATGATTGCTCTCGTTGATCCTCAATACTTTACTAACGTAGGCTAAAGGCGAAAGGATTCCCTGAATCCGCCTAACTACACTATAAATTAACACCTTCAAAACCACCACAACATTTACCGAACTAAGGAATTTTTTCACCGAAGAACAATTCTGTTCTATTTCACACTCTACATCACCATAGTACTTTTCACCACGCTCATTCATATTTATATTAAATCTTCATCGACACCACTCACTTCGTTTAACAAATTCTAAAATATCTCCGTATTCAACCGCGCTTCGCAACTTGCTTACTTCGTCGCAGCGCTACGCTGACGTGAACTCGACAGAATCCGGTGGCTTCCCAGCCGAATAACTTTTCTAATCAGTATATCTAGCACAACCGCACCTCAATACTCATTAAACTAATTAACTCCAGCAGCACTAGATCTGAATTATCAAAATATAACTTAATCTGGGCTCTAAAGTCCTAAACTTTAACGTAGAGAGACCTCGGAAAGAACTCCACTACACAACACTCCAACCTTACAATCTTATCATACAAACGATTCTGAGAAGCTCGAAAATTTCAAAATAAATAAATAAAAAGATGAATAGTATTATATTACTATATTGTCTTTATCACAACTTGTTAAAAAAAAAAAAAAAAAAAATGTTTTCTGGAGCTTATTTAAAAATGTATTAGGAAATGAAACTTTCTCTTGGAGAAGAACTGTAAATTAGTTTACAATATGATTACTTTAAATTAAATTTTATATCATTTTCTATATTATTAAATAAGGAAAAAAAAGTTCTTCGGAAGAAATACAGCAATAGAAATAAATAAGATTATTTTACGAGAAAATTTTCATCCTTCAAATTGCATTCTATTTGTGTTAAATAGAAAAGAAAAAATATTTTATTTTACAGAGGAAAGTTATTTCAAGTATGTAAGGTATTTCGACGTCAAACCATTAGAAGTACATTTGGATTTTTGTAATTTATATTTCTTTCCTTCTTTGTATGCATTCAATGATTCTGAATACATGTCAAAAATTTTTCAATCGAAATGGATTTAAAAAATAAAGAATAATTTTTTCTAAAGAAAATTTCAATGAAAGAATTTCTGGTTAAATCTAAAATCAAACGAAAGTTCTTTTTCAAACTTATTTTAACTTTATGAGAAGCGTAAAAAGTGGAATTTGTTTGTGAGAGAAATAATGATTTCATAGAGTATAAATTTGCAAATTTTTAATAGTAATTAAAAACGGGGACAAATGTAGTAACCTCCAGTTAAAAGTAACTATTATTTTTAACTAAAAATATCATATATTCAAATAATGAATTTTTATAGCAAATTTTGAAAAGTTTTTATTTTATTTTTTAATTTTTGTTATTATAAAACTTTATTTCTTAATTTTCTATGAAATTTAATATAATCAGAGGCATGGTTGTCATATCTGCCTATCTATCTACATCTATATCTATATCTCTCTATCTGTCTATCTATCTAACTATATAAATATAATATTTCAATATTCTAATGATCAAAAACCAAGAAGGAAATGCTGTAATTAGGAATGTATCAATAAATTTATTACATATGGATAAAATCTCCTTACAGCTAAAGAAATATTGAAAGACTTAATTAATAAAAAAAAGTAACTTTAAAATTGACTAAAAACTATTATATTTTTTTTATCAAGGGCAATTATAGAAACAGTGTAAATTACATTGAGTTAATTTCCGAAATAGCGATATATGGGATCTCATATAATCATTATCATTGCCTAGCAACTTTTAAATTTATCAACAATGAATTTAAATGCATGTAATAAATGAAAAAAAAAAAAAAAGAAGAAAGAAAGAAAGAAAAAGAAATTTTAGAAAAGCAGCAAATTACATTAAATTATCAGACAGACACCATTTGCAAATGGATGGACACGTAACGAGAATTATACAGGGTGATTCTAAAGGTCATGTACAAACGGCATATATGCGTGTTTCAGGGCTTTAGGAGTAAGGATTATAGAAGAGCATTTTTTTACAGTGTATATAGGGCGATAAGCTCTGGCCATCTTGTACGCAAGCAAAAAGACACAAGGGCGATATGAAATATGCATTGCGGCTAATGTGACAATTTTGAGCACTGCTTATGAGTTGTGAATTTTTTCATTTGTATTACGTACATCGATTTTTTTTTTCTTATGACCTGAGACACACACAAATGTCGTTTAGACGTGACCTTTTGAACTATCCTGTATAAGAATCGATTAGAACATTTTTTTTTTTTTTTTTTTTTTTTTTAATAGAAAAGATAATTTTAAATTAAAGACTTGTATATAATAAATATTTAAAATTTAAAATTTCTTTACGAACCATAAAATCAATTCATACACTATCGGTTTCGAAAGTATGTGTTCTTTCTTCTTCAGGTGCAAAGAACACTTGCTACTCCCTTAGAGGCAAAATCAAGACATCATTTCTTTTGCTTTCAAGGTAGTAGCACGTGTTTACATCTGAAGAAGAAAAACCACGTCCAGTCGAAACCGGTAGTACTTTATCGATTTTTATGGTGTGGGAAAAGTTTTAAAGTTTAAATAAAGCGACGATAATGTTAATTGAAGAAAACTACTATTATATTTATTATGATTGGATGTAATAAATTGCAAATGATAAGTAAAATACAAAACAGAAAACCTTAAATATTATAAAAGTTGCAATATACAAATAATTTACAAAGGGCATTCCATAAAAACTGAGAGTAAAATCATAAAAAATCAAGAAATATATTTACAGCAAAAAATACATCATTCTTTTTCAAAATACCTTCCGTCAGATGATATGCAACGGTCCCATCGTTCAATCCACTTTTCAAAACAAATAGAGAAGCCCTTTTCTGGAAGCTGCTTCAAAGAAACCTCCACTGCTGAAATAACTTCAGAATCTGTATTAAATTTTCTGCCACGAATCTTCTCCTTCAACGTCGGAAACAGCCAGAAATCGCATGGCGCGAGATCTGGACTGTAAGGGGGATGTGGCATGATTTTAATATTGCATTTACTAAGATATTGCTGAACAGAAGTAGCGACATGCGGGCGAGCATTATCGTGATGAAATGTCCAATTCCCTACCAGTTCATGACGCGTTCTCGATGTGTTGTCGCAAAATTTTCAAAACTGAAACATAATATTCACCATTCACAGTAGTTTTTGGAAGCACAGCATGCTGATAGATTACACCTGTATGATAAAAGAAAATAATCCTCATGACCTCTACAGCAGATTTGGTTAGTCGGATTTTTTTCAGAGGCTTAGAATCAGTATGTTTCCATACACTTGTTGCGGACTTGGTAAGGGGATCATAATGATACACCCAAGTTTCATCACCTGTTATTACAGTGTTTAGGAGATTTGGATCATCTTGAAGCATCTGTTTCCATTCACAACATTGGTGAATTCTTGTTTTCATTTGTTCTTTAGTAAGGTAATGAGGGACCCATCTGGAACAAACATAGCGAGGCTGTAAATTGTTGCGTAGAATGCGAAATATCGACGTATTCGAAATGTTTGCTGATGCCGCTATCTCCTCAGATGTCATTCGCCGATTTTCTTGAAGGATTACCCACACAGTGCTAACATTTCGATCATTGACAACACTTTTTGGTCGCCCAGGCCTAGGAGCCAGTTCTGCAGTCAAACGGCAATTCTTGAAATCACCATGCCATCTAAAAATCGTAGATTCACCAAAACATTTGTCTTTGTAAGCTTCTTTCATTAACTTAACTGTTTCTGGAGCTCTTTTGCCCAAACGGTAGCAAAATTTTATGGCACAACGCATTTTGTTTTTTAACTCTGAGTCACTCATCTCCATTTCTGTAGGGCAAATAAAACTGTTCTTTAAACAAGCACGGAAATAGGAAAATAAAATCGTCTGCTTCATTTAGAATTTTGTATAAACGTACAATTAACAGTTTGAAAAAATCGTCGCACTTCTATTTTTTAGTCTCGCGGTGTTGCCACTACGTAATAAAATAACTCTCAGTTTTTATGGAATGCCCTTTGTACGTAACAACACCCATTTGAACGTCAATGTACTAGATTTATGAAGAGTGTAATAGTCGAATTGAGTAATACATTAACCCGTTAGCGCCCAGTGTCCTCATTTGACTACAGCTAATAAAATGGCACGTATATTTTTTGTGGTTTCTTGGAATTATTTCTGCTTTTTGGTGACAGTTTATAGCATCACTCTAAATGATCCCTGAAAAATTTATGTGCCTAATATTAATTAATATTTCATAATTTGGATAGTCATTTTCTGATTTTTGATCCGTCGCACATATATTTGCTTTTTGTGCAGGTATACTAATTTAAATGAAGTTGAATAATAATACATATTATAATACTTTAATTTCGAGATCTTTGTCAACATATAATAGGAAATTAATCTGCTATATCAAAGTTTTTCTATCTCTAAGTTTTCTCGCTAGAACACTAAACGTAAATAAATGAGGATAGGCTTTAAATTTAAAACTATCAGAAGAATTGTTTAAGTCAATATATTTTCCTGTCAGATGTCTATATTAATTTAGAAGTGAAATAATAAGCTAATAATATTTTTCAAAAATAATTCGGGTGTTAAAGAGTTAAAGCAGTGATCATTGTGTGTTAATTGATAACAATTTTTTTTGGAAGATGTCAATTTAAAATAAAAAATATATTTTATATAATATTTTTAAACTATTATTTAAAGCTAATTAACTACATTAAACATGTATGATTTCTAGTATATATATATATATATATATATAATTAAAATATTGCATGATTTAATAATTTTAAATGAAAGATAAAAATTAAAGTAAACATTATAATTTTTCTATAAATGAATAGGCTAATTTTAAGTTAAATCTGTTATCTAGTAACTTAATGTTGTTTCGTAATTTTATTGGCGCTTTCCCCCTTCTTTTTTTAATCTTTTTATTTAATTAAAAATATTCAGTCAGTTTTTAAATTCTTTTGTTTTCAAAATTATTTAATTATTAGGCTGAGATATTTACACCTAATACATTAATATTTCTTTCCATTAGAAGAATGACATTTAAAGGCATTTACTAATGTTAATAAATTAACCACTTCACCGGCCACTGTAGTATGTGGAAGGCTACGTTTTCCCTGAGTTATCTCGGGATGGCCGGTGAAGCAGTATCATTAACAATTTCTCCTACCCTTTCTTGATTTCATTACAAATGTTGAATTAAATTAAAAGATAGCAGCAAAACAGTAATGGGAATGCTCCAAAAGATGAACTAATTCAAACCTATCTAGGAACAGTTTAGCAAAATTCTAGAATTCTGATTATTTTGCATTATTTTTCTTTTTTCGAATTACTTTCAGTATGTGCTAGCTTTCTCTTATATCTGAAATATCTGAAATTTTTTTTAGAGAAGAACAGAAAATTAGTTCACGATATAAATTCTTTACCTTAAATTTTATAAATATGAAATATTGTATTTTTATAAATGAGTAAAACAGCCTTAAAAGAAACAAAGCAATAAAACTAAGTAAAGTTATGCTTTTTCCAAGAAAAAAAAAATCACCCTACAAATGTCATTCAATGTATGTTAAATATAAAAAGAATATATATTATTTTACAACGGAAAGTTATTTAAGAATTTTAAGGAGTTTTAACTTTATATTATCAAAAGTGCATTCGGATTTTCCTAATTTATATTTCTTTCATTTCTTTATTTTTCAGCACATCTGAATACATGTCAGAAGATTTTCAATAGAAATGGGTATAAAAATAATACATTTTTCTGAATAGAATTTAAATAAAAGTATTTCTGGTGAAATCGTAATTCATACGAAACATAATTTTCTTTCAAATTCATGAAATGCATAAAAAACTGAGGTTATATTTTGATAGAAATAATGATGAACTGTAGTAAATCTAGAAAATATTTAGATTGATGGTAGTATTAAAAGCAATGGATTTGATTTAAAATTAATTTCGTAATTCTCAATTAAAAGTATTATACAATTAAACAAATAAACTATATTACTTCTTTGTGAAAATAATTCTTTAGATAATTCTGAATTTTATATAAGGAATGAAAATAATGTTTGTTAGTTGAATGTATTATATCTCTTTCTATATATATATAGATATTATATTTCTTTAAAAACACATTTTCGATTTTATAAGTTTAGAATGCAATCATTGCATTAAATACTTCTTCAATATATACAAATTATCTACCTATTTACATCTATAAAGTAGTTTTCAAAATAAAAGTACAGATAAATTTAAAAATAAGCTAGATACATGCATATTTGATATAATTTTTCTAACAAAATATTTTATTTCCTATAAGGTAAAGCTAGGAAAGATCGCGCGGTAGGAGAGATTGTGCACATAGGGGATCGGCGGTAAAGGGTAGAGTTGGCTGTACAACATCTGTGTTAAGTGCCGACATAAATATGCATGTTGATTGCCTCAAAAGTCTAAGATAAAACGTCATTATTTTGTCTCGT
Source organism: Salticus scenicus (assembly GCA_963930645.1). NCBI lineage: Eukaryota > Metazoa > Arthropoda > Arachnida > Araneae > Salticidae > Salticus > Salticus scenicus. The sequence continues at coordinate 193,885,795 of OZ005654.1, read as the reverse complement.
TTCAATATATATATATATATATATATATATATATATATACAGGGTGTCCAATAATTATCTTTACAACTTTGAAATTTAATAACTTTTGAAATAAAAAGGATATTCACATTCTGTGTTCTGCAGTTATTAATGCAACTTATAAAGTTTTGTTCTGTTTAGGTTAGCCAGTTGTAACTGAGCATGTGGACCCCACAGGAGAAAGCACAATGCGTGGCATGGTTCATTGAGAGCAAATCAGACACACAAGTTCAACGCAATTGCAGGACCAAATTTGGCAAGACGCCACCATCCAGACCCACCATCCATGCATGGCACACCAGCTTCATGACCACAGGCTCAGTGTTACATAAGAACTGATTTTTTGGGACTGCGCTGGAATGCTTCGCGAACCCGCTTAACAGTTTCATCACTTGTGATGGGTCGTCCTGCTCCTTTCTTATGTAACACTGAGCCTGTGGTCATGAAGTTGGTGTGCCATGCACGGATAGTGGGTCTGGATAGTGGCGTCTTGCCAAATTTGGTCCTGAAATTGCGTTGAACCTTGCGTCCGATTTGCTCTCAATGAACGATGCCACACATTGTTCTTTCTCCTGTGGGGTCCACATGCTCAGTTACAACTGGCTAACCTAAACAGAAAAATAACTTTATGAGTTGCACTAATAACTGCAGAACACAGAATGTGAATATCTTTTTTATTTCAAAAGTTATTAAATTTCAAAGTTGTAAAGATAATTCTTGGACACCCTGTATATATATATATATATATATATATATATATATTGTATTTTCATAACTCTTCCTAGGATTTTCAATACGATTGTAGTAGTAAAAAATGTTTTTAATTTAAACAATTTCTCATAAGCTAATAACCAAGACTAACGATACGAGCGCCACGATTTACTTTAAAAGCAAATAATTATTTAATAAAAGACTGCGCAATCTCTCCTACCAAAATGGGAGAGTTTGTGCTCTTGCTATTTAGGGGAGATTGCGCTTTGACTTTTATAAAATTCTATACTAATAGAGATTTCGCAGCTTATTAGTTATGAGAAGACAACGAGGATGAGTTTGTAGAATGTTTGTAGAATGTACCGGGAATTGATTTCGACAAGAGACTGAACTAGTTCAAGCCATCCAAGATCTTTTTGGATACGGAAATTGCACTCAAAATATGAAATTGCGCATTATCAGGAAGTGGCACGATCAGCAACAGCCACACCTCTGGTGAGATTCACCTTCTCGAATGCGAAAGTTAGTCTTTGAGAAATTTATCGCAAAGTACTTAAATGTTATTGTATATCGATTTAGTTTTTAAGTATTTTCAAGTATGATGCTCAAATTTTGTGCAGCTGTCAAATACTTAAGTAGAAACGATGAAACGAAATACAAACAAAAAATATCAGCCTACTCACACTTCTTTTTGAGGACCGTAATAGTCTAAATTTCAATAAAATAAAAAATAAATTAAGTAAACGTAAATTATTTTAAAGTTGAAACGAGAAAATTTGAAACAAAGTGAAATTCAGGTTTTGTGTTTTGAAAATTTTTGTGTGGAAGATTTTGAAAAAAAAAAAAAAAAAAAAGAACTTCAATAAAAAGTGAACGGTGGGGGATTCTGGGCTTAAAAATGGGCGGGAATAGCATATTATTGCACAAGCGGTGCATAGATGCCAAGACTTTAATTTGTAGATCTGGAGTATTTTTATCCCCGCCTTTATTTCGCACCACTTGATTTATAGAAAAATTTTCTCTAATATATATATTCGATAAAATAAGAAAATAATCGGCATAAATTAGAATATTTGCACCTATGGCGGTGTGCTTCCCGTTTATATATACATACATATATATATATACTTATATATATATATTCGAAAATGCATTGCACACCCGTCACGAACAGTTTCACTTGTGGCAGACGGTTGCACGATAACGTCAACATGTACAATAAGTGCAACGATTTTGGACAACGAGAGATTAGGTGAGCGAACAAATAAACATTCAAGATGAATAGCAAATGTACTAATTTTCAGCTAAGTGTGCTATCTAGTAACTTGCTGCTATTTTGCAGTCTTCATCTAATCTTGTTTTTTTCTGTTTAAATAAACTTTTATAATTATTATTATTATTAATTTCTGTTTTTTTAATTATTGAATTGAATTATTTACTCCCAATACAAAAATATTTGTTTACAAATACCTTACAACAATGTTTTTAAGAGCAATTATTATTATTAACAATGTAATTGGAGTTATAATTAAGCGCAATCTCTCCTCCTCATGTACGAAATCATTACTACCCTATAAGAAGAGATTGCGCAAAATAGCTCTCTTGGTTTTATTACAGCTGTTGTTTCAAATTATAACATAACAACAAAATATGTAATAGAAATGTCTAGCAGAAGGACTAGTTCAAAATTATGTACCAATAGTTTAACAAAAATTAATGTTTGGGATTTTTTATATCACAAAATATTATCAATATATAAATTTCTTTAAACATTTTTTTTTTCTTTTCAAATGAAATAAACGAAATATTTTACATCAAAAATTTCCAAATAATGTTAAATCTTGAAGTTATTCATATCATATAAAAATTATATTATATTAAGAAAAAAAAAAGTTTGTAATAATTAACCTTTATTTTTTTATTTTATTTTTTATTTTTTTCTACTAAAACAAAAATCCAGGGCAATTATTTAAAAAGATTTAAATTATATTTGTAATGTTTTTCGAGTTTTCTATATAGAATATTTTAGCTCTCTCTCAATCTTTTTTTACTTTTATGTGTGACAGAACCTGCTTTGAAAAAGCATAAGAAACCACAGATGTCTGTTTAATCTGACATCGAATGATAGATGTATTTTTCATTGCTGCCATAAAACAAACAATCGTTTGTGTTTTTTCAGCTAAAAAAAAGAATGTAATTCTTCTTTACAAACATTTTGTAAAATAAATCTATTAAATATTATTCGTTTCTGATATTAAAAACAAGTATTAGTTTTTGTTTGTACAATCAATAATAACCAGCAAACGATGCGTAAAATATTAGGAGATATAGAAAATAAAGATTGCATTATCAAATAAGAAAAATGATAAAACATGATAATTCCAATTTAAAGTATTTAAAATTAAAATAGCAATGCTATTTAAGTTATTCTCTGAATGAAAAATAAATAAATAAATAAAATATGCAACCGTCAAATTCATTAACATGTTAGTATTCGCTACAGACAGCACCATTCGGTACAGATTGCGCACCAATTATTTTAATAAGTGATACAATCGACGATTTTTCGATTTTATTCGCCTTTTATATATATCAATTGCCACTTCTAAAATTTTTTGGTGGCTATTGAATAAAAAAATCTGGCAACACTGAAGGATGGGCGGCAAATAGACTACAAATGGGTTAATTTCATCATTACATTGCGTAAAATATTAGGTCTTTCCATAAATTCGTGCTTTTTTTATTGCTTCATTTCATAAAAATACATCAAATCAAATGACAATTTTTAATCAAAATACTCTCCATTACTTTCTACAACATTTGCCCATTTTTCGAGTAACAAATGTATACCACGGCGATAGAAGCTCTCGTCTTTGGATGCATTAAAATGATCCGCATCCGCACGAACATTTGCAACGACCTAATATATCTAGATATAGCTTGAAAAAAATTTTTTACACTTCAATACTTTTAATTGGACTGTATTTCGCAATTTACTATCGCTGTTCTAAGGTATTTGCACATTTATTATATAAAATCATATCATATAAAATCAATCACTTTATCATATAAAGTCATAAATGGATTGGAATTACAGAGCCTATGAAGAAAAACAGCAAAGACTGCGCATAATTCCCCTTCAAAAAGTAAAAAACAATTAGACCGATGTTGAAGTTTAGTGGGGGAAAGGGAATGTAAGGAGCTGATATATCATAAAATGTATCTTTTAATTTTGCAGATACAATTGCAGCAATGGCGTATGTTATTCGAAGATAGTGTCGAATGTTAATAAATAAATAAATAAATATGTTTATTAGTAAAATAACTTAGTTTATTTTATTTCTCCAGTTTTAGTTTTGTACTCGAACATTGTTTATTTAATTTAAAAACAGTGTTTAATAGCACATTAATTTTAAACATTCACAAAATATATGTTACTCATATATGAAGTAAATATATTTTAATATGAAGTTTTAACGTTTTTTTTTTTTTTTTTTTTTTTAACTATGTGTCCTTATGTTTGGGATGTAGAAATCACACATATTAAAAAAAAAAAAAAAAACTCTATTTAATTTAATTCAAATCTATTTTAACGCTTTATAAAATAATCTACTTTTATATTCAATATTAATATTTAATAACCGCCGAATTGTTTCTCCGTTAAAAAAAAAAAAAAAAAAAAAAAAAATCGATATTTCACCATTAATTAAAATAAAAAATAATAATAATAATAAAAAATTCTAACCAAGCAAAATCTCATATCATTTCGTCAAATAAAGAATAACTATGCTTATTTAATTTTTTGTTCCTCCTAAATCATAGTCTATCGCTAACGTACTTTTTTTCAGTCAATCAAAATTAGCATTGAACAGAATTAACAAACAAAGGTTGCGAAACGTATTTCATGTTTGTTGATTTATAACGGTTTACTGTCAACATTCTGTCTTAATGGTTTTGCTTTCTGATTTGCCACAACTTCAGTAAATGTTATATTACATTGCTTTCAATAATGATACTAATAAATATAATATTAATGTCAGTTAGATGGCTTCAGTTAGGTAATTATGTTTGGTGATTTTACTAGGGTTTAACATGCATGCCACTTCTGTCAAGAGAATTCAGAATTATTCAATAAGTTTAAGCTCAACGTTTTTTTAAACCTCTTTCTTTTGTGTTTTCTTGCTAGCGGAAAAAAGGTATATGCCAATATGTAATGATTATTGTGAATATGTCTTCGGGTAAAGTTGTGGCGAAATTAGTGAAGAAATCGGAGCGTTACTTCATCACCGACATGTGAGCCATCAAGAGTGGGGCTCCTGGCTCCCCCTCCACTGCGTAATTACTTTGAAAATTTATTAATTTTTGTTCTCACCTATATGGTCACCGCAGTTGTTTAATATTTTAAAAATATTTAAATAAAATTAAAGTTCACAGCAGATTGAATTATATATATATATATATATATATATATTCTTTTTCTTTTATGAAGAGTTCCTGTATTATTATTGGACTACTTCGCAAGTAATATAATAATATTTATATTATCGACAATCTATCGTGTCGAGAAAATTAATCTATCCAACACCTGGAATAAGCAATCAAACAATGTTTATCGTACATGAGTAAAATATTAAACAATTAAATGTAAATTAATTTTGAAGGGTTAATTTATATCCTTTCTTCATTTTTTTTTTTTTCTTTTTTTTTTTCAGGTTTGAAAGTTAGTTCAAAAATATTTTCTCTTTTCTGAAATTAACCATAAAATATTTTCAGAAAAGAAAATTAAGTTAAAGTGTGTCAAATTAGATTTAGATGAAAAACATGTTTTAGAATTATTTTCTTTTAGTAATTAATATTTCTTTTGTGCATACCCCTTAAATATTATCCTAATGCAAGTTGCACATAAAACTCAATGTCCATATCCTTATAGATCTTTCCCGAAGTTCCAGCCTAATAAATGGCCGCTTGAAATAATATAGCATTTATTAGATGATTAACCTTTTCTTGCTCTGCGTGGAGGAATCTTATTTCTGCGTAATGAGACTAAAAGGAAGTAAAAATCACAAGGAAATGAAAGAAAGTGACCACATTATCATGACACACATAAAAAAAAATAGAATAGATCTAAAATAAATATAACATTTCGCTGTTAGATAAAAATTCTTCGATATGCTTATTTTATTATTAGTTGTATTAATCTGCTTTTAAAATTTATAACTAAGTGCAGAAAAGAGAAAAATATTCGTTAAAATGTAGCAAAATAAATTTATTTTGTATAATTTTACAGAGTTAAACGGCAGTGATGTAAGCTTTAATCTATACAGGGTGTCTCATTAAGTCTGTAGACATTTTAAAAATTCACAACTATTGAATGAATTGATAGAACTAATCTTTCTCGTGTAGGGTATTTTTTTGGTAAAGAAAAAAAAAATAGTTAATTTTTTTGTAGACGACAGTTGAACAAATAGTTAAATTTTTTGCACGGATTTGAAAGAAAAATATGCGAGTGAAAGTCTTATATTTTGCATAATTTTGCGATTAGAAGAGTTTATTTCTTATTTTGCCTCTTACTTGTGCATTCACGAAGTTTTAATTGCGTTGTTGACTTGGGGGATAAATCCTTATTTGTATTAGTAAAGATGTTTTCCCTCCGGTACAAACCGTCGACTGAAGCAGCAGTTAGCCCTGTTATAACTTGTTTGCGAACTGTAATTTGTGGCGAAGACGGACACATAGAATAGGATTTATATGCCTGTAAACATTTGCATGAGAATAAGTACAGTTTTTCATGAAAAAGTGTGAACTAATCATGCACAGTGTCCTCTATCGACAAATAGCTTAATCATCATTTTTCTTTACTGAAAAATTACCCCTCCATGAGAATGACTTTTTCACAAACCGCGTTCAATTCTACCAATTCATTCAATAGTTATGATTTTTTAAAATGTCTATAGACTCATGGGACACCCTGTATATATAAGAGAGATGATTTAAAAATCTTCTTAATAAAATTGTATTAATTATAAAATGATATATATCACTTTAAAAGATTTTATTCAAACGTATAAAAGTTTATTTCTAAGAAAAAAAAATATATTCTTTGTATATATATAAAACATTTTCTTATAAAAATAATTTTAGATTTTTTTTCCATATCGGTTTGACATAATATTGTATTTACTATTAGAGAACTAATATATAGATATATTATATATCTAATTTATAACTATATAGCTTATTTAAAACTTATTATAACTTATTTTGAACTCTGTCTCCCTAACGTATAGGGGAGACCGGGGCTATTAGTGACTTTTTTCATTTTTGATATTATCTGAAAGATTTGAACTAAAGTGAAACATTTAGTATATCATACCATAGAGTAAACTTCGTTTAAAATATTTATAAAACTACTATTAATATTATTAACGTTTTTCATACCATAAAATGAATTCTGCGTCACCTCGCAATTTGTCACAACTTGCCCAGTAGTGGGGCTAGTAGTAACATGCTTGGGACACATTGTGACAAACAAATTACGCATGCAAACACATTGTAACAGATACAAATTATGTGAGAAAGTATTTAAAGGCAATATTCTAAATCAACAATGAAAAAATTATTCATTTATATCATTCTTAACACAATAAAAACACTTTCATTTTTTTAATAACACTGTAAACCAAAAAAAAAAAAAAAAAAAAAAAAGAAAGAAAATAGAAATTACTAACACTTTCAAACTCTTAGTCTTATGTAAACCTACATTTAGAGACTGTTAAAAATAGAAATAAAGGGGAAAAACTGTGTTAATCAGGAAAGAAATAAAAAGTAGGCCAACATAAATCTTTGGTCACATTGATCTTTGACTCGGTAGCTTATTACAACGTGTAGGTCTATATCCTATAGGCCTACTTACATTTTTAATCACTCATTGTCATCGCTTGTTTCAGCATCTGATTTGCAGTTAATATAAATATAATAAAGTTCATTTTTGGTACATTTGTCATGAGCCCATCTTTTACATGTCATGCATTGCACCCAGTTTTCTCCGGTCTCGAAATTTTGCATTGCTCTAAGTAAACTAAACATAAGCAATTTTAGTCATCACCAGATATATCGGATTTTTGCTACTTCAGGTTTTTCGATAACGTAGGTTTTTTTTATTTATTTATTTATTTATTTATTTTTTTTGTAATGGACTGTTTTGCCTTTTCCTATAGTGTGAATATCATATACGTGTTTTTCTTTTTCCTTTTTTTTTTTTTTTTTTTTTTTTTTTGTTGTGTGTCTCTTTTCAATATTTCCTTCTGTAGTAGCACTCTTCTTTTTCTTCATATATCTAAGAAGTGACATTGTGTTTACACTAAACAATTCTTGGGTTTTCCTCAAACTGCACCTTCCGAAATTTACTTCTATTGCAGCCCTCTCATAATCTTCTAAAATAGCTTTAGCTTTTTCAGTATGTCTTTTGTAATTTCATACCATTTTATTCTGAAATATAAAAACATGCATTAAAAATCATGCCGGGGCAAGTAATGACACTGTCACAATGTGCTTCTTGCACTTCGTCACAACTAGCCCCGCGTTACGCCGTTTTGAACTTTATTCATTAGTTTCCGAAAGATTGTCATGATTAACAAATGAAACACATAGAATAACAGTTCAAAATATAAATATTCATATAATGTTAGGGAGGTTTACATACCTCACGATCCCTCGTGGCAATGACGATTCCAACGTAGGTCACAAAATTTACTTTTGCAATAGAAAACACGATAAATAATTTTATCTCGAAAATAACGCAACGCTATACTTCCAAACATACACAGCACACTACAATAATCAACTCATTCACTCACATGACATTACAGGTTCTGCAACCTATCGACTCATTCAGAAAGCTGTATGGCACTACTTACCCCCTGGCACAACTAATCCCGGTCTCCCCTGACTATTTAAAGTATTGTAAAGAGCTATAATTTAGAGAGAGAAAGAGATTATCTAAAAATCATTTTAATAAAATTGTGTCATTTATAAACTGATACATAACGTTGCGAATTTTTTTTTAAAGGTATGAAGGTAGACTTCCAAGAAAAAAATATTTTTTAGTTTATGAATAAAAAAAATATCTTTCTTCAGTGATTAATTTTAGATTACACACCCCATATCTGTTCGGCATAACCTAATATTTAACTTCAACCCATTAATTACTGTAAAAATTTATTGTAAATATTATAACATAATCATAAATGAATTTGATGTTCCTTTTGAATAGAGAAATGGGAGAGAGCAGCAGTTTTTTTGTTTCTTTTTTTCCTAAGAAATCAATGACTTGTGCAATGGAATACCATCATTAAAAGATAATAATATATTTTTCTTTTTATTAAAAATATTTAGTTAAAATAGCATATCACTGCTTATAAAACATAAAATTTAAAATGCATTGTTTACAATTAGAAACTGTAAATGAGATTGATATCTCAGAACATTTTGCATAAATAGCATCGTAGGAAGAGCAGAATCCAACTCAAACTTTTATCGCTCATACACTATTCAAATTTCAACAGAAAACTCTGTGTAATCTATTATCTTAAGTCTTATGTAAAATTACAGAGAAAAATAAACGGAGACGTTAAAAAACTTACTTTATACGTTCATGTTAATGACTAACATTAATTTAATTAATTATTGGTGGGAATATATTTCGGACATGGAATGCTTTTTCTAAAGTAAAATTAGTCCTTTTTAATTTTAATTAAAATATTAAATAATAAAATTATGTAAATGTACAGAATAAAGATTAAAAATCTCGATTAGTCATTTTTACTTAAGAATTACTGGAAATTTACAGACTCTGGATAAATATTTACATTAAATTTACAGAAATTTTTAATAGTGTATAACAAGATTTTTCTTCAAAGTACGCTACACATCACATTTGCATATTAGTAATTTGCTTAAAATAAAAAAAATAAAAGTTAATAACTGTTGATGCAACATCTCATTGAAAATAGATTCTCCAGATGCAACTGAATTTATAAAATAGTGAAACGATAGGACTGATACTTCTAATTTATTTTGGTGTTTCACAAAACTAGTCTACAAAAATTGGCGATGATTCTTTACCCAGGTTGAAGCTACTAGTTCTCCTAGTCCTAATAAAGAAATCTCACCTGATAGAACAACCTGTTTTGTATTACTGTCAAAGAATTTTCATAGGTAAATTTTAATAATCATAACATTTAGAGTTTCATAAATGACTATTCTCTCTCTCTCTCTCTCTCTCTCTATATATATATATATATATATGCATTTATATATATATATATATATTTCATAGTGAAGTAGTTGCATCTAAAATGAAAGAGTCAACGGCAGCATTGTAATTTTTTAACGCTATTTTACTTCTCTAATACACAGAAATTTTGTATATTATTAAGCAAAAAAATAGTCCTGCAAATAGATTATTGCCTGGTATTAATATATTTTAACGTGCAGTAAATCAAATAATCATTGCAGCATATCATCATGTATTTTCTTACATTTAACGTGTACCTAAACCATAAATTTCATTATTTCAATAAATATACAAATAAAATAAGAATAAAAATAATTACAAGACATTTTAATTTTTTGAAATTCCGTATTTAATAATATTATTTATTTATTTATTTATTTATTTTTGTAAAATGATATTTTCTAAATGGCGGAGAACTGACAATAAACGAATTCTTTTTTATGGTTTCTTTCATTGCACGCATTTGTGGCTCCAGTTAGTGTAACTTTGATAAGTTATTTAAGTACAAAGGCGCATGTTAATTAAAAGTCCCTCTGTGTATCAAAGAAAATATATCTTATAGATTATTATATGCACATTATGAGTATATAATAATCTATGTAAATCATATATATAAAAAAAATCATATAATACCGGGTGTCTCATAAATCTGTAGACATTTTAAAAAATCATTAAAATTGAAGGAATTGACAAATTTAAACGAGGTTTGCGACAAAGTTATTTTCGTGTAAAGGGATTTTTTTATATGTTTATTTATTTATTTTATTTATTTATTTATTTTATTTATTTTTTTTTTTTTGGGGGGGGGGGTGTTAAAGAAACAAATAGTTACATTTTTTATCGATAGAGGGCGCTGCACGGACACATATAGACAAAAATGCAAATCAGAGTCCTATAAACTGCACGGTTTTACAATTAACACAGTTTACATCTTACTTTGCATCCTACTTGTGCATACATGAAGTTTTAATTGCGATACTCACTTGATGGATAAAGCGCTTTTGGTAAAGATGTTTTCCCTAACGATTGAAGCTGCAGTTAGCGGTATTGGAACTCGTCTGCAAACTGTAACTTGTGCGTATATCAGACACACAAAATAGGATTTATATGCCTGTGAACATTTGAATGCAATTAAATATAGTTTTTCATGGAAATGTGTGATTTTCTCCAGTACATGCCCTCTATTGACGAAAATTTTAACTATTACTTTTTTTTTTATTTCAAAAAAAAAAAAAACTTCATCAGATAACTTTTTAACAAACTGCTTTCAATTCTACCATTCCTTCAATTGTATTGAATTTTTTTTTTTAATTTCTACAGAATTTTTAAACACCCGGTATTTAATTTATACAGTTTTTTGTGAGGTAGTTGCATGAAACATTAGAAGTCAAAGGAGCACTGCAGTTTTCCTTATGCTGTTTTAATTTATGAATGTTCCGAAATCTTGGATATTAACAAATAAAATGTTCTATAAAATATTGCCTGCTATTTCTATTCTGTAAAGTGCAGCAAATGCAGAGAATTTCAGCACATTATCAGTTATTCTTATATTTAATGCATATCTAAATAAAAAATTTTAGTATTTTATTACATATACAAATATAATATGAATTTTAAAAACATTATTATTCAGAACAGGCGTTAAAAAGTGCCAAAGGTACTTTAAATATTACAAAATTCGCACAGGTAATCTAAATAAATACTTTACATTTCCCCCCCTCTTAGTAGTTCCGTTTATTTTTAAAGCAGGTCAGTTTTAAATTACTCAATTATTTTACGTAGCTAAACAACCTCTGTTAAATATGTGGTTAACATATTATTCTATAACGAAAAAAAAAAATCAAAATTTTAGAATACTACAATATTAAATAAGTTATTTACAATTTACCCTAGTATATTAGTTATAAAAGAAAAAAAAAATAATGAAAGAAAAATTGATAGAATATTATGCGGATACTTTTCTTTTTCTTTTACAACCTCTACTCAATTGTATCTTAACAAAACTTAATTGTAACTTAAACATAAAACATTATTACCCAATCCATACTTTCCTGTATAGTTCTCTAACAATAAGAGATCACTTGAAATAATATCGCTTTATTAGCGGTTTGACCTTTCTTTTGTCTGCCTAGGGTAATCTTATTCTTAATAACATTAAAGAGAACAAAAGGGTACACGGGGAAAAATAATTTTTACGATCATGGAATATTATTTATTGGCATAGATAGAAATTAAAAGATATCTTGTTACTAATAAAACCATTTAAAGTATTATTGGAATTATTGTATATTGCGAATACATGTATATATTATTTCGAATAATTTAATATTTAAATATTTAAATATTTTAAATCTCAATAATATGTTAAATTAGATGTCATTCCTTTTTAATATGTTTAAAATGAATTAATTTATTCTAAAGTATCAAGTAAAGCACTTTAGGTTTTCATGATTTAATTAAATTACATAAAAACCTTTTAAACTTGCCTTCTTATTGGGCCGGAAGTTTTTCACCTGGGCGTCCAGGCCTCTTCGGCGGCTTCATCTGTTGTGAAGTTTACTTGAGACTGAAATCCGTTGGTGGTTCTCTCCATGAGGTGTCGCCACGCTCCATCTGGGGCCATTGCGCCGCTGTCATTGCACACATTAGAATTTGTAGCTATCTCGATGGATTCGCGGAACATTGCGTAGTGATAGTTATTATACGCAGTCAATTTTTTAGTTTCGTTAAAGTTTATTTCAATATTTTCGCTATTATATGTTTTTTGCGAGAGCGGTATTTACTTTGCCAATTTTTATATCGTATTTATGCTCGTTGATTCTGGTTTTAATTTTTCTTTTTGTGACGCCGATGTATGAACCTGCATTTTTATTTTCATTAATGAACGTCCATTAATCGCAAAAACATATAATAGTGAAAATATTGAAATAAACTTAACAAAACTAAAAAATTGGCTGAGTATAATAACTATCACTACGCAATGTTCCTCGAATCCATCGAGATAGCTACAAATTCTAATGTGTGCAATGAGAGCGACTCAGTGGTCCCAGATGGAGCGTGGCGACACCTCATGGAGAGAACCACCCACGGATTTCACTCTCAAGTAAACTTCATAACAGATGAAGCCGCCGAAGAGGTCTGGGCGCCCAGGTGAAAAATTTATGGCCCAATAATGAGGCAAGTTTAAAAGGTTTTTATGTAATTTAATTATAGTAAGGTCTCGTTTAATTTATATAATTTCTAATGTTTCATGATTTATTTGGAATTTTTTTCCCTTATGTGCTTACAGAGTCCCCAGTTATATGGTTTGAATATTTTACGCAAGTATGTCAATTCACTTCAGTCACAATTATCAAGGATAACTAATTCTGCGAAAATATATTAAAATTTTGTAGGGAATTATTATTTTAAAGGCACTCCAATAAAACAATAAATAAAATATTATTTTTCATTAAAAAAAAAAAAAAAAAAATCTGTCTTTCGATTTCTGGTTTTCGATGAATTTAAAATTCTTGGTTCACGTTTTATGATTACTTGAACACGATTTCTACCTTTTTTAGAAAATGAAAGGTCTTTTAAAGTTAGCAAAACTCTCCCAAGTAGCACATAACGTTGTTATATCGTTGAAAATTAGTCTGAATAGTGAAAGATGAGTTATAACAACGTTGAAGCAAAGTTACGTGCTATTGGGGCTACGAATATTGTATCTTATGTATCAATGGACTTAATTTAACCAAACTAATATTTGTTTGGAGCTTGGTTTGAACTGGTTCTGATTAGCTTTTGAGCTATATCACCCAATAGGTGGCACTGTCTCGATGCGGATTCCTTTTATTTCAGGAAAGACTCAGCATCAACAATGTGCAAAATATAATATAAAAAAAAAAAAAAAAAAAAAAAAAAAATATATATATATATATATATATACTGGAGCGATCCAGGTTTTAAATTTTGGGTCCACTTTTTTGTGAAAAACAAAATATTTTTGTGAAATTTCTATTTATTTTTGTAATATATATATATATATATATATGTGTGTGTTCAGAATTCTAATAACTCTGAATTTTGACAATAGATGGCAGCACTATGCAATTTTATGACTCTTTAGAATATAAAACTTTGATTTAAATTCATTCTTTTTATTGATATTTTAATGTGTTTTAAACGCTAAATTAATTCTTTTTTCTTTTATTATTATTTATTTTATTTATGTTTTCAATTAATTGTTAGTTATACTTTAAATAATTTCTTTTCAATTTGCTGTGAAGCAGTTATGTTTCTGCAGACCTATTCTACTTTGTTCTTTTTGTTGTGAATTTTTGGTTGCGTTTTCTTGCGGTAAGCTAGAAGAATTCATTCTAACGTATGAGCTGAAATAAAGTCAATAATTCATGTTTGTATTCAACTCGGTTTATTTATTCAAGCTTTTATTCATTGTTTCTTAAATATGATGTTATTAATTCAATTGAAAGGAAGGTGAGTCCTTCAAATTCATTTTAAACTGATTTATGATTTAATATAATTTAAACCAGCGATTTTTAAAACCATACAGTCCACAATTCTATTCAAAATCCCTCCATATTTTTGGCCGTCTAGAGCCGGAGATATATTAAATTATGAAATCTTTTAGTAAAAATTAATATTTTATAAACTGAAAAAAAAAAAAAAAATGTTCCAATGGCTTCGAAAATTGAAAAACTAAAAGCAAAAAGAACTATTATTCGGTCGTCAGTGACTAAATTTGAAAACAAAGCGACAAAAGCTTTGGAAGCGGATCCTTTAGACATTCAAGAAATAAAAATTTTGAAAGGTCATTTGCATGAAAGGCAAACTCAATTAGAACAAATTAATAATGAAGTTGAGGAAGTTATTTCTGATTTAGATGAATTAAAAAAGGAAATTGAAGATAATGAAAAATGGACAGAGAAACTTATTCGTATAAAATATCAGATAGAGTCAAAATTAGAACTTTCTTGTTTTCAGAACACTAAAGTTGTAACACAGGTTAATGAAAATTCTTGTTCTGTTTCGAAGCAATCTATTCACCTTCCAAAATTTGATTTGCCACATTTCTGTGGTAATTTGGAAGACTGGTTAAGCTTCAAGCAAATATTCGTAACCACTATTCATGAGAACACTCAGCTTTCCGATTTGCAAAAATTACAATATTTAAAAGCGTCTGTTATTGGATCTGCCAGTAAGTTAATAAAAGGCTTTCCAATAACTGAAGCAAGTTATAAGGAAGCTTGGGCAACACTAATTTCTAGATTCGATAATAAAAAAAATCTAGCTTATGCCCTGTTAAACAAATTCTTTAATTCGAAATCTTTGAAACCAAATTGTCGGAAATCTATGCTAGATTTATTGGATAACTGTAATGAAGCAATACGTAACTTGAAATGTTTAGGATTTGAATTTAATTTATTTGTGGATTTAATTCTTGTTTATAATTTGCAAACAAAATTGGATGATAATTTAAAGAAGCAATGGGAATTATCTTTAGATAGTGATTCTTTTCCCACCTATGATGAATTTATTTTGTTTCTTGAAAAACAAGCGAGAAGCTTGCAAGATATTGTTGATAGTACTTATTCTAAATCTGAAAGTAAACAAAAAGTAGTATTTAAAAAATCTGTGTCTAATGCTGTAATATCTAATTCAGATATAAAATCTAATAATTCTATCTGTTCAGAATGCTCGGAATCTCATGCACTTTTCAAGTGCCCACACTTTCTTAAAAAATCTGTTGAAGATAGATGGAATATTGTGAAGGGTAAAAAACTATGCATAAATTGTTTACGTGGTAATCATTTCGTTAATAAATGTTTGATTTCGACAAAATGTCGACAGTGTAATGCTAAGCACCATACACTTCTCCATTTCGAGAAAAATAAAGTTAATTCTCCACATGTTATTGAAAATACTAATCTCAACATTGAAAGTCCATCCTTTGTCAACTCTAGTTGTTTAACCAGTACCCAAGAGAGTTGTCAAACTTTGTTATCGACAGCTATGGTTCTTGTAAAATCAAATACTGGAAGGTTTGTGCCATGTAGAGTCATGGTGGATTCAGGAAGTCAAAAATCATTAATTTCCAGCTCTTGTGCTAAAAAATTAGGTTTACCTATGAAAACCACAAATCATAGAATCTCGGGTGTAAATAATATTGTTGCAGAAACTGCTCTTTTTGAAGTTAATATTATTTTAAAGTCTCATTATAGTAATGAAATCTTTGATGTGAATGCTTTAATAGTAAATAATGTTACGGTAAATCTTCCTAATTTTGTTGTTCGAAAATCTTCATGGCCTCATTTGGAAGGTCTATCTTTAGCAGATCCTAAATTTTATGTTTCGAGTCCAGTTGAAATTTTGCTTGGTGCAGATTTATTTCCCTTAATAATTTTAGGGCAATCTATTCTGGGTCCTAAAGGTACTCCATGTGCTTTAAATTCCAAATTGGGATGGTTACTCTCGGGTGTCATACATGCAAACAATTTTCAGCATTCTAAAACTGTCCTTAGTTGCCATGCTACAGTTCAGTTAACTTATGATCTTCAGAAATTTTGGGAAATTGAGTCCGTTCCTGATGCAACACCAATTCACAGTTCTGAAGAAAAATACACTAAAACTGTTAGACGAATTCAGTCTGGAAGGTACATGGTGGATCTTCCCTTTAAAGAAGTTCCAAATTTAGGTGACTCACAATCAAATGCTTTAAAACGGTTTTATTTGTTAGAATCCAAACTTAATAAAAATCATGAGCTTAAGGAGCAATACCATGCCTTTATGCAAGAATATATTGACTTACATCATATGGAACCAGTCCCAAATTCTGAAATTGATTCTAAAGATTATTTTTACATGCCTCATCATGGGGTTTTGAAAGAAGATAGTACAACTACTAAATTGAGGGTGGTATTTGATGCCTCGGCTAAAGGAACATCAGGCCACTATTTAAACGACTTTCTTGAAATAGGTCCAAAGTTGCAACCAGATTTGTTTAAACTTCTTCTTAAGTTTAGAACATATTCAATAGCCTTAACTGGAGACATCGCCAAAATGTACAGACAGATATTGGTAAACCCCAAACATGTTGACTTTCAGCGAATCTTTTGGCGATTCCAGCCACATGAATCTATTGCGAGTTTCAGATTATTGACTGTAACATATGGCACAGCCTGTGCCTCATTCCTGGCTATAAGGACATTGCACGAACTAGCCAAAGATTATAGTTCAGAATTTCCTATTGCTGCGCAGTCAATTTTCGAGAACTTTTATGTGGATGATTATCTTGGTGGGTCGCATTCAATTGATGCAGCAAAACAATTGGTCAAAGACCTAAATCACGTTTTAAATCAAGGAGGCTTTACACTTAGAAAATGGGCTTCCAATGTACCCGCAGTCATTGAAAATCTACCAGAAGATCTTAAATCCACTAGGCAAAATGTAAAATTTTCCGAAGATTCCTCCCAAAAAATCTTAGGCCTAGTTTGGAATTCGGCAGAA
This sequence comes from Salticus scenicus, assembly GCA_963930645.1. NCBI lineage: Eukaryota > Metazoa > Arthropoda > Arachnida > Araneae > Salticidae > Salticus > Salticus scenicus. The sequence goes on along the minus strand of OZ005654.1, from coordinate 193,868,265 downwards.
GACTTATTGAAAATTCATTTGAATGGCGTCAAATCGGTGCATACCAAGCGAGAATTGCTATCGATGATAGCTCAAATCTTTGATCCTTTTGGGATTCTAGCTCCAATCACGATCATGCTAAAAATCATGATGCAAGAGCTTTGGAAAGATAAGTGTGCTTGGGATGATCAAATCCCAGATTCAATTTTGAAAACTTGGCAAGAATTTGATTCTCAAATTGAACTCTTAAAGTCCATTGGCATACCAAGATATCTGAACTGTGAAACATCTCCAGAGATCCACATAGAGATCCATGGTTTTTGTGATGGATCTGGCAAGGCCTACGCTGCAGTGGTATACCTTCGGACACTATCTTCTCTAGGTGAGATTTCAGTTAACTTTGTCGCTGCAAAAACCAGAGTTAATCCTTTAAAACATGTCACGCTTCCGAGAATTGAGTTATGTGCTGCATTCTTGCTTGCACAATTAAGTTCCACAATATTAGAATCTTTAACCTTTAATGTAAATAAAATTTATTTGTGGTCCGATTCACAAATTGCTTTAAATTGGATTGAATCTCCTCCAACCAAAGGAAATCAGTTCGTAACAAATCGAGCAAACAAAATCAAATCACTTGTCCCACAAGCAGTGTGGACTTATGTTGAGAGTTCGTCAAATCCGGCAGACTGTGCCTCAAGAGGCATTCTACCGAAGAGTCTTTTGCATCACAAATTGTGGTGGCTTGGGCCTGAATGGCTTAGTGCTAGTGTCAAGTTACCATTATTCCTAGTCAAATCTTCAAATGTTAAGTCAAAAAATTCTGAAGAAAATTTAAGTCATGTTGCAACATCTAGTCATAAAACCTTTCCTGATTTTCTACTCAAATTCTCTTCTTTTTCAAAACTTTGCAGAATCCTTGCATTGTGTTTGAGATTCATTTATAACATTCGTAGTTGTAATCGTAATTCTAGACGTATTGGACTTGTCAGTACGCCTGAAGTTTCAAGTGCTATTACACATATTCTTAAATTGATTCAGGAACAAGAGTTTTCGGTAGAACTGAATTTGCTCAGGAAAAATCAACCTTTACCAACCAACAACAAATATTTATCCTTAAATATATTTCTAGATGATCAAGGTTTAATCAGAGTTGGCGGACGGTTGTCCAGACATCAGTCACTTAATCAAGATCAGAAATATCCAGTGCTTTTATCGAGAAATCATTTCATTACAAAATTAATTGTTGAGCAATATCATAAAAAACATTTTCATGCTGGTGCACAATTGATTCTTTCCCTAATTAGACAAAAGTATTGGATACTAAATGGTCGCTCTTACATTCGTCGAATTCTCAATGAATGTATTTTGTGCAAACGTTTGAAGAAACAAACTTGCCAACAAATTATGGGTGAGTTGCCAGTCGAACGTATAACTCCAACTCGACCTTTTTCAAAGGTGGGACTAGATTTTGCTGGCCCACTCATCACTAAACCAAATGTGCCTCGATCTAAAGTTAAATTGAAGTCATATATTTGTGTTTTTGTCTGCATGTGCACAAAAGCGGTGCACCTAGAGGCTGTTTCAGATTTATCCTCATCAGCTTTCTTAGCATCCCTAAAACGATTTGTTTCTAGAAGAGGACTGCCATCAGACATATTCAGTGACAACGGAAAAAATTTCAGAGGAGTTGCTAACTATCTTAAGCAACTAATTCGAATCATTAGTTCTGAAAATGTTCAAAATTTTGCTACCAGCAACTTCATCAATTGGCATTTTATCCCACCATATTCCCCTCATTTCGGTGGACTATGGGAATCTGCTATTAAATTGACGAAAAGTCATCTAATTAAAGCTTGTAAGGCTACCATTCTAAATTTTGAAGAGCTTACTACTCTTTTATGTCAAATAGAAGCCTGCTTAAATTCCAGACCATTAACGCCACTTTCTTCAGATCCATCCGATGTTAGAGCCCTCACTCCCGGACATTTCCTGATAGGACTTCCACTCCTTGAGATTCCAGAAAGTGGAAATTCACAAAATCTCACTTTATCTTCTCGTTGGACTCTAATCCAGCGAATGAAGCAAGACTTCTGGAAGCGATGGTCTAGAGACTATCTACATCACCTGCAAAATCGACCTAAATGGTTCACTCCACGAACTGATCTTCAAGTTGGGGACTTGGTTGCTATTCATGATTCACAATCTATTCCTCTTCAGTGGAAGCTGGGTAGAATTATTCGTACCTATCCAGGACCTGATAATAGAGTTCGTGTAGTCAGCATTTGGACTCAGAGTGGTGAAATTCAACGCCCTATTGCTAAAGTGACACTCCTTCTCCCGGTGGGGGAGAATGTTCAGAATTCTAATAACTCTGAATTTTGACAATAGATGGCAGCACTATGCAATTTTATGACTCTTTAGAATATAAAACTTTGATTTAAATTCATTCTTTTTATTGATATTTTAATGTGTTTTAAACGCTAAATTAATTCTTTTTTCTTTTATTATTATTTATTTTATTTATGTTTTCAATTAATTGTTAGTTATACTTTAAATAATTTCTTTTCAATTTGCTGTGAAGCAGTTATGTTTCTGCAGACCTATTCTAGTTTGTTCTTTTTGTTGTGAATTTTTGGTTGCGTTTTCTTGCGGTAAGCTAGAAGAATTCATTCTAACGTATGAGCTGAAATAAAGTCAATAATTCATGTTTGTATTCAACTCGGTTTATTTATTCAAGCTTTTATTCATTGTTTCTTAAATATGATGTTATTAATTCAATTGAAAGGAAGGTGAGTCCTTCAAATTCATTTTAAACTGATTTATGATTTAATATAATTTAAACCAGCGATTTTTAAAACCATACAGTCCACAATTCTATTCAAAATCCCTCCAATATGTGTGTGTATCGCGTAAAAGCTTCCATTTTAACAGTCATTCTAAGTAGTTTTCAAATATCAAATTAGCATAGTTTAATTGAACCAATTAATTAAAAATACTGAAAATATAGAAAAAGAATCACTTTTATATTAAAAAAAATGTTCATTTCATAAATTAAAATTTAGTGAAGGGACCCCATTTTTGAATTTGAATTTTATGAAGGGTCCCCATTAATGGATTTGAATTTTGTGAAGGGTCCTCTTTTATTATGTGGAATTTTGTAAAGGGGAAGCAAAGGGGACCCAATTTTTGCTTAGATCGACCCCTGATATATATATATATATATATATACATTTTATGTAAAATTTTGCTGATTTAGTATGAGTGCGTATCGGCCAAAATATAGCAATATAATCCCATTTTGGGGAAGACTATATCTAAGCTTCTCCAGTGTATACATGTTCATAACTTAGCATGTGAGATGTATATTAGGTAAAACTATGCAGATTCGCATTGGATGTATATTGGATGACATGCAACGCAGCTATTGTGCAATATTTTACGTTTACTGGAAAGATATATCTCAGCTTCTACGCTATAAATGTGACAAATTGATATGTATGATATATATTATCAAAAACTATTTTGGTTGATTTTTTGCGTATATAGGCCGAAATGTGGCGCTGCTAATACTTTCATTGGTTTCTAAGATGCCTGTATCTCAGTATCTATAGCAGAAAATTGCACCGAATTATATAATAAATTGTAGTTGTGAGAAAATATGCTGATTAAACATTTGTTCATATTAACTGATAGGTGACGTGTTATATAAAATCACGCATAGGAAAGTGTTGCATTTATGAAAATGTTGGGTTCTCGGCGTTCAATGAATTTACACGTTTTAGGGACTCCTAAACATGATTCGCTCATTTATAGAAAATCACTATTTGTGTGTATATGATGTGTTATCAAAATGTTTTATCTCATGAACCAATAGACAGAATTTAAGCATGATTGGTTATTAATTTAAATTAATCGTCATTTAAATTGGCGCTGATTAGCTTTACGAATATATCATCAAATAGATGGCGCTATTGTGTTGTAATTAACCTTATTTAAAGGAAGGCTTATAAAAAAATCTGTAGTGTATAAACGTACAAAACATGCTATACGAGATGGATTTTATGTAAAAGTCTGCTGATTTAATTTGTGTGCATATCGACTTTCAAGGGTATTGCTGTACCAAAATTCAATGCCTTTTATGCGAAGACACTATATCAGCTTCTATGACGTATAAATGCACGAAATTTGGTGTATGAGAGATAATATGTAAAACTATGCCTATTCACTTTACGAGCATTTCGGATAAAAGGTGGCACTGCTATGCTATAATAAATTTTCATTTACGGAAATGCTACATTTCAGTTATGTCTCCCTCTCTCACCCACTCCCTCCCCCTCCTCTTTCTATATATATATACATATATATATATATGAAATTGGTCGAGTCTCAACGACTGGGGTATATTTGTTCTAATAATTCTATAACTATCAATGGTAAAAAACATGTTATGCATATTCCCTCAAAAAACTATTTAAACTTTTTTTTTTAAACTTTTAGCGTAAATATTGGTTAAGGTTATACAAACTAGCTTATGTAAAGCATTTTTTTTAAACGAAATAAGTTAAAGTTCAGTGTTATTAATTAGAAAATAATAAAACTTTATATTAGAACTATCGCATAAAATATGCATAAAACAGCCCACACTTCTAAATTTTTTATTCAGGAAGCCTGAAATATCCTATGGGTATGTTTCTTATTCGCGAAAGTAAGTATAAAATTTAAAATAAAGAAATTTTTTATTAGCCAACATTTAAGGTATAACGTGTAATAAAGTGACTGTGACAGGTGTAAAAATATTCATGAATTATAAATAATCGTTAACTGTCACTTATAATGTATTTATAGATATGTTATGAATTTATGGTTGGCGGAGAAAATATTTAAGACACAGTAAGAACATTTTAAAATGTCTAATTTTTTTCTAAGATTTCTGTGATATTAAAACTGATTTAGGCAAAACTGAAAAGCGAATTTTTTTGTCCTGTTACACGAGAAAAGTTTCAATTGACGGAATAAGATGCCTAATCACTTTGAAAGTATATGCATTAGTCAAAATAAATAAATAAATAAATAAATAAATAAATAAATAAATGTGACTTCAGTTAGCATTTAAAAATTTCAAAATTAGCTGTGACGAAATATTTTTGTTAAAAATCATGAGAACAAACTTATCACGTAAACAAACCCCTTTTATATCTCAACTGAAAAAGTTGTCATATATATATATGTGTGTGTGTATGCAATATTAACTAGTGGATCTGCAGATCAGGAGCCTCAACGTCCTACTTGCATCAGACATTTTTCAATAGGTCATTTTTATTTATTCCTTATTATATAATAGTATATATTGATTCGATCGACTTATTACCATAATCAGATACCTTTCTGAGGGGGGCTGCCGCCCCCCTCAACCCCCCGCTCTATCTCTCTTTGTATACCTATTTGTATATCATATAAAGTGTTATGGAATTGTGAATAATTGCATTTATTTTTGCATAAATTTTTTCAGACGCTTAGTAAGTCGATAAAATGCTAATTTTGTGCATTTCTAATCGTTTTAGCGTTTAAATAGACCAATTTTCCTTTAAAAACCCATTGAAAATCTCCAATAAGGGAAGCAAAGGATTTGTCGCCAAATTTGGCGACTGTTTCCCTCCTTGGCGATATTTTTGGCGACCTTGGCGAGAAAATTCTTATTACGGATATACCAAATATGGAAGCTCTAATCTCATTGGCTGATGAGATACGAGAATTTTCCAGAACAGTCTGTGTTCGATAGAATAGTATAAAAGGAGCATTTTTTTAGCCAAGGCGGCCAATCTGAGATCTGTGTCAGTTTCGTCAAATGCTTGCTTTGCTTTGAGCCCCTTTGAATGAGACTTGCTTTATGTGTTATTAATAAACAGTTTGTACTGTTGTTTTGCTGTTAAAGGCTGTTGTTTAAGCTATGTTTACTGGTTGAATTGAAGCTGATACTTGGTTTATAGACCTGTATTTTTCTGGAATTTTCTATGAATAATTCACTGAATTTTTGTAAGTTTCGCCTTTCATTCTCGGACAACTTACGAACCCCCAAGTACGCAACAATATTTATTCTTAATAAACGACGGTCTTGTATTATTTCCCTGAAATTCATAAATACCAAATTTCATACAAAAAAAATTACATAGCATATCGGAAATATTTTGCGTAACCTTTAAACTAATTATCAATTCTATGCCCACAATTTTCAACAGGAAAACATGCTTTTAAAATTCTAATAAAATTTTATTATATTTGATGGGGTGTAACCATGCTAAAATACACTTTTAAGAAATACCGACTATAGACCGTAATAGTACGAAATTCCTTTATGTATCACAGAAAACTAGCCACATAAACGCCAATAATAAGAATAAACCTAATTAATTATAACTCATTAATTTTTCGATCTAATTTGACATCATTTGGATGATTACAGTACATACTCGGAATTATTTTGTGTGGTCCCATAAATTATTTAGTCTATACATAACCTTTTTTAAGAGTAAACATGATTTTAAGCAACTTTATAATGCATGTTAACTTTATTAAGTTAAATTCAGCATAAACGCATTAAAGTGCGCGCTTAAATTAAAAATTTGTCTATAGGGTCTAATGTTACGAAATTCTTTCGTGTGTCTTTGTAAACGAACCATAAAAATTGTATACACCAGTAAAAACTATTCAGCTTATTTTGCGTTTAAAATTAATAATTGTTCCAAATTTAACATCGTTTGGATGACTAAGTGACATTGTCAGAACACTTTTGAAAGGTCCTGTACATTAATTAGAAAGCTTAAGAGCACATATTTTCTTCAAACAACATAAGTTTAAGCATCTTACTCACGTACTCTAATTTCATTTTCTTCATTGCAAAGTAATGATATTAATATGCGTTTAAACGAAATTCACCCCCATACGCCTTAATGTTAAGAATTTTTGCGTGTCCCTGTACACAGTTTATAAAAAATATAGCAATAAAAATTATACAGCTACTTATATGCAAAGCTGGAACGTGTGCGCCAATTTGCAAGTCAATCGAAGGATTTTTTCGGTTGCTATTGCGGTACATACAAATTCTTCCCATAAGCCGTAAGGATAAGAAAAATTTTGGCGTGTCCCTGTACACGAACAACAAATGGAATACACACCTAACACTATACAGCTAATTCCGTTGGGCTCATGAATATGTGTACCAACTTGCAAGTCAATAGCGTTATTTTTGGGACTGCTATCGCGGTACATACAAATTCTTCCCATAGGCCGTAATGATAAGAAAAACTTTGGCGTGTCCCTGTGTACGAAGTAGAAATGGAATACATACCAAAAACTATACAGCTGATTTCGTGGGGCTCACGAACATGTGTACCAAATTTCAAGTCAGTAGCGTGATTTTTGCGGCCGCTATCGCACGACAGACAGACAGACGGATGGACGGACCGACGGAACCCAAAATCCTTTTGAGTCTCAAAAGAGGGCCTCCATTGACGTTTCGGAAAAAATTGGAAGTCAATAGCTTGATTTTTGCGGTGGCTATCGCGGTACATACAGATTCTTCCCATAGGCCATAATGATCGAACTATTTGGCGTGACCCTGTACACGAACTACAAATGGAATGCACACCTAAAACTATACAGCTGATTCCGTTGGGCGCATGAGCATGTATACCAAATTGCAAGTCAATAGCGTGATTTTTGTGGCCGCTATCGCGGTACATACAAATTCCTCCCATTGGCCGTAATGATAAGAAAAACTTTGGCGTGTCCCTGTATACGAAGTAGAAATGGAATACATATAAAAAATTATACAGCTAATTTCGTGGGGCTCATGAACATGTGTACCAAATTTCAAGTCAATAGCGCTATTTTTGCGGCCGCTATCGCGATACATACAAATTCCTCCCATTGGCCGTAATGATAAGAAAAACTTTGGCGTGTCCCTGTATACGAAGTAGAAATGGAATACATACCAAAAACTATACAGCTGATTTCGTGGGGCTCACGAACATGTGTACCAAATTTCAAGTCAATAGCGCTATTTTTGCGGCCGCTATCGCGCGACAGACAAACAAACAGACAGACAGACAGACACAGCCCAAAACCGTTTTCAGTCTCAACAGAGGGCCTCGACTGACGTTTCGGCAATTATGAAAGGATAGAAAGAATTGAGATTTTAAATTATTATTTTATTATTTTAAATTAATTGTGTATGATAATCTAAAGAAAATCCCATTCAAAATTCTTAACTTGAAATTAATTTTATAGTTTGAAGTGTTAAGTCAGTTTCTAACGCAAAAGCTAGAGAATTGGACAATTTTTAGAAAGAAAAGAGTTGCTGAGTTTATGCAATTGTACTTTTCTTGCTGTTATAATGCATATTAATTAATCCTGGATATCTGGGTGTGAACTAAATTGTCAATAATTAAGTTAATAACTAATAGAAAACTGTAGGAGGAGATTACCATTCGTGCCAAAATGAGACCCATTTAAGCGGACACACGCGAAACTCAGCATCTTTTATATATGTTGTTTCTATTTACATACAAGTCAACTATTGCACCGGGAGCAGTCGGACTGCGGTTCCATGACGAGAACAAAACGTAGACGGACATTATTCGGCTGCCGGTTGAATGTTTTCCCGTGCTTGACCATAGCCTCCTAAAGTAGATGAATGTCGCGGGGCTCGAAAACTTGGCAACAGTTGAAGCGGCAGACAACGCCACCCGGTACAGATTGCATGACATTTCTTATTCAACAGCCACTAAAAATGTTTAATTATGATATACATAAAAGGCAAATAGAATCGAAGGAACGTCGATTATATACATCATATATCACTACTTAAAATTATTGGTGACAGTTAAATAAATCAGCCGCGCAATCTGTACCAGGTGGCACTGTCTACCGTATTAACTTATGCCATCTAGTTTAGGAGGCTATGCTTGGACCAGATGATGGGAATAAACTGTAATACGTCCAAGTGCACTTAATAAACGACTGCGTGAAAAAACTAGGCTATTTATTTTAAACCCTTCCTCACTATGGATATATTGTGTCACAAAATAATATCGTGACAAATGAGTGTGTGTGTAATATTAATGTTAATGGGAGATAAATCTATAATCGTAACTCACATATCATTTTATGAAAACAATTATCTCTGTATGGAAATATTACTATAAAACCCAAATTTGAAAACATTAAAGTCATAAATATTCTAAAAATGACAAATTAACTTATATTTAAAAAAGTGAATATCAAGTAAGTATAAAGAAAGTGGATCAACAACGATGGTAATATAGTCGATAAATATACTTCAGTTAAGACACTAAAATTGGAGTTTGAAAAAGAAGAAATTGATTTCCTCAGATAGAAAATAGTTGCAGTTCTTCTATTTTTATTTTCTTCTATGTTCAATAGAAGAAAGTATTGGATTCGCAAAAATTTTCGACTCGGGTTTTTGATGGATTTACACGTTTTGAGAGCTGTAAAACACGATTTGACCATTTTTAGAAAATGTCTGTCTGTCCGTGTGTATGTGTGTGACAAAATTTTGTGGCATCTGTATCTCAAGATTTACTACACATAATTTCATACAAATTGGTATGTAGTTACACCTTGACATAAATTAGTGCCTATCAACTTTTGGTAAAAAATGTCTAATAGGTTGCGTTGCCATCTGGCGTTTTCTAAATTTTTAACATGGTGGTATAGGACAAAATTTTGTATAAATGTGCATAAAGAAAATCATTTTTTAATAATCATTATGAAATTTAAAAGAGTTATTTGTAATAGATATAGTCAACTGGGGAAAAAAATTGTATGTATAGGAGCCTCGCCTCCCCCCCTGGGGGGAAGCCCCCCCCTCGAGGGTAGTAAATTTTCATGATGGGTATCTTTCAAAAGAGCGCGTCAATACCTTTGAAACAAATGGTTGAATCATCGATCTGCGAAAAGTTAAAGTTATCGAGTTTTTTTTCATTTTTTTTTAATGTAATATTGTGAATAAAATTTCACTTTTTATGGATATTTACTGTTATACTACTTCTAATATGGAAATTCTCTGCATTATCACGGAAGATATATTTTTTTAAATAATAATTTTTATAAATTACTTTTACTGAGTGAATTTGTATAGTAAAATATAGAAGAAAGTCATGTGGTGGCTACAACATACTAGTTGCAATATGGAAATTTAGTGTGAAATTCTTGTAGCTCAGGCTTTAATTAAATAAATGCATATTTTATATGTATAAACCTTATTTTTGGGTTTTTATAGTTGTGTTTAATTAATAAGTCAAACGTTTTGTACATGATTCCGTAGGGACGCTATATGTGTGTTTAAAATATATAAAAATACCCTTAAATATTAAAATTCAAATATTTCATCAGAAAATAAATATAGTTTCTTGAAACACAAATTTATATTGTACGAGATTTAACATATGCTTTAAGAACATCATTACAAGAAAGCGAGGATAATTATGACTTCCAAAGCATTAATTAGTTTCCTTCATTAAAGTCTAATACTTCCTCCATTAGAACACCCTGCTCTGAATTAAAAGAATAAACATGGTCTTTAAGAGAAACTAACATTTTAAGAAACCTATTTAAGTTATAAAATACTTTTAACTAGGTGAAATTAAGTGCTTCCTATTATAATTGTTAAATCCCTTTAATTTGAAAGTGGAGAATGGGATTACCCCAATTTATTTTCGTTACAAAGTGATTTTTAACTGTTTAGAAAAACTTTTATAATAATATTATTACCATTAATACCAGACTTTTCTATATATGTATATTGAAAAATAAAAGCTACTGCATTTTTTCACTTACATTAGAGTACCTATTTCATTGCAAATTTGTATTTCCATTAAATCTCTGTAAGTTTAGTTTAGCTTAGAGATTATTGATATACTTTGACTTATAATAATATGATGAAATCTTTTTCATACAATAAAAACTATATCTAAAAAATTTCAAAAATAACTATAAGCATATCTTTAACTGTCGAAAATTTTTCTTAATTTTTTAACAAATGTATTCATTTAGGGGAGACTGAGGAATAATGACCCATGTTTTGCTTTTCTACTGTAAAAAAGAAAAAAAAATGCAATTTATAAAATTAAGAAATTTTTTAAAACATACAGCAGATTTCAATAATTTTCGGTTAGTAGACATAAAATGTAATGATAGCTAAATCATATAAATAAATAAATAAATAATAATATTAATAAATAAAATAAAATATAAAATAAATAAATAAAAAGTTTTTAATTTAAATTTTTTATACGTGATCTAATGGGATTAGCTACAATATCTAACTGGATATTTTAATTAAACTGTTTTTTTCTGCTGCTAAATTAAAAATTCTTAGAGTTAATTAAAATATTGTTATATTTAAAATCAAACATTTCCTAAAATTTAACGGAATTAAATTACCATATTACCGTACATAACAGAAATTCCATGGTTAATAAATGTATCTTCAAAATAAATAAACAAACAAACAAACAAATAATAATCTGGTGTGTCATTCACACGACTTTCTTTTACCCTGAAATTTAATACTTTAAATACAGGTTGGAGATTAAGGGGTAAGATAACGAGTACTGTTATGTAAACCTGTGTTAAACAATTCAAATTAGGCTTCGGAAGAGTTTTATATGATAAGTATGTCTGTGTGAGAAAGGCTTGTTAGAACAATTGTGTGTTCGAACAATTCGAATTAGGCTTCGGAGCAAGTAATTCTGTGTGTGGGGGGGGAGGGGGCTACAGCTCCCCTCAACCCCCCGTTTTACTACTGTAACTACATTTATATAGAATTCGAATCTGTTATTAAATTCAAATGTTTAATTAAAATTACTGAGACAACTTTCACACCAACATTCCTTTAAAATTATCAATCTTGAACAAACTTTTCTTGTAACAAATGCATTAATTTTAAAATACAACATTCGGATCGCCTGAAAATATTTGTTTATTTGTTTTTAATTTATTCTAACAGACACAGACAAAAGTCATACCTTAAAAAAGTGACTTCGGTATTCAGGAAACCTCAAAGCATCTAAAAATTAAAAAAAAAGCGATGAATATTTAGCTTAAAGAAATATACATTATTTACCATATGGCTAGGAGGAATTAATTTCAATTCCTGAGCAGCTTTCCTGGACATGGTAAAATATTGCAGTAAAGCACTTCCACTAACAATAAAAAAGAATGTTATGGCTTAAATATTGGCAGCCCTGTATATCTTTTAAAACCTATGTACGCACCACGTGGAAAACATAAATATAATCCTATATTAATAACATACGGCACAACCTGAAGTACACTTCCATCAATTTTCAGGTATCGTCGTCCTATAATCTAGTTCTTTTGTGCAGCCAAGTAAATGAACAGCGAATGATCTCTATACCATATTCTACACGAAACAGGTTTTTACGTATATAATATATAAATATATATATATATATATATATATATATATATATATGTTTCATTTGGTTTAGTGTTGTCTATAGATGTTAAACTCTAATTACCTGCAATTTTCCCCATAGACGCAATGTATTTGAATTCGCTTGAGTGTCCCTGTGTAAACGAATCATTTTCTTGATCTCAACGAAAAGTTTAGAGTAGCATCCCTATATCATATATATTTAGAATACCAAGTTTGGACTTTCTGCTATATATATATTATTTGAGATATGCCGTATTCTGTCATGCTAAGAGGTTCATAAATTTCGAATAATTTGCGAAATTTTCAAATTACCACATTTTTATAGTTAATGATGTTCATCCCGGCATTAAACCTGATATTTAAAATCTATTCTTACATCTTTACGATAAAAATATTTTTTTCCTGCACGTTTAAGTGAAATTTTGCCCTATTCTCCAATGTTAAGAAAATCGTAAATTTCGAATAACTTCTGAAGTTTTTTAATTAGAATGTTGCAAATGAATAGAATTCTTGTCAGTGTAATAAATAATATTTTAAAACTGGTTCAACCTCTCTGCGATCATTTTTTTGTCAGATAGCGTGTACACAGACTAACATAATAACGGACTAACGCACTAATGGACTAAAAAACTAACGGACTAACAAACTAAGCACCCTTCAGACGTACGTCACATCCATTTTGATATTTTCGGATTCCTCATACTTCAAAACGTGTAAAAATGTCAATAACTCAAGGTCGAAAATTTTCACAATTACCTAAGTTCCCCATACCTATACTATGATGGGGAAATAAAAATCTAAGTTTTTAAATAATAAACAAAATCTATCGACAGAATAAGTACATTTGTATGTTCATGTGAATATCAAAATAAAACAACATCCTTCTAAGTCCAAATAATATATATATATTTTTGTCAATCACTTGACACAGCACATTTTACTTAGTACTTTCCTGGAAAAAGAACTAGCATCCAATTGGCAATATTTAGTTCACACGTTTGATCTTTATTACGTCTGATCTTTACACGTTTGATCTTTATCATTATTATTATATATATATATATATATTTTTGACGTCCCCTGTATGCATACTTATTTTAGTGAGGTGTTATATTTAGAGCACATTTATTTTAGTGAGCTTTTTATTTTTTCCAGTAAAGTTCAATATTCCTTTTTGTTCTTTTTTTATCTTAGCTGCTGTTTTTCTCATCTAAAATAAGAAAAATATTTGGTCTATCGGAAAGTTCTGTCCTTCTAATTAAAATACTGACATCGCGGAAATTTATCCTGAATAATATTTAAGATGTCCTCGAGTAACTTTTAAGACGATAATTGGTAAAATATCGTATAAATATTGTTAAGCAAAAATTTCCGGTGTCAGTTTATTAATTCAAATGAACAAAACTTTCCGGTAGACCTAACAGAAACAAATTAAATTTTATTAGCTTAATTAAAACAATTATAGTATAAAAGTCTAATTATAGTAAATATTTTTAATTAATTCTATATGCATGATAAGCACAGTATTTACCACAACATAAATTGTGACTGATACCACATTTTAAGTTCTCTAAATTCAATAATTTTCTTTTCCGCAATAATTCCAATTTTTATAAAATATCATTTGTATCCTGACCGCAAGTTGGGACACAGAATATTTTTGAAACGCAAAGTTTATCAAAAAATTATGAAATAATTTTTATTGCTTCCACTACATTTAACAATAAAGCCGAATGTAACATTAATACTAAGAATAAAACAATAACAATAAAAAAATAATTATAGACTAATAAAAAATTCCGTAACTGACATCTAGAATCTAAATCGTGTCTCTAGAAAAAATAGTTCTATGTCATCCTTATAAATTCTAGTCCCTTTTTTGAAAGTGAGTTCTAGAAACCCCTATTAGAATTCTAAAGCGTTTGCCTATACTCTCGAGGGCAAAGTTATTTAAAAATCTCTGCAAATAAATGCTAATATAAGAGTCGGGTTTCAGCAGATATAATAGTGGTTTATTACCCAATTCTACAAAATCAAGCAAGGATTTCTCGTAATACAAAAGAATCAGAATATTCAGAATATTGTTTCACTATCTACAAATGTGTAGACTAGAAATTCTCAATCATTTCGTCTATTTAGCTTATTAGCGTGCCTTATGCGGATACCTCGGAAATCTATATTTCTAGTTAAGGGATTTAGAAAATGACCACTTATTCATTCTAGATGAAGATGGTATATATATATATATATATTCAGTGTAGTTTCGAAATATGCAACATGTTGTTAAAGTTATTTTATGAAAATATATTTATTATTCTAAAATAAACATGAATACCTTGAAAGCAAATGTAAGACAAGGATTTTTTTTTTGGTCTTTAAGTGAGTAGCATACATTTTTTGCCCCTGAAGAAGAAACGCAGCGTCCTTTTGAAACTGATAACACTTTCCATTGTTTTACACTAAGGAAAAAATATACCGCCTTCATCTAGAACGAATATGTGGTCATTTTCTATATCTCTAAACTAGAAATATTGATTTCCGAGCTATGCGCATAAGGCATGGCAATGAATTGAATGAACGAAATGATCTAGAATTTCTAGTCTACAGATTTCTAGGTGGTGAACCAGTTTTCTGATATTCTAAATCTTTTGTATTGCGAGAAATTCTCGCTTGGTTTTCTAGAGTTGGGTAATAAACCAATATTATAGTTGCTGAAACCTGCCTCTTGTATTTGCATTTATTTGCACAGATTTTTAAAGAACTTTTCCTTTTAAATAACTTTAACTTTTAATAATATAGGTAAACGCTCTAGAATTCTAATAGGGGATTCTATAACTCGCTTTAAAGTGGACTGGAATCTATAAGGATGACATAGAACTATTTTTTTTAGGGCCACAATTTAGATTCTAGACGTTAGTTTCAGATTATTTCGCAGTGTATGGTGTATGAAGAATTTTTTTGTGTTTAAATATTTATTGTACACCAGTTTTTAAAAATTATTTACTTTGTTAATTATACATACAAATCCTTACATGCGTTAATATTTTATTTTAAGACATATTTTTAAACCAGGTACGCAATATCGTTTATATAAAGAGAAAATATTCAAAGTAAAATTGTTATTTTTGATAAAATGTTAGCAGCAAAGAAAAACAAAACTGCTTAATCTCTCTAAACAACTCAATTCAAAAATCTAAAGATACAATTTCTTGTTGTAAAGATTTAAGCTATTATAAATCTCGTTAACTTAAAGAGCCATTTCATCAGCACATTTTTACTCTAATAGTATTTATGCAGGATATAAATTTTAAATGCTTTTAGTTTAACATTATCTTCAGTCTTCCGTTCATTTTTCTCGGTGAATGCAAATCCCATTAGCCGATATTAGTTAAGTTAAAATATCGCAGCTTAAAATAGCTCAATTTACTTTTGAGATTTTTGTAAAAGACAAAATATCGCTTTTAGGCGATAAGTGAAAATATTTTTTGTTAAACGGAATTTAAAATATAAACTGTATTTTAAGATTGTTTCAGAAAAGTAATCAATAAATAGTTTTACATTTTAAAAAAGAAAACCAAAATATCAATGTTGGTTGATATTTTCATGCAGTTGAAGATTTGCTTGCGTAATTAAGAAAAAAACTAGTACTATACTGTTCGAATTAATTGGGACAGACATGTTTTTTTTGTCTGAGTTGGTTTGTGATTGCTAATGATGTCCTGAACTGCCTCAAACCGGTTATATTTGCATAGAGGTAGTGTGATGGATTGACCTTGACTATAATTTACTCGTTTGACTGGTTTTAGTGTATCACTAGTTCAATTGTGAGCCTTTCTTTGTGGCAGCTGGTGGTTATAATTTTGCATTCTGTGTAACACATGTTACTTTTGCTTGTTCAAAGATAGATATTACTCCGAGGAAGCGTTCTAAAGTAATCACACTTAATGAACACACTTATATGACTGTGAGAGATATAGCTATGTCAGCTGGTGTGGACAAATCAAGTGTTTCAAGAATTTTAAGAACATTTCAAGATCCTGGATCATCATCTCCAAAAAGAAAAAGAAAATGTGGGTGCAAATGGAAAACTATTCCAAGAACTGATAAATTTCTAATAAGAAATAGCAAAATAAATTCAAGAAAGACAAGCACAGACCTTTGAAGGGATTTATTACATTATGGTGTTGATTTAAGCACCTCAACTGTACGGAAAAGGCTTCTGGAAATTGGCTATAAAACAACAAGACCGAGGAAAAAAGAATTTCTAACTCAGAAAATGATGAAAAAACGTTTAGCATGGGTCAAAATATACCGTTAATGGACTATTAATGACTGGAAGAAGATGGATTTTAGTGATGAAACACATTTATTTGTGCAGGAATACAAATCAAGTGTAGTTAGACAAAGTGAAGGTGAAGCTATCTGACCATATCATATCCAACAAACTGTAAAACACCCTTCTAAACAGATGCTTTGTGATTTTTTTCACAACAAATGACATTGGAAGCTTAGTTCCTCTTAAAAGCATGATGAATTCTGTCAAATACATAGAAATATTATACAGTAGGATTGTTGTATTCATGGAAACATTTGACAGAACATTTCAGTATGATTTGATCCCTTGTCCCAATTCAAAATTGGTCCAGACTTTTATGCAAGAAAATAACATAAAAGTGCTTAATTGTCCAAGTAATTCACCAGACCTAAATCCCATTGAAAACTTATGGCATATTCTCAAGAATCATTTTGCTAAGATGAATTGCACGACAACAGAACAAATGATAAAAGGTTCTATACAAGTGTGGTTCCATGATGATGAAGTCAAGAATATCAGCGCTACACTAGAGGAGTAAGTACCATGACGTGTTGAAGAAGTCATTTCAGTTAAAGGAGAATGTACTTCGTACTAATATAGAGATTTATCAGTCTACTTAAGGTATGTAATGATTAAAAGCTAAGGTTTTAGAAAAAATCCTTTTTTTCCGTTTGTCCCAATTAATTCGAACAGTATAGTATGTTGTGGCTACCACATGACTTTCTTCTATAATTTTTATCCATTTGAAATGAAAGTGTTGAATATAATATTGATGATATTTTAAATGTATTCTCAATATTAGTAATTTAAAGGCAATCGTATAAACACAAAACGTAAAAGATATATTTTCATTTATTTAATTTCATAAGTACTAAAACACTATTATTATTATTAAATAAAATGAAGTAGAACTTGAGCTTTGCTCGAAGAAATCAGCGTTCCAACGATTTATTTGCGCCAAGAAGAGCGCGATAAATAGTAAATCATAAACCAGTTGTTCAAGCAACTTTTGCTACGATAGTTACAATCTCATTTTCTTTTCTCATTCAAAAAGTTGGGGCAAATATTGTCCCAAAAGTTTTTCGTTCGAAATGTTCCTTGGTTTGATAACGGCTTTACCAGATAGAAATAACGTGTATAGCATATAAAATAAATAAATAAATAAATAAAAAATCTTCCAAAATAGGGTAACACTAAAATAGAAGGACATACAGGAGAGATGGCCAGTCTATATATTTACTGAACTTGATCATAGATGGCTACATAAACTTCGTTCGTAGGAGATAGTTAAATGAGATAATTCGTTGCGACGTGCACGCGCAGCTGTGTTTCTCGAGTGTAAAAGTAAGTGAAATAATAATGTTCATTTAATTTAATGGTTGAATATTTTCCTTGAATTAGGTGTCTAAATGTTCTGCAATACAACCGTTACATAATTTTTTATTTTATTATTTTTTTTTTTTTACTATATGGACTTTTTAGACACGTATGCAGTCTAATATTTTCTTCTAAGCCTAAAACAAAGACGTTCAGTGGCGAAGTAATGCTTTTCAATTCATTGGCTATCTGTTCTTCAATTTCAGGAGAGATGTTCACATCAAATCGAGGAGATATGTCCAGCTTTAAAACACCAAAAACTCATGATGTACCATTACCAACATATGTACTGTATGATATCACACCAATTCTCGATTTAACCATAACAAAAACAGTTAAGAAACCTATCAATTGTATTCATGGTGTGATTAATGACAAATAGGTAGGTATGATTTTGAAATCACCAGAAAATACTGAAAAAAGTCGAAAACTTTCATCCCAGAAACAGATAAAGTTGAAAAAAAAAAACGACACTTCAAGCAGCGAAAAAGATTAAATACATTTGATATTATCCGATTCTACAGATGAGAATAGAATTTGGTGAGTATCACTGTGTTGGTTGTGGAGAAGAATATAGTACTACAACCAAAACGAATGACTAGATAAAATCCAAACGGTGAAATGTGTATAAACTATCGAAAGCTTTGCTAAAATTTTGGTAAAATTTTACGAATGGTAAAGGATTGAAATAACACTTCAAATTTCGTTTATTCGAATATTACTCACTAACTTCTCGGGATGTTTCATTTTTACAAAGTACTATCTGTTTTTCATGATTAACTACATGAAATGTGTTTGTTCTGCAATTTTAACATCACTTTTTCTTTCTTGTATTGGATGGCCATTTATCCTCGGTTTAAAGGATATATTGAAATCTGTCATTTTAATTTCAAGTTATGTTTCCCTTATTTTGTTCTCAATATTTAATTATCTTTTTGCCCAAAATATGTTGAGTATAAGTATAAATATTTTAAATATGCATAAATATTTCTTGTGTTTGCATTCTAGGAATTTTTATTTCAATTTTTAAAAACTATGGACACCTATCCTAGAGTTACTCTTTATTAAGACTTGGCTATAACAAATATTTTATAAGATCTTATTTAGACGATCCTAATGCTGTGATTATTATTATTATTATTATTATTATTATTATTATTATTATTTGTAAAATTAATCCAATATATGCTGTAGATTCTATTTAAATTATAATAATCAAGTTACTGCAAAGTGCGTAACATTACAATAATTACATATATATGTTATTTTAAAATTATGATGCACTTCTTTTTATTTTCGTATACACCAAAATACAGTTGTAACACAAACAAAAAGAAAAATATGCTTGCAAATATCATAACATATTAGAGCGAGATCAACTCTAAGTTATAATATGTAGCATAAATATGTAGTTATATATAGAAACCTAGACAGTAATATTACACTTATTATGTCTAAAATATATTCTGTATCTCACAAAGAATATATCGTTGCAAATATTCAGGTGTTTAACATCTTTTTTATTAATACTTTTATAAAAACTTCTACAAGTGCTCAATATGAATAAACTAAAATCAATAGTTTTAATTTTACAGTACCATACTATTATGCAACATGATCGTCTCTTATTCTATAGAAACATGCAATTGAACAACAGAATAATTCATGTTATAGTTTATATATTTCGTATGAATAAATACGGTTAAATAGGCTTTACAGATATGTCCCAAATAGAGTCTAATGTACCAAAACATTTTGTGTGATTGTAGTTGATGTTCAGGAAAAATATATGTCCTATAGAGACACGTTTAAAAACACGTGTAATGTTTTAAATTAATAAGTAAAACACTTTAAAACACCTATATGTAAGTTTCAAGAACATATATTTAATTAAAAGCAGCATATTTCAAAGCTTTTTGCCCTGAAAAGTCAGGGCATCATCAGGAAGTCTACATGGTTTTATAACCATGTTGATGTTGTTAAAAAGTCTTTAGAAATATCGATCTTTACTACTGACAAAAATTATTATAAAGTAATTAATTAGAAAAGTGCTTTTATCTTATATTATTTTGGTTAGTAGACATATATTTATTGCTGTATTATTATTATTTTTAGATATATTCAATAGTCCATTAAAAATAATTATTCATATTGCTATATTGCAAAAGAGACATATAAGAAAAATACTTAACAACATTTTAATTTAAGAAACATTACAAAGATGTGATTTGAAGTTAACGGAAAAATTAAAAATGTAATAAAGCCATTCATTTATAATTAATGACATAATTCATTATACAGAAGGCTAGGATGATACATTTAATACTGAAACAAACGATGCGCTTCTAATTTTGAGAAATGGAAAAGCAGCACTGAATCTGATAAGTCATTCACCTAGCAGCTTTCCAGATAGATGACGCATGACGCATCCGGCTGCACTCCGACGTTTGAAATTGGTTTGGCAAGTAATGATTGTGGAAATAGATTCATGGACAGAATTGTTGCGGAATCCATAAAATAAACTACGTCCATTAGAGGGATAATTACAAGAGGGGAAACATTTGAAATATTGCTAGTACTGAACAGGAATAAAGTATTAAGGAGGAAAATAATTAATAGGGATTTTCTGGAAAGTTTATCTAATATACTTAGTTTTGATAGTGTTACATTGAGTTTAAATAATAAAGAATATTATTAGGCTTTATGATAGAGAGGGTACAGATAGCAAAAATTCATAAGTGTTCAATATAATATATATTCATATATATATATATACAGTAACAGAATTATTCGTAATAGTATGTATATTTTCATATATTTATAAATGTAAAGTTGTTTTTAATATTAATGAAGAATGGCTAGTTTTATTATAAATTATCAAATATATAATTTAAACCATAAAGTGAATTATTACAATCATACGAAAAACGAAAAGAAATATAAATTAATAAATATATAAATAAATAAAACTATCAATTTATTACATTTGTTTAGTTATTATTATTATTGTTATTATTATTATTAGTTATTATTTAGTTATTATTTATTAATTCTAGATATTTAAAATAAACTTTTTGTAAATATTAAAATTTTCAAGCTTATAAACTGCAGTTTTAGGTTTTAAACTTAAAAATTAAATAAAAATTAATTTCTTTTATAGTTTACGTATAGCAAAGTTAATTAATATTTTGAAAAGATAAAGTATCATTCGAAATTGTATATATTTTATAGATACAAAAGTTTCATTTTGAAATATACTGTAAATCTAATTTAAAATATTATGTTAAAAAAAATTCAAAACTAATTTTCTTTTATTAGTAATTCAACACTTTGAAAGTAAAATTAATAAAATCGTTTAATGACTAAAAGTTACTATTTTGTTCCCACACTAACACATTAGCGATGGTTTTTAGCCCTTTTAAAAAAGTACGGTAATAATAAAATATTTCAGGAATTTTCATATTTTAATTTATATCATAGAAATATTTTGTAACAGTTGGATGATCAATGACATTAGAGATTTTTTTACAAAAAGGCAAGCATTTGAAATTTTCAAACTCCTACAAATAACATATATGAACTGATTTGCTTAAAACTCAGGATATACAATGCTCGTTTTTAAATTTCAATGAATTTTAAAAATCAATTTGATCCGCCATCTTGTTTACATGTGGTAGTCCCTTGAAAAATTTAAACACAAATAAAAAGCATATTTATGAATAGATTTCCTTGAAATTTGGTGTGTAACTAGTCCATATGAAGGCTCTAACGAAATTCATTAAAACTATAAATATAGAGCATATATTTGACTAGAGAGCGCATTAAAAATTAAATTTTCTGTATAAAGGGTAACGAAGATTGAGAATGATTTTCATTGGTCACGTGACAAGTGAAATGTCCAGATTCGTCCGTAATTGGATGACACAGAGCAAAAAATCTTTGACACCCCCTGCCCGAAAGTGAGTTGAGGGACATGACAAGTGATCTTCTTTGGTGAAAACGTGAAAAGCATTAGCCATGTGATTTTCTATTTTAATTGCATTCTTCGATGAAGTATGCGCTCTTCAGTGATATATATGCTCTAGGATTATAACGATAATTTTGAATGCAAAAACTAATTACGTTTACAGTCAAAATGTTCACTCAAGTCGTTCTAGTATTGATCAGTTTGGTCTGACATCTTTTTCCAAAATGGCGATCATATGAAGAGAATGAAGAAATTAACTTATATATTTTAAAATTGGCAAGAAAATATTTGGACATGTATGAAAAATTAATTATGCCATTTAAAGAACTATGCAGTAATTGTATCTTAAGGAATAAGTTTCTGAATCGAAAGACTTTGCATTTTCGACATTAGAAATCAGTCTTAAAAATATTTATTATTTAAAAATATCATCTTATTACCTATTGTAAAAACAATGAAATAATTGAAATAATTTTAACATTATATTATTAATTAATTAATATATCACGTCTTTTAAAAATGTCAAAAAACAATTAAAACATTCTATTCTATTGGGTGATGCAAAAAACAATTTACTATTCAAAATGCATGCAAATATATATTTTTTTAAATATACTATTTTTTTCCTATAACAAAATCTTTAATAATGTAAGAATTAAGAAGAGAAGATAATACGAGGTTTCAAATATTATGCATTATTAAAAATCTTCATCTACAGAAAAACAATTTTTTTTTTTTTTTTTTTTTTTTTTTTTTTTTTTTTTTAATGAGGAAAGAATGACTTTTTTTAATCATTTTTTTTTTTTTCATATATATATATATGAAATAAAATTTTCTCTTATATACATTTTGTAATAGTCATAATTTCACAATTTGAATCCATAATATTAAAAGCTGTAAACTAAGCGTTAAATAAAGTTGTAGTTTTTCAGGTGCGTTAACATACTCTATTAAATTTTATTCAAAAATAAAGCAGAAGTTTTTCCTTATATATTAGTTATATATTTTTTTTCTGAACGTGTTTTTCTTTAATTTACGCTAATGTCTTATTACAGTTTCCTAAATCCCACATAAGTTTTGTAATTTAAATTCGGAAGCACGAACGAAATGAAAGAGATTTGATAAAGTGACAACGCTCAATATTTCTATTACTATTTTGAAAAAAAAAAAATACAGCATTCTTATTTTTATATATTAACGAAAGTTGATATACTCTCTTAGGTGCAGCGACAAATTTAATATATATGTATGCATGTAATATAACTTTAATATAGATATAATATATAGTTATTAGTAAAATATAGTTATCATAATATTCAAGTAAACCACATTTTAGAAAATTTTATGGTTCAAATATATGGAATATTTTCCTTTGCTTTATTCAAGAAAAAAAATACTTAACCCTCGCTTTCTCAAGATCAAGGCGTTACTGAAGAAAAATTGCTTTCAAGTGCCGCTTGGCACGTTTGGCGAAAATCACCAGCACCGCGCCTTTGTGTATTGTTTAGAAGTTGCAACATTCCACTGGTTACGTTTGCTATCTCTGGCGAATTATCAAACTTTTTAAACGAGGCAGGCTTAACTAAATTTCATCTACAAAATGGGGTCAGAATGGCCCCATCTTGGGAAAGCGAGGGTTAGTTTGAAGACCGACAATATTTTGACAATAAATATTTAGTAAATAATATTTCATAAAGGTGTGGCATTTTATCTGTCTGTAAAGATGTATCGTACTCCTTTTGTAGAGTTCTTATTAAATTACATATTTCAAATGTTAGTAAAATTAGTCGTTAACATGTATATAGAGCTTTAATATACATATAATATATAGCTATTAGTAAAATTATTGCTATCATAATATTCAAGTAAATCACATTTTAGATTATTTTATCGTTCACAAATGTGGAATATTTTTCCATGCTTTATTTAAATAAGCTATATTAATGAAATATAAATAAAACTGTAACTGTAACTGTTTCATAAGTTAAAAAATATGTACGTTTGAGACTTTTATTTAATTTCAGAATGCATTCAGAAACTTGAAATGAACTAAGTTTGGATGTTTTCACTTAATGAATTATAAAATAAATATGAAAGATTTTCAAAATTGAGATAAAAATATGACTAATCAATATTTTTTGATGTAATTACAATAATGAAACACTTCTGTTTTATTTATAAAATATTATTAATTTAATAACTTTTTCACTTTAAATGATAAAAATATAGTTCACAAAACATAACAACAGAAAAAATCGCATTATAAATTACAAAGGTTTCATATCTTCATTTAAAACGAATATATTTATTTTTATAGTTCATAAGTCATAAATTTTATAATGCAACTTCTTACTATCAGTTAATATTTCACTTAACCTGACACTCGAAATGAACCCTTTACAAATGCAAAATTATGCGCTTCATTAGTTACAAAATTCACTGTTTCATGAAATATTCAAAATTTATATAATTTTTTTAAATTATGGAAATTCAGTTTCTTTCTTTCTTTTTTTCTTTTTCTTTTTAAAAGTAAAATGTCTTCTTAAAAGAAATTCCTGTAGTTAAAATGTTTTAATCCATTGTTACAAGAATGATCAGTTGAGATACTATCTAATGGGAATCTCATTAGACATACAAGAATTTATGATTTTTTAAAGATATATTAATACATAATATAGTTTTTCGTTTCTTTTATTTTAAGTAGAAAAAAAAATCATCTTTTTTTTATTATTATTACTCATTAGGGCCTTGAAAATTTTTATAATAAGATAAAAGAAATATTTGAAATGCAATATAATCTTCAGAATATTATAATGATGACTACAAAATATTAAATTAATATTCAAACATAAAAAATAAAATACAGTAATTGTAATATCAGATTGAATAAAATGAATAGTCACTATACATTTGATATATTGAATATGCTTAGTATCAGATATTTAATAATTTTGTATTTTGATTGCACAATGCTGTGTCTAATGTAGTATGACAAGTTTTTTAAAAGTGACATTGCTTTCGTTTGAACATGTTTTAAAGAATCGTGCATTCTGTGCATGTTATAAACAAAAAGCGTAAAAAGAATTGTCGACGTTATTAAAGAAATTGTTATATGCCCATTAATATAATTGCAATTCTCATATAAATTTATATCTATGATTAAAAGAAAGCCTATAATCATGTACGTACTACATCTACAACTCATTTCAATCATTACCTTTTACATGGTGATCCTAAAGTTTATATGTTTTCGGATAATTTGTGACTGAGCCTATTTTAAAATTCGGGTAAAACTTTCACTGGGTGTACTATGTTATTTTTATCCGTAAAAATTCTAGACAAATCATAATGCATTCGTTTAGATGTTCAAAAAAAAAAAAAAAAAAAAAAAAAATCTAGATAGCTTACCTATTGTTATTCGTTAATATGTTTTATCCGCCAGTGAGTCTGTGCAAACCAAATTTCTGCCATATTTTGAAGCCGTCGGTGTAAGGGTTAAAAGCGAACGATTGTTTTCCGGAGCATAAATTTATGTTACATGGGTTTGTCGTCTAAAAAAAAAAAAAAAAAAAAAAAAAAAAAAAAACATAATTTTTATTTTTATTTATTATTTTTTTTCAAAACTTGAGTCATATTCGAAAACGAATTTTCTATCATATTTTCTGACAGGAGGAGTCCAAATGAGGAGAATAAGTCAGATGAGTTTGAAATAGATTTAAGTATTTTGAGAAAAGGATTGTTTAAATTTTATCAAAATTGCTATATCCATTTCTATGTAAACCCAAATATTAATATGTTTTACAACTGATGGATAAAAGGTTAACATTAAACACGGATTTTCTTCAATATATTGATCAATCAGATTGACTTTTAACCCTAAAAAACTTAACCCTAGATGTTCATCAAAACAGATATGCCCGTCCCCATGTAAACTCAATTTGTGTTTTATTTTGAAACTGACGGATGAAGGGTTAGCAGCAAACATAATTTTTTACTCAAAAAAATCTTAAATCTAATCTTTTATAAAAATCGTTATATCCACTCCCAAGTAAACACAGTTTCTGCCGTATTTTGCAAACAGAAAATGAAGGGTTAACGGTGAATGGTAATTTTTGCTGGAGATTAGTATAGTTCTAATATATTTTTACTTCAAACAATCTTTCAATTAAACGCTCATGAAAATCCTTATATGCATTTCCGAGTAAATAATTCATGCCATATATTGGAACTGATGGGGAAAATGTTAACAAAAAACGTGAATTTTCTTAAAAATTAGGATAAGTCCCCTGAATTTGTTACTCCAAAAATGCTTAACCCTAAAATTTTATCCAAATCATTAATTGGTCAACGATTGCACGTATATTCGCCGAAGCGTATCTTAGCAGCCGTCATTGTTCTCTTCTGTCATCTATGGCTTGTGGTGCACCACATTTTCCGTGTCGCTGATTTTAAATAATGTGTTTCTGCTATACACGGTTTATTTTTACTACGACGACACACAAACAGTTAAAAAAATCAATCATTTTAAAAATTCTTCACTCCTTGTCTTGGAAGTAAATGATCACGCTCTTTTGGACGCCATAAATCGCACACTTTCTGCATTAAGAAAACGATTGCAATTTTTCTGCTTAACTCCGACTTCCTTTATATACTCGCTACTGATAGTGTGAACATTTTCCTTCTGTGATTAGTTATTTCAGGTTGACGCAGAATATCAGTGATGGTCATTATTGGTTGGTGGTGAACATGTTAAAATGGCTGGACTGTGTAATATTTGTATACATCCTATTGATTACTTTCATACCGAAGTTTTACTTCTTTTAAAAATACATATAGTATGAAATGACTTATTGGATGCAACGGGAAGTATCATTTAATAAATGATTTGGTTTGTATATCTGTAGTTTTATTTCCAGTACATGGAACAGGAATGCCAGTGAAAGCTAATTTTCCCGGAGATAAGGAAAATGAAAATCGAATTATCATCTCATACAAGAAAACATAACTTTTTATAAAAATCGTTTGAGCAGTTTTATGGTAAACCAGATTTCGGTTATATTTTGCATCAGGCAAAGCGCTTGTTAAAAGCGAATGCTAATTTTACTAATGAAAGAGATATGATCAGATTGCTTTTTCACATAAATATATATATATATATATATATATATGTTCTTTTTTTCTGTTCTTTTCCTTTTTTTTCTTTTCTTCTTTTTTTTATCGTAACAAAGATTTCCAAGAAGACCAAGTTCCTGTTACATATTTTTTCTAATGTAATGCGAGTCACCAGTCAGTCCTGCTTATCCCGAATATGAGGATAATCAAGATCGAAATGTGGTCTAAAAATAAGCTAATTCTAGTTTTTTATAAAAAGTACTAGGCTACTTTCGAAGAAGTTTTTTCATCTCTATCTTCAGCAAAGCGCTTGTTACCGGTAACCGCTAATTGTGCTGAAGACGAAAGGTAGTAAAATTGAACAGTAAACTAAAAAAAAAAAAAATCTTTAACAGTGAGAGTTAATTTTCGAAAAGATGAAGATAAGTGAGATGGGTTTCTCATCTGAAAATAATAATAATAATAATAATAAAATAAAATTGTTAAATTCGTTTCAGAGAAAACCAAGTTTCTGTCATAGTTGGCAACGGGTATAGTCGGGAATGGCAGTGAAAGCCAATTTTTCTGAAGATAAGCCATATATCTTTGTCATCTAAGTAAATCTCTTAGTATTTATTTAAACCGTTAAATCCATTTCTTTGTAACCCACTTTCTGGTTGGCTTATAGGTCATTATAACACATGCAGTAATGAAAATTTAATTATTTTATTTTGCTTTCATTTAATTAGCGAAACTATAACTAGTGGATCTGCAGATCAGGAGCCTCAACGTCCTATTTGCATCAGACATTTTTCAATAGGCCATTTTTATTTATTTCTTATTATATAATAGTATATATTGATTCGATCGACTTATTACCATAATCAGATACATTCCTGAGGGGGGCTGCTGCCCCTCTCAACCCCCCGCTGAATCTCTCTTTCTATACCTATTTGTATATCATATAAAGTGTTACGGAATTGTAAATAATTGCATTTATTTTTGTACAAATTTTTTCAGAGAGGCTTAGTAAGTCGATAAAATGCTAATTTTGTGCATTTCTAATCGTTTTAGCATTAAAATAGCCTAAATTTCCTTTAAAAACGAATTGAAAAGCTCCAATAAGTCGCCAAATTTGGCGACTGTTTCCCTCCTTGGCGATTTTTTTGGCGACCTTGGCGAGAAAATCCTTATTAGGGATATACCAAATATGGAAGCTCTAATCTCATTGGCTGATGGGATACGATAATTTTCCAGAACAGTCTGTGTTCGATAGAATAGTATAAAACGAGCATTTTTTTAGCCAAGACTTTCAATCTCAGATCTGTGTCGGTTTCGTCAAAAGCTTGCTTTGCTTTGAGCCTCTTTGAATGAGACTTGCTTTATGTGTTATTGCTAAACAGTTTGTAGTGTTGTTTTGCTGTTAACGGCTGTTGTTTAAGCTGTGTTTACTGGTTGAATTGAAGCTGATACTTGGTTTATAGACCTGTATTCTTCTGTAACTTTCTGTGAACAAATTACTGAATTTTTGCAAGTTTCGCCTTTCATTCTCGGACAACTTACAAACCCCCAAGTACTCAACAATATGCATTCTTATTATACGACGGTCTTGTATTATTTCCCGGAAATTCATAAATACGGAATTTCATCCAAAAAAAATTACATAGCATATCGGAAATATTTCGCGTAACCTTTAAACTAATTATCAATTCTATGCCCACAATTTTCAACATGAAAACAAGCTTTTAAAATTCTAATAAAATTTCATTATATTTGATGGGGTGTAACCATGTTAAAATACACTTTTAAGAAATACCGACTATACACCACAAAAGTACGAAATTCCTTTATGTATCCCGGAAACGTAGCCACAGTCATTTTAAACGCCAATAATAAGAATAAATCTAATTAATTATAACTAATTAGTCTTTCAAACTAATTTGACATCATTTGGATGATTACAGTACATACTCGGAATTATTTTGTGTGGTCCCATAAATTATTTAGTCTATACATAACCTTTTTTTAGAGTAAACATGATTTTAAGCATCTTTATAATGTATGTTAACTTTATTAAGTTCAATTCAGCATAAACGCATTAAAGTGCGCGCTTAAATTAAAAATTCGACCATAGGCTCTAATGTTACGAAATTCTTTCGTGTGTCTTTGTAAACGAACCATAAACATTGTATACACCAGTAAAAACTATTCAGCTTATTTTGCGTTTAAAATTTAACATCGTTTGGATGACTAAGTGACATTGTCAGAACACTTCTGTAAGGTCCTGTACATTAATTAGAAAGCTTAAGAGCACATATTTTCTTCAAGCAACATAAGTTTAAGCATCTTACTCACGTACTCTAGTTTCATTTTCTTCATTGCAAAGTAATGATATTAAAATGCGTTTAAACGAAATTCACCCCATACGCCGTAATGTTAAGAATTTTGGCGTGTCCCTGTACACAGTTTATAAAAAATATAGCAATGAAAATTATACAGCTACTTATATGGAAAGCTGGAATGTGTGCGCCAATTTGCAAGTCAATCGAAGGATTTTTGCGGCCGCTATCGCGGTACATACAGATTCTTCTTATAGGCCGTAATGATAGAAAATCTTTGGCGTGTCCCTGTACACGAACTACAAATGGAATACACACCTAAAACTATACAGCTGATGCCGTTGGGCTTATGAACATGTGTACCAAATTGCAAGTCGAAAGCGTGATTTTTGTGGCTGCTATCGTGGTACATACAAATTCCTCCCATAGGCCGTAATGATAAGAAAAACTTTGGCGTTATCCCTGTACACGAATTACAAATGGAATACACACCCAAAACTATACAGCTGATTTCATGGGGCACATGAACACGTGTACCAAATTGCAAGTCAATTGCGTGATTTTTCTGGCCGCTATCGTGATACATACAAATTCCTCCCATAGGCCGTAATGATAAGAAAAACTTTGGCGTGTCCCTGTATACGAACTACAAATGGAGTACATACCAAAACCTATACAGCTGATTTCGTGGGGCTCATGAATACGTGTACCAAATTTCAAGTAAATAGCGCTATCTTTGCGGCCGCTATCGCGATACATACAAATTACTCCCATAGGCCGTAATGATAAGAAAAACTTTGGCGTGTCCCTGTATACGAACTACAAATGGAGTACATACCAAAAACTATACAGCTGATTTCGTGGGGCTCATGAACACGTGTACCAAATTTCAAGTCAATAGCGCTATTTTTGCGGCCGCTATCGCGCGACAGACAGACAGACAGACAGACAGACAGACACAGCCCAAAACCGTATTGAGTCTCAACAGAGGGCCTCCACTGACGTTTCGGCAACAAACTAGTGGATCTGCAGATCAGGTGCCTCAACGTCCTATTTACATCAGACATTATTCAATAGGTCATTTTTATTTATTCTTTATTATATAATCATATATACTGATTCGATCGATTTGTTACCATAATCAGATAAATTCCTGAGGGGGGCGGCAGCCCCCCTCAACCCCCCGCTGTCTCTCCATTTGCATATCTTATAAAGTGTTACGGAATTGTACATAATTGCATTTATTTTTGTATCAATTCTTTCAAAGAGATTTAGTAAAGTTAATAAAATGCTAACTTTGTGCATTTCTAGTCGTTTTAGCGTTAAAATAGCCTAATTTTCCCTTAAAACACTTAAAAAAGCTCAAATAAGGGAAGAAATGGATTTGCGCCAAATTTGGCGACTGTTTCCCTCCTTGGCGAAAGAATCCTTATTAGGGATATACCAAAAATGGAAGCTCTAATCTCATTATGAGTTACGAGAATTTTCGAGAACAATCTGTGTTCGATAGAAAAGTATAAAGGGAGCATTTTTTCGCCAAGGCGGTCAGTCTCAGATCTGTGTCAGTTTCGTCAAATGCTTGCTTTGCTTTGAGCCTCTTTAGATGAGACTTTCTTTATGTGTTATTGCTAAACAGTTTATATTGTTGTTTTGCTGTTAACGGCTGTTGTTTAAGGTGTGTTTACTGGTTGAATTCAAGCTGATATTTGGTTTATAGACCTGTACTTTTCTAAAACTTTCTGTGAATACATCACTGAATTTTTGCAAGTTTCGCCTTTCATTTTCGGACAAATTACGGACCCCCAAGTACGCAACAATATGTATTCTTAATAAACGACGGTCTTGTATTATTTCCCTAAAATTCATAAATACCAAATTTCATACAAAAAAATTACGTAGCATATCGGAAATATTTTGCATAACCTTTAAACTAATTTCCAATTGTATGCCCACAATTATCAACAGGAAGACATGCTTTTAAAATTCTAATAAAATTTCATTATATTTGATGGGGTGTAACCATATTAAAATAAACTTTTAAGAAATATCGACTACAGACCGTAATAGTACGATATTATTTTATGTATCCCGAAAAAGTAGCCACAGTCATTATAAACGCACATAATAAGAATAAACCTAATTAATTATAACACATTAATTTTTCAAACTAATTTGACATCATTTGAATGATTACAGTACATACTCGTAATTATTTTGTGTGGTTCCATAAATTATTTAGTCTATACATAACCTTTTTTAAGAGTAAACATAATTTTAAGCATCTTTATAATGTATGTTCATTTAATTAAGTTCAATGCAGCATAAACGCATTAAAGTTCGCGCTTAACTAAAAATTTGTCCAAACGCTCTAATGCTACGAAATTGTTTTGCGTGTCTCTGTAAACGAACCATAAACATTGTATACACCAGTAAAAACTATTCAGCTTACTTTGCGTTTAAAATTAATAATTGTTCCAAATTTTGTTTGGATGACTACGTGACATTGTCAGAACACTTTTGTAAGGTCCTGTACATTAATTAGAAAGCTTAAGAGCGCATATTTTCTTTAAACAACATAAGTTTAATCATCTTACTCACGTACGCTTGTTTAATTTTCTTGATTGCAAAGTAAAGATGTTAAAATGCGTTTAAACGCAATTCACCTCATACGCGGTAATGTGAATTATTTTGGCGTGTCTCTGTATACAACCCATAAAAAGTATAGACCTAAAATAAATAAATAGCTATTTCTATACCGAGCCTGAATATATGTGTCAATTTGCAAGTCAATCGGAGAAATTTTGCGGCCGCAATTGCGCTACATACAAATTCTTCCCATAGGCCGTAATGATAAAAAAAAAAAAAACTTTGGCGTATCCCTGTACACGAACTACAAATGGAATGCACACCCAAAACTATACAGCTAATTTCGTGGGGATCATGAACATGTGTACCAAATTTCAAGTCAATAGCGTGATATTGTCGGCCGCTATCGCACGACAGACAGACAGACGGGCAGACGGAACACAAAATCCTTTGGAGTCTCAACAGAGGGACTCCACTGACGTTTCGGCAAAAATTGGAAGTCAATAGCTTGATTTTTGCGGTGGCTATCGCGGTATATACACATTCTTTCCATAGGCCGTAATGATAGAAAACTTTTGGCGTGTCCCTGTACACGAACTACAAATGGAATACACACCTAAAACTATACAGCTAATTCCGTTGGGCTCATGAATATGTGTACCAAATTGCAAGTCAATAGCGTGATTTTTGTGGCAGCTATCGCGATACATACAAATTCCTCCCTTAGGCCGTAATGATAAGAAAAACTATGGCGTATCCCTGTATACGAACTACAAATGGAATACATACCAAAAACTATACAGCTAATTTCGCGGGGATCATGAACATGTGTACCAAATTTCAAGTCAATAGCGTGATATTTGTAGCCACTATCGCAAGACAGACAGACAGACAGACGAAACACAAAATCCTTTTGAGTCTCAACAGAGGCCCTCCACTGACATTTCGGCAAAAATTGGAAGTCAATAGCTTGATTTTTGCGGTGGCTATCGCGGTACATACAGATTCTTCCCATAGGCCGTAATGATAGAATGACTTTGGCGTGTCCCTGTACACAAACTACAAATGGAATACACACCTAAAACAATACAGCTGATTCCGTTGGGCTTATGAATATGTGTACTAAATTACAAGTCAATAGTGTGATTTTTGTGGCCGCTATCGCAATACATACAAATTCCTCCCTTAGGCCGTAATGATAAGAAAAACTTTGGCGTGTCCCTGTATAGGAACTACAAATGGCATACATACCAAAAACTATACAGCTGATTTCGTAGGGCTCATGCACATGTGTACCAAATTTCAAGTCAATAGCGCTATTTTTGCGGCTGCTATCGCGATGCATAAAAATTCCTCCCATAGGTCGTAATGATAAGAAAAACTTTGGCGTGTCCCTGTACACGAACTACAAATGGAGCACATACCAAAAACTATACAGCTGATTTCGTGGGGCTCATGAACATGTGTACCAAATTTCAAGTCAATAGCGCTATATTTGCGGCCGCTGTCGCGATACATACAAATTCCTCCCATAGGCCATAATGATAAGAAAAACTTTGGAGTGTCCCTGTATACGAACTACAAATGGAATACATACCAAAAACTATACAGCTGATTTCGTGGGGCTCATTAACATGTGTACCAAATTCCAAGTCAATAGCGCTATTTTTGCGGCCGCTATCGCGCGACAGACAGACAGACAGACAGACAGACAGACGCAGCCCAAAACCGTTTTGAGTCTCAATGTAGGGCCTCCACTGACGTTTCGGCAATTAAAGAATAGTATTGTACACAGCAATTTGTTATTTTTTAACAACCAAATTAACAATAAAAATACTCTATTACTGTACAATAAAATAAAAAAAATTATAACATTCTTAATAAAAGTAAACATTTCTTTTTCAAACTTTAGTAATTGCATGCAAAAATAGTTGATCTAAATTCACAATCTACCATCTGATAAGCTTTTCTTAAACCAATTTTAGATAATTTAAATCATCAACTCTTAATATCACGTTATTTATACAGTAAAATAAAATTTAAGTATAATTTGAAAAATGGAAAATTGTTAAATACTATAACTGACATTCCAATAATAAACACATTATAATTTAAAGTACACTACTTAGCGTTTTTACTTTCCGAACACTATAGTAAGGAAAGTATTGTAATCATGTCAAAAATTCGAATTCGAGATTTTGATGTTTCTATACGTTTCGAGGTCCCCTGAGTCCGTTTTCACTATTTTTACGATGATGTATGTATGTGTGTATGTATGTGTGTATGTATGTATGTCTGTGAGTGAACACACTAGCGTCTAAACGCTTTGTTCGAATAAGCTGAAAGTTCTTGCGTATATTGTAAGTCACCAGAGTACGAACCCTATAGATTTTGGTGAATCTAGCATTTATAGTTTTTATTTTCTTCTATATGTAATATAGAGAAAGTATTGGATTCGCGAAAATTTTCGAAGTCCACTTTTTGATGGATTTACATGTTTTGGGATATGGAGAACACGAATTAATAGTTTTTAGAAAATGTCTGTCTGTCTGTCTGTCTGTCTGTCTGTCTGTATAATTTTTTTGTGGACGCTGTATCTCACGAACCAATGAATGAAATTTAACCAAACTTGGTATTTAGTTGCACCCTGACATAAACTGGTGCTGATTAGATTTTGGGATCACTCGCTCAATAGGTGGCGTTGTGATCGCATTTTATGCAAATTTTTAACATGGCAGCATAGGACAAAATTCCGTATAAATGGGCATAAAGAGAGTTATTTTACACTTCTGATTGTAAAATTAATAGGAATTATTGATAATAGTAGTAGTTAGCTTGGAAAAAAATTTTGTGCATGGGGGGGCATCGGTTCCCCCCCTGGGGGGGAAAATCCCCCCCCGGGGAAGTAAATTTTCAAGATGGGTATCTTTCGAAAGGTCTCGTTGATAATAGTAATAGTTAACTTGGAAAAAATTTTTGTGCATGTGGGGGCATCGGTTGCCCCCCCACCGGGGGGGGGGAAGTTCCCACCCGGGGGGGCAAAATTTCAAGATGGGTATCTTTCGAAAGATCTCGTCAATACCTTTAAAACGAATGGTTGAACGATAAATCTGTGATAATTTAAACCAAAGTTATCGATTTTTTTTACTTTTAACAAAAAAAACTTAGAAAAATATCGCATTTTTTTTTTTTTTTTTTTTAACGAAATTTAACCAAACTTGGTATTTAGTTGGTCCCCGACATAAACTGGTGCTGATTATGTTTGGGGATCAATAGCTCAACAGGTGGCGCTGTGATAGCATTTTATCTAAATTTTTAACATGGCAGAATAGGACAAAAATTCGTATAAATGTGCATAATTAGAGTTGTTTTAAACTTGTGATTGTAAAATTAATATGAATTATTGATAATAGTAGTATGTAACTAGGAAAAAAATTTTCTGCATGGGGGGGGCATCGCTTCCCCCCCTAGGGGAAAAATACCCCCCCAGGGGGGGTAAATTTTCACATTGGGTATCTTTCAAAAGATCAGGTTGATAATAGTAGTAGTTAACTAGGAAAAAAATTTTGTGCATGTGGGGACATCGGTTGCCCCCCCACCTGGGGGGGGAAGTTACCACCCGGGGGGGCAAAATTTCAAGATGGGTATCTTTCGAAAGATCTCGTCAATACCTTTAAAACGAATGGTTGAACGATAAATCTGTGATAATTTAAACCAAAGTTATCGATTTTTTTTACTTTTAACAAAAAAAAACTTAGAAAAATATCGCAATTTTTTTTTTTTTTTTTTTTTTTTTTTAACGAAATTTAACCAAACTTGGTATTTAGTTGGTCCCCGACATAAACTGGTGCTGATTATGTTTGGGGATCAATAGCTCAACAGGTGGCGCTGTGATAGCATTTTATCTAAATTTTTAACACGGCAGCATAGGACAAAAATTCGTATAAATGTGCATAATTAGAGTCGTTTTAAACTTGTGATTGTAAAATTAATATGAATTATTGATAATAGTAGTATGTAACTAGGAAAAAAATTTTCTGCATGGGGGGGGCATCGCTTCCCCCCCTAGGGGAAAAATACCCCCCCAGGGGGGGTAAATTTTCACATTGGGTATCTTTCAAAAGATCAGGTTGATAATAGTAGTAGTTAACTAGGAAAAAAATTTTGTGCATGTGGGGACATCGGTTGCCCCCCCACCGGGGGGGGAAGTTACCACCCGGGGGGGCAAAATTTCAAGATGGGTATCTTTCGAAAGATCTCGTCAATACCTTTAAAACGAATGGTTGAACGATAAATCTGTGATAATTTAAACCAAAGTTATCGATTTTTTTTACTTTTAACAAAAAAAAACTTAGAAAAATATCGCAATTTTTTTTTTTTTTTTTTTTTTTAACGAAATTTAACCAAACTTGGTATTTAGTTGGTCCCCGACATAAACTGGTGCTGATTATGTTTGGGGATCAATAGCTCAACAGGTGGCGCTGTGATAGCATTTTATCTAAATTTTTAACACGGCAGCATAGGACAAAAATTCGTATAAATGTGCATAATTAGAGTTGTTTTAAACTTGTGATTGTAAAATTAATATGAATTATTGATAATAGTAGTATGTAACTAGGAAAAAAAAATTTCTGCATGGGGGGGCATCGCTTCCCCCCCTGGGGGGGAAGTACCCCCCCGGGGGGGATAAATTTTCAAGATGGGTATCTTTGGAAAGGTCTCGTCAATACCTTTAAAACGAATGGTTGAACTATAAATCTGTGATAATTTAAAACAAAGTTATCGATTTTTTTCACTTTTAACAAAAAAAAAAAAAAAAAAAAAAAACCTTAGAAAAAAAAAAATCGTACTTTTTTTTTTTTTTTTTATATTGTTACTGATTGAATATGTATAGGTAAATATAGAAGAAAGTCTTGTGGTGGCCACAACATACTAGTTTTTTTTTACTTTCTTCTATATGTAATATAGAGAAAGTATTGGATTCGCGAAAATTTTCGACCTCCGTTTTTTGACGGATCTACACGTTTTGGGATGTCCTGAACACGAATTGATAGTTTTTAAAAAATGTCTGTCTGTCTGTCTGTATCATTTTTTTGTGGACGCTGTATCTCACGAACCAATGAATGAAATTTAACCAAACTTGGTATTTAGTTGCACCCTGACATGAACTGGTGCCCATTAGATTTGGGGATCAATAGCTCAACAGGTGGCGCTGTGATCGCATTTTATAGGACAAAATTCCGTATAAATGGGCATAATGAGAGTTATTACTTTCTTCTATATGTAATATAGAGAAAGTATTGGATTCGTAAAAATTTTCGACCTCGGGTTTTTGATGGATTTACACGTTTTGAGAGCTGTAGAACACGATTTGACCCTTTTTAGAAAATGTCTGTCTGTCTGTCTGTCTGTCTGTCTGTCTGTCAGTCTGTGTGTGTGTGTGTGTGACAAAATTTTGTGGCAACTGTATCTCAGGAACTACTGCACAGAATTTCATACAAATTAGTATGTAGTTGCACCTTGACATAAATTAGTGCCTATCAACTTTCGGTAAAAATTGTCTTAAAGGTTGCGTTGCCATCCCGCTTTTTCTAAATTTTTAACATGGTGATATAGGACAAAAGTTTGTATAAATGTGCATAAAGAGAATTATTTTTTAGTAATCATTATGAAATTTGCAAGAATTATTTATAATAGAGGTAGTCAACTGGGGAAAAAATTTTGTATGCGTAGGAGCCTCGTGAACCCCCCTGGGGGGGAAGTCCCCCCTCGAGGGGAGTAAATTTTCAAGATGGGTATCTTTCGAAAGGTCTCGTCAATACCTTTAAAACGAATGGTTGAACCATAAATCTGTGATAATTTAAAACAAAGTTATCGATTTTTTTTACTTTTAACAAAAAAAAAAAAAAAAACTTAGAAAAAAATTCGATTTTTTTTTTTTTTTCTTCTTTTTTTTTTTTTATTATTGTTAGTGATTGAATATGTATTAATTTTCACAAAAAAAAAAAAAAAAAAAAAAAAAAAAAAGAAAAAGAAAAAAAAAATCTTTTTTTTTTTTTTTTTTTTTTTTTTTTAAATATTGTTACTGATTGAATATGTATAGGAAAATATAGAAGAAAGTCTTGTGGTGGCCACAACATACTAGTTTTAAACTTGTGATTGTAAAATTAATATGAATTATTGACAATAGTAGTAGTTAACTAGGAAAAAAAATTGTGCATGGGGGGGCATCGGTTCCCCCCCAGGGGGTTAAATTTTGAAGATGGGTATCATTCGAAAGATCTCGTCAATACCTTTAAAACGAATGGTTGAACCATAAATCTGTGATAATTTAAAACAAAGTTATCGATTTTTTTTACTTTTAAGAAAAAAAAAAATTTTTTTTTTTTTTTTTTTTTTTTTTAACGAAATTTTATTAAACTTGGTATTTAGTTGGTCCCCGACATAAACTGGTGCTGATTAAATTTGCGGATCAATAGCTCAACAGGAGGAGCTGTGATAGCATTTTATCTAAATTTTTAACATGGCAGGATAAGACAAAAATTCGTATAAATGTGCATAATAAGAGTTATTTTACACTTGTGATTGTAAAATTAATATGAATTATTGATAATAGTAGTACGTAACTAGGAAAACATTTTTGTGCATGGGGGGGCATCGCTTCCCTCCCTGGGGGGAAGTACCCTTAAAAAAAACAAGTACCCCCCCCCCCAAAAAAAAAAAAAACCTTAGAAAAAAAATCTTATTTTTATTTTTATTTTTTTAATATTGTTACTGATTGAATATGTATAGGAAAATATAGAAGAAAGTCTTGTGGTGGCCACAACATA
Organism: Salticus scenicus; assembly: GCA_963930645.1. Taxonomy (NCBI): domain Eukaryota; kingdom Metazoa; phylum Arthropoda; class Arachnida; order Araneae; family Salticidae; genus Salticus; species Salticus scenicus. Next base: position 193,829,300 of record OZ005654.1, on the reverse strand, counting down.
CTAGTTTTACAGGGACACAAAGAAAAATTCTTTATCATTATGGTCTAAGGGACCAAAATCTCAAAAGTGCGATAGCATCTAAACGCCTTCTTCAATTGAGCAAAAAATTTATACACATATTATAGGTCACAATTACTGAATCTGTATAGAGTTTGGAGAATCTGGCACTTACAGTTTCTTTTACAGGGACAAGAAGAAAAATTCTTTATCATTATGGCCTGTGGGACCAAATTTTTACTTTGTTCTGTATTGGAATAGAGGAAAGTATTGCATTCGTAAAAATTTTAGACCTCGGGTTTTTGATGGATTTACACGTTTTGAGAGCTGTAGAACACGATTTGACCATTTTTAGAAAATGTCTGTCTGTCTGTCAGTCTCTGCGTGGGTGTGACAAACTTTTGTGGCAACTGTATCTCAGGAACTACTTCACAGAATTTCATACAAATTGGTATGTAGTTGCACCTTGACATAAATTAGTGCCTATCAACTTTTGGTAAAAATTGTCTTACAGGTTGCGTTGCCATCGAGCTTTTTGTAAATTTTTAACATGGTGGTATAGTACAAAATTTTCTATAAATGTGCATAAAACAAATTAATTTTTAATAATCATTATGAAATTTACCAGAATTTTTTATAATAGAGATAGTCAACTGGGAAAATTTTTTTGTATGTGTAGGAGCCTCGCCTCCCCCTCCCCCCCCTCGAGGGGAGTAAATTTTCATGATGGGTATCTTTCAAAAGAGCTCTGCAGTACCTTTAAAACGAATGGTTAAACCATAGATCTGCGATAATTTAAAATGAAGTTGTCGATTTTTTTTAATATAATATTGACAATAAAATTGACTTTTTTTGGATATTTAGTGTTATACTACTTTTCTAATATGGAGATCATCTGCATTATCATGGAAGATATTTTTTTTTAAATAATAATTTTTATAAATTATTTTTACTGAGTGAATTTGTATAGGAAAATATAGAAGGAAGTCATATGGTGGCCACAACATACTAATTAAAAGTGCGATAGCATCTAAACGCCTTATTCAATTGAGCTGAAAATTTATATGAATATTATAAATCACTGTTGCACCAACTATAAGCATTTTGGTGAATCTAGCATTTATAAGTTTTTTACAGGGACACAACGAAAATTCTTTATCATTATGATCTACGGGCTCAAAGTTCAGTAGCGTTAAATAAAACATCGTGCAATTTATGGAGAAAAATACTGAAACACTTTATTATGGTTTTATCTCTTTTCTTTTTTAACAACACCTCTTTCTTTACTTTATCTACAAAACTGTTAAGGGAACTGGGACGTTCTCGACAACGAAAAAGTAGTTAAAATTGCAGTTTCAAATAAAAGGTTTTCCCCAAGTAAAAGTTATATTTGAATTAAAATATTATACATATAAACAGAACATAATATTTTCATTATAAAACACTAAAGAAATCCTTTTAATTTCAAGTATTTATTTTTTAATAGCAAATCGAATATGAGCTCTGATGCAATTGTCTGTAAATACATAACCACAAATCGGTACGCTCAGAAAAAAAAGTTTTGCATAAAATCACATAAAAATTATCAAAATACATGAGTAAAGGTTCAATAATTATAGTGAACATATTTTTATTTTAATATACACAAAATAGAAATAATAATAATAAAAAAAAAATGCTATATAACTTGAAATTCTATAAATTATGATTTCTTTTAACATAAACAGCACCCCCCTAAAAAAACTGGTGCCCACAAATAAATAAAAATATGTTTAATAGATGAAAAATGCTTAAAAATATTATATCACAAAATTGCAGATTTGTGTGATGCATAGAATTTTATACGAGCGTACCTAAATATGGAAAAAACATGTTTTGAGAAAAATGCAAAAAACTTTGTTAAAATTCTATGCATCACACAAATCTGCAATTTTGTGATATAATATTTTTAAGCATTTTTCATCTATTAAACATATTTTTATTTATTTGTGGGCACCAGTTTTTTTAGGGGGGTGCTGTTTATGTTAAAAGAAATCATAATTTATAGAATTTCAAGTTATATAGCATTTTTTTTTTATTATTATTATTTCTATTTTGTGTATATTAAAATAAAAATATGTTCACTATAATTATTGAACCTTTACTCATGTATTTTGATAATTTTTATGTGATTTTATGCAAAACTTTTTTTTCTGAGCGTACCGATTTGTGGTTATGTATTTACAGACAATTGCATCAGAGCTCATATTCGATTTGCTATTAAAAAATAAATACTTGAAATTAAAAGGATTTCTTTAGTGTTTTATAATGAAAATATTATGTTCTGTTTATATGTATAATATTTTAATTCAAATATAACTTTTACTTGGGGAAAACCCTTTATTTGAAACTGCAATTTTAACAACTTTTTCGTTGTCGAGAACGTCCCAGTTCCCTTAATTACTCAATGTTCGGAAAGTCAAGTGGAGTCACTCTAGTTTTTTTTTAAATGTGAATAAGAGATATAGATATATATATATATTTAATTTTTGAAATAACATTACATTATCGTGGCCTTAGAATAAGACAATCTTTATTCTGAGAGGCTTAAAAGAGGAAACCTTTCAACGAATAAGCACACAATATTAATAATATGGTCAATAATGTTACAATACACGTTTCCGAAGAGGACAAAATCCTACATGAAATAAAAATCCAACAGTAATGAAGGATATCGATATATCTTTATGCCATACGGCTTCGTCTGCATCAGGGTTCACACCAAGATTTCACATGTGTAAGTGCACACAAATATGTCTCGCTAATGTTTGTTAGGTAAAAAAAAGGGGGAGTTAAGGTTTTTCAAATGTCAAAGTAATGTTACAAGCAATAAAAATAAGCAAATGTGTTGCTCAAAGGAATAACTTATTCTCAGATCAAACATTTATTTAACAAAACCGTATGAAGTGTACTTTTTTTTACATAGGAATTTTTGCTAGTGTTCGGACACTTTTGTTGCCAACTGTATATACAGTGTGATTATAATAAAACTTAAGATTACAAAACGCTATAATTTTTAAACTACCCATCAGAGCGATTTGATATTTTACTGGAGTAATCGTGAGGAAATGAGATTTTCTTTGGCAATTTTCTTTTGGATTTTCTTTGTGCCATTAATTATCTGTGAAATATCTGTTTCATGAAGCTCCTCTTTTTCTGTTTTCACTATGAATGTTTCCGTTTTAAATAAGTATTCTTGTCTTTTTCCTTAAAAAAAAAAAAAATGTAGCAAACCCTTGAAGTCTATTGTTTCCTGCTATTTCATTGTGTTGGTAACAACATTCCTGCGTTTAAAGAGTCCATTTAGGCGTTTTTCTTAACACTACCCTGACAGCGCAATCTATAGGAATATGTTGGAACTACTTTTTTCCTCCCTCAAACAAAATTCCATTGCTCACGATTGCTCTAGTAAAATATCAAATCGCTCTTGGGTTGTTTAAAAATTCTAGCTTTTTGAAATCGTAACTTTACTTATAATCACCCTAGTATGTTACGGTATATATATATATATATATATATATATATATATATATCAGGGATGGAACACGGGCGCAGAATTCATACCACTATCAATGTAAGAAAATTTTCTACCTCTTAAATCGACGATATTATAGGTATAGAAATTTCTTAAACACATTCCGGTTTGAATTCTGCGCCCGTGTTCCATCCCTGATATATATATATATATATATATATATATATGTACCGTATGTATGTGCGTGTGTCATCTTCCTTTAAGAAGATTTTCAGTACAGTAAATTTAAAATTCACTCTATATATATAGTTGTATACAGCAGATTATATAAATACTTTTGGGAAAAATAAATAAACGATATATTGTCTTGAAATTAATGAACTATCGCACAAATGTTCCAAAGCAAAAAGAAATTTTCAATATATATATATACACACAAGATAAACATTTATGTTATACTGTCTCAAACGTAAATTCTTTCAGTAGAAATAAGATGGATTTTGATTTAAAAAGCATCAGAATTTTAAACATTTCTTTCAGAAAAGTATAAATTAGTTCATATTAGAATTTCTTCAACTTTTTTTTAAACTATGGAATTTTGTACTTTTCAGAAAGAAGCAAAATATTCTTCGTAAGAAATACATCAATGAAATTACTTAAAATTACTTTTACAAGAAACAATTTGTTCTGTAAAGTATATTGTATGCATGTTAAATAGAAAAGAAAATGCATTTTATTTTATAGAGGAAACTTATTTAAAGAATGTAAAGAATTTCCACGTCATACCATCAAATCAAAAGTACATTTGGAATTTCGCATGTGGATATTTTTTTTTTCCAATGCATATTCTTGAGTATATCTGAATACGTGTTAGAAAAATTTCAATCAAATGAATTGTATTTTAAAATAAAGTTTTTATTTTATGTACACAATTTAAATTAAATAATTAGTGGTGAAGTCGTAATCAAAACAAAACTCTTATATTTTAAACTTATTTAAACTTTATTAAAGCTTAAATATGTAGTTATGCTCTGATAGAAATAATGATGGCAGAATGTAGATTTTGAAAACTTTTATAATTGATTAAAATAAGGACAAGAGCAATAACTTTTATTTAAAATTAATTATGCTTTTTATATAAAAATATTAGGTACTCAAATTTTAAATTTTTATATTTGTTTACAAAATATGCATTTTCACTTCATAAATCTTTATTTTCTGTATAATAATAAAAATAGAACCAAAAAAAAAATTATAATAATAAAATTGAATAGACTGTTTTTACATTACTGTGTATGTGTAAATAATATATTTAAATGCTATCTATCTATAAAAAAAAAAATGTTCTGTTTCATATACATTCGTCAATATTATACATAATCTCAATTTAATATGGACTCATATGTACAGAAGATTAAATAGAAAATATTGCAGAAAAAAAAAATATATATATGAAAAATACCCTTTAAATGACATGTTGCCTTGAAATTAGTGAAAGTATCATTTGAAGTTTCAGATCCACTACAAATTTTAAAGAAATATTTTAAGCAAAAGAGAAAATTTTCATATTAGAATTTTTATTTTATCATCACTTATTTCAAAAGAAAACTAATATATTCTAGAGCTTATTTAAAAATGTATCATAAAATGAAATCGTATTCTCAGAGGTGATGAGTATATTAGTTCGCTGTATTACTTCTTTAACTTAAATTATATAACTGTGGAATTTTGTATTTTTCACAAAAAAAAAAAAAAAAAAAAAAAAAAGAAAAAAAAATGTTCTTTGGAAGGAATACAAAAATAAAATTTGGTAAATTTGTGTTTCACAAAATAATCTCATCCTGAAAGTGCATTCTATAAATGTCAAATATATGTATGTATGTATATATATATATATATATATATATATATATATATATATATATATATGTATATTTACAGGCTAGTTATTAAAACAATGTAAGGAATTTTAACTTAATAGCATTAGAAATATATTTGAGTTTTTGTAATTTATGTTCCTTCTATTATTATTATTTTTTATATTCTTTGCTATATGTGAATGAATGTCAAAAGATTTGTATTTAAAATGGATTTCAATATAATGGATATTTCTAAAGTGAATTTAAATGAATGAATTTCTAGAGAAATAGTAATTGAAACAATACTTAAATCTATTTCAGCTTCATGAAAGATTAAAAAAATTGGAACTTAATTTAAACAAACAATGAGAAAATTTAAATGAAAAAATTTCTGAAACTTAATGAAAGAAAAAAAAAAAAAAGAAAACGCAGAAGCTTTAATCAAAAATAGTCATAATTTTTAACAAAAAATATTACATATTCAAAATATTAGGCATTTCTATTCTATAAATTTTAATCTTGTGTAAGATTAAGTGATCAAATAACAAACTGTGTGGTTTCCATACATTTCTTATATATACTGTATATATATATATATATATATATATATATATATATTGTATTTAACCTCGAATATAATGAATGAATTTATATCTATATATTGTTAATTACTTCAACGCAATTATATTAAGCTATTATTATATGAGTACAATTTATATTAAACCGTATATAAAATTACAACGAAAAGTAAAAATAAATATTAAATATACAATTTTCAAATGTAATATTATTGTAAATAAATAATTAGAGAATTATATTCCTAATTAAATTACTTTTTCTGAAGCGGAAAGAACTTTTATATTGTCACTTTAAATTAATACAACTGAAAAAAGGAAAATGTATAACAAAGACTGAGAATCTCGAATATTCATTTTTAACTCAGAATGAATGTAAATTTACAGAGTCTCCGGATAATTCTTTTAATAAAATAACAGAATTTCTTTACAGTATATATATGCTGTAAGAAAATTCTGTAATTTAAATCGCTAATATAAACTTATCTATAATTAATTAAAATATTATTAACTCTTTGAATTGTATATATGTGAAACTGACAATAGTTAATTTTTAAAGAAAACTAACATATATATATATATAAATATATATTTATTTATATTCAATTGTTATTTTTATTTAACATTATATTTAGTATAATATATATACACGGTCTCTCCAGAAAGTAACACGAGTGATCCCCAAAAATTCGTTTATTCAAAAATAATTTTACAGGCACCTTCAAAATAGCCTCTTCCTCCAGAAATATAACGTTGACAATGATTTTGCCAACCACTAACGCTAGTATAGAAGTCTTCGACTGAAATGCGGTTCAGAACGCGAGTTACGTTTCTCTGTAAATTCTTCAAAATGAAAAAAAAAAACATACACTTTTAAGATGGAATTTAACAAAGGGAATAGAAAAAGTCCGGCGGATAAAAATTGGGTGTGTACGGTGGTTGAGGCAGCATTGCTGCGCTGTGTTTTGCCAAGAACTAAGTCAAGAGTTTGGCCGCAAATTATTCGCATTTAAAGTTCTTTTGTGACGTTTTGATGAACAGACGATTTTGCAAGTTCAATATTGTCCGCAATCATTCAGATACTCATCTGACGATGAGAATCCAAATTTTATTAATTCATAGCAACATTATTGGAAGTTCGAGAACTTGATGGACGATCAGCGCGTTGTTCACCAATTGGTTTCTACAGTCTTTAAAGATTTTGTGTCACATAAACGTTTGTGTTTTGGACAAAGAATACTTCAATTGGGCTTTGTGTATCATGCCAAGCGTCAAAGTCGACAATTTCTTTAGTCTTACACAAAATGTTACAGCATATTGCTGTCAGGCACTCCGATGCAATCTGATAATCTAAAGTCACTTTCAAACACGTATCCGTTTTACGAGGAACTCGTGCGCCAATTTACTCAAAGCCAATTGATCTCCACCTGATTCTATAGCTGATAGCCCTCACCAGTGGTACCATCCGGAAAATTGGCTTTTTCATCGTCTCATTAATTTCTGGACAGAACTTGCTCAACTCTTTCAATACACACAGGCTTCATTCAGTAAGGAATCCTCTATATTAGGTTATATATAATGTATTTCAGAAAATGCGAGAAAAATACCCTTGATAGTATACAATGTTATGAAATTCTTGAAAGATTACGATGCAAAAGATGAATAAAGGCAAAAGATCACAATGATCACTTTTGCAACAAAAGCTTTTGCAACAAAAACTTTTTCACAAAAGATCACGTTTGCCATGCCTGAATTCATCCTGGAAATGAGTATTATTATGAATTTTTATGAATATTAAATAGAAAATTTAAATGCATTAATTTTACTGAAGAATAAGCAATCCAATGTCATATCTTCAAAAGTGTATTTAAGTTTTCGTTTTATATATTTCTTTTATTCTTTATTTTTCAGTACATTTGAATGTATATCAAAAGATTTTCAATCGATATGGATTTTTTGAAGAATAATGTTTTCTGAAGAGAATTATAAAAAGAAATAAATATCAGCAAAGTTGTAATTTAAACGAAACCCATTCTGTAAATTTATTTCAAATTCATGAAAAGCTCAAAATTTTTTTGAGTTTGATTGTGATAATAATGGTTAAACATAGTACATTTTCAAATCTGTTTAATGTCCCCCTGGACCAGAAACCCTAGACTAGGTCCATGATACCATGTCGCTCTAACAGAACCACAAGTGCGTTACTCTCCTCACTCCACAGCTGCCTCGCAGAGGCGCCAATTTTCAAAACTTTTATTATTAACTGTAAATAAAAATGATTGTGCTAACTTTCATTTGAAATCAATTAATGGCTTTTACCCAAAAATATCATGCATTCAGATTATTAAATTTCAATATTTGTTTATAAAAATAATTTTTTGTTTGTTTCTTTTTTTATTTATGTTAATTTTTCGAGGAATTTAATGGAACCAGATGGATGGCATTGAGATATATATAAATAAATAGCTGTCCAATATTTCGAAGTTTTGAATCTTATTTAACACTACAACTTTTGAAGGAAAACACGTCATATTTATTTTTGTTAATTAAATACATCCCAAATTAATATTAATAAATGTCTGGAATGAAGTCTTCCGAGAAGAAAGTAAGGTAATGAATCTTCAATCACAGGAAATTGAGCTGGGTTCTGCATGGAGAGTTTCGTTATTTAAGTGTAAGATGTCCATTCTTTTTTTTTTTTTTTTTTTTTAAATTTGGATGTTACTTTACGAGGAAGTGTGAAAAGTACTTTTCACAAGATTCTGGAAGTTGGGAAATTTTAGATTTTTATAAACTCATTTTTGAATCAAACAAATTATTCACTTTTTTTTCATAATGGTGCGTCCCCTGTAGTTGAAAATAAAAGTTTTTCAAAAGTTTCTGAAATTTTTAAAAGTGATAGCAAAATAAAAAATTTCTTAGGCGCATTGCAGTAGACATTTTCACAGAAAATCCCAGTATTAAACTGTGTGAAAATGATAAAACTTTTGATGTAAAAAATAACTAATTGAGATGCATAATCAGTATTTAAGAAAAAAAAAACTGTATTCCAAATGTGCAGAAGTTAAAAGTAGTAACTTTGGAAAACCTACTTCAGTTTCATCAAATTATTTTTATCTTAACAGGATATAAAAGTCTAAATTCTGTTTAGATGACTTAATAAATATATTAAATATTCAAACTTCATTAATTTTAATCGTTTTGAAATTGTCGATGATTCAAAAATCAATGGACTTAAAATAAGTTCGGCATGGAATTGTTATAGACCTAAATATTCAACTGAAGAAGTTTATTCAACTAAGTAAAATGTCTGTCATATTTTATAATAAAATTAATGATAATGAAGCATATTTAAAATAGAAACCTGCCCTGAAACACGAGCACAAATTGTAAGTTTAAAAGCACCCGTAATTAGAAAAACTAAACTATTTTGTGAGAGAATAGAAAATACCCCTCACAAATAAAAAAGAATCTTCCACTAAAGTGTGACATATCTAAGAAACATTTAGACTCTATGTACTCCAAGCAAAGCTTTGAAAGTTTTCAGGTTTTAGAGTCCACTTACCTGAAAAAATAAAGTCCAACTACATGAAGCAATTCTGCAGTTAAAATATGTACTTATGTAAACATCTGCGAATTTTTCCGTGTGATTTTGCGGTGCGGAGGAGCCAATACATTATCTTTTCTAAATGCGTATGTTCGTCTGATGAAATTTATTCAAGTCGATAAATTAATACCAATCTTAAGGAGATTTTTGTTGAGTTTCATTCAACTTTTACACATTATGAAACTGTACCATGCTTTAAGTTAAATTTAAGTAAAAGTAAATTTAATGAACGAATGGATAAGTGTCACCCATCAGAATATTTAATAAAAAGCTTGTTTTTTAATACAAGGCTGGTTCTTCATGATTTCAAATACATTTACTGAAGCTAACATGGGAGATAAAGATTGAGCTGCAATTAATCATCCCTTAAAATTGAGCTTTTCTACATATGATGAAAATATGTTTATAAAAACCAACAATGTAGCATATTTATATGTTATCTCACTTTAAAAATATTTTCAGGGCACAAAATTATTTACTGAGAGACCACTATACAAATACTCAATTTAATATGTATTTATATACAGTAGATTTTGTAGACACAAATAAAAAGAAAAAAATTCATAAAACTAATATATTGTATTAAATTTAGTAAACTTATCGCATAAACATTTCATATAAAATCGAAATTTAAAAAGTAATATTTTAAAGGAAACATGAAAACATTATTCATTTACTGACTCTATCAAAAATTATTTAATAGAAAATAATTTTCTAGAACGAATTTAAAAATTTACCTTAAATTTTAAACATTCTCTCAAAGAAGTGTAGTAAATTAGTTCACTGTATTATTCTTTTAACTTATATATATATCAAATTTTGTATTTTCAAAAATAAGCAAAATATTTTTCGGAAGAAATACGATAATAAAACTATGTAAATTTGCTTTATCCTAGAAAATTTTCACCCTGTAAAATGCATTTGATGCATGTTAAAAAGAAAAAAAATATTTCTTTTACAGTGGAAATAAATTTAAAGATTGTAAAGTATTTCAACTACGTATTATTAAAAGTGCGTTTGGATTTTCGTAATTTATATGTCTTTCATTCTTTATTCTTTAGTGTGTCTGAATACATGTCAGAATATTTCCAATCGAAATGGATTTTTATAAGAATAAAATTTTCTGAAGAGAATTTAAATGAAAGAAGTTTCAGTAAATTGTAATTCATGCAATTTTTTTTTCTTTAAAACTTCTTTCAAGTTCATTAGAAGCATAAAAATTTGAAAGTGTATTTTGACAACACAAAGTCTACATATAATCTATTTGGAAAACATATTAATTGAGTATAGTCATAAATTTGGTATACTTCATTTAAATTTGATGATTTTTCATTAAAAACAATATTGAGTAAAATTATTGTTTTGTTATTTTATCTATTTTTAAATACATTATATCCATTTATTAAATCTTAATTGTAGGCATTTGGACGATGGTCTGGGTTATTCGTACATCGATGGTCCTAAAAAATGTCCTCACAATTTTGCACATCCACAGACAAGATCACCTTCTAACTTCGGTACCACAACAAATCTGGCCAACACTGGCCAGCAGCAATAAACATGATGGTCCTTGACCATTTCTACTAGCGAACATACAATTCTCCTATTGCGTGCCTTACACACTACAAGCCTTCCTTCAGTGACTCGTACATTACATGGAATTAAATTCCAATACAGTTCTCGATGCTTATTAAAATCACATTCGTCCGGAGCGCAAGTGATTTTATTAAGCGGCTGATTTTTATATACGGTGAACGTTCCTGCACTCAAAGAAAAGGTATTACTTTCCTGAATTTGGAAAGAAATTTCAAAAGACAACGAATAATGGAATTAGTAAACAATATTAATTAATTTTTGATAGGGATTTAATTAATTGTTTTTTCGATATAGTTAAAGACTTTCCAAGTTCCTATGTGGTTTCCTTTGAGGAGAATGATCATTACTTCACCAAATGTTCACGCTTTTCTTATAAATTTAAAATCTTCCTTTTTAAACCTTTTGATTTATAGTTATTTCAAAAGCAAAAATAGAAACTTTCTTTTAGTAATTAAAAATTAAAAAAAGAAATATATATCATTTGCAAATCAAATCGAATTTGTAACTTATTACTGCGCTTTGAAGTATACGTTCCTTGAAATTGTTGCGAAGATAAGTTATGGGACTTATGTTTAATATGTAACTATGCTGCAACTGTAAAATTTATGACAATGAGCAATAACGGAGGGACTGCTGTGCTTTAATTCCTTTATATATATATATATATCACAATGTAAATAAACTATTTTTTTTTTGTGTGCATAAATGATATTTTTGCAGCTGAAATTGTCTTTTTGAATTTATTAACCGGCGATGCTGATTTTATTAAGCGGTGGTTTTAAAATAGTCTGTATTGATTTGATTCCGGTCCTGGCAATTTGATCTGATTAAGTGGCTAGTTTTATTAACCAGTGAATTTATTAAGCGGCGGTTACTGTACATATATTTTTGAGCTATAAAATAAAGTTTCATATAAATTGTGAATTTATTTATTATAATCAAGATAACATTTTTTTTATGTTGACAAAGAAAGATGACAAGGTTATAAATACAATGAAATTGACAAAGAAATAAAATTTTATAGCTCTCTCTGTAATAAAAATATCTGTTCAAATATTTTAGAATACAATTATTTAAAGATAGCATATTTAAACACATTTTCCTTCTTAAAGGGAAATACCAATTTATAAATCTGCTTAATTTATCATTGTTGCTAAATTATAAAATCTGCTTGTTATCAAAATATCTTGTAGAACTAGAAAAATAAATATTATGAAGAATCTGTGGAACTTATTTGTTCTAGGGTAAATAACTTTCAAATATCTGTGAGTGAAGAAATAAAATCAATATAATTTGGTATTGTGGAAGAAGAAATGGTATAATAAGCAGCACTTCAAACAAAATTTCGGTAGTAAAAATTAGTCTTTTATTGAACGATAATTAATATTCTAATGTTGTCTTTGTATCTATTATTAACACTGAGGTATACATTTTATTGCTGATAGTGTCGGTTGATGGCACGTGAAGTTTATCATTTTATTATTTACTAATAATTAAATTGATATAATGAAAATTTCTTGTAAATTTTATTACTTTCTTCATTGTACTAATGTAAATAGCCTACGTAAAAAAATATGCATTAATTTTCATGATACATGTGTAGCAACGACCTATGCTTTTGAGGACACAATTTGAGATGTTAAGGTATTTACTGTAACATATATATTTACATATAAATTCGTGTGTGTATGTCTGTTTATTTGTAAAAAAAAAGACTTAGTTTATTTCATTTTCTGTTTTTGGTTTTTTAATTAAACTTGTTTCATTTTATTTAAATTCAATATTTCAGTCGTGTTCTATTTTAAAATAATTATAAAATGAGTGATATTCATATAGTGGGTGTCCAATAAGTACGTAGGCACTTTAAAAAATTCATAAAAATGGAAGAAATTGTTAGAATTCAACACGGTTTGTAAAAAAGTTATTATTGTGAAAAAAAAAAAAAAAAAAAAAAAAAATATATATATATATATATATATATATATATATATATGTATGTATTGGTAAAGAAAGAAATAATAGTTAAAATCGTCGTCGTTAACTTCTATTGTATGTATCCACTCTTATGAAAAATTACAGATTGCATATTATTTATAACACAGCTAACTATTGCCTCTGTCGGCGATTTTTTTGTAACGTAAAATATCTTCACCAAATCAGCATCGCAATTAAACTACATGTATGCAGAACATACACGGAAATAAGAGATGATCCTGTAAAACCGTACAATTTACAGGACTCTGAGTTGCATATTGCACTTTACGCGTCTGTGCAGCGCCCTCTATCTTTAACTTTTTTTTCTTTATTAAAAATTTTCTACTTCACGGAAATAACGTTTTCGCAAACCGGGATCTATTCTACCAATTCCTTCATTTTTTTAATAAATTTTTAAAATGTCTACAGACGTATGGCTCAACCGATATGTACAAATTTAACTTTTATACTGAGAATTTTATTAAAAATAAATTAGTGTTCTTATGTTTAACACAAGCATATGAAATATTTTATAGTAGATTTAAACTTAAATTAATTTGAGCTATTTACATATTTACTTTCTCTTTTCTTTCATTTCCGTAAATTAGCTTTTTTAAGGATATTTTTGGATGGAAAAAATGAATAATGTCGACGAATAAAATTAAATTCAAATGCATTAAAATAGATTTACAATAAAATAAAAACATGCTTTATAATAATTTTCTTCTAATAAAATATATGTCTTTTGTGCATGAATATTATGCTAATGTAAGTTGCAAAGAAAACCTAATGTCCATATGCTTACAGACTTTTTCCCGAAGTTACAGCTTAATAAATGGCCACTTGAAATAATATAGTATTTATTAGATGATTTACCTTTTCTTGCTCTGCATGGAGGAATCTTATTTCTGCGTAATAAGACTAAAAGGAAGTAAAAATGGGAAAGAAAATGAAAGAAAGTGACCACATTATCGTGAGATAGAATATCGATAGAAAGAAAGAAAAAAAAATGTAAAAGAAATAACGTTTCAGTGGGAGATATTATTCAAATATATTCTTGATAAATTATTATATTTATATTTTTTGTTATTTTAAATTTCGTGAAAATACAGAAAAATATTCGTAAAGAGTATCTCAATAATTTTTATGAATGTAGAATGGCGGATTAAAATAGTAGTATTTAATAAAATATATTTATTTTAAATAAATTTTCACGGTGTAATTGTGTTTTAATCTATTTTGTGATCTATGTTGTGTTTAATGTAAGCACCAAAATCAAATTGAATAAAACATATACTGAAAAATATTTTAAACATATTTATTGAAGTTTGTTGTTTATAAATTTATACAATGACAGGAAAGAATTTTTTCAAAATTCCATAGTATATTTACAACGTTTATAATATTTTTTAATTTATTAGTAAAAAATGCCAATATTCTTCAGCATGATTCTGTTACATCTTTAGATTAGACATATCGCAATGTTTGGCGTAATATCGATAATTACAAATAAATTGATAATTACTGGATAATGTTATGCCAAATGATAAACAATAAAAAAAAGGGGGTTCCATTTTTAAAAATATATTTTTAATATAAAGTATTAGTATTTTTAGTCAAAGAACTAACATATTTCTGTATGTATGGGTGAAAACGTACGAAATAGTGTAAAGTAAATAGGATGACTGACATATTATCATTCAAAGAATAATTTTTATATAATAAGACACATAACATTTAATTGATGTAAATAATTTAAATCTTGTATATTAATATTTGGCGGAAATTCTAAATAATTGTGTGGCAACATAATAAGGTGAAGCCAAGAAGAGATATCTTTACAATAGGCTCATATTAAAAATAATCTATATATTTTCATAATACGTTGAATGGGAAAAATAAATTATTAAAAGAAAATATTTCAGCTTTTATTATTCAAGTCTTAAGGTTTAATACATACAATACATCTACTAAAAAATCAATGAAATAAAACTTTTAAATAAGAAATAATCTGGAAAAAAGAAGTAATATATAATGTTTGGAAAAATGGTACCTAATTTAATTTGAAAGACGTTTTAATTATTTTTATCAAACATATTCTTTATTGACATGATGAATGGACTTTTTATGTAGAGATGCATTTCGAAAATTGCAATTTATAACTTTTTATACTCACATTATTGATATATTTCATTTATATATATAAAAAAGAAAAAAAAAATCGTTAGGAGAGAAAATTTCTATTTGGAATATTTACATGACTTTATTTTCTATAAATTGGCAAATCTATTTTTACATTTATTTTTAATGATTGTCAAACATTATTTCTTATAAAAACTAAAAATATAAATGTATGATTTGTATTTATCTAAATTTGTTGAGATTTTTATAAAATGTCAGTTATTAATACCTCTGGGAATATTCTCTGCGTCATGCAGCTATTATATATAGAAAATCGTGAGTACGAATGATTTTGTGCATTTTCCTGAAGTTACTTATTTATTTAAATTCTAAATATAGCCATATAATAAAATGTATCCCAATTTTAAAATTAATATCTCCGAAATATCTATAATAAATTACAAAACTAAGAAAATAAATCTATTATTAATCATAAAAATAGTTTGGCACTTTAAAGATTTTTTTTTTTTAATAAATACCACTAATTTTAAAGAATGATGTTTGGCATATGATATTGAGTAAGACAATTATATAATTGGACAAACCTTACAATTAAAATTTAGTGATGGATATTTAATACAAAAATCTCCAAAATTTGGCAACATTAATAAAAAATTTATAAGGTAAATATTATTCATTGTATTATTGAAATTTAAATAAATAAAATACATAATAACTACTATAGAAATTTGTATAAATACATCTTAAATAAATTTTAGAATCATGTTCAAGAAATACATAGAAATGTCTCTAGATTCTGAAAAATGCAGAATACTAGTATTTTTAAAATAATAATATTAAATTATATGCACACGGGCTGCGTATGTTATTGCTCCTATGTTCTGTGAAAGAAGTAGGCTTTAAGCACCTTACTAGATATAGAGGAAACATAACAGCTTATAAGAGATATATTTTTTTTTATTTAATGCAAATTTTATTGTTATAATCCCTGGGATAAAAAACAAGAAAGAAAAATCATGCAGTACGCATTGATTAGTAACACGTTCCAACTGTACGCAATTGTTGTATCGAATAACTTTTAATATTCTTTGCCTACGTTATCGCACAACAGACAGAAGGACTGAAAAACATACTCATAGACTAATTGATTTTAAAATTACTCTTAGGCATTTTAGAAAGTGCTAAAAAGGTTTAACGCAAAAGAAAATGCAGCTATTAGATTATAATTACAGCTTTTAAACCCTCTGAATATTTTACTGTAGCCCTGTAAATCTTAAAGTTAACTATATCATATTCCGTACAAAATAATATTTTAGAATATTAATAATACATGTCAATGTTTTATGATTTTTATAGTAGAAAGTTTTTTAAATATAACTTTTAAAAAATTCTGTCATAAAACGTAATACATTGGCTTTTTTTTTATTGTTGTTGTTGTTGTTGTCCCTGTAAGCACACTAGTTGTACAGGACCTATTAATGACACTTTAAATAGTGAAAATTACATAGGAAACTTCAGTGTATCATTTTTTAAAAATTCTCAAAATATTCACGGAATAGGAGCCGGAGAAAAACAGATAGAAAGTAGACAATCGGATAGACATGCACAAATTGAAATCATATTCCCACTAAAATTATAAGAAAGCGTTAAAACGCTCATGTAAACAAAAGTGCAATTCCAGCAAATTTTTATTAATATCTCTTAATGTAACTGATTATTTTTGTGTGGCCCTGTAATGCTAATGCTAACCATACTATATTACATAGAAGGCACACTCTTTTGTGCATACGAATAATATATTTCAATTGCATTAGGCTTTGTGGAAAGTAAAATTATTAAAATTTGGTGTATAAAAATAATTCTCATACAACACAATGCTTTGGAGTACTTTCAAGTGCCCCTGTACAGAAACCAGTTAGAAATGTACCCGATTTTATATAGAAAACATCCGATAGAGAATTAAATAACATATTAAAATTTCATTAAAGTTTCTATACATTAAAGGTATTAAAATATGGTTTATAGAAACTCCTCTCATAGAACACAATGCTTTCGAATACTTTTGGGTGTACCTGTACACAAACCAGAAGAGATGTCTACTCCATTTTCAATATGGAACATCCGATAGCGAACCTTAATAAAATATATCAGTTTCGAGAAATCTATAAATATTTACGGGGGTTAGAGCGCGGGCAGACAGACGGACGGACAGACACACAAATTGATATAATATTCACACTTAAAAAAATTTTACAAAGTGTTAAAAACGCTTAATCTAAACGAAAGTAGAATTCTAGCAAGTTTTTAATAAAAGCTCTTAATATAACAGAATATTTTTTGTCACCCTGTAAACCTAATGCTAATCGTGCTAGATTTTATGTAAAGCATACTTTTGTGCATATAAATAACATATTTCAATTTCATAAAAACTTCGTGGAAAGTAAAGTTATTAAAATTTGATTTATAGAAATATCTCTCATAGATCGAAATGCTTTAGAATACTTTTGAGTGCCCTTGTATATAAAACAGTGTTGGTATTTAATCCATTTTATACAGAAAACATCCAATAGTGAACTTTAATAACATATTTCAATTTCATTAAGATATGTGTACAGTAAAGATATAAAAATATGATTTATAGAAATACCTCTCATAGAACACAATGCTTTGAAATACTTTCGGGTGTCCCTGTATATAAACCTGTAAAGGTATAAACTCCATTTTCAAAAGGGAATAACCGATAGTGAACTTGAATAACATATAACAGTTTCAAGAAATTCCACAAATATTTACGGGAATTAGAGGGTGGAGAGACAGACAGACAAACAAACCGAAGTCATTAACACTTTTCAACCATGTTAAGAAGTGTTAAAAATGTTAGAAAGTGTTAAAAACGCTTAATGTAAACGAAAGTACACCATTAGCAAATATTTATTAATAGCTCTTTCTATAACTGAATATTTTTGTGTCACCCTGTAAATCTTATGTTAAGCATGCTATATTCTATGCAAAGCATTTTCTTTTGTGCTTATAAATAATACATTTCAATTTGATAAATCTTCGTACAAAGTAAAGTTATTAAAATTTAGTTTATAGAAATATCTCTCATAAAACGCAATGCTTTGGAATACTTTTGTGTGTCCCTGTACACAAATCAGTGGTGATATTTACACCATTTTATACAGGAAACATCCGACAGTGAACCTGAATAACATATTTCAATTTCATGAAGATTTGTGTATAGTAAGGGTATGAAAATATGGTTTATAGAAATGCCTCTCATAGAACACAATGCTTTGAAATGTTTTAGGGGTCTCTGTATACAAACCAGTAGAGGTATAAACTCCATTTTCAACAGGGAATATCCGATAGTGAACTTGTATAACATATAACATATTTCAATTTCATTAAGATTTGTGTACAGTACGGGTATGAAAATATGGTTTATAGAAATGCCTCTCATAGAACACAAAGCTTTGAAATGTTTTAGGGGGTCTCTGCATGCAAACCAGTAGAGGTATAAACTCCATTTACAACAGGGAACATCTGATAGTGAACGTGTATAACATATTTCAATTTCATTAAGATTTGTGTACAGTAAGGGTATGGAAATACGGTTTATAGAAATGCCTCTCATAGAACGCAATGCTTTGAAATATTTTCGGGGATCCCTGTACACACACCAGTGGAGGTATAAACTCCATTTTTAACAGGGAACATCCGATAGTGAACTTGTATAACATATTTCAATTTAATTAAGATTCTTGCACAGTAAGGTTATGAAAATATTGTTTAGAGAACTTCCTGTGATAGAACACAATGATTTGAAATATTTTCGGGGGTCCATGTACACAAAGTAGTAGAGGTATAAACACAATTTTCAATTGGGAACATCTGATAGTGAACTTGAAAAACATATATCAGTTTCAAGAAATTTCATAAATATTTACGGGAGTTAGAGCGCGGACAGACAGACAGACAGACGGACAGAAAGACAGACAGACAAACCGAAGTCATAAACACTTTTCAACCTTGTTGGAAAGTGTTAAAAAATGTTTTGAATTTTGGACAAAAGTGCTGATTGGGAATCTGGTTTAGTAGAGAAATAAACTTGTTCGTAAAAATACTCTACGAAGTTTGTTTGAAAATCACGTGATCTGTGAAAATTCGGCGAATAAATGAATTAGAACGGATTTTTTGAAGACTGGGGTTTAAAGATATGTAAAATTGTTTCTCCGTTGATCGTATTTAAGTAAAAACGATTTTCAAATCGAGGGCAGAAGTTGCTCTAATGTGACTTCCTCCACTGAAGCTAGTCTAAATTACTGTAATACTTTTGTTCTCGGTGTTATACCACAGCTAAATTAGTTGCATATAGTATACCTGTTTAACCCGTTAACGTCCGAATTAATTTTGCAAAATATTATTAGCTGATTATTTCACTTCTAAATTAATATAGACAACTGACAGTAAAATATATTAACTCAAGCTGATAGTTTAAAATTTAAAGCTTATCCTCATTTATTGACGTTTAGTGTTCTAGGGAGAAAACTTCGAGATAGAAAAACTTCGAGATAACAGTTTAATTTCCTATTATATATTGACAAAGATTAACAACATTTGGAGAGAATAACTAAAAAACGTAACAACATTTGGAGAGAATAACTAAAAATATAGTGGTGTGAGAAAAGGGGTGTTTTTTCAGGGGGCGTTAACAATTGTACGGTTATTAATGAGATGGTTGGCAAGTATGTTTATGTATATAGATAACTAATGACACACACAGGAAATGCAAATTTTCTTCTTCTTCTTTTTTATAATACGAAGAGGCGCTGCTGCCTGCTCACTCTGCTAATCCATCGGAGGTAGATTTCACCCCCAGTTCGCTTCACTCATTAATTCTTGTGGTGCTGTAGCCGCCAATTTGCAAATTTGCCCTACATTGAGTAGGAATATTAATAATATTTAACGCAAGCTTGAAACAGAACAATATTATAGAAATCCACATCCATTGAAATACATCATAATTAATACTGTGTCTAGTTTCAAGTGAAATAATATGTAAAAAAAAAAAAAAAAAAGTTATATCGTTCGACAACTTAATAACAATTTTCAACTATTTTGGCGGAAACGTATGCTAGCTAGACACACAAAATAAACAAATACAGCAGTAACTTCTTTACCTTAGAGTAAAAATAAATTCGTAATATCTAAACAATTTAGTGTGACAGCTTCAGTATATGACCCCTTGGGGACTTTTAAAATTTTGTCACTATTTGGCGATGAACTTTTGGGTATAATCCCTTGTTTAATAAAATTAAGACATGCTATTTTTTCTAGTGCCTATATTTTTTACTACCGCCTTTTAAAAAAGATATTTATTTATTTATTTGATTTAGGAGAACATGTAATACTTTATATTTATTTCTAATATAGTTTAAAATGATACTTGCAGCAATAAAGATGCAAATTTTTAAAGTGATTTTTTTTTTCTAGATTATGATTTAATCAGATACATTGAAAATAAAACGTATGTAATTATTGTAAATATTTTGCACATTATTATTATTATTATTATTATTATTATTATTATTATTGCATCATTTTATAAGGCTGAAATTAAAATAGCTGTGTAAATGCGGAAATGAATTCATTATCGAAAAACATTCCTGCTACTTTATCTCTAAATTTTAAAAATCTCTAAATTGTTTAAACTAAAGATGTTCGCATTTAGCCAGTCATTTACATGCTTTGAGTTAAAAACTACATCTTTATATACTGATCTAAGTTTTTTTCTTTTAAATTCCTTTGGCTTACTTAAAATTCTATAGCAATAGTTGTTTAGCATAATCATAATATTTCACTACTAAATATTTTTCACAAGTCCTTAAAATAAAATTAATAAAATATAAACTAATTTTCTTTTCATTTGGAATAAATCTTTTGATTATATTTTTTAAATATCGGTTATTATTATTATTTTTAAATGTTTTCACTATTCTAAATATTGTTTTTTTTTCTCTCGGGCATTTCGAGTAAGTTTCAGGTATTTTCGAGTACTTATCAATTTCTTTTATTTTCATTCTTTTACTTTCTTTTCTTTTTTCTATTTTCTCTTTTCTCTTTTTTTTTCTTACTTTTAATTTTCTAAAAGTAGAAAGGAATATACCTGCAGACGATAAAATACAAATCTTAATTCATTTTACCATGTTTTTATTAACTCGTTTTGTTGTTGATTTGTTTGTTTGTCCAGTACAAATCTTGTAATCGATTTTTAACTAACTTCTCGACTAACTCGACATTTGGCAAATAATAAATTTGGAAATATATAAATACACATGCGTAAATTTTAAATTGTACATTGTAATCTTTATGTTCGTGCTTTTACAAGTTTTTTTTTTTTTTAATTTTTATTTTTATTTATTTTTTTTTTTTAATAAAAATATTTATTTAATATTTTCTGCGTTAATTCCATTCCCACGAAATATTTCCTTTGAAAGTATTTCAAAGTATTCTTGAATATTAAAGTACAAATATTTCATTAATAAATAAACAGCATTACTTGACATACGAATTTATATGCTACGAGATTTAATGTATGCTTTTAGAACATCATTACAAGAAAGCGAAGATAATTATGACTTCAAAAGCATTAATTAGTTTCCTTCATTAAAGCTTAATACTTCCTTCATTAGAACACCCTGCTCTGAATTAAAAGAATAAACGTGGTCTGTGAAAGAAACTAACAACTTACGAAACCCAATTAACTTATAAAATGCTTTTAACGAGAATAAATTATACGCTTCCTATTGTGTTTGTTAAATCCCTTTAAGTTGAAAATGGAAATACAGTTGGATTATCACAAACTACTTTTCCTTACAAAGTACAATCTTTGACTGTTTAGAAAATAATAATAATAATAATAATAATAATAATAATAATAATTTTTCAACTCATTTCTGTAGTTTTTTTTACTCTTTTTTTTTTTTTTTTTTTTCTTTCTTTTCTTTTCTTTTTTTTTTTTTTTTAACAATAAAAATTGCTGTAATTTTAACTTTCATTGGACTTACAATTTTATTTAAAAGTAAATTTCTATAGTCATTAAATCTACACAAGTTAAATTTTATTTATGGAAAGCATACTAGAATGCCATTACAATAAAAGACATTTAAAATTGTTACAGTTAACCAAATCAATAGGTATTTTTTTTTATTCTAAGTAAATGAAGACTACATAAATGATAAGCAAGTATGGTAAATAATTTCATTGTTACCTTTTTTCAATACTTAAAAAAAAAAAAAAAAAAAAAAAAAAAAAACGGTTAATAATTAGCAGTCTCTTCTCGAGTTTCGAGGACATATGGTCATCCTAGTTTAGTTCAAGATTATTAATATATTATT
Organism: Salticus scenicus; assembly: GCA_963930645.1. Taxonomy (NCBI): domain Eukaryota; kingdom Metazoa; phylum Arthropoda; class Arachnida; order Araneae; family Salticidae; genus Salticus; species Salticus scenicus. The sequence goes on along the minus strand of OZ005654.1, from coordinate 193,806,636 downwards.
TATATTAACAGTATTTATCATAATATTTTTTAAAGATCTTATATTAAAAACGATTTGTTTTATAATGTTAAAAAATTACAGTGTGTATTGTTTATGAGTCGAAAGTTATTCACAATTATTTAAAAAATTACCTGAGTTCATTATATTTTAATTTAAAGGGTTCTTCAATGTATATAAAAAGCATCACTTTAATTTGCCACCCTTACAGCAAAAAATATTTCACAAACATAACAATTATATAACATAGAAACTTTGAAAATATTTCAAAAACGTTCAGTTTGCTTTCCGATTATTTTCAAAAACGTAGAAATTTCCGCGATCGTGACAAAAGATCAGTATGTAAAAGAAACATTTGAATCACTTAAAAGATAGACCATTAAAAATAGCGACCGTTTCAGAAAGATATCAGAGAGTATATTTCAATGTGTTACGATAATGAACGAGTGTAAGCTTTTTGAAAAATAATTGAAACATTCGGTGCTGTATGGGCAGAGGTCTTGTCCGGTGATGAAGGCTATTTTTTTCCTATATTCGGCTTGAATTATAACGTGCTAGTATCAGCTCTTTAAATCCAATGTGCAAACCATTGGCTACCCCTGAGCTCATCTAACGTGTCGTCTACATGGGTTAAAAGATAGCTGTCATTGTTATGTTGTTAAGTTTCTTGTAATCGACACAATAACGCATTGTTCTGGCCCTTTACGTAACTAAAAGTACTCGTACAGTCGGTAACAACAGTATCCGAACACTAGCAAAAATTCCTATAAAAAAAGGAGAGTTAATACTGTTTTGTTAAATAATTCCTTGTCGAATCATGTTCTTAGTCATTCTAAAAACATGATTCCGCCTGTATATGTGAAGCCCAGGATCCTGATGACTCTTCGATATCGCTACTCACTTCCATTTCCTTTATCAGTGTCTGAAATTCATCTCTCTTATGAAATGGTAATCGTCTAGAATGTTGCTTGTTAGCCGAATAGTCTGCAATATTAATTCTATGTCGTATACTCTTGTTGCGTGCATCTGAAATAAATATGACTCCGTTTTGACAATTTTGCTATTTTGACATTCTGAAATAATTGACCCCATTTAAAAAATAATTGACCCCTATTTTGACCCCATTTTTAAAATAATTTTAAAAATGGGGTCAAAATTTATCCTTAACGATACTTTCAATACCTTAGATACTATCGCCCATATAAAACTGCCTTAGACCATATTGCCCCTCAAAAACGGTCACATATTAGAAACACAGCAATTAAATTATTTGAGAAACCTAACTATAACACTTATAACGATAAAGTTGATATACAATGCCTTAATGATTTAAAAAACAATCGCGAAATTACTTGCTTAATGACTGATAAAACTGGTAAAATCACTATCCTTGATAGGAACCAATATAATAAAATGATGTCCGAAACTATTAATAACAGGGATGGAACACGGGCGCAGAATTCATACCACTCTCAATGTAAGAAAATTTTCTACTTCTTAAATCAACGATATTATAGGTAGAGAAATTTCTTAAACGGATTCCGGTATGAATTTTGCGCCCGTGTTCCATCCCTGTAATAAACTTCAAGTGAACAAAATTGATATAAACCCGCTTAAAAAACTTACCGATAAAACAAAATCACTAATAAAATCTGAACCTGGCCCAACGATAACCCTCCTAAACTTAATAATCATGCTCCCATTATACCACGCCTCTTTGGCAAGTACAAAGTTCGCAAAACCCCTCCCACCCTTAGACCTATAGTAAATAAATCTGAAGGCCCTACATATAATCTAGACGTTTTTAGGAAAAATATCTACGAAGCTCTCCTTCCCCCCTCAAATTCTAGTTTAAATTCAACCGAAGTTTTTATTAAAATTATCCAGAACATAGATATTAATTTTAGTGACACGCTCGTTAGCTTTGATATCAAAGACTTATACCCATCCATAGATTTAAATGAAATTACTAATATTATGCAAAATCAAATGATTGAAAAATACGGTAGTAATAAAATAAGTGAAATATTAATCAGGGCCAATAACCTTCTATTAAATAACTCATATTTCACCTTCAATAATAACATTTACAGAAAAACTAGAGGTGTGCCGATGGGCTCGCCCATATCGGGTGTTATTGCCGAAATTAAACTCCGTCACCTCGAGAATTCTGCATACGACTTAATAATAAAAAATTGTAAAATCTGGCTCCGTTAAGTACATGACGTTTTTGCCGTCATCCCTGCTCACATTGACCCTCAAAACCTCCTAAATGAATTAAATAACTTAGACCAAAATATTAAATTTACCTTAGATTTAGAATTTAATAATAGCATAAATTTCTTAGACGTTAAAATCATTAAAAATAAAGATAATACTTTCAACACTACCATTTATCGTAAACGAACAAACAATAACGAAATAATCAATAAAAAATGCAAAACCCGCTTTCAATATAAAATTGCCGCTATACGTTCATACATAAATCGAGCTATATTAATATGTTCCAACAAAAACATCTTAAACCTCGAAATTAAATTTATAAAAAACGTCGCTCAACGTGCCGGTTATAGTGCTTCACTTGTTCAAAAACTCTTTAAAAAGCGCTTAAAATCCCTGAATACAATTAATAACGTCCAAAAAGGAAAATCTAAATATACTCCCTCCATTTCATTCTGCAACGGTATTGCAAATAAAATAAAACACGAAGGCTCCCAACATGGTATAAACATTCTCATCAAACCTAATAAAAATATTATACAACGTATACGCAATGCAAAAGACTTAATTGACCCCAAAGAAACCTCAGGAATCTATAAAATCAACTTCAAGTTTGAAAATAATAACACTAACGCTTGCTATATCGGTATGACAAAAAGAAAAATAAAAGACCGCGAAATCGAACACGTTAATGACCTAAAATATAATAGAACCTCCACCTCTCTATCCCGTACTCATATCAATAACCCAATTAATCCTAATACTATAACCACCACTAAAATTGCCCCTTATAATTCCCATAATTATGCCTTAAGGCGAGAAGCCCTGGAAATTCTAACTTCTAACACCGCTATTAATGAGAGGGAGCACAGCGTAATACCGAAAGAATGGCAACAACTAATTAAAAGAAACAACCGTATTATGACGTCAGCACTAAAGAAGAGGATAAAGAAGCCGGTGACAAGATGGTCAGTAGAGCAGCAATTTTTCAACCTGATGACGACCGCGACTAGCGAGTCGAAATATATCGTAATGCTGCTCAATTAAAGGATTTTAAGATATTTTAAATGTATTTTGAGTTTAATAATTCATCTATAACTAAAAACTAAATTTACATATAAAACATCCATTGGTTTCATGTTATACTTAAAAACAGACACGCAATAATTACATATCCTACGAAAATTCTGGATTTTAAAATGATACTGAATTATCTGCAGACAAAAACAAAAACTGCTTAGTCCTTTTAAATAATTCAATACCAAAATCTAAAGTAGCAATTTTTCTTCTTGTGAAGATTTAAACTATTATAAATCTCGCTAACACAGCTAGCCATTTCATCAGCACATTTTTACTCTTAGAGTATTTGTGCATGAAATAAATTTTAAATGCATTTATTTTAACATTATCTCTAGCCTTTCGTTCATTTTTCTCGGCGAATGTAAACCCCGTCAGCCGATATTAGTTACTTTAACACATCGCTGCTTAAAACAGCTTTTTTTTTTTTTTTTTTTTAAAGGCAAAATAGCACTTTTATTTGCCAAGTAAATATGTTTTTCACTGAAGGGAATATGAAATTATAAACTTTATTTTAACATGATTTTAGAAAACTAAACATTAGATAACTTTACATATTTTTAAAAAGAGAATGACGATGTTATATAAATTTCCTTGTTAGGAAAAATAGAGTAAATGCACTAAGTATGTTAAAGTTGTAGTAGTACATAAATGGAAATAATATAAATTTCTCCAAATACAGAAAAATTACTGTAGCGTCTTTAGAAATGTTTCATTTTATAATTTAAATATTTTTTTTTCATAATAAAAAGTTTATTAAACTTAAGTAAATGATTTTCTATCATTAAAATTGTCTAGTAAAACTGCAACCTTGCACTTTTCATAAGGAATCTTCTATGATGAAAATTAATATTGCTATTACGGTAGAAAAATAATAACATATAAATTAATATATTGGGTGTTTGAATGAATTCGTAGCGTTCTTTTTTTCGAAAGGCTTTATTGTGCAAAAATAAGTACAAATAGATTATTCAAAGTATTGACCATCACTAGCCACTATTTTTTCCCATCATTCTGGGAGCATACGGATTCCGCGTCGGAAGAATGAATCGTCTTTAGAGGCAATCCAAGAATCGACCCATTTTTTACAATCTTCATAAGAAGTGAAGTATTCCTCAGACAAGCCATGGCTCATCGATCGAAACAAGTGGTAATCAGATGGAGCAATGTCTGAAGAATACGGCGGGTGAGGTAGGACCTGCCATTTGGTCGTTTCCATGTAGGTTTTGACCGGTTTTGTGACGTGCGGACGAGCACGTCTCTAGGTTTCAGTTCGTTTGGGACCCAATTTCCCTGCTTTTGGACCATTCCCATGGCTTTCCGGCGTTTGCTGAATGTTGAAAAGTCAACTCTTAATGATTAAGCTAAATCTTGAAGCGATAGGCATAGATCTTCATCGAGCAAGGACTGCAATTCTTCATCTTCGAATTTTTTCGGCTGCCCAGGTCGTTCCTTGTCTTCCAGCTCAAAATCATCACTTTTAAATCGAGCAAAGAATTTCCGGCACGTTTGTTCAACTAGTGCATGCTCTCTATAAACTTCCACTGAAATTCGATGACTTTCGGCAGAGCTTTTATTCGTGTTAAAGTAATGAAGTAGAACTCCCCGCAAAAACACTTTATCCGGCACAAATTTAGACATATTCGATTAAGTAAAAAAGTATGTTATTTACGCTTCATCCAAATGACATATACTAATAACGATGCTCAATGATAGTAGGTTTACGAGGAATACTAGTCACGCAATCTATTGGAAAATGCCACTTGTCACGCCATCTATTAGAAAACGCTACGAATTAATTCAAACATCCAATAACATACAGTGTTCGTAAACTGCTTATTTTTCAACACGAGTAAAATGTTATATGATTGGTTGGGTTTAATATCGAAATAGTACTGTGCTATGGGAAATTGGCGACAGTCTGGGACGCACCCCTAAGGATGGTCCGGAGACATGCCATCCCAATTTTGATCCTCCACAGAGAAGACAGCTCCCCGGCGTCGGTGACCCTGAGAAGTATAATTTGAATGGGAACATGGAGAACATTGCGGCCATGATGGATTTTACGTGCACCAGTTAACATTAGCGTAAACGACGGTCTTTGGCTAAACGAGAATCGAACCCGCAATCTTTTAATTACGATCTCTGCTGTACAGACATTGCCTCGATTGATAAGGAACGATCCGTTTTAATTTTTATTTTGGCAAATTACTTTTTCTTCGTATGCCAGACCACTTTTCTAGCAAGTGGTACTTTATTATTCTGGAAGTTGCATTTGTGTCTAGTCTAGGGACTATTCATTTAGATTGGAATGGGACTCTTTTCAGTGTGATATCGTCTCTCAAACCCAAACGTTAGATATCTCAAGGTATTTGTGATACGTTCATATATATATATATTAAATTCAATAGAAATGACAAAACTTAATTTGTATAAAAAAGGCGCTCAAAGCAGAACAAAGTTGTATACAAAAACTATAATATATTTGAAAAATGATAAGTGATGACATGAAAGTTAAATATAATAAACAACAAGAAAAATTATTAAACAATGTTAATAAACAAGAAAATCAGTTAAAGTTAAACTCAATTTAAGCTAGAAAATTAAATTATGCTGTGCCAATCCCCTTAGCAAGTGGGAACACAGCTATTAATAACTATGTAGTACTAGCAGGTTTCAAAAGATATGCAGGCTAGCATACTCCGAATATATTTCAAACTGAATAGTAATGAAAAACTTAACATTGTAAAATATGAAAGGAGATTAAAAAGTATTTATATTTCTTGAATATTAAATATTGAAATTTGAAAACTATATGTTACAGCTCATTGAAATCAAAAAGCTGTTCATAATAAAGCTTATTTATATAGATTTTTTTATGAAAATGCTAGCTAAACATACCCCCACCCGAACCTGCCAGAAAAAGAAGAAAACTCACCACCTGCAAGAAACAACAACTGCAAAATCCATCCTAGCTCAAAAACCTTTTAAACATTGAAATTCGCTATCCATATCCATAGATGTCCAAAAAACTTTCCAGGTCTGGCGAAACAAAATAACTCCAAACATTAGCAAACGATCGTCCAAAAAAATGGCTTTAAATCGTGAGCATCAAACTGGACACCTATATGGATCACCAATCATTGTAATGCTAAAAGCTGCGGTGCTGACACTAAAAATTCAAATTACTAGTATAATGAGAAACGAAACTTAAAGGATACAAATTTTTATAATATAATAAAACTTTAAAATTATATACTTGTTTATCAAAATTGAATTTCAAATTACATAATCTTTTAAATCTTAAAATTTGATTAATAACAATATTTATGTAAATTCTATGGCCAAATTCTATGGTTCCCATAACAATACCATGTGATTGTTTGAAAATTTTATCATGAAAAATGATGTAATTATTATTTAGACAAAAATGACACAAACTAAGAAAAAAGCCTCATATTCAATTCATCTTCAATATACATGTTAAATAGAAAAGAAAATACAATTTATTTTATTGAGGAAAATTATTTAAAGAATGTAAGGAATTTCCACGTCATACCATCAAATCAAAAGTACATTTGGAATTTCGCGTGTGGATATTTTTTTCCAATGCATATTCTTGAGTATATCTGAATACGTGTTAGAAAAATTTCTATTAAATAAGTTAGACTTTATTTTATTTTATTTATTTATTTATTTATTTATTTTTTTAACGTAGACAATTTAAATTAAATAATTTCTAGTGAAGTCTTAATCGAAACCAAACTCTTATATTTTAAACTCATTTAAACTTTGTTAAAGCTTAAAAAATTTAGTTATGTGCTGACAGAAATAATAATGGGAAAATGTAAGTTTTTAAAACTTTTATAATTGGTTAAAATAAGGACAAAAGTAATAACTTTTATTTAAATTTAATTATGACTTTTATATAAAAATATGACATACTCAAATTTTAAATTTTTATATTTGTTTACAAAATATGTACTTTCACTTTGTAAATCTTTATTTTCTCGATAATAATAATAATAATAATAATAATAATAATAAAATAAATAGAGAGTTTTCATGTTACTGTGTATGTATAAATAATATGTTTAAATGCTATCTATCTATAAAAAATGTTCTTTTTAATATACATTCCTATACATTATACATAATCTCAATTTAATATGGACTCATGTACAGTAGATTAAATAGAAAATATTCCAGGTAATACATATATATATATATATATATATATATATATGAAAAATATCCTTTAAATGACATGTTGCCTTGAAATTAGTGAAAGTGTCATTTGAAGTTTCAGATCCACTACAAATTTTATAGAAATATTTTATGCAAACGAGAAAATTTTCATATTAGTATTTTTATTTTATCATCACTTATTTCAAAAGAAAACTAATATATTCTAGAGCTTATTTAAAAATGTATCATGAAATGAAATCGTATTCTCAGAGGTGATGAGTATATTAGTTCGCTGTATTATTTCTTTAACTTAAATTATAAAACTGTGGAATTTTGTATTTTTCACAAACAACAAAAAAGAAAATGTTCTTTGGAAGGAATACAAAAATAAAATTTCGTAAATTTGTGTTTGACAAAATAATTTCATCCTGAAAGTGCATTCTATAAATGTCAAATATATGTATGTAAGTATGTATTTTTAACTTAATAGCATTAGAAATATATTTGAATTTTTGTAATTTATGTTTATTTTATTATTATTTTTTTTATATTCTTTGGTATATGTGAATGAATGTCAAAACAATTTTATTTAAAATGGTTTTTAATACAATGGATTTTTCTAAAGTGTATTTAAATGAAAAAATTTCTAGAGAAATAGTAATTCTAACAATACTTAAACCTATTTCAACTTCATGAAACGATTAAAAAAACTTAAACTTAATTTAAATGAACAATGATTAGAAAATTTAAATAAAAAAAATAAAAAAAAAAAATTCTAAAACTTAATGAAAAATAAAATCAAATACAGTAGCTTTAATAAAAATTAGTCAACATTTTTAACATAAAACATTACATATTCAAAATATTAGGCATTTCTATTCTATAAATTTTAATTTTGTGTAAGATTAAGTGACCATATAAAAAACTGTATGGTTTTCATATATACACACGTATATTTCTTATATGTACTCTATATACATATATACAGGGTGAGTTTGACATAATCTGCCAAACGGAAGGAGGTGATAGAACAGCATATGGGGAGTATAAAACACCATAGATTCCCTATCCTATCACTAACCGTTTCAGAGTTATGTTAGATAGACGAAAAATCTGTTTTTTTCCATCGCGTCTGAAAAAACCCAAATTTGGGAGCATTACACGCAAAATAAGCACATATTTGGAAAGGGCAGAACAAATCCTATCGGGATTTACATCAGGATACCTTAATTTGACGGCGAGCGCTAAAACATTGACGAAGTTTAAAATCGAGTTGTCACCAAATACTTTAACCGGCAATTCTGCAAACACCGTTCAATCTACTATCGGTCAAATTTACCAAAAACTTCTCCATTCCACAAGCTTTAAAATGAGCCCACAATAAACCATATCGGTGTTCTAGTTCAGGAGAAATTTAGTCTTTTGTTTGAAATACATTCATTACTGAACACGACGTTCATCGAGAAGGACACCATGGTGGTTCCTGATTTCATGTCCGCCTTCAGCCCACTGTTTCGTGAGATGCAAAAAAGAAAGTTTTAAAGACAAACAAGAAAAGTAGTAGTTGTATTAAGTTTACAAGCACAATGGAATGGAAGCAAAAGAAGTATGACGTTTCTCACGTCTTTCACAAAAAAATATGAAAAAAAAAAAAAAAAGAGACCTATCTTACGTTTATGATTAAAGCACATATGCATTCGAAAGGATGTGTGAAATTTAGTGCCGCTGCTGAAGTTGGTCGTCCCCACACCCTTGCCCGCTTACGAACGAAAACCGCAGTAGCTATTTGCAAAAACCCATCCCTCAGTTTTATTATTGCATCAACGAGCCTGCTGCTTAAAATCTTGCAAAGTGGCAGTTTCTGTGCGGTAAACTTCTTGGTTCAGGAAACCCCAAACATAGAAGTCCAATAGAGTGAGATCTGGTGATCTAGGTGGCCAAGGAATCGGTCCATTAAGACCAATCCATCGCGGATACTGCTGAGTCAAGAAGTCCTGAACGGCATCGGAAGAAAGTGCAGGGGCCTTATCGTGTTGGAAAACGATTTCCGCTCGTAGGGGTACGGGAATGACATCAAGTAATCCTGGAAGATTTTGTTCCAGAAACTCCAAATATCTATTGCTTGTCAGATGAACTTGGAACACATGTGGACCTATCAAGCGATCGCCAACCACTCCAAGCCAAACATTTAAGATGAATTGCGTCTGGAACGATGCATTTTGTGTTACAAATGGATTTTGTTGAGCATAATGATGCCAGTTATGTAAATTTAACATGCCATCCCGAGTGAAATTGACTCATCTGTCCCCAGAATCGTTCTAAGGAAATGCTGTTCCTCAATATCTCGCTCGAAAAGCCACCGGCAGAATTTTACCCGCTTTTGAAAATCTGAGCGGCGTAATTGTAGTACCGCTGTGAAGTGGTCTGGATGATACTGCTTTTTGTGCAAAACATTCATCACTTTAATTTGGGAGATTCCACCTTCTCTCGCAAGTATGCGTGAACACTTAATTGGATTTTTCTCCGCTCGATGAAATACGGACTCCTCAGCGGTGGCGGGGCAGCGACCATGACCCATTTCGTCCGAACGACCCACTCTCTCTAAGCCTTCGATGAATTTCGGCAAATACAGCACGGTTGGGCGCACGACGATATGGATAACGTAGACGGTACTCTACTTCGGCTCTCCGAGAGTTACCACCGCAAAATCCATACACAAAATGCATATTCGCGTACTCTTCATTTGTAAATCTAGGTATATTTGTAAAACTAGGATTAGTTTACCGGTTGGAAAGTATGACAATTTGATCCCTGTGATGACTTCAATTGAAAATAAAATTCGGAAGGGTAAACAAAAAGGGATAAAATTTCCATATTAATTTACAAGAGTAAAAGAAAAAAGTGCTACAATATAAGACTTGGTTAATTCGTACTAATTTAGGAAAACATAATAAGTATGAACTAAGAGAGAGCAAGTAGACGTGAGAGCAGCGTGAAAAGAATCGGTCGAGCTCAGGCAAAGTCCAGAAAATGATAAAACAATAAGCAGAATAAAACGTAAAAGAAGCTGACGAGCTAATGAGCTGTTACAGATTGACTCGCCTTTTGTACCCGCGAGTGGGATGCGTGCAGGAAGGTTGGAATACATCTGCATATCACTAAGAGTCCATATGCAGATAGTCACAAGTTTGCATACGTTCCATTTACACACCATCGTTTCATTTGACGAAGTTCGACGAACACCATTTTCAGTGATGTATTTCAAACAAAACGCTAAATTTCTCCTGAACTAGAACACCGATATGGTTTATTGTGGGCTCATTCTAAAGCTTGTGGAATGGATAAGTTTTGGTAAATTTGACCGATAGTAGCTTCAAAGGTGTTTGCAGAATTGCCGGCTAAAGTATTTGGGGAGAACTCGATTTTAAACTTCGCCAATGTTTCAGCGCTTGTAGCTCGCCGTCAAATTAAGGTATCCTGATGTAAATCCCGATAGGATTTGTTCTGCTCTTTCCAAATATGTGCTTATTTTGCGTGTAATGCTCCCAAATTTGGGTTTTTTCAGACGCGATGGAAAAAAACAGATTTTTCTTCTATCTACCATAACACGGAAAACTGTTACAGATAGGACAATGTTTCTATGGTGTTTTATGCTCCCCATGGGCTGTTCTATCACCTCCTTTCGTTTGGCAGATTATGTCAAACTCACCCTGCATATATACTGTATTTAATCTCGAATATAATGAATGAATTTATAGCTATATACTGTTAAATACTTTAACACAAATATATTAAACTATAAATATTTACATACAAATTATATTAAGTCATATATAAAATTATAACAAAAGGTAAGAAGAAATATTATATATACAATTTTAAAATTTAATATTATTCTAAATAAATAAATAGAGAGTTATAATTCTTATCGAAATTACTTTTTCTGAAAAAGAAAATACTTTTAATTTTCACCGTAAATTAATAAAATTGAAAAAATAAAAACTTATATCAAAGATTGAGAATCTAGATTACTCATTTTTAACACAGAATGAATGTAATTTTACATAGACTCTGGATAAATGTTTTAATAAATTCAGAGAATATTATTGCAGTATATATATGCTGTAAAATAATTCTGTAATTTAAAACACAAATATAGACCTATCTATAATTAATTAAAATAATATTAACTCTTTGAATTGTATATATATTAAACTGACAAATTAATTTTAAAAGACAATATATATATATATATATATATATATATATACCAATTGTTATTTTTATTTAAAATTATATTCAGTATAATATACATACACAATCTCTCCAGAAAGTAATACGAGTGATTCCCAAAAATTCGTTTATTCAAAAATAATTTTACAGGCACCTAATATTCTTCAGAATAGCCTCTTACTTCATTAATATATCGTTAACAACGATTTTGCCAATCACTAACGCTAGTATAGAAGTCTTCGACTGGAATGCGGTTCAGAACGCGCGTTACGTTTCTCTGTAAATTCTTCAAAATGAAAAAAAAAAACATGCACACTTAAGATGGATTTTAACAGAGGGAATAGAAAAAGGCCGGTGGGGAAAAATGGGTCTGTACGGTGGTTGAGGCAGAATTGCTGCGCTGTGTTTTGCCAAGTACTAAGTCAAGAATTTGGCCACAAATTATTCGCATTTAAAGTTGTTTTGTGACGTTTAGATGCACAGTCGATTTTGCAAGTCCAATATTGTCCGCAGACACTCATCTGATGATGGGAATCCAAAGCTTCTTAAAACATACCAACATTATCTGAAGTTCGAGAACTTCATGGACGATCAGCGCGTTGTTCACCAATTGTCCTCTCTACAGTCTTTAAATATTTTGGTCACATAAACGTTTGAATTTTGGACAAAGGATACTTTAATTAGGCTTTCTGTATCATGCCAAGCGTGAAAGTAGGCAATTTCTTTAGTTTTACACAAAATGTTACAGCATATAGCTGTTAGGCACTCCGATACAATCAGATTATCTAAAGCCACTTTCAAACACGTATCCGCTTTACGAGGAACTCCTGCGCCAATTGATATAAAGCCAATTGACCTCCACCTGATTCTATAGCTGACAGTCCTCACCTGTGGTACCACCCGCAAAATTGGCTTTTTGCTCGTCTCATTAATTTCTGGAAAGACCTTGCTCAAGTCTTTCAATATACACACAGGCGTAGTTCAGTAAGCAATCCACTATATTAGGTTATTTATAATATATTTCAGAAAGTGCGAGAAAAATACCCTTGATAGGATACAATGTTATGAAATTCTTGAAAGATCACGATGCAAAAGATGAACAAAGGCAAAAGATCACAATGTTGATCTTTTGCCAAGTCTGAATTCATCCTGGAAATGAGTATTATTATAAATTTTTATGACAATTAAATAGAAAATTTAAACGAATTAATTTTACTGAAGAATAAACAATCCAATATCACATCTTCAAAAGTGCATTTACCTTTTCGTTTGATATGTTTCTTTCATTCTTTATTTTTCAGTACTTACATTTGAATGCATATCAAAAGATTTTCAATCGATATGGATTTTTTGAAGAATAATGTTTTCTGAAGAGAATTATAAAAAGAAATAAATATCAGCAAAGTTGTAATTTAAACGAAACCCATTCTGTTAAGTTATTTCAAATTCATAAAAAGCTCAAAATTTTTTTTGAGTTTGATTGTGTTAATAAAGGTTAAACATAGTACATTTTCAAAACTGTTTCATATCCCCCTGAATCAGAAATCCTAGACCAGGTCCATGATACCATGTCGCTCTAACAGAACCACAAGTGCATTACTCTCCTCACTCCACAGCTGCCTCACTGAGGTGCCAATTTTCAAAACTTTTATTATTAACTGGAAATAAAGAGGATTGTGCTAACTTTCATTTGAAATTAATTAATGGCTTTTACCCAAAAATATCATGCATTCAGATTATTAAATTTCAATATTTGCTTATAAAAATAGTTTTATTTTTTATTTTTTTAATAAATGTTAATTTTCCGAGGAATTTAATGCAACCAGATGGACGGCATTTATATATATATACATAAATAGCTGGCCAATATTTCAGAGTTTTGAATCTTATTTAACACTACAACTTTTGAATAAAAACTCGTCATATTTATTTTTGACAATTAAATACATCCCAAATTAATATAAAAAATGTCTGGAATGAAGTCTTCCGAGAAGAATAGTGTAAGGTAATGAGTCTTCACTCGCTCGAAATCGAGCTGGGTTCTATATGGTGAGATTGGTTAGTTCAGGGTGAGATGTCCATTAGAGGTTCTTTTATTTTACTTTAGTTTACGAGGACGTGTGGAAAGTACTTTTCGCAAGGTTATGTAAGTTGGAAAATTTTAGATTTTGATAAACTCGTTTTTGAATCAAACAAATTACTCAAATTTTTTTTTATAATGGTGCGTCCCCTAGAGTTGAAAATAAAAGTTCTTCAAAACTTTCTGAAAGTTTTAAAAGTGATAGTTAAACTAAAAATTTCTTATGGGATGCAGTAGACATTTCCACATAAAATTCCAGTATTAAACTGTGTGAAAATGATAAAACTTCTGATGTAAAAAATGACTAATTGAGACGGGTAAACTGTATTAAACGTTTAATTGCATTAAAAGTGAAAAAAAAAATAAAAAACTGTATTCCAAATTTGCAGAAGTTAAAAGTAGTAATTTGGAAAAACCTACTTCAGTTTCATCAATTTTTTTGTATTTTAATAGGATGTTATAGTCTAAATTCTGTTTAGAAGACTTAATATTAAATATTAAACTTTATTAACTTTAATCGTTTTTAAATTGTTGATAATTCAAAAATCGATTGGCTTAAAATAAGTAAATAAGTTCGGCATGGAAGGATTATAAACCTAAATATTGAAATGAAAAAGTTTATTCAAGTCTTGAGAAATTCATTCAACTAAGTAAAATGTCTGTTATCTCTTATAATAAAATTAATGATAATGAAGCATATCTAAAATAGAAACCTGCCCTGAAACACGAACACAAATTGTAAGTTTAAAATCCCCCGTACATAGGAAAACTAAACAGTTTCGTGAGAGAGTAGAAAATACCCCTCACACGTAAAAAGAATCTTCCACTGGTGTGACATAGCTGAGAAACAATTGGACTCTATGTATTTGAAGCAAGGTTTTGAAAGTTTTTAAGTTTTAGAGTCCACTTAGATGAAAAAATAGAGTCCAATTATACGCCCACTTAAAGTGAAGCAATTCTGGAGTAAACCTCGGTTGAAAGTTTTTAAGTTTTAGAGTCCACTTAGATGAAAAAATAGAGTCCAATTATACGCCCACTTAAAGTGAAGCAATTCTGGAGTAAACCTCGGCTTTAGCGGTGTAGACGAGCGAATATATAATCTTTTCTAAATGAGTATGTCCGGCTGATGAAATTTATTCAAGTCAATAAATTAATTAAGCTTAACCTTTTGCGGCGCAAGACAATTCGGATCATATAAATTATACTGCCACCGGAATTTATAAACTAAATTAAACTAAAAGAAATTTTAAATTTTAAGATTAAAAAAAACCTGCCTTTTCTGATATGTTATAAACGTAAATTTTTGCTAAAAAATTTCCGTGATAAATTTTTGCAACTGGATCTAAAATTTTGTGTCCTCGCAGCGAGGACGCCGCGCGTTAAGGGGTTAAGTAGATTTTTGGTGAGTTTCATTCAACAATCGAAAGTTTCATTCAACAATCGGTGAGTTTCATTCAACACATATTGAAACTGTACCATGCTTTAAGTTAAATTTAAGTAAAAGTAAATTTAATAAACGAGTGAATAAGTATCGCCCATTAAGATATTTAATATAAAGTTTGTTTTTTAATACAACGCTGGTATAAAAATCAATAATGTTACATATTTATAAGTTGTTTCACTTTAAAAATATTTTCAGCGTACAAAATTATTTATTGTGAGTTCACTGTACTCAATGTATCCTAAAACTAATATATTGTATTAAAATTAGTAAACTTAATCGCACAAACATTTTATAAAATCGAAATTTAAAAAGTAATATTTTAAAGAAAACATGAAAACATTATTCATTTCCTGACTCTATCAAAAATTATTTAATAGAAAATAATTTTCTAGAACGAATTTAAAAATTTACCTTAAAATTTAAACATTCTCTCAAAGAAGTGTAGTAAATTAGTACACGGTATTATTTTTTTAACTTATATATATATATATATATATATATATATGGAATTTTGTATTTTCAAAAATAAGCAAAATATTTTTCGGAAGAACAACGGTTATAAAACTAAGTAAAATTGCTTTATCCTAGAAAATTTTCGCCCTGTAAAATGCATTTGATGCATGTTAAATAGAAAAAAATATTTCTTTTACAGTGGAAAGAAATGTAAAGATTGTAAGGTATTTGAACTTCGTATTATTAAAAGTGCGTTTGGATTTTCGTAATTTATATGTCTTTCATTCCTTATTCTTCAGTGTGTCTGAATACATGTCAGACGATTTCAAATCGAAACGGATTTTTATAAGAATAAATTTTTCTGAAGAGAATTTAAATGAAAGAATTTTCAGTAAATTGTAATTCAAACGATTTTTACTTTCCGAACACTATAGTGAGGATAGTATTGTAATCATGTCAAAAATCCGAATTTGAGATTTTTATGTTTCTATACGTTTCGAGGTCCAATGAGTCCGTTTTCACTACTTTTGCGATGATATATGTATGTGTGTGTGTATGTATGTGTGTATGTATGTGTTTATGTCTGTGAGTGAACACGCTAGCGTCTAAACGCTTTGTTCGAATAACCTGAATGTTGGTACGTATATTGTAAGTCACCATAGTACGAACCCTATAGATTTTTGTGAATGTAGCACTTATAGTTTTTTTACAGGGATACAAAGAAAAATTCTTTATCATTATGGCCTATGGGAGCAAAGTCTTAAAAGTGCGATAGCATCTAAACGCATTATTCAATTGAGCAAAAAAATTATACACATATTATAGGTCACAAATACTCAATCGGTATAGATTTTGGAGCACTTATAGTTTTTTTTATAGGGACACAAAGAATAATTCTTTATCATTATGCCTATGGGGCCAAATTTTTAAAAGTGTGATAGAATCTAAACGCCTTAATAATCTGAGCAAAAAATTTGTACACATGTTATAGGTCACAGTTGCACCAACTGTATAGATTTTGGTGAATCTAGCACTTACAGTTTTTTTACAGGGACACAAAGAAAAATTCTTTATCATTATGGCCTAAGGGACCAAATTTTTAAAAGTACGATAGCATCTAAACGCCTTATTCAACTGAGCTGAAAATTTATATGAGTATTATAAATCACTGTTGCACTAACTATAAGCATTTTGGTGAATCTAGCATTTATAGGTTTTTACAGGGACACAAAGAAAAATTCTTTATCATTATGATCTATGGGCTCAAAGTTCAGTAGCGTTAAATAAAACATCCTGTAATATATGGAGAAAAATACTCAAACACTCTATTATGGTTTTATTCCTTTTGTTTGTTTAACAACTCCTCTTTCTTTACTTTATATACAAAACTGTTAATTACTCAATGTTCAGAAAGTCGAGTGGAGTCACTCCAGATTTTTTTTGCTTTAAAACCTCTTTTAAGTTCATTAAAAGCATAAAAATTTGAAAGTGTATTTTGACAACACAAAGTCTACATATAATCTATCTGGAAAACATATTAATTGACTACAGTCATAAATTCGGTATACTTCATTTAAATTTGATTATTTTTAATTAAAAATAATATCGAGTAAAATTATTGTTTTGTTATTATTTTCTATTTTTAAATATATTATATCCATTTATTAAATCTTAATTGTTGGCATTTGGACGATGGTCGGGGTTATTCGTACATCGATGGTCCTAAAACATGTCCTCACAAATTTGCACAACTACAGACAAGACCACCTTCTTACTTCGGTACCACAACAAATCTGGCCAACACTGGCCACCAGAAATAAACATGATGGTCCTTGACCATTTCTACTAACGAACATACAATTCTCCTATTGCGTGCATTACACACTACTAGTCTTCCTTCAGTGGCTCGTAAATTACATGGAATTAAATTTCAATACAGTTCTCGCCGCTTATTAAAATCACATTTATTCTGAGCCAAAGTGATTTTATTAAGCGGCTGATTTTTATATACGGCGAACGTTCCTGCACTCAAAGAAAAGGCATTACTTTCCTGAATTTGGAAAGAAATTTCAAAAGACAACGAATAATGGAATTAGTAAACAACATTAATTAATTTTTGATAGATATTTAATTAATTGTTTTTTCGATATAATTAAAGGATTTCCAAGTTCCTATGTGCTTTCCTTTGAGGAGAATGATCATTACTTTACCAAAAGTTCACGTTTTTCTTGTACATTTAAAATCTTCCTTTTTAAACCTCTTGATTTATAGTTATTTCAAAATAAAAAATAGAAACTGTCTTTGAATAATTAAAAATTAAAAAATAAATATATATCATTTGCAAATCAAATCGAATTTGTAACTTATTACTGCGCTTTGAAGTATACGTTCCTTGAAATTGTTGCGAAGTTAAGTTATGGGGCGTATGTTTAATCTGTAAATATGCTGCAATTGTAAAATTTATGACAATGAGCGATAACGGAGGGATTGCTGTGCTTTAATTCCTTTATTTATATATATAAATCACAATGTAAATAAACAATTTTTTTAGTGTGCATACATGATATTTTTGCAGCTGAAAATGTCTTTTTGAATTTATTAACCGGCAATGCTGATTTCATTAAGCGGTGGTTTTAAAATAGTCTGTATTGATTTGGTTCCGGTCCTGGCAATTTGATCTGATTAAGCGGCTAATTTTATTAACCAGTGAATTTATTAAGCGGCGGTTACTGTACATATATTTTTGAGCTATAAAATAAAGTTTCATATACATTGTGAATTTATTTATTATAATCAAGATAACATTTTTTTTTAATGTTGACTAAGAAAGATGACAAGGTTATAAACACAATGAAATTGACAAAGAAATAAAATTTTATAGCTCTCTCCGTAATAAAAATATATGTTCAAATATTTTAGAATACAATTATTTTAAGATAGCATATTTAAACATGTTTTCTTTCTTAAAGGGAAATACCAATTTATAAATCTGCTTGATTTACCATTGTTGCAAAATTATAAAATCTGCTTGTGATCAAAATATCTTGTAGAACTAGAAAAATAAATATTATGAAAAAATTGTGGAACTTACTTGTTCTGGGGTAAATAAGTTTCAAATATCTGTGAGTGAAGAAATAAAATCAATATAATTTGGTATTGTGGAAGAAGAAATAGTATAATAAGCAACACTTCAAACAAAATTTCGGAAGTAAAAATTAGTCTTTTATTGAATTATAATTAATATTCTAATGTTGTCCTTGTATCTATTATTAATACTGAGATATATTTTTTATTGTTGACAGTGTCGGTTGTTGGGACGGGTAATTTATCATTTTATTATTTTTTAATAATTAAATTGATATAATGAAAATTTATTGTAATTTCACTGTACTAATGTAAAGAGCCTACGTATTAAAAAAATATATATATATGCATTAATGTTAATGATACAAGTGTAGCAACGACCTATGCTTTTGGGGATACAGTTTGAGATGTTAAGGTATTTACTGCAACATATATATTTACATTTAGATTCGTGTGTGTGTGTCTATTTATTTGTAAAAAAAAGACTTAGACTTAGTTTATTTCATTTTCTGTTTTTGGTTTTCTAATTAAACTTGTTTCATTTTACTTAAATTCGATATTTTAGTCGTGTTCTATTTTAAAATAATTATAAAATGAGTGATATTCATATAGTGGGTATCCAATATGTACGTAGACACTTTTAAAAATTCATAAAAATGGAAGAAATAGCTAAAATTCAACACGATTTGTAAAAAAGTTATTCTTGTGAGAAAATATATATATATATATATATATATGTATAGGTAAAAAAAGAAATAATAGTTAAAAGTGTCGTCGTTAACTTCTATTGTATGTATCCACTCTCATGACAAATTGCAGATTGCATATTATTTATAACACAGCTAACTATTGCCTCTGTCGGCGATTTTTTTGTGACGTAAAATATCTTGACGAATAGTTCTTTATTCACCAAATCAACATCGCAATTAAACTACATGTACGCAGAACATACGCGGAAATGAGAGATGAGCCTGTAAAACCGTACAATTTACAGGACTCTGAGTTGCATATTGCACTTTACGCGTCTGTGCAGAGCCCTCTATCTTTAACTTTTTTTTCTTTATTAAAAATTTTCTACTTTACGAAAATAACGTTTTCGCAAACCGGGTTCTATTCTACCAATTTCTTCATTTTTTATAATTTTTTAAAATGTTTACAGACGTATGGCTC
This sequence comes from Salticus scenicus, assembly GCA_963930645.1. NCBI lineage: Eukaryota > Metazoa > Arthropoda > Arachnida > Araneae > Salticidae > Salticus > Salticus scenicus. The sequence continues at coordinate 193,786,690 of OZ005654.1, read as the reverse complement.
AATCGGTATGTACAAATTTAACTTTTATACTGAGTTTTAAAATTTTATTAAAAATAAATCAGTGGCCTTATGTTTAACACAAGTATATGTAATATTTCATAGTAGATTTAAACTTTAATTAATTTGAGCATATTTACTTTCTTTTTTCTTTCATTTCCGTAAATTAGCTTTTTTAAGGATACCTTTAGATAGAATCAATGAATAATGTCGACGAAAAATATTAAATTCAAATGCATTAAAATAGATTTATAATAAAATAAAAACATGCTTTACAATAATTTTCTTCTAATAAAATATATGTCTTTTGTGCATACGTATTATGCTAATGCAAGCTGCATATAAAACCTAATGTCCATATGCTTACAGACTTTTTCCTGAAGTTCCAGCTTAATAAATGGCCGCTTGAAATAATATAGTATTTATTAGATGATTTACCTTTTCTTGCTCTGCATGGAGGAATCTTAGTTCTGCGTAATAAGACTAAAAGGAAGTAAAAATGGGAAAGAAAGTGAATGAAAGTGACCACATTATCGTGAGATAAAATATCGATAGAAAGAAATAAAGAGAAAAAAAAAAAAGAATGTAAAATATATAACGTTTCACGGGAGATATTATTCTAATATTTTCTTGATAAATTATTATATTTATGGTTTTTTTTTTTTTTTTTTTTTTTTTTTTTTTTTTTTGTTATTTTAAAAGTCCGTGAAAATACAGAAAAATATTCGTAAAGAGTATCTCAGTAATTTTTCTTAATGTAGAAAGACGGAATAAAGTTGTAGTATTTAAAACAATAATTTTAATTTTAATAAATTTTCACTGTGTAAGTGTTTTACTCTATGTCGTGTTTAATGTAAGCACTAAAATCAAATGACATTAAAACAGCTGACTGAATAATATATATATTGAAAAATATTTTAAACATATTTATTGGAGTTTGTTGTTTATAAATTTATACTATGACAGGAAATAATTTTTCAAAATTACATACTATATTTACAACGTTTATAATATTTTTAAGTTTATTAGTAAAAAATGCCAATATTCTTCAGCATGATTCTATTACATCATTGGATTATACATATCACAATGTTTAGCATAATATCGATAATAATAAAAAAAAAATGACATTCCCTTTTTAAACGCACCATTTTCTCAAAGTATATTTTTAGTTTATTTTTAGTCAAAGAACTAACATATTTCTGTGTGTATGTGTGAAAACGTACGAAATAGTGTAAACTAAATACGATGACTGACATATTATCATTCGAAGAATAAATTTTATGTAATAAGACACATAACATTTAATTGGTATAAAAAATTTAAATCTTGTATATTAATATTTGGCGAAAATTCTGAATAATTGTGTGGCACCATAAAAAGTTGAAGCCAAGAATAGATATATTTACAATAGGCTCATATTAAAAATATTCTATATATTTTCATAAAACGTTGAATGGGAAAAATAAATCATCAAAGGAAAATATTTCAGACTTTATTATTCAAGCCTTAAGTTTTAGTCCACATATATCTGCAAAAGAATCAATGAAATGAACTTTTTACATAAGAAATAATCTAGAAAATAAAAGTAATTTATAACGTATCGAAAAATGGTACCTAATTTAATTTGAAAGACGTTTTAATTGTTTTTATCAAACATATTATTTACTGGCATGATGAATGGGCTTTTTGAGATGCTTTCAGAAAATTACAATTTGTAACTTTTTATACGCACATTATTGATATATTTCATTTATATATAAAACAAAAATGTTGGGAAAGAAAATTTCTATTTGGAATGACCTTATTTTCAATAAATTGACAGATCTATTTTTGCAATTATTTTTAATGATTGTCATACAGTATTTCTTATGAATACTAAAAATATAAATGTATGATTTGTATTTATCTAAATTTGTTGCGATGTTTATATAATATTGGAGTTATTAATACCTCTAGGAATATTCCCTGCGTTATACAGCTAAAATAAATAAAAAATCGAGAGAGTACGAATGATTTTGTGCATTTCCGTGAATTTGCTTATTTATTTAAATTCTAAATATAGTCATATAATAAAATGTATCTGAATTTTAAAATTATTATCTCCGAAATATATATAATAAATTGCAAAACTAAGTTATAAAAGAATTCTACTATTAATCATAAAAATAATTTTTCAACTTATAAGGATTTTTTTTTTTTATTTATTGAATACCAATAATTTTAAAGAATAATATTTGACATATGATAGTGAGTAAGACAATCCTATAATTAGACAAACCATACAGTTAAAAGTTAGTGATTGATATTTAATTCAAAAATCTCTAAAAGTTGGCAACGTTGATAAAAAAATTATAAGGAAAAACTTATTTATTATAATATTGAAATTTGCATACAATAAAATGCATAATCAGAGCTGCCAACCTAATCCGGCAAATTGTTAGTACCGCCCCTTTTTTTACACCACTAAATTTTAAAAGTAATTCTCCTTAAATGTATTTACGATGAATTAGGAAGAAAAATACTCTAATAAATGACTGGTGTAGAAAAAGAGGCGGCACTAACAATTTGCCGGATTTGGTTGGCAGCTCTGCAGAATATCTACCATAGACATTTGTCTAAATATATCTTAAATAAATTTTACAAACATGTATAAGAAATACATAGAAATAACTCTAGATTCAGAAAAATGCAGAATACCAGTATTTTGTTTTATAATAATAAAAAATAGTATGCACACTGACTACGCATGTTATTGTTCCTATATTCTGTGAAAGAAATAGGCTTAAAGTGCCTTATTAGTTATACAGGAAACCTTACAGCTTATAAGAGACTTTTTTCTTTATTTAAAATAAGTTTTATAGTTATAATCTCTGGGATAAAAAAAAAAAAAAAGGTTTTGAATTTTGGACAAAAGTGCTGACTGGAAATCTGGTTTATTAGAGAAATAAATTCGTTCGTAAAAATCTATACTGATATGTATAAAGGATTTAAGTCCATATTCTTGATTTTTCAGGAGACGAAAAATAAAGTTAAACTAACTAAAAACTAATCAGAAGAATCGATTAGGAAAAAGGGATTATGTTGATTTATACCCTTTATACCGTTCAGTGATTGTCAATCTTCATTTATTAAAGGGAAATTTTTGAATTAAATATTTTATACAAAGATTAATGCTAAATTTCTGACTTGAATCTTTTTTTACCAATGAATTTTCTCAAAGACTAAATGACATGGATTTTAATGCTTTATACCAATCGATAGAGAATTTTTTTCTGGGTCTGACAATGTACTTAACTCAAAATCGACATTTTTGGAGTTAAATGCTTTATACTTATCAGTACAAAAATATTCTACGAAGTTTATTTGAAAATCACGTTGTCTGTGAAAATTCGGCGCATAAATGAATTAGAACGGATTTTGTGAAGACTGGGGTTTGAAGATATGTAAAATTGTTTCTCCGTTGATTGTATTTAAGCAAAAACGAATTTCAAATTGAGGGCAGAAGTTGCTGTAATGTGACTTCCTCCACTGAAGCTAGTCTTAATTACTGAAAAACTTTTTTTCACGGTGTTATACCATAGCTATATTAGTTGCATATAGTATACCTGTTTAACCCGTTTACGCCCGAATTAATTTTGCAAAACATTATTAGCTGATTATTTCACTTCTAAATTAATATAGACAACTGACAGTAAAATATATTAACTTAAACAGTTCTGATAGTTTTAAATTTAAAGCCTATCCTCACTTATTGACGTTTAGTGTTCTAGCGAGAAAACTTGGAGATAGAAAAACTTTGAGATAACAGATTAATTTCCTATTATATGTTTACAAAGATCTCGAAAGTAAAGTATTATAATATATATTATTATTCCACTTGATTTAAATTAGCATACCTGCACAAAAAACAAATATATGTGCGGCGAATGAAAAATCATAAAATGACTATCTGAATTATGAAATAATAATTAATAGTAGGCACATAAAACTTTCAGTGATCATTTAGAGTGACGCTATAAACTGTCACTAAAAAGAAGAAATAATTCCAAGAAACCACAAAAAATATACGTGTCATTTTATTAGCTGTCCTCAAATGAGACACTGGGCACTAACGAATTAAGGAAGTTCCGGTAACAGTGGTCGTCTGATTACCAGTCCGAAATATTTACATTTAGTTTTAAATTCAATCCTTTCTATACTGAATCAACGTAAATTTTCAGCAACAAAAGAGCAGCTGAAGCAACCATTGCTATTGGCACCTCAAACAGATACGTAAATGCAGGAATAATCCTAAATGTAAGTGTAAACAATTAGCTTATGAGGATACATATTTTGCTGAAAATAACATAGATTCAAAAAATATATTCTAATAAAGGACATCATAGAGGTTCAAAATAGCCCTTTATTCAGCATTCAAAAATTTTTGTAGTTGATATTTCATTTCTTCTAGACATTTTTCGACATTTTTTTTTATATTGAAGCCATTTACTACTTAAGTTTATAAAATACAAAGTTCGCCAAATCTTTCAAAGAAAAAGAAACTTAAAGTGAGTAATACATTATAAAATTAAAAAAAAAAAAAAAAAAAAAAAAAAAGGGTAATCTGCCCAACAATAATCGAAAGTTTACTGTATTTAAAAATATATTAGTCAAGGATTAAACGTTTTAAAGGGAATCCCAATATTTCATATCGCGTTGTACGTTTTTCTACTTTTGATCCTGAATTTATTATCATTGTTATTTGTTTTTTCTAATCTATATATATATATATATATATTTGTTTCTGTCAGTATTACTTTCATTTATTTTTATATTTAGGCAAACAACAGCTATGGAGAATTTCTGTATTTTTTTTTTTTTTTTAAATCTATGTTAAGAAGTAAGAAATCCGAAAAAAAAATTGATATAATATCCGTCTCTAAGTTAATCAGATTGTTTATTATTTTGATTATAATATGTTAGTTGCTTCGATAAACTTAATACTACACGTAATTTCACGAATGAATGATTGAAAAATTTTCGGACCAATTTCAAAGTATTACTTGTGATATTACCAAAAATGCCAATGATTTCCCTCATTCTTCCGTTAAAAATCTGCAAGTTATTTGAACATGGTTTTCTTTCTTACAATAGCAGATCAGGACAATACTTTGTATAAATTTATAATATGATGATTTTTTTTTCATCGTTAGGATGTTAGAGCAGTTTTTTTTTTAAAATCTTATTTAATTATTTAAAATTCAAGATTTTAAAAATGGGGGTACATCATGTTAACTTTTGCATTAACGTACATTATAACAATAATAATCATTTTAATAATCATAACAATAATAATCATGTCAGGCTAGTTTTAAATTAACATTTATTATACTGACTGGAATATTATCATCTATTAAACATTAACAGCTACTTAAGTTTTTCAAAATTAATGTATTTCGTAACATGGTAGAATATGTTAATATTTTAAAAATGTTTCCATAATAAGGTTTACTGGGAATACGATAATTACAATAAAATATAAGTACAAAACTGAGCTTAATAAAATTAGTCAGCAAATTAGAATAGGAAAACATATCAAAGCTGAGAGAGAGAGAGTGAGACTAGCTCATTTATTCAGGTATTTCAGTCTGTGATAATCCCGGTAATCTGCAGAATACATTACTCTTCACACTATCATAATGTGATGTAGAGTAGAAATTTATGAGAAAAAATATATAGGGATAGAGTGTGGTTGAATGGGACGCAGGATGAATGGGACAATAACAAAATTTTTATGTTTTGCAAGCACTGGAAACTTGACAATTTTTCTGATATTTGGCAACACTGAGGTCATTCATCAAGTGTAGTTTCAGAATTGTGCAGAAGGGCAGAAAAAATTAAAGTGTCTTTTTCAGGTAACAAAGTAAGTTTTTACTGATTCAATTAGGTAGTAGTTAACTATTTGCTCAAAGTTAATATAACTCTTATATAGTGAAAAGGCATAATCTTTTATTGTGTTTATGATATTCAAGAAGAATATTGACTGTCGGGTAGCAGACTCTGCGTACTGCTATCGACTTTAATTTTAGAGTTTATATAATATAGAGAGTTTATGCAAGAAAGGTGATCGTATATTTTATGCTAATTATAAGCAAAAGGAACGTTGTGTAGAACAAAAACCCTTCGGCGTTAACAAGCTTCGCTATGATGCACTATAGGGAGATTCAGTCGAGTTAGAGAAACATAAAAGATCTTACCAAATTCCAAAAATAAGTCAGACGAAAGCAATGGCTGGATTTTTCATAATACTTTAATGGACCAAAAATCATCAGGAATGGGCTCTGGACCGCTTGGCGTCATCTTGGTTGCACACAACTATGTAGCCATAGAAGGAATTATAATCCATCTCCATCCATGCGATTTACGAACTAAATTCCATTAAAACTTGAAAATACATGTTATAATACACTATTGATTAGATGTGTTAAATTAATCTATTGTCAACTCTGTATATTTTAACAATAAATGAAGATGAAAAACTAGATCGAAATCATCACGCGAATAATTTCGTAAAACGCGCATGGCGCGCGCACGTGGGCGCGGCCGTACCCGAACACGTCTCTTCTATCCGATGGCAAGACCTCTTCTCATCCTAGAAGATCGCGGTAGGTGAGAACCAGCTTCCTAAAACGTCATGACGCTGCCTGGCCAATCAGCGCGAGCGCTCACGTATCTTACCGTAAGGCTAGTAGGGTCCGCTACGGAAGAACGAAAGAGTGAAAATTTGAGCGTTGCTGCAAAGCAATTGTGCAGGGGCGAAACGGTAGAATAGTGAAACTTAATGGAATTTAGTCTGAAGCTTCAATAATGGATCGATTTTGATAAGTTTAATGGGGAATTGATTGAAATTAAATAAACACGATGTCGTACTATACGACACTCTCCCCAAAAACGGGATTTGAAAAAAAACAAAAAGCACAGGGTGGAAAAGTCAAGAAACACCCGGAGCAAGAGCAAGGGCAACCAAGAAGACGGGACAGACGGTCACGGACGAGCCCTCTACAAAGGGTTACAGGCCGACACACATAGTGTCTAAAAAAAATTGACATAACTTGATGTTACATAATGAGCTGCAATATGACAGCATATAGGTAAGTATACCTCTTACAACGATTTGATTTGATATAAATAAAATCATATTTTTTTTTACCATAGTCTTGTGTCTTATTTAACGTTAACATACAACTCACATTTTTACATTCACATAACATAGCCATAGATTGTAGTTGAGAGAGAAAAATTGGTGTTTGCTAAAATGTACTACAGTTTTATTGATGTAAGTATGTTATAACATTTTGAAAAAAAAATCTTCATCTGTGAGTACAAACAACCAGTTATGCTGGAAAAAAAATAAACACAACAACACCTGACACCTAAAAAAGTATGGAAGGCATCTCTTCAACTCGGGAATGGGGCCTAGGATATTCCCAGATTGGAGAGAATGCAAGAGGACGGCGGACATCAGGACTACATCCCTGCAGGAAGATGCAATCCCGATACAACCGTACGAAGGGATTAAAGGTAAGAATAACCATTATTATCTTTTTTTTTTATACATATTGAAATAGGTCAGTAGCTAAAAATAAGGCAATGAAAACAAAAAAAATATGAGATGTGAATATAAATAAAAGCATATATAAATAATTATGAACACAAGACGAGCTTTATATAGCTATATGACTAAGATTATTGCTGTAGATGTCAATAAAAAAACTTTTTTTTTATATAATACATAAACATAAGGTCAGTGCCTTGTTTGAATTAATTCTGCCATTTAGAAAAACTTATTAAAACATTTCATGATATATGCAATCAAATTGATGCCTTGGCAGTTCAATAAATATGTAATATTTGATTTAAAAGTACCCTTTGTATTACAGTCTTTATTATCACTAAAAGTTTCTAAGAAATTCGTAGTACAACCTTTTCGTTCACAATTACTCATTTACATAATAGTGATCTAAGTCCTGACGAGGTTTATGGTAAGTAATATTTAAATAAGTAATACACACACAATAAAACATCTAGTATTTCCGAATAATATATGTGAATCATATAAAAAATAATAAAATTACACAAAAATATATATGTAGCTATAGCAAAACCTAATGAAAAATTTTGAAATTGAATATTGATGAACACACATACTATAAAAAAAATTAAATTGAGTAAATAAACATACACATTTTTTTTTTTAAACAATGATATGTGTTCTGATAAGTATTGTATGAAAATACTGTTAAAAAGGAACTATCTGTTAAGCAAATTGTACACATCTACGTTTAAGATGCACTTGAATACATTGGTAAAAATGAGAAAAAATATATGTCACATTTTTTTTTTTTAACAAAAAAAACTATTGGATGTGAAAATATAAGTTTGGGTTATGACGTGTCGTTAACCCAATGTAAAAATGAAATGTATACGTGTAAGTGTAAATAGAAAATTGTGTAACCATAAAATACTATTGAATAACTCACAAGAGTCCCAAACGTGAACTGAATAATAAAAAAAAAATATAAAGCACGAAAACAAATGAAGTGTGTTTACGTAAGTGAATTGGAAACAACAAACAAAAATATTGAGAATTTAAGTCTGTTGAAAAAAAAAATAACATGTGAATATTAGCACTAAGATTGAATAAAAAAATTGTCACATAACATGAATAAGTCTATTGCTTATGAGAAAATGTCATATTATAGGAATGTGTGAAGTGTAAATAAATGCACAATATTTCCAAAGTAAAATTGAAAAGTGTGGATGTGTAAATGTGAAAATCGTGTAAAAGTTGGCCTAGTGTATAAAAACTATGAGAAAAATACAAAGAGAATTAACCAAGTTGACTCAATTGTGGAAGTACAAATGAACAAAAATGTAGAGTAAGTGGATCTACTGATGGTAAAAATTGGTCCTCTTATGTGCAGCTCCTGTATAGACCACAAACAATGCCAAAAATGAACATTGTACTTCACATAAGAATCAAACCCGAAAAATTTAACTGCATATAGCACAAAATAAATCAACTATTGAATGTGTGAATAGGAATGTGTAAGAAAGAAGGAAAATACCTCCCCTATAAATGTAAATAAACAAAAACCCTAAGGCTATAAAAAAAATAAAAAAAACTATTGAAATGAATAAATAAAAGGTGTATGGTAACAATGTTAAACAGTGGTCATTGCCTATACTGCACGAATGACACAATACTGCATAGGTCTGTCCAGCAGAACCATAGCGTATTGTCCATAAACAGGAACCGTCATTCCCATCAATGGGTTGCCAATGAGTGCAGGAAAGGAGAACCACATGAAGAGCTATTATATTAATGTAAACAAGAGCACCTGAAGGCTCGAAAGAAAACTATTGCAATGAACCAAAATGAACGTGTATGTAATAAGGATGAAAAAAAAATTTCACCTAATAGATAAATAGACAAAAGCAAATCAAGAACCATGAAAGAAAACAGAAATCAACCCATAACAATCTATGCAATCTCACCACCAAATTGTCACCCTCAAAACAACTGGTGAATATGAGTGAAAATGTGTAAAGTGTATAAATTGTGAAAGGTCCAGACGTTTACACCGCCAAAATAAACGCTGTCCAAAATGTGTGAAAATAAACTATTGAACATAGTTGAACAAGTTGAAGTCCAAAATCTAACACAGAACAAGAAAAACTAAAGTCAAAAGTGTAAAAAAAAATAAATAAAACATAACTAAAGTTAAATGAATGTGAATAGTTGTGAATTGAACATGTATATTGATGTCTCCTAACCCAATGCATTATAGTGTGCAGGTTATATGGAGATTTAGATAAATAAATTGAAGTTAAAAAAAACGTTTTGAAAAATGAACAAAACAAATAACGGTAATTGAATGTGAATAAATGTAAATAAAAATATTTTGAGGACTCCTAACCCAATGCATTGAATGTGCAGGTTATATGGAGATTTTAAAAATGAAATGAAGTTTTGGAAGTGCAAAGCAAAATAGAAGTTATGTGACGCACAAAAACATAAATTGGAAAAAGAAAAAAAAATATGGAGAAAACACAAGTAAGTTTTACAAGAAAACACATGTGTAAAATTGAGACATTTTTTTTTGTAATGAAATACAACGACCTTTAATTAAGTGACATTATAATGTGAGAAGCCAAAAAAATCTGAGGTTCAAATGACGTAAAGAGCTTACTTTTACGTAACAAGTCATTCTATTACTGTGAATGTAAATATAAAAAGAATGTGAAAAAAAAAAATCTTGTTTGTGTAATTGTTTTTTTTTTTTTTTTTTATATATATATAACTGACTGGGAAAAGAAAAATAAATAAAAAAAAATTTAGCTATACCTAAAGTTTATGCATAAGCCATACGATAATCCGCTCATATACATGTGATAAATGAGAAAATAAAACATATAAATACACTAAAATTCATACCTTGTAGCTATTAGAAATTGGCAAAAAGGCAACATTAAAAAAAATAAAAACAATGTGTATCTATGATCAAGGTTACGTAAACAATAAGTTAAATAACACATAAAAAATTTTTTTTTTTTTTTTTTTTTACGTAGTATGGCTTGATGTAGAGCCACCACGAAACTCAAAAATTAAAATGAATGTGAGAATATATGAACAAGTCTAAAAAAAATATATATAGATAATCCATAAAATAAATAAAAAACACATAAATTCTCCGTGTCACCAAGCATGATGTAGAGCCACCACAATTAACTCAAAAACCAATATTACTTAAAATTGTGACTTAAAATTGGCTCTTTCTATGTAATTATAACTAAATTGTAAATGATCAAAAATAAAAAGAAACAAATGGAAAAATTAATTCACATTTTGTGACTTGTAAATATAAAGCTATATAGCTTATGATACTTAGAAAACTCAAGAAATATTTATATATATTTACACACAATAATAAATAATAAGAAAAATATGCAATAATTCAAAAGTATGTACGCAAAATCGATGTTAAATAAAAACAATTGTGAACATCTCTACTACTGGAGAATACATATATACAAAGCACACATATAAAAATTATTTAAAAAAACTTTTTTTTTTTTTTTTTTTTTTTTTTTTTCTTTCTTGTTTGTTTGGCCGAACATTTCCAACAAAAACGAAATATGATGATAATATATATTTTCCTAAAAATAACACACAAAAAAACTAAATACTTGAAGGTATATTAAATGGGAAATCATTTAAATCGGACATCTATACGTAAGATGTCAAAAAAATAAAATGTAGCTATGAATAGCCTGTATGTCCGTTGAATAAATAATTTTTTTTTTTTGTTTGAATATTTCTATTGTTCATACAGTTCGTGCTATAGGAGAGAAGAAAAAAAACTAACACCCGTTAAAAAGGATACAGTAGGAATCAACATTTTAGGAGAACAGGTCTTCACCGTCAATCCTTAGAATGTCACCTCCTCAATATTTGTTAAAAAAGATAGCCGGCAGTTCCAAGCTTTGAAAAGAGGACTCAAGGAAACATACGGCGTCCCATATCTTCTTTGAGAGACACTCAAAAAGACGTCGATGGAATTGAAAAACTCTAAGAGAAATAGTTTCATGTTGAATGCTATAAGTAGCATGATTTTATGGCCTCTAAACGATCGTCAATTTACTGCATGTTAACAAAACCATGTAACGGCGAAATCCAGGCTTCTAAGGCTTAAATTAATAAAACAGAATTAATAGTCAAGTTCGGTTGAACGAAAAAAATTGATCTTAAATGTACTAGTTTACACAATCTTTTCTTCCATTTGAGAGTTCTGAAATACTGCTTTTCAATGTTTTTGTAACTACTTTCTTCTGACAAAAATCTCGCTGTCCAGTAAAAGTACATCGTGCGAAAATGGCACGTGCACCACATGTCGGGTAGCAGACTCTGCGTACTGCTATCGACTTTAATTTTAGAGTTTATCATTATATAATATAGAGAGTTTATGCAAGAAAGGTGATCGTATATTTTATGCTAATTATAAGCAGAAGGAACGTTGTGTAGAACAAAAACCCTTCGGCGTTAACAAGCTTCGCTATGATGCACTATAGGGAGATTCAGTCGAGTTAGAGAAACATAAAAGATCTTACCAAATTCCAAAAATAAGTCAGACGAAAGCAATGGCTGGATTTTTCATAATACTTTAATGGACCAAAAATCATCAGGAATGGGCTCTGGACCGCTTGGCGTCATCTTGGTTGCACACAACTATGTAGCCATAGAAGGAATTATAATCCATCTCCATCCATGCGATTTACGAACTAAATTCCATTAAAACTTGAAAATACATGTTATAATACACTATTGATTAGATGTGTTAAATTAATCTATTGTCAACTCTGTATATTTTAACAATAAATGAAGATGAAAAACTAGATCGAAATCATCACGCGAATAATTTCGTAAAACGCGCATGGCGCGCGCACGTGGGCGCGGCCGTACCCGAACACGTCTCTTCTATCCGATGGCAAGACCTCTTCTCATCCTAGAAGATCGCGGTAGGTGAGAACCAGCTTCCTAAAACGTCATGACGCTGCCTGGCCAATCAGCGCGAGCGCTCACGTATCTTACCGTAAGGCTAGTAGGGTCCGCTACGGAAGAACGAAAGAGTGAAAATTTGAGCGTTGCTGCAAAGCAATTGTGCAGGGGCGAAACGGTAGAATAGTGAAACTTAATGGAATTTAGTCTGAAGCTTCAATAATGGATCGATTTTGATAAGTTTAATGGGGAATTGATTGAAATTAAATAAACACGATGTCGTACTATACGACATTGACAATTGTTGATTAAGCCTATTTCTTGTTTTATATGATCATGTGGTGGTTGGAATAAATGGGAAAGTTTGAATGTGGATGAATGGGACATCCCCCCCTCCCCCACTCTGTGCTGATTTAAAATTGTACTCAAGATTTACACTAAAACGAATCTTAAATAGATTTTCAATAGTTTTATAACCTGTAGTTCAGTGGTTTTAACATGGAATTATAAAAATAGCATGGATATATTAAAATAGATTGAAATTAATTGTTCTGATTTTTGTTTGTAATAATTATGATTAAAAAATTATAAGTTAGAATATTCAATGGAACTTAAATGAATAATTAAAAATAAATAAATAAATAAACTAATAATCATTTAATTAAATCACAATTTCAATCAAGTTAATTAAATAAATCCTGGTGATTATTAATGCAGTACAGAATAGAATAATGATTTTTCCCGATCAGTCGGAAACACAAATTTATCTGGATAACTTGTACTCTATTATAATGATTTATCACTTTGTAGTGTCTTATTTATTTATTTATTTATTTTTAGATTCAATCTTATTAGATTAAATTACAAAAGCCTAGAGCACTAGGATTCGTGCGAAACAAAGGACTTTTGCCTTTTGACGTTAATTTGAGTCAATACATCAGTTTATGTTAATTTCAGCAACTTCATGGTGTGTAATAAAATCACATAAACCAATTTAACTTTAAAAATTTATTTACTTTTCATTTTGTTTTCTTTTCTTTGTAACTCCAGTCCTGTCTGATTTATCCCCAATCATATCCCATTCATCCCCATAGGTGGTGATGAATAAGACAATGCACAAGCATGTAAAAAAAAAAAAAATATATATATATATATATATATATATTATTATTATTATTATTATTATTATCATTAATAAAAATGATAACTTTTCATTCTAGTTACTATGTTTATATGTAACTGATTACTGAAGTGTACTTATGAGTTATGTTATAAAATTCTGAATTACATATGGTGAACGTTATCAGTAAAAACATGAAAAATGTCCCATTCATCCCCACTCTCCCCTACTGAGGAACTCTGCAGAGACTACGCAAATCATTTAATTTTAATTTATTTTCAAATAATCCAACAAAGTACCTCCAACTGTGATATTTTAATATCACCCTAAATGCAATATTTGTATAATTTTCAAAGTAGTTATGTTTCGACAGACGAATTGAATAACCATAATTTATATTACAATACTTTTAGATAAAGTTTTACTTCATTTTATTTCGTCATTTTATATATATATATATATATATATATATATATATATATATATATTTATTTATTTATTTATTTAAACTATGCAAAAGTTAATAAATTTATTAGAAATGTAAATTAGAAACTGATGAAGGTTTTACTGCATTATGCAAGCAGCTTATCAAAATTTCAATAATGTTTTGCATTATAATATTAATTTTATCAAACAAGTACATTATTCTAATGCTTTATATCATTATCAACTGCCATAATCAGCTGCAAATTTTATTTATTTAGTTGTTAAATTTTAAATTACTTCGGAAATTACTCTTTTTATTTAGATGAGAAATTATATTATTTTTTTTTTTTTCGGTTAGTAAGAATAAGAATAAATAATGTAATCTCAATTGCAAAATAATATGTTTTGAATTACTGACAAGGGATTTTTGTAATAAAGTTTTAATATTTATCATATTAAAAGTTTCATAAATGAATATTGTAAAAGGCATTGTATAGAGGAACTTAAATATAGAAGCATTAATCTGCACTTTAATCCTTATTTTTATTGTTTGAAACGTTTTACATATAATTTACAACAACAAATATATATATAGAAATGTATCAAAGAGAAGAAATTATACAAATTATTATATTTACTATATGTGTCAGATATAAGCATCTTGTGTTATTTATCCATTTCATAGTGAGGCAGATGAATTTAAAATTAAAAATCAATTGGAGATCTGTTTTTGATGTAATTTTGCATATTACTTGACAAATAATTCCTTCTTTAAATAAATTATTGTCTAATACTATTTACATATAATAATGTGCAGCAAATAGAAAAAACGTTTTGCAGCACAACATTAGGTACTCATATATTTAATGTGCACTTCTATTATAAATTTTAGTATTATCAAACATATACAAATATAAACACGAATTTAAAGACATTTTCTTTTTTCAGGCCCGGGAATTTAAAAAACCGAATGCGTATTAAATTTTGTAAATGTTTTCCTTCAAAAATTCATTTGAGTATTTAAAATTAATAATTGAGCTTTTTTTCATTTAATATTTCATTTTGATTTTGAAGCAAATCATTTTTGTGTTAATGGATTATTTTACATATTAAAATACATTCTCATAAATATGCAATTAACCTGTTACTTAGGTTAATTGTGTTAATGACGAATGGTTAATGTGTTAATGGTTAGTTGTGTTAATGACGAAATCAAAATAAATAATCTGGTGTGTCACTCACACGACTTTCTCTTACCCTGAAATTTAATACGATAAATACAGATTGCAGATTAAGAGGTAAGATAACGAGTACTGTAAACCTTTGTTAAACAATTCAAATTAGTCTTCAGAAGAGTTTTATATGATAATTAGTTCTGTGTGAGGGGGGCTACAACCCCCCCACAAACCCCCGTTTTATTAATGCACCTACATTTATATGCAATTTAATTCGGCTATTAAAAAATAATTCGGTTTTTAAAAAATAATTTATTAAAATTATTATTTAAAAAAAATATCTTTTATGATGATGCAGACGATTTCCATATTAGAGAAGTAGTATAACACAAAATATCCAAAAAAAAGTCCATTTTATTCTCAATATTAATATATATATATTGGTTTTTTTTCGTTAAAAGTAAAAAAGATCGATAACTTTGTTTTAAATTATCGCAGATTGATGGTTCAACCATTCGTTTTAAAGGTATTCGTGAGCTCTTTTGAAAGATACGCATCATGAAAATTTACTAACCTCGAGATGGGACTTTCCCCCCAGTGGGGGAGGCGAGGCGCCAACATACACATTTTTTTGCCCTGTTGACTATCTCTATTACAAAAAATATATATTCGTTTCATTTGGTTTAGTGCAGTCCATAGATGTTAAACTCTACTTACCTGCAATTTTCCCCATAGACGTAATGTATTTGAATACTTTTGAGTGTCCCTGTACACGAACCATTTGCTTGATCTTAAGGAAAAGTTTAGTGTAGCATCCTTATATGATACACATTTAGAATACCAAGTTTGAACTTTCTGCCATAATTTGTTTTTGAAATATGCTGATAACACACAGACACACACAGATACACAGACACACGCACAGACCATTTGCTAAAAACATGATTTTCGTATTCAGGGGACCTCAGAACTTGTAAATATAACAAAAACTCGCGTTCGAAAATTTGACCCAAAAACAATATTTTCTCTACCTCATGGGTAAGAGAAAGTAAAAATAGTAAAAAAAAAAGTAATAACAATTTACCTTTGTACATTATTTACAAAATAAGGAAAATGAAAGAAAAAATATTAGAATATTATGTAAGGGTTCACTTTTACATCTTTTATTCCACTATATATTAAACATAAAACATTATTGCTCAATCAATACATTACTTTACTTGCATTTCTATAATATAAAAGATCACTTGACATAATATCGCTTTATTAGCGGTTTAATATTTTCCTTTGTCTGCTTAGGGTAATCTTATTCTTAATGACATCAAAGAGAACAAAAAGTGTATGCAGAGGAAAAATATAATTTACGGTCATGGCATATTAAGCATTTGCATTATTCTCATTGACAAAAAGGCATTTAAAAAAAAAATATTTTTTATTGATATAATTATTTGAAGTATTATAAGAATTATAGCCTATTTAGAATATATATATATATATATATATATATATATATATATACTGGGTGTTCCATAAGTCTGTAGACATTTTGAAATGTCATAAAAATTGAAGGAATTGATAGAACTGAACTTGGTTTGCGAAAAAGTTATTCTCGTGAAGGGGATTTTTTTATTACTTATTTATTTATTTTAAATGTAAAAAGAAAAAAAAAATAGTTCAATTTTTCATCGATAGAGGGAGTTGCACGGGTGCCTAACGGGAAATATGTGAATCAAAGTCCTATAAATTGCACGGTTTTACGATTAATACAGATAATTTCTTATTTTTCCTTCATCTTGCACATACATGAAATTTTAATTTCAATGCTGACTTGTGGATAAAGCGATATTGATGAAGATGTTTTACCTTAGGTTAGATCCGCCGACTGAAGCTGCAATCAAGAGTGTTGTAACGTGTTTGAAAAATGTTATCTGGGGCTGACGGTGGACACACAGAATATGAATTATATTCCTGTATACATTTCCATGTAAATAATATTAGTTTTTCAAGAAAATGTATGATTTGCTCACGTACGGCTCCCTCAATCGATTAAACTTTTAATTATTATTTTTTCTTTATCAAAAAGAAATGCCCCCTCACCACAACATTTTTTTTCGAAAATCGCATTCAATTCTACCAATGCGTTCAACTTTTATGTATTTTGGAAATGTCTATAGACTTATGGGACACCCGGTATATATATATATATGCATACTTGCCAAACATCTCATTATGAACCGTACAATTTTTTGTACCCGCTTTTTTTTTTTCACACCATTATTTTTTTAGATTAATTTTAGTCTTTTTTAATCGTAACAACATTTGGATAGAATAACTAAAAATATAGTGGTGTGAGAAAAAGGGTATTTTTTCAGGGGGCGTTAACAATTGTACGGTTATTAATGAGATGGTTGGCAAGTATGTTTATGTATATAGATAACTAATGACACACACAGCAAATGCAAATTTTCTTCTTCTTTTTTTTTATAATACAAAGAGGCACTGCTGCCTGCTCACTCTGCTCCTCCATCGGAGGTAGATTTCACCCCCAGTTCGCTTCACTCATTAATTCTTGTGGGGCTGTAGCCGCCAATTTGCAAATTTGCCCTACATTGAGTAGGAATATTAATAATATTTAACGCAAGCCTGATACAGAACAATATTATAGGAATCCACATCCATTGAAATACATCATAATTAATACTGCGTCTAGTTTCAAGTGAAATAATATGTAAAAAAAAAAGTTATATCGTTCGACAACTTAATAACAATTTTCAACTATTTTGGCGGAAACGTATGCTAGCTAGACACACAAAATAAACAAATACAGCAGTAACTTCTCTTTACCTTAGAGTAAAAAGAAACTCGTAATATCCAAACAATTTAGTGTGACAGCTTCAGTATATGACCCCTTGGGGACTTTTAAAATTTTGTCACTATTTGGCGATGAACTTTTGGGTATAATCCCTTGTTTAATAAAATTAAGACAAGCTATTTTTTCTAGTGCCTATATTTTTTACTACCGCCTTTTAAAAAAGATATTTATTTATTCATTTGATTTAGGAGAACCTGTAATACTTTATATTTATTTCTAATATAGTTTAAAATGATACTTGCAGCAATAAAGATGCAAATTTTTAAAGTGATTTTTTTTTCTAGATTATGATTTAATCAGATACATTGAAAATAAAACGTATGTGATTATTGTAAATATTTTGCACATTATTATTATTATTATTATTATTATTATTATTATTATTATTATTATTGCATCATTTTATAAGGCTGAAATTAAAATAGCTGTGTGAATGCGGAAATGAATTCATTATCGAAAAACATTCCTGCTACTTTATCTCTAAATTTTAAAAATCTCTAAATTGTTTATACTAAAGATGTTCGCATTTAGCCAATCATTTACATGCTTTGAGTTAAAAACTACATCTTTATATACTGATCTAAGTTTTTTTCTTTTAAATTCCTTTGGCTTACTTAAAATTCTATAGCAATAGTTGTTTAGCATAATCATAATATTCCATTACTAAATATTTTTCACAAGTCCTTAAAATAAAATTAATAAAATATAAACTAATTTTCTTTTCATTTGGATTAAATTTTTTGCTTATATTTTTTAAATATCGGTTATTATTATTATTTTTAAATGTTTTCACTATTCTAAATATTGTTTTTTTTCTCTCGGGCATTTCGAGTAAGTTTCAGGTATTTTCGAGTATTTATCAATTTCTTTTACTTTCATTCTTTTACTTTCTTTTCTTTTTTCTTTTTTCTCTTTTCTCTTTTTTTTCTCTTACTTTTAATTTTCTAAAAGTAGAAAGGAACATACCTGCAGACGATAAAATACAAATCTAAATTCATTTTACCATTTTTTTTATTAACTCGTTTTCTTGTTGGTTTGTTTGTTTGTCCAGTACAAATCTTGTAATCGATTTTTAACTAACTTCTCGACTAACTCGACATTTGGCAAATAATAAATTTGGAAATATATAAATACACATGCGTAAATTTTAAACGGTACACTGTAATCTTTATTTTCGTGCTTTTACAAGTTTTTTTTTTTTTTTTTTTTTTTTTTTTTAATAAAAATATTTTTTTAATATTTTCTGCGTTAATTCCATTCCCACGAAATATTTCCTTTGAAATTATTTCAAAGTATTCTTGAATATTAAAGTACAAATATTTCATTAATAAATAAACAGCGTTACTTGACATACGAATTTATATACTACGAGATTTAATGTATGCTTTTAGAACATCATTACAAGAAAGCGAAGATAATTATGACTTCAAAAGCATTAATTAGTTTCCTTCATTAAAGCTTAATACTTCCTTCATTAGAACACCCTGCTCTGAATTAAAAGAATAAACGTGGTCTGTAAAAGAAACTAACAACTTTCGAAACCCAATTAACTTATAAAATGTTTTTAACGAGAAGAAATTATACGCTTCCTATTGCGTTTGTTAAATCCCTTTAAGTTGAAAATGGAAATACAGTTGGATTATCGCAAACTACTTTTCCTTACAAAGTACAATCTTTGACTGTTTAGAAAATAATAATAATAATAATAATAATAATAATTTTTCAACTCATTTCTGTAGTTTTTATTTTCTTTCTTTTTTTTTTTCTTTTTTTTTTTTTTTTTTTTAACAATAAAAATTGCTGTAATTTTAACTTTTATTGGACTATATTTTTATTTTGGATATAACTTTCTATAGTCATTAAATCTACACAAGTCAAATTTTATTTATGGAAAACATGCTAGAATGCCATTACAATAAAATACATTTAAAAATGTTACAGTTAACTAAATCAATAGGTCTTTTTTATTCTAAGTAAATGAAGACTACGTAAATGATAATCAAGCATGGTAAATAATTTCATTGTTACCTTTTTCTGTCAATACTTAAAAAAAAAAAAAAAAAAAAAAAAAAAAAAAAAAAAAACGGTTAATAATTAACAGGCTATTTTCGAGTTTCGAGGACATATGGTAATCCTAGTTTAGTTCAAGATTATTAATATATTATTTATATTAACAGTATTTATCATAATATTTTTTAAAGATCTAATATTAAAAACGATTTGTTTTATAATGTTAAAAAATTACAGTGTGTATTGTTTATGAGTCGAAAGTTATTCACAATTATTTAAAAAATTACATGAGTTTATTATATTTTAATTTAAAGGGTTCGTCAATGTATATAAAAAGCATCACTTTAATTTGCCTCCCTAACAGCAAAAAATATTTCAGAAACATGACAATCATATAACATAGAATATTTGAAAATATTTCAAAAACGTTCAGTTTGCTTTTAGATTAGTTTCAAAAACGTAGAAATGTCCGCGATCGTGACAAATGATCAGTGAACTCTTAAAACTGTAGCTCTAAAATATAAGGCACAAGCAAATTATGCCTTCTATCATGAGGCTCACTGTCAAAGTGCCTCTGATACTGGAAGAAATGTAGAAGGCACAACAAAATGAAAAGCATCGACTGAACTTCGATCTTGGCGAGAGTCACAAACTCACATTTGTGCCTTTAAAAACGCTGTTCAGATTTCTAAGCGCTGCATATAACGGAACTGAACATGTGTAACAACCGAACCCAGCATGCATCAGTGTTTTTGATGGCGGATGCTTACGTTCGAAGAAGATTGCTACAAGATATTGTGTGTGCACCTGTTTCTGTGTATTTCAGTAAAAATATGGATCAGTCGAGTGAAAAGTCATTGTAATTATAAGTCTCAAAGCTTTGAAATAATGTCAAATTGAAAATGTGAAATAAATGTCAAATAAATGTGAATTGAAGTTTGAACGATAATAGTTACGAAACAATTTCTTGGAATGGAAGTAGAATAGCCATTATGAAAAGTGGATAGAAAATTACTTAAGGATGAAGTAAGTGAGTACCTTTTGCTAAATAACAGTTTCATTCGTTTGAATTTTATATTAAAATTTAAATGTAGCTCGTGCGTTGTATGCCACAAGTATATATATATATATATATATATATATGTATGTTTTTTTTTTTTTTTTTTTTTTAAGTATGGTAAAAAATATTTTAATTTTAAATTCAAAGATAAGGTTTATTAGGTATATAATAATTTATTTTTATTCTCCCTGTAATGATGTGACACATTGTAAATTTTGTGCTTTGTAAATTGAAGTTTTTTTTAATGTGTATTTTTATTACATTATCTTATTAAATGAGATTTTACATGTTGATACTAGTGAAAACATTGCCGTTTTTTATATGTTAAAGTAATTTATTTCTCCAGTGTGCTTTTACCATCTGGTGTTCGGCTTAAGGCCAGCTGTCTACATTAGTGGCCTCTGCCTAAGTGGCTTCTCTCCGTTGGGGCCTTTATAAGGGGACCTATTCTGTATATTTATGCAAGTTTCAGAGAAAACTATAGAAAACTTTAAATGGGTAGTTTGACAAGGGCAACCCGTGATCAAACCCAGCACTTCATGTCTACCAGTTTTGAGCACAACCGCATGGCTACTGATGGAGCACTTATTGTCTTAATTTATTTTCTTTGTAGGTGTGCATTTTACATATTTTATGAATTGCTTACTCTTCTTGATGCTAAACTTAATCCGGAATTCCTGATAAATTTTGTTTTGCTGCAGGCAGAATTCTGCTTCTAGGCGCATAATAACAGTTTTTTGCATTTTAAGTTGTTTCATATGTGCATATTATTTAAAAAAAATAACTAAAATATTTTAATCAGATATTTAAATTTATCATAAATAAATATAAAATCGTGGGCATTTTTTATTTATTTATCTTTATAGGTGAATGTCCTCAGAAGTAGAGGGAAGAAGAGGCCAATGCCCAGTATTTTTTTATAGCGAAAACAAAGAAAAAGAAAAAAGAAAGAAAGCTCTACAGAGAACAAGTAGCAGTTTTACATGTCAAACTACATTTTATTCTGAACTTTCCCTGCAACAATAGTCAGTTTTTTAGATTGGTTCAAAATGTAACTGTTTAAGAAGATTTCAAAACCATTTCTATCAAATCATTTTATTAAAATATTAAAAATGTTGATGTGAATGTTAATAAAATATAATTATTTAACCAGCTTGCATTTTATATTTACTACATATTCTAACTACTGAGCAGAAAAAATTTACAAATTTTAATTTTATTCATTTATTTATTATGTAATCAGTGATAATTAAACATAATTAAAATTAATGTTATAATGATTATAGTAAGGAAATCTAAAGTAAATGTTAACATTTCATGTTTATCTCCTTTGAAGGATTAGCAGTTCTGAAATTTAAGATATTGAATAAAGGAGTCGCAATGTTTTTATATTTTTACATGCATTTTAATATGTTGTTACCACTATTAAAAAGAAAAAAATAATTCTTGAGGTTTCAATGTTATAATATTTTTTTTAATTATTGTTCTGAAATGATAATGACAAAAGAGTAAACTAACACATAAAAATAGAGCAACACTGTGATCCTTGTAAATATTTTAAATAGCAGAAACGATGGATTGACAAACAGCAAAATAATTAGTTCAAAAGAGTTTTCTTTTTATCAACATTTTTCAATCAAATAATCTTTATTATTTATTTTATTTATTTTTCCAAAATTTAAGTACTTTTGTATTTAACAAATTATTCTGCAATTTAGGTTAAGCTACTTTCTCAAAAAGAAAGTAAGGAAGAAAGGGGTTTGCAGGTGGGGGGGGGGGATAGAATGTAAAGGATTTTTAAAGTGTATTGCTTAATTAACAGTAATTGACAAACATTTTTAATTTTATGATTATCAATTTCATAAAGGTAATGTTAATATGTGAAGTTAAGAAACAAATTGGAAATTATGAGATTTTAGACTTAAGTTTTATTTATTTATATATATTTTAAATTTAATATGTAAATATTATTTGAACTGAATACAAGATAATTGTAAAGTTCATGCACGCGCGCACACACAACAGCAACACATTAAAGATAAAAAAAAAAAAAAAAAATGCCATAAATGGGAAAAATCAAATAACAGTTATTTTGGGTGAAAAATATTAAGTTTGATGCACCATCAGGAAAAATAAATGTTGGCTAATTGTTTTCAAAATACAGAAATTTTGCATCGAAAACAGCATGACAGCTGCAACAGATGTTGTGGCTTCCATGCTGCATCTTGTAATTTTCTTTTCCTCCAGATGAATGATTGCGCTTAATTCAGAAGCGTAGTTAATGAGCTATATTCATGTGCATTCCTATAACTATATCTTTGGGTCACTTCTTAAGAATACCTTTTTTTTTTTTTTTTTTTTTTTGTATCTGATCTATGCAAACTAACATTTATATAAGCTTAACCCCATAAATTGGGGAAATATACAACTTTTTTATGTCCAAATAAGCATAAAACTTTTAGTGGATGGGGAAAAAAAGGCACAAGTACAATTTTCATGAAATCACTGAAACATGCCTTTAATAAAAGGCACAAAAAGGAATTTAAAATAAGAAACTTCTATTCAAAAGCCCATTGTGCCTAGAGAGGATGGTGCACATTGAAAATCATTCTTTGAAATTATTGTCTTAGAATTATGAAAATTTTGCGTACATGCGCATTGAAATGCATCACTATTAAATATATTAAAATTTCTCAAAGTAGGGGAAGCCGGGGTAATAAGAGACAGGGGTTATAAGAGACGCAGTCAAAAAAACCTCCAAAAAATATACTTAGATAACTTTAAAAATATGTAATATTAAGTATCATGTGTATTCTTTACTACAATACACTAATTGAGAAGTTTATAACACATTTTGAATTTTTTTTTATACGAAGAAAAAAACCTTCGCTTTGAACTTACCCTAAAAGTTCGTGACATTTTCTAAATATTTTGTAATTTTTTTTTTTTTTTTTTTTTGTGGGTTAGATGTTTGGGATTTATTAATGTGTAACTTTTTGACCAAGACTATGACTTTGATGTACAATTTTTTAAAACCTTGAAAGCATTCTTTATTTACATGTTCTAGGCATGTTTCTTATTACCCCATTTTTATTTTTTGTGGGGGTAATAAGAGACATGAGTCTCTTATTACCCTCACTGTTAATTATTGTGTCCCCCCACCCCCATTGTAGTTTCTGTTAATTGTGCTCGACTAGTTTACGAAGAGTTTACCAAGCGTTAGGCCCAGTCTAAGTTTACCAAGAGAACATTTTTTTTTTCACTTTAAATCAAAAAGCAGTTTTACTGATTTGGCTAGACCATATTTAGTTGTTATGATTATGTAAATATATGTTTAGAATGTGTATAAGTTAGTATTTAGTCATTAATACTTCATTACATAATAAATAAGTTCATTTATAATTACTAGAAAAATCGTTTATGACATTTTGTTCGCTTGTATACACTTCAAAGATACGTCTTTTTTGCC
Source organism: Salticus scenicus (assembly GCA_963930645.1). NCBI lineage: Eukaryota > Metazoa > Arthropoda > Arachnida > Araneae > Salticidae > Salticus > Salticus scenicus. The sequence goes on along the minus strand of OZ005654.1, from coordinate 193,762,020 downwards.
TACACTTTAGAAAATGGGTAAAATATTTTCTGCCCATTTTAAAAATTATATTGATGTTTTTGGTTAATCCCTAGGTTATGTTGATTATGTAGAACTATCATTAAGTACAATATTATATTATTTAGGATCTAATATTAAAATAAATGAATTTCACAAACACATTTATGACAGTTAATTTTCGAGAAAACATATTTTTTGGATGGATGTAAATAATAAAAATTAAAAACTATTGGCTGATTCAGAATTGTTTCCAGATGTCTTTTATTATCCCACATGATTTTACATTGTTATATATGGACAGTTACAAGCCTGGTCTCTTATTACCCCATGTGAGGTTATTAGAGACAAGGATTTAATGAAAATTTAAAAAACAAAATTAACAAAAAAATTAAGTTCAAAAATCACCTAAAAAATCAAGAGGAGTCTATTTAATGATATTAATACGAGACATTTATTTCAAGTTATTTAGATTAGTAGTATAGATTTTATTAATATTTTTTGTCTCTTATTACCCCTTTTGTCTCTCCCCTTTGTCTTCCCCTATTAACATTTTATTTTATTTTGAAAATTTTTAAAATGTTTCACGAGAATGCCTTTTTAAGTTTCCCCTTCTATTTTACATTATTATAATTTATCAATATATTTTAACCATATTTCTGCAAGAATTTAACTTCTGATTGTTAAATTAAATGAAATATATATATATATATGTTTGAATGCTGAAATTACATGTAAATTTTTAACAAACACCAAAATATTTAAAAGAAATTAACTGATCAATATATAAATTAATGCACAAATATGTTTAGATTATATTGATAAATTATAATGTTGTGAAATCGAGTAGAAAATTTAGAAACTGAGTCTAATGGAGCATTTTAATACTTTTAAAAATGGTTTAAAATTTTAATATTTTTTGAGAATTTTTAATATATTTAACATTGAGCTATTTCAATGCACGTGTATGTAAATTTTTATACATCTAAGACAATAATTTCAAAGATCGATTCTCAATGTGCACCATCCTCTCATATGTGCTTTTCAGAGGCACAAAAAAGTAAAAATGTATCTCTTAATTCCAAAGGCACCACATGTGCCATTTAATTTTCAAGGGCACAAAAATCATATATCCCTGTTAATTTTCAGAGGCACAAAAATCAAAAATATGTCTCTTAATTTCAAAGGCACCCTTTGTGCCTCTTACCTTTCAAAGGCACAAAAGCGAAAAATGTACCTCTGAAATAAGAGGTATAGTTTTAAGAGTGTATGTAAAAGAAACATTTGAATCACTTAAAAGATAGACCATTAAAAATAGCGACCGTTTCAGAAAGATATCAGAGAGTATATTTCAATGTTTGACGATAATGAAAGAGTGTAAGCTTTTTGAAAAATAACTGAAACATTGTGCGCTGTATGGGCAGAGATCTTGTCCGGTGATGAAGGCTTATTTTCCCCTATATTCGGCTTGAATTACAACTTGCCAGTATCAGCTCTTTAAATCCAATGTGCAAACCATTGGCTACCCCTGAGCTCATCTAACGTGTCGTCTACACGGGGTAAAAGCCCATACAACACAGAATGTTTCAGTTATGTTGCAGAAAGCTTACAATCTTTCAAAAACGTAAAACATTTAAGTATGCTCTCTGATACCTTTCTGAAACTTTCACCCTTTTTGATTTTCTATCTGTTAAGTGATTTTAACGTTTCTGTTATGTATCTGATTTTTTGTGACGACCGCGGACATTTCTACGTTTTTGAAACTAATCTGAAAGCAATCTGAAAGTTTTTAAACGTTTCTGAAATATTTATAATGTTTAAATATTATATGATTGCTAAGTTTCTGGAACATATTGTGCTGTTAGTCAGATAGCTGTCTTTCTTATGTTGTTAAGTTTCCTGTAATCGACACATTAACGCGTTGTTCTGGCCTTTTACTTAACTAAAAGTACTCGTACTGTCGGTAACAAAAGTATCCGAACACTAGCAAAAATTCCTATAAAAAAAAAGTAGAGTTAATACTGTTTTGTTAAATAAATCCATGTCGAATCATGTTTTTAGTCATTCTAAAAACATGATTCGACAAGGATTTATTTGATAAAACAGTATTAACTCTACCTTTTATATATAGGAATTTTTGCTAGTGTTCAGATACATTTGTTACCGCCTGTACATATGAAGCTCAGGATCCTGATGACTCTTCGATAACGCTACTCATTTCCATTTCCTTTATCAGTGTCTGAATTTCATCTCTCTTATCAATTGGTAATCGTCTAGAATGTTGCTTGTTAGCCGAATGGTCTGCAATATTAATTCTATGTCGTACACACTTGTTGCGTGCATCTGTATTTAATCTCGAGAAAATATTCCTTCAGATGTCGTAATAATGCTTCAGACACATTCACAGGGCATGTTATGATATCGACTACTGGTACACATGTTGCTATCATAGTCCCTTTAACAATAACCTTGGGTCTTTTCATCATGACTGAATATTTGAACTGGAATGATTTTTTGTAGATCGTTTAAGGAGGCAGATACCAGTAATTCTTTATCGGAAGCTGCCTTTGAAGATTCAATAACTGCATACCAGCACTTCCAAGAAGATTCAGTTGTGCTACTGACCAGGCAATCAGTTAATGCTAGGTACTCTACTTTATGTAATGTAGTTAAAGTAGAAAAGATTATTAAGCTCACAGTTGGAGCTAATTGAACAGAATGCAAACAACAATTGTAAGATGTCCAAGCATTGTCATTCTTATGTCATATTTCACAGCAGCTATAATGAAATTTTGGAGTTAATTCTCATCTCTTTTTATTTATAGTTATGCAAAAATTCATATGATAAAATAGGACTTTGAAACCGAAAGAAAGTCTTTTGGACTTCCATTCTTCATAAACTAGTAGAGCTTTACTAAAATAATAACAGAAAAAATATAGAAATATATCCATTCTCTATATCGGAATTTTCTGTCAAACAACTCTATAGTAAATCGTTTTTGCCTATTAGGTATGTTATTTTATAATTTGCAAATATACTTCATTTAAAAAGCAATACAAAGAAATATCACTAAGAAAAGCCTTCAATGGTTTAATTTAGAAAACTATTTTTAATATTTATCCATATAACAAATTTATAAATATCCGATATTCTTTAATAAGTGGCATAGAAACACCGTATTTTTTATGGTTTGTTTTCTAAAGAAATTCATAGTACAAGCATGATAATAGCATCACAAAATCTCCCGATATATTTTATTCATGTTATCCTTTTAAATAATAATTCATCTATAATTAAAATGTATATTTACATATAAAACATCCATTGATTTTATGTTATACTTAAAAACAGGCATGAAATACTTACATATCCTAACAAAATTCTTGATTTTAAAATGATACAGAATTATCTGCAGACAAAAACAAAAATTGCTTAATATTTTTAAATAATTCAATACCAAAATCTAAAGTAGCAATTTTTCTTCTTGTGAAGATTTAAACTATTATAAGTCTCGCTAACATAGCTAGGCCATTTCATCAGCGCATTTTTACTCTAATAGTATATATGCATGAGATAAATTTTAAATATATTTAGTTTAACATTATCTCTAGTCTTTCATTCATTTTTCTCGGCGAATGTAAATACCGTTAGCCGATATTAGTTACTTTAACACATCGCTGCTTAAAACAGCTTTTTTTTTTTTTTTTTTTTTTTTTTCATTTTTGTAAAGGCAAAATAGCACTTTTATTTGATAAGTAAATATGTTTTTTACTGAAGGGAATATGAAATTATAAACTTTATTTTGACATGCTTTTAGAAAACTTAAACATTAGATAACTTTACATTTCTTTAAAAAGAGAATGACGATGTTATATAAATTTCCTTGCTTAGGAAAAATATTGTAAATGCACTATATATGTTAAAGTTGTAGTACATAAATGGAAATAATATAAATTTCTCCATATACGGAAAAATTACTGTAGCGTCTTTAGAAAAGTTTCATTCTATAATTTAAATACTTTTTTCATAATAAAAAGTTTATTAAAATTAAGTAAATGATCTTTTATCATTAAAATGTACGTCTAGTAAAACGTATACCATGTACTTTTCATAAGGAATCTTCGATGATGGAAATTAATATTGCTATTACGGAAGAAAAATAATAACATATAAATTAATATATCATACAGAGTTCGTAAACTCCTTATTTTTCAGCACGAGTAAAATTTTATTTGGTTGGTTGGGTTAAATATCGAAATAGTACTGCGCTATGGGAAATTGGCGACAGCCTGGGACGCATCACTAAGGTTGATCCGGAGTCATGCCATCACAATTTTGATCCTCCACAGATAGGACAGCCCCCCGGCATCGGTGACCCCCAGAAGTGTAATCTGAATGGGAACATGGAGGATATTGCGACCATGATGGATTTTGTGTGCACCAGTTACCATTAGTGTAAACGACGGCCTTTGGCTCAATCGAGAATCGAACCCGCAAACTTCCAGTAACAATCTCGGGACTCTACCGACCAGGCTACTGCGACCCATTGCCTCGATTGATAAGGAACGATCCGTTTTATTTTTTATTTTGGCAAAGTACGTTTTCGGCGTATACTAGACCAATTTTCTAGCAAGTGGTACTTTAGCATTCTGGAAGTTGCATTTGTGTCTAGTCTATAGACTATTCATATAGATTCAAATGGGACTCTTGTAAGTCTGATATCGCCTCTCAAACACAAACTTTAGATATCTCGACGTATTTCGGATACGTTCTATATAAACTGTTTTCTCGATATTCCTACACAGTAGTTGTATTTTAGTTAAAGAAAAAATAAAGAAAAGAAAAGAAAAAGCAAAATTGAATTGTACTTTCATTTCCTATTTGTATGAAAACTACAGGTTAAACAAAAGTACATATAAAAAATTACCCATGCCTTCTTTTTTATCAATATCACATGACCATAATCCAATCTAGCATATTTCGGTTGTAAAAATACAGAGATTTTGAAGCCTGATTCTATGCTGAGTCTAAATTTCGAAAATATTCACATTACTCTGAAATTGTAAAGAGTGTCCCGGATAAGAATGAGAAAACTTTGATATTAAATCATATTAAAGCTACAAATCAAATTAAATTTAATCTTTCAATATGTTCTTTATCATTATTCCTACTTAAAAAACAGTGTAAATATCTTTTAAGCTTTGTTTACGAAGAGCTTCTAGCTTTCCAAATGCATGCTTGTGCTGTTTCTTTAAAAATTAATTTCAATAATTTATGGTAAATTCTCTTGAATTGAGAAAACGTTTTGGCTCTTTTCTATTAATTGGATTACTTGCTTTTAAAAATGTCCCAAAATCTTTCAATACCCCTCGTTTGAGGTACATTCGAGGCAATTAGACACAGATCCAATTTAGACACAATTTATCCAATTTATCAATTTAGACACAGAACTCGGGGTTCAAATAGTAAACAATATCTTCCGTATAGCGGCCTGTAGCCAGGTCTTGCGAAAACAAAATATCTTCCTTTTGATAATGTTGTTTAATGAAAGGAACGAAAAACATTTTTAATACACTGATTTAAACAAACAGAACAATTTACTCTTCCCTTAAAAACTGATTTTTTTTGTTCCATAACCTTCCTGCTTTTTTTTTCGGACTCCTTTTCCAAAACATTGATTGGTATCAATATGCTTCGATGAACACTCGATGAATTACTTCTGTAGATATTTGATTATTCCTTAAATATTTAATGATAGGAATTTTGCCACGGCATTTAGCATCACAATTATAAAAATGCATGTTTCCTTTCTTAATAGCTTTCTTTAAATGAAATGCCGTTATAGAACCGCTTCTAATATAACACTTAAACTGATATTTTTTTGTACGTATTGAGTTTCTGTTTCCATGGTAACCTGCAGAATTTGCATATTTTTACAAAATAGGTGTGGCGCAACGAAAAAGTTGTCTCATTCTTATCTGGAACGCTCCTTACTTAAAATGCCCTCTCATTGTACCAAGTGCCTTCTCGAATACATACGGAGACAAATTGCTGCTGCTTTTAGTGCAGAAACTGGAGCAATATGTTACTAGATAAAAATACTATATATGTGTTAATTTCGAAAAAAAAAAAAAAAAGAACAAAAAATCCGAATGCATTAAGACGTAAGCCGCTTTTAATGCCGCTTTAAAAATAAATGTATAAAAATAGTACATAGAAGTTCCAACCACTACTTTTTTTATATATATATATATAAACCGAATTGATTCAGAGTTCGCCATAGCTTATACATCTAATTGATGTACAGAAAAGTTTGAAAAATTTGGTAATTTTTATAATAATTATGCATATTTTGTTTTAAGAATGGTACATATTTTTACTGTATAAACCGAAATACAACTATAACGCATGCAGTGATAGTTTCATCATTATATTAGCACGTCAACAACTATTCAACATTGTTAGTTCTGATATGTTACAATTTGTGTATTTATAAAACTAAATATGCATTTTAATGAAAAATTAAAATAAAAACCTGGACGATAATTATACGCTTATCTTGTCTAAATAATTTCTGCAACACAGATTGAAGTTGACGGCACAATTAGTATTCATAACATCCCAAAACAAAATAATCAGATATATTCAGTTTTAATATATATATATTTTAACACTTATCAAAATTTTCTCAACGTCTTAAATACGATTTATTAATTTCAAACCAATAGTTTTAACTTTATTATAAAATGTTATTACACCACATGTTCATGTCATATTCTATAGAAACCTGGTATTTAACAATAAATAATAAAACTTATAATTCTTTTGTTTCGTGTAAATAAATTTATTAAAATGTTCTTTATAGATATATTCTAAATAGAGTGTGATATACCTCGTTATTTGAGGGTCGCTGTTTAAAAAGAAATACTAGCATCCGTACAATTCACAACAGCAAACTTGTTACAGCGAATAAAATTAATGTAATTCGGTTTCAAGCTATTTTAAAAATACTTTAAAAAATGAACAATTATGTGAACAGGAGGGTAAATCGGTTTCATACACACATAAAAACATTTCAACCGCTTTTATTATTATTATTATTATTTTCATTGAAAACTCAAGTTAAAATTAACAGATAAATTTTTAATGCAAATCATTGATAAGTATAATGCATCTTTTTAAAAACAATACAAACATTTAGAAATTACACAAAACTCCTTATCAATATAATAACAATTATCAGCTGATAGTAATACAAAAATACAAATGTTGTTTACGTCATAATAGGACCATATATTTCAGAAGTTTCATTAAAAGTACAAGTTTCATTAAAAGTAAATTCATGAATAATGTATACCGTACCCTTCAACCCCTCCCACAAAAATAAGCAGAAGAAGAAGGAAGAAAGAAAAATAAAAAGAAATCGACTATTATTATTATGGGAGTTGGATTTAAAAAAATAATATGTTTCCCAAATAGATTGTGAAATGATCAGTTTCATTTTAATATATAAAAATATTTGATCAGCTGTCACATGGCCTATCTAGCAGCTGATAATTTCAGTCATACTGATAAAGATGTATGTTAAAAGATAAAGATATACATAAAAATACTTATTTCTTATTGTAAAACTTTTTGCTTATAATTAATAATATGTTTCTGGTTTTACATTTTGTTTTTCATTGAAATATTTCTTTCTGATGTACGTATAATCTTTCTAAAATACACAGTGATTGAAAAAAAAAAATCTTTACAAATCAGACTAAATTTACTACGAAATATTTATTCAGGAAATTATATTAAAGTTTTACATTATTTTGGGATTATATATATATATATATATATAGTTTAACTTTAAACTCTGACAATAAGCATTGTGTAAAAAATAGTTTTCAACTTTTACATAGAATTAAAACTTTCAAAAATATTACAAACATTAGTATATTTGATTTTAATGATTTATTTAATAATATAGACATTCATGACTTACATAACTCTATGTTAATTCTTTTTAATGAACATCAGCATAGTATTAAAGAAAAAATATCGATTCATTACTTTAAAACTTTGTTAAATTTCATAATACATAATAATTTTATTCTATACAATCATACTATATTTTAAAGTATTAAAAGTATTTCCTAAGAAGGTTCTGCTAGTAGTTTATTATTTGATTTGTATCTTTATTTTTATGAAAGAAATTTCTCTATTAATAATGACTTAATGTTTTATAGATATATAGATGATATTATAGTAATTTTTACTTTAATGATAGCAATACCAACAACTTCATAGATAATTATCCTCATAGTCTTTCATTAACTGATATGATAAACAAAGAAATAAACTTTCTAGATTTAAAAGTATATAATGATAATGGAAACTTAGATTTTGATATTTATGATAAGAGAAAAGAAATTAGTTAATCTATTTACTCATTACAAATCATGTTTACAGAAAATCATATATAAAAATATTCAAATTAGCTTCCTCTATAGAATAAAACATCTTTGTTCTTTTAAATATAAAAGTAAAAACGTTAAATCTTTCTATTTTCAAGCTAGAATATATGGTTATCCTAAATTTCTAGTAAATTCTATTATTAAATCGTATTTCTGATTTAATCATCTTTTCTTGTCTATGGTCTTTACATTAATACAAAAAAGTGCATTTGTGTATTTTTTCAAAAAAAAAAAAAAAAAATATATATATATATAAAATAAAATACAATAAAAAAAGGTGGCGGTTGGGTGGACCGATGCTTGATTAAGGAGGATGAGTGGTGTTGTTTGGCTGGACGATTGGGTGGGATTGTGATTACAGCATATACCTATATATATATATATATATATATATGTGTGTGTGTGTGCGTGTGTGTGTGTGATTATATATATATATATATATATATATTTATATGTGCATATGTATTTTTTTTAAAAAAGTGTTTGCTTTATAGATTCTAAAAAAGAAAAAACAATTATTTCTAAAAACTAAAATTACTAACAGTTTTTATTACTTTATTATTAACTTTCAAATTTGTTAATTTGACAATGGAAAGATTTATCAAATCTACATTAAAATAATAAAAATAATTTATTAAATAAATAAATAAATAAATAAATAAAATAACTATTTAACTTCAATTAATAACCTCGATTTAAATTACATACTGCATTGTGTTCTTTTATTAAGTGCCTGGATCTCTAATTTCGATTTTTTAAAAGATAACATTTGATTAGATTCTATTAAGCCCCCCTCCCCCCCCCCAAGAAAAAAAAAGTGTCATTACTTTTCTTACACTCTAATAGGTGGCGCTCATTCCTCACTAGTTTGTTTATATATTTCAATGAAATGACACTTCTGAGTTTGCGAATTTTCGTAAATCAAATTAATCTCAGTTTTTAATCAAAATTTAATTTTAAACTATCACCTTTAGGTTAATTATTAAATGAATAAAAACAGATCACTAAATTTTATCGTTCAGTTGACAAAAACGATTCCAAAATTAACTGTGAATTTAACTGTATACAGTCACATGGTTGTTGAGTGATCAAGATGTATATATGAGGTTTTTCATGTGTAATGTAAGTTAAACTATAGTTTTATTAATTATTATTACTATTATATTTAATTATTATGAAATTGTTGATTGAATTTAAATAAGTTTGATTCTCATTTCTATTATTCTTTCAGATTAATTTTTTCCTTGTCTTTTAGGTGCTATTGGGTATAGCATGTTGCAAATGTTTAGCAATATGTGTAGAGCAAGACAAAAATAACACCTATTTTACATGCAAAATTCATTCTATACCCTTGAAAAGTAATGAATTTGCATGTTTCAATTTACGGTTTCTTGATATTCGTAATCTTTATTCGTGTTTTTTTGGTTTCATCTAATTCAATGTTTCATGGTTTCATCTATTCAATGATTGAAAAGTTTTTCAATATATATATATATTGCTTATCTTTACAGACATAAAATAATTGCACCAAGATATTTACGAATTTAGCCATACCTCAAAACACACACACACACACACACACACACACACACACACACACACACATATATATATATATATATATATAATACATAATGACATTTTTATTTAAGAAAGTATGTGATTCGATGTTACCGGAAAAATTAAAAATAAGATAAAGCCATTCATTTATAATTAATGCCATACAATTAATGACATAAATCAAAATACAGAAGGCTAGGATGATACATTTAATACTGAAACAAACGACACGCTTCTAATTTTGAGAAATGGAAAAGCAGCACTGAATCTGATAAGTCATTCACCTAGCAGCTTTCCAGATAGATGACGCATGACGCATCCGGCTGTACTCCGACGTTTGAAATTGGTTTGGCAAGTAATGATTGTGGAAATAGATTCATGGACAGAATTGTTGCGGAATCCATAAAATAAACTACGTCCATTAGAGGGATAATTACAAGAGGGGAAACATTTGAAATATTGCTAGTACTGAACAGGAATAAAGTATTAAGGAGGAAAATAATTAATCGGGATTTTTCAGAAAGTTACCTACTAAAGTTATCTACTATACTTATTTATGGTAATGTTACATTATTTTTGAACAATAAAGAATATTGTTAGGCTTTCTGGAAACGTAGGTAAAGGTGTCGAATATTCTGGAAGTTTTTAAACGTAATTTAAATTTAAATGTATGTAAATACTGGTGTTTGTGTGATCATATGTATATTTTAATATATTTATAAATATTTTTTTTTTAATAATTCTAATGAAAAAAGGCTAGTTTTAATTTAAGTGATAAAAATATAATTATAAAGCATATTAATAAAGTATTAAGGAGGAAAATAATTAATAGGGATTTTCAGGAAAATGTTTGTCTAATGTACTTATTTTTTCTAAAAATACGTTAAATTTCTATAATAAAGATTATTATTAGGATTTATCACAAAGCTGCTCGAGATATGCTTTATTTTTAAGTTTTTGAATGTAATAAAGCTCAAATATAAATAAATATAATTCACTCTAAGAGCTTGTGTAAATTGTAATATATTAATAGGTCGAAAAGTGTTACTAAATTTAATATATATATCATAATGAATTTAATTTTTTTAATTCAGTTTTTTTTTCAATTGTATATTTAGATTAAGGAAATTTTCAATTGAAACCATTAAATAATTTATTATAATCATGCGAAAAAAAATTGAAATTTCTTCTTGATTTGTTATATTTCTTTAAGTGTCTATTTTAAGGGGTATTAAATTTAATATAAAAGCTTATAATTTGAACTACTATCTTTTGAATTAAAATTATATATATATATATATATGTGTGTGTGAAAAACCTTTTTAAACATTCCACAGGAGGAAAGCAAAGACATATGATGAAATGGAAGATTAATCGAACTTTTTTGTTAAAAAATAATTTTCTTATACTGTTGTTGATTAAAATTTTGAAATGATATTACACTATTCGAAATTATATTACTTATTCTTATTTCGTTATCACATTTATTGTATTTCTTGAAAATCTTCATTTTAAATTTTGCTGTAATACTAAATTTAATCATCTATTTTTAATATTTATTCAGCATTTAATCTTAATTCGTCTTTAAGAACATTTAAAAAATAGTGGGATAGAAAAAAAAACTCTAATTTTTTTTTAAATAATTGAAATTATTATTTCTTTCCTAACACATTAGAAATTTTGTTTATCGATTTTAATTCATTAATGAAAATTATCTGTTTCAAGTGAGAAATATTTAAATTTTGAGAGCGAGTATAGGATTGTTTCCTATTTTATTGGGGTCATAACAGTGGTAAGTTTTAAGTGGAGTGGGATTATTACCCCAGAATTTTAAGAGAGAAGTATTCATAAAACCTGCCAATTCAAATATGATCTAAACAAAATTAAATTAAGTCGTATCGGAAATAATCAAAATTGTTTATTTTACTTTTCCAATATTATTTAAACATTTTAAAATACTTATTCTTAAGAAATAAATTACAATCATTCAAAAAAATAATAATTATTATTATTTTAAAATTGGGAAACGATAAAAACTTATCAATGGTATTTTACACATTTTGGGTAATGTTAAATTAATAGATACCACACAATGAATATTTATAAAATGACGTATAACAAACTTTTTTCATGTGTGTGCGTGTGTTTGTGATGTAACTATGTTTTGATCATGACACATATGAATTACGACACTGCGATGCACTTCTACACACTCATTATGCCTTATCCACTATAACATAATTAAAATCTGTTTTTCGATTTTTTTCTCTCTTAATTATATGAAAATTCTGTCACAGGAGATTATTTAACATCATTTATTCCGAAATAGCAATTTCTATAAATAGTTTACTTAGAATAAATGAAGCAAATAGGTTTTCTTCTACGTGGTATTTAAAATTTTGCCAGTTGACGCCATGCGTATGTGTTTGCAATAGCCTACATACTTGCGTTTGCATATCTATATAAATTGTTATATAGTTATATAAATTAAAATTTTCGTTGACAGTTTGTAAAATTTTATTCTATTTAAAATATGTCCAGAAAAAAAAAAAAAAAAAAAAAAAAAAAAGTCACAAATTTAGGTTTTACAGAAATTTAAAACTGACTTTTTTGTTCTACACGAAAACTCAGATTTGTACAATTTTTCTAAGATGCATCGTCAGCTTCTGGAGGAAATGATATCACATAGGATTTATTGCGCTGCGTTACGTCATAAGTCACTATCCATTAGACCTATCAAATACAGTGAAAGAGAGTTTATTTTAAACTTCTGTTTATTTATTTATTTATTTTACATTTATCCACAATTTTCCGAAGTTTTTGGGGAAAATGTAATTCAATTTAATGCAAAGAATCGCGTTCCAATTATTATGCTTTATTATTTTCATATCTGATATATTTGGCGTAATGCTCAGTTTAGAACTCTAATGATTTATCGTAAAGGCAATTTTCAGTTTTTGAAATAGTTTTACATTTTAAGGTTTTTTTACGTAGAAGATAACATTTATTTTTACTTAAAAATTTACTGTGTAATATAAATACTATTTACATTGGGTTCACAAGATCATCATAAAAAAAAAGAAAGAAAAGAAAGAAAGAATGAAAAGAAACATGCGATTAAAGACTGTTTTTTTTTTTTTTTTTTACGATAAATTTGAGAAATAACTTCTTTCAAGCTAATTCTTACTTTTAGCTAATGTGAACTTTAAAACACTTTATGGACGAAGTTGTTAGATTTTTAGTATGTTTAATAAATTTACATTAAATATATGTAAGCGTTACAAATATTTACATCAGCTATACAAAGATCTTCAGATTTATTTTAAGAGTATATATATATATATATATATATATATATATATATATAAATATTTATGTAATAAATGCATATATATATAATAAAAAACATTTATTGAACGTCTTAATTGTAACAAGAAATAAGCTATGCAATTCTGATTATTAAAATAAACAATAAATTGAATGTCTTTTTTTTTTTTTTTAATGAGATTAAAACTTTGAAGTTCAAGCTGATAATCTCAAGCTGATAACAGTTCTGAAAATAAATAAATAAATAAAACTGTGCAAGTATTTTGCTTGAGGTATTACTATACTGCAAAACAAAATTAATTTTAATTATAATTGTTTCTAATCCGAAAAAATGTGCTTGACCATTATTAACTGTCGTTTAATTTATTTTGTTTTCATTTGTTTTTATTATATGTACTGTCTGCGAAAAATATATGAAAAATTACGCAGATTTCATTACATAAATACAGAAGCTTGAAGAAATCTTAGATTCCTTATGCGAGTTATATGATTATATAAATAAAACAAAGTTATATATTTTTTAAATTAATATATAAGAAAGAAAGAAAAAATAATTAATAGAGCAATAACAACTATTTTCCGTGACCAATGAAACTCAAAATGGTTTTCGTTTCACAAGACAAGTATAATTACAGAAGACGTAGTCTAGTGCTTTGGAAACTACATCGTGAGGCGTCACAGAATTTTCGTAGGAAATTCGTAAATCGAGAGTTGCGAAGAACTCGAATCGTGATAGAAATCACATATCTGATATAGAAAGGTACTCTACGAATAGATAGACAGTAATTGCAAGTATGAAAAGTTAACTTTGGGTTTTGCAAAATTTAGCAGTTATTTAGATTTTAATTATCTGATTCTGCGGTTTCTAAAATACATCTTAAATCCTTACTCGAGGTTCAGTTCAAGATTACTTTGAATTCAGCTTACCCCGAATGCAATAAAAATGAGGTAGTGGTGGAATGTCTGTATCAGAAAATGTCTGCCCTTTAAGAGTCCCTTAATGTTTAGGAAGCAGGAAAATGTCCCAGAGTGACAGAACACTACGCAATTACCCAGAAATTTGAACCAAGATTATTTTCAGAAAGGGAAATTAATCGTTATTATATATATATATGTGTGTGTGAGTGTGTGTGTGTGTGTGTGCGTGCGTATCAATTCTGAATCTTGTAGTATTAGTATATTTTCAATCTTATACATCATGTACTTTAAGAAATCATTTTTTATCAAAACCCCTTGGGTTCTTATAAAATTGAAAAAAAAAAAAAAAATCTTTCAGCAGAAGAAATGTATTTAATTGTTCTCAAGACGACATTGCTCCGAAACCGTTATTAATTGCTCTTCAATTTTTTTTTAAATATATAAACTATTATAAGGACCGACCAAGGAATAGACGGAAAGGTAAAAGCAGTTTTTGTTAAGTAATCCATGCATTCTCAGACCTTCAGAAATGTCTCTTTCATGCATTATCATATTTGTGAACATTCTAATTAATAATCCGTAAAATTTTTAGTCCTGCTTTTTTATCACACCAGTCTTTTTTTTAAGAGTACATCTCTTCTAATTACATCTCTAGAAATCTACTATAAATATCAATTGGTGTGGAAAAAGGGGTGGTACTAAGTATTTTATAGAGTATTAATTAAAATGTTGGTAAGTATACATTAAGCACCACTGACAACGTATGTACAAATTGTTAAGAGCTCTTGAATTTATTTCAGTGATACGACATTCGATACTCTTGTGATCAGCTTTATTGTACATAATATCTGTAAATATTTGTCATTTTATATTCACTTTAAGTTTATAAAGCAGAAATTTCGGTGGTCATGTAACGCCAGAACAGGAAGGGCACTACCAGGAATTTTGAAACAGGATTCGTTTTACAAGGGTAATATTGGACAGCAAATAGATTTTTTGTGCCACGATATACCGCAAAACTAGTTCATTTACAAAAGTGGATTATAAGCTTATCTAGACTCACAAGTGCATGAAAGCACAGCGTTTGCTAATTAGATATTACGAAAAATGACATACGGAACATGGTGATAGGTGTATTTCTATTTTTCATTTAAGGGATCCATCTACGTGTTAGTACCACACCTTATATTACTGGAAAATAAAATTGATTAGTATAAACATTTATACATTTATATCATTCTACGGCATTATACCGAGTGTCCAAAATTTCGTCAGCATTTTAAAAATACATTAATAATGAAGGAAGTGTTAGAAATGAACTGATTTGCGAAAAGAGTATTCTGGTGACGGTAAAAAAAAAAAAAATAAATAAATAAATAAAATAAATAAATAATACAGACGGCTGAAACATTCGTTGATAGAAATGTATAGAAATTTAACGTAAAATATGGGAATGAGAGTCCCATAAATCCGCGTTCTATTTCATCAATTCCTTTCAATTTTACGCATTTTTAAACTGTCTACCGACTTATGGGATATCCGGTAATTCACCAAAAATTAATAAAAGACATTTTTTTTAAGGGTACAATTAAAAATAAGTGAAACATTACGTAAGAAATAAAGACATTTATCGTATATTTTATTTATATTATTTTTAATATTTACAGCGGCGGTATAATATGTATATGTATAATAGGCACATAATAGGCAAGACGTATTAATCCTGGACGATAGGACCAATGCCCCAGCCCACGCACCCGCTCCTCGATGTCTTTTTCTAGTTAATTTTGTCCTTTTATTACTTCCGGTGTGAGATTTTTTTTTTTTTTTTTTTTTTTTTTTAAACACACTTCACATTGTGAGGTTTTTTGGTTTTCGTCCCATGCTTTTTCAATGGAGTTTTTCTAGCTATTTTCCCCTCTTTATCTACATTCTAAAGTGCGCAACTAGGTATAATTGTGCAAGCCTATTTTGTGTGTGTATGTTTACATTTACTTTTATAGAGGTTTTCTATCATTTAACTATTAAGACTGAATTCTTAAACACTCACGTTATTGTAATATATTTTAGAATATTTAATTTAAATATCAACTATTTTTTATTTATTTATTTAGATAAGTATTAGTAATAAAATATAAGTGTAACTGAAGTTGTTTCAAAATTACAAAAAAATGTGTTTGTGGCATTTATTGAGTATCCGAATACGTTCAGAAAAATCGAAATGATCTAAGTTTCAATGATTTGCTATCCACCTATCTATATAAATAATGCAAAGAGTTTTTCAGCAGAACACATCCGGGTCGACCACTCCTATTTTTGATTGGTCTAGATTTAACTACTTTGGTGATGAAAGTCAGCCATTTTTTTTACTAAAAACTGATGGTTTTTTAAAAAAAATGATACTGCATAGATGTTATATTTTTTAAAAGAGCTCTAAAAATTTTTAATTTTTGTGAGGACACTATATACATCAAGTTATTAGATTTAAAGGTATTACGTTGCAAAGTTTCACAACGCGATTTCATTTGTTTGCGTTTATCTTAAAATAAGAGTAATATTAAACAAAAAAACAGTCTAATGTTAAGGAATAACGAATATATTTTTAAAATTATTAGTTTTGAAGTTCTAAGAGTTGCAATGTTTAAATTACAACGCACTTATTTCCCATACATAATCCATTAAATTTATAAACAACTGTTGATTCCTTCTTGAGAATCATTCACATAAAACCATAGAGCATTGTTGCAAAACGAGTACAAAACGGAAGAAATATTTTATTTAATGTAATTTGTAATATGTTATTTTGACATTTTGACCTTAAAAGAAATATTTAATTACGTTACAAAGGCCAAAATATGATATAAAAAATAAATAGTGATTTAAATTTTTTGAAAATTTACTTAAATTTAGTGACCGGTAAAGCGGGCGAAGCCTGATAGTTACAAATATAATATGAAAATTATGCAAAATCCAACTAGAAACTGACTAATCAATATATTTCTTTGTTACAAAATTAGAATAATAATAATAATATTTTATTATAAAAAGTGTAAAATGCATTTAATTTGTTAATTCACTGAATATAAATAAAACACAAACATGTAATTTTAACATCTATAGTTTCAAAAAAAAAATAAAAAAAAAAATAAATAAATAAACTATTAAAAAATAAAATTGTATTATAAAAACAAAGATATCATATCTTTATTTATAAATGCTTATGCATTCTTCTGTAGTTAAAAAATCAATAATTTTAACGTACACCATCAAACTATCAGTTAATATTTCAGTTACCTGATACGTTAAATGAACCATTTACAAATGTAAAATCATGTGCTTCATTAGTCACAAAATATACATTTTCATGAAACATCCAAAATTTAGATAATCATTTTTAACATAAGGGAATTCAATTTCTTTTTTCTGTAAAATTATATATGCGTAAACGTAATCTCTATATTAAAAATTTGATCTTTCGATCTATTGTTACATCTATGATCACATGAGATACTCTCTAATGAGATGTCATTAGGTACATACAAATTTATGACATTTTATGCGATCAAGTACTGACACAGAATCTATTTTTTAGTTTCTTTTTCAAATAAAAAGATGAAGAAATTGACCTAATTTTTTTTATTCATCTGGGTTCGTAAATAGTTTTTAATGACATAGATGAAAATATCTAAAATAAAGGAATTTTTACGAGAGCGTGTATCTACAGCAAAATATCCATGAAATATTTTGGTTTATACAAATCAAGGAGTATTTCCGTGCCTGAACCGTTAACGAATTTATGCAAATGTTTATCTCTGGGATTTTTTTTTTTTTTTTTTTTTTTTGGCGTAAAATATTATTTTTTTGCACTTGACATTATTAAGTTATGATACACTTTCATTTTTTTTTTCTTTTTAATTTTTTGCATTTGGAGATTATTTAAAAGTTTAAAGTTTGTAAATTTTGAAATGTCTTTTTTTTCATTAATTTAACAATATTTTGTTCCTTTTTTATTTTATTATTACAATCACTGTTATTATATTACATATGTGTGTAATAATTTATGAAAGCAATTGGAATTAGAAACTATAAAAGTGGATTTCTAAAAAATCAGACATAATTGTAAAGAGCTTTGATAAATCAAACCATTTAATGATCTAACAAACGAAGTATAAAGAAACTTTCAAAAGGATTTTGCAGGACTCCTTAAAAATGGAGCAGTTCTGCGCTCCAAGCTGGTAGATGTGAGGGGCCGGGTTCGATCCCCGGTCGCGCTCGTTGGTCTAGCCTTTAGGAGTTTTTTGTGGTTTTCTCTGAAACTTTTGTAAATGCGGGCTGGGAACCCTTAGATCTCCACGGATGGCACTCCTCCTCAGGCCAAGGGTCCTAGAGCAGTCAATTGGCTTTATTCTCAAACACCAAACACCAACACCTTCAAAATGGTATCCTTGAAATATATCCCCCGAGAAAGGGTATGCCGAGATCATGAAATCAATGCATTTTACTCGTCATGTCTGATGCTACAGCATTCCACGGAAGTGCTCTCGGGAAGCTCATCTCATCCAGCGCATGATGTTGCTATTAACCAACATTGTTCATAAGGTGTTTCGACTTGGTATAAAGACTGCGTGAACTTTGTATAAAGACTGTGTGAAATTTGTACATTACCTGTATGAACTTTGTAAACAGACTACCACTCGGCTCCGGTCCTCTTCACTTTCATGCAACTGGCGACCATTGTATTTTTTTTTTTTTTTTGTTTGCTTATGCAATAAACAACGGGGGATGCTTAACCTTTGGAGACGGGCTCTTTTGAACCTCCACAGTGGCTTTGGAGCCCGTCTCTAAAAGTTGAAAACGCTCAAAACCGCTGCATAGTGGTGAGCGGCCTCCTTCCGTCTTAGAATCTTAGAATAAATGCATTTTTATTTTGAATGGGGGTGTAGAGTTTTCAATGTTGGATAAGTAGAGATTGTTTATTGTAATGAACTCTATGACGCTGCTACGAAATTTTTTTAAAAAATCTTTTTTTATGTCATTTGTTTGATACAATTGAAATAAACGAACTTCTTACAAAATCAGATTTTATTTATACTTTTCATTTATTTATTTATTTTTAAATATAACATAGTGGTTTCTTCTTTGTAAAAATAAACGTAAGATTATTACAAACAATTAAATAGATTAACACTATGATCTAGTTTTCTCTACCAGATGAGAAAACTACCAAAAATAAAAGTTTAATGTGTCTGCACTGTTTAATGAATTAAAAAATCAGTGTCAAAATCTAATTCTAAATAAAGAAGCATATTGTTATTATTTTTTATCATTCTCTATCTGTAATCAAGAACATTGTTTGATGAACTTGCTATTCAAGAGATTTTGTAAAGTTACTTAGAATCTTAGATTCATTATTTGAAGCTTTAAATATCTTGTACATTTTAATAAAATTATTTTTAAATATAATACGTATTTTTCGAAACATACGGATATTACAATATTACTGATATTACGATAAAATTATTTTAAAATATAGTTCATTGTTTTATTTCATAAAAAAAAATAAATAAAACTTTTTTAACCAAAGCTTGTCAAAAGATGTAAAAAAATATATTATTAATCTGCCGAGATATTTTTAAGTAAATTTTTCCATATTTATATTCAGTTAAATAATTAAATAGATTAACTAAATTTTTATTATGTGTATTTTTTCGAAAATTCTTATTTAATAATCTTTAAACTATACATAAGTTTGTTTTCAGACTTTTTTAATATTTTGGATATTTCACATTGTTTAGAAATAAAATTTATAGAAAAAAAAAATCAAGTAGATTTTATAAAATGATAATACTTTTATTTGAATCGCGATAGACAGTCGTTGTTGCAAACTTTTACGCGTTTTAGTTACGAAAAAACTTTAACAGATCTTTTTTATTATTATTATTTACCTGGTAAAAACTATTCTTAAATATCCGAGTTCCGCACGGTCACATTTTTGAATACCATGTTAGTAATCGTCTGCAGTAGTCATCTTTCGACTGAATGACTGAATGATTTCTTAAAAGAAAAAAAAAGCATACAAAAAAGGAATTATGCTGATCCCTGAAATATGTAAGAAAAACCCCGTCAAAATGTTTAGGTAAACATGAAGCGGTTAAGTTGACAGCTATGGATAATTGTAAAGATCAACTTAATATAGTAATTCTATAAATAATTTAAAATAATGATTCCTCGAATCTTTTCTTGTTCTTCAACTCGTCCATTTTTAATACATAAAATGTTTATTTTCGAATATTATTGGTTTAAAATGTCCCTTAATTGTTTAATGCTTAATATTAACTAATTTACACCAACTATTTAAATATGCATGAATCACAGCAGTTCTTACCATGTTCTATTTTCGCAGCTATCATATGTTCATGTAATTTGAAACATCAGAGTATCGGTTAAATGCTTCATACGTCAAATATCGGGAAAGCTGTAACGCGAAAGGTTAATTACAATACATCTTACTTTTCAATCTTTGAAAATGACGAAAGGCATTCGTGCTTTTCTGCAATTAATATATCATGCACTAATTCATTATATTAGATAATATTGGCGTCAGAAAATTTATTTTTTTAATGTTGTTTTGGTGTTTACAGCGAAAAATTTTCCTAAAAACTTACTACGTTTAATAATTTTATCGAAACATCTGTATCTCATCAGAATAAAATAAATATAAGTGCTAGTAACCAACTGCATAGTTAGATCAACTAATATACCTTTGAATAATTTACAGTTCTACTGAAGGAATCGGGGACTCGGGGCAATTGGATAAAAGTATTAAAGAGTTCATTGCTATCGTGTTTTGCGCTATTATAAAAGTTTCAAATGGCTATCTTGCCGGAAAGTTAGTTAAAAATCGATTGCAAGGTTTGTAGTAGTAACGCTGCCGAAGGCAGCAGGGTTCCGAAGCAGTTGGTTTAAAATATTTAAAAAATACATTTCTACCGTGTTCTGAGCTATTCTGAAAGTTTCAAATGTCTAGCTAGTCGGAAAGTTAGTTAAATAAATTTTCTGTTGAATGATATAAACGCTGCCGAAGGCAGTTGAGACCTGAAACAATTGACTAAAAGTATCAAACAAATGTATTGTCACCGTGTTCTGAGCTATCCTGAAAGTTTCAAATGTCATACTAGTCGGGAAGTTTGTGAAAAATTGATTGTAATCTTTGTACTGCTAACGCTGCCGAAGGCAGCAGTAACTCGGGGCAGTTGGTTAAAAATATTTAAAAAGTGCATTTTATCTTGTTCTGAACTATTCGGAAAGTTTCAAATGTCTAACTAGTCGGGAAGTTAGCTAAATAAATTTTCTGTTGAATTATATATACGGTGCCGAAGGCAGTAGGGACCTGAAACAGTTGACTAAAAGTATCAAGAAAAGTATTGTCACCCTGGTCTGAGCTATCCTGAAAGTTTCAAATGTCTAGCTAGTCGGGAAGTTAGTGAAAAATGGATTGCAAGCTTTGTACTGGTAACGCTGCCGAAGGCAGCAGGAACCGGAAACAGTTGGCTAAAAGTATTTTAAAAAATGCATTTTCACCGTGTTCTGAAGTATTCTGAAAGTTTCAAATGTCTTGCTAGTCGGGAAGTTAGTTATATATTTTCTTTTGAATCATATAAACATTGCCGAAGGCAGTAGAGACCTGAAACAGTTGACTATAAGTATTAAAAAAAAGTATTGTCACCGTGTTCTGAGCTATCCTGAAAGTTTCAAATGTCTAGATAGTCGGAAAGTTAATGAAAAATCGATTGCAAGCTTTGTACTGCTAACGTTGCCGAAGGCAGCGGTAACTCAAAGCAGTTGGTTAAAAATATTTTAAAAATGCATTTTCACCGTGTTCTAAGCTATTCGGAAAGTTTCAAATGTCTAACTAGTCGGGAAGTTAGTGAAAAATGGATTGCAAGCTTTGTACTGGTAACGCTGACGAAGGCAGCAGGAACCCGGAACAGTTGGCTAAAAGTATTAAAATTGCATTTTCACCGTGTTCTGAACTATTCTGAAAGTTTCAAATGTCTAACCAGTCGGGAAGTTAGTTAAATAAATTTTCTGTTGAATCATATAAACGCTGCCGAAAGCAGTAGGGACCTGAAACAGTTGACTAAAAGTATTAAAAAAAAGTATTGTCGCCGTGTTCTGAGCTATTCTGAAAGTTTCAAATGTCTAGATAGTCGGAAAGTTACTGAAAAATTGATTGCAAGAGCTTTGTACTGATAACGCTGCCGAAGGCAGCAGGACCCTGAAACAGTTGGCTAAAGGTATTAAAATAATGCATTTTCACCGTGTTCTGAACTATTCTGAAAGTTTCAAATGTCTAGTTAGTTGGGAAGTTAGTTAAATAAATTTTCTGTTGAATCACATAAACGCTGCCGAAGGCAACGGGACATGAAATAGTTGACTAAAATTATTGGAAAAATGTATTGTCACCGTGTTCTGAGCTGTCCTGAAAGTTTCAAATATCTAGCTACTCGGGAAGTTAGTTAAAAATCGATTGCAAGGTTTGTACTGGACAAACAAACATACATACAAACAAACAAACAAACATACAAACAAACATACAAACAAACAAACAAGAATCGAATTTAATAAAAACATGGCAAAATAACACAAGTTTTGAGGTGTCCAAAATCCTAAAAAAACAAACAAACAAACAAACAAACAAAAAAAGAAAATGTTTTTAGCGGTTGGTGTCTGTGTATACATGTGTTCGACTTTTATCTGCATAACTAAAGAACAAATCGCAGTAGAATGTAAAATTGGGTTCACTAAACCTATATCATATACGGACGTTTTCAGTAAAATCAAGCGAATTGTTCGTATACAGGGCCATATAATTTTGAACATATATTTTTAAATGCATAAAAGCATGTTTCGTGTGGAATGAGGTATGAAAGTTATTTATCATTCGTTTACAGGGATATTCAAAAGTAATGGTACATAGTGCGCTGTACTTAGAAGTTGCTAGTACTCAGAAGTTGTTCATTTTTAGTTGCGCTATATGTTGCTAATGTAGGCCTATTTTTAAGTACACGAAGTGGTGTGTACGTACGTACTTTATGCATGACATCGTGGGCTACCAATAATTAAGCGCAGCCATTCTTCTCTAATGTTTGTTATTCGTGGAAATGCTTTACTACATTTTACTATGACCAGGACAGCTGATTAGGAATAAAATTAATTCCTCATTCTAAAAGGTATATAAAGTATTTTGATAAGTGAAATTTTCAGCGATTTTTTTTTTTTTTTTTTTTTTTTTTTTTTTTTTTTGTATAATTACACGTTTTGAGGCCTTCAAAATATTAAAGTCAAGTTTTTAAATGTTGATTATATATATATATATGTATATTATCTGCGTAACCTAAAAATGAATAATTGAAGGCAAATCAAGTATTTTTATTTTTACATCATATAAGGTTTTACTTGAAATGTTGATAAATTGAAGGAGTGGTGCGAGTGAAATTTGTGTAAAATCTTCGAATATATTTTTAAATTTAATAACAACCTTGAATTCGATATACATGTAAGTAATATATTTAAATAGGAAGGAGTAAAAAGGCGGACCCCCCCCCTCCTTTTACATATTTTCATATCAAATAACACTGTTCCTCCTCAAACTGGTTTGAATGGTTTTTAACGTAGGTTTTTTAACGCTAGTTGTTATTTAACACCTTAATCTGCGATCTCTTTCTTTATAGCACTGAAACGTTGGGTAAAAGAAAGTCGTGCAAGTGCCATACCAGAATAATTTAGTTTAAGTTTACCCGTAAATATGAAATCTGTGGTATATTGTCTTCTATCAAATATATGTATATATATATATATATATATTGCTGTAAAAGAATATTCATGAGAGTGAATTTAAAAAATAATACAAAATTGAAAATATGAGAGGTGGGGAACAATGGAATGTTTTAAACAGAAAGTGTATTTTTATTTGGAGAGAGTGGGGGGGGGGGGGGGGCATCAAAGAAAAGACAAAAAGTATAAACATGCATATATCAAGAAGGAATTGGTTTAGATATGAGGGTTAATAAATGTTAATTTCAATGTAATATAATTACTTATTTATTTTTCATTTTGGAAAACTCTTGGGTCTTTCTTAAATTTCAATTTCCAGATTTTTCTTGTAATAAAGCTTTATCTCCTCCAATACTGGTCATGTAAATTTTCATAATCGTTTCTTAATCAACAATAACTGCGATCAAGACTCTGCTGTAGCAATTAACGACACTGCCACAATGCGCCCCATAGCGTTTGCAACAACTAATTCCTACGTACACCATTTTTCTTTAGAAAAGAATGATTTTCTTCACATACAAAAATAAAATACATAGAACAAAAACTTCAATAATAAGTATTCCAACATATTTTTTTAATTTTTGATAACAAGGTCAATTTTTTTTTCCTTTCACATTCGATATCTCTAAAACTTTATATTTTATTTTCCTTTAAAAATTATGTGTTATACTTACATTTATTGTCTATATTTACTGTGAGTTTCAAGTTGGGACAATCAGGGGATGCTGAGTTATAAACTGAAATGCAACCAGCCATCAGTATTTTCATAAAAACATGACATAAGGTTTACAAATATTCTGCAGATTTAATAAAATACATAATATAAATGAAACTTGATTGCAACTTTCAATTGCTCGCATTTACTATTAGGGATTAGTGAAAATTGGAACCTTGATGCTGTTTAATTCCCCAGAAAAGAAAAGTAAAATAACGGACTTATAATAATCAGCGTAAATTTTTGTAGCTTTTGTTGTTGTTGTTATTATTATTATGCATGAATGGAAGTTATTTCAGTGAAGATACAAATAATATTATAATTTAAAAAAAATAAAGATCACGCATTTATAGAAATGTGAACTAAAAAGCACAAAATATCTATCTTAGTATTAAAATGCATGGTAAGAGAAAATCGTGTGAGTGACACACCATAATATTAACATACATTTAAATCTTTAATTAAAATTATTTAGAATTAAACAAAAACCATTAAAAAAAAAATCTCTCCTGACTGGGATCGAACGCTAGACCTGTAGGTTCGTAGCGCGGCGTCTTACCTCACAGCCACGAATTTCAGTTGGGAAAGTCTTTTTTTAAATATAGATTTTTCGTTTGCTTCCAGAGCGGTTACAAACACACAAACATACATACAAACATACATACAAACATACATACAAACAAACATACATACATATAGGTGAAATTAATAAAAGCGTGCTAAAAAGATTAGTATTGTGCAATTTAAAGGATGCTTTTAAACAATTTAAGAATGATTATCCAGACCTTGATATTGGATTTTTGCATTACAAATGAAAATGCATTTTTACTGTCGAGCAAGTGGAACATATTCTGTCTGTGTTTGTCAAAAGCATGAAAATGTTAAATTAATGCTGATTTGGTGCAGTTTGTCTGAATTCCTTAAAAAAGAAAGAAAGAATTAAATTTATACCATAATATCATAATTTTTATTAGAAGTATAAATTTGGTATCAGTAGAAAGCACTTAATACAGGCTTTAGAAGGATATATCACATGCATATATTCTATTTTATTTTATTTTTTTACTTCAGTGTCAAATATTTTGACCTTTGACCTACAATATTTCAAAAGGTGCACTTTTAATATATATATATATATATATATATATACATACATATATAATAATTTTACATTTATCGTCTGTAACTATTGCAAGTTTGAACTTGCCATGGGATGCTGAGTTATGAATTAAAATGCAACCTTTATCAGTATTTTGATACTGAAATTTAAGAAAATTTTAGTTTCTCATTTGGGTGGGTCAAATTAACATGAATAAAAATTCTCTAATTGGGAAATAGTTAACTACAACATTTTTGTAGTTAATAATTATGTGATATTTGAAGAAAAAAATTGAAATATGAAAGTTGAAATTTTGTAATTTTTGGAATGTTAATCTGTTGGTTGAGCATTCTTTTTAAATGCGTTAAGTGCAACAACTTAAGGCTTAAACAGTATAAAACAGCTAATACTAACAATCTGCATATGACAAGCACATAAAAAATTTACTCCACGTGCTCGACAGCAAAAATACGTTTTTCTTTTCTTTCCTTTTCTTTCTTTCTTTCTTTCTTTCTTTTTTTTTTTTTTTTTTTTTTTTTTTTTAGTTCTGCAAATGTAGAGAATCCAATTTTAAAGTGTACATACTCAGTCGTGAATAGTTTAAAAACCTCCTTTAAATTACACAATGCTAACATTTTTTGTATGTGTCTTCACTGTATTAACTTTCATTCATGCATAATAATAATTAAAAAAAAAAAAAAACCTATTTAAAATTACTTTAATTGTTATAAGAACATTATTTTCTTTTTCTTTTCCGGAGAACAACAGCATCGATGTCCCAATTATCACAAATCCCGGATAGATAGAGTATTGAAAGCGAGAAGTTGAAAGTTGCAATCTAGTTTCACTTACACTATAATATTTGCAGAATTTTTTGTTAAACTAACTTCATGTGAGTACGAAAATACCGATGGAGGGTAGCATTTTAATTCATAACATAGGCCATGGTGGCCTCAACTTGAAACTCAGGATAATTATAGACAATAAATGTATGAATGATTTATAATTTTTAAAATAAAATAAAATATGTATTTTTTCAGATTTTGAAGATCATAAGTCAAAATGTGTGACCTTAAAAGGAAATATTTTACAAATATGTTCATGTGATATATCATTTTAGAGACTGTATTAACTTTTTTCTAATGGTACCAAACTTATGCCTCTTAGTTAATTAGGGAACAAAATATAAACACATTTGTAATACAAGATTTTTGAAAATTTGCATTTTTTATCAAGTTTTGCAGCTTTGTGTATAAAAAACTAAACGAGATAAGTAATTATTATTGGTATACATTCATATCTCTATGGAACAGATAAAAATGTTAGAGGGGGGGGGGTCAAGTTTTACATGCGTTGGTTTGTTATGGAAGGATAAACAGTCAGTTTTATCAGACATTAAAAAAAAAAAAAAAGGCTTAAATTTTTTTATTTCATTCATGTGTAAGAAGATGATTCTTTTTATGCTAAAGAAAATAATAATAAAATAAAAAGTTTTATACGCATTTTATATTTGGTAGCATTTTATTGAAACTACAACTTAAAGAAAAATGTCAGGAAAACACGAAAAACTTGCAAAGAACACAAAATATGAAAAAATCAAAATAAATATTTAAGAAAAAAAAAAAAAAATGTTACATATTGCACATCAAATTCAGTCCATGTATAGTTTAGTAAAATATGATGAGGTTCTTATGAACGGTTTTTGAATCAAACATACGAAATAGTCCATTCTGAGGCATTATTGCTATTACTGTAGGGTGACCAAATGTCCCAGATTTCTGGGGACAGTCCCCATTTTTGGAATATTCTCCCCAGAAAAAAAATTGCCGCTTGGGGACGCCATTTTTCCTGTCTTTTCCCCACTTGTCTCCAAATTTATTGCTGCTGTACGTGAACATTATCCTTTTTAACACTTTCCAACAAGATTAAAAAGTGTTTATGACATCGGTTTGTCTGTCTGTCTGTCCGTCTGTATGTACGCGCTCTAATTCCCGTAAATATTTATGGAATTTCTTGAAACTGATATATGTTATTCTAGTTCACTATCGGACGTTCCCTATTGAAAATGGAGATCATACCTCTACTGCTTTGTGTACAAGGACACCCGAAAGTATTTCAAAGCATTGTGTTCTTTGAGAGGTATTTCTATAAACCATAGTTTCATACATTCACTGTAGATATATCTTAATGAAATTGAGATATGTTATTCAAGTTAACAATCGGACGTTCCCTATTGAAAATGGAGTTTATACCTCTACTGGTTTGTGTACAGGGACACCCGAAAGTATTTCAAAGCATTGTGTTCAATGAGAGGTATTTCTATAAACCATATTTTCATACCTTTACTGTAGACATACCTAAATGAAGCTGAAATATGTTATTCAAGTTCACTATTTGATGTTTCCTGTATAAAATGGAGGAAATACCACCATCGGTTTATGTACAGGGACACTCAAAAGTATTCCAAAGCATTGCGTTCTATGAGAGATATTTCTACAAATCAAATTTTAATTACTTTACTTTCCACGAAGTTTTTGGAAATTGAAATATGTTATTTATATGCACAGAAGAATGCTTTTGACAGAATATAGCATGATTAGTATTAGATTTTCAGGGGGGCACGAAAATAGCCATTTATATTAAGAGCTATTAATAAAAAAATTCTAGAATTGTACTTTCGTTTACGTTAGGCGTTTTTAACACTTTCTAACATTTTTTAAGTGTGAATATGATTTCAGTTTTGTGTATCTGCCTGTCCGTCTGTCTGTCTGTCCGAGCTCTAACTCCCGTAAATATTTATGGAATTTCTTGAAACTGATATATGTTATTCAAGTTAACTATCGGATGTTTCCTATTGAAAATGGAGTTTATACCTCTACTGGTTTGTATACAGGGACACCCGAAAGTATTTCAAAGCATTGTGATCTATAAGAGGTATTTCTATAAACCATATTTTCATACCTTTACTATAGACGGAGGATAATTAAATGGAGGATAATTAAATTTATACAGATTTACGAGACGTTGATGATTTGATGAGAAAGAAAAAAAAAAAAAAAGAACATATATATTTGTTATGTTAATAGGTATCACAATACATAATTTTGAAGGTTGAAAACCTAATCATATCATAAAAATGCAGAAGATGGCTCTAATCATTTTAAAGCTGATTGCAATATTTGATAATAGGTAACATCGTACAATTTCTGCTTCAAAAAATGTACAAATTAAAAAATGCAAATACCCAAAGAATATTATGGATAAAGAAGCCAGTAAAAATCGTAATTACTTTCATAATGAAATACAAAAATCAGACAGAGATTATAGACTTAAAAGAATAGTATATACGGATACAAATGCTTACGATAAGATAAAATAACAACAGCATAACGTACTTGAAGATTATGAATTTAATGTATTATAAGAATAAAAACAAGTATTAACATATCAAACTTTTTAAATCAATCTATTTTTCTTATTTAAATATTTTTCTTTTCTTTCTTTCTCTCTTCTTTTTTTTTAAATTTTTTGTTCTGTGCTCATCTGAACGTCCAGCAACTTCTTGCTTCCATTTGGTATGAAGGCCTGCCAGGATTCAGAAGAAAAAACACCTCACTTCAAATGACGGACATTGCAAGAATTAGCCTTATGTTTCCCGTCTTTTGCACCGCATACAACATTGCTCCCAAATCATATTTGGGTCAAACTCTAAGAAAACCATTCATAAAGTTCATCTGTCATTCGGCTTCATATGTTACATTTTTGTGTAAGTTTAATTTTTACAAATTCTTAATGTACAAAAAATACAAATTTATATAAAATCAACAAATAGTTGGATTGTTTATATTTTAAAGAAGATGAGAATGTTGGAATTTATTCAAACTAGAGTTCTTCTGGCGATCAGATCGCCAAATGCAATTTTTATGTGTTGGCTCTTTGGAGGAATGATATAAAAGGAGTTGACATGTCTAGAGAAACATGAAATCAAAATCGAATCAGAAAGATTCATTAAATAACAATGCACTGGCTAATGTTCTAGTAGACTCAATAAAGCTCCTGCAATAGCGCTGTTATAGCGACAGCTATGTTCAGTAGACAACACTTAACTTCATTTTACTCTGCATGTTGAAGCTGTCATTAGCAGTTCATCGGACTACCAACGCGGAACACCATCCCTCCGTAGTGGATAAAATTGAGATGGTCCCTCTTTTTAACACTTTCCAACAAGGTTGAAAAGTGTTTATGACTTCGGTTTGTCTGTCTGGTCGTTCGTCTATCTGTCTGTCCGCGCTCTAACTCCCGTAAATATTTATGGAATTTCTTGAAACATATATATATATGTTATTCAAGTTCACTATCGGATGTTCCCTATTGGAAATGAAGTTAATATCTTTAATGGCTTGTGTACAGGGATACCCGAAAGTTTTCCAAAACATTGCGTTCTATGAGAGGAATTTCTATAAACAATACAGGGTGGTTATAAGTAAACTTTCCCTATATAAACAGCATCCTACAGCGTAAACGGGTGGAAAGAATGCAACGAAATTTGGTATATAGACTATACACGAGATGCACTCACGGAATTAAAAAAAAAAAAATAGTTCCAAAGTGTGCACCAGAGGGCGTCTTTTCTGGATAAACATTAAATTTAACACAATAAACGACCAAAACGGATGATATGGTGATCAGAAAATAGTCAATAAATGTAAATATTGTTTCTGTATTCCGTTTTGGTTGTTTGTATTGTGAAATTTAATGTTTTTCCGGAAACGGCGCCCTCTGGTGGACATTTTGGAACTTTTTTTTTCGAAATTTCGTGAGCACATCTCGTGTATAGTCTATACGAAACTTCGTGGCATTCCGTTCACCCATTTGCGCTGTAGGAAGCTGTTTATAGGGGAAGTTTAATTGTAACCACCCTGTATTTTCATACCTTTACTGTACACAAATCTTAATGAAGTTGAAATATGCTATTCAAATTCAGTGTTGGATGTTTCATATATAAAATGGAGTAAATATCACCACGGGTTTGTGTACAGGGACACTCGAAAATATTCGAAACAATGAAAGGTATTTCTTTAAACCAAATTTTAATAACTTTACTTTGCACTTAATGAAATTGAAATATGTTATTCATATGCACAAAAGAATGCTTTCTATTGAACAGAGCATGATCAGCATTAGACTTACAGAGCCACACAAAAATATTGAATTACATTAAGAGCTATAAATGAAAATTTGATGGAATTGCACTTTCGTTTACATTAAGCGTTTTTAGCCCTTTCGACCAATTTTTAAATGTGGATATGATTTCCATTTGTATATCTGACTGTCTGTTCGTCTGTCCATTTGTGTGTATATCTGACTGTCTGTTCGTCTGTCCATCTGTGTGTATATCTGACTGTCTGTTCGTCTGTCAATCTGTGTATGTCTGACTGTCCGTGCTTTAACTCCTGCAAATATTTATGGAATATCTGAAATTGACATATGTTATTCAAGCTCACTACGGATGTTCCCTATAGAAAACGAAGAGAATACCTCTATTGGTTTGTGTACAGGGACACACGAAAATATTACAAAGCACTGTGTTGTATGAGAGGTATTTCTACAAACCAAATTTTAGTAACTTTACTTTGCACAAAGCTCTAAATATATTATTCATGCACAAAAGAATGCCTTCTATAGAATATAGCATGATAAGTATTAGTCTTATAGGGCCACAAAAAAATATTCAGTCACATTAAGAGCTATTAATAAAAATTTGCTGAAATTGCATTTTCGTTTACATTAAATGTTTGTAACATTTTCAAACGACTTTTAAGTCTGAATATGATTTTAATTTGTTTATCTGTCTATCCGATTGCCTACCTTTCTGCCTGTCTGTCTCCTACCCCCAGCGTCCGTAAATATTTTTAGAAATTTTTAAAAAGTATATATATTAATAAAGTTTACTATGGGATATTCCCTATTTAGAATGACATTAATAAGTTCTGTAGAACTAGTTTGTCTACAGGTAAGTAAAAAAAAAAAAAAAAAAAAAAAAAAGAAAAAAAAGAAAAAGAAAGAAAATAAAAAACCAATGCATTGCGTTTTATGACAGACATTTTTAAAAACCTTATTTAAATAACTTTTTTATTGTAAAAATCTTTTTTATTGTAAAAAACTTTTTTATTGTAAATAATACAAAAGCTGTCTTTACAATTTTAATTTTAGGGTATAAAATCGATAAGGAATACATTTTCTTTTCCAAAGAGAATTATCTAAGGAATTTGAAATATTTATCTTCCTTGTCACTTGAGGTAAATTTCGATCTTTTATAATCTGTTTTTCTTTATTTGAAAGAATTTAATTATTTTCAAAATACACTGAAGTTCTGCAGTCCTAATCATCAAAATATTACGCTATAAAAATAAGTACTTTAAAGCAGAATACTTGTGAATACAAACTTTATTAATCATGATTTTTTATTTGTTGAAAACCAGTGAAATTTATTTACCGTATAAAGCTTTTAGGAGTACAGGGATTGAAACAAAAAGTAAATTATTTATGTAGTTTCATTTCTATTTAATTTATTTACAAAAATAAATAAATAAATAAATAAATAAATAAATAATAATAATAATATTTTTATATCACGACATACCATCCCAACTATTTTATATACATTATCATATCAAAAATAAAATTTCTCATCTAAAAAATATTCTTTTATTAAAATGTACACTGCGTATTAAAACTAACATTAAATATTGTGAAACAAGTGTCTATTTGTCTTAGTTGTTTTTTCAGAGTGGACTAATTATAAATTTTACACTGAAGAAAACGTATGTAAAAATTTTAAGGCTTAAAATGCTAATTTAAATCATAAAATTTAATCAATATCTTTTTTTTTATTCAAAAGCATATGCAAATAAATGGAAAGTACTTAATTAAAAATATTATGAATCAAGGTATAATACATTTAATATCACAGGTGAAAAGTATTAAAAAAAAAAAAAAAAAAAAAAAAAAAAAAAAACTTTGTATTGCTAGACATGCCATCCCAAGCGCATTATTATAATATATAATAAAATTCATCCTTCATTTTTATTATTATTATTATTATTAAAACATATACACTTCGGTATTAGTAATAACATAAAATTTGATGAACCATACGTAAGAAAAATATATACTGTTTCAGTACATGTGTTTATATATTTCAATTTTAATATATTTCAGCGCTAATATCGTTTCACATGGACTAATTATAAATTTATTATACCAAAGAAAACGGATCTAAAAATTTTATAATTTAAAATAAATGCAATATTTCTTTTTTCAAAAGTACATTCAAATAAATGCAAAGTAATTTTTTAAATTATTATGAATTAATAATTAACCAGCGTACATTCTTACACATCCTCACCACGCCACTTTAAGTTAGGATTTACGTAATTTTGATACTTACTATTCGTAGGACTTTTTTATGTAAAATTTTACCTGAGTTGTTTTTAAGATGTTGTTCACATCTTTTGAGGATAAAAAATATAATTCACTTTTGCTTCGTAGAAGAAATATTAAAATACGCATGCGTAAACTTTTAACAGCACACTGTAAACTTTATTTTAGTGATTTTACAAATTTTTATTTATCAAAATATTTGTGAAATATTTTCTGTGTTATTTCCTTTCCCACTAGATATTTCCACTGAAAGTATTTCAAAGCATTCTTGAGTATTAAAGTACAAATATTTCAAAAGTAAATAAACTGCGTTACTTGACATACAAATTTATATGCTACGAGATTTAATGTATGCTTTTAGAACATCATTACAAGAAAGCGAGGATAATTATGACTTCAAAAGCATTAATTAGTTTCCTTCATTAAAGCTTAATACTTCCTTCATTAGAACATCCTGTTCTGAATTAAAAGAATAAACGTGGTCTGTGAGAGAATTTAACAACTTACGAAAACCAATTAACTTATAAAATACTTTTAACGAGAAGAAATTATACGCTTCCAATTGTGTTTGTTAAATCCCTTTAAGTTTAAAATGGATATACAGTTGGATTATCACAAATTACTTTTGATTACGAAGTATAATCTTTGACTATTTAGAAAAAAAAAAAAAAAGTATTAATTTTATTTATCTCTAAAGCCTTTTTGTTTTGTTTTGTTTTCATAAAAAAAAAAAAAAAAAAAAAAAAAAAAAAATCTGTATTTTTAAATTATATTAGACTTTCAATCTTAAAGCATATTTCCATATATATAAATATACATAACAAAGGAACATTCTAAAAGCGTCGTCTTCAAAAAATATTTAAAAAAAAATAGGTGTGATTCACTCTTCATAAAACACCAGAAACTGAAAAAAATTATCGGCTGAAATGAATTACAGCGACCACAAAAAAATATCAAATTTAAGCAGATTTGGCGATTTCAAACTTTTAGGCGATTGATTTTAAGTACTTGTCGGAGAAGCAAAACACGGTTCTGTTCGTACACGGCAATCTCGGTGATAGCAAACTTATCGCCTAACCGTGCTAAACCGCCAAAATTGTTGGTTGCTGTAATATACTTCAGACGGTATTTTTTTTCCCCTTTCTGGTGTTTTATGAAGAGGAGAATCATATATATATATATATACTCAATATTTTTTGAAGACGACACTTTTGAATGATTTTTTGTAAGTTAAATTTAGTTTACGGAAACTATGCTAGAGTACCTTTATAATAAAATACATTTAAAAATGTTATAGTTAACCAAATTGGTCGTGTTTTTTCTAAGTAAATGAGGACTAAATAAATAATAAATATTATAAATAATTTCATTGTTTCTTTTTTCCAGTCCTTAGAAAAAGGTTTTCTTATTAGCTGGCTCTTCTCTTGTCTGGTATATTGTCATTCTAGTTTAGATTAAGACTATTAATATATTATTTATATTAATAATCTTTATCATAATAATTTTTTTTTAAGTTTTTATACTAAAAAATAATTGTTTTATAACTTTATGCATTGTTTATCATTCGAAAATTATTCACAATTATTTTAAAAATTGTAGTTTGTTAAAAAAAAAAAAAAAAAAAGTAGCACTTGAGTATTTTCCATTTCTTTTTCTGCAATAGCCAATTTTATTGTTTTATCATATATTCGTCATCAAGCAAATATTGGAACAGATTTTTTTATGTTGCTCTCCACGTCCAATTTAGGATTGAGCCAAGTGTTATAAACGAAATGGAATTCTTAAGAAAATTATAATTTTAGAAATTATTCCTAAAATGGCAAAAATAAGGTTATTAGCGACACCACAAAAAGTATTAATTTTAGAATGAAAAATTAAAAATAATAATAATAATAATAATACGCTATATTATAGATTGATTAAATATTAACGAAATATTGGTGAGATGGTTTTAGCAATAAAAAAAAAAAAAATGGCTGTTTTAACTAGAATTTTTTTTATATATGGCCGTGTTGCTCATATTGACATAACCGCAAGAAAAAACTCCAGTGCACAAAAATCGGCGTGTATTGTATTCAGAACGAAGAAAGGATTCAGAAAAAGTGTTTAGCAACATGTTTTTTTTTTTTTTTTTTTTTTTTTTTTAATACAGCGCAACAACGATTAAACGAAACAGAATTAAATGCCAAAAAATCTGAAAAAAGTTCATTCTTAACGAAAAGTCTTCAGAGATCTAAAAAAAAAAAAATAAATAAATAAAAAATCAGTTAATTATTGTGCTGAAATGGTTCTGTCTGATGAGTCATGTTTATCCTATTTTGAGCTAACGAAAACAAGCAGGTCTGTTGAAAAATCTATCCAACCAATTTAAAGAAAATCGCACTATTGAAACAGTGACACATTCTCCGAACGTTATCGCACAGAAGTACATAGTTTCACAAACAGTCGGGCAAATTTTCATGCTCAAGAGATCAATTAACTCGAAATAAATACGGTCATCACAAAATTGGTGCTTGACTGACTATTTTTGAGTTATCTCAGACTTTTCCACAATCTGCATATCCAGATGATAATGTACCTACAGGGCGTCTGTGGTACGTTTGTTTGATTTAAATTTTTAACATTACCTATCCATTTCTATGACCACCTATAATTCTCTAAGAAATAATGATTATTTTTTTCTTTAAGTAAAATCCCACAAAGAATATCGTAAAATTTCTTCTTTGGCAGATCTGGAATCTCAATCCCCTCGGAAATGTCTAGTCTATAAAAAAGTGTGGGAATTCGAAATTTGTAACGTACAACATTGCAAGAACTAGAAAAAAAATATTAATGATATTTGTCAGAATCAAATTCCTGAGGCTCATGTTAAAAATCTGTATAATTGTATTCCACCCAGCATTAAAGTAGCAATTCCATATAGAGATGGAATTACCTAATGCACAATACATATTTTTATTAAGTAATTTTTTAGATCAACCAAATAAATGTTTTTATTTCACACAATAAATCATAATAGAAAACGAAGTATATGTTTATTATAGTACCTTTAACAGTTTAATATAGTACCTTTAACAGTACTTTATGTTTATTATAGTACCTTTAATTAAAAAGCAAATTTTATGCAGATTTTTAATAATAATTCGTAGAGTGTAATAAAGCGAATTATTAAAATGGAAATGTAGATATATATCATTTTATGCCTTTTCTACTATGCAAGCATGACAGTTTTATTTGTTTCAAGCATTAGTTTTGAAGTTATTAAAAAAAACTGCTTTTACCCTATCTTCCTTCGGTTTGAATTTCAACTTGCCAGTTTCCGTTTTTAGATCCAATGTGTAAACCATTGGCTACCACTGAGCCCACCTGAAGTGTCGTAGGTACAACGCTAAAGACAGCTGTCTTTCTTTGTTACGTTGTTAAGTTTCTTGTAATCGACAAAAAAGTGTGTTGTTCCCGCCCTTTTCTTAACTGAAACTATATATGAAGCCGAGGATCCTGATGACTCTTCGATGACGCCACTCACTTCCATTTCCTTTATCAGTGGTTGACCTTCTTCTATATCAGCACTAGGTAGTCTATATCAGCAATAAGTCGTCTGGAATGTTGCTTTATATGCGGATGGTCTGCTGTATTATTTATATATTGTACAATCTTGCAGTGTTCATCAACTGTATTACATCTCGAGAAAACGCTCCTGAACTCATTCAATTCGTCTCACACTCCGGACATCTGACCTTCATTTAATCTATCCAATCCTTCAGTAACGGGCTTCAGATGTTGAAATTATGCTTCAGATACACTGACAGACATGTAATGATATCGACTACCGCTACACATATAGCAATCATAGTTCTTTTATCAATAACCTTCAGTCTATAATCAGGATTGAGCAGTTGAACTGGATTTTTTTTTTTTTTTTTTTGTAGATCCACTAAGCAGCCAGCTACTAGTAATTCTTTATCGGAAGCTGGCTTTGATAAATCAATAACTACATTACAGTACTTCCAAAAAGATTCAATTGCTTCACTAACCAGACAATCAGTTAACGCAAGGTACTCTGCTTTATGCAATGTACAGTCGGTAACAAAAGTCTCCGAACGCTAGCAAAAATTCCTATCTAAAAAAAGTGCACTTAATACAGTTTTGTTAAATAAATCTTTGTAGAATCCTGTTTTTAGACTGACTAAGAACAGGATTCGACAAGGATTTATTTAACAAAACTGGATTAAGTGTACTTTTCTTATGTAGGAATTTTTGCTCGTGTTCGGACACTTTTGTCACCGACTGTAGTTAAAGTAGAAAAGATTATTAAGCTCACAGGGTGAGCTAATTTAACATTATAGAAAAAGTGACTGTAAGGTGTCCACGCATTGCCATTTATTTGTCATATTTCATAGCAGTTATAATGAACTTTTGGAGTTAATTTGCATCTCTTTTTATTTATAGTGGTCTAACAATTCATACAATAAAATAGAAACTTGAAACTGAAAAATCGTTTTCTGGACTGTCAACCTTTACAAACCAGTAGAACTTTACTAAAACAATAACAGAAAAAATACAGAGATATATCTATTCCCTATATCTGCATTTTCTACCACACAACTCTATAGTAAATCACTTTTGACTATGAAGTATGCTATTTTATAATTTGCAACTATATTTCATTTAAAAATCAATACAGAAAAATATCAGTATAAAAAGCTTTCAATGGTTTTATTTAGAAAGATATTTTTAATATTTATTCATATAACAGATTTATATATATCCGATATTCTTTAATATGTAGCATAGAAACACCATATTTTTTATGGTTTGTTTTCTATAGAAATTCATGGAACAAGCACGATAATGGCCTCGCAAAACCTCCCAGTATATTTTATCCATGTTATCTTTTTAAATAATAATTTTTCTATAATTAAAAACTGCTTTAATATATATAACATCACTTGCTTTCATGTTGTATTTAAAAACTGGGATGTTAGTTCTGATACAGAATAATCTGGAAACAAAAACAAAAACTGCTTAATCCTTTGAAACAATTCAATTCAAAATTCTAAAGTTACAGTTTTTTCACGTGAAGATTTAAACTATTATAAATCTCGTTAACATAGCGAGCCATTATATCAGCACATTTTTACTCTAATAGTATTTATAAATGAGATAAATTTTAAATAGATTTAGTTTAA
Source organism: Salticus scenicus (assembly GCA_963930645.1). Lineage (NCBI taxonomy): Eukaryota > Metazoa > Arthropoda > Arachnida > Araneae > Salticidae > Salticus > Salticus scenicus. The sequence continues at coordinate 193,723,472 of OZ005654.1, read as the reverse complement.
CATTATCTCTAGTCTTTCGTTCATTTTTCTCGGCGAATGTAAACCCCATTAGCCGATATTAGTTACTTTAAAATATCGCTGCTTAAAATTGTTTCTTTCTTTCTTTTTTTTTTGTTGAAATTTTTGTAAAGCAGTATAGACTTTTATGTGATAAGTAAATATATTTTATACTAGAAGGAATTTGAAAATATAAGCTTTATTTTAATATGCTTTTAGAAAACTCATCATAAAATAATTTTATATTTTTAAAAAGAGGATCAAGATGTTAATGTTATATTGATATTTGTAGATTTCCTTGCTTAGGAAAAAAAAGATTAAATGCACTATATATGCTAAAGTTCTAGTAAATAAATGGAAATAATGTAAATTTCTCTATATACGGAAAAATTACTTTAGCGTCTTTAGAAAAGTTTCATTTTATAATTTAAATATTTTATTTTCATAATAATAAGCTTATTAAAATTAAGAAAATATTTTTTTTTTAATCTTTAAAATTTATGTATAGTAAAACTACAACCATATCCTTTTTATAAGGAATTTTCAATGATGCAATTTAATATTGCTATTACGTTAGCAAAATAATTACATATAAATTATTATAGCATAGAGGGCTCGTACAGGCCTTTTTCTTCGGCACGACTAAAATTTTTTTGCAATTTTTGTCATAAAATAAATTTACACTTATAAGAATTTTTTTTTTTTCAAAGTAGATTGTGGTAGAAGAATCCTTACAAAAGTTTGGGTCCGTACGAACTCTTGCATGTTATGTGTCAATAGATACTTACTATCTCGTTAAAAACGCAAACAGAAAACATGGTATTCATATCATTGACTTTTCTGCAAGAATTTCACAATTCTATAAACCAGCATCGTAATACAGGATAGATGGATAATACAATAAATCACGTGAAAGTTAAATACTTATGAAGAAAACGGGAGGTGACACATCATGCAAAACAATCTTTTCTCTATGGTGTACGAATGCCATAGTCCGATGGAGTACCTTTGTTGCCTGCAGTACGCAAAGCTAAAGGATTGGCATGGGAAAGATCACTTTGCAAATAGACCGTGGAGAGGAAGTAATTTATTGATTCAATTAATTGGTTTGTAGGTTTGTTTTAACGTCGCACAACAAATACGCCATGGATAATTCGCGACGGTCTGGGATGCACCCCTAACGATGATCCAAAGACATGCCATCATAAATTTGATCCTCCACGAAGAGGACCGTAACACCGCATCGGTAATAACTAGAGGTATAATTTGGATGGAATCTTGGAGAGCATTGCTGCCACGATTGAATTTACGTGCACCAGCCACTATTCGTGCACACGACGGTCTTTGGCTGGATCGAGTATCAAACTCGCAATCTTCCAATTACGAGCTTGGCGCTCTTTTTACCGGGCTACCGCAGCCCATTGCCTCGATTGATAACGAATGATCCGTTTTTATATTTACATTCGGTAAAATACGTTTCCGTCGTAAACCACATTAAGCGATCGACCACTTTTCTATTAAGTGGTTCTTCAGCCTCCTGAAAGTTGCATTTGTGTCTCGTCTAGGGACTATTCGCACACTTTGAAATAGGACTCTTGTTTTTTGTCTCTCAAACATGAACGTTAGATATCTCGACGTATTAGGGATACATTTTATATACACACGCACACACGCACACACACACACACACACACACACACACACACACACACACACACACACACACATACACACACACACACATATATATATATATATATATATATATATATACATAGTTGTACTTCAATTAAAAAAAAAAAACTGAACTGTACTTTCGTTTTCGATTTGTATGAAAACAGCAGGTTAAACAAAGTACATAAGAAACTTGCCTAAGATTTCCTCTCTATCAACACATGACCTCAACCGAATCTAGCATATTTCGGATGAAATATACAGAGATTTCGAGGTCCCATTCTGCACTCAATATAAATTTTGAAATTATTGTAGATTTTTCTGGAATCATTTTTAAAATGCCTTCACATTGTAACAAGTGCACTCTCGAATATATGTGGAAACGAATTACCGCTGATATTAGCGCAAAAAGTGGTGCATGCAATACGTTATTAAACAGAAGTATTGTATATGTATTTATTTCGGTAAAAAAAAAGAAAAAAAAAAAAGGAATATATATGTACATTGAGACATAAGCGCCTCTAATGGGTTCAAAAATTATTTTATAAAAACGTTACGTTTTAACCATTATTTATTTATTTATTTATTTATTTTTAGCAAATCGATCAATTGATCAAGAATGTGCTCTACACATGTGTTACTGTAATGGAAAAATGTGTTAATTTTTATAATAATTATACATATTTTGTTTGAAGAATGCTTCGTTTTTTTCTCGCATGTATTGAAAGACAGCTGTAACATAAACAGTGACAATTACATCATTCCGTTTCTATATGAACAAACAGTCAACATGTTTAGTTCTGATATGCTGTAATTTGTGTATTTATGAAACTAAATATGCATTTTAAAAGAAAACTTGAACAATAATTATACACTTACCTTGTCTAAAATAATTTTTGCCCCACACATAGAAGTTGACGAAACAAATGATATAGGTAACATTCGGAAACAAATGAATCAGGTATATTCATTTTTAATATCTTACTTTACTAAAAAAGGACGAAGAATGCGACCTCTCTAATTGTTATATTTATTACGTTTTCATTAAATAAATTTATTAAAATGTTTTTTATAGATGCATTCTAAATAGAGCTTAATGTACCTAATTATTTGTGAGTCGGTGTATAAAAAAGCAGTAGTAGCACACATACAATTCACAGTAGCAAACATGCTAAAGCGAATATAATTATCATAATTCAGTTTCAAGCTATTCTAAAAATATTTAAAAATGTGAGCAATCATGAGAGCACAAAAATATAGTCATACACACGTAAACACCTCCCCTAAATTCATGAATAATGAAAAAAAAAAAAAAAAAGAAAGAAAGAAAGAAAATGAAGATAAATCATTATTGCAGTTGGATTAAATAATTACAAGATAAAAAGAACTTTTTATATACCATGTTTTTTAAATTTTCTGTTGAATCATATAAACGCTACCGAAGGCAGCTGGAACACGGAACAATTGGCTAAAATTAAATAATTACAAGATAAAAAGAACTTTTTATATACCATGATTTTTAAATTTTCTGTTGAATCATATAAACGCTACCGAAGGCAGCTGGAACACGGAACAATTGGCTAAAATTATTTTAAAAATTCATTGTTATCGTGTTTTGAGCTATTATAAAAGTTTCAAATGGCTAGCTAGCCTTGAAATTAGAGAAAAATCGATTGCAAGCTTTGTACTGGTAACGCTGCCGAAAGCAGCAGGTACCCGAAAAAGGTGGCTAAAAGTATTAAAAAAAATTGCATAATCTCCATATTTTGAACTATTCTGAAAGTTTAAAATGTTCATCTAGTCGAGAAGTTAGTTAAATAAATTTTCTGTCCAATCATATAAACTCTGCCGAAGGCAGTAGGGACCTGAAACAGTTGACTAAAAATATTTAAAAAATTTATTGTCACCGTGTTCTGAGCTGTCCTGAAGGTTTCAATTGTCTAGCTAGTCGGGAAGTTAGTTAAAAATCGATTGCAAGATTTGTACTGGACAAACAAACAAACAAACAAAAATCGAAATTAATAAAAACATGGTAAAATAATAATTATTGCAGTTGGATTTAAAATATTATGTTTTCAAAATAGATTGTGAAGTGATCGGTTTCTTTTTCATATATATATATATATATATATATATATATATATGTAAAATTTTGATCGTATGGCACGTGGCCTATCTAGCAGCTGATATTTGTAGTTATACTGATGAGGATATTAGTGTTCACAATAGCAAATATATTGCAGAGAATCTAATAAACACAAATCAGTTTCAAGCTATTAAAAAAATACCAAAAAATATGAGAAATTACGTGAAGAAAAAGGTAAGTCAGTTTCATATACAGGTAAAAACTTTTCAAGCGCTCTTTTACTTCATTAAAAACGCAAGTTAAAAGCCACAAACAGATTTTTAATTAAAAACATAGATAAATAAATAAAAAAAAATGAAAGAAGAAAAGAAAGGGAAAAAAAATCTATACAAACATTCCGAGTTTGCACAAAACGCCTTATTAATATAACGACAATTATCAGCATTTATTTATAATAAAATACAATTGTTAATTGCGTCATAGTAGGACCATTTATTTTAGCACAATAGAATAAGACTCTTTAAAAGTAAATTCATGAATAATAAGAAGGGAAAAAAAGGAGGAAAAAAAAGAAAGAATTAATGAAAGAAAGAAATGAAATGAAAAAATCGTCTTTCATAATTATTGTGGTTTGATAAAAAAAAAAAAAAAAAAACAATAGGATTTCTAAACAGATTGTGAAGTGATCAGTTTAATTTTCATATATACAGGGTGTCCCAAAAAGATTAAAACGAGGTTTAATTCTTTACCAGTTAGAGATAGAGCAGGGCCTGAAATTTCACCTTAGATTACACTCGCTGAAAACATAAGTTACTCGCCACAAAATATGATTAACTTATTCTAATTTTTACGTATAAAGTGAAATTTTTGTATACGTATAAGGTGATAATTACGTATAAGGTGAAACAGAATTTTTTATTGGTAAACGAGGAGAAATTACGCAATGTCTTTTATTTTATAAGAAAACAGAAGACATTCAATTTAGAAAAAGAGGTCATTTTTGAGAAAACAAAATTCAATGAAAATGATTATAAAAATCGATTCAAAAGCTACTATACACAAGAGGGGTAAATATTTTCATCTCAAATGATGAATTTGGATCAGTACATCCATAATTTAATTTAATAATACACGGATACGAGAGGAAAAATCCCTAATTTTTATAGGTGTCACTGAGCAATACAGATTTTCTTCTTCTTCTTCTTCTTCTTATTATTATTATTATTAATTTTTGCTATAAACAACATCTTTTTTTTTTCTTTTTGTGGTACTTTCATGAAGTTACATCAAAAAAAGTTGGTAGACTTTTTTTTTAATCATAATTATAAAAGAAAAAATAAAATTGGCAAATGAAAAAATAAAATTAATATTCGGAAGATGAAATGATTGGTTTTAACGAACGGTCATTCTTTATCAATCTTTTATAAGAATTCTCACAAGTATAACTTAAATTAGTCTTAGTAGTTAATAAGTTTTTAAAGTAGGTATATAAAAGGGGATTTTTTTCACATGTCTACATTTTGTTCATTGAAGAGAACAGCCGCTTTGTGGGAGCGTGTTTGACTGGAGGACATAAAATAAATTTAACTCACTTTTGCATATTTTTGTGAGGTAGGGGTAGTGTTACCATTAAGGCAATTGTCTGCACTAAAGCTGTAGGCCAGATTAGGAGAATCCTCCGTGGGGTCTTTCTAAGGGGTCCTGGCCCATATTTACGCTAGTTTTGGAGAAAGCCACGGAAAATTCCTAACGGTTATGCCAACGAGCGTCTCCAGCGTCTCGTGCTTCGAGGACAAAAACCTCTCGGTCACAGGTGGGCATAATTTTATGATAAATATCATTCATGCAAAAGTGCGAACACACGTCAACCCACAGTGTATCAACTGGAGCCACCACCTTCTGAATGATTTCATGACTATTTTAATAGTGATTCCGTGTTCTGGATCAAAGAGTAGTACAAACATAGGGAATACTTTTATTTCTTTAAAATTCGAAGAATCTGAATAGACATAAACCATAATATTTTTTGGCAAGTTTATTAGAAAGTTGTTTTTTTGCGAACCTATTACGCAAAAATAAGTTAGTGATCACCGTACAGCCAATGGCCGATTGATCTTCCCAGATTTGTGAAATTTTTGAAATTAAGGACTAAATCCTTTTCATTTGAAAAAAAAAAAAAAAAAAAAAAAGGAGAGAGGATGAAAAACATAAAAAAGAGGACCTTTTAGTCCTGTAATGTTTTTTCGTCATTCAAGAGGACAGAGCGTTGAAAAAGAACACTGACCTTTTAAAAGAGGATGTCTGGTCACCATACCTAAGATTAACATAATTTTACGTTTTTAAACAGATTTTTTTTTTTTTTGTAGCACCGTATACTGTAGGAATTCTATCTACTTTTAGACTGAAATTTTACTCGCCACAGTAAAATTTCGAGCGGCGAGTTGAAATTTCTCGCCCTGGATAGAGTATAATGTAAATTGCAAAAGTGCACAAAATAAGATAGGAAATAAAACTACGCTAATAAAAATTTCTTCCTGTTACTTTTGAAAAAATTACAATTTTTAAAATTTTATACGACCCCTCTAGACAAATTTAGTCGATAAGAACGTTTTTATTTTCAATGAGACAACATCACTGCAAAAAGCCGCATTATTGTATCTTTAAAGCTGAATGAATTGTACATAATTGAAAACTAAAATCTGATTATAGGGACCATATATGAAAATAGAAATGTAAATTTGTGACATATTATAAAAAGATAAAATGTAACACAACATTTGCATTAGAAATATTTTGAGTATGTAGGATTGATTAATATTGGATTCTACGGATTAATTTAAATGCATTGGAGAATTTTTCGACACATTATGTTTTTGATCTAAACATTTCCGTTATTAGTTTGTAAATGATCCTTATTTTCACTGAATTACCTGACCTTATGATGAACCTTATTTTCCTTTTAAATGATACGAAAAAATGGCATAAATCACTTTTCTTTTCTGTATCATAATTCGGTTGGTTTTAAAGATATCGTTATACGGTTTTTTCTAATGGTCTTGTTGAACGAAATATAAAAACTTTGTAATTGACAAAATTTGTGTAGAGGGACTGTAAAAAAATTTTAAAAATGTAACTTTTTAAAAATTAATGGGAGGTTTTTTTTCTTAATGTAGTCGTCTATTCGGACGTTTATTTTTTCAATTTACATTGGCCAATTATCTGTAACGGGTAAAGAAATAAAGCGCGTTTCAACCTTTTTTGGACACCCTGTGTATATAAACATTTGATCGTATGTAAAATGGTCTATTTAGCAGTTGATAACTAACTGAGAATACTATTGTACACTCTAAACTTTATTTTGTTTGTTAATCTTTGTATATATCTCTGATTTTAATTAATAGTCGGTCTGTGGTTTACATTTTGCTTTTTATTGAAATATTTCATTCTGGTGAAACTTTATGTTTAATTGTTTTAAAATATACTGAGATTAATATATATATATTTACAAATATAACTAATTAGTACAGAGTAAAGTTATTACAAAATATTTAATTAAACATTTGTTTTATTGTTTCACATTATTTTGGAAAAAAAATAAATAGGTTTTTAAAATTTTTTATAGATATAAAATAAGTCGTCCGAAATATTTGTGCATTGTTTAGCTAAATCATAAAACATGCATTAAGGAAAAATTAAAAATAAGATAAAGCCATTCGTTTTTAATTAATGACATAAATCAAAATACAGAAGGATTAGATGATACATTTAATGCTGAAACAAACGATGCGCTTCTAATTTTGAGAAATGGAAAAGCAGCACTGAATCTGATAAGTCATTCACCTAGCAGCTTTCCAGATAGATGACGCATGACGCATCCGGCTGTACTCCGACGTTTGAAATTGGTTTGGCAAGTAATGATTGTGGAAATAGATTCATGGACAGAATTGTTGCGGAATCCATAAAATAAACTACGTCCATTAGAGGGATAATTACAAGAGGGGAAACATTTGAAATATTGATAGTACTGAACAGGAATAAAGTATTAAGGAGGGAAATAATTAATAGGGATTTTCAGGAAAGTTTATCTAATGCACTTATTTTTGGTAATGATACATTATTTTTAAATAATAAAGCGTATTGTTAGGCATTCTGAAAGCGCGTGTAAAAATGTCGAATATTCCGAAGTTTTTAAACATAATATAAATTCAAATTTATGTAAATATGCATGCTTGTGTGATCATTTGCATATTTTAATATATTTATAAGTATAAAATTGTTTATAATATTAATGATAAAAGGCTAGCTTTAATGTAAAGGATAAAAATATAATGATAAAATATAGGAATAAAGTACCCTGTATCGCTGAGTGAATGAAATTATCTGTAACTTTAGGATTTGTTATTCTAGACCTACTACAATTTGTGGATGAATTTGTGTGGCGATAGCATGTTTAATAACGGAAATATAAACATTTATTTTAAAACTCCAAAAATACTCAGAAATTTTTATTTTTCTATAATACAAAGTTTTAAATGAAAATTATTCCCAATTTTAGATGAATAGAAAAAATACTTTTGAAACAATATACTACAATCAGAATACAAATATCTCATGAAATATGAGCATTTTTAAGAAAAACGTTTTCACTGTGCATGAGCGAAAGGTAGCAAAAAATTATTATATATATTGAAAGATAAGATATCTTGGGAAACGTTTTTTAAATGTTTATTTGATTAGGATAAGAATTAAAAAAATGTTTGGCAAAAGCACGAGCTAGATTTTAGGTACTTTCCAAGAGTTTAAGTTTTTTTAAAGCGGTTATTCACATGCCGCATAATTAATTTGAAGATCCAATTATTTCAAACACTTTGGAGAAAAATAATATTTTGTGAAAAACCATTTACAATCTCACAAATCTTAGTAAATAAACAAAAATAAGTTGGAGTTAGAAGCTTATAAGAGGTTTTTCACAATTTTTTTTTTATAGAGTAGTTGGAGTAGTTTAATCTTTAAGTTAATTAGGCGGCATGGGAAAAACCCCTTAAGAAGTTTGAACTCTTGGAAAATACCTAAAATCTATCGCTTTTGCCGACATTTTGCTTAATTTTTACTCTGTTCAAATTATCTTTTAATAAAAGTTGTCCAATATATCTGGCTTTACATCTATGTAATAAAAATGTTTCTGTTTTTCGCACATGCACAGTGAAAATGTTTCTCAAAAAAAAAGCCCATATTTCATGAGATATTTATGATAATTTTAATCCAGTTACAGTATATAATTTCAAAAGTGTTTTTTCAATATATCTGGAAGTGGGAATAATTTTTGTTTAAAACTCTGTATATTATAAATAAAAATCATGCTGATTTTTATTTTTTAAGTTTAAAAATAAATGAATACATCTCCGTTATCTAACGTGCTATCGTTGCACAAATTCATCCATAAATTGTAGTGAGTGTACGATTAAAGGCTAGTTTTAATTTTTTTATGATACATTATGGAAGGAACAACTTTCAAGCTAATTGTTACTTTTTATCCAATCTGAACTTTAAAAAACCTATTATGGACGAAGTTGTTAAAGTTTTACTATGCTTAATAAATTTACATTAAATGCATATAAGCTTTACAAATATTTACATCAGTTGTGGAAAAGGCTTCAGATTTATTTTAAGTATATGTATATAAATGAAAAAACAATAGAATATGAAAAATGGGGACTATACATGAACGTCAAATACCTATGTATATACATAAAACCAAATACCTATGTATAGGAGAAGACGAGACGGACCTAAGTCTAAATAATAACATCAAAATTGAAAGTTGTGATCATTATAGATACCTTGGTGTAGACGTTAATAGAGAAGGAAGAGACTCACATGAAATTAAGCATAGAATCTGTCAAGGAAGAAAAGCGGTAAAACTATTAAATTCGATTTGGTGGAGTGAGGAGTTATCTAGGACGAGAAAGTATAATATATACAACTCCATTGTAAAAAGCATGTTGTTGTATGGAGCAGAGGTATGGAGAATTATGGAGACGGAAAAAAAGAAATTGGCTTCTGTTGAAATGGATGCCCTGAGAAGATCATGCAGAATTTCAAGAATGGAGAGAGTGAGAAATGAGAGAATCAGAGAAATGATGAAAATAAAGGAAACCATATTAGATGAGGTTAAAAAAAAGCAATTAATCTGGTTTGCTCATATTAAAAGAATGAACGATGAAAGATTACCTAAAATCGCTTTTCACTGTATACCAAACCAGAAAAGAAAACGAGGAAGACCAAGAAAGACTTGGATGGATAACGTAAAAAAAGCGATGAGAGATAGGGGTCTGGAAGAAGAATGGACCCATGACCGGAAGACCTGGCACAGACTTGTGGATTATGTCGAAAGGCAACACCCGATGCCATGAACCGAACATACATACATATGTATATAAATATATAATAAATCTAATATTATGTGCAAATTCATGGTATCACTATGGGAGCCAGTTACTCAATTGGCTTCGCTAACATTTTTTTTTTTTTTTTTTTTTTTTTTTTTTTTTTTGTTTATGATTGAGAAAAAAATTTAAAGATAATAAGTTTTATAGATATATTGATGACGTAGAAGCATTAAACTGTGAAAATTTTGTGAAATATGCAGCTGAAATTTATCCCTTCGACCTTACTTAAACCGTACTGACTCTGAAGAAAAAATTTCTTTCCTGGATAAAAAAAAAAAAAAAGTTGAAAATTGGTTTATTGTAATTTATGATAAAATGCAGGATTTTAACTTTAAAATTTGTAATTTTAAAGTTAATAGAGTTTTAAAAAATATTATGTTTCCCAAATTAACAGAATTAAAATGTTATAAAAGGTAACAAAACCACTTTAAAACACGTATATACAATATTTGTATTAAAAACTACACAAAGCTTTTCGCTATCATAATAATGTAGTGTAGTGTAGTGTAGTGTAGTGTAGTGTAGCACTTTGTGTAGTTTTTAATAAAAATATTGTATATACGTGTTTTAAAGTGGTTTTGTTACCTTTTATATTATTTATACACGTGAAATGTTTTATAATTTTAAACTTTTAATAGTTTTTAATCAGAATTAAAATGGTTTGCAATAAGCATTTAGATCTGTATTTGGCTCTGGAAAATCTCGAAAACATATGAACTTGTGAGGTTGAGACGTCAGAACGTCACCACAGTTGTTTTAATTAAGCTGGATCCAGCAAAGTAGGAAGTGGGGACGGTTAAAATCACTCCGTCACCAGTGGCTCGGTGAAGGTTGAGGTCGAGCTAGTTTTGTGTCGGCAGGGTGCTGCATTAAAAGACTTAGATTTTGAATACTAGTTAAATTAGAAGTGATTTTTAAAAGTACGGATTGAAATGTAGTGAAAGGAGGGTGTAGGAAGAAGTATAAAAATAGAGATGGTTTTAGTAGATGGTGTGGATGTTGGCGGATCGTATAGTGGATGTTGGAGGATCGTATAGTGGATGTTGGAGGATATTATAGTGGTTGTGATGAATCTTATTTTGATGAATATCGGAAATAGAGAAGTAGAGCAGTGGAGTTTTAGTGGCGTGAAGTTAAGTAGTGTTGAGTGTTGGTGAGTGTCTACTAGTTTTCGGAAAGTTCAAGCTGGGGCAGAAGGGAATCCTCTGTCCCATAGTGAAGCCGTAGTATTGGAGTACGAGTGCGACCGTCTTTACACCTTCGACTATCTGCTGTGGTGAGATATTTAAGATAATTAAATTGTTGATTTATATATTTTTGATTTAGTAATACGCTAACTGAGCTAAGATCTATTTTCCAGGCCGCCCTCCCATTAATCTGGTTCAAATAAACTTTTATTTGTTGTTCAATTAAAGTCTCTGGTTTTCTTAGTAATCTAAGTATTTAACTTAAGATGGAGTTCGCAGAAACGCAAACGCCACAAACTGTCAACCGCTATCCTGTTTTCTTACCAAATAAACATTTCAGTCTTCTTGATTACAATCTAGCTTAAGGTTTTTTATACATGATTAAACAGTCATTTTCATTGATGAGAGATCAAGAAAACCTACTGGCCAGAGCAGCAATCGAACACATTCTGCATCAAAGAAGGTCCGGACAATACGGACAACTTGCGGTCGTGCATTGTCCTGCTTAATTATTGCGTTTCGGAGGCCTTGAATATAAGACTGAGCGACGGTCCTTAACTCGTCGGAAATGTAATGTGGCTGGTATTCAGAGTGGCGGGAAGAGAAATAACAGGTGATCGAGACGTATATCCAATGGTATCGCATACCATGACTCCTATTGTTGGGCAAGTATGCGGCTACCAAGATTTTGATTACCCTCAAAGCTTCTCTGATATAGACGCTTTTAAAGTGTGATCAACGACAAACAGGAAGCCCCTAAATTCGTCTTTCAGACAAATCACAATCCTGTTTACAACATCAGAATTACCCTATCGGTATTTAACGGCATTATGAATAATGCACATTGGCAGCTGGGATTCGACATCTTCACACCGTCCATCACATGCAGTGATATTATGGGGTCTCATTGGATGCACTTCTTTTTCACATTTTCGGCACTCAGAATAACTGCCATTAACTTTCTGGTGAGTTGAGGCCTGCCTATCTGTTAAATATTCAAGGCCTCCGTAGCTCAATATTTAGGCATTATAATGACCGCAAGTTCTCTGTATTCTCTTGACATTCCTTGATACAGAATGTGTTCAACCGTTGCTCCGGCCAGTATGTTCTCCTGATCTTGCATCAATGAAAAGCTCAGAACCCGGTGACAACACAATACTTCGAAGTCAGATTTTCGAATTTTCGAATAGTTTTCTTTTAATTAATTAAAATGTGAAAATGATAAGCTCCTAATAGCAATAAAAATAGCCATTAAAATATTAGCTATAATTTAATTGTTGCCAAAAAAATTTACGAGTTCATTTTCTTTCTACCTAAAAATAAATACATTTAATTAAACATGAGCGTTAAAAAATGGTTAAAAGTTAAATTATGCATTCGGCAAAAATTGACGTCATTATCATTTTAAAAGATTTTCTACACAATGATAAAGTGCTAAAGTAGTTCATGATGCAAATATACACCTATGTTATTCGGAAAGAATTAATATTTTATTTTTAAAACCAACTTTTTTTTTTTAAATTCAAATTTCCGGTAACTCTTTAACTAATCACATTAGAACGTCCATCTTCGGAATATCGATAATAAGAATTTTCTCGCCAAAAAAGTCGCCAAGGGCAAAAAGTTGTCAAATTTGGCGCCAAATCCATTACCTGCCTATTGGAGCTTTTTAATGCGTTTTAAAGAGAAGTTTAAGCTATTTAAAAACATGGTATATATATATTTTTTTTAATCTTATAATTATTTATTTATTTATTTACAATCAATGAACACTTTATCAGCATTGATTGAAACTGAGTAAAAATGTATGTAAAAAAAAAAAAAAAAAAAAAAAAAAAAAAAAAAAATCATACCATTACGGTTTATAGGCAGTATTTCTTATAAGCATGTTTTCGATAGAAAATGGTTGGAATATAATTGGTAATTAGTACACAAAATAATTCCGACATGTTATGCAATCATATGACATTCGATACAAGTAGTAAGAATGTATTAACACAAGTTTGTCAGTTAGAAAGAAATATATATATATATATATATATATATATATATATATATATACACACATTTATAGAGATATGCATAGACAGACAGCTACAACGGAAGGTTTGAGGTTGCGGCAGACCTACTGAGAAATGTATTTGGTTATGTAGTGATTTAATCATAAATATAATATATATATATATATATATATATATATATATATACATATATAAAGTAATATGGATTAAATAAAAATTATCTGCAGAGTAATGGGGAATGCAAAAAGGACGTTATAGTTCCTGATCTGCAGATCCAATAGTTTAATATTTTTTTATTCCTTCAATTTTCTTGGTTAGACACTGACTTTAGACTAAATTGGTTATATCTCATAAACAATATTATAAAATACACTATCTACCAATAAGCATTTGGACATTTTCGAATTTAAACGTTCTGAGAAATATCTAGAAAAGTTTTTAAGAATTATTTTCAAACTTTGGTATAATAAAGATCATGTTGTACCTCATATATTTCAGCAAAATTTGTATCCTGAAGAGAAAAGGAGAACCAGTAAAAAATTAAACAAGAAACAAAATGTTTTGGATCAGCCTGTAAAAAGAAATGCTTTAAATGCATTTTGGCTGTAACATGTTGTTATGCAGATTTTTTTTTCATTATGTGTATAAATGTTTATTAAATTACCACATATATTCATAGAGATATAACTTTTTTTTTTTTTTTTTAAGGGGGAAAAAAAATTCATTTTATTAATTAATGGGTGAGTGCAAAAAATCTACGCGTTTTTATTACCCATAAAGAAGAGCTATTAAACGCAAAATGAATGTACCTATTATTGTGCCTAACTTCCATTGCTATCTTGTCATCTTTCTGGTAGGAGATGGATCCCACAGCGGTAAAATTCCAACATTTTTGAGTCAAAAATGTCTTTGATGACAGTTTTCACAGCATCAAGATCATCAAAAATTTTCTGACTGAAGGAAATGTTCAACGCAAAAAATGATAGCAGTTGGTGCCAAGTCAGGGGAATAGGGAGGGTGGAGTAAAACCACCCAACTAAAGCTCAGTAACTTTTGGCGATTGATGATAGCAGCATATGGACTTTCGTTATCGTGATGGAGGATAACACCGCGACGATTGGTGAGACCTGGCCGCTTTGCTACCAAATTTGAATGCAGCCTGTCTAACTGTAGACAGTAGAAGACAGCATTGATGTTTTGGTTGAGTGGCAGGACCTCCCAGTGAATTATTCCCCGCACATCCCACCACACGCTCAATAACACTTTCTTTCGGATGAAGTTCAGCTTTCGAAGTCGATGCAGGCGAATCAGTATTGCGACTCGCAGTCCTACGACACTTTATGTTACGGTACACAACCAACTTCTCATCTCTCTGTCACAATTCGTGTCAAGAATGAGTCATTTTTGTATCGGGAAAACAAGGAAACACAGGTGGCGATTCGATCATCCCGTTGATTAGCTCTCAGGTTATGTGGAACCCAACGATCCAAATTACTCGGAATACCCAACTTAACCAGCTGCCTTTCGACCATTTTCCGGTGTACGTTGAAGGTTTCCGATAATTCTTGCACGGTTGTGTTCGGGTTGTTCCTTATAGCTTGGTCAATATCGTCGTCTCCAATGTGTGATGGAGCACACTCTTAGCCTGAACTTGGCAGCTTCTGTCTCCTTCCCTAAATTTACGAAACCATCGACGACATATACTTTCGTCTATTGCATACTCCTCATAAACTTGACAAACATTGTGACATGCTGCGGCTGTCGTGCTCTTTTTATCAAACTCGTATAACAAGCAATGTCTTATATGCTCCTTCTCGCTTTCCATGTTACACCCTGTGATCTTGTTTTTAGATGAATAAATTTGTGAGACACGATGCATTTATATGTGAGGCATCCACACGTTTGATTGGCGGACAATTTGCGTCATTACAATGTCGTGTGCGACATCAGTTCCATTGCAGATTTGCATATCCAAAAACGGGTAGAAACTTTCGCACTCACCCAATATAAAATACAGGGTATTAGACTCAGTACAAAGACATTAAAAATAATCTGGTGTGTCACTCACACGACTTTCTCTTACCCTGAAATTTAATACTATATATACAGTTTGCAGATTAAAAGGTAAGATAACGAGTACTTTTATGTAAACCCGTGTTAAACAATTCATATAAAGCTTCTGAAGAGTTTTATATGATAATTAGTTCTGTGTGAGGGGGGCTACCGCCCGCCTCAACCCCCCGTTTCATTAATGCACCTACATTTATATAGAGTTTCGGTTTAGAAATATATTTATTAGAACATTTACAATTATTAGAACAACTACATTTATTAGAAATTCGGTCATTAAAAAAAATTCTGTTTTTAAAAAATAATTTATTAAAATTATTATTTAAAAAAATTATCTTTTATGATAATGCAGACGATTTCATATTAAAAAAGTAGTATAACACCAAATATTCAAAAAAAAAAAAAGTCTATTTTATTCTCAATATAAAAAAAAAAAAAAAAAAAAAAAAAAAAATACGATTTTCTTTCTAAGTTTTTTTTTTGTTAAAAGTAAAAAAAAAAATCGATAACTTTGTTTTAAATTATCGCAGACCGATGGTAAAACCGTTCGTTTTAAAGGTATTAGCGAGCTCTTTTGAAATATACCCATCATGAAAATTTAATCCCCTGAAGGGTGGACTTCCCCCCCCAGGGGGGAGGCGAGGCTCCTACATACACAAATTTTTTCCCAGTTAACTATCTCTATTACAAAAAATATATATTCGTTTCATTTGGTTTAGTGTAGTCTATAGACGTTAAACTCTACTTACCTGCAATTTCCCCCATAGACGTAATGTATTAGAATTCTCTTGATTGTCCCTGTACACGAACCATTTGCTTGATCTTAACGAAAAGCATACTGTAGCATCCCTATATAACACACATTTTGAATACCAAGTTTGAAATTTCTGCCATAATTTGTTTTTGAGATATGCTGATAACAGACAGACACACACTCAGACACACACACAGACACGACACAAAGACACAGAGACATACACACAGACCATTTGCTAGAAACATGATTTTCGTATTCACGGTACCTCAAAACGTGTAAATATAACAAAATCTCGCGTTCGAAAATTTGACTCAAAAACAATACTTTCTGTACCTTATGGGTAAGAGAAAGAAAAAGCTTACTGCAATTAGAATGCAAAAATTGTAAATATCTTACGAAATATGAGCATTTTTACTAAATAATTTTTAACTACGCATGCAATAGTTAAAAAAAAAAAAAATCTATAATTTAATAGGGTTTTACTCACATTTTTATTTTGATCCCATCAATGCCCGTTGTAATGCAGTGTTCGCTGATTATAAATAAATATTTATAAAACCATTGTTATTATTATTAATATTTTTATTTATTTATTTATTTATTTATTTATTTATTTATTGGAGAAGAACTGAAATTCTGTTCCTTCTATCTCTCATAAATTTTTGAATTTCTCGCTATTTGATTGGGGTTTTCATGTAAGTTGCTCAAAACGTTTGGCTGTTAAACTATGCAATTTTTTTTTTTTTAAAGCTAGTGCACACACAGTTAAAAATTATTTAGTATAAATGCTTATATTTTGTAAGCTATTTAACATTTTTGAATTCTGATTACAGCAAGCTGTGTCTACTGTAGTATGCCAAATTTCCTAAAAATGGCTTTGCACTGGCCCTGATAGCGTATATGTTATAATTAAAAAAGTAGAAAAAAAAAGTTTTATTTTTATGAATATATATTATAGTCTCATAAAGCTTTATAGAAATAATGAAAAGAATCCTCGTAAACACATGTCGAAGCCAAAACACATTTAAATCATTTCTTTTTACTGGGTGATCAAAAATATTTTTATTATTGTTTATTTTTTTACTTGTTCACTTTTCCTCTTTAGGATACAACTTTTGCTGAAATATATGAGGAGGTAAAACATGTTCTTTATACTATTAAAGTTTCAAGATGATTCCAGAAGAACTGTTCTAGATATATTTGACAAAACCTCTAATTTCGAAAGTGTATCTTTTTGGTAAATTGTGTATTAATGGAGTATTTTTATGGAAACATTATTAAAACATGTAACTACTTTTTTGTGTTATTTTTTATTTAAATGAAAAGTTAATATTAAATACAAAAAATATTATTTTGTTTACATTTTGCATCTTTAAAAAATAAAAGTTTTGATACAAACCCAAAAAATAATATTTTTGGATTGAATCTTCAAACAATTTTTAGCTTTACTGATAACAAACTATCCCGCTGGAAATATATTCGTTTATGAGACATCAAACATAAATCATATTTACACTTTATAAACATAGAGTGAAAATATGTAAGATATCTTTTTACTGAGAAAAAATTTTCTTTCTTTCAGAAGTATCGATAAAATAAGTATTAGAAAACGCTATATTATCGTGTTTTAATATAGATATTTAAAAATTTATATAAGTTAAATCAAAAATGACCTTGCATTAAAACGCGAACATTCAATTGTAAATTAAACCGTAGTTACTATAAATATATCTGTTAATTTTTCATTGGGAAATACGCAATGAATTAAATATAATTGATGTTGATATTACGGAGCGACGTAATCAAATACATTATTGCCCGTTTTACAGACTTTTTCATTCAATGTCTTTAAATTTTAATTGCAGAAATTAATTGTTAGTAACTCACAAATCTTAGAAAATAAATAAAAATATGTTAGAGATACAAATCTATAAGGGGGTGACAAAAAACAACTTTTGCAACGTTAGTGAAGTAATTCGATTTTCAAATTAATTACGCGGCATATGGGAAACCCGTTATGAAAATTTAACCGTGAAAAATATCTAATATCCAGCTCGTTCTTTTGCCGACAAATTGCTTAATTTTTAATCTACTCAAATGATATTTTGACAAAATTTGTCAATTATATCTTGTTTTCATCCTATGTAATATATTTTTTTCTATCTTAAAGCACACGCAGTAATAAAAAAAAATAATAATAATAATAAATAAATAAAATAATAATAATTAGTGTAAATGTTTATATCTCAGCGAATATTACACATGTTAATTTTTTTTTTTTTTTCAGAATAATGCTTTTACAATGTTTTGTGAATTTTTCTGCACGTTTTTTGAAATTTTGTATAATTCCGTTCCAGTTATAAGCAAAACACTTGCCAAAAAACGAAAAAAAAAAATCGAAAAAAAAAAAAAAAAGTCTAATAATATGATTACCCACTGTATGTCACTTCCACGTCATAAGATCATTTTACGCCAATTCTTAAAAAAAGTGTAAATTGAGAAAACCAAAACCACTTTTACTTTTTAAAAAAAAATCCTGTAACAACTAAATGTAAATTTACTTAAGATCAAAAGAACAAAGAAATTTACTTCATAATAAAAAAGCACCACAGTACTGGCATTTTAAAGTAATAAGTGCAACATTTTGAATAAACACCATAAAATGCAATAATATCGCAACAACTGTTTCGGATTAGAAGAAAACTCGACCCTTCGCCAGGCGAACAATGTAAACACGAGTACTGCAATTAAACCGCCAATGCATTTTATTGCATTTTATGGTGTTTATTCAAAGTTTTGCACTTATTAAGTGCACTCCATGTTTAAAATTTGTGTATAAGGAAAATCAATATATTTTATGAAATTGTGAAACTGAAAATTAAAGAAGAAAAACTGGTATGTATTTTTTATATATAAATTCTTATTTTTTTTTTAATTATGTTCTTCTTCCCAAAGGAATCTTCATGATTCTTTTTTAGATGCGTGTTCAGTCCTAATAATAAAATTTAATTACAAAATTTATGCAAAATTTTGAAAATTTTGAATTTTGTTCAAAATTGATGTAATTTCTTAAATATTGTGAAACTGAAAATTGTGGAATTAATAAAATAATATGATAAGAATAATGATTTACAGTATGGTATGTAAATTTATTGAAATAGCAAATTTTCTAATTAATAAAGAATATTTTATAATCAGTTATGGATAACATTACATAATTATTGTTAATACGTATAATCAGTATTCATTCGCCATTGTTCGAGTAATTAGAAATTCCTTTTCATTGAATTGTAAACACAAAATTATGTTTACATTATTCTAAGGCTACATCTATTAAGGGTACACACAGAGAGACGGCAATATTTTTAGAATATCAACTCTGGAGTCTTCCAATGATGCATAGACAGTAAGAATTATTATTTGTGTTTAAACATTTTGATTACAATTAACACTTTTTTCCTATATGATCTTTGGTGAAGTCTTGGTTGCTATTAGAATATAAAATTATATACAGTAATGTTTATTAAAAATATTCAATGTTACGAAAAAAATAAATATAAACTTTCCTTATTTTATTTTTTATTCCATTAATTATTATCTGCAACTGTTATGTTTAAAATAGTTTCTCATAATAAATCATAAAATTAAGGAATTTCTAATTTAATGGTACATGTTAATGTTTTCTTTATTGAATTAGAAAATAAAGTTTCTTGTATACTTTATGACATTTAAATTATTCAAAAGGGCTACAACTTTTATATTATGAAGTCTTCTATATATATTTCTATTTATGCTTGAACATTAAATATTTTTCGTCTTTACAAAATTTAAATGTTCAGAGCACTATTTCTACTAAGATCTGATAAAACTTCATCTAGGGTTTCCATCGTCTAATGAGACAGTCTAAAATTTAAAGAAAAAAGAATATTTATAGTGTCCTACTTACATAAATTTATAAAGTAGAATTCCGTTTTTCGTTTCTCATTCTATAAGTGCATTGGCTGAATTTATTTATTTATTTATTTTTTCACTCATTAGGATAATAAAACATTTGACATACTTTAAACTTTAATGGAAAGAGTTTATAAAAATTAAATTGAAATTAGGTAATCTGGCAAACTAAGTAATTTGATAATTGTCTGCAAAAAAATTGCTTTTAATTTTCTAATTATTTTACAATAATAAATATATATCTATTATTTAGACATTCGAATGTTTAGGAATGCTATATTTCTAGTTTTCTTTTTTTTTTTTAAAGAACATTTTTTGTTAAAAACTTAAATGAAACTTAATTAGTTATATTATTTAAGAAAATTTCTTTAAAAGATTATATATATACAGCTTCATTAAAATAAATTATTATACTCAGAAAAAATATACACCGCTTTCATGTAGAAGGAATAAGTTTTCCCAATCTCTAAACTAAAAATATAGATTTACGTGTCATGCGTATAAAGTACGCAAATAATCAGGATAGACGAAATGATCGAGAATTTCTAGTCTACACATTTCTAGATGGTGAAACATTATTATGAATGTTATTAATTCTTTGAGTTGCGATAATATCTAGCCTGATCTCGAATAATTGTGCCATAAAATAAAATTATAGTTACCAAAACTCTCTACTTGTGTTGGCATTTATTTGCATATTTTTAAATAAAATTCACAACAATACAATAGGAAAACTCTCTAGAATTCTAATAGGGGGTTTTGAACTCTAGATCAAAGGGAACTAGAATTTATAAGAGTAACATGGGACTATTTTTACTAGAGTCTTAATTTAGTTTCTAGATGTCTCAGTGTATCTTCACGCTTAGTTAAAAAAAAAAAAAAATAATAATAATAATAAGGTACAGGAATGCTTAAATAATTACACTATATCTAATAGTCACTTTTTTAGTTTAACATATGCATATGTATATATTTTAGAGTGATAATAATCTTTATAATTTAAATTTCATAAAAATAATAATTTAAACAACAAAAGGTATTTCATCAATTTATTTTTTGAACAACATTATATTTTCCCATTTTCTGTAGCGTATATATTTTTTAATTTATATTTTTAAAATGAAAAATATGAAATCTACGCCCGTAGATTCCGTGGTATAATGGCAAGAAAAAAAAAAAAAAAAAAAAGAAAAAAATGAGAGGCAACAGTCTATTACATTTTATCTGTGAGAAAAAAGGTTATGAAGGATCTGTTTACAGTCATTTTTTGACACATTAAAACTCATTAGACTGAGACTTACACTTTACTTATATTGGATTCTAAAATTCTACAAACAACCGTGCCTGAACGAGGATTTAAATCTTAATTTGGTATCTTAAAAGATGGAGAGCTAATCAAATCATTCGGCTACCACATAGGTTTGTATAAAAAAATAATACAACAGTTGTAAATGTTGTATATTTCCATCACAATCTTTACCACATATTTTGATGGCTAATAGTACAGGAAATTTAACTGAAAAAACGAGAAGAATTAAGTTCAAGCTTTTATTTGAATCATATGATTTAAAAGTCTGTTAGAATCTAAATAGCTAGTACTTCCAAGGAACTTAAATTGTCTGAAGCATTGAAAGTGCACTACTTAAATATTTTGGACTGGAAAATCACTTCGCAACCTTTACTTGAAACTATCTATACAAAATACTTATATCTAACTGAAGTACCAGGAACTTTTTTTTTAATGGCGCGGCACTTGCGATTTAAGGATTCGCCGGGTGTCATCTAATTGATGATTATTTGTGAAGGGGTACCCAGTGGGCGGTCATCGCTACCCCTAACAGGACAACACATCCATGGCTTCTCCGGGGTTCAAACACAGGCCCAACCGTGCACGAATCAGGGACGTTAACCACTACACCCTCTGGGACACCTGGAACTTTACGACTGCCAAAAATTTCCAGGAAATAATTTCGACTGTTCACCGAAGTCCTTGCCAGTTGAACGAACCTTCAATGGCGATTCAAAGTGTGGCATCTCAGCGCAATTTGGAACGCTCTATGACCGTAAATATTTTCAGAATTTTTTTAAACGAATATATATTATTCAAGTTCTCTCTGGTAGGCTCCCTTATGAAAATCAGTATAAATACCACGACTGAAATGTCCATACCCACACAACGGCTTACATCCATAAGATATCTATAAATATCTATAAAAGTTCAAGAAATGATCCATTAAACTTCTATAAGTATCCTACAGATATCTATTAGCAAGACATATGCCACTCATTTTACATCCATTAGGTGTCTGTTACCTATCCAATTAATATCCAAATTTCTAGTAATTGCACTTATTACATCTAATGGATATTAAAAATATCTAAATCTTGTTTTTATCTAATATGTTACATCTATTAGAAATCGAAAAAGGCATGTCTAAATTTCGTCTACATTTAAACATCTAACAGATATCCATAATTAGTACAGGATATCCAGAATTTTAATGGACATTCTTAAGATATTTTATAACGTATATGGATTTCTGGATGTAATTTACATGAGTAATGGATATAAGTGGCTGTGTGGGGAGGGACCCTCTAAAGAAGGCAAATGCATTGCGCTTTAGTGCACTTGTATGAATTACCTTTGAATAACTTTATACTGCATGAATCGTAAATAAATAGTTATTTATTTTTTAAATGCCCCCATTCCCCCCCCCCCCCCCCAAAAAAAAAAGTTTATATATTACAGTGTTGTGGTTAACAATAATTTTTATACGATCCCATAATTTTTTTTCAAATACATAACAGGATTCCCACAGACCTGCTTTTCCCCCCTGAACATTTCTAGAGTAATTTTCATTTTAAAAAATTAAGAAATCATAATTTTGAAGTTTACTATAAAAGTAATTCTGGTGAAAAAGTCAGGTAAACATACAGCCGTGGCAACCCTGACATAAGGTATATAATTGGAGAAAAAAATATTTGCTTTCTTTTGTGTTAAGAGTTTTAGCCCATGTCAGAAATCTTTAAAATGTTTATAACTTCAATAAGTCCTTTTTTTTCGATCCGTCCGTGGTTTAAACCCCGATAATATTTATTAAAAAAGAAAAAAAAGCCTTGAAATTAATTTGGTATTCCACTTCATTCTTTAGTGGAAAATGTTGTAAGTAGAGGAAATGCTTTGTGTACAGAGATTCACGAAACAATTCTGATGTATTAAGGTCTATGAGAAGTATATTTTCAAATCATACAACATATATTACAAAAACATAACACAGTGAATATATTTCTAAGGTTTAAAAAAAAAGTTTTTCTGTAAAATGAGGTAAGATTAGCGTACTTTATTAGCTTACTGGAACCCACAAAGTTGTTTTGGTTTATTTTAGTACGATATATGATGCGTATGGAACGTTTATACGATGCACAGGGCTGATTAAAACAATCTGTATGGTTTCGCTATAGAAATAAAGGTATAAATACGCTTGTATGAGATTTTTTAGCGAATAACTAAAAGATAATGTACTTTCGTAGACTTGCTGTTTTTAAATAAATTACTACAAAGACAATTACTACATGAAGATTAAAAAGAAGCAATACACACACTATATGTTTTCCCTTTAAAATAAATAAACATAAAAATAAAATATTTGTTTAAAAACAAAATGTTTTTTAATGTCTTATCACATAGTACAT
The DNA here is from genome assembly GCA_963930645.1 of Salticus scenicus. Lineage (NCBI taxonomy): Eukaryota > Metazoa > Arthropoda > Arachnida > Araneae > Salticidae > Salticus > Salticus scenicus. Next base: position 193,699,587 of record OZ005654.1, on the reverse strand, counting down.
AGAAGGTTAAACGATTCAATGGCTACTTACATTTGGTAAGTTTACCCAATCTATGCAGGATTTTTTGTTAGTCCATAGCAAGCACTTATACAAATATTGCATATCATATATGACAAAATTTTAAAGCCGTGCAGATTTTATTTTTATAAAGCTTAACATCAAATTTAATTTCAGTTTTATTACATGTGTAAATATAGTTCTCTTTATGTCAAGGAAAAAAAATGTTCATTTTAAGATTTTTTTATTTTTTATTTTGGCATCAATTCATAATTTTAATATTTAAAAATTCTAAAATTGTTATGAGGATTTTAGCTATTATCTGTTTAACTAATTAGAAAAAAGTAATTTAAATGGTCAATTTGGATTCCTTCGATTATTTCCATCTTTTGGTATAACAAAAGATATATGTCAATATTTACGATTCTGGGACATGAACCACTGCCATTTTAGAATGTAGAAAAAGAAGGGAAAAAAGCCAAAACCCCCCCATAGGAATAGCATGGGAAGAAAACCAAAAGAAACTCACAATGTCAAGCGTGTTAAAAAAAAAAAAAAAAAAAAAAAAAAAAAAGGGCTCATACCGGAAGTAATAAGAGGACAAAATTGACTAGAAAAAGACATGGAACAGCGGGAACGGGAGGGCTGGGGCGTTCAATATAGCGTCGAGGATTAATACGTCTCGCCTAGTATGTATTAAATCCAATAATAAGTGGATTATTCAAGTTTAGATGGCGCCAAGAACCATTGTTATAAAATTCTTCTAACTTCGATTCTATTTGTCAAATCCAAAAATTTCAACAGCTTTAAACATTCTTAAGAATGTGCATATCATTATGCAAAAAACCGTAAATCGGTTCAGTAGTTTTTGAGTCTATGTAACGCACGTACTAAAATTCTGTTATATATATATAGATTGTAGGGTTAAATATAGTTGTATACGTTAATTAATCGAACATATTTGTAAAGTATATTTATACCTTCTATTCTTTTATATACACACATATATATATATATATAGAGAGAGAGAGATAGATATAGATACAGATATACATATATATGCTTATATATATACATATATATATATTAATGAAACAACACAGAAATGTTGTTTGATCCTTATAAAATTACCAGCTGCATTTTCGCATTATATTATGATTGGAAAATGCAAATGTTGGTTTCCTGACTAAAGTATCATTGTTGCCCATATAACATTAATTAAACTGGAGTAAACAGTTTGCTTACATCGAAATATTGATGATCTATTAGGTCTGGTATAAATGTAGTCACAGTAACAGTTAATATATATTGTTATGAATTAGTTTATTTACAATTAATATTTAATGATACATATAATATTTATAAGCTTATATATATCCTTTAAATATCTTATGTATATCCTCTAAATATGCCCCTAATATCTACAACAAGAATATTCAAGCATTTTGTCACAATAAATAACAAATTTAGGTATTTTAAATCTACTTTAATAACTATTAGATATGCATTAAAATATTTTAAAGGTAATGTATAGTTTTACAATAGTTCCAAATATTCAAACATTGAATATTCGAATGCTTGAATTTTTGAAATTTTAAGAAATTAAATAGTTGAATAAATAAATATTAAATAATTGAATGTATATATTATTGCTATATAGATATTACCACATATATATTGGAGTTAATATATATATATATATTTAAATAAACTGTGTGTTGGAAAGCGTATATTATAGTTTATATATTTTCTACTGTTGTTCAGACATTAAAATTCTCTTCTTATTGAAACTGATAATTTTATCATATTTTCAGAAATAATACGTCTTTGAATAATTTCTAGATTTTTATCTAAATTTTTGTAGTGGATGTTTTGAAATAATGTGTCTTGAAATAATTTCTAGGCTTTTATCCAGATATTTTTATATTGAGAAAGTAATTCTAAGAAAAAATATTTATGCATTCTATATACATTAATTTATAAAATAAAAATTCTTTCAAAAACTTTCATCCTCATTTCACGTTTTTCATCTACATTATTTTTTTCTCGTTAGTGGGAAGCAGAATACAGATTGAATATTTTACAGAGTAGCGAATGTTTCTTCATTAACTAAAAGGATTAAAATATGTATCACTTTTTAAAACTGTAAGTTGAAGTTTCCTCCTTTAACTAGTAACTAAGAGTTAAAAAAAAAAAAAAAAAAAAAAAAAAAAATCTCATTTTGTAAAAATATGGCAATGAGTATTGGTTTTGGGTCAAATTTTCGAAAGGGAGTTTTTTTTTAAAATATATATTTACACGTTTTGAGGTTCCCTGAATCCGAAAATCATGTTTTTAGCGGCTGGTCTGTGTGTGTCGGTCTGTTATCAGCAAATCTCAATAAAAAACAATAGCAGAAATTTCAAACTTAGTATTCTAAATGTGTATCACATAAGGATGCTACACTAAACTTTTTGTTGAGATGAAGCAAATGGTTCGTGTACAGAGACACTCAAGATTATTCAAATACATTACATCTATGGGGAAAATTGCAGGTAGGTACAGTTTAACAGCTATAGACTGCACTAAACCAAATGAAATGAATATATATTTTTTATATGCATAAAAACATGCCTCATATAGAATATGGCAGGGAAATCATTCACTGTTCATTTACAGGGCTACACAAAAAAACTAGATTATAGTGCGACAATAGCTGAAAATTGATGGAAGTGCATTTCAGGTTGTGCCGTATATTATTACTATAAGATTATATTTAGGTGCACTATGGGGTCTACACATGTTCTTCAAAAGATATACAGGGTTGAAAATATTTAAGCGATAACATTCTTTTTTATTGTTAGTGGAAGTGCTTTACTATAATATATAACCATGTCCAGGAAAGCTGCTCAGGAATGAAAATGAATTCCCCATCGACATAAGATAAATAATGTATGTTTTTAAGCTAAATATTCATCCCTTGTTTTTTGTGTATTTACAAGTTGTGGGGCTTCCTGATTACCTAAGTCAAGTTTTTAGTTTAATCTTTGCCTGTGTCTTTTGGAGTAACTTAAAATTGAATAAGTTCAGGATATCCAAAAGTTGTATTTTCAAATAAATTTGTTGCTGGAAAAGTTTGATCAAGACTGATAAGTTTCAAGGAATGTTGCTTGTGAAAGCTGTCTGAATAATTTTAAGTGAACTTTTAATTTTAATAACAGATTTAAATTGTATATAAATATAGGTGCAGTAATGAATGGGGCAGTAATGTTGGGGTAGCCCCCTCACACAGAACTAATTATCATATAAAACTCTTCCGAAGCCTAACTTGAATTGTTTTAACATAGGTTTACATAACAGTACTCGTTATGTTACCTCTTAACTTCAAACCTGTATTCATAGTATTAAATTTCAGGCTAAGAGAAAGTCGTGTGAGTTACACACCCGATGATTTGGATGATTTTTCTTAAAAAATAAATACATAAATAAACAAAATAAAATTATAGAATTTTAGGATATGCTTGGACAAAACAAATTACATTAGACTAATTGTTGAGGATTGATGTACATAGTTAACACGTTTCTTAAAATGTAAAAAGATGAAAAAAAAAACAATTGGTGAATCTGCTTAAATGATATCATACACCTATATTATGAATAGTATATAAGGAATTTAACGAGCCTATTTTGCCTATGGGAAAGATAGGCATGATGTATGGGAGAGATGGACCCACAGATAATTACTCACATAAATTGGAAGAAATTTAGCGGTCATATGCTATTCGATTCAAGCGATTTCCTTGGTGCAAGACAAATTTTCCTGACTTCATTGGAGCTCAAGATTGGCCACCGTATTCCTCAGATTTGAACCCAACGGATTATTCTGTTTGGTCCATCTTAGAGACAAGGGTGTGTGCTAAACCTCATAAAACTTTGGCATCCCTAAAGAAATCCTTATGCAAGGAAAGGGATAAAATATCAGTAAGTGAGTTGCGGCCCACAGCCGGAAATTTTGTGACACGTTTAAAGCTCTGTATTAAGGCTAAAGGTAGCCACTTTGAAAATTTGTAAATATATTAGACAAAATAATGTATTCATATTTATTTTGAAGTTAGTTCGTAATATTTTCATTAGCATTAAAGTTATAATGTATCATGTGTGTCCAAGTTATTTCTTGTCACCCTGTATTTTGCATTATAAAAACAAATAATATGAAAAACATCTATGCTTCCTAGTTCAATGCATACAGCTTTTAATGAAATAAAATCTAATACTTTTAGGAGGTTTTCAAATCTACTGTTTAAGATTTTGTCATGTACAAAATTATGTTTATTTAGAAACACTTTCATAACAATACCTTTTCTTAACCATAAATATTTTTCTATCCTTATTTTCCACCACATATTTGAGTTACTTTATGTGATAAAAATTAAATTTATTTGTCTATAACTATATTTAAAAGGATGTAAAATAGTAATATATTTCAGTTTTATATGATTTCTAACATTTTTAGGTTCTGTACAAAATTAAATTTGTTTATAAAAAAGCGTAAAGTAATAATTACGTATTTTTGAGAATTATATTTAGTAACATTTTAAATGTAAAATTTAATATAAAAGCTAAAATTATATGAGATCATTAACAATATTTTAAGGGTAATTACATTTTTTTCTTTTATTAATAATATGAAAAATAGCAAGAAATAGTTGAAACATTTGCACATTGAAAAGTAGTGCACAAATATAACATATAATAATATATACATGCAGAGTCCACCAAAAGTGTCACCCTATCAGTCGTATCTTGGGTAATTTCTAAAAATTTTAAAACGCGTGTCTAATAAATTTGAAGGGATTTCAATTAATAAGAAAAAAAAAAGTTCGGGGGGGGGTAGTGTCACACGGAAGTCGATAGGGGCAAAGTATAAAATTTCAAATGAGAAGGGTTGTGTTTTTATAATTCGATCAAAGGGTCTTTTTTAGAAGAACATTTCGGTAAAAAAAAAAAAAAAAAAAAAAAAAAAAAAAGTTTTATCCTATTATAATTTTTTAAGACGTTATCACAAGTTAAAATTTTCATTTAAAGTTCTTCGCACTTCCTGCTGACTCTTGAGAAAAACTTTGCAATTATGAAAAGCGAAAAAAGGTGCTTAATAAATTTTATGGAGAATTTATTTAATTAAAAAAGTGCGATAAGGTGCGGGACGTAAGGGCATCCGTCAACTTTGAGGGGTTGACTTTGAAATTACAAACAGCAAGTTCATTTTTAGCTCGTTGGACATGCCATCTCAAAACGAATATTTTTAAACACATCTTTTTTTTTTTTAGACATTTTTTAGGGATATTATATCTGATTAAACATTTTACGAAAATGTAGTACCCTCTGCCCTATACTTCAGCGGGGTTGTACCCCATCATTTTTACAGGACACTTTCACCGATAAGAAGTCTCCGTCTTATTCGCTACCATTACTCTCGTACAGAAATATTTATTTTCTTTTTATAGTAATGTATCGTGATTAAATAGGATATATATTATTGTATAAAAATAGTGGTAGCAAAACGGGCGGAATTCTTCATCCTGAAAGTGGCCTGAAAGAAGGGCGTGGATTATGACCCGCTGATTTCAGGAACACGATGGGAATTTAAAAAAAAAAAAGTATTCCATTAATCTAATGCAGAGTTTTGATTTTTTTTTATTTATTCTATGGAGGCATGGAGGAGCCTGGGAAGGCGAATTTCGAAATGGTTTTTAGCTCATCGAAAAAATTTTCTTATAGATTCAAATTAAATTTGTGGCATTCAAAAACTGTATCGTTCTCCACGAATTAAAAAAAAAAAAAACCCTTTTATAATTCAAAAACTCTTCAAAAATTATGAAGATTTTTTTTTAAATGATTATCTTCAGGAGTCCTTTCAAAGAGATTACAAGTTCTTAAAAATTAGAATTTTATCATTAGTTTTCATAGATACAAACTATAACCCATCACTCTCATTTTATAAAATCAAGAGAGATTGTCCTTAAATTCGTTGAGTACCTTTCATATAGTACTCAGAAATTCCAACATGGTCAACAATCACAGATAAGAGGGTGGATATAATTGGCAATATATTTTATCAGATAAAGAAAAAATGGTAAGAAAAAACATATTTTAAAGTATTTTTGTCTCGTGAAATCCATTAACAAATTAACAGGGAACACTCCACTTTTAAAATTTAAACGAAAAATTTAATCTGTCATAACTTCCTAAAAATCCTTGGTAGGACAAACCTTTTTGCCAAAATGGTTACCTTGAAAAGATTTTTCAAACTAGATATTTAAAAGCTCGCATTCTCAAACATAATTTTAAAGTTTGCCTCCATAGTAGCTCCCGGTGCCCCCCAGACCAATTTTATTAATTAAGCAAAATCCCATCAAATTCGTTGGACACGTGTTTTACAGTTTTAAAAAATTCCAACTCTTTCCAAGGTACAGATGATAGAGGGGAAATTTTAGCGGAGCCTTAGGTATATGCATGTATGAATTGTTGCGTATTCGGGGCTCGTGTACTGTCCATGAATCAATGACAGGTCTTGCAGAGGAATAACATTTTATTTACAGAAAATTTCATATTCCACAAGTTTCATAACATTCATATTCCAAAATTTACATTCAAATTTACATTCATATTCCAAAAGTTTATAAGTCTGTCAAGGAGGTATCAGCTTCAGATACACCAGAATATACAGCTTAAATAATAGCTGACAACATAAAATTCTGAGCATAAACTCCGTCATACGCTATATTCTATAAAAGAGGCTCGGACAGACGAGACCTCCTATCAGTACATGTACTTCGCTCCAACTGAATTCCGATAGCGGAAATGAGGTCCTATTTATAGTCTAACATATTTCCAGAATTTTCGAGCTATATCTCGAAATATCTTATTTAGAAATTCAAGAACCAATATAACAATAAAAAGGTGATTCTTGCCAAAGTCGCCAACTAGAAATAATTTCGCCAATACGACGTCAAATTCGTCACAAACGCCATTTCTGCCCTGATGAAGATTTAAATGAGTTTTTAAAGGAAAATGGGCTATTTTAATACCAAATCAAAGCAGAAACGCAGAAAATCAACATTTTATAACTTGACTAAGCCTCATCAGTTTAAATTACACAAAAAGCAACTGTTATTTACAAATTTACAATAGTATGTATGTATGAACTTTAAAATATCGAAAAATTTCCTCATATATTTAAGTATCAGAATAATAAAATAGTGTTACATGTTATTATAAAATTTTTCATGTTAAGAATAAAAGGTTCTTTTAGTAAATAAAAAATAGGTTGCATAATACAATGTTATCATTTATACTAGTGGATCTGCAGATCAGGAGCCTCAACGTCCTATTTGCATCAGACATTATTCAATAGGTCATTTTTATTTATTTCTTATTATATAATAGTATATATTGATTCGATAGACTTGTTACCATAATCAGATACATTCCTGAGGGGGGCTGCCGCCCCCCTAAACTCCCTGCTCTGTCTCTCTTTGTATACTTATCTGTACATCATATAAAGTGATACAGAATTGTGAATAATTGTATTTACTTTTGCACAAATTCTTTCAACGAGGCTTAGTAAGCTGATAATATGCTAATTTTCTGCATTTCTAGTCATTTTAGTGTTAAAATAGCCTAATTTTCCCTTAAAAACGCATTAAAAAGCTCCAAGAAAGGAAGAAATGGATTTGTCGCCAAATTTGGCGACTGTTTCCCTCGTTGGCGATTTTTTTTGGCGACCTTGGCGATAAAATCCTTATTAGGGACATACCAAATATGGACGCTCTAATCTCATTGGCTGATGAGATACGAGAGTTTTCAGGAACAGCCAGGGTTCGATAGAAAAGTATAAAAGGAGCATTTTTTCGCCGAGGCGGTCAGTCTCAGATCTGTGTCAGTTTCGTCAAATGCATGCTTTGCTTTGAGCCTTTTTGAAAGAAAATTGCTTTATATGTTATTTTTAAACAGTTTGTGCTGTTGTTATGCTGTTAACGGCTGTTGTTTAAGCTGTGTTTACTGGTTGAATTGAAGCTTATACTTGGTTTATAGACCTGTATTTTTCTGGAACTTTCTTTGAATAAATCACTGAATTATTACAAGTTTCGCCTTTCATTCTCGGACAACTTATGAACCCCCCAAATACGCAACAATATGTATTCTTAATAAACGACGGTCTTGTATTATTTCCCTGAAATTCATAAATACCAAATTTCATAACTACCAAATTTCATACAAAAAAAAAAAAAAAAAAAAATTACATAGCATATCGGAAATATTTTGCGTAACCTTTAAATTAATTACCAATTCTATACCCACAATTTTTAACAGGAAAAAATACTTTTAAAATTCTCATAAAATTTCGTTATATTTGATGGAGTGTAGTGTAACCATGTTAAAATACACTTAAGAAATACCGACTATAGACCGTAATAGTGCGACATTCTTTTATGTATCCCGGAAAGGTAGCCACAGTCATTATAAACGCCAATAATAAGAATAAACCTAATTAATTATAACTCATTAATTTTTCAAACTAATTTGATATTATTTGGATGATTACAGTACATGCTCGTAATTATTTTGTGTGGTCCCATTAATTATTTAGTCGATACATATCCTTTTTTAAGAGTAAACATGATTTTAAGCATCTTTATAATGTATGTTAAATTTATTAATTTCAATTCAGCATAAACGCATTAAAGTGTGCGCTTAAATAAAAATTTGTCCATAGGCTCCAATGTTACGAAATTTTTTTTTGTGTGTCTCTGTAAACGAACCATAAGCACTATATACACCAGTAAAAACAATTCAGCTTATTTTGCATTTAAAATTAATAATTGTTCCAAATTTAACATCGTTTGGATGACACCGTGATATTGTCAGAACACTTTTGTAAGGTCCTGTACATTAATTAGAAAACTTAAAATCACATATTTTCTTCAAACAACATAAGTTTAAGCATCTTACTCACGTACGCTAGTTTCCTTTTATTGATTTCAAAGTAATGATATTAAAATACGTTTAAACGAAATTCACCCCATACGCCGTAATGTTAAGAATTTTGGAGTGTCCCTGTACACAGTTTATAAACAATATAGAAATAAAAATTATACAGCTACTTATATGCAAAGCAGGAAAGTGTGCGCTAATTTGCAAGTCAATCGAAGGATTTTTGCGGCCGCTATTGCAGTACATACAAATTCTTCCCATATATCGTAATGATAAGAAACACTTTGGCGAGTCCCTGTACACGAACGACAAATGGAATACACGCCTAACACTATACAGTTATTTCTGTTGAGCTCATGAATATGTGTACAAATTTGCAGTGAATAGTGTGATTTTTGGGGCCGCTATCGCGGTACGTACAAATTCTTCCCATAGGCCGTACTGATAAGAAAAACTTTGGCGTGTCTCTGTACACGAACTACAAATGGAATGCATACTCAAAACTATACAGCTAATTTCGTGGGGATCATGAACATGTGTACCAAATTTCAAGTCAATAGCGTGATTTTTGCGGCCGCTATCACACGACAGAGAGGCAGACAGACGGACAGACGGCACCTAAAATACTTTTGAGTCTCAACACAGGGCCTCAACTGACGTTTCGGCAAGAATTGGAAGTCAATAGCTTGATTTTTGCGGTGGCTATCGCGGTACATACAAATTCTTACCATAAGACTTAATGATAGAAATACTTTGGCGTGTCCCTGTACACGAACTACAAGTGGAATACACACCTAAAACTATACAGCTGATTTCGTTGGTCTCGTGAACATGTGTACCAAATTGCATGTTAATAGCGGGATTTTTGTGGCCGCTATCACGGTACATACCAATTCCTCCCGCAGGTCGTAATCGTAAGAAAAACTTTGGCGTGTCTCTGTACACGAATTACAAATGGAATACACATCCAAAACCATACAGATGATTTCGTGGGGCTCATGAACACGTGTACCAAATTGCAAATCAATAGCGTGATTTTTGTGGCCGCTATCGCGGTACATACAGATTCTTCCCATAAGCAGTAATGATATAAACAATTTGGCGTGTCCCTGTATACGAACTACAAATGGAATGCACACCTAAAACAATACAGCTGATTTCGTTGGGCTCATGAACACGTGTACCAAATTGCAAATCAATAGCGTGATTTTTGTGGCCGCTATCGCGGTACATACAGATTCTTCCCATAAGCCATAATGATATAAACACTTTGGCGTGTCTCTGTATACGAACTAAAAATGGAATACACACCTAAAACTATACAGCTGATTTCGTTGGGCTCATGAACATGTGTACCAAATTGCATGTTAATAGCGTGATTTTTTTGGCCGCTGTCGCGGTACATACAGATTCTTCCCATAAGCAGTAATGATATAAACAATTTGGCGTGTCCCTGTATACGAACTACAAATGGAATGCACACCCAAAACCACACAGCTGATTTCGTGGGGCCCGTGAACACGTGTACCAAATTGCAAGTCAATAGCGTGATTTTTGTGGCCGCTATCGCGATACATACAAATTCCTCCCATAGGCCGTAATGATAAGAAAAACTTTGGCGTATCCCTGTATACGAACTACAAATGGAATACATACCAAAAAGTATACAGATGATTTCGTGGGGCTCATGAACACGTGTACCAAATTGCAAATCAATAGCGTGATTTTTGTGGCCGCTATCGCGGTACATGCAGATTCTTCCCATAAGCCGTAATGATATAAACAATTTGGCGTGTCCCTGTATACGAACTACAAATGGAATGCACACCTAAAACAATACAGCTGATTTCGTTGGGCTCATGAACATGTGTACCAAATTGCATGTCAATAGCGTGATTTTTTTGGCCGCTGTCGCGGTACATACAGATTCTTCCTATAAGCCGTAATGATATAAACAATTTGGCGTGTCCCTGTATACGAACTACAAATGGAATGCACACCTAAAACAATACAGCTGATTTCGTTGGGCTCATGAACACGTGTACCAAATTGCAAATCAATAGCGTGATTTTTGTGGCCGCTATCGCGGTACATACAGATTCTTCCCATAAGCCATAATGATATAAACACTTTGGCGTGTCTCTGTATACGAACTAAAAATGGAATACACACCTAAAACTATACAGCTGATTTCGTTGGGCTCATGAACATGTGTACCAAATTGCATGTTAATAGCGTGATTTTTTTGGCCGCTGTCGCGGTACATACAGATTCTTCCCATAAGCAGTAATGATATAAACAATTTGGCGTGTCCCTGTATACGAACTACAAATGGAATGCACACCCAAAACCACACAGCTGATTTCGTGGGGCCCGTGAACACGTGTACCAAATTGCAAGTCAATAGCGTGATTTTTGTGGCCGCTATCGCGATACATACAAATTCCTCCCATAGGCCGTAATGATAAGAAAAACTTTGGCGTATCCCTGTATACGAACTACAAATGGAATACATACCAAAAAGTATACAGCTGATTTCGTGGGGCTCATGAACATGTGTACCAAATTTCAAGTCAATAACGCTATTTTTGCGGCCGTTATCGCGCGACAGACAGACAGACAGACACACAGACCCAGCCCAAAACCGTTTTGAGTCTCAACAGAGGGCCTCCACTGACGTTTCGGCAATAAAGCAACAAAGCTCTAAAATAACTTAACTTACAACTCATGAAACCCAATTAACTAATAAGATACTTTTAACAAGTATAAATTAAATGTTTCGTACTAGGTTTAATACGTCTGTTTAAGTTGAAAGCAACCATTTAGAAAAATTTACTATAATCGTTTTATTTTACGTGTGGCCTTTCCTTTTCATACTTCAGAAAGTAGATTTCTTTTTTTTTTTTTTTTTTTTAACATATTTTATATTTGATATCATTTATCTCTCTTATTTCAAATTATTATCCTCTTCCTTATCATTAAAAGTTATTTTAGTAAATAAACAATAGACTGCATAATACAATGTTTTTATTTATAAAAAGTGACAAAACTGTAAAATAACTTTACAGCTTGTTAACTAACATTAAATTTTATAATATCATAAGATATATGATATCACATGAATTTGTATAGGAATATTATAAAATATGATTTATCATTGAAACAGTAAAAAGGAAGAGAGCTAAAATTTATAAATCACAAAATTTACCATCCGCTGAAGAAAAACCATTACAGTAATACTCAGATAATTTAGAATAAAAAGGCATTAATTAGTTTCCTGAATTAAAGCTTAGTACTTCCTTCATTAGAGTACGCTTCTCCGAATTAGAAGAATAAATGTTCTTGGAGAGATAGGCTAACAACTCATGAAACCCAATTAACTAATAAGATACCTTTAACAAGTATAAATTAAATGTCTCCTACTAGGTTTAATGCGGCTGTTTGAGTTGAAAGCAATCATTTATATAAATTTACTATAATCGTTTTACTTTACGTGTGGTATTTTCTTTTTATACTTCAAAAATAAGACTTTTTTTTTTTTTTTTTTTTTCATTCGAAGTATTATTTTTTATATTTGATTTCATTCATTTTCTTTTAGACTATTACTATTTTCCTTATCTCATACCTTTTTTAGATTTGGAAATATCTCTTTTAGATGAATTTTACTTTTAATATTACTGTACGGAAAATGTAAATTTGAAGGTCACAGAAAAAAAAAAAAAAAATATTATTCAGCATAAATTAATTAATCAGTAAAGGATATAATTATTATTTTACTAGTAGTAAATAATGATTAGATAACTATTTTTTTTTTTTTATATATATTTCAAAAAAGATTATGAACTTTGTAGTTTCCGTAAAAATTGTTACATTGCAGTTGTTGCATACTGTACACCATAATTAACCCTTTTCCTGCCCAGAAAAATTTACAGGATTCGCTTCAAAGTGACACTGTTCTCTCTTTCAATTCTGAAGTGAGCAAATCTTTCAAAAACACTGTCAAGGTCACTTTCAAGTTTATTTTATTGCTCTTTCTGTCAAATCCTGTCAGTACTTTCCTTGATAGCAGTACAGTACAAACGATCGTACTTCGGAAAAACATATATATACACCCGGGACAGTTAAGTGATTAGACAAATTAAAATATTATACAAAACAAGCAAATAAAGCAAAATGTCTATAACTGTATGGGATTGATATTACTCCGTCATTTGTTTTTTATCATTAATATATGTTTAAAATTTTCAGAAATTCATCTAAGAATATATGTAGTTACAGAAGAATATATATATATATATATATATATTTGTGAGATGTATATTCCTTAGAATACAAAGGGAAAGACCCGTTAGTATACAGAGATGATATTTTAAATCTTAAATAGGTTAAGAATACTTTCAAATTATTTATGTACCAAATGGCCAGCTGGAGCCGCGGTTACCCAGTCGGTAGAGCACCGGGCTCGTAATTGGAAGATTGCGGGTTCGGACACGAGCCGGCAAAAGACCGTCGTTTACACTAATGGTGGCTGGTGCACGTAAAATCTATCGTGGTCGCCCCATGTTCCCATCAAAATTATATCTCTGGGAGAGCCATCCCTTCCCTGTAGGACCAAAACTGTGCTGGCATCCCAGACCGTCGCCAATTGTCCATTGTCCATTGTGCAGCACTAGTGCGTTGTACAACCCAACCAACCAAACAACCGAATTGCCAGAGAAAAAAAAAAACATTTCGCTATAAGACAATAAGGTTTCATTTGCATACTTACTGCAAAGGAGGTGGAAAAAATGTTTCAAAAATTGTTGTTATAGGGCACTTAAAATTAATTTTGTCTCGTTTTCAAAAATGACTCCTTCAATTTTCATAACTCTTTCTAAGAATTTCCGTAGAATGGTAGTATTGCATTTTCCCCCCTTTTGTTTAATTAAAGGATTTTTCATAGACTGTTTATATATATTACTTGTGGTAGGAAGTTGCATGAACGCTGCATCATTTACAAAAATAAGTGCATTGTTTGTAGACAACAAGGTCATAAAACAAGAAAAATTTTAAACTGAAAAGAACTGTACTAATTTTGAGTTAAACTTGCTTTCTAGTAACCAAATGTTATTTCAATATCTGGTCTTTTTTTTCTCATTCTTTTATTTTTTCCTTTTATTATTATTATTATTATTATTAAATTGAATTAACCAATCCTAATTAAAAAATATTTGTATGCGAAAACTTTACAACAATGTCATTTAAGTGTAATTATTATTGTTAACAATATAATATATACAATTTAAATGTAGTTATAATTAAGCGCAATTTCTTCTACCTATTTGCCCAATGTCTTCTACCATAAGAAGAAAGATTACGCAAAATAGTTCTCTTTATTTTATTACAGCTGTTGTTTTAATTTATGGAATAACAACAAAATAGTAATCAAAATGCATAGAATACAAATGAATTCTAAAATACTCAAGAAAAGTTTAGCAAAAAATAATTATTTTGATTTTTTATGTAATTCTTCTGAATTGTGCGCAAATTCATTTAGCTTTACCTTATATGTTCATTAGAATTTAATTTACATATACATAAATAAATATATGTGACACAGTTGTAGTTGTAAATGTGTTTACTCCACGTAATCTTATTATTCTTTTATATTGTGAAGAGTATAGAAAAGAAGTTTTCCTAAAACAATATTAAAAAAAGTTTCTTTTCAAATGTCTTTGTGCGGACAAAGAACGATAAATAATAATAAAAAAAAAACGGACATTTTACATATTTTTTTGTTGCAGACGATATATGCATATTTCGACGAAACATACTATAAATATTTAAGTTCATGAAAAGAGTCTTCTGTAATGTTTTCGAAAATTTCTAGGTTAATGCATATGTTGACTTTCCTTGTTACATGAAAATTGAAGATTAGATAAATAAGTTGCAAAATGCATCACTATTAATAAACGTTTTGAAAAATTTGTATATTCGAGAAAATTGATACATGTTTGCTACAAAAGCACTAAAAGAAATTCTTAAACACAATGTAATGGATGAATATTTCATGAATCTGAAAAAAAAAAAAATATGTATTTTACTTTCAAAGTTTTTCTTGCTTTAAAATTCACTACCCAGTCAGCGATTTCACTATCTCAGGGATGGAACACGGGCGCAGAATTCATACCACTATCAATGTAAGAAAATTTTCTACTTCTTAAATCAACGATATTATAGGTAGAGAAATTTCTTAAACGGATTCCGGTATGAATTCTGCGCCCGTGTTCCATCCCTGCTATCTACATTTAGCCTTTTGCAGAATCTAGTACAGTGAACTCTTCTTTTGACGTATATTTCTCTAAATTACGACATTGTATATTGCATATTGTATATTGTACATTGTATATTTCTCTAACTTACGATATGAAGACTTTTCAAGCAAAAGTGTTATTTTCTGTGAAGCGAAAATGTTAATTTTCGTGAGAAAAATTTTAATATGAATAATAATAATAATAATAATAATAATAATAATAATAATAATAAAAAAAAAAAAAAAATGTTTAACTTTGTAACGTAATGCATTTCCAAATTTTAACATTAACATTATGAGGCAGTTTTATCATGTATTACATATTAAGTTTTCAGTATAACATTATAATAATTAAAAACTTAATTTAATAAGGAAACATAATTAACATTTTATTTCATAAAAAATAAATAAAATAAAATTATACATAAACACATATTTTGTGTGATTTTTAAGGTTTTATACATTAGTTCTGTGCTAAATAAATACATTTATGTGTAAAAATAGCTTTAAAATAAATGTACTTAAAAAATAACTGAAAGTGAACGTGCTAGTAGGTCATTTAATTTAAGAATAGATTTTTCTCTCATATTATTTTAAACTAATGAAATATTATTTTAAAACTTCAGCGTTAACAAAACTAGATGTAGGGAAAAAATCAAAACAATAATGCTACTTTTTCATCTAAATCCAATTTTACAATGGCAACAGTTCTAAAACAATATGACTTAAAAATATTTTTCTCTCTCACTAATAAACTAAAAAATATTCATGTTGAAAGTTATTATTGATTTTCATAAATATTAAGGTATTTATAGTATTTCTATCAATGTTGACTATCATTTATTGGTGAAACAAACGCAAACTCCAAATTCCGAATAAAGAATGGGCTATACAGTAGAACCTCTATTATCCGAACCTCGATTAACCGAAACTACTCTCCGTTAACCGAAGTCGGTTTCTTCTTCACTTTTTTTTTTCACTTTCTGCTATCATCCAAAATTTTTCTTTTAACAAACATGCATTTTTAAAGTTCTTTTGTATGCAAGCCGTCCTTTCTAAATTACGAGTGCAGATAAATATTTTGGAATTCCCTTTTTTAGAATTCCTTCTCGCAAGCTCAATTCTCGGTATGAGTGTACTCTTCCCCACTTTTAAACGTCCTTGTTCTAAACGAAAATATACCCCATTTCGAAATTTGGAAGGTCATACTGCCGAGTCCCAGAACAATCGAATGTTATTGCCCCCTCTGATTGTAAGCAAGTGCAAAGAACCTATTCTCTTTAACTTCGGGATAGAGCTGCACGGCAAAGGATTGCCAATTTACACCTGATCAAGCTTCCATTTAAACCATTGTAAGATTTTGTTTCAGAAATAAATTTTTTTTCATTTATGATTTTAATTTATTTAACAGTTAAACTAGCCATAATACCAGGTCAATGACGATACTACATATTAAACTAGATGATTATTGATGAATTCTCGATTATCCGAAAATTTCGATTATCCGAAGTAAGTTTGGTCCCAATTACTTCGGATAATCGAGGTTCTACTGTATTAAAAAACAATAAATCAACAAATCGGCCTAGAGGTAAGCATTACAGGGTGAGTTATCATACTTTTAATTTTAATTAAGCCAAAATAATCCGCAAGCCCAAATTTTTATATGTATTTGATTATCTTAAAGCTTTCGAAATTTCAAGATTCATAAAGATAACATTAATAGCGATATCGAATTTAACTACTTATTTATACCGATTAAAACACTCATTTTTTTCTCAATGAATGAAAACAGCTACATCAGGGTTCATCAGCGTCCGCATTAACGTAGTTCAGCAACAAACGGAAGCTTGTTGCTGAACTACGTTAATGAAAACAAATGTAATGCAATGTTTCATATGAATATGTGTGCACTTATAGAAAACGATTTACCATAAATGCTTGTCAAATTTTCTGTTAGATGTGTAGCCATCCTTAGAACAATATTTAGAATAAATTCAATAAGGAAAAAATTCTTTAACTCTAGATAACTAAACATTCGTCTAACAGAGTACTGATCCCTGCCAGTTTTGTGAATACCAGATGTTCCGTTTGTGCTCACGCCACCTCACTCACAGTACCTTCATAACTAGTAAAATGAGTTATCCGAAGGTAATAAGCACTTGTTACGTTTCGAGATTTCCTTTAATCGTCGACTAACGGAAGCTAACGAACGGACGTTAGTAACTAACGGAAGCTAACGAACGGACTAACGGAATGATTAGTGGTCATCAAAATAAATATTGAAGACAATTTGAATATTGAAAAGTGTCGTAAAAGTGTAAGAAAAACTCAAATAATTTGTGTTTTAATATTTCGCTATTAAAGAAAAAACTCTTATGCGAATAAACTTTTTTAGCCAAGAGAGACGATTGTCATCAATGTACGGGTAGCTAACAAAAATGTACCACTCCTAACTTTCAAACTGTTTAGTCATCACTTTCTAATCTCTTTCTCCCGCGTGCTGCGAAAATGTATATGTATCTTCACTGATCAAAATGTAAACGTAATGATCGGAGCTCTGTTAAACGCTCCGAAATATTCCTTATTATTATTAATCTATAATTATAAATCATATAACGTATTTAATCTAGAATAAAATGTTGTATCAACAAGAAGCTAATTTTATGATGGATCTAAAATTACAAAATAACATTTAACATAGATTAATATTTTCTCCATACACCCAGTTTATTTTCAGATGCCGATTGAAGACGCTTTCTTACTGTCTCTGGATACAAGATTACGCACTGGGGAGAAGGTGAGTACAAATTCTTGCCTTCTTATAAAGCTTCTATGATTACTAACTTTTAATTTATTTATAAACCCATCAGCTCTCTAATAAAAGCAGAACATTAAATAAATATTATTTATATAACTGAATTAAAACTAGAGTGCGCTATGCGCAATCTAATCTATTAAAAATAGATTATTTATAAGAGATGTATGAGACTGAATGTCTCAGTTTTATTCAGTAAATAGCTCTATAGGCAATTTGAATAAAAAAAAAGAGAGCTGAATATTACAATATAAAAAAAAATATATATATATATGGTTACAAAAGAAGAAATGAAAATAAAGAAAGTGTGTGTAGTAATGATATATATATATATATATATATATGAATATGTATAATTGGTGTATTAAAATATTATAAAGGTATCATAAAATATATATATAGAAATACAAAAAATATATCTGTTTAACAGTCATCTATAATGATTAAATATATGCACACATATTTTTGAATATAAATAAATAAATTAAACTTCAGTTGTGAAAAGCAAAATAATAGAAATAAAAGTAAAAATGGCATCGTCAATAAAGGACATAACATTAGTTGAAAAACTAAATGCGAACAATTATGATTTATGGTGTTTTAAGATTGAAATGCTCCTTATAAAGGAGGAATTATATAATGTTATCACTGATCAACCCCCAGAACCTCTGACTGCTGAATGGCAGGCAAAAGACAAAAAGGCACGAGCATTAATAGATTTATCGATTGATGACAGCCAGATAATAAACGTGCGTCATTTGACCACCGCTAAAGCAACATGGGAAACACTCCAAAACATTCATCAGAGAGCGAATTTGACAAACAAATTATTCTTGCTACGAAAATTATACTCAGCTAAATTAGCTGAGAATGGGAACCTCATTGACCACATTACCAACATTTATCAAATCAGAGATAAATTATTAGCAAGAGGTGAAGAGACAAATGACCAACATTTGGCGGCACTCATGCTATGTTCTCTCCCCCCCCCCTCATACGATACATTCATAACTGCTATTGAAAGCAGAAATGAACAGGAATTGACAACCGATTTTATACGAAATAAATTAACAGATGAATACATTAAAAGATCACAAAACAAAAACACTCAGGGAGAAAACGCATACAAAATGCAGGTTAAAAACAAAACACAGACTGGCAAATATTGCACTTACTGCAAAAAATCCTCACATACCCGTAATGAGTGTTGGAACTTAAAACCCAGAGGAGGTAACCCACACCGCAATAACAATAATTTCAATAACAGCAGTGAGAACAGTACTAAATATAGAGGTAAACAAAAAACACAGTTAATTAAAGAAACAGAAAACAAACTGAAAAATTTAACTTTTATTATAGACAAAACTGAAAATGATAGTTTCGTTGTCGATAGTGGAAGCAGTGCGCATGTCTGCAACGATTTACGTAAATTTACATGTTTAAGAAGCGACGAAAAAGTAAATGTGATGTTAGCAAACGGACAGACCGTAGTTTCTCAGGGACATGGGGACATAAATATAGATGTAGTTAACTCCGATAGAGAAACGAACAGTATTATATTAAAGGATGTATTATACATCCCTGACATGGCTAAAAATTTGATCTCCATAAAGAAAGCAACTGAGAATGGCTGCGTTGCCATATTCAAAGACAAAAAATGTCAAATTAAATACAACAACAAAACATACATTGAGGCTAACTTAACCAATAATTTATATGAGATAAAAACACATAAAAATTTATCGGAAAGTATAAACATTGCAGAAACATGCAATGATAAGAATTGTATTAGAATATGGCATCAGCGGTTAGGTCACAAACATTATCAACAGATCAGGGAGCTCACCGAGAAGAACATGGCGACAGGAATAAATTTAAATAAGTGTAAACATAATAAGGAATGCGAAATATGTATAATCTCGAAACTAGAAGATGACTCATATCCAAAAAAGGCTAATTACCGAGCAAACAGACCCCTAGATCTAGCCCATTCGGATATATGCGGACCTTTTCAAACGTCGACCGTAGGTGGTAAAAATTACTTCTTAACTTTCATTGATGATTTTAGTCGATATACGTTTACTTATCTATTGAAATATAAAAGTGAAGCATTCGAAAAATTTAAAGAATATCATGCGTTAACTGCGAATAGGTTTGGAAGGAAAATAAAAATACTCCGCACTGACAATGGTGGGGAATATACAAGTAAAGAATTCGAAGAATTTCTCACCAATGAGGGAATAGAACATCAACTTATTGTACCTCACTGATCACCTCAAAATGCCGTTGCGGAAAGAAAAAACAGAACCTTATTTGAAATGACTAGGTGTTTACTAAAACAGAGCGGATTACCAAATAAATTTTGGGGCGACGCAGTCATGACTGCAACTTATCTGCAAAACAGATTACCCACGAGAGCTTGCGACGTAACACCGTATGAAAGATGGACAGGAAACAAACCAGATCTTTCAAATATTAAAACTTTTGGTTGTAAAGCATACACATATACTCATAAAATAAATAGAAGGAAACTAGACAGCAAGGCTAAATTGGGTACATTTGTGGGATATGACCTCAGAAGCAAGGGATATAGAATTTACATAGATGATAATGTATAAATATGTAGAACGGTCAAATTCATCGAAACAGATCAAATGCGCGAAATAAGCAATAGCAATGACGATAATCAGTTACTAATGAATGAAAATGAAAATGAAGCCGGTACTGGTGAAATAAATAGTAAATCATCCTTTCCGGTAGTTTTAACTGAACAGAATCAGGAATTAGATCACATTGAGGAACCAAATTTACAGAATGAGGAAATTTCAGATCAAAATATTCCCAGAAGATCAGAAAGAGCCAACAAAGGCGTTCCACCTGATAGATTCGCTTTGTTAACAGATACCCTGAATGTAGTCGAACCTAAGACCTTTCGTGAAATATTAGAATTGCAAAACCCTGTAGAAAAAGAAAATTGGCTAAAAGCAGCCAAAGAGAATAATACATGGACATTAGTAGACCCTCCACCCAACGCACATATAGTAGGTTCTAAATGGGCGTTCAAAGCCAAATACAATCATATGGGAGAAATTCAAAAATATAAAGCGAGGTTATTGGCAAAAGGATTTAGCCAAAAATACGGAGTGGATTACGATGAGACATTTGCCCCAGTGGCGTCTCACACAACTATCAGATCATTTTTAGTCATGGCTCTATACAATAATCTAGAATTAAATCATTTAGATGTAAAAACCGCGTTTTTGCATGGGGAATTGGAAGAAACAATTTACATGTCACAACCAGAAGGATTTATAAATCCCGGGGATGAGTAAAAGGTCTGTAGATTAAAAAAGGCAATCTATGGTCTCAAGCAGGCAGCCAGAGCCTGGAACTTGAAAATAAATGAGACATTAATTAATCTAAATTTTACACAAAGTCAAGCTGATAAATGTCTATATAAAAGAAATATTAACGGTAGAAAAGTCTACGTGCTAGTGTACGTAGATGATATTTTAATCGCTGGAACTAAGAACGACATAAAAGAAATTACTGAAAAACTCAGCCGCGAATATAAAATTACTAACCTAGGGAATGTAGTTAATTATCTAGGCATAAACATTACTAGAGCGGATAACAATACATTGTTATTAGATCAAACCAATAAAATTAAACAATTAATAGACAAGTTTAACTTAACAGATTCAAAACCTACTAATATCCCAATGGATACAAATTATTTAAAAAATAATAATAACGATAATTTTTTGCCAAACAATACAGACTATAGAAAAGCAGTAGGGGCATTATTGTACATTTCCACAACATGTAGACCAGATATAAGTGCGGCTGTCAACTTTCTGTCCAGACATAATGAAAATCCCAGGAAATGCGACTGGGAAGCTGTAAAAAAGGTCATGAAATATCTCAAATCTACGATAAATCTAAAGTTAGCGTATAATAAAAACGCAGCACGAGTTTTAACAGTATATGCGGACTCAGACTATGCAAATGATCCAGGTGACAGAAAATCTGTCACAGGTAATATTTTCTTCATTGGAGAGAACCCAATATACTGGGTTTCCAAAAAACAAAGTAACATAACATTATCTACCGCTGAGGCAGAATACGTTTCTGCCAGCAATGCAGCTCAAGAAACTGTGTGGCTGTTGAGACTGCTAAATGACTTAGACATGAAACAAGAAAAGCCAGTTGTAATCTTCGAAGACAATCAAGCATTCATCAAACAAATCGAAAGCAACAAATACCAATCACGTACAAAACATGTGGATTTGAAATACCATTTTATAAAAGAACTACACGAAAATAAGATAATAAAATTGCAATATGTTGATAGCAGCAACATGACTGCCGACATCATGACGAAACCATTACCAAAGACAAGTCTACTTAAACTCAGAAAGAATCTAAACTTACTAGATTACAGCGAAATATAAAACAAGTAGGGGTGTCGTAAAAGTGTAAGAAAAACTCTAATAATTTGTGTTTTAATATTTCGCTATTAAAGAAATAACTCTTATGCGAATAAACTTTTTTAGCCAAGAGAGACGATTGTCATCAATGTACGGGTAGCTAACAAAAATGTACCACTCCTAACTTTCAAACTGTTTAGTCATCACTTTCTAATCTCTTTCTCCCTCCTGCTGCGAAAATGTATATGTATCTTCACTGATCAAAATGTAAACGTAATGATCGGAGCTCTGTTAAACGCTCCGAAATATTCCTTATTATTATTAATCTATAATTATAAATCATATAACGTATTTAATCTAGAATAAAATGTTGTGTCAACAAGAAGCTAATTTTATGATGGATCTAAAATTACAAAATAACATTTAACATAGATTAATATTTTCTCCATACACCCAGTTTATTTTCAGATGCCGATTGAAGACGCTTTCTTACTGTCTCTGGATACAACATTACGCACTGGTGAGAAGGTGAGTACAAATTCTTGCCTTCTTATAAAGCTTCTATGATTACTAACTTTTAATTTATTTATAAACCCATCAGCTCTCTAATAAAAGCAAAACATTAAATAAATATTATTTATATAACTGAATTAAAACTAGAGTGCGCTATGCGCAATCTAATCTATTAAAAATAGATTATTTATAAGAAAAAGCACACAAAAGACACGACTGAAACCGCGACGAACAAACGCAGAATTTGTACTTTCTGTCCATCTAAGAAACACAGAATGGTAAAATACGTATACAATTACTGCAACAAGGCTATTTGTATAGATAAATTTTACCACTTTTCTATTTTTTAATTGAATTATTATAATACACATTTTAAGTAATGCATATTTGCTTGACTTTAATAAAGGAAAAGGTAAAATTGTACTTGTCTTTAATTCGTAGTCTATTAGTCGAATGATTAGATACAGAGTAAAACTGATTTAAGATTAGTTACCTAGGGTTAGATTAATGTAAGGCTAGAAAAATAAGGATTTAGGCCTGCTGGTATTTAAAAATTGCACATTATTAGAATATAATAACTAAATGTTTGCAGAATCCAAAGTCTTTTATAAGTATACATAGAATGTGTATGGAATAATAATATTACAATTCTTGCAAAACACTGCAGGGGAATACATAAAGTTTTAAATAAATATGTATATATATATATATATATATATGCAGACTTTGCAATGTTCCTATAATATTACGTGCGTTTCATTATACTGTAAGCACTATCGTCAAAAAATATTTATTGAAAATTTTATGCTAAAAAATACGTAAAATATTATTGTTTTAAATCAGTGGTGACAATGTAATAAGATGATAGTAAAGTTTTTGGAACGCAGTGAAGCCTGCATATATATATATACAGGGTGGGAATAATAAAAGTGGCTCGGAGAAAAGAGTTTCAGGTTACAAAGAAACGCAGCAAAGGAAACGGAATACTAATTCGCTAACCTGCTATAGCAGATGTTGAAAATTACCACCATTTATCTCTTGGCACTTTTGGGCCCTAGTCAGCAAGTTGCTGAAGGCAGATCGAATTTGGACTTCTAGAATTGCTGCAAGCTCTTCAGAAATGCTCTGCAGCAGTTCTTCAAGACTATGAGGGTAGTTGCGATACACCTAAGACTTAAGGGTTCCCCACAAAAAGTAATCTCACAGTGACAGATCATTTGACCACATACTTTCCACGAATTTGTTTTAACACAACTTTCAACAAAAACACCCTCTGTTGCACTGTGAGTACCATCTTTACCTCCGCATTGATCAACTCGCACTGACACAGCCCGTACTAAGTTCTGAACCGGTTTCGATCACGTGGTGCGCGCGTCAATTATTCACTTACAATCGTATCCACTGGTATGGGCCACTTTTATTTGCCCCACCCTGTACACACACGCATATATATATATATATATATATAACTTCTAATCATTAAACTATATTTGAGTTTTTTAAGTATTATTATGATTTAAATACAAAAACTTGAATAAACACCATAAAATGCAAGATGGTGTTCTTTCATAACTATTATGATTTTTAAGTCTTTCACATAAACTATTCAAATAATTTTTTTTAAAACGTTCTGTTTGTCTCTGTTTCATAAAAAATCAATAATAATGCAAATTTTTGCTTTTAAACATAAAATGTCCCCTTTTCGAATTTTAATTTTGAAAGTTGCATTTTCTCTTTCGAAAATAAACACTCCTTCAGGAATATATTTACCTGTGAAGTTTAAAAGCATTTTACACTTTATAAAAATACACTTCAGATAATTGATCTTTCTATGTAATGTAAACATTTCTGAATTTTAAAAACATGAAAGGTGGAAAATAATATAGATATAGTGTATGTATGTATATATACATTTGATTGCCTCAGTATAAGTTTTAGTATGTTCATTTTTTTTTAAATTTTTCTTTTATTTCTCATTGTATATGATACATAGTACTTTTTTTAACATCTATAATGTAATAATAGTAAAAATAATTTTGTTTAGACAACAATTTGCGTATATATGGGGAATGTCTCCTGATATGGGCATTCTCTGGTGTTGGATACTCCACCATATCTTTTAACAAAAATAAAATATGGTGGATTTAAATACGGTCAAATATGTATTGTGACAGATCGCAGTTTTTCTGCTAACACCGAAGAGAATAGAGAGATTTTCTTAGTTAAATTCAAGCATCCAAAAAAAATTCTGAGAAAAAGCAACACAAAAGTGATTTGTGAATATTTTCAGAAAGCGATAAATCAAAGTGATTTAATTCAAAAATGTAAATGCAAGGTATATTTATGCAGTATATTCATTATATTTTAAGATGCAATATCGAATTCAGCCAAAATATGGACCGAAAAGTGCTTTTTCTACCATTATAAAAATGACAACCATTCCCGGTTGTAGGCACCTTCATTTAACCGATTGTGGATACATTTGTTTTTTCATTTAAAACGTATGTTTGATTTACAAACTGTCAAATATTGTCGTCTATGTCAAAATAACATATTTTATTAGCGTTATAATGTATGTTTAGGGTTTTTAGCAATGACAACCCCGAAAAAGTCAACCGATCCAAAATAAATGGATTTTAATGCGCTTGTTAAAGCCATTTAGGATTACTTAGTACATAAGAAATCCATAAAGCCGACTGCTATAAAATCGACTTCCTCGCGGCACCTGAGTCCCTCCAGAAGAAGCCTGGAGAAAGTAAGGAAACTACGCCTTTCAAAGTGGCAGCAAAATTTAACTCAGTTTAAGACTGTGAAAGTGCTTCGTGATTACGGAAGTCCAATCTGTTATATTCCGACAAATCTTGTCGGAAATTAAGTTGAAAGCTGTATTATCTTGTTACACTACTAACGCCTACTATCAACGAAACCAACAAATGTTATTCTTTTTCTGAAGACTTTTTTCTTTTTTTCACTTGAATTAAAAAAAAAAAACTGAATAACAAAAACACTTGAATAACAAAAAAAAAAAAAAA
Organism: Salticus scenicus; assembly: GCA_963930645.1. NCBI lineage: Eukaryota > Metazoa > Arthropoda > Arachnida > Araneae > Salticidae > Salticus > Salticus scenicus. Next base: position 193,673,535 of record OZ005654.1, on the reverse strand, counting down.
AAAAAGAGAATTTTTATCAACAACAACATTATTCCAAAAAATTAAAAAATTTCATGGATCAAGGTTGTTGTTGGGAGTGTTCTAGATATTGTGTAAACAGCTAACTTCTTTACAGTTTCACGAATAATAAACTCGCTGGCAACTTTGGAAAATTGACGACATCTAACTGAAAATTGTAGCATAATGTTGCCAAAGTTTAGAAGCTCTTATTTTGATATAAGCCGAGTTTCGGAAATTTTAGGAATGACCCACTAGTTGTGAGGTATAGCAAAGTGCTACAACTAATATCCGCACTTTACGAGTAACACGTGGATGTGAAGAATTTAGGATTCGCCTGAACAATAGAGTTAGTTCCTGGGTTGAACGAAATTGTAATATGTTAATTTTATAAAGTATTTGAAAGAAACTGTACAAAAGGAGAAGGAAGATTGCTTTTGAGAGTTAGTTAGTTGAAAGGAGTGAGTTGGAGGGGAGTTAGTAGAAGGTTAGTTGGAAGTAAGTGAGTGGGAAGTTGGTTGTTAGCGGCTATAGCAGGAGATAGTACTTCGAGTAGTATCGTGGTGTCAGGGAATCCTCCCACGTACGAAAGATTACTGAGCCGCGAGGGTGAATGAAATTAAATGTAGTAGTAAAAACTATTTGTGGTTAATTAAGTAAAGTTAACAGTATTTAAGAAGGCTGCCCATTGAAATTTATAAAGATATTAAATATAATTATAGTCCAACGCCCACCTTTTTATTTAAGCTCAAAATAAAAGCTCATTTATTTTATAAATCTGACTCTGTCATTTCTTCATTAATAAATTAAGCAATCAAGTTTCAGCTTCAATCTAAAAGTCAACAGAATAATGGCGTCTAGGAATTGTTCGTCACATAGTTTCTGGCACAGAACTACATCGAAAGCTTTATAAAACACGAATAAGACTATAAAAAATAATAGCTTCGTTCACGAAGAATTCAGTTTGTGTACGATTTGTGCGGTCGTCTGTAAGGAAGTCGGCGATAACTTTGAATTAATTTATTAGTTATTTTGCGTGAATCGGCAAAATTTTAACTCATGATGTATTAACGCTATTTCATAGTTGCCAACTTTTACGCTTTTGTCTACCGGAAAAAATGAGATTTTAGTTTTATTTAATAAGCGAAAAATGTTAGAAAATTGTATAACAAATTTCTTTTGAAATTTTCTCGTAGCTTAGAAGCGAAAATGTTGTTAACTTTGCTATTTACCTCGCATGTCGTACGAATTAATTTTCCATTGTTTAGAGAATATTCGCAAAGTAATTTGCATTCGGCAAACAGAACCTGCTCTTTTACGAACTTCTCTGTACCTGGAAGAAAGTGGGAAATATTTGTAACAGTTCAGTTAATAGATCTATTATCAGTTTCTAATGAAATATATATGAGAGTATATCATAAAATTAGAAAAATAAATAAATAAATAAATAATAATAATAATAAAAAAATATTTTCATTATGTTATTAAAGACATATTTTCCTTGATATCTTCAAAATTAAAAAATCTATAAGGACAAAAAAAAGGCGCAATAATATAACAAACTACAGATGATAATATAGCATAATATAACAAATAATATAGAGAGATAACGAATAGTTAGCTAATATAACAAACTACATAAAAAATTTGCATTGTTCTATGTCGAACCGTGTTTGAGACATGCGATATTTACATGCATAGACATACATGCATACATACGCACACTTAGATACCGATGTAACGAAAAACATTATAAAAAATCGTAAAATCGTAAATAAATCTAGAATAGAAAGTTGTATCAGGACCATAATTAGAGGTGTACAATAAGACATCATGACAATCACAAAAAAAAAAAAAAATTAAAATCTTACGCTCAACTGTTTTGAAATTTGAGAAACATAAAACCAATTTCGTATATTAGTGTCACAAATATTTTCTTATATTTTGTATAACGAAGCAAAAATACATAGTAATAGAAAAAATACACAAAACGGAAAACCTAGGTAGTAAAAAGTCAGGCATCCAATTAGAAATGTAATCCATAATTGAAGTAAAAAGTGTAACAAGGAGATTTTATTGCTAGAATGACAATATTAAAAAAATGAACAAATATTACTGAACTTTAAAATGGAAATACTAAGAACTAAGAGAAGGGAAAAAAAACGCATTTTGCATAGATTATTACTATTTTCCAACTGTACCTAATCTTTTGATCGTTTAATCTTTAGTGTACCTTGCCTACATGATTATACAACGGACAGAACGAATGACAAAAACACCAATAAATAGATTAATTGAATTTTTAATCACTTTTTAACATTGCTGGAAAGTGTTAAACATGCTTAACACAAACTGAAATGTCATCTTCCAATGTAACTCTTTTAATTTTTCATAATATTTTAATACATAACTGTAATTCTTAATGCAAAACATACCGTATTTTATAGAAAAAGAGATTTTTACTACAGCGTATCCACTAATCGGCCCCCGATTATAAAATTAAATTAAGCCTAAACAAAGATAGATAGAAGAATTGGAAAATGACATGTTTATTTTGAAAGCTGCAAAAATCGTATGCACAAGTATCTGAGAAAATTCATTGGAAGAATGCAGCAGAATCAGAATTGACACCATCAAGCACCAATAGCAGCCTGAGAAACAATCTACGCATGTTTTCGTTTAAGATGGAATGTCACCACGCCATGCCAGCTTGAATTGTGCAATAAAGAGAAATTTTCGCACAGAATATGAAAGAAGAGTAATGAAGATGGATTCGACCCTGGATGCATATGGATCACAGACGAATCACATTTTTACAGGAATGGCAACATGAATCGCCAACAGTGCAACCCGTTGGCAATATTTGTAAAAAAAAAAAAAAAAAAAAAAAAAAAAAAAAAAAAAACATTTCCCCTTCAAAAGATTTTTACAGCTTTCAATATAAACATGTCGTTTGTTTCCTTCTTCTACCTATCTTTGTTTAGGAGTGATTCAATTTTAAAATCGGGGGTCTATTACTGAACACCCTGTATATGAATAACATATGTGAATTTCACTTCTTGTGCAGCACAAAGATATTTAAGTATGTTATATAAAAATGCCTCTAATAAAACGGAATACATCGGCTTTCTTTTATGCGTCTCTGTAACGAACCAATTGTGCTATTTATACCGTTTTAAACAGGAAACATCTCATAACATGTATCACTTTCAAGAAAATCTAAAATATTTACGGAAACTAGAGGCGGACGGAAAACCAGACAAACAGAATAAACAAATCGTAATCACTCTTAAATATTACGAGAGAGTGCTGAAACGCTTAATGAAAACGAAAATTTTATTGCATAGAAATCATTTTTTTGTGTATATGAATAATACATTTTAATTTCATTATGATTTGTGCAAAATATTGTTAGTAAAATATGGTCTATTGAAGGAGCTCTCATAGAATGCAATACTTTGGAATTCGGGTTGCCCCGTACAGAAACGAGTAGTGGTATTTACTCCATTTTCAATAAATAACATTCCACGGTGATCTTTAATAATGAATATGAGCTTAAATGAATTCGATGAACATTTACGGGAATTAGAGCGTTCATTAATGGAGAAATCATCATCATCACTGCAGTTTTGGAGCACTTATGGTGATTGAAATTACTACGTACCTCCCCCTTAATATGAAGATAGCTTTATTCAGTGTTTAGAAATGTTCTTTGAATTAAAAGTAAAGATATAATGTTCGACGATATAGTGCAAATATCTTGGATTTTAGAAGTTTTGTGATTGTTTGATAAAATTTAACAGTTAAATTCACTCTCCAATACATAAATAACGATTGCTTTGGAACAAATCTGTTGGACATGTGAAATAGCAGATAATTTCAACTGGACGGAACGCAACTCATATAAATATCTTTGAACACTTTTGATGTCGTTATTTTATCGGCATGATCTTTTAATTTGTTATTGCGCTTTTACAGAACGTACTTGTTTTCTCTTTCTAAATTTAAAAAAAAAAAAAAAAAAACATAGCAAGAATTAAGATGGAGATACAACAACAAATGTTAACACATAATGTATTTTATATTTTAATTTGAACTTATTTATTTATTTTTCTTCCAGCACAATAGCACAATACCTGTTTTTTTTTCCCTGCTGTTTATTCCATATTTGATTTATATTTATTTTTACTGGTGGTATAATATCATTTTACAATGTAAAGATATATTATAAATAATTTGAAGACACGTAGTGCTATGAACTTTAAAATAAACCTTTTTTCAAGACTATTTAACGTTATGTACGTGGTTAAACTCAAAGAAATGCTTAAGTACTATAATGAATTCCTCATTAATTAAAAATAGGCAAATATTTTAAATTTAAACAATTACAATATTTTTTAATTTTCATTTAATTTTCAATCCGTTTATCAATCGACAGTCAATAGAGTAAAGTTGGGGTAAGATGCCTCCTGAAATATAATGTCGTGTCACCTGCTTCTTTTATAAGTAGGCACCTTAGGGGGCCAAAATCCACTCAGAGGAGAGGTACGTAGGTAACAAGACATGTTATTCTTTTTACAAATGTTTAGGAATTTCTTGGAATTTTACGTCCCTAACAGCACGTATTCTGTACAGGACATCCTTCGGATATCCTAGGGTTGAAATGCCAGTTGAGGGACACATTAAAGATGTGTTTGGGATAATTGTTCGGTTAAGGATGTTATTCGTTATTTATAAAAATTCTTTTTTATTTCTAAAACAGTAATATTTCTCCTTTCATATGTTTATAAATATATAAAGCACTAAAATATGTATGTACCAGTTCATATCTACATATATTTAGAAATCAGTTTACTTACGTTCAGATTTTTTTTATCATCTTTATCCAACGAAAGTGTTGGGTTTTTTATTAAAGAACAAATATTGGAACCATAAAGTTTATAACTAAGAATTATAACTAAATGATAGAATAACGAAAGAACTCGTAGCCTTGTAACCGTAGTAAAGGAGTTGTGAGAAAGGAATAATTATTTGACAATTAATAAAAAATCATTAAATTATGATTTTTAAAATGTCAATAATTTAGCTGAGCAATTAAACATGTGCAGAACAGATTTTTTCTCATGGTTAATAATTTTATGCATTTTCTTTTTAATCATTAGCATATTATTTACACACTGCACAAAATAAAAAAAAACCTTCAATGAGAACGAATAAATAGTCATTTTCTGAAACCTTAAACTAGAAATATAGATTTACAAACTATGTGTATAAGGTAAACAAATAGCCTGTATGGAAGAAATTATCAAGAATTTCTAGTCTGTACTTTTTTAGATGGAGACATAATATTATGGATGTTACGGTTATTATGAATCTTTAGTTTTGCGAGAAATTGCACTTGATTTTCTAGAATTAGGTCACAAACCAAGATTATACTTATTAAACCCGCCTCATGAATTCGCATTTATTTGTAGTGATTTTAAAATAAGTTTGACCAAAATAATATCGGAAAACGATCTAGATTTCTTATAGGGGTTTCTAGAGCTCGCTAGAAAAAGGAACTAGAATTTATAAGGATGACATGGTACTATTTTTACTAGAAGCAATACTTAGTTTCTAGATGTCAGTGGAATATAATTTTTTTTAGTGCAAGGCTTACAGTAGATTTCTCGTACATAACATAATATAACATAACACAGTATTTGATATTGACTTCATATTTAAATGCATTTTATAGAAAATTGTATTATTTATTTAAATACTAGTGTATGTAATGTGTTTATTAATTATTAGATGATATCCTTTTACAGATCATATAGCGCGGTAGAAGAAAAAAATTGTATATTAATCGCTTTTGAAAGATCACTGAATAAGTTATTAAGTGTAATTTATGATTGAAAGTATTGCATAAATTCTTATACAAACATGTGAATGCATATAAAGGGTGATCACTTAAAAGACTACCCGTTGGTTTTTCTTATTACCCTTAAATATGGCGGATGTCGCAACTATTCTGACGTTCAAGTATAAATGTTTGAACCTTGTTTAAGTGTTGGAGATAATTTCTAACACTGTTGGACTGTTACAACTTTATTTGTGAGGTAAAACCAGAAATCGAGACGCACAGTGTCACTTAATCCTGTGATAATTTTATTTTTGAAAAACATAATTTAATTCAATTTTTTTACATTATCATTTCTTACAGGGAATGCTGAAAATATTCGCCACCATTTTGAATGCAAACACGAACACGTCGAACCAAGTTTTTTGACACACTTCGCAGCATTTTTTGTGTTATTGACAAGATTTCTTCAGTTATGATCTGCTTTAATTCATCGATGTTTGCAGGACTTCTCTGGAAAATACTATGAAATGATAATGTAAAAATGATAATGATAATGTAACTTTAATGTAGAAATGATAATGTAAAAAATTTGAATTACATTTTGTTTTTCATGAATAAAATTATCACAGGATTAAAAAACATTGTGCATCTCCATTTCTGTTTTACCTTACAAATAAAGTTGTAACAGACTAACAGTTTTAGAAATTGTCTCCCACACTTAAACAAGGTTCATACAATTATACTTCAGTGTTGGATTAGTTACCACATCCGTCATATTTTAGGGTAATAAGAAAAAACAACGGATTTTCTTTTAAATTCATCACCCTGTATATCCATGAATTTATCGTTATACAGTTTTAAGCAAATTACATAAAGCAACATCAAATTAAATAATTATAGAATAAAACTCTGTCTCTTAAAATTTTGAAATACATTTAAATAAAAACCATCCCTAGTAATTATTTAATATATATATATATATATATATATATATATATATATATATATATGTATGTATATGTATATTCAGTTGTTTCTAACTGCAAATTATACACATTAAAATTCATAACTAAATAAGTACTTCTGTACTTTGCCCTCCGGATATTTTCACAATGCGGATGATTTTAGGGAAAGCGCAACATGCAACGTTAAACCCCTTGTGTTAATAATGAACCCTTTACCATAAAATTACAATTTATTTGAAGCAGAAATGTTAATTTTGATGAGAATAATTTGAATAATACGAAAATGAAGATCCTTCATGAATGCGTCTTGTTACAAATCTAAAATTTTCCGCATGGTATATTTATTTTTCGCAAAATATAATATTACTAAGAATAAACAGATATTAAAATTTTAGGAGGAATTAAATAGAATACTCTTTATAAGTTTTATTTTATGCATTGATAAACAATGTGCTAATAATTAAACCTTTTTTTTTTTTTACATTAAAAAAAATTTAGTTCTACAAGTCATTTTATGTATTTTCTTGAGATTTCGTTTATTCATTAATTTAAAAACTAGGGGAGATGCTCCAGAACATGTAAAAGCTTCTTTACTTTTTTGTAACATCTGGTAGTAGATTAATAAAATATAAGTTAGAAACGTAGAAATAAATAACACCAATTTTTAATTATTTATAACAGTTTTGACGTTTATCTGTAATTCTTAAAATAAATAATGGGAAATAATTTTGAAAAGCGCGCGATTATACACTATATTTATTACTGGTGCTAAAAGTACTCCGGAATAAATTAAAATATTGTCAGCTATGATAGCGTGTATTAAAATCACATAAACCAATCTAACTAAAAAAAATTATTTACTTTCCATTTTGTTCTCTTTTCTTTGTTACTCCTGTCCTGTCCCATTCATCACCATAGGTGGGGATGAATGGTACAATGTACATGCATGGAAAAAAAAATTATTATTAATTAAAAATTATAACTTTTTATTACAGTTAGTATGTTTTTATGTAATTGATTACTAAAGTGTACTCATGAGCAATGTTACAAAATTCTGAATTACGTATTGTGAACGTTATCATTAAAAACATGAAAAATGTCCCTTTCCTCCTCACTCTCCTCTATATTGTTTTAGGAAAATAAATCTTTGATTTTACTTTAAAAAACTTTTTTAATACCGTAAGAAACGTATTTCTGCAAAATATACATACATAGAAACATTTTTTTCCTAAGTGTTTGTTAATAATAAAATGACATAGATAGGTTAGTTTTAATTAAGAAATGGTTTATTTTACCTTTATTGTTACATTTTTTTTTGTATATACAATAAAATATGTATGTATTACAAAATATATGAATGTACACATTTTTAATACCCTAGAAAAATTATCTTGAGTTTTTTACTACCAACATAAAAACTTTTTAAACTCCTTTTGAGTATGAAGTTAATTTGTAACTTATTATAAATAATGCACTTAATAATTTTAACTTGATTTAAAACAATTAGCAGCATGTACAGAATTTATCTAAAATTAGAATCTGTGGATAATTTGCCTATTTGCCTTGAAATGAGTTAACTTTTAAAACCTTTATGCGTTTTCCATGGTGCCATAGAAATTAATGATACAGCAAATTAAATTTAAAACAACATAAAAGAAAGTCGAAAAAAAAAGGTCGGGAAAAAAAGCCATATAGAGCAGTACTTTAGCGTTAAGCATAAAACCATCAACGGAAAATAACCCGTTAGTAGTCGCTATCGGCAGCGCCACCTATTACAGATTGCGAACTTTTTATTTAACTGTCACCAATAATTTTAAGAAGTGATGTGATCGACGTTTCTTCAATTTTATTCGCGTTTTATGTATATCAAATGCCACTTCTAAAATTTTTTGGTGGCTATTGAATCAAAAAATCTGGAAAAACTGAAGGATGGGCGGCAAATCGACCAACTAGCGACTACTAACGGGTTAACAAGATGTTTTATTGCTTGAAATTCAATGGAGCAGAGGATATTAGCAACAAAATAAAAGCCAATAGGATACTGGGGGTTGCTGGGGGGAATTAGCCATTGCAAAATTGGGAATGCAGAGCTATCAACACGGTTATTAGAACTTGAGAAATTGTAAATTTGCAAAAATGACAGAGAAAGAGGGGGAGAAATCCTTATGAATCACACAAAATCACTATGAATGATATATTATGATCCTCATATATATGGAAAGTTTCAAAAAACTTAAGTTCATGTAAATATTTAGGACTGCAGATTATTTAAAGTTGAATAAAATATAAATGTATGATTGCCTTCCCGTCATTTCTTATAAATAGCCGAATTGTTGAAATCTTTTTCCGAAGTACAATCCATAATGTTCTTTTAAACGGAGCTTGAGTTTGTACAGTATATTTTTATTTCTCTACTATATGATAGACTTATTTTGTATCAGATACAATTTATACCCAGGAATTTTTAATACCAATAAGGCCATTTATTAAGGAAAAGGGATAGTTTATTCGTTAAAGATAACAATAGTTGTAGTCACATTATTTTAGAATTTTAGCGATAGAAAAACTGGATTAAAAGAAAAAAAAATGTTTAATGAATTCGAGTGGGACCTCTTTTCGTGAAAATATTTCGACCCGGGGGGAAGGATATGGACTGTTATTGAGAACAACTTTGAAATTGCAATTAGGAAGGTATGTCGTGTGATATATCATTAGAAACATCTTGTCATGACAATGTATTTCATATAAATAGTTTTGTCCGGCGATGATTATTAAAGAAGATACGTAAGTATAAAACCCCCGTTTCAAATCTCGAAAAAAGTCCCAAACCACCCTCTTATCTCGGAAATGCGTCGGAATTTTTAAAAATAGCAAAACGTATATTAATTTAATTCAGGGGGATACCTTTTGATGAAAAAATAATTGAGTCTGGTTAGGGGTGCCAGCTTTAAAATTTCAAATGATAAGGTATGTTTTGTGATATTCCTGAAAAATGTAAGGTTTTATTTTGTAGCAAGCTATGATATAAATATAAGGTGACCACACTTTACAAGAAGAAAACATTATTTTCAATGAAAAAAAGGAATTAAGACAAGAATAAATAAAAATAATCTAGTAGAAAATCAGAGTTTCACAAGAAATAAAATTAGCAGTTATATTTCAATAAAATCGTTTCATGTAAGGAGTAGGAAATGTTTTAACAAACTAAGAAGTTGAGTTTAACCTTTCAAATTAACATATGAATTAACACAATTAATGTAACTTACTGGAAAAACTTACAATTATTTAACAAAACAAAAATTAGCTTAAGAAATAATTATTAAACTGTATAGACCACTTATTTAAAAAATTATCAATATCAAAAATACATATCCTATATTCCTATGGATAATCGACTTCATAATCTAGGGATTCACATATAATGAGATTGCAATACCGCCATCTACTGATCACAATTATAATTAAAACATGAAACATTTAGCAAATTATACATTGATTAACTGGAACGGTAAAGCAACTAAAGCAAGGTTTTAAATAAATACCATTAACGAAAATTCTAAACAGTTATTGAATACACCGCCTTCCATATCTTACTTATATAAGTGGCGAGAAAATAGAAAATCTATCTTTCTTAATGAATTTTACTATACAGAGAATGTTGAGATATTAAACATAAATAAATAAATAAATAAACAAACAAACGTTCACAACACAATTAATTAACTTTTAAGAAACAACTATATTAAAAAGACAGAATGAATTTTATAATTATATTAAAGTTAATAGAATATATTTTATAGATAAAATTGTTTAGTTATATGAAAATAAGCATGAACATCTTTTTCATTTTCTTCTTATTATTTTGTAGTTATTTTATATGATGGAAAGATGTGTGTGGTAATTATTATAAAAAAAAAAATAAAAAAAAAAAAGAAAGAAAGAAAAACAAAAGTTTTGTTAAATTAAAAAACTTTTTTTATTTTAAAAATCTAATAATAATAATAATATAATATATAAATATAATTATAATTTGTAATAACTTTGATAAATTTTTATGGTTGTTAAAAAAAAAAAAGAAAGAAAGAAAGGAAGAAAAACAAAAGATTTGTTAAATTAACAAACTTTTTTCTATTTCAAAATTCTAATAATAATAATAATAATAATAATAATAATAAATATAAATATAATTATAATTTGTAATAAATTTCATAAAAAAAAAAAAAAGCAAACTAATTTCGATTTTAATAGTTTTTGGAAATAAACATAGGAAGAATTATCGTTTAATTGTAAAAAATAATACAATATCAAAAATAAGAATAAGAATAAAATAAATGAATAAATACATTCAAAAGTGATTCGCAAATAAAGAAAATCAACAATGTGAACTCGGCAAACATAAAAAATTTAGGGACAAAAATCTGTAATCGATAACTTTCCGTCTTTATTACTTCCATTGATCTCTCTCAATAGTATATTTAATACTCACAGCTGGTGAAGAAGTTAAGATATGTATGAAATCTTTTTTCTAAATGTCCTATCTTCAAAAGCAATAGAATGCACTGAGTTTAATGATGCTTTGAATCATTCTTTTTACTTTCATTTTTTTTTAGGACATTAAGAAAGAATTATATAGTCTTGAAGAATAAATCTTGTTTTCTGACTTTATCTCAGGAAAATAGTTTAGGATTTTTTAACGACGTGAGTTCTAAAGAGATTTTAATGTATTAATGCAATTTTTATTTCACTTTATATAGTGGAAATATATTCACTTAAGTTTCAAATTAAATATATTTTTAATGCTGTATTGTGCATTTACGTTCTGAAAAAGAATACAACGGATAATTTCTTTAAGGTACATAAATTAATATATATATATATATATATATATATATATATATATACTACCAGTAAATATTTAGATAAACAAGATAACGATTTCGAAATCGTTAGAAATTACGAAATATTTTCTGCTTATTTTCAGTCAAAATATACAGAGAAAAATTTCTGTAACTGACATCTAGAATCTCAATTATGGCTCTAGAAAAAATAGTTCCATATCATTCTTATAAATTCTAGTCCCCTTTGAAAGCGAGTTCTAGAAACCTGTATTAGAATTCTAGAGCGTTTGCCAATATTCTCGAGGGCAAAGTTATTTAAAAATCTCTGCAAATAAATGTGGATACAAGAGGGGGGTTTCAGCAATTATAATCTTGGTTTATGACCCAATCCTATAAAATCATGCGAGAATTTCTTGCAGTACAAAAGAATCAACATATATAGAATATTGTTTCACCATCTAGAAATTCTCGATAATTTCGTCTATTCAGTTTATTGGCGTGCCTTATGCGCATACCTCGGAAATCTATATTTCTAGTTAAAGGATTTAGAAAATGACCCTTATTCAATCTAGATGAAGGAGGTATATATATATATATATTTTTTTTTTTCCTCGGTGTATTTAAAAGTCCTTATTCTTCGAAACACGATTTAATCTTTGTATTGTTTCTACAAAATTAAGATAACAAATCTTAGTTCTATTTAAAACTTAATATAATTTCATTATTGTTCTAAATTTATCAAAACTTTATTTTTCTCAAATTTAAATAAATTTTATTTTTCTGCCTTTTTACTTATAACTTTCTTCTCTATATCAACGCTGTAAAATTTATACAATTTTCCAGACTTACAAGAAAAAACACTTTTTTTTTTTTTTTTTTTTAGTTTAAGACCTAAAATAATTCCGATAGCTTTGCATCCTTTTCACTTCATACTTCTGTGATTCTTTTACCCCCTTTTTTTTTCTATCAAAATATGTTCTTAATATTAAAATAATATTAACAACACATTTCGATTTATCCTGGTGATAATTTCTGCATTGCTGCACATAATTTATCCACATCATAAACGGTCAATCCATCATTCATAATTACACATCATTCCTCTCATTCTAAGGTACGATTTTCGTGTAAAAGATATATAAACTAGACTTAGGAACCAGCGATTTATTAGTTTTACAACCTACCTTTGATTTTTTTTTCTTTTTATCAGGATTTTTTTCTTAAATATCAAATTTTTATATAAATATTTAATACCACAGACACATTTTCAAGAGCTTTAATTTTGTACAGTGATAAAGAAAAATATGCACCATTAAAATGAACATTTTTTGTTTAAACAATAATAATAATAAATAAAATAAATAGTCATAATAACCATAATAACAATGTCTAATTTAATTCGCTGCAATCTTCCTGACGAATAACCTCGAATGTTAAATCTGGATTATTTTTATTTTTATATATTATTTATTTATATATTTCTTTTCTTTATTTCTTTTTCTTTCTTTTTCTTTTTTTTTGGGGGGGGGGGTGCGGGGGAGGAATTGTTTTGTTGCTTAAGCACATCGTATTTATATTATGGATTATAATTAGAGGTGTTAATAAAATATATTAAAATTGTATGTCAAATATTAAAATAAATAAATAAATAATAAATATAATAATAATAATAATATTTAGAAATAAAATTACTTGAAAATATTGAAAGATTACTAAAAGGGGAAAAAAGCAAAAGTTGTCGATACCTTAAAATAAATGTACATTCTTCAAATTTTGTGTGAATGTGAGTGTACGTTTCACTATTTTGAACGATAATACATTAAGGTGTGTGTAACAGTATCATTGTTAATAAACACATATATATATATATATAAATGTATTTCGAACATTTTTCGCTATAATTGTTACGATAAATTAGCTTTTTTTTCTGATTATCTGGATATTTATCATATTTTATATAAAGGTATTACTATATAATTATTATCGCTACTGCTTTCTGATATTCATGTTTAATTAAGTTTTGAAAATGATCAAAATAAACAACAAAATTTATTATTAAAAAATAGTTATATATAATTTTTTTATAAAAAAAAACACATTAACAAATAATATTTTTAACATTGTACGCAGATCAAAATTTTAAGAATTTATAAAAAAAATTAAATTTACAATTAAGTAAAAATTTAGATTATTTTTTCACATTTCTTTAAATTTCCATTGATCAAGAATACTTCGAATGAGGAAGTAATAAAAATAAAATATTTACTGAAATATTTGGCAGAGAAATATCTTATTACTCGTAAGATAGAAATAGAATCGTATTCGATTACCAAAATATCTTAAAACTTTTCAAGTTGGATAAGGAATCAAATTTTTGAATACACATAAAATATATTCCAAGACTTCCTTATAAATCGGTATGCTTATATATATATGCTTTTCAATGCAATTAAAATTATTTTTCAAACATCTTACACATTTTTTTAGTTCATTTCCTTTCCCATTGCGCAGTTTATTGTAGTAGACATGGGATAACAATAATAATATTGGGGAAAAAAAATTGAAAAATACATATTATTTGTAAAAATACATGTAAAAAATAAATACAATTCGTATATAAAGTAATTTAACGTATAATATATTAGCTATGGGAATTTTCATAAATCGTATTTTTATTCCATCGAAAATAGAAGTTGTTACATTTCTTACGTGATTAATGATGTCTTGATAAATGAATAAAAAAATCTTCTAAAATTTTAGAAGAATGATAAGATAATAAAAATTTAATGTACATAAACTTTGATATTTAGTATTAAAAAAAAAAAAAAAAAAAAAAAAAAAAAAAAAAAAATTCTTTAACCAACTTCTTTTATACTTAAATTATCGAGTATTTTTCTCAAAAAATTATACAAACCAGAACACTGGAATTTTTAGACTCACGCGTGAATGGATTAGACAGATACCTTTCAATCGTTTCATATTTCTTAGTTTTTCATAACACATTTGAAAAGTCAATTTGGTTTAAATCTTTGTGTTTATGTTTGTGTTAAGGTCAGGTGACCTGATGTCCTCGTTTTCTGTAAACAGTCATCTCTTTTGAGAAAAAAATTCTACATTTTGGAAATTTTTATTCCTCTCATTTTTGTGAGAAAAAAAATTTAAAAAATTCCACCTGCATTGGCTAATTGAAAATTTTTTAACGCTATTCTATTATAGAGGTACAATTATCTGGTCATTATAGAATAAAGTCAATTTTCTATTCGGGAGGGAAAGGTGTGAGTGGGGTGCTTTTTCGTCGGGAGAGACTTTCTTAGGTATAATAACTTGTATATAGATCTTAAAACTTCTTGACACACCATAAATTTTAAGCCAGCACAACCGGTTTCGAAAGGACGTAGCCTTTCTTCATCAGGTGCAAAAAAACACGTGCTACTGCCTTGGAGGCAAAAGCAAGACTGAATGCAGGGCAAAATCCAGAGGGGGAGGAGCAACACAAACAACCAATAGGAAGCATCATGCAGGACCAATCAGAGAGGAACAAACACACACACACAAATAGAGGGAGGGAAGAAATAAACAATTATATATTTTTTTAATTTATTTAATTAATATTATACTAATAAGTAAATTTAATAACATTTTATTTATTTATTTATTTTATTTTATTTTATTTTCTTATTATAACTATTATTATGTCATAAACATAATGAAGGAAATTATTTAATTGAATTAAACAAATTTTTCCAGCTGTAGATAGCAAAGTGGAATCAGATTTTACATTGACAATTTTATCACGATTAAGGTAAATAGCTCAATTTTCCAAAAAATACAGTTCGGAAACGCGTTTGGCATGAAAGATAATTTTTTCACTCTTAAAATTAAAACTATGATCAAATATGATCCCAGCTGTGCTTCGCAATAGCAGATTTAGAAATTTCTTGATTAACAACATGCCGAGAATGTTCACGTAAACGGCGTTCAAGATTTCTTTTTGTTTGACCAATATAAGATAAATCACAACTATTACAAGGGAAATTATAGATACCCCACTTATGAAGCTCGAGAACACTGGATTTAGTTGAAGGGAATTGGAATTTATTGACAGGTTTAAAAATAGCGTGAAAATTGAAACGCTTCAAAACTGTGGCTAATTTAAAACATAAGGGGGGATAAAAAGACAAGACAGCAAGATTATCAGGTTTAACTTTATCATCAATGGAAAGAGTAGAATTATAAGTTGGCCAACTGAACGTTTTGAGAGCTTTATCAATTATAGAGGTTCTAAAACCCCCTTACTTAGCAACAGACTTTAAATAATTGAGTTCTTCTTTAAGAGAAGAAGTATCAGAACAAATTTTAAGAGCACGATACACGTAAGTGTGAAAGGTGCCAATTTTTTATTTAGCCAGATGATTAGAGAGAGCATGGGGAGGGTTAGAAACAGACAAAGGTTTCCTGTACACAGAGGTTTTAAAAGAGGAAACGTACTTAGTAACTAAAGCATCAAGAAAGGGAAGTGGATTACAATTTTCTAACTCGAAGGTAAACTGAATATGGGGATCAATAGCATTAGCAATATTAAGAATGTCAGAAACATCAAACGGATTTTCAACAAGAATGAAAGTGTCATCTACGTAACGTAACCAGCATTTTAAATTTAACATCTTTAATAATTTTTCCTTAAAATAATGCATATAGATATCGGCAAAATAGAAGATAAAGGATTATCCCTACTTAAACCATCACACTGTTTATGAAATTTGTTATTAAATTCAAAAGTAGTTTGGGAAACACAGAGTTTAGTTAGACTAACAAATTCTTTGATTTCAATGTCAGAGTAATGAAATTCGCGTATCCTTTATTCTAAACAATTAAGCGCACCTTCAGTGGGGACATTAGTAAATAAAGACTTCACATCAAGCGATAACATTTTGCAATTTACAGGATTCAGATTATTTAACTTCTTAACAAAATCATAGGAATTTTTTATAGTATGACTATTAGTACTAAATAAAGGGGAAAAAATAGAAGCTAAAAATTTAGAGAGGGGATAAGTAGCAGTACCAATATTCGAAACAATAGGTCTGAGGGGAACATTATTTTTACGAACTTTAGGTAAAGCATAATAACCAGCACAAATTGCTGAAGAAGAGGAAACCGAGAATTTGGTATTGTCATTAAGAACAATGGAATTTTTAACAGGTTTCTGGACAGAGCTTAGAAGAGATTTAGTTTGGTCATTTTTAATTTCAGTATAAGGTCCTTCAGATAAAAGAGAATTAACTTTATCAACATAATCGGTTTTGTCCATGAGAACAATCTGGCCACCTTTATCTGCTTTAGACAAAATTTTGATTAGATTTAAGTTCCTTAAGAGCAACTGGATTTTGCCCTGCTTTCAGTCTTGCTTTCGCCCCCAATGCAGTAGAACGTGTTTTTTTCACCTGATGAATAAAGGCTACGTACTTTCGAAACCGGTTGTGCTGGTTTAAAATTTATGGTGTGTCAAGAAGTTTTAAAATCTATATATAATAACCTGTATTTACACGAGTTTTAGAGAAAACAGCATTATATACATGGATATACATATTTTGTTCATAGATAAAGAAATCTTGTAAAAGTTTTAAAAAAGTAATTGTAGAGTACATGCTTTTAATTTAAATAAAATTCGATATAAAACATAATTTCATATTTATTATTATTTATGATTAATTCAAATTTCTTTATTACACTTAAATCATCGGATATTTTTTAAATAAATTAGATAAAATTATTTGAATTTTTAGATACACATATGAACGGATTTGTATGTCTCTTAATATTCTGCTGTAGCTATCACATTATACTAATTAATTTTATAAACGTATAATTCTGATTTTTTCAATATCTTCATTTTTGGTTATTTCTACATGTGTTTGGGTTTAAACTTAATTGACTTTATTGATGTTCATTAGCCGAAATTATACGAGTTTCAGTGAAAACTACGAAAAATTCCATACATCTATACAGACGAGCACTACTAGGTTTCGAATGTGGCAATTCCCGTTAACCTGTTGAGATATCAGAAATTCTAGATCACTGGTGAGTCCGTTACATTTTAGTAAAATGTCAGATAAAATTATTAAAGAATACTTAATATGAAGCATATTACTACATTTTTTTCGTTCGTATCCAAATATACAATTAGGAAATTTCCTCTCCTAAGTAAAAATCTCCGTTCGAAAAGGTGGCTTGATTAGACTATCTAAATGATCGGTTTTACTACGTAAGTAAAGTAATTCCTCAAATAAACAGAGTTGAAAGGTGCAATAGGGAAGTTAATTATTTGATAGTAAATTAAAATATTACTAGTTATTTATTTAATACTAAGTTAAAATATAGCTATATTTTACTGTAATGTATCTGAGTAATAAACTATCTACCAATAAGCATTTGGACACTTTTGAATTTAGAAGTTTTGTCGAATATCTCAAAAAGTTCTTTAGGAAACATTTTGAAACTTTAGTAGCATAAAGAACATGTTATATCTCATATAATTCAGCAAAAGTTGTGTCCCAAAGAGGAGAAAAGGGGCAAGTAAAAAACTAAAAAAAAAAAAAAAAAATCAAAATGATGCCTGTAAAAAGTAATGTTTTAAAGCGTTTTGGCTGTAGCATATGGTTATGGAGATTTTTCTCATATCTGTATAAATTTTTATGGGGCTACAAGATATATTCATGGATATATAACACTGAGGGTATTAGACCCAGTGCAAAGATATTGTTATAAAATCTGGCATACTCCTTTAGACATAGCATACTGCAATGAGAATGAAAAAAAAAAAAAGGTTAAATATCTTACAAAATATGAGCATTTCTACTAAATAATTTTTAACCACGCACGTGCTAGCTTTAAAAAAAATTCATTTCCATAATTTAATAGCCAAAAGTTTTCAGTAACTTATATGAAAACCCCAAACAAACATCGCGTAAATTCAAAAAGTTAGGAGAGATGGAATGAAGAGAATTTCGATTCTTCTGAAAAAAAGGGGAAGATGATAGGGGTTTTATCAATATTTATTTACAATCTACGAATACTGTTTTAATCTTGGTCAATGATTAAAGAAAATAAAAATGTGAGAAATCCTCTTATAGTTTAGCTTTTATTTTGAGAGAAATGAAATTTATATGAAAACTTATATGAAACTTATATGAAAACCTCAAACAAATAGTGTGTAAATTAATAATCTGGTGTGTCACTCACACGAAATTCTCTTACCCTGTAATTTAATACTATAAATACAGGTTGGAGATTAAAAAGTAAGATAACGAGTACTGTTATGTAAACATATGTAAAACAATTCAAATTAGGTTTCGGAAGTGTTTTATATGATAATTATTTCTGTGTGAGGAGTGCTGCACCTACATTTATATAGAATTGAAATCTGTTAGCAAAATTAAAAGTTCACTTAAAATTATTCAGACAATTTTCAGACGCAACATTCCTTAAGATTTATCAATCTTGATCAACCTTTCCCAGCAACAAACTTATATTAATTTCAAAATACATCGTTTAACCTTTTGGAAGGGGCTGTGACAGCATCTATCACGCTTCACCATAGGATTTCGAAATAGCCCCTCTCAAAAGGTTAATCTCCTAAAATTATTCGTTTTTAAGTCACTCTAAGAGACACAAACAAAGTTCGAACGTTAAAAAACTTGACTACGGTAATCAGGAAGCCTCAAAACTTGTAAATATACAAAAAATAAGCGATGAAAATTTAGCTTAAAAACATACATTATTTTCCATATCTCTATAAGGAATTCATTTCAATTACCGAACAGCTTTCCTGGAAATGGTAAAATATTATTAGTAAAGCACATCTAATAACAACAAAAAAGAATATTATCGATTAAATATTTACAGTCCTGTATATCTTTCAAAGATTATATGCAGACCACATGGTGCACCTAAATATAATCCTATAGTAATAATACATGGCCCAGCCTTAAATACACTTCCATCAATTTTCAACTATTGCCGCACTTTTATCTAGTTCTTTTGTGTAGCCCTGTAAACGAACAGTGAATGATTTCCCTACCATGTTCTACATGAGACGCGTTTTTATGCATATAAAAAATATATATTCGTTTCATTTGGTTTATTGCAGTGTATAGATATTAAACTCTATTTACCAGCACTTACCCCCATAGACGTAATGTATTTGAATTATCTTCGGTGTGCCTGTACACGAACCATTTGCTTCATCTCAACGAAAAGCTTAGCGTAGCATCCCTATATCATACACATTTAGAATACCAAGTTTGGACTTTCTGCTACTATTTGTTCTTTAGCTATGCTGATAAAACACACACATACAGACACAATGACAGACACACACACAGACCATTCGCTAAAAATATTATTTTCGGATTCAGGGTAAATATAACAAAATATAACAAAAACGTGTAAATATAACAAAATCTCACGTTCGAAAATTTGACCCTAAAACAATACTTTCTCTACCTTATGGGTAAGAGAAAGTAAAAATGTTATGAGAGATAGAATGAACTGGATTCCAGTTCGCCAAGAATAAAAACTAAACTATAAGGGGTTTTACTCACAATTTAATTTTATTTAACAAATGCACAATGGTAATAAAGTGCAGGGGCGAAGCGTGGTTAAGAAAATTATAGAAGCGCCGAAGCGAAGCGCTTCCAAAAGCAGAGGAAGAATCAATTCAGTCTTTCGATGAAGCGACGTTACTTGATTACTTTCGAAAAATCTTCAATAGAGGAAGCATTGCTTCCACCGCTTCCATGGATGCTTCGCCACTGATACAGTGTACGCTGATTGTAAATAAATATTGGTAAAACCACCTATCATCTTTTTTTCTTCTTTTTTCCTTTCTTAAATTAAAAAAAAAAAAAAAAAAAAAAACTGAATTTCTGTTCATTCTATCTATTACATTTTTTTTTCACCCGATATTTATTGGCAATTTCATATAAGTTGTTCAAAACGTTTGGCTATTAAATTATGCAAATGAAATTTTGGAAATGCTAGCGTAGTTAAAAATTTTTAGTAAAAATGCTCATTTTATGCAAAATATTGAACTTTTCTGTAATTCGATGGCAGTATGCTGTATCTAATATAATATGCCAAATTTCCTAAAAATGGCTTTGCACTTGATCTTATGCTCTAAGTGTTTCAATTAAAATAATCTAGTATGTCATTTACACGACTTTCTCTTACTCTGAAATTTTATACTATAAAGATGTTGGAGATTAAGGGTAAGATAACGAGTATTATTATTTAAAGATATATTAAAACAATTCAAATTAAGCTTCGAAAGGGTTTTATTTGACAAATAATTCCATTTTAGGGTGTTACCGTTATTTAATTCAATAGTTCATTTAAAATTATTCAAAAATCTTTTACACGCAACATTCATACTTGCCAACCATCTCAATATGAACCGTACAATTTTTAGTATCCGCCTTCTTTTCCACACCAGTCATTTTTTTAGAGAAATTTTATTCTTGTTTAATAGTAACATTATTTGGAGAAAATTACTCTAAAAATAAAGTGGTGAGTTAAAAGGGGTGTTTTTTCAAGGGGCGTGAACAACTGTACGGCTATTAATGAGATGGTTGGCAAGTATGAACATTGCTCGAAACTTGTCAATCTTGATCAAACTTTTCTAGTATCGAATTTATTAACTTTTAAATACAACGTTACGATATTATACAATATTACGCCTGAAATTATTCATTTTTAACTTATTCTAAGAGACACAGGCAAAGATCAATCTCTAAAAAGTTGACTTCGGTATTCAGGAAACTCCAAAATGTGTAAATATATATAAAAATAAAAGACCGATGAGTATTTAGCTTAAAAAATACATTATTTACCTTATGGGTATGAGGAATTAATTTTAATTTCTTATGAGCTTTTCAGGACGTAGTAAAATATTATAGAAAATAGCTTCCTCTTACAATAAAAAAGAATGTTATGTTTGTGCACACCACATTGTGCAAATGTATATAATCCTATCATAATAACACACAGCACAGCCTTAAATACATTTCCATCAATTTTCATGTGTTGTCGCACTATAAACTTTTTTTTTTTTTGTAGCCCTGTAAACGAACAATGAATGATTCCCATACTATAGTGCATTTTCAAGTGGCACCGTGATTTCAAGTTCCCACCAGTTGGAAAGAAGAGGGCTGTGTTAGTTGCCCAGCGAACTTATGAAAGACATTTGAATGATAATTATATTGCGCAAATTTAATTCGAATTGATACAGTATTATAAAAGTTATCATAATGACTCATTTTCAAGTGGCTGCCACTTGGAAATAAAATGGCGAAGCAACTTGATCAGTGGAATCATCCAAGATATTTGTACATGTTCACTATATGACTTTGGATTGAATGAGTTTAGTACTTCAAAAATTATCATGATGACATATTTTCAAGTGACAGCCTGATTTCGAGTGGCCGTGACTTGAAAACAAAATGTCGGAACAAGATGCCCATCCAAGATATTTATATGATAATTTTACTGTCCAACTTTGGTTTGAATTGTTTCAGTATTTTAAAAGTTATCGTGTTGATAACTATTCAAGTTGTAACCTGATTTTAAGTGGCCCCACTTAATTTAAGATATCCGCCACTTTGTTAAAAATGGTGGATAATGTTCATTTAAAAACTTTGATTGAGATTTGTATATGGACTATGTATGCATCAAAATTCAAGCAAATCCGGTTTTAAATACGCGTTTTATAATATGGATTTCAAATTTTCAAGTGTTTGCCACTTGAAAACAAAATGGCGGAGCAATTTGGTTAACGAATTCATTCAAGATATTTATAAGATAAGTTTGCTGTCTAAAGTTGGTTCGATTTAGAGTATTATTTTGGGAGTTATCAAGATGGTAAAATTTGCATTATATATATATAGATAGATAGATAGATTGATTGGTTGATTGACGATAGATAGATAGATAGATTGGTGATAGATAGACAGATACAGATTGATAGATAGACAGATAAACGAAGTGATTGCAATAGGTCGATTTCTAAAGAAATCAACCTAAAAAAAAAAAAAAGTCTGGATAACACAGGGCTCACTGCCAAATGTGAAGTTCTTAAATTCAATTTTCTTTATTTATGTAAATACATTGTGAGTTATATAGCTCGTTGCTTGTTCATGGTTCTTGAAATACATGTGTATTCAAAATATTTATTTGAACAAGCACTGTTACTAATAATAAGACGTAAATATTACTGTTAAGGAAATTCTGTGGATTAGTTACATTTTCTATGGAACCCAGATTAAATATACCCTATTACGTAAACGATTCGTTTTAGACGAATTGTTCTTGTGTATTTCTTGACATCTATCGGAAAATATATATATATATATATATATATATATATATATATTGAAATTGACGAGTGACAATTTAGTAAGTTGGTATTATGAAGAAATATAAAAACAGAAGGTTTACATCAGGAAATATTCATATGTTTAATGTTTTAACACAAGTTAATTTCAGGAAGTCAGAAAGGTTTCTTTTAGTTTTCTTGAAGGTTATCTTTGAATGTTCCATTTTTGCTGATTTTTACATGTGCTATTACTTTAACCTTAGGTACCAAGTCTACTGTTTTTGGCGGGAAACTTCAAAGGAGAAAAATTTTATAACTGTTTTCAGTGACGTTAATCGTCGAAAAAATATATAACTTATTCCTTTTAAAAATACTGGTATCAATTCTGATTTAAAAGTTTAAAAACTTGGCAGCTCTGCTTTAAAACTTTCGCGATCGCTGACGTAGGTTCACGTCATTTGAAAATCTGTAACTCCACCAGTTGGCGTTTCTTTCGCAATTTTGTATGCTATTTATTTCTTAAGAATAAACCCACTATTCATATTTGTGCAATTTATATACTATGGATACGAATATTTTGATTAAAAAGAGTATAATTATAATGTATATCCATTTGTATTATAAATGTGAATAAAGAAAAATTTGTCCTGAAATGTTGCAGCCTGAGAGAGTAACGCGTAACAAAAGCATGCACTCGTGAAAGTGTAAATTAAAAAATAAATAAATAAATAAATAAATGAAAAACAATATATAATCGGCTAAATGATACTGTTGATTTTATATTGATAAAAATTAAAATTTTAAAACGGTTTATTATTTCTCATATAATTTCACACTATTATACAAATTTCAGTAGATTTAACGACAAAATTTATAACGAACATAGCAAATTTACAATTTCTCCTGCAAAATAAAAAGGTATCCTTCCTTATAATTTTCTTATTCTATTACTTATAGAAAAGACTAATTTAAATAACACAGAGTTAAAATTTTAATGAAATTAAAATTTCAAGTTTTTATTGTTTATTATGCCAAACTGAGTTTTTATTTTTGTGCCCAGAAACGGTTGAACCAAACGGTTGCTAATCCAGACACTTAAAAAAAAAAAAAAAAAATCAAAGCAGTGTTTGGGGACTGCCGATAGAAGTGAAAACAAAGTAACTTGTGAATTGTATCGTCGAGCTATTAGATTATTATTTTCGAAATATTTTTGGTTTGTAAAGAAGTGTTTATGATCTGTATTATATGATTCGGCACAATATTTGTAGTCACCCAAATTAAATTAACTAAGCCTTATATTAGGTAAAAATATTGATTGCGTATGAAATTATTTTAATTAGTAGCTAAGATACAAAAGAAAACCGATTCAGGGCACCCCAAAACGTGTAAATCAGACAAAATCTCAAATTCTACTTTCGATAATATAAAAGAACTTTAAAATAGCTTTCGAATGATGGATTAAAATAATTTAATCATAATTAGAATTTGAAATATTGAAATTTTAAAATATTACAGCGCTATATTGCGGTACAGATTTCTGTAAGTTACTGTTCGATTCCAACTTAACAAAGCTTTCAAATGATGTATTACTTAAGAAATTATTTTAATTAGTAGCTGAGATGAAATACAAAATGAAAACCTATTCAGGAGACCTCAAAACGTGTAAATCAGCTGAAATCTCGAATTCCACTTTCGATAATATAAAAGTACTTTAAAATATATTTCTAATGATGTAATATAAATAATTTAATCATAATTAGAATTTGAAATACGCGTATTAGAATAAAATTTAATTTCCAATTAAAATGTAATTTTTCTTCCAAAATCGATGAAATTTGAACTACAACTATCCTCTGTGCTGTTAATGGCGTACAGAAAGTTTGAAAGAATTTAGAAGAAAATTGAAGCATTTTGAAATTTGCAATTTTTATTCCTAGTAGAAAAACCACGTGATGTCAATTGGTTTAAAATATGTTTCTTCTCATGGAAAGCCTTCGCTGACGATGACGCGAGTTTCGTGATTTTTGTTCACCCAAAAGTGCTCAACGGGCCTAAAGAAGTTTTCACTTAAAAAAAATAAATTCTTATATTCTCCAAAATTTTATAAACTGAAGAAAATTATAAATTGGAGAAATGAACAAAAGTATTTTTTTTTTCTTTTTTTTTTAAACCCGTAAAACTATATCTTTTGATTTTCCAGGAAATAATTAATAATTTAAGGAAAATATTTTAAACTAAGATAATACAAATCTCTTAAAAGTTATTCAAAAACGAAATCATTTTAAAGCTTGATTTGACATAAATCAGATTTAATTAATTTTCACTTAAGGCATAAAGAAAGAATTTTCACACATTGTTTGCAGTCTTCCGTATATGAAATTCTGAACCACCAAACACAAAAAGTAGAACAAAAGGTTATTTTAACTAAAGTACGAAAATGCTAACACATTTTGTGGAAGAAAAATTTACCTCAACTTAATTAAAATGTCTTGAATTTTAATATTCTGTTTTTCATTTAATTACTATTCTTTTTACTCGCTCTTAATTTTCAATAAAACAAACTGATTTATTACATTAGTCTTCCACTTGAAAATGAATAAAAAATTAGTGTGAGTGATTTAGCCTATATATAATCTTTTGTTCTTTAAAAATAAAAAATCTAGCTTAAAATTTGATTTTTCTATAAAATTTTTGGAAGCTAATATTTGCTTAATGCTTTCGTATTCAGAGAATATGAAGAGAAAGATGTGATTTAAAAAATTTTTTGCATATCTATAATTCTATATTTATATGTGCGTGGGAGTAAGTGTGAATTTCTGCAGATAGGCCATTTTCATTCTAATAATGCGAGAAAAATATAATGTCAAAAGTTTCAAAATGCTATGAATCCTACTTTATATAAAATTAATGCTAAGTTATACTAAGCTAACTAATATTAAGTTTTCATTATTATTTTCTTTTTTCGTATCAAGCAGAAACGGTCGTTTTGCCAAGCCAATCTAAAAAAAAAAAAAAAAAAAAAAAAGAAAAAGAAAAAGACAAACACGCCAATAATGAAATCGCCTGAAATAACCCAAGACCGTTAGATACTTATTATTATAGAGACCATTTTTTCTTTGTTAAATCGGCAAACTTCTTTCCCGTATAGTTTTAAATATTGGAAGAACAAAATACCACAGAAAAATGAAACAAAAAGTAAAATATTTGTATCAACGAGAGCTTTAATTTCAGATAAAAACAAAGTTTCTAAGTTAGTTAATAAGCAGGAAAATGGGAGCATTTTCAATTTAGCGTAAAATTAGATGTTTTGACAACTTTTTGAAAAAAAATTCTTCGTCAAGATTTTTTTTTTTTTTTTTTTAACAAGCTGGAGAGTTAATAGTTGTGCAGAATTCTTTGAAAACTGGTTTTTCAGATAGATAATTACTTAATCTAGGAACTTTTATAAAATTTAACTTTTAAAAATTATAATTTCGTATCTTAATTGCTGAAAAACTGTTAATTAACAGTTTTTCAGCAAAATATCGCCAAAGAGACATAAATCGCCAAATATGTAATTACTTCATCTCAGTTTGACTGAAAAGTATTAATTTCATATTTATTGTATTTTCTTTCTTACAAGCTATTTTTTTTAACCGAAGAATATTCGCTTTTAATATGTTGTACAATTTTAAATTTTACATCACTGAAAACAGAAATGAATACATTTTCGAATAACATTTGTTCCATGATTGTAGCTTGAATTGCTGAACAATTTTCTCTTGAATTTACCATGGAATAATAATAATAAAATAATAATAATAACAGACGATAAATGCAATTTTAATATCTTTCAATGTTCAATCTCGCTTTAAAAATTATAATGCATTAAAAATATATTGATTTAAAAAAAACGACAGGCAAATGTAAATAGGGAAAGAAACTTAAAATATAAAAATATGTTTCATCGTTATAATCTATTCACACACACACACACACTCACACACACATATATATATATATCTTTATAAATAAAAATTACGTGTCACAATGTTTGTCCGCCATGAACTCCTAAACTAATGAGCCGATTTTAATGAAATTTGGACAGTGTGTGCAGTTTGGTGTAACGTGAGAGATAGGAAAGTTCTTATTACAAAATTCGCCACCCAAGGGAGGGGGCAAAACATGATTTCACACACACACACACACGCACACACACACACACACACACACACACACACACACACACACATAAAAAAAAGATAGAAATGCAGTTAGACCGTTCTAAATTGGTACAGATAGGTTGTAGAGGCCTTCGAAAGTGTTAAGTTATTACGAGGGGCTGGAAAGTGGGCGAAGGGGCAAAAAATAAAAATAAAAATAGAAGTAGATCGTTAAAAATTGGTACACAGAGGTTTTGATACCTACAAACCAATAGCGGATATTTTCGAATTTGTAAAATTATTAGGAGAGGCGGGAGTCAGGGAGCAGAGGGGCTAAAATATAAAAATATCGTTCAAAATTGGTGCATAGAGGTATTTGATACCTACAAATCGATATCGGATATTTTCGAATTTGCAAAATTATTAGGAGGGCAGAAGAGCAAAAAACTAAAAGTAGTGTTCAATCGTTAAAAATTGGTGCATACAATTTTTGATACCTGGAAATCGATTGCGGATAACTTCGAATTTGTAAAATTATTAGAGTAGACGGGAGTGGGGAGGGCCAAGGGGCAAAATAATAGAAATAAGAGTTAGAGCGTTGAAGATTAGTATTATTAAGTTTTAAGGCCCGATAAATGGATTGCGAATATTTTCAAAAGTATAGAATTATCAAGAAGGGCGGGAACGGTGGGCGAAGGAACTCGCGTGCCGTGTGCACAGGTATACGATGCCGCGGGCTGTGGAGGTCCGGACAGATTATTCCTTCTGTGAGAGAAGATTTCTTTGTACTTTATATCATTTCCCTTTCGGTAATATAGGGATTCGTTATGAGTGTCGAACATAAATGCACGCGCGCAGAGCACAGTGGGAACCCGATGCGACATTTTTCCCGATCAATTTTTTTCTCTTTTTTTTTTTTTTTTTTTTTTTTCACATGATAAAAATTAATGCAATTTTGAGAGTTCTTAAATTATAGTGAATCATTTAAAAACAGAGACCAGCGAAGCGGGCTAAGCCTGCTAGGATCAAGGATGTTATCAAGGATGGTCTTTATTTGCAAATAGTAATTTGAATGTATTGAATATTTTACTACCATGTAATTCAACATATAACATAGCCACAGAAACGCATGGCCGGGTCTGCTAGTATATATACAGTCCGCGACAAAAAGATAGGTACAACAGGATTTTTCTTTGATTTTTCATAAAATAACGTTATCTAAATTGTGCTTATCATTTATTTTTATCATAAAATAACACTATTCCCGAACTAATTTTTGTTTTAAGACTAATTTAGAAAAGTTTTAAGACTAATATTTTTCTAATTTAAGGCTACACTCCGCGACAAAAAGATAGGAACAAAGGGTATTTTTAAATTTTTCATAAAATAACATTATCTAAATTGTGCTGATCATTTATTACCATAACAAAATATTGTCATATCAAAAACATATTAAATATTTGAATCATATTCGAAATATTCATATTCAAAAAAAAAAAAAAAAAAAAAAAAAAAAAAAAATTGTTCCAATCTTTTTGTCGCGGTGTGTAGTCTTAAATTAGAAAAATTTTAGTCTTAAAATTTTTCTAAATTAGTCTTAAAACAAAAAATAGTCTAGGAATAGGGTTATTTTATGATAATAATAAGTGATAAGCACAATTTAGATAATATTATTTTATGAAAATTCAAAGAAAAAACCCTTTGTACCTATCTTTTTGTCGCGGGGTATATATATATATATATATATATATATATTAATATATAGATATTGCGCATGACTAAAATTTTAAACAGCTGGCATGTTTTCTAACATTTGTAAGGTTGAGACAATGGTAGGTCACCGTTGGTTTAAAATTGTGCTGGATCCAGCGACGCAAGAGATGGGAGAGTTAAAATGCTTTGACGCCAGTAGTCGGCGAAATTTTAGGTTGGAATAGTTTTGCGTCAACATAGCGGAAGGAAGTAAATTGCAGAGTGTAAGCTTTGCGAGGCGGCTTTAAAGTTTGTTGAAGTGAAGAGTTGGGAAGTTGATTGAAGGAAGTATAAATAGGAATTTAGGGAGGTATACTATTGTAACAATCGCAGCTATCGTGGATCACAAGTCGGATAGTACACTCCGCAGCAAAAATATCCGTGCACTAGCAATAATCCCTGTCTAAAAAAGTGCACTTAATACTGCTTTGTTAAATAAATCCTTGACGAATCATGTTCTTAGACAGACTAAGAACATGTCTCAAAAAAGATTTATTTAACAAAGCAGTATTAAGTGTACATTTTTAAGACGGGGATTATTGCTAGTGCTCTCATACTTTTGCTGTGGAGTGTACGATCCGACTTGTGATCTACGATAGCTGCGATTGTTACAATAGTATGCCTCCCTTAGTTTCGTAGAGTGTGTGGTGTAGTGGAGATATTTCCGATGTCTGAATAAGTTATAATTTGTGGCATATTGCTTAAATTAGTTTAGTAATCGAAAGATGAAGTCCTGCGATTTTGGAGTTGGCAAGTTTCATGTGCATAATAGTGTTTCAGAGATAGAAACGCTGAATGGAAATTCTGCCGGCCTTGGGAATCTACCGGATATATTGTATTCACATCGCCTAGTGATAAAGAGTGCAGCCGACATTATTCTTCTGTTATCTTTTTTGGGGGAGAGCTATTTTACAATTATCTTAATTATTTCTTATGCTTATTATCTAAAGTACTTAAATTTATACTGACTGAGTTTACCGAACCGGATTAGCCTTCTATTTATTCAATTGAATAAAAGTCTTATTTTATTTTACATCATTGTTTCGTGTTCTACCTTAATGTAGTTACTTAGTTAAGTTAATAAAGATGGGGTCTGCATCCACGCAAACCTCACACATTTATCACCTGAGTTGGAAATATTACAAATAAAAAACAACCATAATGGCTTGATTGATATTTAATTATTTTCAGAAAATGTCTGTCATCTGCCTTTACTTGTGTGAAACACAAATTATGTGATTTCTCTAGCACCAAAACTAATACGCAGTATTTCATTAAATTTATATTTAGATGAACTTTTATTTGGCATTGATTAGATTTTGGTGTTTATAACTCAACATGTGGTATCCCTATTTTTTTTTGTTTGCATAATTTTCGAACTCCAATTTTCGACGGATTTACAGGTTTTGAAATGTCCTGAACACTTTTTGACTCCTTTCATAAATGTCTGTCTGTATGTGTATGTATCACAAATTCTGTGAAATCTGTATTACACGAACCAATGAACGAAATTTAACCAAACTTGGTATTTAGTAGACGTTGAAGTAACTGGTGCTGATTACATCTGAGTTCAATAGTTTCACAGGTTGCGCTGTCATCCCATTTTTTTTTTTTTTTTTTTTGAAATTTTAATGCGGCAGTATAATATAAAATTTCGAATGTGCATAATGACAGTTATTTATTGTGCATGATTGTAAAATTAATATAAATTTCTGATAATAGCCATAGTAAATTAGAAAAAAAAGTGTGTGCAAGTAGAAGCATTGGTCTCCACTCTGGGGGCAGTACCTCCGGGGGTTGTAAATTTTTATTATGGATATCTTTCGAGAAACCTTGTCAATGCCTTTAAAACCAACGATTGAAATTTGATAATTTAAAACGGAGTTATGGATTTTTTTTTTTTTTTTTTTTTTTATAATTTTTAATGAAATAAAAACTTAAAAAATCTTTTTGTATTTAGTGTTATACTTCTTTCTAATTTAGATAAATAATCGTCTATATTCATCATGGAAAATAATTTTAATAGATAATAATTAAAAAATAATTTGTACTACATAATTTTTTATAAGATTATATAGAAGAAAGTTTTATAAGTGACCACAACATACTAGTTTTCTTTCTTTTTCAAAAAATCTAGTGTGAAGTCGTTCCTTCACATATATGAGTTTTAATTATAGCTTTAAATAAAGGCAATACATAATTACTATATTTTCAATAAATTAAATGGCTAATAAAAATAGATAACGAAATTCTAAATTACTTTTATATTTACTCGCTTTTGTCTATAATAGATATGTTAATTATAATAACACTTTATCCCTTATGCTATTAATAAATCTTCTGAGAACAAAAACATATTCTTTTTAAATGACATCTCTCAAAATTATAATCTCTCCTAAATCATTTAATAAATAAAACATAAAAAATATTATTTTCATTTATCAACCGTTGTATACATAATTACATTTTCATTCTTCTAAAATTGCGCAAGTCCACTTTGTTATAAATAAATTAGGCTATAATTTCCGCTGTGGTATCATTAAAGGGTAATTTAGATTTTTTTTTTTTATCACAGGATGTGCAATAAATCACAAACTTTATGTCTCTCTTACGTAACGGTCTTCTGGCGATAATATTTGGCACAAGCATTGGCATAAACAGTTGTAACGAACTTGCTAAATTCAAAATATTTATATTAATTTAATCTAGAAACAAAGGATTATCTTTGGCTGTAAAATTTGGCAATATTTTAATAATCTTGGCGTAATTCAGCAGTCCGGTCTGGATTGCGACTCAGTAAACTTGAGAATTCGCTCTACAACTGTTGACACGATAACATGTGACCCCATAGCTCTCTTTCTCACCTCTACCTGTTGCATTCTCGTAACTTGCGGTCAAGCTGTAATTCCACTATTAAGGTACTGTTGATTTACCTATGAAACGTCTTCAAATAAAATAAATATATTTTACAGCGAACTATTAGTTCTCTTTATTTTAACGGCCTTTTTTTTCAGCTGTAAGGACCTGGACAATTAATTGGAATTTTCAACTGTAGAATCCCAGAATTCTACTTGACATCTAGATTAGAAATTCATATTTATTTTCAAAGACGAGAAAATAAGTAAAAATATAAGGTGGAAACAAATTTAAAATCTGCAAATGTCTTTCATCGTTGTGATCCATCCATAAAAAGTATTATATGCTGAAAGAGATTATGCGTGACTGAACTTCGGTATTCAATACAGGAAAGTATTGGATTTGTAAAAAATTTCTGTTTTCGGTTTTTAATGAATTTACGCGTTATAAGAACTCCAGAAAACAATTTGACTATTAAAAAAAATATTCTGTTAGAATGTGTGCGTGTACTATGTGTGTGACAAAAATTTTGTCCCAACCATATCTCAGGAACTACTGCTATGAAAAGTATAAGGTTAATTCAAGTAAATATAAAGATTGTTTTTTTAAAAAGTAAATGATATATACAAAAAAAAAAAAAAAAAAAAAAAAACATTTAAAGAGTACAAAAAAGCCAGGCTGAAAGAAAAGAGAATGGATTAAATTTGTGTATAAAAAGAGTGTGATATCAAAATCCCGAGCTTACATTTTAATACTTATTTAATATTCGCTTTTAACTAAATATTCACATGTAAATCAAGTGCCTTATGAAATGTTGATAGAAATCCTTCTATCCGGTACTAAATGCATCATTATTATTATTTTTTAATTTATGCATGATGGGCTTAGCGGCCATCTTTAAACATTTTATGTTAATTTGAATTTTTTTTATAAATCTCACATATTATCGGATGAGAATGCACCAAACTAAACACTATTAAAACTTAAGTTGATTCAACTTGAATGCATTACAGAAGCTTTTGCACAGTTTTTTTTTTCTGTTTTAATCTGAATATTTCGGTCTATGTTAAATGGGATAACCATATTATTTTTACGAGATATCCAGTCCAAGAAGCTACATTCAAATTCGGTAAATATCACAAATGGATGGGGGGAGGAGAAGCTTTTCTATGTTTTTTTTCCCTTCATATTTTTCGTTAATTTAAATTCTTATATTCTTTTATGCCCGCCATTTATAGGATGGAAGTGCACCAAACTTAATACTAAATACTTATGATGAGATATCGAGTTGATTGAACTTGTGTACAGAGCACTTTTACGGTGTTTTAACTTGCAATTTTTCTTTTCGGAATATTTCAATCTCTGTTGAATGGAATAACCAAATTAATTTTATACGAAATATTTGTTTTAAGAAGCTTCCTTCAAATTGTGTGAATGTTTATTCATATTTTGATAGATGGCCGCTAAGCCTACCATGCATTAAAAAAAAAAAAAAAAAAAAATTAGAAACACGCTGTGATGTATTTAGTACCAGACAGAAGAAATTCTATCAACATATCATAAGGCACTTGATTTACATGTGAATATTTAGTTAAAAGGGAATATTAAATAAGTATTAAAATGTAAGCTTGGGAATTCGATATCACACCCTTTTTAGACACAACTACAATCCATTCTCTTTTCTGAGCTTGGCTTTTTTGTACTTTTTAAAGGTCTTTTTTTGTAGATAATATTTTAAAGTCTTTACCATTCTTACTTTTTTGTTTTTATTCCCACAAAATTATTTCAGAAAAAGTGGTTTTTCCCCCCTCAATATTTAAATATTTTAGACTTCCTTTTATTTGTACTTTATTCTATTTTTCAGAAGTATATTATTATTAGTTATTGTTTTCTTCTCTTCTCTTATAACTAAAAGAAACGAATTAGTTTTCTTTTAAAAACATTTTTCCCTCGAGTGACATAGAATGATAAAATGTATATCCTTAACTTCCGAAATTTTAAATTTTAAATAAAAATATATAGTCTAAAGATATGACATTAGAGTAAATGTAAATGGTCATCAATATATTTTTTTAGAAAATGATATTTTTGTAAGTGCAAATGCTTGAATGTTCATATAATCTTAACATTTCCTCTTTACATTTTAAATTTTTTTACATCACAGAATAACTGTTTTAATATGTGCGAAGATTGTCCTTCAGTAAAGAAATATACTTATGGTTGGTAAATGCACACACGTTCTACCATAAAGAAGATTATATTTTTCTGAAACGTCTCCAATATAAAATGAAATAATTTAGATTATGATTTTTTTTTTCTAAATAAAACATAAGCATGAAGGTAAAAAAAATAATAATTTCGCGCCTTTTTTTTTTTTTTTTTTTTTTTTTTTTTTAATAGACAAATGTTACATAAGTAATGCATATGTATTTCAGTAAGTTATAATCAGAGCTGCCAACCTAATCCGGCAAATTGTTAGTACCGCCCCTTTTTCTACACCACTTAATTTTTAAAGTAACATTCTTCAAATATATTTGTGATGAATTAAGAAGAAAAAAACTCTAAAAAATGACTGGTATAGAAAAAGGGGCAGTACTAGCAATTTGCCGGATTAGGTTGGCAGATCTGTATACTTTTTTTTTTTTATCGTAGGTGGCAGTTGCATAGTAGGGAATGTTATTCAACAGATCTAAATATTAAAATATGAATTCATAAATAAAGTCTTCAAATTTATTAAATAGTATGATATAAAACCATATTTAAAATAAGAGTTATTAAAAATTCCGTTATATATATATATATATATATATATATATATATATATATATATATATATATATATATATATATCATCCTCATCAACAGTTTCAGCCCCTGTCAATCTACTGCAGGAAGATGGCCTCTTCTAGGTGTTTCCAATCTGTCCTGTTTTCTGTAATTTATTCTCCTTTCTGTTCTTCCAAACTTCACAATTTTTTCTCTCGAATGGCACAGACTTCCTCCTTCTTTTCTTATCTCTCAGTCAGTATCCAAAGTAGAATTTCAGTCTTCAATCTATCACAATTTCTTCAGGCAAGGTGATCAGCCCAGCTCCATTTTCATTTTTAACTTTGGAAATAACATCGGCAACTTTAGTTTGCTCTCTAATCCAAGTGTCTCGCTTTCTGTCTCTTCGGTTGAATCCTAACATGCATCTCTCCATGCTTCTCTGGGTTGTTTGAAAATTTGCATAATTTTACACGTTAATGTTCAAGTTTCCGAAGTATAAGTTAAAATAGACAAAATGCACTGATTAAAATCGTTTCTTTTCAAACAAATTGGGAATTCGCTTTTGAATACAGTGCTATTTCTCCCTAATTGTCTCCATGCACGTCTTTTGTCTCTTCGAAGATTCTTTCTCTCTCTCTCTCTCTCTCCCTGTTTACACACACACACACACACACACACACACATATATATATATATATATATATAGTTTTAACATCATGGCCAATCTGGACAGAATCACATGTATATGAGCCGAAAAGAGAATTACTTTTAAAGATAAAAAGAAAACGTATAAGAATTAAAAACAAGGTTTTAGAAAATTGTTTTCTAGTATTAATAAAAAGAAAAAAAAAAGAAAAAAGAAAAAGGAAAGAAAGAAAAGAAAACAGATTAATAGATTTCTATCCATTTTTCATACCTCGTGTAATTAAAAATTTTAATTCTTTTTTCTATTTAAATACAGAATCACAACTACAGAACGCAATATGCAACATAAAATAATGTATATAAACACGCATTTAAATAAAAAAATAAATAAATACATAAAATACATAAACAATATTATTGCCAATTTTGAATATTTTTATATAGAACAAGAGAAATATTAATTTATAAAAATACTGTAAGTTAAAATATATGTTTCAAAATATTTGTTATAAACTTTGTTTTAACCATCAACATGATTTTTACATACTAAAATCAAATTTATAATAATAGCCTTAATGTATATTTAGAGGGAAATAAGAGATTACATAAACAAGTTGCAAAATACATAAATACAAATTATCTTTTTTAACAATTTTACACATTTACGAAAATTGATACATGTTTGCTACAAAAGTACTGAAAGAAATTCTTAAATGCAGTATAGTGGATGAATATTTCATGAAACTGAAAAGATGCGTATTTTACTTTCAAAGTTTTCTTTGCTTTAAAATTCATTACTCAGTGTATGCTTTCAGTATATAAATTTAGCGCTTTACATTATCTAGTGCAGTGAACTCTTTCTATGAATGTTACTGTGCATACCTTTAATCTATCGTGATATAAAGTCTTTTCAAGCAAAAATGTTATTTTAACTGAAGGAGAAATGTTAATTTTCGTGAGAATAATTATTATAATATGCAAATGAATAAAATAAATAAAATAATCTTGATATTCATGTTTGTAAAGTAATGTATTTATGAATATTTTAAATAAACATATAAAATGGTCTTATGGCATATTATACATAAATTTTTAAGTATAATATAAAAATTTCAAACTTTGATTTTCAAGGAAATATAACTACATATTGATGTGATAAACATAAAACCTTTTTATCATGATTATATCTTTTATGTAGTGATTATATATTTATGATTATGTTTATTATGATTATATTACGGTTACATATTTTATATAGGGTTACATATTTATGATTATATTTATTATGATTATATTACGGTTATATATTTTACACAGCCATAATTAATATAAGATTAACTTATTCAATTTATGTAAAAAAAAAAAAATGTTAATTTATTTATTTAATAAATATGGATTAATTGGTAACAACGCCGATGAAGACGTAGTTCTTAAGTCGACTAGAGCATGAAGAATCTTATAAAAGAAAATCATAGCTTATTAAATTCGCGTATGGGTAAATGCATAAATACATGTTCAAAATATAAAACTAGGGTCAATGACAGGTATAGGGTGGTAACGCCTCTCTTATTCCTGCTATAAAATATTTCAATGTTCCTGTTTAGTTTTGCAGACGTTGTAGTTTAACTTGTGATCACACCATTCTTTTTAAGCCCCTACCTTGCCTTTTTATTTTCAACAAAAATTAACTATTTAATCGGCTCAACGCAACTCTTTCCACAAACAATGAAACCTTATTCTAAATACATTCCTTTCCCAATAAGCATTCAAAACGGTAAAAAAAAGACAAGTAATACCGTCTATTGACTCTAGAAACCACTACAATAAATTTACTCATGATGTCTCGACAGGACAAGGAAAATAAATCTAATACGAGTTAGCTCGACATAATAATTTGAATAAAATATGTCTAAAATAAATAAATAAATAATAAAATATAAAATTCATCATTCAATTCTCCAATAACTATGCGGTAACAGATATACCTTAAACGTATTCAGTAAATAGCATGTCATTATTTTTTTTCTTTATTAATACCTTTTCGTATACCCGCTCTGTCTGTCACCGGCGCTTGTCCAATTGTGTCACATATTTTTGCTTATATCTTAGCAATCAGACAACCTAAAGACTTCGGGTTTTCACTAAAATATTAGTCAAAAAAAAAAAAAAAGTGTTAAATTGTAGTGTCAGGCAAAAGCCTGACACTACAATTTAACACTTTTTATTTTTTTTCTAACATAATTGATTAGTTTTTTTTTAATTAATAAAAATGTTAAAATAAAAATGCTAATAATAGCTCAAAATTAGCCTTTAAATTTTATCCATAATTTATTTGTTGGCAAAAAAATTTACGAGTTCATTTTTTTCCGATAGGAAAATAAATACATTTATCTAAACTTAAAATAAAAATAAAAATAAAAATGCATCTCACAAAAATAACCGTCATTCTCAATTAAAAATGTTTTTTTTTTTTTTTTTTTTTTTCCACATTGATAAAGTACTAATATATGTTGTACTAAAATCAGTTTTATTTATAGATCCTCTTGGGCGACTTTTTAAATTTTTGCGTTAAAGAACACCGAACATTTTTCGCCAAGAAGTTTAATTTAGCAACAACGATTTTCCTAGGTAGCACATCAAAAATATAAAAATTATATAATATTAGAAAAAGAAAATTATGTTAAAAAATTATGTTAAAAAAAAAAAAGTGTTACATTCTAGTGTCAGGCATGACTAATATTTTAGTGAAAACCTGAAGTCTTTAGGTGGTCTGATTGCTGGGATATAAGCAAAAAGATGTGACACATTCTGGCAAACGCCGTTGACAGACAGAGCGGGTATAAGAAAAGCTATTAACAACCTATTATACTGCATATTGCATCTAATTGTTCACAGTGTCTAGCTCTCACAATTTGTTCACAATTTCTATAAAAATATATGTTTCTGAAGAAACGTCATTGTAATTCTTGGAAAACACTGAAAAGTAAATACCATGAAATTTAAAGTAAACTTTTCTTCAAAAAATTAAATTCATATTTATATTTATTTAATGCTACAATGCTTTGTAAATATTTCACATAAAAATCTATTGTACAAAATTTATTTTATAATGTTCCTTTCGTTCACTATTTACAAAAATAAAGAATAATGCAAATATTTGCTTTACAGTATAACATACAATTGGTCCGTATAATATTTTCTAAAGTTTCTTTTATTTTTTCGGAAGTAAATAATTTTTCAGGAATGTACTTATTTGTGATTTAAAAGCATTTTCACTTTTAAAAAAGCATGTCATATAATGGACCTTTCCGAGTAATGTAAACATTGCCGTATTTTCAAATCATTAAAAGACGAAATTAAAAATTATTGATATAAATATATACATATAAATACAATGTTTTCTATAAATAAGATACAGTGTATTTATTTACTAGTTTAAATATACTTTTAAGAAATTAAATAATATACTTTTGTGATATGTATTTTTAATAACCTCAGTATAATTTTGTATTATATTTAAAAAATCATTATTTATTTTTTTATGATCACAGAAAAGAAGTAACCATCACTAAATATCTCCTAAACCTGATCATAGATGGCAACATAAACTTTGTTCGAAGGAAAGAGTCCAATAAGTTTATTCATTGCGGCATGCAGCTGTATTTTTCGATTTTAAAAAGTAAGTGAAATATTTATGTTTATTTAACTTATTGGTTGAATATTTTTGTTGAGTTACTTATCCGAATGTTCTACTATATCAACGTTACATTTTGTTCAACTATACAGATTTTTAAGGCACGTGAATAATCCAATCTTTGCCTTTAAACTAGAAACAAGGACCTACAGTGGTGGAATGACGCTTTAATATGGGTGGATATCTGACGTTCAATTGTAGGAGAGGTGGCTGCATCAAACCGAGGGCAGATAGCCACCATTAAAACGTCAAACAATCAGGATGTACCCTCACAAACAAATGTATTTTATGATATTGCAACAGTTCTTGATGTAACCATGACAAAAAAAAAAAAAAAAAAAAAATAGAAATCATACCAATGGTATTTACGGCATATCAAATGGCAAAAAAACTAGCTATGGTTTCTCAACATCAGAAAATACTGAAAAACGCCGAAAACTAACTTTCATCCTGTAAATAGAAAAAGTTCATAAAAACAAGCTTAAAACCGGGAAAAAGAGGATCACTGTGTTGATTGCGGAGAAGAATGCAATACAACAACCAAAATTAATGTCTGGATAAAATGCATGAGGTATCTGAAGTGGTTTCATAAAACATGTACAAACTGTCAAGCCTTTTGTCAAAAATGAAGACTTTTGTCAAATTTTACGAAAAGTGAAGGATTGAAATTATATTTCAAATTCCGTTTATTCGAATACGATTCGTTCTTTTTTCGCGATATAATTTCATCTTTACAAATTGCTATGTGTTTTTCATGATTAACTATATAAAATGTGTTAATTTTTTTTTGCTATTTAAACTTCGCTTTTTCTTTCTTGAACGGCATGGCCATCTCTTCTCCACTTGATGGAGAGATGGCCATCTGCCATTTTTATTTCAAACTATGCTTACTATTTTTTGTTCTCAACAATTAATTATTTCTTGCCCAAAATATGATGAGCATATGCATAAGAAATTTAACCCTACAAGGCTCAATTTTTGTTTAGTGCACGAGAAAAATATATAGGTTATAATTAGTGATCAGAAGATAGGGAAAACTTATAAAAATAAAAATTGAACCATATTTTACGGAAAAATCAATATTTTACCTCAACGTGCCGTATGTGAAACATACATAAAAATACGATTTACTAATACGCTTACTATTGTAATATAAAAAAATAAAATAAAATAAATAAAAAATTACCTCTGCAAAATATACACTTCGTTCTAACACATAGTATTTTTTTCGAGTCAAATCTGTTCAATAAGTACTCTTTTTTTTTTATTTCTGAATTCCGACAAACGACTAACGTATCACTTTCATTCAAATTGCACATTAAATGCACTATAACAAAAACACGAACAACATCTTTAGGTAAAGATTCTTATTACTACATTGCTAAATGTCAGTAGCTTTTATCAAGATGTCAAGAGATGTCGCTACTAATAGTTTTATAGCTTCAGGAACGATTAAAATCGGTGTTCCACATATGGAACTGGGTGCCTTGTAGGGTTAAATATGCATGAATATTTTTTATACTTGCATTGTAAGAATTTTTATTTCAATCTTTGAAAACTATAGCCATCTCTCCTAGAATTACCCTATATATGTATATAAATAGATAGGTAGATAGCTTTCCAATACTATACATATTTTAGACCATGTTTCGAGATGATGTGTCATAAGGCAAAAACTTAACCTAACCAATCAGATGCTTAATAGTTTCCATGTATTAGAAATCCAAGCAAACTAAGATATACGTTGTAAAGACATATAAAAAAAATGTTTCCATGGCGAAATGAAGGAAAATTCCTCGAGATTTTTTTTTTTTTTTTGAGACACAAATTTTTTTATCACTGTCAGAAATTTAATGCGAAACCGTAGAAATTCCGGTTAATGAGCGTGCATGGAATTACGTATCAAGAACATAAACACAAATTGGAGTAACTTACCTTTATCCATAAAAGACAGAAGAAACAGTCTACATTATGAGATCCCCTTGCAGATGACTGGACTCGGTTTAAAATATTAAATTGTTGAACAAAAAACATTTAAAGAGTTTTTTTTTTCAATACAGATAGAATAGACGTAGCTCCAAGCATATTTACCAACGTAGCACCTTTTTGTCTACCGGAAAAATTTGGTAGAAATATTTATTTTATTTAATTAGTGAACTGTAAAAGTTTTTATTAATAAAGTAAAGAATATCTATATTAATAAAATCAGAGTTTTGTCTGTAAATTTGTCGGAATCGAAAAATTTTGCGATATCTTCACGTTTTACACCACATGAAAGCCGAAAATGACTTCAGAAAATTTTGCCTCTGTGTGTGTGTGTGTGTGTGTGTGTGTGTGTGTCTGTGTGTGTGTCTGTGTGTGTGTCATCGTGTCCGAATGTCGCTTTTTTTGTCCGGGCATCACTTGAGAACGGCTGGACGGAATTCAACGATGCTTGGCAGGAATTTAGGTCTTCACCCAACTTAAAATTATATCTATCAACTTTTCAGAAATTCCCCCCCCCGTTCTCCCCCTAGGGGGTAAAAGACTAAAACACGTTTGTCCGGGCATCACTCGAGAACGGCTGGACGGAATTCAACGGCGCTTGGCAGGGATTTAGGTATTCACCCAACTTAAAATTATATCTATAGAAATTTTCAAAATTCTGATTAGTGTTTAAATTGTGGGTAAAAAACGCCTGCGCATGCGCCATAAATATTTTTTCACTAAAACGCTTTGAATGGAAAAATAAAATGCAAAAATAAATTTTTAAAATAAAGACTTTTTTCATTCGCGTGATTCGCACTACAAATTATGAAAAGATTTAAATGAAGTTTTGCCATCTGAGTTTTATACTTTAGTTAATTTTAAAACATCTAATTGTCGTGTCGAAAAACTGTTTACACCCCAGGATTCAGAAAAATCATCTCTTTAACTTGGTACTGAATTTGTAACGATAGGTCTGATACTTCTAATTTATTTTCCCCTTTTCCCCTTTTTCCGTTTTTCCGTTTCCACTTAAATTTCATACTTTAGTTATTTTTTTAATATCTAATTGTCGCATCGAAAAACTGTTTGCACCCCTGGATTCAGAAAAATCGCCTCTTTCATTTGGTACCAAATTTATAAATATAGGTCTGATATTTCTAATTTATTTTTTCCTTTTTCCGTTTTCAACCTAGATTCGATATGGAACAGCTTTAGTATTGGATCCCTTTGGCAAAATTTGAAATTCGGAACCGAAGTAGCTCGGACGTTTCTCGCCAAGATCTTTGATTGCACAATTGAGATAGCCAATTCAGTTCATCGCAAAAATGGCTTAAAATATTTAAAGTCACCAAAGGGTTCCCATACTAAAGCTGTGCATTTTGTACTTATTTATTTATATTTTCTATTAAAGACTTCTGTGGTCACGAAATTTGGTGCGTAAATTGTTTGTTTGCATCCGGCACTTATTGTAACTGGATTTCACGAAATTCGAAATCTCCCCCCCCCCCTTCTCGGAGTCAGAGGGCAATAAACGGTATAACTTCAGTGTAACCCCACAGCTGAATTTGGCGATTTTTCTTTGGCGTTGTTTTGAAGGATAACGATGTCGTTCTGGACTGTTTGCGATATAATATGGCAGCCTAATATTTTGCTTATTTTGGATTTATGATTTAGATTATGATTTTATCATTTATCATATATGATTTATGATTTTTAGATTTATGATTTAGCCATAATCGCCAACA
This sequence comes from Salticus scenicus, assembly GCA_963930645.1. NCBI lineage: Eukaryota > Metazoa > Arthropoda > Arachnida > Araneae > Salticidae > Salticus > Salticus scenicus. The sequence continues at coordinate 193,630,948 of OZ005654.1, read as the reverse complement.
AAAAAAATTGCCAAATATCGTTGTGGGTTTATACTGAAGTCGTTCCCAATAAACATGTGTAAAAACATGTTTTTCCGTTTGAATTTGCTTTGAATTATCTTAGAATGGCGAATTTTGGTGTGCGAATATTGATTAAGTGTACGCATTATGTACGTTAGTGGGATTTTGCAAAACTTCGAACTCACCCACTGAGGAAGGGGAAGTAACAAGTGGGTAAGTTGTGCCTAAGGCAGTGGGGACCCAGACTGTATATTGATTAAGTGTACGCATTATGTACATTAGTGTGATTTTGCAAAACTTCGAACTCACCCGCTGAGGAAGGGGAAGTAACAAGTGGGTAAGTTGTGCCGAAGACAGTGGAGACCTAGACTCCTCACTTTGCGAGCGAGAAAACCTTTACCAATCACAGCGAGAACTTGGGTTATTAATAAAGATATGGGATTTTGACAACTCATTTAAGTTTAATGTCCAGCGAAGCGGGCAAAGCCTGCTAGTATATATATATATATATATATATATATATATAAATTTCCCGGTAGCCAGTTGGTGTTAAGTTGGCAACTCCAAGTCTTTTACAGAATTTTCAATAAATTTAGACAGAACATTGTTCGCAATTTTCTAAGATAATTTAAAAAATTAAAAAAACCTCCTTTTTTATATGTATATACAGGGTGTCACAAGATTACTGCTATAATCTTTAAGAGGAGATAGGGCACTTCATCAGGATTAAGATTTGTATAGGAGCCAATGTCTTTAAATTTCGTCTTAACCCTTAAAGAACAGGGTGGTTTGGGGTAATATTTAACATATGCAAACATGGAGCTTTAATTTGTTGTAAATAATAGATAAAGTAATAAGGAATACATAGAAACGCATGACCGCAAACATCATATTTAAAATTTAAGAAGCGGATACTTTTTGATATTTTTTAACGCTTACTGCCATTTATGAACATAACCGACTGCTCATGTGTAGTCTAGTTTTTTGGTTATTTGTAACTCCACCTACCTTGTAAATTTTAAAATCTTGCATAATACATCATTTCACGAAATGACACGCAGTATTCTTATTAATATAATTAGTGCTTTATGTTCAACGATTAGAAACGAAATTATCACAATGTATATATTTTTATGTAATCATTCGCCCGAAAAATATGTTTGTTGAAAGCCACGCAAAATCTGTTAAAAAATATCCCCAAACACCTGGTTTAACCCTTTTAGGGGCACCATTTGCATACTGAAAAAGCAAATTTGATTTCTCAGTTACTAAAACTGGCCCAAGAAATTGTTTATGAAATTTTACTTTTATAACTTTTATAAGAATAATTTCATTTATTTTTTTCATCTCTAATATTGTTGGTCAATTCTGGTAGTTTTTGATTTTAAATGTGAAATATTTTTTTAGAAGGTTTAAAAGATTAAAGGACGTTTGCGGAAATGGGTTCCTATGGAATTTTAAATTCTTATGATATGCAGCGTTTTCAAATCTGACAGATTTTTTATTCAACGATCTCGAATAATTTCGAGAAGTGATATTTGATATACATAATATAATATCAGTCATCGAAGTGATTATGCAAACGTTACATTAAATATTATTGGTGATTATTTAATAAAAATTCCGCTTGATTTGGCAACACAGATAGTATATGCCCTGTCTCTTCTTGTTTGTCACTTTAAATTTGGAACACCCTGTGTATATTTTAAATTCATTTAAACACAAAACAATTCTTGTCTGCACTGACAAAATGACACTTTTTTTCCCCTCTTGTGTGTGTTTGGTCATCATTTGTCCTATTTGCGCCAATTCAAGAACATGTTTTCTTGTAAATTCTTTTTTTTTGAAAAATCAATAACAGCTTATCTTAAGAATAATGAAAATCTCAAATTTTAACTAAAGTTATACATTTGAATATTATTGAAAAACAAAAACATCGATATCTCTTTATAAACTTGGTAGACGTTTTCTTAAAAAATAATGGCTATTTTTTTTTCCACTAAAGAAGTAAATATATTACTAGAATTTGAATTGTCTATTATCTCAGTAAATAGTTAAACATAAATCGGACATGCCCGTTCCATGTTTAAAATTCTGTTGAATTTCTTTCTTTTTTTTAAGCTTATTTACATTCTAATCGATCTATAGCATGCGATTTTCTTAAAATACATATATATATATGTGTAATTTAAAAAATTAACAAGGAAAAAAAAATGGGTGCCTGCAGAATATTAGTTAATTTCTTTTCGGAACAAAGACATTTGGATTGTTCTATAATGTCATGGGAAAAGCGAAAGAAGTTGAAGAATATTACATTAAAAATTGACAGTATGGGAAATATCCTAATTCCCATATCATGTAAAGTACCACAAATAGCCACTTACTAACATAAAGAATTAATTAGATGTATAGATAAAAGAGATGGGTTTGTGATAAAGCTTTTCTTCCTTCTGTTATTTAATGCGGATAGGAAAATGGGCGCTTTTAAACCATAAAGCAATAAAACTAATACTACAATAAACAGGGAGAAACGGGAGGTTTGGACCCCTGGACCACCCCACGGACAGAGCAGATGTTTCTAAAGAGAAGAAATTGAAATGATGCTCCAGGGGACGCTATGCTGTAAAACCATCATGCGGTCCTCGGAGGTGCGGACAGGAAAATTCAAAGAAGAGCGAGAGAGATGGAAATTTCCAATGAGATCCTTAGCTACGTATTAGTGGAGCCAGCCACCAATGAAAATACAAGTATATAAATAAAAAATAAAAAGAAAAAAGAAAGGTTACAGCCCCTCTCAAAAATAATATGTTTAGGAGAGTCTAAAAAAAAAAAATGATAGTTATAAGATCTCTCGAAGATGTGTTTGATGAGTGAAAAATATTATTAGAAAATCCCTCGGAATCTTTCTCGCTAAGCAGTTTTAAAGAATGATAAAAAAGAAGAAAATATGAATTTTCATCTTAGTCGAATTTTGATAATTATTTGCTTTTGATAAATATGCTCCTTGAAATATAATATTAACATTCTTCATATATTCGAAGAGACTATTTTCGGCATGATCCCTCATACCTCGAAATGAAGGAAAGAATTAGTTTATTTTATAAAGTATGCTATATGAGCTATAATACGAAAAAAACAAAAAAAATCATCTATGAAAATTTTTCATATGTGTGAACGCAACGATCTTCGTGTGCTATAATTAGATTCTTCAAACAAAATAAATATTGTATGTGCTCTGAATGATCGTTGTGTGTAATAATTATATTGCTTTAAATTTTCATAATTGACGCAACGATCTTCGAGTGCTATAAATAGTTTCTTCAAACAAAATAAAATTGTATGTGCATTCAACGATCGTCGTATGTAATAATTATTTTGCAAGACAATTTTCATAAGCGTGAACTTCGTAAATTCCGTATGTGAACACTTTATGTGTGTGGACAGTGCTAATATTAACAATTTATTATACGCAGTTATCTAATAATAATAATTTCCGGAAGTGCCGCATCTGTTTAAGGGTAAGTGGCTATTCAATTTTATTTTGTGGCAAACATCCTCTTTAAATTGATAAAAGATGAATTGAGTAATAATATATATATCCCAACATTTTTACCAAGTGATAAATAAATGGTATATTTGTTAATTAATACTATATTGTGTCTATAATTGTTTTAAATTTAGATAAATGTGTATAGATTTAATGAATATTTTTCTAGGTTGAAGAATAATATATATATATCCCAGCATTTTTACCAATTGATAAGTAAATGGTATATTTGATAATTAATACTATATGTTGTGTCTATATTTTTCTTTAAATTTATATATATATATATATATATATATATATATATATATATATATATATATATAAACAGAGAAAATCTTAGCTTTAGCTTTCTTTATGGCAGAAAAACATCCATTTTTTAGCATATTTGCATTCTACCAGGCCCTTGAAAACGTTAGAATGCAAATTATGCTTTTTTCTCATTCCAATTTCCAATATTCATTTCAATTTCTCTTTAATTCTTTTTAGATTTGATATGGGTAGTCTTCGCCTATGATCCGAATAATTGTTTTAATACTGAAGTTAATTCATCTTTAAATTTCTAAAAAATTTTTGAACTGATATTATTTTATTAATGTATTACTATATATATATATATACACACATACTACACACACACACATATATATATATATATATATATATATATATATATATATATTCACATTAATAAATTTACACTGATAATATCCTACCATTTCAATCTTAATAAAGAAAATTGTTTTTAATTTTAATTACTTACTGTACTCGCTACATGTTATTAAAAAACAGTTGTTTAGAACCTACTTATGTTCTTGTAGAAAGGTAACCAGGTTTTTTTTTCTTCTAGCCAAATTTTTAAGGATTATAATGTATTTAACCGAACGTATGTATTTATAATTACATAGAAGATGTTTTTATATAGATAGTACAAAAAAACAAAGCAAATCTTTGATATATTATCATAACTCCATATAATTTTTGAAAATTAACAATAATTTATTTCTAGTTTTTTTTCTTTCAAATATTGCAATTTCACAAAATACATGTTACAAATGTTTCTGTAAAATAAATACTCAAAACTTCACAAAATGATTCAAATTTCTATAAATAGGATATAAAGGTACAGAAAGGTGAACTTTGTTTACATTGAGCTTTTTTAATTAAGTTATACTTTAGCTTGTTATGTTGTCTGTAAAATAATTAAATATTACAGATATGTGGAAAGGTACTTAATTAAAGTAACTCATTACTCGTAATAAAATTATGAATGACGTTTATAAACCAATTAAATGTTTAAATGAAATTTGACACTTATTATACAAATATTCCCTAAGGTAGACCTAACCACAGGAAGAAACGATATATATATATATATATATATATATATATATATATATATATATATATATATATATATATATATATATATATATATATATATATATATATTAACTCTAGGCAATTTGTGCGGTAAAAAAACGTTTTAAAATAAATTTGATTTATTCTTATGTATTTTCTAATATTAAATTATTTTGTCAATGCAAAACAATGAAAAAAAAAGTTTTTTTTTTTTTTTTTTTTTTTTTTTTTTTTTTCAATTTGATGATAAATTAGAGATGTAAATTTCTATTAGGAATACAGATTAATAATAACTATGCAGTATTGGTTTCCAGTGATGTAGATCAAGGAATCGAAATTGGTGATATGTTGAATATATTAAGAGTATTTGATGGAATTTACATCAACCTGATAATTGTAATTCTAATGAATAATTTTGAGAGTTTTACATAAGAAATACTCTTTTATTCGCTGAAAAAAAAGAATAATAAAATGGAAAATGCTTAATTATATAATTAATCATCGACTACGCCATATTAAAAACACAAAAATTGTAGCTCGGGACGAAGTAAGTAAATGATGTGTATAACTATTTCGTAAACATCTTATAATTTTTGAATTTGTATTATTTCTCTTTAATTGGCTGCCTTTTTTTCATCTTGCTTGTCTGTTGGGTTACAATTATAACTGAATATATAACCCATTTTATTATTTTACGCTAGCGCGCGCAGCCCATCAACGTAGCTATTGGTCCATATATCATAGATGCCAACATTTTAATGTATTCCGGAGTATTTTAAGTTCCACCTTTATTTCATACTACTTATTTTTTAAGAGTAATTTATTCTTATTTTATCGCAGTTATATATATTTGAGATTTTTTTTCTCTCTAAATAAAGTGGTGCGAAATAAAGGCGGAGCTAAAAATACTCCGGAATAAATTGAAATGTGGGCATCTATGCATATATAAATCCAAAAATATCTGTTTTGTTTTCTTAAAATGTAGCAATTTAAAGAATTTCTTTAATCTTAATTGTTCAGTTTAGCAAATTTATTGCTTTAATTGTTTCTAAGTTTCGAGAAGCAAATGTTATCAAATACTTTCTAATAATTTGATAGAATTGTATAAATTTAAATGATGCAAAATAAATAATTATAAAAAAAAAAAAAAAAAAAAAAAAAAAAATAATAAATCAATAAATAACTCTCTGGCATCTTTAGAAAAGAAAAAAAAAAAATACAATGCTATTTTCACTGTACGGATTTATAATACACTAAAACAAAAATGATATCGTTTTGACATTAAAAATATAACTATGTATTGAAGATAAGCTTTATAAGCATTATATATGACCTTCATTCTTTAATTAAAAAATATATATATGTATATAAATTTTAAATTACAAGTATATTGCCAAAAAAAAAAAAAAAAAAATCACGTCAGAGAACGTGAATATTCGGTCGAAGCGAATTTGTTCATAAACAGGATAATGCTACGCTCTGCATTGCCACATTGTAATATATAATATAAAATTATAATTTTAACAAGCTTCATTGATATATGTATATTAAACTTATTATGCATATATATTATGCTCGCTCTTATTAATTGTGATAAAGTAATTTTAATTTCTATAAAACTTTGATTACGTTATTTGATTAAACAAGCTAAGCTATCTGAATGCATTATTATTATATATATATATATATATATATATTAATTCAAATGTTTATTAGCAACACATGTCATTTTAATTTGAATTGACAGCATTATTATAAACGATGTGAGAAACCCATGATATACAGTTTGACATAATATTCAACCCATGAAATCTAATTTGACAAGTATAGAAATATAACGCCCTGTTATAGGTCTTATGCACATTTATCAATTATCTAATAAAAATCACAAAAGTAACAGTGATTATTCTGTATAATATTATATATTTATTTAGAAATACTTAGAATTAAATTTCAGATTAATAATTGTATACCTAAGATAAAACTTTTTTTTTTTTTTTTTTTTTAAGTTATATCCATGTCAGACATATTCTCAACAATATTCACATATTTTATATGTGTTATTTCTTTCTGTAATTCTAATTTTGTATTACTTTTCTACAGCTTTTCGAATGTTAATGTTTAAAACGAACACGATAAGAAACTAAACTAAAGCATTCACAAAAATAATTTTATAAATTTGTACATTGATAATTAAATTGGTTTCATTCTACATTAAAGTATAAATTATCTTAATATACATTTTAAATTAAGAATAATAAATACCATTTTAATTGAAAGGTACGTTCTTTTTTTATACAAGAATTCCGAATACATATATTAGAAAGTTCAATTATAAATATTTCATTTTATTTATTTTATGATATTATAATTAGCCCAATAAGTATTCATTATATTTGTATCATTGTGTGTACATCTATGTTTCAAATTAGTATAAAAACAAATATATGCACAAATAAATATGTATAAATATACATATATAAATTAATTTTTATATGATTTTAAGCAAATAGCCTAAAGTAGTATAAGTTTAAATCATTATAGAATATAATTCTGGCTCTGAAAATTTAGAAATGCGTTTAAAGTAAAATCATTCCTGTTAACTGTTTCATGATGTAAATATTTATACAGTTGTTTCTGTCTGAAAGTTAAACATATTTAAAATTCATAACTAAATGAGTACTTTCTACGATTTGCCTCCGGATATTTTCACAATGTGGATGATTTCATAGGAAAACACAGAGTACAACATTATCCCACTTGTGTTAATAATGAAACATTTGCCGTAAAATTACAATTTATTTGAAGCAGAAATGTTAATTTTGATGAGAATAATTTGAATAATATGAAAATAGAGTTCCATCATAAGTGCATCTAAAATTTTCCGCATGGCATATTTATTTTTCGTAAAATTTAATACTAATAAATTTAAACAAATGTTAAAATTTTAGAAGGAATTAAACTGGATAATTTTCACAATTTTCATTATATGTATTAGAAAAAAATGCATTAATATATAGCTTACAACTTTTTTTCCCAATAAAAAATAGTTTTAAAATCTCCTTATATCTTTTCATGTATGTTTAATATATCGATGAATTGAAAAACTAAAGGCAATTTTTAGTACTGATTATAAACATATGAATTAAAAGGAAATAACAAAAATTTTCATTAGTAACTTATTACGCTTTGCCAGTTTCGCTAATCACTATATATAAATGGATTTTTATATAAATAAACAAATGATTAAAAAGAAAGGGAAGAAAGGAAAAATAAGAGAGAGAGAGAGAGAGAGAGAGAGAGAGAGAGGCGGGTTTTTTGAAATGAGAAAGACAATTAACAATGTCATGATTGTCCATTTTGTAAATATATAACTTATTTAATAAGACATGAAATATTTTTGCATATTTAAGAAACTAAATTATTTATAATTATGCAAAAGTTGTATTTTATAGTCTCAAAATTATGTTTTTAGGTACGTTTTTAATGTATTAGATTTTAAATTTTGTTTTTAATCTAAAATACTTTTTTCTATTTTAAAATTAGTTTAAATAAAAATTGAAAGAAATGAGAAATAATTTCAACTCTGAAATATTATTTACTTTGCTACATGTTAAAATAATAAAAAAAGTAATTTAAAACGGGTTCTATAGATGTGTTGCAAAGAAAATCTCACTGAACGCCTTCGATAAGTAGAAAATTGTAATATTGATTTCACTGTAAAGTTCTTAGAATGCCCTAAAGTATTTTCAGCTTGAAATTAAAAGTATAACTATGTACTTAAAGATAAATTTCAAGTCTATTTTACATGCCCATTAGACTCCCAAAACGAGCTGAAAATCTATAACTGTAAACTTTTGAATTAAAGTGAAGCACCAATAAACCAAAACTGGTAGTAAAACCATATTTTTTTTTCTTTATCCTAAATCGTAGTATATTCACCAGGTTAATCGCAGGTGACGTTGAAAGAGCATACCTACCAACTTTTATGGATCGCCAGTAAAATTTACGGATTTTCATATAATTTTACGGATTTACGGATTGATATGAATTTTATAAATTTTATGATGTGAAGATACTTAACAAAAAAGACTTATGGAAACGAACGATCTTAATTAGGAATAAAACAGTATAAGGATCAAGTAAATTAGTTCGCGTGTTCAAATGCAGCAGGAATACACAATTTCAAAGTTCTTGAGATCTGCAAAAATCAAAATCCACGTGCTTTTACAGGAATAAAGGTGTTTCTTCTGCGTTTATCTGAAGCGTCATTTTGAATATTTACCTTTTAAATTTACATTTTTTACCTTAAAATAAATTACCTTTTAAAAACGCCTAAATTATAGGTACTAGTGTACACTGTACACTGTACAAGTATATCACCATATTTTATCTTGATTTGCTGCTACTGCCTACTGAATCTGTATAGATTACACGCTTTAACAGCCATTTTATATTTGGTTTTAAATAAATACTTTTTAATATATATATATACACACATATATATATATATATATATATATATATATATATATTTTTTTTTTTTTTTTTAAGTACAATTTGAAGTAGTTTTAAGAGATGTCATATCATGTAAGTTTTTAAAGTTATTTAATTGAAAATTTTCAGAATTTTTCTATTTACTTAACAACAATGTAAATATGGAATATTATATGCGTGCAGATTAATTTCAAATGTTTAATTGAAATTGCTTTATAATACTGGAAAATTCTTTGAATGGAATTAAGATAAAATATTAAAAATTTTTGTTCTCTCTCTTTCTCTTTCTCTCTCTCACTTTTTATTTATTTATTTGTAAATATATAATCATTATTTTATAAGTATATATATATATATATATATAACTGAAAACCACAAAACAATTCACTAATTATTATCGTTACATATTCTAAAAGTTCGTACTTCCGGCATGTAGAAAAAAAAATGATTGGGATGCGTTAATTATCGTCAATTTCATACGCCTTTGAAAATGGAAGCAAACAAAGTGCATTATAGGCATTTATTGCAATTGCTTTCCTTTTACCGTAAAGCCAAAAATTTCACACAAGTGACATACAATATATATACTGTTTATGCCGAAGGTGCTGTAGCTGAAAGAACTATGCGAAAGTGGTTTACCAGGTTTAAAGCCGGTGATTTCAACCTTCAAGATCAAGAACGCCCAGGTAGGCCCTCCCCCACAGATGAAGATCTGATTGAAACACTGATTGAAAATAACCCACATTATATAACACGTGAATTAGTAAAAAAGTTAAAAATACGCTATCCACGAGCATTTATATATGTAGTGTTGCAATTTTCCTTGAAAATCGTCATGAACTTTCCGGACAACACAATACAATAAAAAATGTGCATTTTACATGTACTTTTAATGTTATAGAGTAGGTGCTACAGTGATTGGCATGGTCCAGTAATTGACATCTATCCCAAAATATTTAATGAATAAGAAAAATAATAAAATCATATATTTTACATATAAGAATTTTAACATTTTATGTCAAACACTGGAGCATAGGGTGCTAATAACTGATGAAATGAATAACTAGCAGTGTCAAACATTAAAACACAGGGTACCAATTACTGATAAAAGGAAAAACTGGCAGTGTCAATTACTGGAACACTGAGTGGGTGTCAAATAAAAATTAATAAATAAAAAAATGCTATCAAATGTATATATTTTAACATATATGTGGTTCTGAATGACTTTCATACCACATGTACTAACTTGAGATTCCTAAAAATATTTTCTGATGACTAGAACACTAAAAACATCAGAGATTGCTCTAAAAGTGTCAATCACCGGTGTATTTACCCTAAATCTTTAATATTCTAGAAGATTTATATTCCCTTTTTTTCTATCAGTATAAAAACATCTTGCGTTTCTTTGAATAAGCAAATATAACTTTTTATAAGAGATACTTTTATTTATTTTACATTGGTTTGAAAATAATTTCCAAGACATAAACATTTTACCTAAAAATTAGGATTTATGTATCATTTGAATTAAATTAAGTTACATTTTCAAACATTTTTGCATTTTATGGTATGTGATAGAAGACTGAATGCTATAGAAATATAAATTTTAATTAATTTTAAGACTGCAAAAAATGAAAAAAAATATTTGAATGCAATCGTTTCGGTAGCGTTAAGTATAACATAGATGCCAAGTCTCCCGTTTTTCAAGGGAGACTTCAAACCGGAAAATTTTTATAGATTCTTTCTTTAATATTAATCGTCGAAAATATATATAACATATTCCATTAAAAAATACTGGTGTCAATTTTGGTTTAAAATTTAAAAATGCTGGCAGCTCTGGTATAATATCATCGAAGGATTTTTGCTCCTAAATCTAACGATGAAACGGATTCTAGTATCGGAATAACAGTCAATAGATGATTTAGAATTGTATAGTAATTAACAGATAAGATATTTGGAACACGGAGCTATAGAAGTGATAGATAATATATAAAAATTGTATATTTTATAAAATATATCTAATTTGACAAAAGTACAAAAAATCTCTAATTTAAAAATTTGCCTTATTATTTATTAAAATGTTGTTACCTCTATTAACAGCGGTGGTTATTTTCAAATTTGTGGGATTAAAAATTATAAAATTGTTGATAACGCGATTAACAAAAGTATAAAAGCGCCATGCCATTTTTTTTGGGGGGGGGAGGAGAGGGGGAATGCTGGTGGATAACGAGCATGGGGTAGCAGTGAAACTACAAAAACTTTACTATAAACCGTAGGGGAGAAGTCGTTTATAAGATCGCGAATTAAGGATATCAATGAATCGTTGTTTTTGATTTCACAAGTAAATTGTTTTTTATGAAAAAAGATTATAACTTGTAATGTATAATCAAATTTATGAAATGAAGTGTCAATTAAAGTGAAGGTACAAACAACGCTGTGTGCCCAATATATATATAAAAGCATATATATGTATGTATATATATATATATCTTCCGAATATATATGTATATATATATATATTTATCTTTAGAAAATGAGAAGCTAAATTCTTTTAGTCATTTCATAGGTAAAATTAGGATACAGTTATTCATGTAAGTGATAGCAGACATTTACATGCATTCTTTCAAAAAAACTTTTGTCAAAATAATCTATTTTCTATTTTGGACCTGTTAAGTGGAAGATGATTTTACTTAAGGTAAAGCTAGGAGCGAATGCACACAATTCAGCATAACACTATAAAAGCTTTAAATATTACTCAAAGTGTAGACGTGATTGCGCTTACTTAGAATTACAATTTCATTGTTTATAAAAATAATTGCGATTAAATGACAATGTTGTAAGGTTTTTGTAAACAAATATTTTTGTATTAGGAGTGAATATTTTCATTCAATAATTAAAAAGACAGAAAAATAAAAGAAATTCAAAAAGACTTACAGAAATTTATTTAAAGGAAAAATATTAAGGGAACAAAACAAATAAATAAATAAATAACCAGATAATATTACAAAATAACATTAAGTTACTAGGTAACACGTTTAATTTAAAATTACTATATATCTTTTTCAGCTTGTATGGTTTTTTATTTCCTGACTGAATCTTTTTGTCCACAAACGTTGCACTTATTATTATAAATGGTGAAACTATAGTGCAGTAACATACCACAAGTTAACCTATTGGAGATAGATTGAACACATATGTAAAATCCAAAAAGACGAATAGCACATCGTATGTCCAACTATATATGGTTAGTCTCGCCCACCTTAAACCCAGAATCCGCCCATTGTATATTATTTGTTAAAGATATTTTTCCTGAAAAACTTCTGCAGAAAAATGTTCAAAACCCAAAACCTAAATTACGTTTCGATTGAAATCTTTTCGTTACAATTTTGAAAGTATTTACGTTTATTTAATTTATTTTATTTCATTGAAATTTAGATGATTACAGTAATTAAAAATGAGTTTAAGTAGTTTGATATTTTTGATTTGCATTCAGTTTTATTGCTTCCGTTAACGCAACCGACAACTTCGCAAAACGTAAGCATCATACATGAAAATATTGCAAAAGTAAAAAGATTTACAATAACATTAAAATACTTAATTTAATAAATTTCCCATAGGCTAACATTGGCATACGAGAGATAAATCCCGCCAGGGGTGTGGTGTTTGTCGATCGTCATCACCCCTGAATAAAGTCCAATTTCGGATTCTGCAAACGGTTTTCAAAATGATGCGTCTTTCCAAATGGATTGAACTAAGGCTGCTATATATACGAGCTGGCGCATCAGGTATTTTGTTGCCTTAGGGATGACACATGTACCCAGCGCGTTTCTCTGATAAACAAACGACAAACTTTTTTTTAATCGTCTTACGTTACTTTAGAGTAACTTGTTTTATTATATTTAACAATTTTAGCTAATTAAACTATGATATGGAAGTTTGTTTAGCGATAAACTGCTATAATCCTTCAAGAAGTGAATATAAAGTGTTCACAGACCTTCTATTACTGTGTATTTGAGTTTTGGTGACATTTTGTAAAAGAAACAGAAACCGCCCTAACAACACATCTTACCCCAGTACATCCATAGGATATCCTCAGAATAAAATGACATCCTGAGAATGTACTGTGAAAAAAATGTGTTTTTAGGAATACTATTGTTACTTATTGCTCTTATCTTGACCGGATTAGCTTCAGATCAAGATTTCTTAAAATCATTAGGGAAGCGATAAGGACGCCAAGCGGGAATGCTGTCCTCTTTGGAGGCAAAAAAATGGCGGTGATGCACCGGCCTATTATTTTATTTAGGGGCTCTAGATTGAACTAGTCTAGTCACTTGTCAAAGTTATTTCCTAGTACAGTTGCAGACATTCAACAAACTAATCCTCATTGAATTGTCATTATCAGTAAGCTGCAAAATTTCTATTAGTATAGAATTTTACACAAGCATTGCCCAGTCTCTCCTAAATAGCAGAAGCACATGTTATAGGTCACCATAAAACGAACCCTATAGATTTTGATAAATCTAGCAGATAAAGTTTTTTTTTTTTTTTTTTTTTTTTTTTTTACAGTGACACAAGGAAAATTTCTTTATCATTATGGTCTATGGAACCAATTTCTTTAAAGTACGATAGCAGCGTCTAAATGCCTTATTCCACTGAGCTGAAAATTTAGACACATGTTATGAGTCACCGTTGCACGAATCATATAAATTTAGGTGAATCTAGCGATTACGGTTTTTTTTTTTATAGGGAGAAAAAGAAAAATATGCTTTGCCATTATGGTCTATATGGGCCAATTTTTTTTAAAACTGCGATAGTGTCAAAACGCTTCATTCACTTGAGCTGAAAACTTATACACGTGCTACGTGCATCTTTGTGAATCAAGCAAGGTTTTTTTTTTTTTTTTTTTTACAGGGATACAACGAAAAATTCTTTATCTTTATGGTCCATGGGCTGAAATTATTTGAAGTGCGATAGCGTCTAAATGCCTTATGAGTTTGCGCTGAAAATTTACATACCTGTTAAAGGTCATTATTGCTCACACTTTATAGCTCTTACTGAATCTAATATTTGTAGTTTTTTTTACAAGGACACAATGAACAATTATTTATCATTGTGGTCTATGGGCTGAAATCATTAGCGTCTAAATACCTTATCCGATTGAGTTGAAAATTTATATACGTACTATAGATCACTGTCGCATGAACCGTAAAGACTTTGATAAATCTAGACCTTATAGTTTTATTATTATTATTATTATTATTATTATTATTATTATTATTAGTTTATTTATTTATTTATTTATTTATTTTTTACAGGGACGTAAAGAAAAATTCTTTATTATTATGCCCTATGGGTTCAAATTATTTAAAATACGATTGCGTCTAAACTCCTTATTTAAATGAACTAAAAATTCATACACATGTTACAGGTCACAGTCGTACAAACCGTATAGATTTCGGTAAATATACTTTATAGTTTTTTTTTTTTTTTTTTTTTTTACAAGTAAACAAAGAAAAATAATTTATCATTGTGACTTATGAGATCAAATTATTTAAAATGCGACAGCGTCTAAATGGCTCAGCCAATTGATCTGGAAATGTATATGCATGTTATAGGTAACCATCACACGAACATTATAGATTTTGGCTAGTCTAGCACTTATAGATTTATACAACACAACGAAGATTTCTAATTATGGTCTATAGGCTCAAATTATATGAAGAATAACAGCGATAAATTTAACAACATACTATATGAAGAAAAGTAACTCACACACACTATTATAATTTTCCCTTTTGCTTATTTAATGATTTCTCGTACTTTATTTATGCAATCGTTAATTACTTAACGTTCGGAAATTCGAGAGATGTCACTCTCGATGATTTTTATTTTTATTATTATTATTTTAATAATGTGCAACTGATAATCCCTTAAGTTTTTTTTTTTTTTTTTTTTTAATGCTCTTTTGTCCATGTTTTCTTTAGAAAAATGTTATCCTGTATATATTTATATATATCAAAATGGTAGTCGAAATAAAACTTCGAGAACTATATTTAACAAGAATTTTAAATAGAGAATGAAAACCCTGCATTACATTTTTACCTATGTAAGTGTCGATTAAGGAAAAAAAAAAGAAAGAAAGGCAAAAATGATTAGATAATAATAGTAATATTAATAATAATAAAAAAAATGCTTTCAACAAAACATTAGTAATATAATTATAGAACATTCAAAGAACAAAAATATAGTAAAAAAATCTGGAGTGACTCCACTCGACTTTCCGAAAATTGAGGAATTAACAGTTTTGTAAATAAAGAAAGAGCAGTTGTTAAACAAACAAAAGAGATAAAACCATAATAGAGTGTTTGAGCATTTTTCTCCATATATTACACGATTTTTTTTTTTTTTTTTTTTTTTAACGCTACTGAATTTTTTGCCCATAGATCATAAGGATAAAGAATTTTTCGTCGTGCCCCTGTAAAAACCTATAAATGCTAGATTCACCAAAATGTTTATAGTTAGTGCAACAGTGATTTATAATATTCATATAAATTTTTAGCTCAATTGAATGCTATAGTTTAGATGCTATCGCACTTTTAAAAATATGATCCCCTGGGCCAAAATGATAAAGAATTTTTCTTTGTGTTCCTGTAAAAAACTGTAAGTGCTAAATTCACCAAAATCTATACCGTTGGTGCAACTCAAACCTATAACATGTGTACAAATTTTTTGCTCAGAATAATAAGTCGTTTAGACGCTATCGCACTTTTAAATATTTGGCCCCATAGGCCATAATGATAAAGAATTTTTCCTGGTGTCCCTGTAAAAACACTTTAAGTGCTAAATTCACCAAAATCTATACAATTCGTGCAACTATGACCTATAACATGTGTAAATATTTTTGATCAGATTAATAAAGCTTTTAGACGCTATCGCACTCTTAAAAATTTGGCCCCTTAGGCCATAATGATAAAGAATTTTCCCTGGTATCCCTGCAAAAAAACTGCAAGTGCTAGATTCACCAAAATCAATAGGGTTCGTACTATTCTGACTTACAATATACGTACCAACTTTCAGCTTACTCGAACAAAGCGTTTAGACACTGGCGTGTTCACTCACAGACATACACACACATGCTTACACACACACATACATACACACATACGTACATGCACACATATATTCATCACCGTAAAAATAGTGAAAACGGACTCACGGCACCTCAAAACGTATAGAAAAATAAAAATTTCAAATTCGGATTTTTGACATGATTACAATACTTTCCTCACTATAGTGTTCGGAAAGTAAAAAAGCAAATTATGTTTTATAAGAATATTAAATTAAGTAGAATGTATGTTTAACATGTAATTATTTTGCTACATTAAAATGTGCATTAAATTTTTATTGATTTTCTAATAATTCTTTCGTAGATGCATATACGCTGAAAAGAAGTGAATTAATTAATGCTTAAAAAAAAATCAATTTCTTTTTTACGAAATTATTATTATTATTTTTTTTAATTTTTAATGAGAATGAGTTCTATGTGTAATAAATTTCATACAATTTTATAGTTATTAAATAATAATAATTGCGTATTAGTGTTTTGGGGAATTATCGTGTGAGTTTTAAAATAATATGACGATAAATAAATTACGGGAATTTAAACCAAACTTTCAAAAGTGATTCACAAATAAATAAAATCCAGAATATGAACTTAAAAAATATGGAAAATTAGAGAATAAAAATCTATAATCGATAACTTTCCGTCTTCATTAGTTTCAATGATGTCTCTCAATAGTATATTTAATACTCACAGCTGGTGAAGAAGTTAAGATACATATGAATTCCGATTCTCTAAATGTCCTATCTGATAGAATATACTGTGTTTAATGATGCTTTCAGTCATTCATTTTAGTTTTTTTTTTTTTTTGGACATTAAGAAAGAATTATGTGTCTTGAGGAAAAAATCTTGTTTTCTGAATTTATTTGAAAAAAAAGTAGTTTAAGATTTTATTTATTTATTTATTTGTTTATTTATTGTTATTATTATTGTTTTAGCGATATTAGTTACAAGGACATTTTAATGTATTAACGAAGTATTCGTTTCAGTTTATATGGTGGAAAATTGTTCACTTAATTGTTAAATTTAATATAAATTTGTAATAGTGTATTGCATTTGCAATTATAATAGTTAAAAATAAATATATTGGCTCAATGCTTTCGGATATTAAAAGTCAGAAAAAAAAAAATGAATATTACCAGTAAATATTTAGAATTAAAGTAGAAAAATAGTGTGAAATCGTCTGAAATTATAAAATATTTTATATTATTTTCTGTTAAAATAAGTATATATTTTTTGGATTTGAAACATAACCTAAATTTGTATTATTTTCAAACAAAGTAACGAACCTTGGATTCTTTAAAAATATATTAAAATTTCATCTATTGCTCTATAGTCATCAAAACCTATTATTTTGCTTTATTATACATTTTTCTTTGTTTTCTTTGTTTTTACTATAAACTATTCCTCTTTATATCAACACTACATAATTTATCCACTTCCTAGGTTTATAATTTTCAATCCAATTTTGGAATTCGATCTAAGTTTAATACTATGAATAACTCTATTAACTACACTAAAATCATTTTCACTTCAAACTTCCGTGATTCTTTATTCACATTTTCCATCGAAATATTTTCTTAATATAAGAACTTCGTAATCTATTCACGTCATAAACGACCAATCCATCATCCGTTCTTCTCATTTAAGGTTATGCTTCCGTGTATATGATATATATACTATGCACAGCAACCAAAGTTTTAATATTTTGTCTTTTCCTTATGAAGTGCATTTTTCCTTTTCACCGGTTTTATTTATTAAATATTACATTTTTTTTTAACCCGTTAACGCCCGAATTAGTTTTGCAAAATATTCTGATTATTTCACTTCTAAATTAAAATATATACAACTTACAGTATAATATATTAACTTAAGCAATTCTTCTGATAGTTTAAAATTTAAAGCCTATCCTCGTTTATTGACATTTAGTGTTCTAGCGAGAAAATTTCGAGATAGAAAAACTTTGAGATAACAGATTAATTTCCTATTATATGTTGAGAAAGATCTCGAAAGTACAGTATTATAATATATATTATTATTCAACTTCATTTAAGTTAGTATTCCTGCGCAAAAAGTAAATATATGTGCGACGAATGAAAAATCATGAAATGACTATCCAAATTATGAAATAATAATTAGTAGTAGGCACATAAAACTTTCAGGTATCATTTAGAGTGACGCTATAAACTGTCACTAAAAAGCAGAAATCATTCCAAGAAACCACAAAAAATATACGTACCATTTTATTAGCTGTCCTCAAATGAGGACACTGGACGCTAACCGGTTAAACATTTAATCTCAGTCATATTTTTGTACTCCTCAGTTTTATACATAATCATAAGGTATGCATCTTTAAAACGGACATCTATTTTAACTTAATAATTACAATAAATCATTGCGTTCTTGTTAATAAATTAAATCCATTGTTAAGCCTAGGTTAAATTTAAGGAGAAAAAACGCATAATTTGCTATTCAGAATAACTGCAAATCAAGATGAACTAGATTTTAAGAACTATTGTTTTTATTTTGGAAATAAATTCTTTTCTGAAAAATGATGCAATATATGTGCATATATATTGGAGAGGAGGATTTATATCTTCTCTAAAGTTACATATTATAATACTGTTCTCATTTTTGAGACGACTTTACTCAAAAATGCAGATATTGTGCCAAAGATTATGTATAGGTGCTGCTATTTGTTGTTTGAAAGTTTAAGTGAAAGCGAAAGGGAAATTTATTGAACTGCAAAGAAGCGCTTTGAGGATAAGCAAAAATCCAACAAACATTTTATTCATCTGTTCTCATCTTTTACTGCACATCCAATAATACCGTTACAGAATGATCTTTTTTTTTTTTTTCTTCTTTGTATAATTTTGACGCCACGTTGTTCTTAATTTTGTTCTTAATAGTTCTATAATTTTGGCTATTCTAAAATTTTTTACATTAATAATGATTGTAAAGTTGATTTATAAATCCTCGATTTATTGCGTTTTTTTTTTTTTTTTTTTTTTTTTTTTTTACGTACCTGTGTAATTAAAAATAAATAAATAAATAAATAGATCAATATTGAAAACTCTAAAGAGCATATATTCATTTTTTCATTTTTTATGTCAAAATTACTACAAAAAATTAAACAGGTACTTCTTTCGACTTTAAAAGGCATATTTTTTACATTGTTTGAAATCAAACATAGGAATTGATAAAAACTTTTAATTTCATATTAAATGGTCATGTCGCATTAAATACTGCGTTTTATGTTTAAAACTACACATTTTTTAGCTAAATCAACACATGGAAGTAACTTTCGAAGCACATTTTCAAGAAAGCAACATTTTTTTTTTTTTTTTTTCGAGCGAAATCGTATTTGTTGCTTAATTTTGTATGGTTTATATTTATTTAATTGGTTTATATATATATATTAGGGTGTTCTTTAAAATAGGAATTTTTTTTCTTTTTTTAAATCTGATAATCATACCCTCTATTTTTTTTCTATTTGGTCCTAAACATTTTTTAGCAAAATAAGAGCGCTGTCAGATAATGTTAACCCTAGCCGAATTAACGGGGAAATCATAATATAGATTTTAGGACTTTTCCGTCGATTTGGCACGTATAAAATTACGTATTATAGGGCCTTATTCACCAACTTCTTAACACTCGGATTAAACCTCGGATCAGTGGTAATCGCTCGATCATACAAAAATCGGTATTCTCCAACAAAAATCCGCGGCAGATCTGTAGAACAGAGGTTCACTGGTGTTTGTTTAGATTTTGCCGATATTATCCGTGCGCCAACGAACCAAGGAAATGAATTTATCTTATGGTAAACTTACAAAACGTTTGTTTACGTTCGAAATGAAAGAAATATTAATTCAGACGACTATTTAACGTAATTAAATAAAATTATCCAAGAAATTTCATAAAATGGCGATGGTTAATTAACTTTTTAACTACAATATTTTAATAAATAAGAAAATACTTAACAAAATGCACATTTTGTCATAGAAGTTTTAAGAGCAAATGATTTTAACAACACAATAAATATAATTAAATAAATGAAAATTCAGAATAAAAATATAACTTTAAAAGTAATTAAAAAAGCATGAAAACTTACAATATATGCAACATGAATTTTATTTATTTATTTATTTTTATTTATTTATTTATTTATTTATTTATTTATTTATTTGAAATTTCTGTTGACTCCATAATACGTAAATCACATATCAAATATAACATTATTTCAGAGAACTGATATTTTGC
This sequence comes from Salticus scenicus, assembly GCA_963930645.1. Classification (NCBI taxonomy): domain Eukaryota; kingdom Metazoa; phylum Arthropoda; class Arachnida; order Araneae; family Salticidae; genus Salticus; species Salticus scenicus. Next base: position 193,610,165 of record OZ005654.1, on the reverse strand, counting down.
TAAAATGTGTTTTTGACTCTCTCATATATATATATAATATTTTGTCTCTCTATATATATATCTAATTTTTTGTCTTTACGAATATTTAAAAAATAAAATCAGTTATTTGAAAGAGAAAGTTCTAAAACGTTTGTTTTAAAGCAAATAATTCCCGTTAATGGGATTTACTTTCAGTGAGCAAAATGAGTTGAAAAAGTGTGGTAGTGTAAAGATAAATGTAATTTAAATTTATAATGTGCAGAAATATTAGTGGATAAAAATATGTGCAGATAGGTTTATAAAAGGCATTCATTTGCATGATTATTATATTCGTATGTAGTTAGATTAAGAAATTAAAACTATGCTTCTAATTCTGAAATGTAAATTAAAATTAATTTATGTTTTTTTCAGTCATTTTTTAATCTGATATTAGCTTGATACATGCTCTTATTTTTTTTTTTTTTTTTTTATTTTTTTTTTTTTTTACACATATACTAATAAAAGTTCTATTTACATATAAAAAATTAAACACTTCGTATAGAGATGGAAAAACTGCTCCTTCTAGATATTATTATATATTTTAGAAGAAATGATTAAGAATACTTTAAACAATCATCGTTAAACAAAAACAATATTGGAGGATTTAACAAATTTTTAACCAATATTTTTAAACTTTTTGAAAATTTTGATCAAAAAATTTCTATCTAATATTAAGTTTTTATTACTGCTCAAGTAATATCTATATCAAAATAAATACAAATAATGTATATATATATAACCTTTTTCTTTTCTTTTAATAAATTATTTAATTTAATATAAATATGCTGTATTTAATTACAAAACAAAATATTAAGCTTTTTGGTTTTAAATAATGCGCTTAATCCCAAGATAGGGATCAATGCATCGTTGTGTACAAAATTTTTCACCACAGTTTTAGATATATAGAGATTTAGAAATATATAATATTTATTTTTTATTAGTTTACTACTAAATTTTCAAAGAATAATGCATGACTATGGGGCAAAAGCGGAATGATGTATCTGGTCCATACAAATAAAAGATTTTCTCATTGGAAAAGGTAACATAGTAACAGTTTTTTTTCTCATAGTAAGAATTTTTGGCAAACTGCCCTCCTCAGTCTCTTATGAATTTTTGTAAGAGGCGGTGGTGACAAGTGTTATCCATAAAAAACCTTTATTTCATTTTGTAAAACATCTCAAACTGTTCGAGCACTGCATTATAAGTTTAATTCCGTTTGATTTTCGTCGATAATTGTTTTTTATGAGCAACCTCCCCTTATTATCAGTCTTTTCTTATGCACATAAAATGGCCTACGTGTACGTATTTGTAGTCCATATTTGCCAATATTTTAAAGAACATTATAAATTACTGTTCTCTATCTATTTAGTTTTATCGCAATTTGACGTGCAATAAGTCATGAAAATTTTAAAAAACCACTTTCCGTTTCTTAAACTGTTATAGTTTAGTTCCAGCGGCATGACTCCAAAAATAGAATAAAACGTTCCCAATTGCTTTCTAAGCATTTATGTCGTCTGACGAGTGGAGAAAAAACAAATCATGAATATTACGACTTTAAGGGCCTTATTCACCAACTTCTTAACACTCGGATTAAACCTCGGATCAGTGGTAATCGCTCGATCATACAAAAATCGGTATTCTCCAACAAAAATCCGCGGCAGATCTGTAGAACAGAGGTTCACTGGTGTTTGTTTAGATTTTGCCGATATTATCCGTGCGCCAACGAACCAAGGAAATGAATTTATCTTATGGTAAACTTACAAAACGTTTGTTTACGTTCGAAATGAAAGAAATATTAATTCAGACGACTATTTAACGTAATTAAATAAAATTATCCAAGAAATTTCATAAAATGGCGATGGTTAATTAACTTTTTAACTACAATATTTTAATAAATAAGAAAATACTTAACAAAATGCACATTTTGTCATAGAAGTTTTAAGAGCAAATGATTTTAACAACACAATAAATATAATTAAATAAATGAAAATTCAGAATAAAAATATAACTTTAAAAGTAATTAAAAAAGCATGAAAACTTACAATATATGCAACATGAATTTTATTTATTTATTTATTTTTATTTATTTATTTATTTATTTATTTATTTATTTATTTGAAATTTCTGTTGACTCCATAATACGTAAATCACATATCAAATATTTCAATTCGCGCTCAGTTAATTCGTAACATTCGAGGATTCTAAAACCGCATTCAAATGAATCGAAACACATCGGTATAAAAATTATGAGAATATACAAATAAAATAAAAAACATATTTTCAAGTTATCAAATGATTCATTTCTCCAGACACATATCGTTTGGAATTTTTCATTAACACTTACATTTCAGCGGAGGGGAAAATTCCCTGGTTTTCATAAACTTGACCAACAAGTGATTGAGTGAGTGAGTTTTACGTGGAACTAGTGCTACGTTGTGCGCAATGAGTACGGCAACCAAATATCCCCATTTTCTACAGACAACGTTTATTTTATTCGCATTATTATAATTTTAAAAAAATTATAGAAAGTAAACTATTTAATATTCAAATTTTATTTTTAGTGCTTATTAATTAAAAATGAAAAAAAAAAAAATCATGCAAAATTAATTAATTGTAGCAGTTTAAAGCTTCTCTGTTTTAAAAGTACACGGATCCGGCCACTGTAACGACGCAGGATGAATTGGGACATACCCTAAGGTATATGAACCAACAAAGAAACATGGCTGCATAAAGCTATGAATCTGAAAACGCACGTAACTCGGCTCCGCGGCAATCACTGTCGCGCATGTTAAAACCAAAAAAATATCACTGGACACCCCTACCTCGCTGTGCATGAATCTGAAAACGCACGTAACTCGGCTCCGCGGCAATCACTATCGCGCATGTTAAGACCAAAATTTCCCATAATGTAGCTCTAGTGCAACGTAAAATTCACTCAAAATAAATGAACCAATCAAATATCGCCTAATTTCCTGTAATGTAGCTCTAGTGCAACGTAAAATATACTCAAAACAAATGAACCAATTAAATATAGCCTAATTACCCATAATGTAGCTCTAGTGCAATATAAATTACACTCAAATCATTAAAAAACAAATGAACCAATCAAATCTCTCCATACTGCGTCATAAGGGAATTGTAAAGTTATGTTTACAAGGATAGGCAGTTTCTCGCTACGGAAGTTCGCCAAGCAGAAAGTGAACCTCTGTTCTACGGATCAACCAGGGCCTTATTCACCAACTTCTTAACACTCGGATTAAACCATGGATCAGCAAATCCGACAATGAGGGCCTTATTCACCAACTTCTTAACACTCGGATTAAACCATGGATCAGCAAATCCGAGAATTAAAGTAGCCGGTGAACAGCGGATTTGGTTGATCCGTAGAACAGAGGTTCACTTTCTGCTTGGCGAACTTCCGTAGCGAGAAACTGCCTATCCTTGTAAACATAACTTAACAATTCTATTATGACGCAGTATGGAGAGATTTGATTGGTTCATTTGTTTTTTATTGATTTGAGTGTATTTTACATTGCACTAGAGCTACATTATGGGTAATTAGGCTATATTTAATTGGTTCATTTGTTTTCAGTATATTTTACGTTGCACTAGAGCTACATTACAGGAAATTAGGCGATATTTGATTGGTTCATTTGTTTTGAGTGTATTTTACGTTGCACTAGATCTACATTATGGGAAATTAGGCGATATTTGATTGGTTCATTTGTTTTGAGTGTATTTTACGTTGCACTAGAGCTACATTATGGGAAATTAGGCGATATATGATTGGTTCATTTTTTTTTATTGATTTGAGTGTATTTTACATTGCACTAGAGTTACATTATGGGAAATTTTGGTCTTAACATGCGCGATAGTGATTGCCGAAAAGCCGAGTTACGTGCGTTTTCAGATTCATGCACAGCGGGGTACGGATGTCCAGTGATTTTTTTTTTTTTTTTTTTTTTTTTTTTTTTAACATGCGCGACATTGATTGCCGCGGAGCCGAGTTACGTGCGTTTTCAGATTCATAGCTTTATACAGCCATGTTTCTTTGTTGGTTCATATACCTTAGGGGTATGTCCCAATTCATCCTCTGTCGTTACAGTGGCCGGATCCGTGAACTTTTAAAACAGAGAAGCTTTAAATTGCTACAATTAACTAATTATGCATGTATTTTTTTTTCATTTTTAATTAATAAGCACTAAAAATAAAATTTGAATATTAAATAGTTTACTTTCTATAATTTAAAAAAAAATTATAATAATGCGAATAAAGTAAACGTTGTCTGTAGAAAATGGGGATATTTGGTTGCCGTACTCATTGCCCACAACGTAACACTAGTTCGACGTAAAACTCACTCACTCAATCACTTGTTGGTCAAGTTTATGAAAACTAGGGAATTTTCCCCTCCGCTGAAATGTATATGTTAATGAAAAATTCCAAACGATATGTGTCTGGAGAAATGAAAGCGTATCATTTGATGACTTGAAAATATGTTTTTTTATTTTATTTGTATATTCTCATAATTTTTATACCGATGTGTTTCGATTCGTTTGAATGCGGTTTTAGAATTCTCGAATGTTACGAATTAACTGAGCGCGAATTGAAATATTTGATATGTGATTTACGTATTATGGAGTCAACAGAAATTTCGAAATGGAAAAAAATAAATAAATAAATAAAATAAAATTCATGTTGCATATATTGTAAGTTTTCATGCTTTTTTAATTACTTTTAAAGTTATATTTTTATTCTGAATTTTCATTTATTTAATTACATTTATTGTGTTGTTGAAATTAATTTGCTTTTAAAACTTCGATGACAAAACGTGCATTTTGTTAAGTATTTGCTTATTTATTAAAATATTGTAGTTAAAAAGTTAATTAACCATCGCCATTTTATGAAATTTCTTCGATAATTTTATTTAATTACGTTAAATAGTCGTCTGCATTAATATTTCTTTCATTTCGAACGTAAACAAACGTTTTGTAAGGTTGCCATAAGATAAATTCATTTCCTTGGTTCGTTGGCGCACGGATAATATCGCTAAAATGTAAACAAACACCAGTGAACCTCTGTTCTACAGATCCGCCGCGGATTTTTGTTGGAGAATACCGATTTTTGTATGATTGAGCGATTACCACTGATTCGAGGTTTAATCCGAGTGTTAAGATGTTGGTGAATAAGGCCCTTAGAACACAAAAATAATCCTTATAATTTTGCCCAAATCACAGGGCTGTCTAAATCCAAAATAAATTTTATGAGTACCAATTCCCCATATATTTCCATAAAAGTTAATGAAAATTACTTTGTTTATCAATGGTTCCCTTCCATAAAATTTGCATAATTTCCCAGCCAACGGTAGCCAAGATTTGGCGATCTTTTTCTTGCCCTTATAATTTTTACCACGCTGTATGATCAAATAAACTCAAAGGATTCTTATAGATATATGTTTAAAGTCATATAAATCGAAAATATTCAGAATGAGGAAGTAATTAGATTGAAAGATTTACTGAAATATCTCGAAGAGAAATATCATATTTCTCGTAAAATTAGAAATGGGATTGCCTTCGATTACTAAAATATTTTTTAAACTCTTCAAATTTGATAAAGATTCAGAATTCAGTTTGAATTGACATAAAATCTTTTTTAGAGATTTTCTTATAAAACCAGTATTTGTTTTATATTTTTCAAAGCATTAAAACGATTTCTTTTTTTTTTTTCTTACTAACAATCTAGTTTTATATCATCTAATTTCCTATTGCACAATTCGTCGTAAATAAAAAAAAAAATAAATAAATAACGGAAGAACAATAATAGTATTAACGTTTAAAATACTTCAAGTTACAAGTTGTGGGTTTTAGCATAGGTATAAATAAATTCATTTTCTGTTTAGCAAAGCTAACATATATTGCAGTAGCAATGAGAACTTATATAAATCATACTTCATTCTACATAAAATTAAAATTAGTTATAAAACATCCTATTTCTTTATAGAAAATGACCGAATAATTTAAGAAATTGATTCTTAATGCGTTTAAATCACATAAACATTGATATTAAGCATAATCATTATTAATTTTTTTATGAATATTTAAGTTGTTTTTACTACACACACACACACACACACATATATATATATATATATTTAATTAAACAAACAAAAATGTTCGATATTTAGAAAGACGTATAAGCAAATTATAAATATCTGACTGATATCTAAATCTACTTAAAAAAATAAACATATATTCCTCAGTTTTTTCATACGACAATACAAATCTCTATACATAATAGAAAATGTCCCAATGTCATGTTTTTGTGTTTAAGTTTGTATTAAGACCAACTTTGTGCATGATAAACATAAGCGGGAATGAGATTTTCTCCATTGTGTGGCATCTTAAAGTTTCTAACCCGAGTACGAGGGTTGCCTTTTATGTTTTTTACAAACGGCCGATAGAAGGCACTACTGAAATTTGTCTTCCGGATATTTGTAAAATTCACATTTTTTTTTTTCTTGGAATCAGTGGCATCTTAGAAATCGTCTGCGTATTTTGTTTACAGTGAGTGTTTAAAAGAAGCAAGTGAGTGAGAAAAAGTGGAAGTAACTTTTGAAGATTTCTGTTGGATGAATTTTTATGATTTTAAGAAAGGCCTTAATCGATATGAATGCATAGTATCGCTTCGTGAAACTTCTGGTAATGAAGCACCATTTCTTTATACAAATTAAAAATGGTATACAGTCATCAACGAAATCAGGAAAAACAACAAAAGTCGCCGCATCATTCTTCATCGCGGCAATATTTAAAGGATAAAAATATAGAATTAATGTCCCATTGCCCATGTTTTCCTGATTTGTCACCTAACGACTTTTTCTTTTTCGCTTATGTGAAACAAAAAATGCGTGGACAGCGATTTTCATCACCTTAAGAAGATGTTGATGCCTTATGAGATATCAACTTCAGAGTGGAAAAACTGTTTCAATAATTGGTTTGAACGGATGGAAGAACTTATAAATCTTAAAGGCGAATATTTTGAAAAGCAATAAAACAGTTTGTTCCCCAAAAATTCTTTTTCTTCCTAATTTTTGTAGAAACTTAAAAGGCAACTCTCGTATTATAGAAAGCCTGGGAAATGCCTGGGATTCGCGTCTCGTACCTTTAGTTCTCCATCTAACTTTTGGATACTTGTGAATCCTTTAAATTGTATGAAAAGGTCCATTTATATTGATGTTATTAAAGAATCCTTTGTCATGGGCACAGTCTTAAGGTTTTTTTTTTCTAGTTTATATGTTACTTACAGACCTACTTACAGTTAATAATTTGATAAATAAAGAAAAGTGAAAAGTTCGATATTGAATTTAAGCATTTATTATCAAATTCGTATATTTCTATATCAAATGGATCGTAATGTGTCTGAATAATTTTGTGTCTTTCTGTAAAAAAAAAAAAAAAAAAAAAAAAAAAAAAAAAGGAAACTCTATAGGACAGTCATTCAATTTTTATATAGGTGAACAATGACCATGCTTTATTTAAATTCTGAAACGCATAGTAGTTTCATTTTTTTCAGTATTTTAGCTGACATCAGAAAATAGCTCCTATGCTATGTAATAATGTAAATACCATCAAGCGTTCTTGTAAAAGAACTATAGGGAGCAGCACATAATTTGACATAATCGTGACACTTTAGCAATAAAAAAAGAATGGATAGCTAATTTTTTCCCACTATTTACCATTACGCAAAAAAAAAAAAAAAAAAAAAAAAAAAAAAAAATGAATAAACAATTAGATGTACAATAGGTTTTTTTTTTTTTTTTTTTTTTTTTGTGTGTGTGTGTGTGTTTTGTAAAATAAATCTCCGTCCATAAATATTTATAAAGTTATTGAGAACTTTATTTTTAACACAGGCTTATTTAATTTGGATTTAATCGATTTTACAGTTTATAATCTAACACACGAATAATTTGCATTAATAAGACATATTGTAGAAAAAGTTTGTGTCATTTAAAAACCTAACGCCATGTAAATCTATTCAAATTCTTCGTCAATGCAATAGCATACCTACCAATTTGAGCTAAATCTAATAATTCTGCTCTGCGCCATTTTAAAAGTCCTGCACTCATATAAATCATTTCAGTTGTAACGTCGCCGTCGGTGCTATAACATACGTAGAAATTTCAGTTAAATATAAAAATTATTCGTTTTGTTCTTTGAAAATACCTGCACGGTTCTTTTTTAAGTTTTTTTTTTATGCTATAACATACATACTAATCTGAGCTAAATATAAGAATTATTCTTTGTGTCACTTTAAAAGTCCTACATTTACAAATCTATTCAGTTTGTGCGCATATACATCGCCGTAAAATAAGCAAATACACCCACAGGAAAATATTTATGGAATTAAAAAAAAAGTTCGTGTACACAGCAAATATTTCTGTTTAAATGTATTAAAAAAAAAAAAAAAAAAAGAAAAAGAAAAACTTTGTTTAGACTTACAAAGTAATTTTGTGTTTCTTATAACGGAAAACTTTTGTGTTTCCTTACAAAAAAAAAAAAAAAAAAAAGTTCTCTACTTAGAAATATAATAAAAATATTGTACAATGAAACAACATATTTTGTAAATATGAGGAAATTCAAAGAAAGTTTATTGAAATTCCGTAAATTTGTTAACAATTTATTCTGAGTTGTCTTAACTAAAACTGATTTTTTAACTTCTATTAAAAAAATGGTTTAAAACTACAAAATGATCTGAACAGAACACATTTTGTAGTTTTAATAAAATCATTCCTGCGACAAGGAAAGTACGGATGAATAAAATACTTGCTGAAACCAGACTAAGCTGAAATTAAAAAGCATGGTCGAAAACATATGGCAGTGTGCAAATTTTGTGTAGCAACTCACATGGGGCAAGTTATGACCATATTTTAGATGTTTCTATCACAACCAACGAAATACAAGTATGTTGCGAAAAGTGTAGAGCTGTGATAAAATGTTTGACTTGAGTAAGGAAGAAGCGAAGTTCGAGTATCTCTTCGGTCGAATTTTAAATTTTTTATTCAAAACTGAAAAAGAAAAAAAAAAGTTTTATTTGGTTTGATTAAAATAAATGAATAATTTAAGAAGAATTAACTTTATATAAATATTCAATTTAGATTAAATTTCGTAAATGATTTGTGCTAGTGTTTCGTGTAACTGTTTAATGTCTTTGCTTTTGCCTCCAAGGTAGTAGCACGTTTTTTTTTTTTCACCTGATGAAGAAAGGCTACGTCCTTTCGAAACCGGTTGTGCTGGCTTAAGATTTATGGTGTGTTAAGGAGTTTTAAAATCTATATATTGATTGTACACCAGATTTGAATGTAGTTTTGTTTAATTAGTATTTTTTGTCGACGTCACTAATAGCAATTGTTAAACGTATGGACTGAATTGCGTTATTATTCATGTAAGTTTTTTTTTTTTTTTTATGAAAAATCCCAAATGGACAACAGCTATTGCTGAATTATTCTCAGTGTCACACTTAAATATTATTTCAAATACTTTACCAAACAAATATCAAATTTTGTGTTCTTAGAGAAATTGACATGAAACAGAGCACAAGGATAAATTTTCTTAAAATGATTTAACTAATTTATTATAATCAGTTCCCGTTTCAAAAATTTCAAAATCTGCGCAAACATGAACTTTACAAATCTAGTTATCTTGAAGAAAAGCCAAATATTTTCCATAAGGTGTTTGACGGTGAACAAGGTTGTGAGGCAAATAATTGTGATAAATTTTCTTTTATAATTTGTGCTACTTGTGGAAATGCTTGTGCTTTAATTAATTTTCTACTTCTAATCAAAGTGATTTTGTACTAGAAACTAAATGTGTATCTTTATACAACATTCTCTCATTTATAATTAAAAAATCATATATTTTTTAATTCCTGGCTAATAATTTATCAATTCTCGTAATCCTAAAAAAAAAAAAAATAATAATAATATCATAAATATTTTCCCATAGACTGATAATGTAATTTTGTTAAAAACTAAAAAAAAAAAAAAAAAATTGCTGGGACTCGAAAGCAGTACTTTCCATGCTCAAGCCAAATTATGTACCACTGTGACACAGTTTTTGATTACTTCTTTCTGTTTCGTTAGTGTTGATAGAAACAGTTAAAACTTAAGGCCATAAACAGATAAAAATTAAAGGATTGTAGCACGAAATTTGAACTCTACCCGATATTTTCAATCATGCTCTTTTGTTTAAGCTTTAGTTCAGTTTCAGTAGGAATTTTACTGATTCATACTTCTCTTGTAAGTGTAGAAATTCATGACAACACTTTTTTTTTTTTATTATTATTATTTAAATAAACGTTGGATTCATTCTTTATAACCATACTTTCCTTTTATAATACTTGTTCAGAAAATTTAAATTGCGCTAACGAATAATTAAGTGATAATATTTAAGATGCACTGAGAAAAAATTCTGTAACTGACATCTAGAATCTAAATTGTGGCTCTAGAAAAAATAGTTCCATGTGATCGTTATAAATTCTAGTCCCCTTGGAAAGCGAGTTCTAGAGCCCCTATTAGAATTCTAGCCTATATTCTCAATGGCAAAGTTATTTAAAAATCTCTGCAAATAAATGAGACTACAAGAGGCTGGTTTATGTAACTATAATCTTGGTTTAATACCAAATTCTAGAAAATAAAGCGAGAATTATTTCTCGCAATATAAATGATTCAGAATATTTAGAGTATTCAGAATATTGTTTCACCATCTAGAAATGTGTACACTAGAAATTCTCGATAATTTCTTCTATTCAGTTTATTGGCGTGCCTTATACGCATAGCTCGGAAATCTATATTTCTAGTTAAGGGATTTAGAAAATAACCACTTATTCATTCTAGAAAAAGGCGGTATATATTTTTTTCAGCGTGCCTTATAATTTTACATATGCCGTGTCTTATAATTAAACACAGATTTTTAATAATAAATATTTTCAATTATTATATAACATTTATATTACTTATAATGAGAGTGTAATTGTATTGGCACTTGTATAAAAAAACGTTTTTAATGGAAACTTAATTAATAAAATTAATTAATTTGTATATGCTTACACACATATTTCATTATAAAAGAATGAATTTTAAATGATTAAATTATATTTAATGACATTTTAGGAAAGTAAAAAAATACTTTCTTTTAAATTAAACTGTTTAAAAAATAATAAACAGTTTTAAATTTGCGAGTAAAGGAAAAAAAAATAATTTTTTCCTCCCTTTACAATAATATAGTAATCCCTGGCAATTGGGGTAATTCTTAGAAACGCACGGGTAATTATTAGACACTGGATTTCGATGTTTTATGAATAGAAAAGAAAAAAAAAAAGATTTTTACAAACAGTACTAGTTAGTCAATATTTAGTTATATTGTGTACTTCAAATAGGGTAAAATAATTGGTCATTTAATACACGCACAAAAAAAAAAAAAAAAAAAAAAAGTTACATGTTTGATTTCACACTTTATAAAATTTTATAAAAATCAGGTAAACCTTGGCAATGACTAAAAACGTAAACTAATTATTAAATCTGAATGTACAAGATACTAGGTCAGTTGTGGCGATAAGGCAGAAGAATGAAAAAGTAAATTAACTGAAAGAACAGACAACCTGAAGTTATTAACCATTTCAACTTGAAACAGAAATAACTTCAATTAATTTTTCTTAATTCATTCACAAAAACATCTTTATGGAATTTCTTAAGGGTTCTATAAACTTCAGCAATTTAATCATTGCTTGAAATTTTAAAAGGATAAATAGAATCTGTCTGAATTGGACCATAATTTATATTCAGAAACTTTTTCAAAACCTGGTACTGAAGGTCACCAGAATGTGTTGTACTCAAACCATTTCACTAATTTCAATCCCAGATTCTCTTTTTATTTATTTATTTTTTTAAATTTCAACACTTTCCAAATATAATATGGAGTTTCATAATAAACAACAAAAAATTTATCACTAGCAAGCTTATTTAGTACATTTGTTAAGTGTAGCTTCAATTGATGGGGACTTTTTGGTAAGACATATTTTTTAATATTAATGGTAGCATCAGAGTTGCTTATTAAACTGATCTCAGAGGATGCATCGCTGTGAATAATTTCATCATCTGAATCTTCTGGTAAAACCTTGTGGTTTGAAGTGTTGTTCTTTTTCTTTAAGAAAACAATTTTCCTTTCTTTTTCTCTTATTTTTTCATAGAATCATCATATGTTATAACAACTGCAACTGCATCCACACTTATTATTATCTTAAAATGTTTTAGTTATTTATACTTTACTATAAGGGGAAATCAATAATGTAGTTCAACCTTTAGAATCACTTTCAAGTTCTTTCACAAAAAGTAAATAAAGGCATCAGAATATAGTTAACAAGCTATAATCTGTATATTCATTGTAATAATCTATTATTTTTGACCGTAACTTAACATTTTTGTTCACTTGAGTTTTACTTTATTATGAATTGTATATATAATAGTTTAAGTTATGTGATTTTTTAATAAATTACTTACAGTTTCATAATATTTATTGATTTCTTCTTAAATTGTGCCTAATATAACTAATCAATGGATAATTAATAGTAACTGGGCTCTTTAAATACTTATTTTTTACATTGTATTAAATTTACCTTTTATTAGAGCATAAAAAAAAAAATAAAATAAAAAATAAACCTATTTTTTCATTGTCTAAGAATTACCTTAGCAGGAAACAATACAACAATGCGTTTTAGAAGGGCCTATTCTCATGTCTGTTTATGAATTCTGCAACAATAAATTTGGAGGAAATGAATTTCTCCTTTAATACAATTTAAAATCTGCAACTAAACAAAATAAATATATGCAATAAGCAAATTTGAAAATATTGAAAGTAAAAGTTGATAGGTAATTTTTCGGAGACATTTTTCTAGTTAAATAGAAAACTTGCTAATATGTGAATTACTGCTTAGAATTTTTTTATAAAATGAGAAAAGGCATTTAAAAACTTAAATTCAAATACAAAATCAAATACAAATTAATAGCTTTTAAACGCCAAGTGCATCTAAAAATTACCCCAACGTTATCGTGCCTAAAATTTACCCCGGTTACCCCTATAGCATAATGGTAATTACATAAAAAAAAAAAAAAAGTATGCAAAAACTCATTAGGAATGATTTTTGGTTTCATAAATGCTTCGAGGTTTGAAAATAACAATATATATATGATGTGTGTGTGTGTGTGTTTAATTGCTCCATAACTTTGTCTCCTAATCACAGGAATAATAATTCATTTCTTCATTCATTCCTTAAAATTAAAAATGCATTTTTTTTCTTTGAAGCTTATTATTCTAGCATTGCAATAAATGACTAATTTAAATAACACCGATTAATTCTAAAATTTTAGATACAGTAGTATTTATTAAGATAAAATCAAATCTAATTTCAATTTCCTACCACAAATGATTAAAAAAAAAAAAAAAAAAAAAAAAAAACTCCACATAACTATTTATTTAAGAAAATATTTCACTTTAAGCTAAGACATTAATACAATTTCATTAAACGTTTACTGCAAAATGGCGCCATTTTAAAGCTTGAAGTGGCATAAATCAGATTTAATTAATTTTCACTTAAGGCATAAAGAAAGAATTTTCACACATTGTTTGCAGTTCCTCGTATTTGAAATTCTGAACCACTAAAAATAAAAAAATAATACAACGCAATTTTTAAACTGCAGTATAAAAATGCTAACAATTTTTTCTTCCAGAAAAATTTCCTTCAACTTAATTTAGACATTTTGCATTTTGTTAGTCTGTTTTTTCTCTTTCTCTCTCTATATATTATTATTATTTTCCCTCTCTCTTAATTTTGAATAAAGGACACTGATTTATTATATTAGTTTTGATCTGAAAAACGGATAAAACAATTTCGAGTGGGAAAACAATTTTTAAATGGAATTTTATATTTAAAAAAATGGCTCTCGTTTTTGTTTTTCTATAAAATTTATTGACAATAATATTTATTTAAGTTTTTAACTAAGGAGAAGTAAAGAAAGATGGAATTTGAAATTGCTTTTTAAATCTATAATATTATATATATATATATATATATATATAAGAATTTTCTAAAACGAATATTTGTTTGATATAAAATGATGTATAATTAAAGATAATTACAATAAAACGTAAAACAGAGAAAGCTAGCGCTAAAAACTGCTTAGCTAAACAATGTTTTTATTGAATAAGAAACATTTAAAACAAATATTCATGTATATGAAATTAAAATAAAATTTAAAGATTAGAATAATCAACAGTACGTTTTATTGTAATTATCTTTAATTATATATCATTTTATATCATACACATATTCGTTTTTAAAAATTCTTATTTAAAAAACATTGTTTGGCTAAGCAGCTTTTAGCGCTAGCTTTCTCTGTTTTACATATTATTATAATCATTTTAATGTTTGTCCCCCCCCCCCCTTTTTTTTTTTTAAATTTCTTTAAACTTTTTGGTTAACGACCTTGACAGTAGGATTTCTTTACATCTTTTTTTTTCTTTTCATATATTCACACACATTAAAAAATTCGCATTTTATGCAATAATGATTGTGATTTAAAAATAGCTCTTAAAATCCATGCAAATTAACTGTTTCGTCTTAAATTTTAACCGAATGTTTCAGTGTTTTCCACTTTCGATTTGTTCTATTTCAGATCTGTTAGTTTTCTGTTCTGTTAAAAGAGGTTTTCTGTTTGGTGAGAAGTTGGGGGCTATGGATAATTATTATGCTAATTGCTACTATCCTTTCAGAAACTTCCCTTTAACCCCTACACGGAAGAGCCTCCTTGGTGAAGACTTCTGATATATATATATATATATATATATATATATTATGTATGAGTACTTGTAAGTGTGTGTGTGGCGACGAGTAAAGTATGTGTGGAGTAGTGATTTTCTGCAAGTAGTTCTTTTTCATACTACTGATGAGAGAAAAAATAATCATGTCAGAAATTTTTAATTTTCTTGTATACTGAGAAAAAATTATGTGACTGCCATCTAATTCCATATAATCATTATAAATTCTAGTCCCCTTTGAAAGCGAGTTCTAGAAACCCCTATTAGAATTACAGAGCGTTTGCCAATATTATTGTTTCTAAATGTATTGAATATCTCTGCAAATAAATGTGAACATAAGAGGCGAGTTTTAGAAACTTTAATTCTAGTTTATGATTCAGTTCTAGGAAATCATGCGAAAATTTCTTGTAGTACAAATAATTTCTAATATTCATAATACTCATAATAAATTCCCAGCATCTAGAAATGCATAGGCTATAACATCTCGATCACTTCGTCTATTCAGTTTATTGGCTTACCTTATACGCATAGCTCGGAATTATGTATTTCTAGCTTAGTTATTTAGAAAGTGACTGTTCTAGATGAAGGCGGTATATTTTTTTTCGCAGTGTAGCAAGATATTATAAAAAGTATTTAATATGAAAAAGGCGTCATTTTTTATCATAAAAAATAATCTAAGCATGTGATATGGAAATGCTGCGTAATAGTGAAAATTGTTAATTTTAAAATTAATTGATATCTTTCTTTCACTTTTTTTTTTTATTATTTTTTCCTGAACATCTTGCATTCTTGCATTTTCTCTTTAATACCCGCCTACTTTTTTCAGATAATGCTTTTACCTAATACTTTTGTTCTGTCTTTAAATGTATTAGAGGTTCTTTCAGTTGTATTTTAATCTTTTTATTACATAATGTTTATTTTTATTTTATTTTTTTATTTGTCCTATTTTCATTGCACTTTTTTATGTGAAAACAAAGAAATTAGTCCATACTCTAATAAGAACATCTTCCTCTCAATTAAAGCATACTTGCCAACATCCTCATTAATATTCCGTAGAGTCATTAGTCCCGCCCTTTTTTACACATCAGTAAATTTTTAGAGTAAAGTTCTCCAAATGGAATTACGATTAAATAACAAAGAAAATTCTGTAAAAAAATACTGGTGTGAAAAAGAAGGCCTGGCTAATAATACTAAGGAATATTAATTAGTATGTTGGCAAGTATGATAAAAGTAATGATAAAATTAATGTTATTAACTTCAGAAAATCGAATTATAAATTAAACTAAAATAACAATATATAATCTCAAACTGTCCCTTTTGAGAAAATAAAACGTCCCATTAATATCTTTGAGTAAATGAATTTACTGTATAAATATGAATGTTTAAATGGTAACATAATCTTTATATACTTACTAAATACCTTTGGTTCAATTACACATAAAATACTGAAGAACTGTTTTAATATGTGTGAAATTTGTTTTACAGTCAGAGTAGAAAATTTTTTAGCACATCTGGGCACTTACAAATCTCAAAGTAGAACTACTTTTCTGAAACATATCAAAACCTAACGAGTGATGGAATGATTTGAATGAATTACATGATTTTTTGCTAAATAAAACATAACCATGTTGACAAAAAATATAAATCCATGCATAACAATATAAGCTTATGCGTTCTTTTTAACAGACAAAAATTAGATAAAAATAATGGAAAAGTATTTCTGTAATAAATAGTATATTTTGAAAGAGTAGGTGGCGGTTGCATATAAAGGAATGATATTTTATCGCAGCATTTGCGCACATATATGATCGAGGGCAATGAGTAAAGTGCGCGCACACCGACTCCAGGTACCTGTATAACAGTTATAGTGGAGTGCATAGCATACTTGCCAACATACTAATTAATATTCCGTACTATTGTTAGCTCCGCCTTCTTTTTCACACCAGTATATTTTTACAGTATTTTTCTTCTTATTTAATCGTAATTGCATTTGGAGAATATGTCTCTAAAAATATACTGGTATATAAAAAAAGGGCGGGACTACTAATACTACGGAATATTAATTAGGATGTTGGCAAGTATGGCATAGTTAAAAATACATGCGTATTTTCCAAGCCTCCAAGATTAAACATGACTGTGTTGTCTTGTTTTCCAAAATAAATGCTTGAATTTTTAAAACTCTTACAAGGAATTACTTTAGAATGGTTGTAGTTTGAAATATGTTTTAATTGAACAATTTCTCAAAAGTTACTAACCTAGATCAAAGGTACAAATCGTTCTCTCTAAAAGAAAGTATTTATTAAATGAAGAATGCGCAGTCTCTCCTTCCGAAATGGGCAAGATTGTGCATCAGCTACTTAGAAGAATTACGGATTGTTCCCATGGATTTGCATGCTAGGAAAGATTATGCAGCTGATAGGTAATGCAAGACAATGAGAATGAATGCACTGAATGTCTGGAACTGTACCAGGAGGCAACTTCAACAAATGACTGTATTGGATTGAACGCTTTACTTGTGACAGGTGGTTGGATGAAAGCTGCATCCTTTAAAATAATATGTTGATATGTTATGGGTGACGACAGCTTCGATCAAAATAAAAGAAAACACTCAAACCGAAAAGGAAAAAGATCAATTTTAAGTTAAATATGCTATCATGCAACTTATTGCTATTTAATAATCATATGTACGTTGTTTATTTATTTATTTATTTATTATTGTTATTATTATTTTTTTTAATTATTATTTTTTTTTTCTTTTAATTCTTTTTGCAATTCTTTTATTATTTTTTTAATTATTAAAATAATAATTTTAAAAATTAAAAATTTTAAAACACATAAAGTTTAAAAACGTTGTCTTTATATAAATGTTAAAACTAAAAATCTTAATTTTAATATGAAAGTTTCTTCGTTAAGATTACAAAAGCACAAAAAGTTTCACCATTAGATAATGAAGCCATTTCCAGGTGGCAAAATACGATCAGATAGTCAACATATAAATGGTGATTCTTCCTCGATTAAAATTACGTTCTATTAGAAAATATTTGAGAATTCAAGAGTTACGCCAGGGTTCACTTTCGACGAACATTGTAATGAAGACTGCATCTAAATGAATAATAATAATAATAATAATAATAAAATAAAAAAATAAAAATTTAGAACATGACAAAAGCAAGAAGATACTTGGATTAAACGGGATCTAGGCTTTAATACTTTTTAAAACACTTGTGTAATAGTTCGAACAATAAAAATATTTGAGAACTTGTGTGGTACGGGAAACAGAACTCAACTTGTGAAAGAACAAATTTGACTTTATGAAGCAATTAAACTGTACCATTACGAATACATTAATTTTTACTTTCTTCTATCTTCAATAGAAGAAAGTATTGGATTCGTAAAAATTTTCGATTTCGGGTTTTTGATGGATTTACACGTTTTGAGAGCTGTAGAACACGATTTTACCATTTTTAGAAAATGTCTGTCTGTCTGTCTGTGTGTGTGTGTGTGTGACAAAATTTTGTGGCAACTGTATCTCTGGAACTACTGCACATAATTTCATACAAATTGGTATGTAGTTGCACCTTGACATAAATTAGTGCCTATCAACTTTTGGTAAAAATCGTCTTACAGGTTGCGTTGCCATCCCGCTATTTCTAAATTTTTAACGGGGTGATATAGGGCAAAAATTTTCAAGATGGGTATCTTTCGAAAGGTCTCGTCAGTACCTTTAAAACGAATGGTTGAACTATAAATCTGTGTGTATTTAAAACAAAGTTATCGATTTTTTTTTACTTTTTACGAAAAAAAAAAACTTTGAATAAAACCTGTTTTTTTTTTCTCTCCCCTTAATTTTATAAAACTCCCACGGTTTCCGTGTTCTGACAAACTTAAACAAATTTTTGCATTTTTCCCCCAATTTTGTCAAAGTCCCACGGTTTCCGTGTTTTGACAAACTTAGAATAATTTTCACATTTTACCCAAAATTTTGTCAAAGTCCCACTTTTTTTTTTTTTTTTTTTATTGTTACTGCGTGAATTTGTATAGGAAAATATAGAAGAATGTCTCGTGGTGGCCACAACATACTAGTTTTGATATTGGAGGAAGCAGAGGTAATTTGAATTTTAAATCAAACAAGAGAGGTACCAGGATTATTTGACACAAATTCAACTAGAGCACAATCTATATCCCCCTTTTTTTAATCTTTACGAGTATGCTCATGAACGCTTTTTTAATTGTACGTCTAGTTCTTTTTCTTTCTGTAAAAATAAAATCATGTTGTAGAAAGCGTTCAGAGGCGACTCTATATATCACACCCCATTAAGAAAAGTGGCATAGTTTAAAAACTGCAGTTTTGCGTTTACCACTAAAAAATATGTATGAATTATCCAATTTATACAAAAGTCTTTACTGGTAAAAACCATACAGAAAAAAAAAATCAATATCTGAACATCAAGAAGTCATAGAACAACAAGCATTACCCTTCCTCTGAAACTAATACTATATATATAATAATATATATATATAGAGAGAGAGAGAGTGTCTGTCAGACACCTTTTTAGGCGAAGACCTTCAACAACAAAAAAGTACCAAAATTGGAATTTTTGTTAAAGAGTTATAGGTGGACAAACCAAAATCAACAACAACAACAGCAAAGTACTAAAATTGGAACCTTCGTTAAAGTGTTATAGGATGAAAAACAAGACAAATATCTTTTATCAATGATTTTATCAAACAATTTTCTTCAGCTCAAGCTTTTTCCAACAAAAAAGTATCAAAATGAGAGCGTCCGTTAAAAAATTAGATGTGGATAAAGCATATGGAAACATTCAGGCAGAGACAGAGGATCCCAGTAACGTCTGTTCCCACCGTTTTAACTTTTATCTGCTAAGCGGCTGCAGATTAAAAGTGATGTCTACGTATGGAGAAGCTACTTTGTGCTGATGGATGTGACCGCTGACAGTGACCGAACATTTAACTTTATGCAGCATATATGGACCCGCTACGTTGAAACTTGTGCAACGTAAAGTTCAAATAAAGTTCTAAATGTGCATTGTAGCTTACGGACAGAAATTTGAACATCAGAAATAAAAATTTTTGCGGATGAACAGTTATATTTTTCTTTCTCGGGTACTTTCGGCACGTCACAGTTTAAGAAATTGTGAACAAACAAATGCACGTTTAAGCCTTCAATTTCCAGTAACAATGTCTGCAGTTTGTGTTTTCGTACTAAGTCCATGATACTCTACTACTTTGTGAGTCCCTATTTTCCTCTATCGTGCACCGTTTTCGAGATTGGAACGCTAATTTCGTTGTTTTGCATAAGGTGGTTCTGTAAGCGGTTGCATCTCGTAACGCATGGCCACATTACTATATTTGCATACCACTTTTATCATTATAACTCCTGCCAGTAAAGAGTTAACCCTTTAAATTTCATTGGTTTCGCAGCGAAACCAAGCATTTGACATAATTTAAGAATTGTTTTGCAGCAGTTTTTTTTTTTTTTTTTTTTTTTTTTTTTTTTTTTTAACATTTCCCCACTTGTTTCTATCAATTTTTAAACTTTTGTTTCTTTTCTCTCCGTAGATATAAGGACTATTCCAAAATTTAACAATTAATGCTTCAAAGGTAGCTAAATGCATAAGTTACTAGAAGTTTCTTTGTATGCGCGAGTGCGAATTGCTGGTTGGATGACGCATTCACCTGAAAGAACTTTTACACGTTTTTTTAGTCGATAATGTTTATTTACAAAGTGTTTTATTTATTAAATTTAATATTGTTTGAATTTAATAAGGTTAACTTATAGATGTTTCAAACCAAAAATTTCTCAAAAAGGAAAAATGCCAATTTTTTAATTTTTTAAATATTTATGATAAGCTATGTGTCTAAAAGCCTTTTTTAAAATTAGTTTTAGTAATTTTTAAAATAAATTAAGAAGTGAACATTAAAGTGTTAAAAGAGTCGGCACTGAGCTTTAGTGAACACCCTGTATTTTGTTTAGATCTTAAAAATATCGTAATGGGACCGATTTCAGACCAAGAACTCTACAACTAAACAAAGTATCAAAAACGGAGCATCCGTTAACAATTTATGAGCTAACAAATAAACAAACAAAAAACATACAGTTTAACTTCCTCATTTTTAAAATCGGTTAAAAAGAGATTTAATTATTAGAACTTACTATGGTAATAATTATAATGTTATGAGATATACGATAATAACGTTGTTTTAATCATCAAAACTGAAAAATGTCTTCCATACCTTATGTAATTAATGCAATTAATAGAACGATTGAATTATGACTTTTAAATATGTAATTAACACAGACATAATGTTTATAGAATAAAGACAAATTATCTTTTCAAAAATATTTAGAAAATAGATTTTCAATGTCTTCTAATATACTCTATAGTAAAAAAAAGTGACGCACCAAGAAGGAGTAATATTGGTAGTAAAAGTAGCCCAATAAATGAATATGCAGAGATATTTCCTTTAAAAAAAATAATAATTAAAAATAATAACGCAATGAAGACTGCGTATTTTTTTTTAATAAAATAAATGAGTTAGTTTGGAAAAAAAAAATTCACAAAACATTTATGGAATTACATTTTTATTCTTTTACTTTATGTTATGTTTTATAACATTCTGATAATATTTACATATTTTTTTGTTGCTTCTGCTCAAAAGATATCATAAAGTACATCATACGGATATTTGTTACAAAATTATGTTACTTCGTATTTTCTTAAAGAGGTAACATAACTCTATGAAAAAGATAAATTGGCAACTCAATTATCTAAAAAAAGTATTATCGTCGGAGACTATCCAATATCTAAGAATTTTTTTCTTAAATTTTCTAAAGTAAATTGTACCAATTAAAACTTTTTTGAAAAGCCAAGATTTAAAGAAACATTTTCCTTATAAGAAACTGTATTTACGATCTTAAAAATAAAGGATTTGTTTAATGAAAATAGTATTTCTTAATATTAATCATCTGTGAAAAGTTTTATTTATTATTTTATTTTAATGAATTAAACAGAACTTGCTTAATATGAATCAGATGACTTTATTTTAATTAAGTTTTTATGAAGTTTTAGTTAAGTACATAAACTTTCACTTTTAAAGTGAATATATATTCAATTTTATCGAAAATATTTATCCCACCTTGTTTATGCACTAATTTAATATAACTTTATAAAATAAATTTCACTATCTTTTTTACTTTCTCTTACCCATAAGGCAGAGAAAGTATTTTTTGGGGGTCAAATTTTCGAAATTGAACTTTTGTTAAATATACACGTTTTAAAGTCCCCTGAATCTAAAAAGCATGTTTTTAGCAGTTGGAATGTGTGTGTCTGTCTGTTATCAGCATATCTCAAAAACAAATTCTACAAAGGGCATTCCATAAAAACTGAGAGTTATTTTTTACGTAGTGGTAACACCGCGAAACTAAAAAATAGAAGTGCAGGCGAGTTTTTCAAACTGTTAACTGTACGTTTATACAAAATTCTAAACGAAGCAGACGATTTTATTTTCCTATTTCCGTGCTTGTTTAAAGAACTCTTTTATTTGCCCTACAGAAATGGAGATGAGTGATTCAGCGTTAAAAAACGAAATGCGTTGTGCCATAAAATTTTGCTACCATTTGGGCAAAACAGCTCCAGAAACAGTTAAGTTAATGAAAGAAGATTACAAAGACAAATGTTTTGGTGAGACTACGATTTTTAGATGGCATGGGGATTTCAAGAAAGGCCGTTTGTCTGCACAACTGGCTTCTAGGCCTGAACGACCAAAAAGTGTTGGGAATGATCGAAATGTTAACACTGTGTGAATAATCCTTCAAGAAAATTGGCGAATGACATGTGAGGAGATAGCAGCATCGACAAACATTTCGAAAACGTCGGCATTTCGCATTCTACGCAACAATTTACAGCTTCGCTGTGTTTGTTCCAGATGGGTCCCTCATCACCTTACTAAAGAACAAATGAAAACAAGAATTCACCAATGTTATGAATGGAAACAGATGCTTGAAAATGATCCAAATCGCCTAAAGACTTTAATAACAGTTGATGAAACTTGGGTGCATCATTATGATCCCCTTACCAAGTCCGCAACAAGTGTATGGAAACATACTGATTCTCCGCCTCTGAAGGTCATGATGATTATTTTCTTTGATCATAAAGGTGTAATCTATCAGCATGCTGTGCCTCCAAAAACTACTGTGAATGGTGAATATTAAATTTCAGTTTTGAAAATTTTGCGACAACACATATCGAGAAAGCGTAATGAACTGTTAGGGAATTGGACATTACACCACGATAATGCTCGCCCGCATGTCGCTACTTCTGTTCAGCAATATCTTAGTAAATGCAATATTAAAATAATGTCACATCTCCCTTACAGTCCAGATCTCGCACCATGCGATTTCTGGCTGTTCCGACTTTGAAGGAGAAGCTCCGTGGCAGAACATTTAATACAGATTCTGAAGTTATTTCAGCAGTGGAGGGTTCTTTGAAGCAGCTTCCAGAAAAGGGCTTCTCTACTTGTTTTGAAAAGTGGGTTGAGCGATGGGACCGTTGCATATCATCTGGCGGAAGGTATTTTGAAAAAGAATGATGTATTTTTTGCTGCAAATATATTTCTTGACTTTTTGTGATTTTACTCTCAGCTTGGTATTCTAAATGCATATCATTTAGGGATACTACCATAAGCTTTTCGTTGAGATCAAGCAAATGGTTCGTGTACAGGGACACCCAAGAGACTTCAAATACATTGAGTCTATGGGGAAAATTGTATGTATGTAGAGTTTAACATCTATAGACGGCACTAAACCAAATGAAAAGGGTATATATTTTTTATATGCATAAAAACATGTTTCATATGAATATCGTATTGTATATGGTATAGAAAGCATTCACTGTTCGTTTAGAAGGTTATGTTTGTTACTAGAAAAATGTGTTCAAGGTAAGTTTCAAGGAATGATGCGTGTGAAAGTCGTCTGAATAATCTTAAACGAAATTTTGAATTTAATAACAGATTTGAATTTTCTATAAATGTAGGTACAGTAATGAGACGGGGGTTGAGGGGCGCGATAGTCCCCCTCACATAGAATTATTTGTCCAAAAAACCTATTCCGCAGCCTAAGTTGAATTGTTTTAATACAGGTTTTCATAACAGTACTCGTTACCTTAACCCTTAATCTCCAATCCGTACTTACAGTATTAAATTTCAGTGTAAGAGAAAGTCGTGTGAGTGACACACTATTTTAATTTAAATTATACATTATCAAGTGTTTATTCCCTACTGAATTAAATTAATCTATTGTCCTGCAATTTATTTCCATAACTTGTAATACAAAACATCATAGATGAATTGATAAAAATTACCATATAATGATGATATGATTTCTTATAAAATATGAAAGTATTTACATTTATCAAAACTACTTAAGTTTGAAAAAATAAAATTTAAACGAATCTCTCAATAACATCTTCGAATTTAGAATAATTTAAGTTCATATATAGTCTTTTACATAAGTCTTTAAATGTGTAAGCTTTCTTAAATATTTCTTTTAGTCACATATTGATTTGTATTTCCAAAAGTCTATGCTTTTGATTCAACCAAAAAATGAATCATAAAATAATAGTTCTGAAGAGTCCCATTGTAACATAATATATAAAATGTGGTGTTTCCGTTTTTAAATAAAAATTTCACGTTTGCTTACGGGAATAAACATGTGTCCTACATTGTTATTGTTTATTTTGTACACCTGTCAACATTCTAATTAATATTCCGTAGTATTGTTAGTACCTTTTTTTTTTTTTTTTTTTTTTTTTCACCGGAATTGTTTTCCACAATATTTTTCTTCTTAATTAATCGTAATTACGTTTGAAGGAATTTCAAAATACTGTGGTGTGGAAAATGTGGCCTTAATGACAGAACTACGGAATATTAATTAGAATGTTGGCAGGTATGGATACTGTTATTATCATTATTGTTAAAGTATGCTGACGTCATTTAAGACCCTTTCGCGTTTGTTTTTTCTTTACCATTTCCATAATTGTACGTAAATTTAAAGATCGTTATGTACGTGTAAGATTAAAATTTAAGGATTTAAGCAGACGTCATTTAAAAAAAAAAATCCATGTATAGAATCAAACGTGCAGCAAATGTTTCTCTGTAATGGTTGATTAGTATGTATTTTTCAATTGTTTAATGAAAATTTAATGTAATTTAAATGATTACATTTAATGTTTGAAATGAATTTATGCAATCAATAAAATTCAGAATAATATTTTTTTAACAATTCAACATTACATTGATCATATTTCTTAGATATTCTTTTTTTAACAATTCAAAATGACAGAACATGCAGGTTTAAAAATTCTATGCATTCATAATCGATTTTTATGTCACGTTAGATAATATTATTTCAAAATAAATCTTTTTTTTTTTTTTTCGTTTTGTCCTATAAAAACAGACAGTGTGTACAAAGGTTTCGATAGAACAAATAATGTACATCTTTAACGATAAATTTTTTAATCTATAATTAAATTTAAAATAAATTATTTAGAAGTGAAATGTCATTATTTCAGTTAAAAACTAAAAAATGTTGGAAAAATATAAAATTTAAAAAATAAGAAATAGTTTCCGAAACACGGTATTAAAAATTTCTAAAGGTATATTTTAGCTATATATTTAATCAGTGTCATTTCTAAACAATAAATGAAATTTAAAAATATAAAAATATGAATTTCAGACAGAGAATAAAATCGCATTTCTCTTATTTTAGAAATTTCTCTTATTCAGAATTCTTATAAAATTTAACAATATCAAATTTAGTTGATAAATATTTTGAATGCAGCAGAAATAATTTATAATAAAAAGATGTTTTTAGATCTTTCATATATTAATCCTTTCATTTATTTTTCTTTTAAATATTTCATAAATGCTCATTTGTGAAAATATTTTTATATGCAGTTGGGTAATTTGTAAATATCTTGAATTCATCAAAGTATTATTTTTATGTTCCATATATAAAGAAAAATATGAGTAATATATATTTGGATAATGTGAAGGGTAAACAAAAGTGCCCCCACTGAATTTATTATTTAGTTTTATTTTCTCATATTTCACTTTATTAATTTATCTGTTGTGGCTTGGAGTCCTTTTCATGTGTTTTCGTCCAATATTAAAAGAAGGTATGCCGCTACATAAATAAATATAGATACAGCCTTCAAG
Source organism: Salticus scenicus (assembly GCA_963930645.1). Lineage (NCBI taxonomy): Eukaryota > Metazoa > Arthropoda > Arachnida > Araneae > Salticidae > Salticus > Salticus scenicus. The sequence goes on along the minus strand of OZ005654.1, from coordinate 193,584,051 downwards.
GTATAGAATGCTAAAGAGAATAATAAAATTTTCAGACAGATGTTTCGGAAACTTTCAGTTTACCGTCATCTATATAAATAAAGAGAAGTGTCTGTGTGTGAGTCTGTCTGCGTTCTGCTGCTCAAACTACTGAATGCAGAGCTTCCAAATTTGGCATATAAGTACCTGGGACCATGCAGGTGTGCACTGCGTCGAGGTGTTTTCGAATTTCGAATTTAAACTTTTTAAATTTCAAATTTCTTTTAAAATTTTTCGATTTTAAACATTGGCTTTTATGTTTCATTTTTCATGAATTTATTCTTCGATTGTAGTCGTCTGCCTGTCTTAGCAACGGCTATTATACAATTCATTTTTTATTACATTTTTCTTTTCTTTTCTTTTTTTCTTTTTTTCTCTTTCTTTTCTTTTTTCTTTTTATTATTATTATCTTTATTGAAAATCAAATGGTAATGCAATAGAAATAAATTGTTATGTTTATGTATAAACTTTAAAGTATAGCAACTTTTTATTTTCCATTTTTTTTTTAATTAATTCCTTTAAAAGAATTTTTTTTCTTATTTATAATATTTATTGGGTGAAAAAAAATGGTAGCTTATAGTAGAAAGAATTAAACTGATTAAAATTAGTTTGTTTTTCATGTATTTAATTCCTTTTAAAAGAAAATCTACCTTTTTATTTTATTTTATTGCACTGGTCGGAATCAAATCGTAATATAGTGTAAGTAACGGGGGCTATAAAACACATGGTTCAAATAATAAAATATATAATAGATGCTGAGATACAGTCATCTTTAAAATCGTAGTTCTTAAATAACAAAAAATCCACAAGTCGTCGATAAATACCCAGAGTGAAGTGCCCGGGAAAGAGCTTTCTATAGACAGTGGGAAACTTGACCCGATGAAGTACGGGCAGAAAAAAGAGCTGCCTTAGGCAACGGGTACCCGAAGAAGCGAGATCTAAAGCGATTTCAGTGGTTTTTTTTTTTTTTTTTTTTTTTGTAATGTGATGTAAAAATGAATACTGATTCAATTCTTTTTAAAATTCATTTAAATATGGTGACTAGCGAAGCCGTCGTAGCCTGTTGTTTATATAAATAAAGAGAAGTGTCTGTGTGTTTGTGTGTGTTTGTCTGCGCTCTGGTGCTCGCACTGCTCATCGCAGAGCTTCCAGATTTGGCATATGTGTACCTGGGACCCGGCAAGTGTGCACCTCATCGATATTTTTTCGAATTTCGAATTTGAATTTTGAAAATGAATGTTTTTTCGATTTTAAATATTAACTTCTTTGTTTTTTTTTTCCTCAGAGATGGCGCCTCGGTCGAACGTTTTGCTCAAATCGAAGAGCTGATTTGCTTTTCCCAGTTTCGTCTGCTCAATCACGTGATCTAAGCCCATAATTAACCAATAGGGAATCTTGGTTTTGATGTCATGACACTAGCTTCGATTACAATGACATCAGGTAAGAAAGAAAAAGGAAAAAAAAAAGATTTTGATGAAATTCTGGCAAAATATAGCTTAGTACGGAAGATTGTTAGTATTTTTTTTTCCGAATTATAACATTGCTTTCAAATTATTCAATTTTGATAAAAGTCCATCTATCGTAAAACTGGTACCGTAAAAATTCGTAAATTGAGACTAATAGTTCTCTATCCTAAAAAAAAAAAAAAAAAAAAAAAAAAAGTAGAATTTTTTAAATGAAAGATTTGTGTTATAAGAATGAATACCTCACATACACGCAATTTAAAGTAATTATCTGCGCCTAAGAATTCCCGAGATAAAATAAGGCTTTCCTTTAGACCATTCACATGTTTTTTCTATAAACTTTTCACAGTATTCTTTATAAACTGTCATGATATAATATTATTTCCATACAGAGGGATAATAAATCGTTTATTTTTCTACTGCTACTTACACACAGAAATTTCTATTGTATTTATACGTAAGTTTTCCTTATTTATTTTATTTTATTTTATATATTCGTGTGTCTGTTTTTGCATGTGATAGTAATTAATATTTAAATAATTATAAGATAAAAAAATTTTTATAAACCATGTTTTTTAATTTTCTGTTGAATCATATAAACGCTAGTGAAATCAGCCGGAACCCCAGCAATTGGATAAAAGTATTAAAAAAATTCCTTGCTATCGTCTTTTTTTGAGCTATTATAAAAGTTTCAAATGGCTATCTAGCCGGAAAGTTAGTTAAAAGTTGATTGCAAGCTTTGTACTGGAAACGCTGCCGAAGGCAGCAGGGTCCCGAAGCAATTGGATAAAAATATTTTTAAGAAGCACTTTCACCGTATTCTGAACTGTTCCGAAAGTTTCAAATGTCTAGCTACTCGGGAAGTTAGTTAAATGAATTTTCTGTTGAATCATATGAACGCTGCCGAAGGCAGTAGGGACCTGAAACAGTTGACTAAAAGTATTAAAAAAATATATTGCCACCGTGTTCTGAGCTATCCTGAAAGTTTCAAATATCTAGCTATTCGGGAAGTTAGTGAAAAATCGATTGCAAGCTTTGTACTGATAACGCTGCCGAACGCAGCAGGAACCCGAAACAGTTGGCTAAAGGTTTTAAGAAAATGCATTTTCACCGTGTTCTGAACTATTCTGAAAGTTTCAAATGTCTAGCTAGTCGGGAAGTTGGTTAAATAAATTTTCTGTCAAATCATATAAGCGCTGCCGTAGGCAGCGGGACTTGAAAAATTTGACTAAAATTATTAGAAAAATGTATTGTCACCGTGTTGTGAGCTGTCCTGAAAATTTCAAATCTCTAGCTAGTCGGAAAGTTAGTGAAAAATCGATTGCAAGCTTTGTACTGATAACGCTGCCGAGGGCAGCGGGAACCCGAAACAGTTGGCTAAAGGTTTTAAGAAAATGCATTTTCACCGTGTTCTGAACTATTCTGAAACTTTTAAATGTCTAGCTAGTCGGGAAGTTAGTTAAATAAATTTTCTGTCGAATTATATAAGCGCTGCCGAAGGCAGCGGGACCTGAAATAGTTGACTAAAATTATTAGAAAAATGTATTGTCACCGTGTTGTGAGCTGTCCTGAAAATTTCAAATCTCTAGCTAGTCGGAAAGTTAGTGAAAAATCGATTGCAAGCTTTGTACTGATAACGCTGCCGAGGGCAGCGGGAACCCGAAACAGTTGGCTAAAGGTTTTAAGAAAATGCATTTTCACCGTGTTCTGAACTATTCTGAAAGTTTCAAATGTCTAGCTAGTCGGGAAGTTGGTTAAATAAATTTTATGTCGAATCATATAAGCGCTGCCGAAGGCAGCGGGACTTGAAATAGCTGACTAAAATTATTAGAAAAATGTATTGTCACCGTGTTGTGAGCTGTCCTGAAAATTTCAAATGTCTAGCTAGTCGGAAAGTTAGTAAAAAATCGATTGCAAGCTTTGTACAGATAACGCTGCCGAAGGCAGCGGGAACCCAAGACAGTTGGCAAAAGGTTTTAAGAAAATGCATTTTCACCCTGTTCTGAACTATTCTGAAAGTTTCAAATGTCTAGCTATCCGGGAAGTTAGTTAAATAAATTTTCTGTCGAATCATATAAGCGCTGCCAAAGGCAGCGGGACTATTCAACTATTCAACTATTCAACTATTCAACTATTTCCGCTGCCAAAGGCAGCGGAAATAGTTGACTAAAATTATTAGAAAAATGTATTGTCACCGTGTTGTGAGCTGTCCTGAAAATTTCAAGTATCTAGCTAGTCGGGAAGTTAGTTAAAAATCGATTGCAAGATTTGTCCCTGACAAACCCACAAACAAACCCACAAACAAACCCACAAACAAACCCACAAACAAACACACAAACAAACACACAAGAATCGAAGTTAAAAACATGGTAAAATAAAAAGTGGTAGAAAACCAAAATCGGTGAATCATTAAAATATGCGACTAATTATTTCGAGATAACTAGACAATGATATTATAGCGTTTATTAAAACAGCGTGGGCAAATAGATTCTGTACGACAACGGTTGGGAAATTTAAAGATATATATACAGTGAAGCTTGCATTAAAGCAGATAATAAATATAAAGCAGATAATAAATCATAAAATCTAATAAAGCAGATAATAAATATTTAGTTGAAAAAATTATAATTTAAATAAAATTAAGAATATTTTTTACTGTTATAGATAAAATGCATTCGTATAGTTTTAGAATTTTTATGCTAAAATCACTTTTGTAGTTTAAAAATTTACTTCCATAGTTGTTTTAAGACAATATTGCTCACAACATCAATCTTTAATATATACTTTTTTTGGTGCTGGAATAGAAGTTATAAATATTTAAAGAATATACATGCATATACTAGGTTATTTAAAAATCACAGAATATACAGGGTAAGTCAAAATGAATATAGCGATTACAAACGCCTATAACTATTTAATGGAAAAAAATTTATCGATAAGATTAACACAGAATGTAGAAGGAACTCCAAAATTTTGTATACACACGTCATAGATGTTCTATTTGACATCCTTTGGTCACACGGACAACATTTAGACGGTTGTCCATTTCACGCCATACATTCTGAAGCATGTCTGCAGTAACCGACGCAAGCGCATTACAAATGCGTACTTTGAGACCCTGCGATTTTTATCTATGGGTTTATATGAAAGACAGAGTGTATGTGCTTCCCATGCCCAAAACAACTGAACTCAAAGTACGCATTTCTAATGCGCTTGCGTCGGTGACTGAACAAATGCTTCAGAATGTATGGCATGAAATGGACTACCGCCTAGATGTTGTCCGTGTGACCAAGGGCAGTCACATATCTACGTTATCTATGGCGTATGTATACAAAATTTTGAAGTTCCATCTACATTCTGTGTTAATCTTAACGATAAATTATTTTCCATTAAATAGTTATAGCCGTTTGTATTCACTATATTCATTTTGACTTACCCTGTATATATATATATATATATTTGGGAAAAGTATTGGCTGTAGCACTACGAGGTTTTCACTGAAATGCTCAACATTTTATGGGATTTTTTTACGTGTAAGAATGCAAGTAATTATGTTTTTCACCAACAGATGACACTGTATATCCCGCCACATTATAAAAATGTCCCCCTTCTCAAATGATGCAATATTTCTAATATTGAATAATCTAACATCGGCGTGATGTATATGATTTCAGATGTTAGCGAATATTTAAATTAAAAATTTATTGTTTATTTTTTATTTTTATTTATTATTATTATTATTATTATTATTATTTTGTTAATCGTTCTAAAAAGAAAACCGTGGTAATGTTAAGTGATAAAGCACTGTTATTTAAGCTTTATTACGAGAATTATTTATGCGCAATTTCTGACGACTAATCTTATAATTAAAGACCTTCACACTGACAAATTATAATCACATTTACTTTGTTAAAAGAAATGCGCCTCTGTAAAATTCAATTTCTATAATTAAAACTTTATCTTATAGAGAAAAATTAAACTTATTTCGAAATAAACCTTTTTTTCACTTAAAAATAATCCAGCATGTCTTAATGTGTACTTTAGTGAAAACTGCACAGTGCTCATCTAATACTTTTTGAATAATTTACATATTTTAGTTTTTACAGGTTTTTGCATTACCAGGATATATTTATATATCCCATCGCAATCAGTCATTAATATCTTATAATGCACATGAAATGTACAGTGCTTTGTATTACATTGAATTAAATAAAAATAACTAAATTTATAATGCATTTTATATTGATAACTTTAAAAATAGTAAATGATTATTATTATTTTTTTTGGTAGACCCTACAAATGCAAAAAAGAGTTTTATATCAGAAATTTAAGAAAATTAAATTCATCAAATAACACTATATCTAAAACTTTCTACTTAATACATTTAAATTTTTCTATTAAATTAGAATTATAAAACTATACAGATAATAATGCATTAAAACTAAATAAGCTTACACTATGTGATTTTTTATAATGCAAATTTGTATTACTTATGCATATTAAATTTTAACAACGCAAAACCATTTTATGAATATGCAACATAATGAGAAAATGTATTTTAAAGCGTTTCTAATTTGAATAATAAGAGGAGAAACTTTTATTCCGATAAATTTTTATAATGTTTATTAATTACCCGCCAAATAAAAATCTTATAATTAAAAATTCCGAATTTGAAAGAAAAGTCTTTTTAAAAATTATAAAGATTTATCTGTTAACATACAAAAAAGTGATATATGTCTAGTCATCCTATTCATATGAAATAATCAAACAATAAAGATTTAAGTTGCAAGAAAATTTAAATATATTCCAGTTTTTTTTTTTTTTTTTTCCTCAAAAGATATTTTGTTAAGATCGTAAAAAGATAATGAATAACTTATTCATATAACAATGAACAAATGCATATCAGTTAACACGTTTGTGCAAGCATTTTTTTTTTTTAAATAAGAAGTAATTTTTGTCAGGTGTATTTAATACATTTTCAAGAATATTCAAGTTAAATTTACTGAATATTCATTTAAATTAAATAATAAAATAAAGTAAATTATTATTATTTTTTAAATTGCATGTATTTTTACAGGAACTTAGATATTACTAAATCAGAATAAATTTTTCTTACTAGCGATTTCATATCATTAATGATAATGTGTTATATTTTGTCATTAATACTTTTTAAATATAATAAGTTACTTTAGATTTTTCCATGTAAGAAAGGCTAATTTAAGTCGCAATTGATTCAAAAATCATAGAAAACTTAATTATATATATACTATTAAAAAGGTATAGACTGTAGCAGTATGCGATTTTCCCTGAAATGCGCAGGATATGTATGGGTTTGAATATAATGAAAAAATAGTTACATTTTTTCAGCAGTAGATGACGCTGCATTTGCTGTATTCTGTCACATTAAAAAAAAAAAAAAAAAAAAAAAAATCAGCCCTGTAGAATGATGCCGTGTTCCTAATATTACATAATCTGACTTTGACGTGATTCATATGATTAATATGTTGACGAATATTTAAATTAAACATTTATCAACTATTTTTTTTTTCTTAATCATTCTAAAAGGAAAATTGTTAAGAAATAAAGGATTAAATTTAATAATAATTATTGTTAAAAGATAATTAATGTTAAGGATGGAGGTAAAAGGATAAGTATTAAATGATAGATTAAAAGATAGGTTAAAATGATTAGGTTAAAGGATAAGTATCGTTAAAGGATAAGTAATGTTAAGAAATAAAGGATTCTTATTTAAGCTCTATTATGAGGATTCACAATGCGCAACGTCTGCCGACCAGTTTTATAATTGGTCCATCAAGTCGAATATTTATAACCCTAGTTGCGTTTTTGAATGTTGTGCGCCTGCATAAAAAAGTAAATTTTCCAATTAAACCACCACTATATGGAGAAAAAATAAATTTATTTGGTAATAAATATTTTGCTACTTAAAAAGTCCCTTGTATTTCTGTGCATTTCAGTTAAAACTTCATGGTTCTACGGTTAGTATTTTTTGAATAATATGCATATTTTTTTATTTAACTTTTGGATTACCGGGATGTATATATTTATATATATATATATCGTCGCATTAGAACACTAACGAAAATATTGACTAACAATGCAATATCATTTATATTATATTACTTAATTGTGATAAAACGTATTCAAATGCTTTATTCAGTTATATTATCAGTAAAAAATGTAACACAAGAACCCATCTTGTTTACCAACAAAACGTTTCTGGAAATTAAAAAAAAAAAGAAAAAGTCTAAGAAAAATTGGTATATTGTGACATCACAATTTAGTATGCTATGTTTTTCTATACGAATCCACGCATTACATATTATTTATTAAAACTATTATTTATGAAAATTATTTTTAACCATGTTGAATGGAAATGGTTTCTATAACAGCCGAAGTATAACAAAATAATTATAACAAAATCAATTTTATGATTTACAGAAGATATCTTAAAAAGAAAAAAAAAACTTTTTTTTTTAATTACATACAGAAAACAATGTCCTATTTGCTGCCAGAAATTCCCTGTAATTTGAGAAAATACGCGTAATTTACGAAACAATTACGTTGTCAGAACGTATTTTCGCATGTTACAGAGAACTTCTGGCAGCAAATAGGACATATTTTTTACAGTCTTACTTGTTTCTAATTATTAGAGGTCTATGGATAACCGATTATTTTAAAGGTATTGACAAGTTCTTTTGAAAGATAGCCATATTGGAAAATTTTCTACTCTCTGGGAAGGGGGTAATTCCTTTCTAGGAAACGCTGCGGTGCCCCTATATATACATTTTGTTTCCTTTTGACTACTTTTGTTTACACCTATCAATGTTAAATGCCACTCATTATTTGTAAGATATACTGTCCACAGAAATTTGTATACATACACACAGAGAAAGAGACAGATAGACATTTTCTAAATGTCCTCAAATCGTGTTCAGTTCGTTTCGAAAGATATCAGTCCATCAAAAACTGGAGCTCACGATTTTCATAATTACTTTTTATGTACATAGAAAAAAGTAATAAATATTTAAAAAAAGAAATTATAGGAGATGTAACCCTAACATACATTCTAAAATTCTCTGCTAAGTTCTTGGTTACTGACTGTATATTCGCAAGAAATTTTCTAACGTTGAATATTGCTCTATAAGGTAATTTCTTAATATTGCAGAAATGTAATTAGGGATATTTATTCAAATGTTATAGTCGACAGATTGATGCTCCCAATAAAAGAAAAATAAGGCATCATTAAAATTTTTGTTATAACCCATATAGCAACGAGGACAAAAGCGCTACTCAATGCAATAAGAAATGACGTTTTAAGGCGTTAGAAAATCCCCGCAGTTATCCAGATTTCAGTCCACTGAAAAATTGAGGTCTATAAAGACAAAATATTTTGCCGAAAAACGAATTCCAAAGGCAATTACTGAAATAAGAGAGAAAATTTAAAACATATTATAAAATATTTTATCAGGAGTTAAAAAAAAAAAAAAAAAAACATTCAATCTTTCAAGTACCGTTTAGATTAGAAGAGGGGACACTTCAATCATTACACAGTATTATATGAAAAAATAACTAATATTTTGTTAATGGACCTGATTTTTTGTCTGAGTAATTTTCATTTAAACACGTGTCTACAAACTTTCATTACTTGGCTTATCGTACTCTGTACACCAAATGGAAAAAATCTGTAATTATTCGTTATTAAAAATATTATGGTATGGTACTCTCACAGTTTTCTCTTATCCTAATAATAAGTAATATAATGATAAATTACAGATTACGGCGTTTAACAAGACGTAATATATATGTACATATATATATATATGCAAAAAAGGTCAAAATATTTTATAATCAGTGTTGTATGACATATGTTTCTGTCTGATAGAAGGGACACTTTTGCGTAAAAAAAAAAAAAAAAAAAAAAAAAAAAAATCAATATTACTTACACATTATTTAACTCAAATAACAAACAACGTTCCAAAAAACAACAAAAAGGACTAATTTTTAGAAGAGATTGAAAAAGATTGAAGCAGAGAAAAAGATTGAAGAAGAGATTGAGAGAAGTAAAATTTATTTAAATATATATATTTTTTTATTAGTGCACAGTTATTAACTATGTTATTAGTATTCATTTTGTATAATTATTTTATATTTCAATATACATATTGTACTTACTTATTTTTAATAGGATTTTTTTTCTTTATAAATTTTTAATCAATTTAATTTATATAAATTTTTAACGCTTATAACTTTTGTCTTTATTAATGGAAATCGGAATTAATTTGTAAACCTTTAAAATAAATAATTTTGCGGATTTCTAAAACATAGATTTTTCTAATAAACTCTAACTGTGCTGAAAATATAAATAAATAAATAAATAAATAAAAATATTTTATAAGACAGTATCACAACATTTAATCTTTTTCTACATGAAATATATTAAAAGAATCTAACATGAATAATTATATATTAAGCTATATAAATATCCGACAAATAGTACCTTGACATTAGTGCATGAATAAAAAATTTCATCTCTTACAATGGAGTCTTTAACGATTTCCTTTTTCTCAATATTTTATAGGCAGCGGAAACTAACTTTTTATGTATTTTCAAATATCTTTCCGTTATTGATTTACATTTCGAAAAAGGATTTGTCGTGTGGAATCAACTGAATGGTATCTTATGTAGAATTTTCAAAATATCGTTTTCCTCTGTACATCTCAAATTTTGGCTTAAAAAAAAAAAAAAAAAAAAAAAAAAAAAATTCAGAAAATATTATTACGGCATTGAATTTTTTTATAAAGATACAAATGCAAAAAATTAAGACGATTTGAATGCATAATGTGGATGCTTCATATATATAAGAAATTATGTAAAAAAATAACGAAATTATATATTTTGCATACATTACTTTTATATATCCCAAGTGTATTATATCGGATAATTTTTGCTATTTCCAGAACTTCCTTTTCGTATAGCAAATACCAATGGTAAGATTTACTTACAAGCTTCTTTTTCATTTATTATTATTTTTTTTTTCAATTATAATTTTTCTGTGCATTTATTTTTTTAATAGAAGATTTAATATATAGCATCATCTGTATGTGCTTTTTTTTAATGCCTTCACACTTTATAATTTTTCTAAAACCATTAAATCTTCCGAGCGTTAAAATAACTTTTCTTAATTCAGCTTTAACAGTTAATTTTAAAAAAGTAAAAGATAAAAGAAATAAACTGTGAATGAATTTTAATGGTATTTTCAATGATTTGGGTTAATGTGGCGAGTGAAATATGTCATAACATAATTTACATTATCGTACAACATCTGCCAGTAAATAATAATGCATAAATAAAAAGAACAGCATTTTCTTTCCAATTCTTTAGACTAGTGCCACTTTTTTAAACCAAATAATTTCCAAAATATTTTTTTAATTATTTAAACTATTCTTTATTAAATTGTAATTATTTTATATTAAAAAATGTTGTAAGAAATCTATAAATATTTTTACAACTTTTTTTCTTTTTGAGCATAGAAAATATGAGAAACAATTTTATATTTCTTTCACATTGTTAATAATATGTATTATAAGTGTTTAAATATTTACCATCGATTTTGTTATGTAATTTTATATTTATTTTATTTTGAAGGTTTAATATGTAGGTTAAATAATTCTTCGATGATTTTTAAAAAGTTCTAAGAATTCTAAAAATATTTTTACAGCTTTTTTTGATGTTATTCCTGTTGCTCAAAATCGATATATGAACAGTTGTTAAGCAACGAAAATATGATAATACACCCCGCGACTAAAAGATAGGTACAAAGGTTTTTTTCTTTGATTTTTCATAAAATAACATTATCTAAATTGTGCTTATCATACATTATTATCATAAAATAACACTATTCTCGGACTAATTTTTGTTTTAAGACTAATTTAGAAATGTTTTAAGACTAAAATTTTTCTTATTTAAGATTATACTCAGCGACAAAAAGAGAGGAAGAAAGTGTTTTTTTTTTTTTTTTTTTTTTTTTTTTTTTTTATCATAAAATAACATTATCTAAATCGTGCTGATCATTTATTACCATAACAAAATATTATATCAAAAACATATTACATATTTGAATCACATTCAAAATATCCATATTCAATGGATTATATTCTAATGGAAACATAAAAACTGTCTGCATGAAATTTTGATAAACTATTAAATCCACATAGAATCTGCTTTCATAGGTTTATTAATTCCAGGTACACTATCAAAACTTACATATCAATCAATTATATTTAATTTAAAACTGACTGAAAAAATTAAAATACAAAGACTATTTCTTTTTTTTTAGAAATTAAGTATCTGTGTTTTGCTGCGCGTAAACTAGGTTCTGTAATCACTATATTCAAATTACAATCATTTCTTGATTTTTATTTAAAATATAGGAGCTATTTACATGTAATTATGTTTTACAATTTAGAGTAAAATAGTACCTGCATTTTATTGTTAAGCAATTTCTAGACTTTTCATATTCTAGAACAGAGTGTTCTAGAAAATTCGTCGATTGTATATAAAGTTATGTAAAATTTCAAATGAATATTAAAATGAGAAAAAAAAAAAATCTGAAAAATGAGAAGCTCCAACTCAGATCTATTAACAGAAATGAAAATTCCCCAAATGAGAATATTTTGCTTATCTTTGAGAAGTGTGTTTTAACAGTGTATATGAAAGGAATGAGGTAATCTGGTATTAGAGAAAAATTTCGAACTATTTCCTATTAAGGTGCTGGTAGTCAGATAATAAAAAAAAAGAGATATAGTGTCCGTCTACAGTTTAATAAGATTTTTTAATTTGTTTAGTTAAATTAGTTAGATTGTTGGACTGTGTATATAATTTTTCAAGAATTAATAACCTTCAGGGGATGTGAACGTTGAAAATCGGTCTTTGAAATTTCTATCTCAGGATTATGGAAGTTTACACGCATGTGAATTTTAATGTATCAGTATCAAATGTATTAGACTTCTTTCAAAAGTGATAAAATAAAAAATAATTAAATAAATATTCAAAATTTTAGTATTTTTAAGAATATTCTAATTTTTCTAATATAATGAGGTTTTTTTTTTTTTTTTTTTTTTTTTTGTCGTTTTTATATTATTATAATTCATCAATTTATTCTAAATATACTTGTGCATTCATTTGAACATTGATTGATAAGTTCATTTTTTGAAAAAAAATTATGTTCGAATGTTAAAAATTTAACTGAAACGATTCAAATATATATATGTATAAATATTTGGGAATCAATTTTCAAGTTAATGCACAAGTATATTTAGAACGTATTACTGAAATATAATAATGTAAAATCGAGGGACAATTTTAAAATCTAGTTATCTCGGAACGTTTTTAAAATTTTCAAAGAAAAAAAGAAAGAAAGTTTTAAGTTTTATTTATATTATTTTTTTAATAGTTTTCGAAAAAGTTATATATCTTTAATATTCATATATTTCAATGCACATGTATGAAAACTTCCATAATTCTAAGACAGAAATTTCAAAGAATTATTTTCAACGATTTTGCATGTGCACCAACCCCTTAAATTCCTCCAACCAATTTTTAAATATTCTTTATGATACTGAGAAGAACGCTGTTGAGTTTTGAAAACCTTATTTTAAAACTTCGTATAATATTTGAAATTTCTTTCTTTCTTTCTTTCTTTTTTTTATTTTTTTTAACGTGGCATAATAAGGAGAAGTTTCACAAAAACATGAATTGAAAGGATTGTTCTCCTCAAAAATAATTCAGAGAATTATTAAACTATTGATTTCGATATTAGAAAAGAATTTATTCAGACAAATTTTTTAAGTTAAATTAAATTCTCTCTTAGAAGAGGAGACAAAATTAAAGATAAACATGCACTTTCGATGTAAACCTTTTCATCAGCTTCAAATTACTAGTTGTGCTACTGGAAATAGCATTATTTAACATCCCTCTGATACGTTTATTAATTACCATTACTGAATACACTCTACTTTAAAATGTTCTTAAGAAATTCGATATCAAAAATTTAAGTAAAGTGGTAGAATAGGTCAATGGTTTCAGGTAAACTTACGCATTTATGATTTTTGAATTGTAATTTTATGGAATTATTTGAAAACTAAAATACGTAGCTGATTCTAATAAAATCAGTATGCAATTCGGTATAAATTAATTGTATTGAAGAGGTGAAAAAAAGCCTAGTGGTTAGGGCTTTCACGTAGATTGCACCAGGAGATTGGCATAGTTCATTGCTCTTAACATGAATATAATATTCTGTAAACTGTAAAAAAAAAAAAAAAAAAAAAGTAGATTTACAGCATCATGTGCTGGCAATATGGATGCACGGAGAGGGGAAAGTTAGAAAGAAGTAATCTATAGCATAAACAACCGTAAAAGAGCCTTTTTTTACTGAAGTTTCCACTGTAAATTACCTTATTTAACAACAGAACGTGCTGGCAATATGGGTGCCAGCATATTTTGCTGTAAAAGCTTCCTTATTTATTTTTTTTTTTTTTTTTTAGAGTGTAGAGTAAAAATACGTGATAACGAATGTATTATGGTTAAATGAGCAGAGTTCTAGTTCTATTTTGATATTAGTTTTTTATTGTAAAAGAGAAAATATGATACAGTAATTTATTTTAATTTTTATATTTATATTTTTGGCCAGTTTGACGATAGAATATTTTAATAAATGAAAAATAAATAGACAGCAACATTTTACGATTGATAAATTGTAAAAGTTTATATAAAGTACGTTATTGTAAGAAATTATTTATAAAACAGGAAATTGTAATTGCTTTACGATAAACTGTAATATAAATATTATTATAGATAAACCTGAAGCAATTATATACATTATTGACAATTTCTCGTATAAATTATTTTTGTTAAAAGTAAATAATAAATATGTCCTAACAATTTTACATCTTAAGTTAAGTCATCTGATCTTGATTTAAGAAGAGTACATCTAAAATAACTTTAAAACACTTCAGCTGGTTTAAAGTTGTTGAAATAATCACTTCAGATTAATATAATATTTTGAATTTATATTGTTATATGTATCGTTTACATATTTTTTTTTAGCCTAATATATATATATATATATATATATATATATATATATATATATATATATACTAGCAGGCTAGGCCCGCTTCGCTGGTCCCTATTTTTAAATGAATACCAATAATTAATGAATTCTCAAAATTGCATTAATTTTTATCATGTGATTAAAAAAGAGAAAAAAAAAATTCTGATCGAGAGAAATGTCGCACCAGGTCCCCACTGCCTTCGGAAGCATAGACCCGTGCGCTGCGCGCACATATTCTTTCACCATCCTTATGACTTCTCAAAATTCCATGTTATTACTCATAAACTGCCATTCTTTAAAAAAGGAATTAAAAAATATATCATTTAGCATCGGGTAAAAACTCACACCGGGACCCCCACTGCCTTCGGCAGCGCAGACCCATGCGCACTGCGCGCGCACGTTTGAGGATGTACGTGCGCTGTACAAGCATATTCCTTCTCCACTCAAAATTTTATTATTAAGAAAATAAAATTTAAAAACAATCTTTTATCATCGGGTAAAAACTCGCACCGGGGCCCAAACCCATGCACGCTGCGCGCCTATTCCTTCCCCACCCTTCCAAGATGAAACTATTTTAATTAGTAGCTGAGATACGAAAGAAAACCTAATCAGGACACATTAAAAATTTTAAATGTCACAGCGCCATCTGGCGGTAGAAACTTATTAAAATGACAAAGCTCCCTCTGGCGACAGAGATTTGCAATATGGGGCAATAAAAGGCTTAAAATGATATTTTACCTATGAAATTATGTTAATTAGATGCTGAGATACAAAGGTAATATAAACATTGTTATAATAAAATTTGTGTCTGATTTTTTCGTTTTTTTTTTTTTTTTTTTTTTTTTTTTCTTTGAAACTTGCGTGTTAAAAATCCTTAATACGAAATGTGAACGGAGTATCGGAATTCGAAAGCCTGCATCATAATTATAATTGGGAGATATTGTAATAAAGGTGTTCTGACTTTTCTGTGGTTTTCTATGAAACTCCCGTACGGAAGTTAACGGCTTAAATCAGTTTAAAAGTCGGTGATATTTAAAATGATGCGCTAAAAGTAGAATTCTAGATATTGTATTATTAAAATATCAAAGCGCCCTCTGGCAACAGATATTTGCAACACATACTCATCAATTGTAATTCAAATAACTTTTTAAATGATATATTACTTATGAAATTATGTTAATTAGAAGCTGAGATACAAAGCTAATATAGACATTTTTATAAAAAGATTTGTGTCCATGGTTTTCTCCGAAACTTGCATAATTCCGGGCTATATAACGTTAAAAATCCTTAGTACGATATGTGAGCAGAAATTGGAATTCGAAACTCTGCAAAGTATTAGAGAATAAAGGTGTTCTGGGTGTTCCGTGGTTTTCTCCGAAACTCCCGTTCCTTTTCTACATCTTTGCCTCTTCGCTCTCCCTCCTCCTCCCCCCTCCTTTCCGTCGATAATAATAATTTTACACTCGGAAAATCCGCAATTGATTTACCTTGCCTTTAAATCTAAATATACCAACCAATTTCAAACGCTGTAACTCTTTTTTATTTTTATTTATATTTTTTTTAATTTTTGCCCCTTTTCCCCCTCCCTCAAGCCCTCCCTAATAATCGTACTCTTTCAAAAATATTCACAATCGAATTATCGGGCATTAAAACCAAATACTACAAAATTTCAACGGCATATTACTGCAAAATATAAACAAAACTTAATCTTTTTCCAATAAATATGTCATTTTTTTTATTTATTCATATTTTTTCATGAAAATTGAACAGTAGCTTTATAATATGCTGTCAAAGCCGAATATTCATTCAAATGTAAGGTAAATGAAAATTTGAAAAAATTTGAAAATTGCAATTTTTCCCCCCCAGTATAAAGCACGTGATATCTTAATTGATTACAACCATTTCCGTTTTTATCACAGACTGTCGTCTGCCTGTTGTCAACTAAATTTCATACTTTAGTTAATTTAAAAAAATCTAATTGGTGTATCGATAAGCCGCTTGCACTCTTAGATTCAGAAAAAAAATCCCCTTTCATTTGGTACCAAATTTGTAACGATTGGACTAATATTTCTAATTTATTTTCCATTTTTTCTGCTTTTAACTCCGTTAAAATATCTATTTTTATGCAATCGCGGTGAATTCTCGGTGATTGAGATCGCTTTTTGACTAGACATAGGTTTATATTTTAATTAATATCCCCGCAACTAATTAAAATTTTTAAATTCTGTTTTCACTATCAACTCGGGAAGGCTTCTGGGCACCCGTATGTCAAATTTTATACTTCTGCGTTCAGTAGGGGCTGAACGTATAGATGCTCAGACAGACAGACATCTTCTTTTATTATTATAGATATATAAACTATGAATTATATAGTTTAAATCAATAATTAATTGTAAAAAGTTAAAATCATTAAAACATAATGAATATTATTTAAGTAATGTTTTGAAACATGTTGTTAATAACATATTTTCTTTAAAAATATACTTTCAGATATTATGAAATTATTTTAAAAATATAAGCACTCAAAAAATAAACGATTAAATAAGCCCTTACATATGCATTTTTTTTTTTTTGTTTGAACATAAAATCTCAAACAAAATTATTTTGCAAACGAGCCTAAGTTTTATTTTTGTACAATTGACATTTAGCTCATATGCAAGTCTTGAAAATTCCAGTAAATATAGTGTAGTTTTATCTACAAAATTTAATGACTTGTAAACATTTTACATCACATATTAATATAAATACATATTTGTTTTCACACATATAAGATCAAAATGACATAATATCAATGTAATACAAATAAACACACACACAGAGAGACATATACATAAAAATTGCTTATATATTAATCAAAAATATATAAACCCATCAAAAATGTAAAAGAAAGCTATGTAACAAAATTTTTTTCTGCCTGTAGATAGTACACACTTGTAAAATTTGTTCAATTAATACTTTTTAAATAGCAAAAACATTATTTTTGTTTCAAGAATACAGTACTGGCCGGAATGGATGACTCACTTGTTTTTTCCCATTCATAGTGACGTATTGGCGCCAGATGTTCGTTTTGGTTGTCTGCCAAAGTGCAGGTGTTCTTGCTTGTCATTTCGTTAGTTCATTAGTTGTGTTTGCCGCGTGTTGACGTACAAATTTTTGCAGAAGGGTGAAATAATATAAAAATGCCTAGTAAAAAAATTTCACGCGAAATGCATGCACAAATAAAGATTCTGAGCGAAGAAGGTTATAGTACTCGGGAAATTGCTGCCAGATTACAATTAGCACAAAAGACAGTTTCCAGGTATATAAGTAATTTCAAAACAACCGGAAATTATGGATATTCAAAGCCAAAAGGTCGTCACAAGAGCACAAGCAAGCGCATAGTTGAGTCCATAATTTTGGCAGCGAAGAAGTCACCCAGAAAATCAGCGAATACAATCCAAGCTGGTTTACCAAAATATGTTAATATCCTTAGCCAAAGGACAATCTGCAGGAGGCTATTCAATGCCAATTTAAAGTCCTACAAGCCTGCTAAGAAGCCTAAATTGTCTCCCAAAAACATTGCTGACGAACTGATATTTTGTAAAAAGTATCAGGGTTGGACTGCGGGGCAATGGAAACATGTGATGTTTTCAGACGAGACTCAAGTATCGCAGTTTTATGCATTTTGTAGAAACACATGACGGCCTCCCAATAAAAGAGACTGCCAACGCTACATTATCCCCACTGTGAAGAATGCTGCAAAACCTATGGCCTGGGGAGCCATTTGTGTCAAAGGAAGATGTAGATTGTGGTTCATGCCTGAAGGCACATCAATTAATTGATGTGTTTATATGTGTGAACTGTTTATCTCGATGTGCTAAAAGAGAAGTTACTACCGTTTATGAATATCAACCAGTGCACACACTTTCAACATGATGGAGCACCTTGCCACCAGAATAAATCTGTTAAGACATGGATTGCAAAGTAGGGGTTTCAGATACTTGAGCCGTGGCCCGGAAATTCCCCGGATCTAAACCCAATCGAGAACTGTTGGGTAATTTTAAAGCGCAAAGTTGCTGAGCGTAATTCCACTTCACTTTCGGACTTAAGAGAAACTATAAAACAAGTGTGGATTACAGAAATTACACCAGACTATTGAGAAAAATTATGTATTTCCATGCCTGATCGTAACCAAGCTTTATTGGGAAAAAAAAGTTTTCCACGCCAAATATTGAACCCTTTCTCAATTATGTACGTATACTGTGCTTATATAACTAAAATTAATAATTCCCATAAAGTAAATACTTAGTTAAATGCAATTATTCTTGTGCATTCATAAACATCACAGTTTTTTGTGGTGAGTCATCTATTCTGGCCAGTACTGTAGTTATTTGTTTTAAGAATAATTCCTCTTACCTAAAGAAAAACTATAATATTTAAACAAAAATTGTAAAATCTATTATGTCACATTTAAACACACACATGTTAAAATCACACAGATTTAAGGATATAAAATTTATGATATTGTTTCGCATACAAAATCGTATTATCTTGCTTAAATATTTCATATTGTATGAGATATTTAATGCATTGTCATAATTATATACATAATTAACAAACACAATTCCTAAGACAAATAAATCTATTAGAATGAAAAATCTTGTGAAACACTTAAACAACGAAGTACTTGCAACTTATTAGACGAAAATAAAGAAGTATTTCAAAATACTTTACTATTGAGACCCCTCATCCATTGTATTGGATTTTTTTAAATTTCATCCAAAACATTTAAATTCAGTTGGAAGTACAATTTTGTCAGTTCAGAGTATAAACACTATCTAACATTGGACATTTTCGAATTTAGATGTTTTGTCAAATATCTAGAAAAGTTTTTTAAGAATTGAAAATTTAGGAGAATAAAGAACATGTTATACGTCATATATTTCAGTAAAAGTTTTGTCATTAAAAAATAAAGCCGACCAGTAAAAAAATTAAACAAAAATCAAAATGTTTTGGCTCGCGCTGTAGACAAGTAATGCTTGAAATGAGATTCGGCATGCGATTATGCCGATTTTTCTAATTATCTGTATAAATGTTTATGAATGCCATATACATTCATGGAAATATAATGGTTTCTTTAAAAATTTGAAAAAAAAAAAAAAATCCTCATTTTTTTATTCATAATACGTAGGATATTAGACCGAATGTAAAGCCATTTTTAGGAAGCTACTTTAGACACAGTCAGAATGCAAAAACATTAAATATCTTACAAAATATGAGCATTTTTACTAAATAATTTTTAACTATGGTTAACCAAGATTTAAAAATTCATTTTCATAATTTAGTAGCCAAAAATATTGAGCTACTTATATGAAAACCCCAAACAAACATAGTGTAAATTCAAATGTTATGAGAGATAGAATGAACAGAATTTTAGTTCTTTTCAAACAAAACGAAGATAATAGGGGGCTTTACAAATATTTATTTACAATCAACGAGCACTGTATTATCATTGGTCACTGAATGAATTAG
Organism: Salticus scenicus; assembly: GCA_963930645.1. Classification (NCBI taxonomy): domain Eukaryota; kingdom Metazoa; phylum Arthropoda; class Arachnida; order Araneae; family Salticidae; genus Salticus; species Salticus scenicus. The sequence goes on along the minus strand of OZ005654.1, from coordinate 193,563,927 downwards.
AAAAAAAAAAATGTGAGTAAAACCCCTCACAGTTTAGCTTTTATTTTGAAAAGAACTGAAATTCTATTAATTCAACCTCTCAAACTTTTTGAATATACACAATGTTTGTTTACAGGTTTTCATATACGTAGCTCAACACTTTTGGCTATTTAATTGTGCAAATGAAATTTTTAAAAATCTTACGCATGCGTAGTTCCCATTTTTTTTTAACCGACTTCGAAAAAGAAGGAAGGTTCTCAATTCAAACCGTATGTTTTTTTTATGTTTGTTAGCTCATAACTTCTGAACGGATGCTCCGATTTTGATACTTTTTGTTTTGTTGAAAAGGTCTTGGTCTGAAATAGGTCCCATTGTAATATCTTTACGATCTAAAAAAAATACAGGGTGCCCAAAAAAATCAGTGCCAACTCTTTTAACTACTGAGCGGCTGCAACTATAGTGATAAAAATGGTACGTAAGTATAGCAAAGTGACCATGCAGTACAGGGTTAAACCACCTGCAGCGCCACCTGGTGGAAAATAGTGGAGTTAGTGTTCCTATCTCGAAAACGGTTCTAGAGAAAAAAGTGAATTACAAAGCTAAAGAGTATCACCGATTTAGTACAAAAAGATAGTTTAGACATTCATGATAGCGTTCCTATCTCGCAAACGGTTCAAGACAGGGAGAAAAAGTGAATTATAAAATTGCAGAGCAGCATCGATTTAGTATGAATGATAGTTTAGACATTGATGCTAAAAATACAATGCTAAAAACGTGCATTTGTTTGTTCGCAATTTCTTACACTATGCACACTTGAGCTACATTGCATACGTTGTAGCGTAGCTGGTGAGACATACGCTATATAGTTCAAAATACGGTTACTTGATACTTCTTGTTTTGTTGTAAAGATCTTGGTCCGAAGTAGTCCCATTGTAATATCTTTACAATCTAAAGAAAATAAAGCGCTATCTGGTGAAAAACCGCGGGATTAGCACTCCTATCTCAAAAACGGTTCAAGATGGGAGAAAAGTTAATTACGTTGTTGTAGAGCATCATCGATTTACTACGAAAAGACAGTTTTTAGATATTATTACTAAAAATAGAACGCTTAAAACGTGCAGTTGTTTGTTCGTAATTTCCTACACTGTGCACGCTTGAACAACGTTGCACACTTTGCAGCGTATCGGATGACAAGCATACTCTGTGGTTACAAGTACTGTTACTGTAAGCGGTCACATCGATTAGCGCGAAGTCGTTTTCAAACATCTTCAGAAAAGAGGATGTTCTTAATTCGAGCTATGTGTTGTTGTTGGTGTTTGTAAGCTTATAACTTCGGAAGAGATGCTCTAATTAACCGATTTCAAAAAGGAGGATTTTCTCAATTCAAAGTGCATGTTTTTTGTTTTTGTTTGTTAGCTCATAACTTCTGAACGGATGATACGATTTTGATACTTTTGTTTTATTGTAAAGGTCTTGGTCTGAAATAGGTCCCATTGTAATATCTTTTCGATCAAAAGAAAATACAGGGTGCCCCAAAACGACAGTCCCGATTCTTTTAACTGCTGATCACCTGCAGCTCTAGTCATAAAAGTGTTATGTAGGCATAGTAAAGTGGACATGTGCTACGCGATTCAACCGCCTACAGCGCCACCTGGTAGAAAACAGTGGAGTTAGCGTTTCTATCTCGAAAACGGTTCAAGACAGGGTAAAAAAGTGAATTATAAAATTGCAGAGCATCATCGATTTAGTATGAAAAGATAGATTAGACAATAATGCTAAAACAGAATGCTTAAAACGTGCATTTGTTTGTTCACAATTTTCCTATTTGTGCTCACTTGAACGACATTGCATATGTTGTAGCGTAGCGGGTGACATTTATGCTATGTAAAATTCAAAGTATGGTTATTGTAAGCGGTCACATCGATTAACGCATAGACGTTTTGAACCGACTTCATAAAGAAAGAGGTTCTCAATACAAACCACGTTTCTCATTGTTGTTGTTGTTGAAATTTGTTAGCTTATAACTTCGTAAGAGCTGATTTAATTTTAATACTTTTTTTGTTGTCGTAATTATTTTGGTCTGAAATAGGTTTCATTAGGATTTCATTAAGATATAAACAAATCACAGGATACTCACAAAAGTCTGTTCTCACTCTAACTGCTGGAACTCATGCAGATACACTGGCAAATCCAGTATGTAAGTATCGAGGTTGAAACTTCGGTCCGTCAGCAGCAGTACATATTTGGCTTTTTGTTTGAACGTTGCGCTGCTCAATTTCCAGCGCAGCGGGTGTCACGTATTCACTGTAAAGTTCAATATATATGCCAAACAGAATTTTTGGTTACGAATACAGCGTATCATTCTTTACATTTCTAAAGACTCTATAATTTAACATATGTTCATTCAATAGATTGTTTTTTGCTAATATCCGATTATGCCAAGAAAAGTGACACAACTTAAAAATGCAGCATTTGAGAAAAATCAACTTAAAAATAACTTGACTAGAATAAAATTGGCACAACTGTCTCTCGAGTGGATAGCTTTCTAGATGAAGATGTAACTTTTTTGTTCACATCGTGCATTTCATCTATTTTTCAGTGACATAAACCATTTTTTGAGTTATGTCACTTTCCTTGGAAGTTGTGATTTCTGAAACTGCCGTCGAACTTCTTTTGATGTTCTGCTATATGAAAAAGTTTTCACTGAAAAGAGAAAAATAAAATCTTTTTGTAAAAAAATAGAACCGACTCCAAAAAGCAACTATTATTCAAACAACTAAAAAAAAAAAAAAATTGGTATGAAATGAAACTGTAAATTGCGCCTAAAAGTATAAAATAATTTCCTTCGCCAAACAACCTGGAACACTGTAATTAATTATAACTTTTGAAGTCGGCGCAAAATTAAATAAAAATTGATACCTTTATTCAATACAAAAATCAAATCCTATTCAAAATACACATCTGACATAGTCACCTGCAAAACGCAGCCGAAAACTACTTTGATTCAAGAACAAATAAGATTTCGTAAGCAGCAAAAGTTGGCGAAGATGCTGGTGTCCGACGTCCTTGGTGAAAGAAAAATTGCAAAATTATCTGACAAACATATTTAATTTCTTTGGGATATCATGGTTATTTTGATAAGGAAAACAATATGAAACAATACTTCGTACAATATATATTATGAAAATATACATCTCGCGTGTATATTTTTTGCATTACGTTTCGACCGCCAAATTCAAATGCCACCAAGGATGATAGTTATTCCTGATGATAGCTATCAAAACGAAACTCTGACTTCGTAGAAACATAAATACCGCATTGTGAAGAATGTTCACTGTTCTATGTAGATGCTACTAATGGAACAATTGTATACAGTGATAAAATAATAAAGGAAACATGAAAATGGATCATTCGAGACAACAGCATTTGTTGCTACCGATCTAAAAACAAACCTTTGAAAACTAATTAAATTTTATTTAATTTTGCGCCGACTTCAAAAGTTATAATTAATTACAGTGTTCTAGGTTGTTTGGCGAAGGAAATTATTTTATACTTTTAGGCGCAATTTACAGTTTCATTTCATACCATTTTTTTTTTTTTTTTTTTTTTTTTTTAGTTGTTTGAATAATAGTTGCTTTTTGGAGTCGGTTCTATTTTTTTACAAAAAGATTTTATTATATTCGGATTGCAATATGTTGTGTTGAATGCAGCATGCCAAGTTTCCCAAAACTAGCTTCTCACTGATTCTAATACTCTACGCGTTATAATATTTATAAAAGGCAGTATTTATTTATTTATTTATTTATTTATTTATTTTAAGAAACCGTTATATCCGCATGAATATATATGATAGCGTTAAAAAAAAAATATACACATAATTAGAAAAATCTTCACAATCACATGTAAAAACAAAATGCTTTCAAGCATTACTTTTTATGAGGTGATCAAAACATTTTGTCTTTTGTTTGATCTTTTCTTCTGGTTTCCGTTTACTCTTTTGGATAAAATATTTGTTTAAATATATGAGGTATAACATGTTTTTTATGTACCCAAAGTTTTAAGATAATTCCTGAAGAATATTTCATAATATTTGACTAAATGTCTAAATTTGAAAGTATCCAAATACTTATTGGTTGTAGTGTATAACCATCTAACACACCCATTCGTGCATCAGAATAGTATAATAAAGGAAAAGATTTCTTTTTCGTCATTTGAAAATGGCGACTAGGAAGAATAACGTGGTGAAGGTAAGTGCTCAATTTTAACTGAAGTTTGATATATATTTTTTTTAATAAAATTTTTAAACTAATGGAATGTATCATTAATTTTAAATGTCTTATAAAGTTAAATTATTTTCAAAGTATTTGTATGCATAATTTAGGAAAAAACTGACACTTTCATACGTGTCCATTGTATTGGACGTTATGACGTCAGCAGTTGTTTACAATCATACAAGATAATTTTCTTTATACTGTAGGAAAATATTAATTTTTAATAAATTGTTTTAAAAATGTGTTAAAATTTTAAAAATACTCACAAAAATTGATAATTTACTTCTATTACTAAATTGGATACTTTTTTTAAAATAATTTTTTAATAATAATTAAATAAATACTATTTAAAGTACTATCCAAATTTTTTTTTTGTTTGTACTCATTTGTTGCTTATTTTGAAATAGTGCTTGTAATGTTAAATGGCTTGTGCCTAATCAATATAGTTATTTGTATTTTAAATTCGCCATTATTTTAAATGATTATGCTTTAAGATGAATTTCAAATTCAACACAAAATAAAATCTGCATTTTCTTTCATAAAAAATAATTTTATTGACTATAAAGGATTGACGAAAATAATTTCTTGTATAAAACAATTAAAGATATCCTTTTTTTTCCGGAAAATAAAATCTAGTTTTTCAAACATTCCTTTATACAGATACTTGAAAATGGGCGATATTTAGATGCAGAGAAAGGAGCTGAAAGATTTTGGAAGCAATTTGTCAATGGATCTTCACAATAGTGATAAAGAAGAGAATTTGGAAATATATGGGAAATTTTCAGTTTATAAATTCCAAGGGTATTTCAAATGAAGAAATCAACATTATTAATAGTATTTTGTATGTATTTTTTTTTTTATGCTTTTTATGTCTAATTCTTATTCTTATTCTTATTTTCTTTGTCAATATATTGTCTCTAATATTAAGAATTTTACATTAAGATTCATGTAAATTTTAAGAAGTTTTTTACCTGCCTAAGACATATTGTCCATTCTATTGGATATATCAAAAAATAATGTATTTTTTAATTTAAAAAGAAATTGTTTTATATAGTGTTTTCTAGTTCAATGGGGAGCAATAACCTTTCTCTTTTCTGTGAAAAAGATTGTAGCGACCCAGATTTGAACCGGCGGGCATCTTATTCGAATTTTATTTTTTTCTTCTTATCAAGCCAATTCGACTACTAACAATACATCTATGAGTGACTTCTTTCACCATACCACATCAATGTAAATTTAACTAGTTAAAAAAATAAACATTGAAACTATCTTCCAATAAGTATTTGGATGCTTTCGAAATTAGACGTTTTCTCGAATATCTACAAAAGTTCTTTAGGAATCATCTTGAAACTTTGGCAGTGTAAAAAAATTCTTAAAAATCATACATTTCAGAAAAAGTTGTGTCCTCATGAGGAAACATGGAACAGTAAAAATTACACAAAAATGAAAATGGTTTGAATCACCCTTTAAAAATAATGCTGAAATTGCATCTTCCTATAGCATGCGATAAAAAAAAAAAATTCTCATTATCTATATAAATTTTCATTGGGCTACCACATATATTTAAGGAGATGCAACACTTTTTTTGAATATAACACGTAGATAATTATACTCAGTGCAAAGATATTTTTAGGAAATTAGGAACACTAAATTAGACACAAAATGTTGTAATCAGAATTAAAAAATGTTAAACATCTTACGAAACATGAGCATTTTTACTAAAAAAAATTAACTACACATGCGCTAGCTTTTAAAAAATGTTATCTGCATAATTTAATACAGAAAATTATTGAGTTACTTTTATTAAAACTTCAAACAAATATCGTGTAAATTCAAACAGATATGAGTTATAGAATGAACAGAATTTCAGTTACTCTCATAATAGAAGTGAAACTACACAAAAGTGGTTTTACTCACATTTGTATTTTGATTCAATGAATGACAAATGGTAATACAGTATTCGCTGATTGTAAATAAATTTTTATAATACCTCCTATCATCTTCCCTTTTTTTTCTTTTTTTTAAGGAGAACAGAAATTTTGTTCATTCTATCTCTCGTATATATTTTTTTGGCTATAATATTATGCAAATGAAACATTTTGAAAGCTGGCGCATGCGTGGTTAAAAATTATTAATAACAATGCTCCCATTTCGCAAGATATTTAATATTTTTTGCAGTATGATTGCAGTATGCTGTGTCTAACGTAATATGCCGAATTTCCGAAAAACGGTTTTCTACAGGGTCTAATACCATATGTGTAATACATGAAAAAGTTGATTTTTTTTTTGCCAATATTTTAAATAAACCATTACATCTACATGTTACATTTCCATGAATATATGTGGCAGCCTCATAAAAAATTACATAGATTAGGAGAAAGATTCTCATAATCGCATGGTACAGCCAAAACCCACTTAAAGCCTTACTTTTTACGGCGTGATTCGAAACATTTCGATTTTTGTTTAATTTTTTACTGGTCCCTTTTTTCCTCTTTAGGACACAACTTTTACTGAAATATCTGAGAAATAACATGTTCTTTACATTATTAAAATTTCAAGATGGTTCTTAAAAACTTTTCTAGATATTTAACACAACGTCCAAATACTTGTTGGTTAAATAGTGTACGAATCATTACAGGATACTTTTGATCACGTAAAATGTTCCTGTTTAATTCCGATTAAAAAATTATTAATAATTAAACTCACAGTATTTTTTTAAGAAATTTTTTAATTGTAAAGGATTACTTTTTCCTCTGTAAAATGAGATTTAAACCATATTTATTACAGTTTATATGGATGTTTAAAAGTTGCAGTTTAATGTTGTGTGTAGTTTCTAAATTTTAATTTTTTAATTTAATTTAATTTAATTTAATTTTTTTTTTTACTTTTTTGATAAATTTGTAGGCATTTTTTCACAAGGCGTCTTTTCAGAATGTCTTAACCAATCTTTTTATAAAAGATCTGTTAGTTCGGAAATAAGGAAATATATTTATTTTAAAAAGAATTGTGACATATTTCTTCTAAAAAACAATAAAAAAAACTCCTTTAACTCTTTTAACGAAAATACTTAAAAACGTTTATAAGCAGATTGTTTGGAAATCGAAGTCTTTGGATTTCAACTATTAGTTTTTGAAAACACTAAACATTGCAACATTGCAAAATATTTCTTTCAAAAAAAAAAAAAAAAAAAAAAAAAAAAAAAGGATGATTACAAAATGTAAACAATTATAAGAATTAAAAACAATATAAGGGTCAAAAATGTTTTAAAATATAAGTTTTAGGAAAATTACGTTTTATTTATTTGTAAAGGAAATACAGATATTTAATTTAAATAACTATTAAAATTTCATTAAGATTTCATTCAATTATCTTTAACTTCGCAATAAATTATTAACACAAAATTTACCAAGAAAGACATTGATTGAATAAAAATTAATTTTTTGACAAAATATTATGTATATCATATGATCACTAAGTCATAAAAATCTATTTCACATGTATCTTATATAATATATAAGAATGTTGGAAGGTATAATAATATATAATATATATTATTATACCTTCCAACATTCTAGTGAATTTTCTGTAGTACTCGTAGTATCAGCCTCATAATTAGAACCAGTTGTTTTTTAGATTATTTTTCTTCTTATTTAATCATAATCTAATGTAAATTATCATCAAAGACTCTTTCGCATTTATGTCTTTTCATTATTAATAAAGTCTTTTATTTTATAATTAGTAAGACAATTTTAATAAACATTTTCTTTTTAATAGCATATGAATACCTTCAGAATTTACATATTGTATCATTTTTTACGCTTATATCATTCTTATTATAACTTATCACCATTTTTATGTATCATATTATATTGGAATTAATGCAGACAATCAAAATAAAAATACATTTTCTCAAGCAAAGTTTTTATAATTTTTTTTTTTTTTTTTTTTTTTTTAAATTTTGGATACGATTAGGTTCGTCCACTTTAATGCAATTCCTTTTTTGATATAATCTACTACCGATTAATAAACAGTCACAATATTGCTATCATATACCGTGTTTGTTTAAATATACATTACATTTCATGTTGCAAGGGATGATCTTTTGTCATTAATTTCGTTAAATTGTTATTAGATCGTACTTAAAGAGAAACGGAATATTTGGGGAAGTCATAAATATAGCGTTCTTTCAGTATATATATATTTTTTTAATCGTAGTTATGGATATAAAGCATAAAAAATGCAGCTGAAATAAAATTGATGAATCCCAGATAATTAAAGCATTTATTTCAAATACAAGCTAAAAATTAATTTTAATTACATTAATGTATGGAAAGTTTAAAGAATATTTTACATTTTAGTTTTATAGGAAAATTACTTACAAATAAACGTATTTGTTTTATTAAAATGGATTAAAAAAAATTTCGGAAATCAAAATTTTTTTCCTTTATTATGAAAATGGAGGTAAAAACTGTTAAATTTTTTGTTAGTAGGACATAAATGTTACAACTAAGAAACTTCTTAAAGGGGAAAATATTTTGTACATAGAAAATTAACTCATATTTAAGGAATTTTTCCAGTATTCCTGGTTAGAACTGGTCTGATAGATGAACAACCTAATAATTTTCTTACCCTTTACCAATATTGATTTAAGTGTGGCCATTACCTGTTTATATGTACTTTTAATCAACTGTAGGACTGTAAAAAAAACAGTTTTGTTTTTATCATTTCTATGAATTAATCCATGTGTGTTCATAATTTTTTACTACTACCAATTGCTATATTAATATTATTTTCTGCCACATACGCAAATGTCTTTATAATTTCGCCATATATCTACTTTATAGTAGATATATGGCGAAATATTTTTACATTACATGCGATATCGCAGATTTTGACAGAAAAATTACAAACTCAAAAGACTCCTTTATTCCAAAATGTGTTTTGTGAAAAACGAACATTATAATAAAAATAAAAATGTATCCACCCTCCCCAATGTGTGTAAGAAATGTCCATTAATTTTGTTAATTTACACGAAGCAGCCAATTTATTATTACTACAACGCATTGTTAAGACTAACCTTTGGCTTTCTTTGCTAATAAGAAGCAAAGTTTGGCAAACAGGGTGTGCTTAGATGTAACTTGAGACGATTTTTCGTTACTGTTGCAATTTATAACTCTATTATTGTTCTATTTTAGGATAAAATTCGAGTATTCTTCGTTCCGCGATTACATTCACTACTCGGTGATGACCAGATTTTACATATTAAGACCAAATATTTCGCCTGATATTTAATTCTTGGTAGCTGTTTTTATTACAGCTGCTCTTGAATATTTCACAAATGCAGCAGTTTTACTAAGAATTGCCTCATGTGTTCGAACTAATTATATTATCCGCACATTCAAAGTTCGTGAAGTTACGTTTCCTCATAGTATGTTCGATTCTAATTCGTCGACAGTACTGCCTCGAGAACTTACTTTTCTTTTTCTTTTTCATACTACCTAAGTCCCCTAGCGATAAATAATTGATGATAAAATAACTCATACCTATAGAACTATCATAGGTAGTCATAATAAAGTGACTGATTGACTGCTCATGTATGATATTAGCATTTACTACCATTTTTATGATTTTTTTAAATTTAAAAAAATAAAATTTTAAAACAACATTATTATAATATATCGAAATTGAACTATGAAATAAAAACAAACAACTAAAATACTTCAGTGTTTTGTTTAAATACTCGATTTTTTACAATGTTCTTTTTATAATATTTTCTTATTAATAACCAAAAATACCTTTTAAAAAAACATGTTTACTTAATTCATAATATATATATATATATTTAATTTTTTTAGGAAAAAGAAAACACGTATTTTTCTTATCTTAAGATTAAAAAAAGAAATCCTACTTAACAAGTAAAAACACTCAGATGATCTCACGTAATCGTATTGGCACTCTTAATGCAATTAATCGTCTATAACAGGTTGCAGAATCTTAATTAATCACAGCGCCAATGTACCAGTAAATGCAAAGGGACTTCGGAAGTCTCTATGGCTTTGTTGGGGAAAATGCTTCATGAGATAGCGAAGGAATTTTTTTCTGTGGGATTCTAAGAATTGTTGAAGAAGGAAAAAAATAAAAATAAAATTATATTATAAAACTGGAATATGTAATGTTTTTTATTATTATTATTATTATTATTATTATTATTATTAAATTACATTTAAACTTCAATAATTTTGTGTATTTAAATTATAAATAGAAAATATTTCAAATATATTATTGTTTATTTAAGATAACAATTTAACCAATCATTTTTCCTTATAAAATATTTTTTCACGAAAAAAATAAAAAATAAAAAAAGGATAAATAATAAAAGTGAGAAGGAAAATTTGATGCTAATGGTAATAGCAATGTTTTGTTAAATTAATATATTTTTTAATAGTTAGTGCATTGATATTAGAATTAATTTAAGTGTATTTAGCATTTATGGTGTATATTTTTAAACTTTTATAAACCCAATTGGGTTTTGAATTTTTAAATATGATTTCTGTATTTTGTTTGATGTGATCATATAATTAATATATATAATGATCCTCGTCTGTCATGAACGAATCCGGTTAGTACCGCTTCAAAACAGAAACTTTTGGCAGCCATTTTTTTTTTCCGTTTGTTTAATTCAACTTAGGAAACATACATACCATTTTCATACATGTTTTGTATCGCACATATTCTTATTTATTTGCTATAAAACCTTGTAAAACTATTCAGTTGTAATGTTTAAATGTCTAAATAAAATATAACGAATTACTGGCTATTATAAACATGAACCTATAAATAGAATTATGTAACTTCATGATTATAAACAATGCAAAACCAAATAAAAACAAACCAAAACTGTTGCCATTCAGAAAATACAAATTCCAAATGGACAACTTTTTAATTCCGAATGAACGACTCTTCGACTGTTTCATTAAAAAAACGCTTAAAATATTTCTAAAACATATTAAAGCCTTAAAAATCTTAAAATATTTGTAAAAACGCATTAAAGCCTTTAAATATTTTTATCAAACTTCATTGTTTGTTTACATTGTAAGGTATGATTGGCGTCGAGTTTAGTACGTAAATGCCGCCAGTTGATTTTAGTTTTGAAATTAGTGTAAAATTATAGTTGGGATAGAATGTTTGGTTGGGCAAGTAAAAGTCACCAGTTGAAATGAGTATTGAAAGTAGAGTAGTCTAAGGGGATAATGTCGAGTCAAGGTAAAATGTTTGGTTGAGAATGAGAAAGTCCCTAGCTGGATCCTGGATATTTTGGCGATGTTGTGGGTGAGATAGCTGGTTGGAGGTATCGAGTAGAGGTGAATTTGGGTTAGCATGGAGTGTCTGTAGTTATTGGATAGTTAGTTAGAAAATTTGAAAACAGGATCTACGATAGTCTTAAAAAAGAGTATTTTGGTAAAATGAAGTGAATCGTTTTTTCTTATTATGAGGAATTTAAATACGCAAGCGAAGTGGTGACGTCACTTGCCGTTCGTGGATACAAGAAAAATATTTCCTATGTTAAACACCCAATGGATTTTTCGTAAAAAATAATTAAAAATCGAGGGAAATTATTTCCCGATTTTAATCCCCATATTTAGGTTTAGATATGTATTAGTTATCATGTGCATGCGTTAGATTAAGTTGTTTTTGTTCTAAAATTGATAAAATTTGAATTTTAAATTTCAAAACTCTAGATAAAAAAAAACTTCCATATTCCATTGAAAACATAAACATTTCATTTCAAAGGATGATATTTACACAATAAATATCCAACTAATATACTAATTAAAAGGGAAATGATAAATGTTCTATCATAATTTGAAGTGAAATTTGTTTTCAAATGTCTAAATAAAGTATCTGATATAAGATACTAATATGTTGCAGCGGAATAGATTTTATATCGGTCATCCTTGGCAGAAAAAAAAAAAAAAAAATATATATATATATCGCGAAATTATCTGGCGAATATAATTTAATTCCTTTCAAAAATCATGATTATTTTAAAAACTTATATTAAGAGAGTAATGAATAATATGAAACAATATTTCTCACAATACATATTACGAAAATATACATCTGGCATGCATATTTTCGTAGTACGTTTTTGATCGCTAAATACAAAAACGCCAAGAACAACAGAGTTTTGAAATTTAAAATTAAAATTTTGTCAATTTGACAGCAAAATAACTCAATTTAACACATGCACATGATAACTATTACATATATATACCCAAATATGGGGAATAAAATCGGGAAATAATTTTCCTCGATTTTTAATAATTTTTTACAAAAAATCCAATGGGCGAATAACATAGGAAATCATTTTCTTGCATCCACGGACGGTCAGTGGCGTCACACTTCGCTTGCGCATAGAGCACTTAATGGAACACTGGGATGTGTTGTTGCTGTTGTGTTGTCGGGCCTATATTTTTTGTCTACCAGCAGTTTTTTTATTGTCATTCATATTTATTGATCGGGTAGAATTTTTTTAATTTCAGAACGAAAATTATAAATATCGAAACACATTTGATTTATAAACAAAAATTGAAAATACATTTAAAGGATAACGTGGTAACCATTATGATCTAAACATTGTTTTCAAGATTTATCGTTCACATTCCGTCATTTTTGACGGGGTTATATACTAGTATAATAATAATAATAATAATAATAATTGTAAATATTTAGCTGATGTATTTTGGTTCAAAAATTCATGAATGTACTTAAAATATAAGTATGATTTCATAAAAAGCATCCGCTGAAAATAAATTCCACAAATACTGTCGATATATACTACTGTGGTTTATTTTATTTCGTGTTACATTATTATTTTTGAGGAATATATTCTAAAAATGTTTGTGTATTAACTTGATAATTCTCTAAAAACGTTGCGTTTTAGACATATTTCTTGTATTTTGTAACATCATTGACTTTCCAAAACTTGTTTTTAATTTACGTATTTTATTGAGTATTACCTTAATTTTCTAAACACGTTGAGTTTTAAAAACAATTTTTTGTGTTTGAATTTTGTAACATTAAAGATTCCCCAAAACTTAACATATTTATAATTTACCTGTATTATTTTACCTATTATTACCTATATTACCTATATTAATTTACCTATTTTTACCTATATTACCTATATTAATTTACCTACACTAAAATTTATTACATTATTTATGTTTATGCCTTTAAGAAATATATATATATATATATATATATATATATATATGCAAAATCGTTACGAAAAAATGTGTTAACACCCTCTATAGAACGGGAAGTGACGAATGATTAAATATATTACAGATGTTTTAATTAATCATTTTGACAAAACAATAATTGTTAATTCCAGATAAACGTCATCAACTTTATATGCATCAAACTTTTACGTCTTTTACATACGATGCATTAATATATTGAAAAAAAAAAAAAAAAAAAAAAAAAAAAAAACTACGATTTGTTTTGTTCTTATAAACAATAACGAGTACCTGTTTAAATGCATTCAATATTTAAATTATATTAAACATAATTTATGTGTTATTGTAACATTTTTATCCGTTTTTATAACATTTGCATTGCCATAAGCATATTTTACTAAAACTTTATAAAGAAAAAAGAACAATACAAGACAAATTTTCTCTAAAAATTTTTCTTTCTTTAGTTAATGATGTTTATAATATGGGTTGTAACAAAAAATTTCAACAACGTTGACCACATTATATACAAATAAAATATGAGAAAACTTTGCACGATGACAGAAAATATATAACATAAAATAAAACAAAATTTAGTTTGTCAGGATTTGTCTTTTTTAACTGTGATGGAAAGACAGGAAATATTTTGGAGTACAAAGTAGGAGAACTATCGTGAATATTCGACATTGTTATTAAAAAAATATGATATAGAACAACGATATTTCAAGACAATTTATCTAAGGAATACGTTAGCAAATATTTATCAAAAATATAAATAAACAGAGAAAATCTTTTTATTTTCTTATATGGTAAGAATACATACAAACTTGCAAAATAAATTAAACGAATTAACAATTACATACATGTGTCTGAAATCACTTAAATATTAAGTATTTTCATATATTACATACATATATGATTAACATATATGGAAATTTTATACGGAATTTTACGCCTAAACACCCATTTAACTGAGAATAAGGAAACTGCGAATTAGGAATAAAATAAAATGCTTCATTTAAATATAAAATACAATGTTCGAAGTCATGGTACTTAACACCATTATACATTTTGTACGATTTTTTCTAAAAAGAGCAATAGCTTAGTTACTTTATGTACGAAATACTTCAATATATCTCGAATATTTTAAATGTTTCTAAATTTGTAATATTTTTGGAATTTTGAGTTACGTTTATTTATGTTTTGAAAATTTATTTATGCTAAAAATAATAGGTTACATTCGCATGAAATAAATAGCAACCATTACCCATCCAATTCGAGAGATGTTTTATTACACATTTTATAATTATGATTAGTTGAAAGACTATTCAGATATTATTTGTCTTTTAGCGAGAAGTACTTGATAAAGCTTTTTCTAGAACATTGTACTATTTTTTTAACATTCAAGTTTGAATTTTTCACGGTAAACATTTTGTGCTTTCACCCCTTATCTGCTGAAGAAAATTTACGAAATTCACTTTAAATTGCCACCCTTGTCTTTCAACTCTGAAATAAGTAAATCTTTCGGAAATACTGTCAAGATGAATTTCAAGGTTACTTCATTGCATTTATAAGCCGTGGCAGCAGTTTCACTAGTAACAGTACAATAGAAAGGATAACACTTCGGAAAAATGTATATATACGCCCTGACCAGTTAAGGGGTTAATTAAGTAATTATTGCTGTTTGAAAATACTGATACATCTTAATTTATTTTCAGAAAAAGCGTACACCAAATTTCCAAATATAATTACCTCTTTATTTTAACAAGAATTTTGCATTTAATAAAAGTCAAATATAACTCTCTAAGTAAATGTTGATAGCGTACGCCGAGCTTAATAATAATAATAATAATAATAATAATAAAAAGTCCAACCGACAAATGCACTACCAATTTAAAGAAAGAGGCTGTTTTTGTAAAGGGAAAGTACGTGATGGCCGAGTATTAGTAGTAATCATATGGAAAAGAACGAGTGACTTTTTTTCGCAGTCCTGTACATTTTCCTTTATAAACAGCATTTTTCTAAAAAATTACGAGACGCCTTTCGAAATCCTTTTTCAATCGATTATCCCTTGAAATCTGTCTTCAAAACGTACATTGGACCGAAAAAACAGATTATGATTTCGCATACAGTAAGACTTAAAAGGCTTCTTTTTCGTTCGTTATAACTAACGCAGTGCTACCACAGCGTCTATACTCAACACAGGTCAGTGAAAAAAGAAATTATTTGAGTTGTCTGTCTTTTGAACCTTATTCTGATACGTCTTTGTTTGAAAATAAATTTATTACAGTCTTTTAAAATGCTATATACCATTTCATATAATCCTGTGTATGGTACATTGAATTTAGAAATTGCTTGGAGAGAATATCTCATTTCCATAAATTAAATGGAGAATTTACATTATTTATCTACTCATTAATAATGATTATAATATTAAAATATGTATTAATAACTAGTCTCCTTCGGCGACCAGCTGGTTCGAGATCCTTGAAAAGTTCGACTTTACGAAACACACGCTTGATGGCGCCTGCGGCGCCTTTTTCCCGTTTCAGGTCCTTCAACATTGGCAAATAGTCAAAATAACTTTATTGAAAAAATTTAATCGCAGAAAATTACCACTCGGTAGCGCCTGCGGCGCCCTCTTCCCATTTCAATATCTGAAACAACCTGTTGGCTCAACGTGTTATTGTCTTTCAAAATTCTGAATTCAGCAAAGTCAAGCTCGATGGCGCCTGCGGCGCCTTACCCCAGTTTTACAACTTACAACAGCTTCCACGCTCACACCCCAAATAGATTTGAAATTTTTAACTGTAGCAAATTTTCGCTCTGTGGCGACTAAGGCGCCGCTTTACGTTTCATGATTTGCAATAGCCTGTTCGCTCACCATATAAAGGACTTTGGAAATTCTGATCGTGGCAAATCCGCATCCCGGTGGGGCCTACGGTCTTCCAATCTTCTCTCTATAAGTAATTTACTGATAATCAGAATTGGAGATATTGAATTATTAAAATGACAAAGCGCCCTCTGGCGACAGAGATTTGCAATGTGTACTCCTCAATTTCAGTTTAAAATACTTAAAAATTATATTTTACCTATTAAATTATGTTAATTAGAAGCTGAGATACAAAGGTAATATAAGCATTGTTATAACAAAATTTGTGTATGATTTTTTCGTTTTTCTTTTTCTTTGAAACTTGCGAGTTAAAAATCCTTAATACGAAATGTGAACAGAGTATCGGAATTCGAAAGCCTGCATCATAATTAGAATTGGAGGTATTGTAATAAAGGTGTTCTGGCTTTTCTGTAGTTTTCTCTGAAACTCCCGTGCGGAATTTAGCGGCTTATATCAGTTTAAAAGTCCGTAATATTTCAAATGATGTGTTATAAGTAGAATTCTAGATATTGAATTATTAAAGTATCAAGTCGTCCTCTCGCGACAGAGATTTGCAACACATACTCATCAATTCTAATTCAAATAACTTTTTAAATCATATATTACTTATGAAATTATGTTAATTAGGAGCTGAGATGAAAAGCTATATATAGACATTTTTATAAAAAGATTTGTGTTTGACTTATCTATGGATTTCTCCGAAACTTATAATTCCGGGCTATATAACTTTAAAAATCCTTAGTACGAAATATGACCAGAATTAGGGATTCGAAATTTTGCAAAATATTAAAGAATAAAGGTGTTCTGGGTATTCCGTTGTTTTCTCCGAAACTCCCGTTCCTTTTCTACATATTTGCTCCTTCGTTTCCCCCCTCCCTCTTTTCCGTCGATAATAATAATTTTACACTCGAAAATATCCGCAATCGATTTACCTTGCCTTAAAATCTAATTATACAACCAATTTCAAACACTGTAACTCTTTTTTTTTTTCTTGCCGCTTTTACCCCTCCCTCAAGCCCTCCCGAATAATCGTACTCTTTCAAAAATATTCACATTTGAATTATCGGGCATTAAAAACAAATACTACGAAATTTCAACGGCATATCTCAATTTAAAATACTGCAAAATATAAAAGAAAACTTAATCTTTTTCCAATAAATATGTCATTTTTAAAATTTATTCCTGTATTTTCATGAAAATTGAACAGTAGCTTTATAATATGCTTTCTAAGCCGAATAGTCATTTAAATGTAAGGTAAATGAAAATTAGAAAAAGTTTGAAAATTGCAATTTTCCCCCGCACTATAAAACACGTGATACCTTAATTGATTACAACCATTTCCTTTTTCATCACAGACAGTCGTCTGCCTGTTGCGAACTAAATTTCATACTTTAGTTTATTTTAAAAAATCTAATTGATGTATCGATAAGCCACTTGCACTCTTAGATTCGGAAAAAATTCCCCTTTCATTTGGTACCAAATTCGTAACGATCGGACTAATATTTCTAATTTATTTTCCATTTTTTCTGCTTTTAACTCCGTTAAAATAACTATTTTTATGCAATCGCGGTGAATTCTCAGTCATTGAGATCGCTTTTTGATTAGACATAGGTCTACATTTTAATTAATATCTTCGCAACTATTTAAAATTTTAAAATTCTGTTTTCACTATCAACTCGGGAAGGCTTCTAGGCACCCGTATATCAAATTTTATACTTCTGCGTTTAGTAGGGGCTGAACGTATAGATGCTCAGACAGACAGACAGAGAGACAGACATACATATATCTTCTTTTATTATTAGAGATTGCTACATAACTGCTTGCGGTAACAACTTGCGGTCCCTAACAATAAACAGGTTCAAACAGCAACGATATTAAAATTAATTTATTTAGATAGAAAGTACAGTCCTATATACACCTAAACATGGTAATATTTCAAAAACTTTTCAATTTCTCCATTGATGTCCTTAAAAAGTTTCTAAATTAGCATAATTATTATGCAATTTCTAATTATGTACAAGGAAATTATATTATTTCTGATTTATTTGTTTAAAGTAACGTAAATTATGCTGAAGAACTTAATGGGGGCTTATTTTATTTGAAAATTTGTATTTCTAGACCTGTTTAATGTACATTGTACTGGTACTTTTACTTGATGTACTATGCCATGAATACATATATATACATACATATATACATCGATAAATGGATTAAAAAAACTATCACATTGTTTTAGGCATTAGTGATATCTACGTCATTTCTCTTCTGTGTAAGTATTTTAACATGATTTTACTAATCGGTGAATTTTACTTAAATGGTATTTGTGACAATAACTTTATAAGTAATCCTTCTAAATATTAATATCATTGTTGGTATTTTCATCTTTCTCTTATTTGCTGAGTATTGTAAAGGAATTAAATTATTTATTATATTTACATTTAAATTTAATCTGCTGCTTAAGCTCAAAAATTTTTAAATGTATTTTAATTATATATTAACTTTATTTCAAAATTATTGCTTAATGTATATATTATTACATATATACACATAATGGCCTATTTTGGCATTAACACTATTTTTAAAAATTATATACACTTTGACTATAGCTGCTAATGCGCTTACACAAATGTGTATTATTTCAATTATTTTTCCTGACATTGATTTTATGCAATTCATGAATATTTTCTTATAATATTAATATTTGCATATTATACTTGGCATTTAATTCGTTGTTTGAAATACCAACTCTTTACCTCTAAATTGTAAATAGTTAATGACTCCAATTAGTATGAATTAATTTACATTCATTAAGATGTCATAATCTTCCTTAAGGTAATATTAACTGATTCTTGAATTAATCATTACTTGTGATAGTCATCTTTATTGCTCATGATTTCAGACTATTAAAAATTATTGCATTTCTCATTTGGATTTCTTTGGGTTTTCTTGTTATCATTTTTTAGTTGGTGTTTTGATCGGCATAAGTTTTGCATTGAGCTTAGAAAGTTATACTTGGAAGTTTGTTGTACATATTGTAAAAATGTGAATGTGAATATACTAATATGAATTTAACCTAGAAAATTTGAAAGGATTAAAAAAATTAAAAAAATAATTTTATTTTTTATATTGGTAATGCATCATTTAATCAAGAATTATTATTTTCAAAATGAATCATTGTTATTCTATCTTGTATTGTTAAGTTAATTTCTTTAACTAAAAACTCATTATTTCATGATATGAATGTTCTAAGTAAGTTTATCGTGCCTGGCAAGAAATACTTTGTTAATAAACAGTATTGTGCCCGGTACAGGAATGTTTATAGGGACATTCCTGGATCGTTATCAAGTTACCTATTGCCTCCTCCTTCCAAACTTGTTTTTAGGAAATGTGATTCGTCTCGCTGCAAGACTTGCCCTAATGCGCTGAAATCCCAACTTTGTGATAATATTAAACTGATTCCTTTTTGTCAGGCCTATAATGTAATTTATAGACTTAGTTGCGGCATATGCAAAATGCAATATATTGGTGAAACCTCTTCTCCTTTACATTTAAGAATAAATCAACACCGCTCAGACTCCAAAAAATTATCTTCTAATAGCATTTCTCTTAAATCTACTCTTGAGTTAAAACATTTTAATCAACACGATTTCTGTTCATGCACCATTGAAATTATAAAGATTCAAAAAAATAAAAGTGTAAGGTTATTCTATGAATCCCATTTTATGAAATTTTATAATACTATTTATCCTTATGGTCTGAATCATGAGTATTTCAATAAAGTTGTAAAGGTTTATTCCAATATTAATCCCCTCCATGATTATTCCCCTATTTACAATGAACTTAATCATAATATCAACCAGAAAACCACAAGATTCAAACGAGGTAAAAAATCTTCTGTTTTTGCAATATCAAAAAATGCCATTAATAAACAACTTCATGAAATGCAGTCAAATTATCTTGATAATTATGATTGGCTCTCTGTAAGAAAGTCTATATTTGCTATTAAAAAAAAGTTTTTAACTAATTATCTGCATGAATTTCAAAACCATAGTTATAATCAACACTTTTCTGATATTTTTTATGATATAATTTTATTTCGAATTAAACAATTCAATCTCAAAATTTCTAAAAAACCTCAAAAAATACAATCTAATTCTCAGTTAATTATTAATTTTTCAAATCAAATATTTAATAAAATCAACATCACTTCAATTATTAATGATAAATCTTGTATGTTTCCCATCAATGATTTACATATTTCTCGTACATTTAAATATCCTATTACTCTTGGTCGATTGTTATTCAATTATAATTCAGTGTCAAAATCTAACTTTACTTCTGATGTATCCTGTGGTTGTGATGATCCTTCTTATGCAAAATATGTAGACAAGAACCATGGACATATAATTACTGGAGATCTTGAATTTGTTAATAACCGCAATTTAAAAAAAATTATGCATTATGGCACAAAATTTAGACTTCCTTCAAAAACTAATATTCAACAGATTTTACAGCAATTAGCTTTTGATATTGACTTGTTTATCTATAAAATATCTATCTCCTATAATAAACCTATTGAATATTTTAATCAATGGAAAGTTTTAGTGATTTCGAAACTGAAAACTGAATTAATAAAATATAAAACACATTTAACATATTACAGTAAATCCGATCTATTTAATTCTATTAATGTACTCAAACAAAACTATGTTATTACTTATGTTGATAAATCTCCGAATAACTATGCCATAATATGTAAAAAATATTATCTTTCTCTACTTGAAAAAACCATTTCTTCGAGTGCTAACTTTCATCCCACCTGTTGTGACATTAAAATTAATAACAGAAAAATTCATAACTTTTATAAATTATTAAAGCTTCCATTTAATAATTTCAATTATCCTTATATTGTCCTTATTCCTAAATTTCATAAAAATCCTATTAAATTTAGAACAGTTACTATTGGTTGTAATACATATAATAATAATGCTAATAAAATACTCCTTGATATTCTTAAACAAATTTATAACTTAATTAGTAAATCCAACAATTTCTATTGTCTTAAAAATAGCTATCAACTCAAAGAAATTGTAAAAACTCTGAACAATGTTAATGAAATTATTACTTATGATTTTGCTGACTTGTTTAATAATATTAATTTAACTGATCTTCATCAAATTATTTACAACCTTTATTTGCGTTTTAAAAGTGAACTTTCTCTTCCTAAATACCTTTGTGCAGCTTCCTTTAAAACTCTTTTAAATTTTATCATTCACAATAATTTTATTCTACATAACAACAGTATTTATATCCAAAAGTTCGGTATCCCACAAGGGGGCTGTAGCTCAAGTCTGTTAGCTGATTTATATTTATACCATTATGAACAAAGTTTCTGTAATGATAATGTCATTATGTATAGGTACATTGATGATATTATAATTTTTTATGTTAATAACTCTACTCCATCTTCATTAAAATTTCAATATCCCTCTCACCTTACACTAACACATAATTATATTAACAACAATTGTATTAGCTTTTTAGATTTACAACTTAAATTAAATGGTGGTAAAATATCTACTGATCTATATGATAAACGAAAAGATTTCTGTTTTAAAGTAAATTTATTTACACATTTTAATTCTTGTCTTCATTTATCTGTATACAGAAATATTATTCTTAATCATCTATTTCGAATAAACAGACTTTGTTCATCTCATTACAAAAACAAGAATATTAACAATTTAATTAAAACTGCTACTGCTATGGGTTATCCCAAGAGATTTATTTATTCGATTATTTATCAATAAATGTTCTTTGTCTCACAAAAAAAAAAAAATGTATTTATGTATATATATATATATATATATATATATATATATATATATACATCTTTATATATATAAAAAAAAAATTAAAATATGGCGGATGGGAGGGCAGATGTTTGATTAAGGAGGAAGGGTGGTGTTGTTTGGCTGGTTGGTTGGGTGGGTTGTTGAATTTAAATTATAAAAAAAAAAAAATAGGAAGCCTGGTCTTATTGCGATTACGGGATACATCATCTCTTTCTGGTTGATATTGATAAAGTTTCAACAATTCATAATATATTTGCTTCATTTAAAAAAAAAAAAAAAAAAAAAAAAAAAAAAAAATTAGATCTCATTCAAATTTGGAGTGTTCATACTAAACGTAAAATCAAAATACTATTCAATATTATTAACAATAACTAATAAAATATTAAACTTATTCACCATTTTTCTAATTAATAATAATAATAACAATAATATATTAATACCATAATACTTAAAAAAAAAAAAAAAAAAAAATTAAACCTATTCACCATTTTCCTACTTAATACTAATACTAATAATAATATTAATAACAATAATAATTATTGAAATTTAAAAATTAAAATTATTCACCAATTTCTTAATAATAATGACTTTATAATCACTTGTTGGTCTTTTCTTCTGTTAGCTTAAGAATCTAAATTACACTCATGTAAATTGAACCTCTAATCGTACACTTTTTCTTACATCAATTAATAGTAACTTATTTTTTCCACGTTAGATGGCGCGCTCATACGTTGTGTCGAACGTATGCCATACAGTGACAATCGTATTGTTCTGCATTATACTTAAATTTCCCTCTAGAAAATTCTTTATTTGTGATTTCAGCTTTTAAATATTAAGCACAATAAATATCACTTCATGCTTACATTTATTTCATTTCAGAAATTATTTCGATTAATCGATTCTCTACTTTTAAACATTTCTTTTCAGTTAGTTCGTTTGGCAACCGCCTGGACTTTTATTCGATTTGGATTTGAATTGCATGTGGCCCTCGTCTTTCACGAATATCATTTTTCATTTTGGTTAAGTTGTTTTATCAGCTATTTTCCTTTTATCTTTCTATTTTTTTTTTATGCAAGATTGGAACTAGTATTGTATATTTGCTGAACTAGCTATACAATATTCGAAATCTTGCATCTCATGTTGACAGTACAGCTAGTTTCCTGATGAGAACTGTACTGGGTTTCAACATTTTTAACTCTATTTTTCCTTCATGCATTCCTTTTTATTTCAATAGTATTTTGGTTTATTTCTTGCAATTCTTATCTTGTGTTGCTGAATTTACTCGATAAATGGATTAAAAAAACTATCTCATTGTTTTAGGCATTAGTGATATCTACGTCATTTCTCTTCTGTGTAAGTATTTTAACATGATTTTACTAATCGGTGAATTTTACTTAAATGGTATTTGTGACAATAACTTTATAAGTAATCCTTCTAAATATTAATATCATTGTTGGTATTTTCATCTTTCTCTTATTTGCTGAGTATTGTAAAGGAATTAAATTATTTATTATATATATATATATATATATATATATATACTGTATATATATATATATTAAAAAAAAAAAAGTAAATGGCTGTCATCATGGATGTCCGTTAGAAACTAGCACAAAATGCGCCAGCAAAAATATCACCGACGATTTATTTAATATGTATATTAAAATCTGAAAATTAAAATAAATATAAAACTTGTAAGACAAAAGCGCTGGTAACTATTTTATACTTTAATAATATTTATTAAGAACGTCATGGAAAATAAACATAAATATTTTGATTCATATTTTCTATTCTCAATAACTGTCCATATATCGACTTAGAGTAAAAAAAAAAAAAAAAAAAAAAAAAAGAAAAAGTTTTTAGATGTCTTAAAATACTTGAAATTATCCAAAAAAAAAAAGAAAAGAAAAGAAAAGAAAAAAAGAAAAAAATTACACAATATAAAAAAATAATTTGGAGTCTTTTGTCTAAACAAATTTAAATAGTCTAAATGAAAGGATATAAGATTTTTCTTCATGCATTCTTATTTATTCGCAGATCTTAGATGGTAGTGCAATCTATATTATAACATATTGCACTCCCGACAATAACCCAAATCATTAATCATAACGTTCATATTCATTCACAGTTTATCGCTTTTATATATTATTATTATAAAAAAAAAAAAGAAAGAAAACAAAAAGAAAGATTTCACAGATGCATTCTGAAAAGTTATTTCACCACGCAGAAGACACACATATTTTAGAGAAAGAATAATGTTTGAATTTGTTTCGTTTTTTTCAACCATATTCAGTTAATACCTTACATTAAATTTTTTATTAAGGAAAACTTTTACATAAAAATTCTAACCGAGGAAATTAATATAAAAAATAAACATGTAATTAATTTTTTTCATTAGTATTTACCTTACGAAAGGGAAGTTCTGGAAATACAAAAAAATATCTGATATAATACAATGGGGATACATAAAAATGATGTATGCAAAATATAACATTTAGTTATTTTGTACATAATTCCTTATACATGTGAAGCATCCACATTATGTATTCAAATCGTCTTATTTTTACATTTGAACCTTTACAAAAATCAATGTTGTGGTAATATTTTCTAAAACTTTTTTTTAACCCAAAATTTGAGATGTACAGAAGAAAACGATATTTTGAAAATTCTACATATGATACAATTCAGTTGATTCCACACGACAAATCCTTTTTCGAAATGTAAATCAATAACGGAAAGATATTTGAAAATACATAAAAAGTTAGTTTCCGTTTCAGATAAAATATTGAGAAAAAGGAAATCGTTAAAATCTCCTTTGTAATAGACAATTTTTTTTTTCATGTCAAGATAATTGTTGTCGGATATTTATATAGCATTATATATAATTACTCATATCAAATACTTTTAATATATTTCCTGTTTAAAAATCTTAATAGCTGTGATACTCTCTTTTAGAATGCATGTGGTTTTTCAGCACGGTAAGTATTTATTAGAAAAAAACTATATTTTAGAAATCAACAAAATTATTTTAAAAATTAACAATATAATCCGATTTCCAATAGTAAAGATAAAATAGATAAACTTTCAAAAACGTATTTTAATGAGGTTCTAATTATTAAAAAAATATATAAATAAAAGAAATTCTATTAAAAATAAATAAGTGCAATATACATAATTCAATGTACAGTAAACACATAAAGTGCATATTAACATCTTAGCTCTTAACAGTATTGATATAGCAGTAATATATTGTAAAGGCAGAGACTCCGACTCCAATATATCATTGAAAGAGACATTTCAGTACAAAGAAGCAGACAGTCTGGGGCCTAACGGCTCGCAGCGGAACATCTCTCCTTTGTAGAAAGGTATGTCCGTTTCCCTTTGATGAACGTGGGAAGCCGCGTGCCTTGAGAACTTTTCCTTCGAGAGGAATTCAACGCGTCAGAACTGATGATGGAATTTCGAGCGAATCAGGGCCTGCATCTGAGATTTTGTTTTCAGAAAAACACGCCCAATACGAACTGCAATTTTTACGATGAGAGACTAAAAACGACAGTTCACGTCGGAGTTTTGGAAAGGCAGGAATCCCAGAGCAGGTCGGGCTAGACCTCGGGGAAAGGAACTGTTATTTTCTGGAAAAGACTGCAGAAGCGGTCACGGACTGATGAAAATCACTGTGGACTCTATCTGAAATTCCTTCCAGCCTTATACTGTAGAACCCACTATCTTATTGAAAACCATTTCATATCGATGAAATACCGCAAAATTTGTATATATTGTAAATTTCTAAAAATTAATCTAGTTAAATTAAAATTTGGAAAAATTATAAATCTCTTGTTCTGATTAGTCAGTGAATCTAAGCAGAAGCGAGGAAAGAGATTCCAGAATTCAGAAGAGATCCTCAGCGTAGACCAGGCAACAACGGAAGCAACGACCGGTCCTAGTACGGAAGCAGCGATACGAAGCCCTTCGACGTAGACGGGAGAAGCCAAACAGCGTACGGAGAGCCAGTCTAGAGCAGGAGTGACGGAGTGCCCTTTCAAAAGATCAAGAAGAGGAGTACCGATCCCTGGAGTAGTGGTCTTGCGCCTGCTAAAAGTGTGCTCAGCGGAGATGTGCCCACCTTAGATGAAAAACATCAGTAAAGGTAAGGATATTCCGTTCATTCTTGAGAGGCAATTAGTAAAAATAAAAATATTGTTTGTCTTTGTATATTCTGGCAGAAAATTTTTAATGTTTGAGCGAAATGCTTAATGTCTAAAATTAACAGGTTAGTTAATTAAATGAAATAATTCATTATTTAAAAGTTTAGAATTGACAAAATAGTTAATTTGTTAAGAGAATTTTAAATTTATGTTGGAAAAGAAAATTTCCTTAACCTTGAAGAAAATTAAAAGGAAGTAAAATTGTAAAAGAAATTGAAATTTAAAAAGAAAGCAGAAAAAAAAGGGTTCTTGTTATCCCTAAATAGAAAATTCTGAAAATTAAGTAGATATATTTATTATAAAATGGAAGGTTGCAGAAAAAATAAACTGTGAATGATATATTTAAATTATATTCATTAAGAGAATTTTCAGAATTTTAAGTTGTGTGTATTTATGGTATAATCTATGGTTGCACAGTGTGAAAGAACTCCTTATTTTTGTGTATATTAATTGTTCTCTTTAAATTGCTTGTAAGCATAAGCTTAAATTGGGTAAAAAAATATTGCAAGATATTGCAGGAATCCGAAAGCCAAATTTGGTATTAAAGTGTGTATTATTTAGTTATTTATTTAAATTGTGCTTGTATTTGAAATTTTAAATAATTGCTAAATGTGTATTGCGAATAATTAGGAAATTGAGAATATTTAGTAAAATTGTGTTAGGAAAATTTCAAATCAAAAATCATGGCTGCTTTGCACGAATATTCAAAAGTGGATTTAAAATTTTTAGCAGAAGAATGGGAAGTAGATATTCTGCCCACCGATGGGACAAGGTCCATAATAAAAAAATTGAACAATCTGCAGAATTTAAATTAGAGGTGGCTTTGGCCCAAATTAAATTAATCAAGGAAGAACGATTAGCGCAAGAAATAAAAGAGGAACGTTTAGCCCAATTTGAAAGTGAAAAAGCACAGAGAGAATTCGAATTAGAACGTCTCAGGTTATCTCAAAGTATAGAAACGACAAGCTTAAACTCTAGCAGAGAAGAGCGGAAATATACTCCCCCACTTAAATCTATTATTCATAAATTTGATGAGTTAAATTCTGACATGGCTTTATATTTAAATCTATTCGAACGTCAAGCGAGTAAATTGGGGTTAGAGAGCTCAGACTATGTAAATCAATTACTTGCTTTGTTACCCACCAAATTAGCAGAACAAATATTAAGACAACCGGCGGATAAATTAGAAGATTTTGATTACATCAAAAATTATCTGTTAGATCGATTTAAGGTTGACGCTGAGTCATTCAGACAAAAATTTAACAACCACCAGCGATCAAGTGGAACGTCATTTCGAGATTTAGTTTATGACTTGGAAACATTCTTGTTAGGTCGGTTGGAAAAACTAGAAATTGGGGACTTTGAGAGCTTGAAGAAATTACTAATTTGCGACCAGATAAAAAAAAGGGCTAGCGCAGAGATGAAAGAGAAGTTTCTAGATTCTTGGGCGAAAGAGACTGATCCCGAAGAATTAGCTATTAAACTAGATGAATTTGAATCCGTTAGGAAAGCCATAAAGAAAAATTGGGTCGGTAAAGAAAAAGATGACCGAAAACCCGATAAAAATAAATTTACATTTTCAAAAGAAAACAAAGAAAAAAAGCCATTTAATTGGCGCGATAGGACAAAATCGCAGGAAAACAAAGGGAAAGAGAACGCCTATGAGAAAAAGAAAGAGATCCGATGTTTTTATTGTTCCGTTGTCGGGCACTACAAAACTAATTGTCCGAAATTAATTAAAGATCAATCAACAGCAGTTGTAAATCAGATAGGAATTACAGACGATTTAGGATCTTGTTTCGCACCTTATTTAGGGGAGGCCGAAATAAATGACGTCAAAATTGTCACCCTTCGTGACAGTGGAGCAAGCTTCGATCTTATAGGAAAACAATACATAAAACCGGAGCAATTAACCGGAGAAAGTATTTGGCTCAAACAGCCGTTGCAGAAAGAATTACACTGCCTGCCGATCGCTAGTGTTACGCTTAAGATTGCAGATATTGGGACTGTTAGCACGAAAGCGGCAGTAGTTGACGACTCACTGGAAATGAATCATTATCTTTTGGGTAATCAAACGCATGAAATTATCGAAGGCGCAAAAATGAAAAAAACAGAGTTAATCAACCAAGTAGTAACTCGCGCGAAAAAAAGGCAGAGCGAAAAAGAGGAGAGAGAGAGATTACGAGAATCCGAAACCACCAACGCAGTAGCAGAGATACGGGAAGAAACCCCTATTGTCATTCCCCCCTCTGAGAAAGAGAAGTCTCTAAGCCTTCTAGGGGTAAATAGAGAAAGGCTGAAAGGATTACAGCGTGAAGACGCG
The DNA here is from genome assembly GCA_963930645.1 of Salticus scenicus. Classification (NCBI taxonomy): domain Eukaryota; kingdom Metazoa; phylum Arthropoda; class Arachnida; order Araneae; family Salticidae; genus Salticus; species Salticus scenicus. Next base: position 193,535,162 of record OZ005654.1, on the reverse strand, counting down.
ACTTTAAATCCGTGTTTTGAAAAAGCGAACAAAGGTAATTCCGAGTTCATTTTAGAAAATGAAATCCTTTTTAGACAATCTAAAACAAATCGCGGGGAGGTTAGAAAACAAGTGATTATTCCTGTAACACTTAGAAAAGACGTAATGGAATTATGTCATTCGAATGTTGGCGGACATCTCGGAGTCACAAAGACGAAAGATAAAATCTTCAGGTATTTCGCGTGGCCAAATTCGGTCAAAGAAATATAGGAATTTGTATTATCGTGTCACCATTGTCAGGTGATAGGGAAACCTAGAGAGGTAAAGAAAGCGCCTATGAAAAGGGTTCCCATAGTAACCGAAGTGTTCACTCGGTTTTCCGCTGATCTAACGGGACCACTCCCTCTAAGTGAAAACGAAAATAGGTATCTTTTGACAGCTATGTGTTTGTCTTCGAAATATCCGGAGGCCATACCGCTTAAAGAAATCACTTCTCCAGCAGTAATAAACGGGTTCTTACGAATGTTTAGCAGATTCGAGTTCCCGCGAGAGATTCAATTAGATTTAGGAAGAAGTTTTACGAGTGAATTGACCGAGACCTTTTTCGAAAAGTTTGGAATAAAAGTGATTCATAGCTCCATACATCATCCCCAATCCCAAGCGATTGAGAGATTTCACCGCACCGTAAAGCGATTATTAAAAGTGTTATGCTTAGAAAACGGAGCAGATTGGGAGAAAAATCTTCCATTTGCATTATTGGTGTTGCGTACTACCGTGCATCAATCTACCGGATATAGCCCTGCCGAACTCGTTCACGGCAAAAATCTAAGAACTCCCGAGACAATAATTTTTGAAAAATTATGCGGAATCGAAAACGAGGAACAAACGCCCGTTACTGAATACATTTTTGATCTTATAAATCGGCTAAAAAAATGCCAAGAATTAGCTATTGAATCGATGGAAGATGCGAGAGAGAAAAGGAAGCTTTGGTACGATCGGGACGCAGTTGACCGGAAATTTAAACCGGGAGACCAAGTTCTAGTGGTTGCGACGTACAAGCCGAATAAATTTGCCGTAAGTTGGATCGGACCGGGTACAGTGGAGAAACAAATCTCGGAGACTAACTATGTTGTGAATATTCCAGGTAGGAGAGAGCCCTCTCAAGTATTCCACGTTAATATGCTGAAACCTTATAGACAAAGGGCAGAGATGATAAATGTTTTGTTTAGTGAAATCACTAGCGTGGATAATAAAGAAACAGATTTAGAAATAGTATATCCACACTCTGACCCAAATGTTTATGATTTCAACGAAATCGTAAGAAATGGAAATTTAGAAATGAAACATACTACCGATCAGATAGAGAAATTAAAAGGGGTTTTGGATCGCCACAGGGACCTGTTTTCAAATGATCCAGGGCGCACCGATCTAATCGAGCACGACATCGAATTAATTTCCGACAAACCGGTTAGAATTAAACCGTACAGAATGTCTCAAAGACAGACAGAAATTCTCAAAAGAGAGATCAAAAGAATGCTTGAATTAAACATAATCGAAATAGGGGAGTCGGACTATAGTAGTCCTTTAATTTTAGTAGAAGCCCCCCACAAACAGCCACGCCCATGTTTGGACTATCGCGTTTTGAATTCCATAACCAGAACCGAATATTTTCCAATACCGAACATCGAAGATCGTTTGGACTTAGTTTCAAGTGCTAAATTTATCACGCTTGTAGATCTAACGAAAGGATATTGGCAAATTCCACTGACACCTAGGGCGCAAAGATATGCGGCATTTTCCACTCCTTGGGGAAATTTTAGACCCTTAGTAATGCCTTTCGGATTAGTGAATGCCCCATATAGGTTCAGTAAATTTATGTCACTATTATTACAGGGCTGTGAAAACTTTTGCGTACCGTACTTAGACGATATCGCCATATTTTCAAAGACTTGGGAAGCGCATATGGAACATTTAGACACAATTTAAAAAAAACTAGAGGATGCAAAGTTGAAAATAAAACCTTCTAAATGTCAATTTGCGCAAGACAGCGTAACATACTTGGGGCACGTTGTAGGGAACGGACGTCGGTCGCCCGCAGAAGCTAAAATCCAGGCAGTCTTGGATTTTCCGATCCCGAAATCTAAAACAGAAATTAGACAAATTCTCGGAATGGTAGGATACTACGCCCGCTATATCGAAAATTATGCCACTATTGTTGAGCCTCTAACTAGAGCGTTAAAAGGGAAAAATCGCAAAGAAAGCATAGAATGGTCCGCTGAAATGCAAAAAGCATTCGAGGAAGTAAAACGGAAATTAACAGACCAACCTATTCTTTATGCTCCGAACTACGAGCACCCCTTTATCGTACAGACCGATGCATCAGACTTACGGGTTGGGGTAATCCTCGCTCAGAGAATAGAAAAGGAAGAGCACCCTATCTTATACTTGAGCAGGAAATTTACTGCTCCCGAAAGAAATTACACTACGACAGAAAAAGAGTGTGCTGCGATAATATTCGCTATAAAAAAGTTAAAGCACTACTTAGATGGACAAAAATTCACTATTGAAACAGATCACGATCCATTAGTCTGGTTGAAGAGAAATGCTGGGAAAAACCCTCGATTAATGAGATGGGCATTAACTCTGCAGCCATATGATTACACTGTAATACACCGGCCAGGGCGTGAGATAGCTCACGTAGACTGTTTAAGTCGAATGTAACTTTAAAAGCAAAAGAAATTTTTTGTATTGTAAATAAGCAAGTTAAATTTTCAAAATTAAAATTTTTTCTTTTTGGCGTTTTTAAATTAATCAGTATAATCAGGGAAGTATATATTTTAAGGGTAAAAATTATTAAGGTAGTGTTTAATTATTTTGGTTTTGTTGAAAAATCAACATTATATTTTTCTGGTAGATATTCCAATTTGTAGGAACTATTGCCTCTTTTAGAAGTGAATTTGAATATCCTAATTTCAGCTTCTTCTGATGAAAATTCGGCCCCAAAATAGCCCCGAATTTTTCTTTAAGGGGAGGGGAGCTGTAAAGGCAGAGACTCCGACTCCAATATATCATTGAAAGAGACATTTCAGTACAAAAAAGCAGACAGTCTGGGGCCTAACGGCTCGCAGCGGAACATCTCTCCTTTGTAGAAAGGTATGTCCGTTTCACTTTGATGAACGTGGGAAGCCGCGTGCCTTGAGAACTTTTCCTTCGAGAGGAATTCAACGCGTCAGAACTGATGATGGAATTTCGAGCGAATCAGGGCCTGCATCTGAGATTTTGTTTTCAGAAAAACACGCCCAATACGAACTGTAATTTTTACGATGAGAGACTAAAAACGACAGTTCACGTCGGAGTTTTGGAAAGGCAGGAATCCCAGAGCAGGTCGGGCTAGACCTCGGGGAAAGGAACTGTTATTTTCTGGAAAAGACTGCAGAAGCGGTCACGGACTGATGAAAATCACTGTGGACTCTATCTGAAATTCCTTCCAGCCTTATACTGTAGAACCCACTATCTTATTGAAAACCATTTCATATCGATGAAATACCGCAAAATTTGTATATATTGTAAATTTCTAAAAATTAATCTAGTTAAATTAAAATTTGGAAAAATTATAAATCTCTTGTTCTGATTAGTCAAGTAAATAATTCTCATCCACTCTACAAGATACTACAATATATTTAAATGTAATATAAATAAATATAGTTGCATGCCATATATAATTTTTTTTTAATCACTTTTAAATATTGATACTTTTTCTTGCTTTCTGTAATGATAATGTTTATTTACATCATACGAATTGTGCAAGTAACAATGAAATAGAATAAACCTTTCGAAAATTACACGAGCATTTCTCTCCTGTTGCATAGAAATATATGTCATATAACACTGTTTATAAATTATTAACACTATATATTTATAATAGTACCTCTAATTATAGGTCTTAATCGATATATTTTCTTTATATTATTTAATATTAAAATAAGAGAAATCTATGCAAGTACCATACTATATTATTTACAGTAATGACAAATTAAAGACTTTCAGAATTTGTACATACAGAGTAAGCTAAGAAATGAAATTTTTGTCGATGCATGTTATAATGAAAATTCTTCAGACAAAAAATTAAATCCAATTAAAAAAAAATTATTATTATTATTATTGTTTATATAATATCGTTTTATTATTGAACTGTCCACGTTTCTAATTTAACATGTTTTTAAACCAGCATTTGAAAGACTGAATAATTTTTTGAGATGACTTATAAAAGATTTTTTATGTGTTTGTAGTTTTCCTCTCAGTTCAGTAGTTGTTTTAGAATTTGTTTATCAATAAAAAAATTCTTCTTTATAGACGAAAGTTTTTAGCATATCCAAATCAGGACAATTGATTGGATATTATGACTCTTCAGTAAGGTCATTTCTGCTTGCATTGATTAACTCTTTTATTTCAGATGCTGTATAGAGAATAACAAAAATTTTAATGAAATCTTTCTTGTGTTTCATTGGAAACACTAAACTATCAACCAGAACATCTAAATAAATATCTTAAATTACATTTTTGAAATATTAATAATATATCTTACAGAAAAATATTCAATATTATAAAATTTCCTGCAGATATGCCGTCAGTATCTAAGAATTTGGTAGAGAATTTTGGAACGTATGTTAAGGCTGTATCTGTTATAATTTCTTTTCTAAAATATTTATTATTTTCTCATATATATCTTAATATATATAAATCTCGTGTCACAATGTTTGTCCTCAATGGACTCCTAAACCACTTAACCGATTATAATAAAATTTGCACACCATGTGCAGTTCGATCCAACTTGAGAGATAGGATAGTTTAAATCTCAAATTATAGTCGCAATTTTAATTTATTGCTAATTATTTGTCTGTTATTATTTGACAGTCACAATTATCTGTTAACTCCAAATGATTCTAACAGATGTCGATACCTTTCGACTGGGTTGAAATGAAAGCTGAAATATATTTGGTGCTGCCATCTACACAAAGAATCTTCAACTTTTTAACCTATTAATAAATTTCGTATAATTCAATTATTTCCACTTTTTAAATTTTTGGTGTTAGCATAGCCGGCCACGTGTTACTTAGACTGAAGTGTAAATTGAATTCATATTATAATGAAGATAATACAGTGAAATTAATCCTGTTTTTTACTTATTTGTGCTTCATTGATCAAAACTTTATAATTTAATCTGTATATATATATAAATTACGTGTCACGATGTTTGTCCGGGGTAAACTCCTAAACTAAGGAACTGATTTTGATGAAATTTTGCACACTGTGTGCAGTTTGATCCAACTTGAGAGATAGGATAGTTTTTATCTCAATTTATTGTCACAATATTGTTTTATTGCAATTATTTGTTAATTATAGACCTTTATTAAAGTTGCTCCAAAATATCTGTGAGTTCCATTAATTTAATTGTTGCCAAAAAAAAAAAAATAATAATAATCAAACGTGAACGTTAAAAAATTATAAAAAGTTAAATTATGCATCTCACGAAAATTGACGTCATAATCAATTTAAAGATTTTATACACATTGATAAAGTGCTAATGTAGTTCTATCATAGATATAGTAATATATATAGATCTCTCATCCCCATGTTATCGTAGAAAGATTTTTGATGCCGAAAAAAGATAAAAAATAAAAAAGTATTGAAAAAAAAAAAAAAAAGAAAAAGAAAAAGAAAAGAAAGAAAGAAATATGAATTTGAAACTGTATCTGGAGTCTTCCATTCCCCTTTAGCAAATAAATTATTCATAAATTTTATTTGCTAAAATATTAGTATGTATTCCCGTGTGTATTCACTCGGGGAAAGACGGCCATATTTTGGTAAAAACGTCGTCTTTTCCCAAATGAAAAGGAATAACTTTTTTCTCCCCAATGACCACTCTATTCTATATATGCTATACTATATCTATGAGTTCTATATGCAAGCGAAGTGTGACTCACTGACCGTCTGTGCAGCCAAGAAAAAGATTTCCTATGTTAATTGCCCACTGGATTTTTTGTAAGAAATTATTAAAAATCGAGGAAATTTATTTCCCGAATTTAATCCTTATATTTGGGTATAGATATGTATTAGTTATCGCGGGTGTTAGATTGAATTATTTTGCTGTCAAATTGACAAAATTTTAATTTTAAATTTTTAAACTCTGTCGCCCTTGGCTTTTTTTATTATTATTATTATTATTTGGCGATCAAAAGCGTAACACGAAAATATACATGCCAGATGTATGCATTGTACGAAATGTAATATGTATTATTCATTGTACGTATGTATGACATGTTATATGTATTGTACGAAATATTGTTTCATATTATTCATTACCCTTTTAATATAAGTTGTTAAAATAACCATGATTTTTGAAAGGAATTAAATATTTTCGCCAGATAATTTGGCGATATTCTTTTTTTTTCGCCAAGGATGACAGAAATGAAATCTATTCCGCTGCAAAATATTAGTATCTTACATCAGATATTTTATTTAGACATTTGAAAACAAATTTGACTTCAAACTATGATAGAATATTTATCATTTTCCTTTTAATTTGTATATTATTAGTATATTAAAATTTAAAAGCATGGTATATAAAAAGTTTTTTTTTTTTTTTTTTTTTTTTTTTTTTTTTTTTTTAATCTTATAATTATTCTTATCTTAATCCTCAATGTTTCCCATCTTTATTGACTTGAATTTACTATTAAAATTTTAACATACTCAAAAACTTCTCATCACTTCGTTAAAATACACTAAACTTTTCCAAAATCTTTTTGTATTTAAAATGATACATGTATTTACTTTAAATGTCCAATATTTCATAAGATTTCCAATTTTAAAGTTTTAAAATATTTATCAAATTTACTTATTTTTCTGGTTTAGCCTTATTGTTTTCCCTTTTATAACTACAGCTGTTGCCCTCTTTAAAATATTTAAAATGATGAGGTCATTTAATAGTAAAATTATCCATTATAGCATATATTATATTTCACTCCTCCATAAAAATTGATTTTAAAATCGTCTGTTTCTTTTATACTTTTATTTTAATAGAATTTTAATAGAATTTAATTTATATATTAGTCATTTTAGCAATTTTATCCAAAGTAGCATTAGAAATAATATATATCACTTCTCCATTAAAATTTATAGGACCCTACAATAAAATTAATTTGTGCTTAATATCAACACTACGAAAATTTTTATCAATCGCTTCCAAATTTTGACCTAAGTTTCAAATCTCAACCCTGTGGGTTTTTACATCGGCTACAACGTTTTCGTCTTTGTTCGTAAATAATAATTTAACTGTACTAAATAGTTTACAGCCGTATAATTCAACGTATAACTTAGTCACAGCAACGCGTGGCCGGGTCTGCTAGTATATATATATAAATTAGTTATTGAAATTGTGAACATGTGAACACCGGTTTCTGGTGGATTCTCGTTAATACAAAAATATTGGCCAATGTTCAACCGATATTTGCTGATTTTTGCAACGTCACTGAATATCATACATAAAACTTACGATATTTATCGATATTGTCATATATAATTACAAATTGTAGATGTAAATACACTTAAAAGAATAATTTTCATTATTAGAAAGTATTATATGCCAAAATCAATATTTTGAAAAGTAAAATTTTATAAAAGAATAAATTTTTAATGATTTATTATAAATGTTTGTTAATATTAGCCAATGCCGTAAGAATGACAATATTTTAACAACACTCTGGGATATTTCTCGACATTCGAAAAGTAATATCATTTATTAGATATTGAGAGACACCTATAGACAAGCATAGATCGCATATGATATGTCAATATGTGATATTTATTGAGCTCAGGAAATATTGGCAATATTAGCAGATATCAGAAAATAGTAAGTGTGAATATTTTTTAAAGGAAGTTCATTTTATATTATTTGGTGTTGTATTTTGATACTGGTCGATATCTTTGTGCTACCTGGGTTTTCACACATCTTGAGATGTACTGAACACGATTTGAAAATTTTTTGTTTGGTTGGTTGTAGGTTTTAAGGCCGATTTACTAAGCTAGGATCCTAGACCTGTAGGTAGAATGCCCTCCGTGGGGGTCTTTCTAAAGGGTCCTAGTCTGTATATACGCGAGTTTAGGAGAAAGCTATGGAAACTTCGAACAGCAACGTCGATTTGCGCGAACTGGGATCAAACCCGGCATTTCCAATCTACAGGTTTGAATATTTTTTGAAAATGACTGTTATTCTCTTTCTATGTATGTACACATCCAAAATTTTGCGGACACTGTACCTCACGAACCAATTAGCGATATTTATCCAAAGTACGTGTGTATTTAAAATTTGACCTAAATTGAGTGCTGATTACATTTGGAAATCGATCGCAGAACAGGTCGCAATATTATCCCAATTTTACCAAGTTTTAATATTTAAGAAATTGTATAAATATCCATAATGAAAATTATATTTAACTTTTTAGTGAATATATATATATATATATATATATATATATATATATATATATAATAATAATAATAGTCAACCAAAAGAATAAAAATAATTGTATATGCAGGGCCATCTCTGCCTCCACTGGAAAGAAAATACTCAATTTCCTGTGTGGTGAAAAAATAATTCATTATCATTATGAGTATCTTTCAAAAGAAGTCATCAATATCTTTTAAAAGAATAGCTGAACCATAGGTTTGTGATAATTCAAATCAAGTTATCGATTAAAAAAAAAAAAATAATAATAATAATCTAAGGTATTTACTAAGATGTTCATATAAGATAATCTCCTATACTTTTCTTGGTCCAGATATAAAATTTATTGTAGCTTTTCAATTAATTGAGAAAAAATATAACTTTGTATCATATTTTTTGCTGATAATTATGTTTGAATAGAACATTTGAGCACGTTTTTCCCCCACTTAGGTGATTTAATATAATATATGTTGTACTGTTAATCATTGACTACAGTATTTATCTAATGTAAATGATATTTAAAAACCGTTTTAAAAATTACTTTTTCTTAATACACGAGTTTTCAAAAGAATTGCTAAATAAATTCAAATACGTATAACACATAATAACACCTTTAAATACTCGAATTCAGACTTAAACTATAATTTTTTACATTGAAAAATCTAAAGCAACGTATTCTATATAAAAAAGTATTAATGATAAAATATAATATAAAATAATTAACGATATGAGATCTATAATAAGAGACTCGTTTGTAATTTATTACTATCTAAGTACAAAAAAAAAAAAAAAAAAAAAAAATCTTGTAAAAATAAATTTACGTATGCCCATAGGGTGATTTTATTCAACAACAAATTTATTATTATTATTATTATTTTCGTTTTTAATATTTTTATTTCATTATTCATTTTAAATGAATATTCCATTCAATTCTGTTGCATTTTCTTAAAAATATATTCAAGACACCGGACAATAGTTCATTCCTATTTGAAAAAAAAAAAAAAAAAAAAAAACTAATGTTTGCACAAACGGGTTAACTAATACGTATTTGTTAATTGTTATATTAATAAATTATTCATTATCTTTTCACGAACTTAACACAATATTTTTTGAGGCAAAAATATTGGAATATATTTAAATTTTCTCACAACTTATCAATAGTAGTTAAAAGGAAAGTTGAATGGTTCATTGTTTGATTATTTGATGTGAATAGGATGTGTATGAATAAATCACTTTTTTGTATGTTAACAGATAAATCTTTATAATTTTTAAAAGTATTTTTCTTTGAAATTGGGAATTTTTAATTGAAAGATTTTTGTTTTTTGGATAATTAATAAACATAAAAAATTATCTGAATAAAAATTTCTCCTCTTATTATTCAAATTAGAAATGCTTTAAAATGCATTTCCTCATTATGTTGCATATTCATAAAATGATTTTGTGTAGTTAAAATTTAATATGCAGAAATAATATGAATTTGTATTTTAAAAAATCACATAATGTAAGCTTATTTAGTTTTAATGTATTATTATTTGTACAATTTATAATTCTTATTAAAAAAAAAAAAAAAAAAAAAAAAAAAACTTTAAACATTTTAAGTTGAACTGTTTTTATGTTTTTATGTTTTTATATATATATATATATATATTTTTGTAAATTAATGATACATACGCCTAAAAACGTTATTTGAGGAACTTAAATTTCATTATTTTCTGATAAAAAACTCTTTTTGTATATGTAATGGATACAAAAAATGATAACCATGTACTGTTTTCAAACTTATAAGTATTATTTATAATATGAATTTTAGCTTTAGTTAATTCAATACAATTTACGTTAATACAGTACATTGCACATTACATAAGGACTACAAATTATATGACCACGATGAGCTCGGACATTTATTACAATAAGCAAGGACACTTGTTTTGTAATTCTTCCTGGTATAAAATTTTATTGATAGGATTTTTATTATAATTATTTTGAACTGATACATGCAGATACTGCTAGATATTTGAGCATTTGAATATTCCTAACATATTTTCTTTTTAAGTCGATACAAAATTACTGGCATCAAAACCTGGTATTTTATAATATGAAAGCGACATCTTACGTCACTTACCTGAGATTGAATTCATAGTAATTAACTGATGTGTAACATTTTTCTAAATCACATTTTTGTATATCTCGTTTAACTGATGATTTTAGACTTTTTACTTCAATACTTTCGTAAGAGGGAGGCACAGTGTAAGATTTAAAATTGTTTAGTTATATTTAAAAAACAGTCATTGAAATAGAATAAAAACATAACTAAATTAAAAATATAACAATAACCGAAAAAGTATTAAGTATTTTTATTAAATATTATTTTTACTTATGGAGATGCACAAATGATATATAGGTATTCTTACGTCTGCTTAATTATTGTTAATTTAAGCATAATAAAATTATCATACTTTTAGGAAATCATACTTTTATTTTTATTAAAAGGATTTGACAAATATTAAGCCTGGCAATATTCTGTAATTTTATTTAGAAAATCCAAATAAACATTGGATTTTTATGTATAAAATTGTCCAGCGTGATAATCGATAGGAAATGCAAAGTTGCATCTTTTTTCTCAACCCTAAAATGTCATGATGTAAATAATCGAAAACATGTTGGTTTTGCAATAATGCAGAATATTTCTGAACAGATCTATAAATGTATCATAATACCGATTAACAGTTATAATAAATGATAACCATGACGGGTGTTCATATTATGATATTGATATGGCTAGCATTAATAGAGAAAATGAAAACAATTATGTTTCATAATTTGTAACAATGTTTTATTAATGACGAAATGTTGAAATTGAAATAAAATTGACAAACCAAAAAACAAAAAAGATGTTAAAAATAAATTTATTAAAAAGAGAATAAAACTTATGGTCAGTTAAACAGATAAAACGACAAAGGGGATAAAGAAAAATACAGGCAGTTGTTTCGGTAGAAATTATCGTGCCATGGCCCTATGTAGAAAAAACGGAACAAGATTCTACGACAGCTTTTTAACTAATGTAATTCTTATAGGTACGTTGAATGGAGAACAAGGCAATACAAACTTCAGAAACGGTAGTTGTGAAAAACGCAGAAAAAAATGTAAGAAATATTATTAACATCCGAAGAGTTATTCAAGTATTATTCTTTATTTAAAATATTTCTTGCCAAAGAGATTTATCCTATGTTGGTCAAACTAAACAAATTCTTAAATTACATTCATAAAAACATATCAGTTACGTCCTAAAACAAGAAACCTACAAATCTGCAATTTGTAAGCATTGCTCTGAGAAAAATCATATTTCTAAATTTGACGCAGCGAAAAGTAATTTGTTGACCTGAATGTACACTTAAGCTCGATTTTATTGATGTTTTCTATATGTATAGGAATATTTAAAAACTGTTAATCGTGATTTCACTGTACCCACTTTACCTGATTGTTGTAAATTTTACATCCAATACGCACTTTCTCAATTTATTTTCTAGTTTTTTCACAACTACCTTTTCTCAATTTTTTTATCGGCTAATCTTCCTTATTCCGTTTAAACATTTTTTTCTACATATATGGACACCGGATTCTTTCAGTTCGACATATGAATTGTTTATTTTGTTTTCTAAATGGACTGTTGACGGTAAGCTCAATGCTAACGAAAAAAGCAGTCTGCACCTTTCATTATCCTGTCTTACGTTTTATACATTGAAATTTGTATGTGCTTACATATATATATATATATATATATATATACATAAATTATTTAGCAGAAAGTCTCATTTTAATATAAAAAAAAGCAACAAACAAAAACTCATGAAAAGGGCTCCAAGCCATATTCAGTAAATAAATAAATAAGTTGAAATAAAACTAAATAATAAGCTTAGTTGGGAACTTTTCTGTTTATTCTTCACATTACCCAGTTATATGTTATTCTTATTTTTCTTTATATATGTATCATAAAAATAATGTTTTGATGAATTTTTGATGTTTAGAATTACAAATGTTCATGTACGAAATATTTAAAAAGGTAAATAAACGAAAATATTAAGAAAAATTTTTTGACTATAAATAATCTCAGCTGCATTCAAAATATTTGTCAAATATATTTGATTTTGTTTCTTTAGTTAAATCTTATATATATTATGTAAAATACAAAAAATGTGATTTATTCTGTTTCGGAAAGTCATATTTATTTATTTTTGTATTTGAATGTATTGTTTAGAAATGACATTGATTAAATATATAGCTAAAATGTATTTCATAGTAAACTTTAATACCGTGTTTTAGAAACCATTACTTATTTTTTAAATTTTATATTTTTGCAACATTTGTCTAGTTTTTAACTGAAATAAAAATGACATTTCACATTTGAATATATCATATTAAATGTGTTTAAGGATTTAAAAACATCATTAAAAGTGCACATTATTTGATGTATCTGAATATTTATACACGTCGTCTGTTTCCATAGCATTAAAAAAAGAAAAAAAAAAAAAAAAAAAACTTTGAAATAAACTTATCTAACGTGACATAAAAATCGATCATGAATGTATGGAATTTTCAAATCTGCTTGTTGTGTCATTTTGAATTGTTTAAAAAAGAATATCTAAGAAATATGATGAAAGTAATATTGCTTATATAAATTTTATTTAAGTATATATATATAAATAAATAAATAAATAAATATATATATATATATATATATATATATATATATATATATATATATATATATATATATATAATTCTGAATATATATATATATATATATATATAATTCTGAATATTATTAATTACATAAATTTATTCCAATCATTAAATGTAATCATTTAAATTAGATTAAATTTCCATTAAACGATTAAAAAAAGAAACACTTTTAATCAAGTATTACAAAGAGACTTTGCTGTAACTTTAATACATGGATTTAAAAAAAAAAAAAAAATCTGTTTTCTATCCTTAAATTTTAATTTTACACGTTGTAAAGTTTGCATGGCTGCAAACTAAATCTTAGATAACTAAATAGATAAATCAGAGCACGAGACTTGGAAGTAAATTCAAATAAAGCTTTTATTTGTCCTTAAGATCAGGGAGGGGTAACTGGACCGAACTAAATCCAATGATTAAATAAACTAATAAATTAGAGAAATGTAAAGAAAAAGTCTCACCTAGGAGAAATAGTAGAAACTTAGTGAAAACTGCTCTCCGTTGACTCGTTGCAATAAGCTCACACCAGGATTGACGACGGGATTCCCCTGTCCAATAATTCCTATCACGCAACTTCCAAACTATCTCACACCGTAACACTCATCACTTTAGCAAACTCTGCTAATGAATAACTTCGCTCTAAAAAACTAATCTCCTCATACAACACAATACCTTTATATTTACCCTTAACTCAATCAACTTCAACCTCTTCACGTAACAAAACTTTGAACCTTCTTCGTATTCACTTAAACTCGACGACTTAATTCCTCCGTTGCAGCTCTATGCTGACGCAAAACTATTCCAACCTAACTTGAAAATTCGCCGAATGCTGGCGTCGAAGCATTCTAAAATCTCATCTATTAAGTCACCGGGAGTCGCTAGATCCAGCTCATTTTTAAAACAGTGCCAGTAGGGGACTCTTAGGTTATAGCATTGAAGAGCTACAGTACTACTTTGATGGTTGTAAGTTGTAAGTGTATAGATATTCTATTTGAAATTTCTACTATGACTGTAAAACAACTTTCACACATATTAAAACAATTCTTCAGTATTTTATGTGTAATTGAAACTTCGCCGACTGTTGGCGTCGAAGCATTCTAAAATATCATCTATTAAGTCACCGGGAGTCGCTAGATGCAGCTCAATTTTAAAACTGTGGTGACTTTCCATGGTCTCAACCTTACAACGTGCATAGTAAATTTTAAATTTACGCAAAAATGATGTAAATGGTGTAAATGGTAAAGAGGAAATAAACGAAAGGGGTCTTAAATGAAGTGGGTATACTACAATATTAATAATAGTAATAACAATATCGATACCTGTCAACATTCTAATTAATATTCCGTAGTATTGCTAGTACGGTTAGCACTTTCAGTCTAGGTTAGTAACTTTTCAGAAATCGTTTAATTACAAAATATTTCATATTATAGCCATTCTAAAGAAATTCTTTGTAAGTGTTTTGAAAATTCAAGAATTTATTTTGGAAAACAAGACAAAGTAATCATTCCTAGACGCTAGAAAAAATAAACATGCACATTTAACTAGGCACTCAACTAGATCTGCTATACAAGTACTTGATATATTTTAGAAAAATGGTACTGTAGGCGGTAAATTCAGTAATAAATCTTGTTTTAGTGTAAAAAGTTTTATAATAAAATCTACGCTACACACATCACAAACAAATAACTATGCGCATGTGCATAAAACCTAGAAGGCTGGTTAAAATTCTAGTCAGCTTCCCGTCTGTAACATTTCGTTTCATGGTCATTATGTCCTTGCGACGAAAATGCGGTCATTGTTGTCGTTAGATTCACAGTCTCGAGAGATATTCGATTCTTTGCATGGTTAGCAACAGTGCCAGTAGGAGACTCTTAGGTTATAGCATTGAAGAGCTACAGTATTACTTTGATGGTTGTAAGTTGTATGTTTATAGATATTCTAAATGAAATTTCTACTCTGACTGTAAAACAACTTTCACAAATATTACAACAATTCTTCAATATTTTATGTGTAACTGAAACTTCGCCGACTGTTGGCGTCGAAGCATTCTAAAATCTCATGTATTAAGTCACCGGGAGTTGCTAGATCCAGCTCAATTTTAAAACTGTGATGACCTTCCATGGTCTCAACCTTACAACGTGTATAGTAAATTTTAAATTTACGCACAAATTATGTAAATGGTGTAAATGGTAAAGAGGAAATAAACGAAGGGGTCTTAAACGAAGTGGGTATACTACAATAATAATAATAGTAATAACAATATCAATACCTGTCAACATTCTAATTAATATTCCGTAGTATTGCGAGTACTACCTCATTTTCCATACCACTCTATATTTAGAGTAGTTCCGGTAAAATTTAATTTTACAATTAAGTATAGTCGGTAACAAAAGTCTCCGAAAACTAGCAAAAATTCCTATATGAAAAAAGTACACTTAATACAGTTTTGTTAAATAAATCCTTGTCGAATCATGTTCTTTGTCAGTCTAAGAACATGATTGGATAAGGACTTATTTAACAAAACCGTATGAAGTGCACTTTTTTTACAAAGGAATTTTTGCTAGTGTTCGAACACTTTTTGTTACTGACTGAAAGAAGAAAAATATTCTAGAAAAACACTGGTGTGAGAAAAAAGGTGTTACTAAAAATACTACGACTATTAATTAGAATATTGGGAAGTTGACAGGTATACTATATTAACAATAATAATATCAAACACATATTTATTTCAGTGAATAAACATACAATTTTTATTTAAAGACTTAAACATCGCAGTTTATATTTTGTATTACTATGGAAAAATTAAGAACTATAAATTTATTATTTATTTTATAAATCAATCAAAAGCATAGAGTTTTGGAAATACAAAAACTCTATGCGACTAAAAGAGGAGTAATATGCGACTAAAAGAGGAGTTTATATAATCTTCCACATTCAGAAACTTGTGTAAAGGACTATATATGAACTTAAATTATTGTAAATTTACGGGTGTTATTGAGAAATTCGTTTAAAAAGTGTTTTTCTTCAAACCTAGATATATATATTTAATGTAAATATTTCCACATCTTATATCTTATCATCAGTATATGGTAATATGCGTCAAATCGATTATCTGTAATAATGTTTTGTATTACAAGGTATGGTAATAAATTACATTAAAAAAAAAAAAAAAAAAAAAGATACTGAAAATTATTTTTTAAAGTTATAATAAAGTTGATGCAAAAACTTGGTGGTATAAATATTCACGATAAAACTGAATATGCGTTTATCTTTAAAAGTGAAAATTTTCGTATTAATAATAACTTCATAAAAACTTAAATAAAAATATGTCATATGATTCATATTGAACAATTGTCGTTTAATTAATTTGAAAAAAAAAAAAAAAAAAAAAAAAAAAAAAAAAAAAAAAACTTACTTTTAAGAAATGATTAATAAAGAAATACTGTTTTCATAAAATAACTTCTTTATTTCTGAGCGGGGTAATACCATTTTCTGTAATGAAAATAGTTCTTCCAATTTTAGCTTTACAAAAAAGTTTTAATTGGTACAAATTACTTTAGAAAGTTTTAAAAAACTTTCAATGATATTGGATATTCTCCGAAGATAATACATTTTTTAGATAATTGACTTGCTAATTTATCTTTTTCAACGAGTTATGTAAACTTTTGAAGACAAAAAACGTACATAATTTCGTACTAAATATCCGTA
Organism: Salticus scenicus; assembly: GCA_963930645.1. Classification (NCBI taxonomy): domain Eukaryota; kingdom Metazoa; phylum Arthropoda; class Arachnida; order Araneae; family Salticidae; genus Salticus; species Salticus scenicus. The sequence continues at coordinate 193,518,235 of OZ005654.1, read as the reverse complement.
TGTCGTTTTATGATATCTTTTGAGCTAAAGTAACAAAAAAGTGTATAAATATTAACAGAATGTTATAGAACATATCATAAATGTATGAGGAAAAAAAAGCTATTCTATAAATATTTTGTGAAATATTAAACATATATATATGTGTGTGTGTGTGTGTGTATTAAGGAAATATTTTTCACAGATTCATTTGTGGGCTAATTTACTACTAATAAAAAAAAAAAAAACATCAATGTTAATTTAATTAATACAGCATTAAAATATATTTATTTTGGTAAACTGACATATATCGTCTACCTACCAGTAAATATTTGGACATTTTTCGAATATAGACGTTTTGTTAAATACCTAGAAAGAATCATTAGGAATCATTTTGAAACTTTAGAAGTATAAAGAACATGTTACACGTAATATTATATTTCAGTAAAAGATTTTTCTTGAAAAAAAAAAGAGAACCAGTAAAAAAAAAAATTTAAAATATTCGAAGTGTTTTGCATTACCCTGTAAAAAGCAATGCTTGAAATGCGTTTTGGCTGTAGCATGTGATTATAAGGATTTATTTATTTATATGTATAAAATTTTATGTGGCTACCACATATAATCATGGAGATATAATGGCTCCTATATATATATATATATACAACCTCTGACAATAAAGTTCGGTGAATGAAGTCAGAACAGCCGATCTGGCAACACTGGCGAAACAAAACGCTACACCTGTCTAGTGGTAGGTGTTGACCATCTACTCCCACCGTTGTTCAGTCTAGCGTCGTTTGTGTTCCGTGTAAGACTTGTTTTACAAAGTGCTTGTTTAGTGCGTTGGTTCTTAACTGAGAACAGGGAAATGAAAAGATGAATTTAAAGTTTTGTTTTAAGCTTGGCAAGACACCGAAAGAAACTCATTCGATGCAGGTACGTGTTTATGAAGATCAAGCACTGTCCATGAAGTGTGTATACGAGTTGTTTACCCATTTTCAAAAGAGCCGGGAAAGTGTTTCTGACAACTCCCGTAGCAGAAGACCGGCGACCAAGGTGAGCACATTAATCACGAAAGATCGTCAATTAACTGTGCGCATAATAGCTGATGAACTGCAGATAACCGTGAATCCGTGCGACAAATCGTTACCCAGAATTTAGAGATGAGAAAAACGTGTTGTCGTCTTGTGCCACATCACTTGACTGACGATCAGAAGCAGGCACGTTAAGAGGGTGGTGCAAATTGAACATCCACCATATTTGCGAGATCTCAATCCTCCAGACTTCTTCCTATTCCCACGACTCAAACTGGTTTTGAAAGGGAAGAGATTTCACGATATTCCCGGCATCCAACGACACGTGACGAGGCTTTTGAACACCGTCCCAAAAGAAGACTTCTTGAAAAGTTTCCAGAACATGTATAGCAGATCTCAGCGGTGCATAGTTATGGCAGGTGACTATTTCGAAGGACAGTAAAGAAACTTTCATTAATATTTCATCTACGTTAATATTACAGGACTATTCACCGAACTTTATTGTCAGAGGTTGTATATATATATAAATTTTTAAATTATAACACGTAAGGTATTAGACCCACTGCAAAGTCATTTTTAGCAAATTTAGCATACTACATTAGATACTGCATACTGAAATCAGAATGAAAACATTTTAAATATCTTACAAAATGTGGGCACTTTTACTAAATACTTTTTAGTTACGCATGCACAAACTTTATAAATGTGTCATTTGCATGTTTTAATAGCCAAAAGTACTGATGTACTTATATGAAAACCCCAAACAAATATCATGTATATTGAAAGAGTTATGAGTTAAAGAATGATCAGAATTTCAGTTCCTTTAAAAAGAAAAGCTAAACAAGAAGGAATTTTATGAATCATTATTATGAATTATTCTATGACCAATATTAATACCGTATTTGGTGATTGTAAATAAATACTGATAAAGCCTCCTATCATCTACCTTTTATTTTGAGAGGAACTGGAACTCTTGTTCATTCTCTAACTCATAAATGTTTGAATTTACACGATATTTGTTTGATGTTTTAATAAAAGTGGCTTAACGCTTTTGGTATTAAATTGTGCAAACGAAATTTTTATAAAGCTTGCGCATGTTTAGTTAAAGTTTATTTAGTAAAAATGGTCATACTTCGAAAGATATTTTACATTTTTGTATTATGATTGCAGTATGCTGTGTTTAGTGTAGTACGCCAATTTTACAAATGACTTTGCACTGGGTCTAATATCCTACGTGTTATAATCAAATACGTAGCAATTGCTTTTTCAATCTTTTGAACAAACCATTATATCACCATGAATAAATGTGGTAGTCTCATAAAAGTCTCATATACACATATAATTAAACTAATCCTCATAATCACATGCTGCAACCAAAACCCATTTCAAACATTACTGTTTACATGGTGTTGCAAATTTATTCGAGTTTTCTTTTCTTTTCGTTTCTTTTTTTTTTTTTCTTTTCTTTTTTTTTTTGTGGTCTTCTATTGCTTTTCAGCACAGACGTTTACTGAAATATGTGATGTAATATGTTCTTTATACTCCCAATGTTTCAAGATGATTCTTCAAGATTTTTTCTAGATATTTAAAATTCATATGTCTAAATTCGAAAGTGTCCAAATACTTATTGGTAGGTAGTGTATAAAAGTTAAAGATTCTCTTCATAATAACAAATTTTATTACCATATAAAGGACTTCTTATGTTTAAGTAAGCCATTTAATAGTTTAATTAAAAAAAAAAAAAAAAAAAGAGAAAAAAAAAAGAAATATAAATTAGTCCTTATAATTTGTATTTAGATGTATTTTGTAAATATATGATGCATGCAAATTTTATGTCATTCCTTAAAATAAAATTAATAATAGTAATAATAATAATAATAATAAGTAAATATATAAAATATTAAATAAACAAAACGCTTTCTTCATTTTTACATTGAATATTATTTATTGAATACCTAATTTTTGAATTGATACATAAAATCTATTTTATGAACATTTTTTAAAATATAATCAGTACTAATTCCATAAACAAATACCTGTGTTAATTACATGTTTAAAAGTCCTCATTTAATCTTTCTATTAATTACATAATTTGTATACTTTATGCAATTTTTTTTTTCATTTTGAAGATTAAAATCAAGTTTTTATCGTATATCTAAAAGTATAATAATTATTATATTTGACAGTAATAGAGTTATATATATATATATATATATATATATATATATATATGTATGTATATATTATACAGTGCCGGACCAAAAATATAAATAAAATAAATAATAATAATAATAATAACTTTATCATCTAGAAAAATAAACATTTTGTAAAATTAACAAATTATTTTGTTCAGATAAAAATATCTTAGTTGTTGCAAAACAAGATATGATATTATTTCAATTCCTATTACTCAATAAGACCATTCCTAAGTATTTCGACATTCGATTTATAAATAATGCCCAATTAAAGCTGAAAACAATCATTAGTCTCGTTGTTTAAGCGATCAAAGGATGGATCGGTACATTTAAAAGACGGAAGGGAAAAAAAATGTGTGATACTTACTTTAGATATAGAAGAATATTTGACATGTGTGTTCCTTAAACGTTGCAATCATTGGACAATTTCGACAGCGACTAAACTGAAACATGGAACTGGTTGAACTTGAACATTGAAACATAAAAAGGAACTGCATCGCGATGAAAGGAGGTGATCACAAAATTTGATGATTGATATCTGAAATGGATGTTTCTCAGCAATCCCCATAAAAGTGCTCCTGATTTACAATTCGAATTTAAGACTTACAGTGGTGTTCAATTAAATACAAAACTCTCCAAAGATACCTTGCCCAATACAGTATATCTTATACGTATTGCCTTAAGAAAAGAACCTTTACGAAAAAAAAAAAAAAAAACATGCAGAGGCTACTTTCTTGGGTAAAAGAGAGTCTGTTTTGAACAAAATTTCAGTGGGAATCAGAAATCTTATTGGGAATATCAGTGGGAATGAGATCGGACGGTAAGCGGTGTGTTCGGAGACGTCAAAGTGAAGTTTAGCATTCTGACTGCCTATTGTAAAATTTCCAACTAGATAAATAGTTATGGGATGCATATAAAGAAAAAATGGTTGGACGCCTGAAATTTATTATTGGAACTTTGAATGCAGTCGTTTACACAAAGATCTTGGAGGAGTGTTTAAAGCCGGTTATTCAGAGTCATTTGAAATGTGCTAGAAATTGCATTTTTCAAGAAGATTCTTCACCCTGACGTACAGTGAAATCGGTAAGTACAATCCAACTTGTTCATGAATGTTTTTGATACCTAATTCCCAAGTTTTCTTTCAAGAACATTACGGATATTGGAAAACTAATTTTTTTACAATCCCCCCCCCCTACTTATATGCATGCATATTTAAAACATATATATATAGCTTTAAAGTTTTGTACTAGTCTCGGAACAGTCCTGATCTGAATCATACTGAAAATATTGGCATATAACAGGTATGAAAATTTTTGCTGTAAAGCTTGCTACAAAATCTGCGAAGCACGCTATAATTGCAGGTATGTTTCTATGACATTAGCCAAGATTATATTGAAATTTGACATGTTCTATATCGGACTGCTGAAATTCTGTCATTACAACTGATGAAAGATATACTAAATACTGAAGTATCCTGATGCATATATACGCTTGTAATATGACTGTAGTGATATAGATTTTAGATTCACTACAAAATTTGTATATCTGTTGCATTCATCTATGTTTTCTTAAATATTACATTTTACACCTTCTTTCATTTTCTAAATAATAAAGTGTAAATAATTTATTAAGCACATTAAAATTTGGTATTAATCCTATAACTGTATTTTATCGAAATAATACCATTATTGTTTAAAGCTTATGCATGAAATCATTACTTGCACATTTTTCCACTTTTCCGCGGGTGATGACTTTTTTCTTCTTTTTTCTGTCATAGTAGTCTAAATTTTGCTTACTTTGTTAATAATCCTAAATCGGGAAAAAAAAAAAAAAAAAAAAAAAAAAAAAAACTAAATCTAGCTTGTTTTTTAATTAGTAATTTAGTGAAATATGAAAATGAATAACTATTTTTTAATATATTTTTGTTGTTATTGTTAATGAGGGAGAAAATTTTTTAAATATTTATGGTCATTTTCGTACATGTTCAAAAGTAAATCCCTCTTCTACTAATATGTGTAATTTTATGCTCGGAGAGTCTGAGCACAACGCAACAAACTAATATAAAAAATTCAAATATTACATTTTTACTAAGTTATTTCTGAACAATTTTAAAATCATTTGTTTTTTATTCAATTCCATTACTATTTTCATGTCATGTTTTATTTTAAAGCAAAATCTGCATTAAAACCATGTGAGCTATTTTGCGCAATTCTATTTTTGTCATTTCGAAAATGGTTAAGAGAAATTTTTATTAATAACAGCTACTATCGAGCAATTAAAAAAAATGTTCAAGAGCATATATATATATATATATCTGTATATATATATAAATTACGTGTCACGATGTTTGTCCGGGGTAAACTCCTAAACTAAGGAACCGATTTTAATGAAATTTTGCACACTGTGTGCAGTTTGGTCCAACTTGAGAGATAGGATAGTTTTTATCTCAATTTATTGTCACAATATTGTTTTATTGCAATTATTTGTTAATTATAGACCTTTATTAAAGTTGCTCCAAAATATCTGTGAGTTCCATTAATTTAATTGTTGCCAGAAAAAACTAGTATGTTGTGGCCACCACAAGACTTTCTTCTATATTTTCCTATACATATTCGATCAGTAACAATATTAAAAAAAAAAAAAAAAAAAAAAAAAAAAAAAAAACGATTTTTTTTTCTAAGTTTTTTTTTTGTTAAAAGTAAAAAAAATCGATAACTTTGTTTTAAATTATCACAGATTTATGGTTCAACCATTCGTTTTAAAGGTATTGACGATATCTTTCGAATGATACCCATCTTCAAAATTTAACCCTCCCGGGGGGGTATTTCCCCCCCAGGGGGGGCACCGATGCCCCCCCATGCACAAAATTTTTTTCCTAGTTAACTACTACTATTATCAATAATTCATATTAATTTTACAATCACAAGTTTAAAATAACTCTCATTATGCCCATTTATACGGAATTTTGTCCTATAAAATGCGATCACAGCGCCACCTGTTGAGCTATTGATCCCCAAATCTAATGGGCACCAGTTCATGTCAGGGTTCAACTAAATACCAAGTTTGGTTAAATTTCATTCATTGGCTCGTGAGATACAGCGTCCACAAAAAAATGATACAGACACACAGACAGACAGACAGACAGACACACAGACAGACAGACAGACAGATAGACACACAGACAGACATTTTTTAAAAACTATCAATTCGTGTTCAGGACATCCCAAAACGTGTAGATCCGTCAAAAAACGGAGGTCGAAAATTTTCGCGAATCCAATACTTTCTCTATATTACATATAGAAGAAAGTAAAAATATACGAGTTCATTTTCTTCCGACATAAAAATAGATACATTTAATCAAACGTGAACGTTAAAAAATTATAAAAAGTTAAATTATGCATCTCACGAAAATTGAAGTCATAATCGATTTAAAGATTTTATACACATTGTTAAATTGCTAATGTAGTTCTATCATAGATATAGTAATATATATAGATCTCTCATCCCCATGTTATCGTACAAAGATTTTTGATGCCGGAAAAAAAAAAAAAAAATAATAAAAGCTTTGGAAACAGCCATTAAGTGGTATTGAAAAAAAAAAAAAAGAAAAAAGAAAAGAAAGAAAGAAATATGAATTTGAAACTGTATCTGGAGTCTTCCATTCCCCTTTAGCAAATAAATTATTCATAAATTTTATTTGCTAAAATATTAGTATGTATTCCCGTGTGTATTCACTCGGGGAAAGACGGCCATATTTTGGTAAAAAAGTCGTCTTTTCCCAAATGAAAAGGAATAACTTTTTTCTCCCCAATGATCACTCTATTCTATATATGCTATACTATATCTATGAGTTCTATACGCAAGCGAAGTGTGACTCACTGACCGTCTGTGCAGCCAAGAAAAAGATTTCCTATGTTAATTGCCCACTGGATTTTTTGTAAGAAATTATTAAAAATCGAGGAAATTTATTTCCCGATTTTAATCCTTATATTTGGGTATAGATATGTATTATTTATCGCGGGTGTTAGATTGAATTATTTTGCTGTCAAATTGACAAAATTTTAATTTTAAATTTCAAAACTCTGTCGCCCTTGGCTTTTATTATTATTATTATTATTATTATTTGGCGATCAAAAGCGTAACAGGAAAATATACATGCCAGATGTATGCATGTACGAAATGTAATATGTATTATTCATTGTACGTATGTATGACATGTAATATGTATTGTACGAAATATTGTTTCATATTATTCATTACTCTTTTAATATAAGTTGTTAAAATAACCATGATTTTTGAAAGGAATTAAATATTTTCGCCAAATAATTTGGCGACATTATTTTTTTTTTTTTCGCCAAAGATGACAGAAATGAAATCTATTCCGCTGCAAAATATTAGTATCTTACATCAGATATTTTATTTAGACATTTGAAAACAAATTTGACTTCAAACTATGATAGAATATTTATCATTTTCCTTTTAATTAGTATATTATTAGTATATTAAAATTTAAAAGCATAGTATATAAAACGTTTTTTTTTTTTTTTTTTTTTTTTTTTAATCTTATAATTATTCTTATCTTAGTCCTCGATGTTTCCCATCTTTATTAACCTGAATTTACTATTAAAATTTTAACATACTCAAAAACCTCTCATCACTTCGTTAAAATACACTAAACTTTTCCAAAATCTTTTTCTATTTAAAATGATACATGTATTTACTTTAAATGTCCAATATTTCATAAGATTTCCAATTTTAAAGTTTTAAAATATTTATCAAATTTACTTATTTTTCTGGTTTAGCCTTATTGTTTTCCTTTTTATAACTACAGCTGTTGCCCTCTTTAAAATATTTAAAATGATGAGGTCATTTTATAGTAAAATTATCCATTATAGCATATATTATATTTCACTCCTCCTTAAAAATTGATTTTAAAATCGTCTGTTTCTTTTATACTTTTATTTTAATAGAATTTTAATAGAATTTAATTTATATATTAGTCATTTTAGCAATTTTATCCAAAGTAGCATTAGAAATAATATATATCACTTCTCCATTAAAATTTATAGGACCCTATAATAAAATTAATTTGTGCTTAATATCAACACTACGAAAATTTTTATCAATCGCTTCCAAATTTTGACCTAAGTTTCAAATCTCAACCCTGTGGGTTTTTACATCGGCTACAACGTTTTCGTCTTTGTTCGTAAATAATAATTTGACTGTACTAAATAGTTTACAGCCGTATAATTCAACGTATAACTTAGTCACAGCAACGCGTGGCCGGGTCTGCTAGTATATATATATATAAAGAGAGCTATATAGATTTTGTTTTAATTAAATTGATGTATAATAATCCTGGTGTCTCTCTATTTTTATCTACAATTCAAATTATCGTTGCTCCCTCCAATATCACCACATTAATGTATTCTGAATATATGAATACGATAACATGTAAAATTTCAAATAATAAACTTTTGCAATTCTGCCTAAAATTTTGCTTATTTTCAATAAAGTCAACTTCGTTCTTTCACATGTTCTCTTTCCCGTACCACACAAGTTCCCAAATTTGTTTATTGTTTTAACTATTACACACGTTTCTTGCAAAGTATTCAGGCCTAGATCCCGTTCAATTTAAGTATATTCTTGCTTTTGCCAAGTTACAAGTTTTTTATTCTCTTGGATGTAGTCTACAGTGGGTGAGATGGTAGGGGATTAAAATTTACGTTCATTATTATTATTATTATTATTATTATTATTATTATTATTTTAAATTCTTGTTTTAATAATTAAAAAAAAAGAATAAAAGAATTTTAAAAAGAATTAAAAATTTGTATTAACGAATATATATATGTATATATAAATGAAGAAGAAAAAGAACTCAAATGTGATTAATGGAAAGCAATATGTCATTTAATAACATATATAACATACAACTAATCCTTTTTCATTTCAGTTTGAATGTCTTTTTTTTTTTTTTATTCAGATCTAAATTGTAGTCGTCCACAATCCATGTACTTATTATTTTAAATATTGAAGCTTTCGTCTAATCACCTGTCACAAAAAAAAAAAAAAAAAAAAAAAAATCATTTAAACCAGTCCAGTGATTTGTCGAAGTTGCCTCCTAATAGAGTTCCAGACATAGAGTTCCAACGCACTAATTACCATGTTTTTATTATTAACTTCGATTCTTGTGTGTTTGTGGGTTTGTGTGTTTGTCATGGACAAATCTTGCAATCGATTTTTAACTAACTTCCCGACTAGCTAGATACTTGAAATTTTCAGGACAGCTCACAACACGGTGACAATACATTTTTCTAATAATTTTAGTCAACTGTTTCAAGTCCCGCTGCCTTTGGCAGCGCTTATATGATTCGACAGAAAATTTATTTAACTAACTTCCCGGATAGCTAGACATTTGAAACTTTCAGAATAGTTCAGAACAGGGTGAAAATGCATTTTCTTAAAACCTTTAGCCAACTGTTTCGGGTTCCCGCTGCCTTCGGCAGCGTTATCTGTACAAAGCTTGCAATCGATTTTTCACAAACTTTCCGACTAGCTAGACATTTGAAATTTTCAGGACAGCTCACAACACGGTGACAATACATTTTTCTAATAATTTTAGTCAGCTATTTAAAGTCCCGCTGCCTTCGGCAGCGCTAATATGATTCAACAGAAAATTTATTTAACCAACTTCCCGACTAGCTAGACATTTGAAACTTTCAGAATAGTTCAGAACACGGTGAAAATGCATTTTCTTAAAACCTTTAGCCAACTGTTTGGGGTTCCTGCTGCCTTCGGCAGCGTTATCAGTACAAAGTTTGCAATCGATTTTTCACTAACTTTCCGACTAGCTAGACATTTGAAACTTTTAGGACAGCTCACAACACGGAGACAATACATTTTTCTAATAATTTTAGTCAACTATTTCAGGTCCCGCTGCCTTCGGCAGCACTTATATAATTCGACAGAAAATTTATTTAACTAACTTCCTGACTAGCTAGACATTTAAAAGTTTCAGAATAGTTCAGAACACGGTGAAAATGCATTTTCTTAAAACCTTTAGCCAACTGTTTCGGGTTCCAGCTGCCCTCGGCAGCGTTATCAGTACAAAGCTTGCAATCGATTTTTCTCTAACTTTCCGACTAGCTAGACATTTGAAATTTTCAGGACAGCTCACAACACGGTGACAATACATTTTTCTAATAATTTTAGTCAACTATTTCAAGTCCCGCTGCCTACGGCAGCGCTTATATGATTCGACAGAAAATTTATTTAACCAACTTCCCGACTAGCTAGACATATGAAACTTTCAGAATAGTTCAGAACACGATGAAAATGCATTTTTTTAAATACATTTAGCCAACTGTTTCGGGTTCCTGCTGCCTTCGGCAGCGTTACCAGTACAAAGCTTGCAATCGATTTTTCACTAACTTCCCGACTAGCTAGATATTTGAAACTTTCAGGATAGCTCAGAACACGGTGGCAATATATTTTTTTAATACTTTTAGTCAACTGTTTCAGGTCCCTACTGCCTTCGGCAGCGTTCATATGATTCAACAGAAAATTCATTTAACTAACTTCCCGAGTAGCTAGACATTTGAAACTTTCGGAACAGTTCAGAATACGGTGAAAGTGCTTTTTAAAAATATTTTTATCCAATTGCTTCGGGACCCTGCTGCCTTCGGCAGCGTTTCCAGTACAAAGCTTGCAATCAACTTTTAACTAACTTTCCGGCTAGATAGCCATTTGAAACTTTTATAATAGCTCAAAAAAAAGACGATAGCAAGGAATTTTTTTAATACTTTTATCCAATTGCTGGGGTTCCGGCTGCCTTCAGTAGCGTTTATATGATTCAACAGAAAATTAAAAAACATGGTTTATAAAAATTTTTTTATCTTATAATTATTTTTATTGTCTTGCCATTACCTATCAGCGGCTTAACTTTTCCCACCATGAAAAAAATTTGGAATAATGCGCAATTCTTGTATGTATCATATGCACAAACTTGCCCATTTTGGGAGGAGAAACTGCGCACCCTTTTATTTAATAATTACTTGCTTTTAGAGAGTACGATTAGCACCTTTTGTCTATGTTAGTAACTTTTAATAAATCGTTTAATTACTAAATCGTTTAAGAAATCGTTCAAAATATTTCATATTATAGCCATTCTAAAGAAATTCTTTGTAAGTGTTTAAAAATTCAAGAATTTATTTTGGAAAACAAGACTAATTACCCATGTTTTATCCTAGATGCTCGAAAAATAAACATGCACATTTAACTAGGCACTCAACTAGATCTGCTAGACAAGTACTTGATATATTTCAGAAAAATGGTACTGCAGGCGGTAAACTCACTAATAAATCTTGTTTTAGTGTAAAAAGTTTATAATAAATTCTACGCTATACACATCACAAACAAATAACTATGCACATGGTGCATAAAGCCTAGAAGGCTGGTTAAAATTCTAGTCAGCTTTCCGTCTGTAAAATTTCGTTTCATAGCCATTACGCCCTTGCGACGAAAATACTGTCACTGTTGTCAGTAGATTCACAGAGAGATTTTCGATTCTTGGCATGGTTGGCATCAGTGTCAGTAGGGGACGCTTGGGTTATAGCATTGAAGAACTACAGTACTACTTTGAGGGTTGTAAGTTGTAAAGGTATAGATATTCTAAATGAAATTTCCACTCTGACTGTAAAACAACTTTCACACATATTAAAACAATTTTGCACTATTTTATGTGTAACTGAACAGAGAAGATCATATGATCATTTAAACATTCTTATGTATTGAATTAATTAATTACTCAAACAATATTAATGGGAAGATTAATTTTCTTTAAAGGGATAGTTTGAGATTATATATTTTTATTTTATTTTAATTTATAATTCGATGTTCTGAAGTTAATAATATTATTTTATCACTTCTTTCATAGTGATGGAAATGTGCTTATGAGAGTATGAACTAATTTCTTAGCCTTCACATAAAAAAGAGCAAATGAAGAAAATAATAAAGAAAATCATCATTTAACAAAAAGATTAAAATACAATTATAAGAACGTCTAATATATTTAAATACGAAACAAATGTATTAGTTAAAAGCATTATCTGAAATAACTAGGCTGATATTAAAGCAAAAATGCAAAAATGTAAGCTGTTAAACAAAAAAAAAAAAAAAAAAAAGGAGAAAGAAAAATATCAATTAAAATTAACAATTTACACTATTACACAGCATTACAATATCGCATACTTAGATCATTTCTCATAATAAAAAATGATGACGTCTTCATATTAAGTATTTTTTTTTTTTTTTTTTTTTTTTTTTTTAATATTAAGTATTTTTTTTTTTTTTTTTTTTTTTTTTTTTAATCATGCTACCTTGAAAGTATATATATATATATTGTCTTTATCTAGAACAATTATGAAGTCACTTTCTGAATAACTAAACTAGAAATGTCTCTTTTCAAGCAATGCGCAATATAGCGATGTTAAACCAGTAAACTGAATAGGCTACATGATCAAGAATTTATATCTATACACTTCTATATGGAGAAACAATATTATGAATATTATAAATTTTATGAATATTATGAATCCATTAAATTGTAAAAAAATCTCTCTTGATTTAATAGAATTGAGTCATAAGTTCGAATTATACTTGCTGAAACTCGTCTTTTAAGTTCACACATATTTGCAGAGATTTTAAATAAATTTAAACTCGAATATTGGCAAACGCTCTATAATTCTAATAGGGGTTTCTAGAACTCGCTTTAAAAGGGGACTAGAATTTATAATGATGACATGGAAAAATTTTTACTAGAACCAAAATTTAGTTTCAAGATGTCGGCCACAGATTTTTTCCTCAGTGTTCAAAAAGTTAGAAACTTCTAACATGATTGTTTTTTCTGTCATCAGTGGTATGAAAAAGGACGACTTGCACAAAATCACTCCCACACACATGGTTTTACTCGCCGCCACACATAAACGTACACACATACACTCATAAATATTGTATGTATCTATATATAGTATTATAAATTTACAAAACAATTTCGAATTCCATCTTTCTTTATTTATTCTTCTTATGTAAAAGCCTTAAACGAATATTATTTTTAATAAATTTTATAGAAAAAAAAAAAAAAAAAAAGAGTTATATTTTTTAAGTATAAAATTCTATTTAAAAATTCTTTTCCCACCTGAATTTTTTTTTATCCATTTTCCAGTTCAAGACTAATATAATAAATAAATGTCCTTTATTCAAAATTAATAGAAAGGGAAAATCGAAATAATAAATGTATATGTACAGAAAAAAAAAAAAAAAACAGACTATCAAAATGCAAAATATTTTAATTAAGTTGAAGGAAATTTTCCTGGTAGGAAAATTTGTTAGCATTTTTATACTGCAGTTTAAAAATCCCATTGTTTTATTTTTTTGCTTTTAGTGGTTCAGTATTTCATATACGAGGAACTGCAAACAATGTGTGAAAATTCTTTCTTTATGCCTTAAGTGAAAATTAATTAAATCTGATTTATGTCACTTCAAGCTTTAAAATGACGCCATTTTGCGGTAAGCGTTTAATACAATTGTATTCAAGTCTTAGCTTAAAGTAAATTAATTTTCTTAAATAAATAGTTATTTGGAGAGTATTTTTTTTTTTTTTTAACAAGGAAATTTAAATTAGAGATTTGATTTCGCCTTAATAAATACTACTGTACTTAAAATTTTAGAATTAATATGTGTTATTTAAATTAGTCATTTATTTAAATGCTAGAGTATTAAACTACTAAAAAAATAAACATTTTTAATTTAGAAGTGCATGCATAATTAGTCCTGTGAATAGGAGGTAAATTTATGAAGCATTTATATATATAAAAAAAAAGAAAAAGAGAGAGAGAGAAAGAGAGAGAGAGCTATGCTATTGTTAAGAACAATATATAATTAAGATATGATATAGAGAAAATGACAGAATTATAAAGAAGAGTTATAAAAAAATGTTTATTGAAAAATATATACAAACATTAATGTCAAATCTGGAAACCTTATTAAGGAAAAAAAAAAAAAAAAAAAAACTCTTTTTTTTTTTTTCCAAAGCGTAAATTTTGTAGATATACTAAACATTATGCAAATGAAATTCAGTTACATGATAACTATATCATTGTGAAAGGAAAACTTACTTTATTTAGAAACGTATGGACCAGAAATTATTGATCATTTCGTCTATTCAGTTTATTGGTCTACTTTATACGTATAGCTCGGAAACCTATATTTCTTGTTTAGGGATTTATAAAATGACCACTTATTCGCTCTAGATGAAGGCGGCATTTTTTTTTTCTCTCACTGAGTCCCGGAAAGATCTTTTTCTACTTTTTCTTCAAATGAAAAAAATGTTTCAATGTTTAATTAAATTAAATTATTAGGCCAGGAGAAAATAGTTATTATAAAAAAATTTATTTAATTTTTAAGAGTGTACCAATTAATGGAATATTAACCACGAATTAAAAAATATATAGGTTTATTTAATTATAAATAAGAAAATTATACTAAAGTGTACAAATTTAGTTTCTAATGCATGTGACTATGATTAAAAGTAGAAATTTAATAAACACATAAGACTTTTTCCCAAGGAGCCAAATTATAAAAGAAAATTGATCACATTAATTGCATCACAATCTTGTTCACCTTCAAATATCTTTTGGAAAATATTCGGCTTTACTTTTTAAACTTTTCGCTGATATAACTAGATTTATAAAATTCATATTTGCCCAGAATTTGAAATTTTGATTTTAGTAAGCTGATTATAAATTAGGGAAATCATTTTAAGAAAAAATATCCGTGAGTTTAATTTTACTGTCGGTTCCTCCAAGAACATGGAATTTGACTGTTGTTGGATAAAGTATTTGAAACAAAAGTAAAGTATAAGATCGAATGGTTGAGTAATAACTGTTAATTCAGGATTTTTCATGATAAAAAGAGTGCATAAATAATAACACAATTAAGAGCAAACGATTAAAACTTGGTATTAGTGGTATCGATAAAAAATACCAATTGAAAATTTATACAAAATACTAGCACAAAACATTCACAAAATTTATCTAAAGTTGATTCTCCTTAAATTATTCATTCATTTTAATTAAAAACTAGTTGGTACCCGTGAAAATTTGACTGTTTAGTAACATTTAAATGTACAACTAAAATCATCTTTTAGCACACCAGCCGGGAACAGCTGTTTTTAATCAACTCCTTTAAATAAAGTGGTAAGTGGGTATGCTGGTTTTATATGGAGTTGTTGTTCTACCATAGAATTCGACATAGTAACTTTTGAAAATATAATCATCATATTATTCAATCGAAGAAAAATAAGTTGAACATTTATGAAATATTTATTTTTAAAAATCTGAAATGTAACAAACACGTAAATTCCATTACCCTCCATTATGCATACTGTAAACCAGGGTTGAATCTAACAAACATGTAAAAACCGTGAAAACTGATAGTTGCATGCAGATTAAATAGCGAGTGAAGACTTAATAGCGTTATATTTTATAGTTGTAATGCATTTTATTGTTTTTTCAATCACAGTTAAAGTTTATTTTTTTCTTTATAGCTTCTTATTTGAAATTAGTGTAGCCTCTTTCGCCAGGGGACGCCCTCCGTCATTAGCACCCTCCTCAGTAGACGGTGACGCTGCAGCCAACTAATATTTTCCTCTATCTTTCGGTTTTTCTTCCAGCAGGTGCCACCACATTCAGTATAAACCAACCTTATATTTAATAATAAATCACATGAGAACTGGCGTTTTAAAATAATAATTACAAAACTTTGAATAATGTATTTTATGGTGTTTATTCAAAGTTTTGTAATTATCAGCTTTTGTTATGTTGCCATTACAGAAATTGCTATTATTAACTATTTCTACCATTTTACAAAAGGTTGTGGTCAGGATTATTGTGATAATACTGACTTGGTATGTTTTATTAGGTTGTTGATGATTTTTCAATATCTTATATAGTTTTTATTATCCTTAAATCAGGTGTTAATCTTTCACTTGGACATTCCGATGTAGGAACCTTCTTTATTAATTGTTAGCGTATGTAAAGGGGATTTTGTAGATACATGCGGTCTCGAGGAGGGGAGGGATCTTTGTCGCTACGAATTATTCAATAGATGTTTCGGCTGGGTTTAATAGGTATATTTACATTCTAATTTTTAGCTGCATTTCTGATTTTAATTATAACTTCTATCAAATAATTTGTACTGACAAATATTCCTTTCCACCCCAAATCCCCCTCGAGAACACAGGTAGCTACAAAATCCCATTTACATACCCTAAAAATTAAGAAGATTGTTACATTGGAATATCCAAGCGAAGGATTAGCACCAAACTTAAGGAGCATAAAAATAATATAAGATATGGAAAAATCCCCACTGCTCTAACTAAAACATACCAAGACAGTAATACTGACATTAAATTTAATGAAACTACAGGAATCCCAAATTATAATACTGACATTAAATTTAATGAAACTACAGGAATCCCAAATTATAATATCCTTGACTGCACATTCTTTCATGGAACGGTAGAAGTAGTAAATAATAACAATTCCTATAATGGCCTTGAATCGAAAGCTGGCTTAGCCTTACTGTGGCACCATCTACTGGAGAAGAAGTCGAAAGATAGAGAAAAAAGTCACTTGGTTCCAGCGTCACCGATCACTGAGGAGAGTGTTGAGAATGGAGGGGGCTCCTCTCGTGAAAACGATTACACCAACTCCAAATATGAAACTATAAAATAAGGTTTGAGCTTCAGTTTAGTTAAAATATGCTTCAATTAAAAATTTTAAAAAGTAATTATTTATACCAATAATAAATGATGTCGATACATTATTAGAGTGTCGCGGTGTCTCAGTGCAGAGTTCAATACAGTATCGAAGTTTGACATACTCGTTTCAATCTCCTCCGTGATATTTATCAATGCATGTATACATACAGTAATCAGAGGAGAAAATAACATAATTTTTAACTGCGAATCAACTAATCTCCTAAAAGTATGTTGATGGTCTAACACAGTAAAATGTATTGAAATGCTCATCACTAAGATGTAGCTCCTGAAAAGTTTCTCCCCTGTCTTTATTCAGATAATGTGATCACAAACAAAAAAGGTTGACCTAACTAATCATGACTCTTACCAACTTTCCTGTGATAACCAACTAATACATACGCCGTAAAGGCATCTAAAGACTTGAAATAGCGAATTTTTTTTTTTTAGTAGAGCTGTTCTTTGAAACCCTTATTTAAGAATTATAATAAAACTGACCTAAATAATCAGGACACCTATCATTTTCACCCTGCTAACAGACTAATTCAGACAGAAAGGTATCTAGACTGAGGTTTATAAGCAAAATTAATGAAAATCTACCTTTTTGAGATATCCATGTTTGTACCACATCCGATTTTACCAAAATTTTTCAAACACATCTGTATACATTGGAAATCAACTAATACATATTAAAGGACATTTAAAGGGTAGATAAAATGAGTATTTTGCAAAAAATCTATAAAACCATTTTTTTTTTTTTTTTTTTTTTTTTTAAATCGAATGAAAACATAAAATTGGACAAAGAAATCATGTCACCTAACAATTTTCCTGCAAGCAACAAACAAATTCAAAAATGCATACACAAGACGGTGTATATGGTGAATTTAAAGAAAATTGTTAAAACAATTTTTGAGATATAAACTAAAAATAAATTGCGATCTGACTTACAGCTTTTCAATTTTTTACCAAAATCTGTTAAACACATCTGTACACGTAACTTTTCTTCATTATAAAGTTCTGTTATTTTCGTTCTTGAGATGTGACAGACAGAAGATTCTCCCCCCCCCCCCCCCATACTTCCCCGCATGTGAATTGTGTTCAAAAAAATATATTTCACGAATAAATCCAGCACGGCACTGCAAATTTTCGCTCTTAATTATTTAAGTAGGAAAAAAAAAAGATCCCTTAATCGCTAATTTTAAAATTTTTGCGAAATTGTCGCCCAAGAAAAAATCAGTGTTCCCGCTTATGCAGTTTTTCAGATACGGGCTTAATACATTCCGGCTTTTCAGTTTTCTATGTTACACTTTCATTTTTCTAATTTTTTTTCCAAAAACTGATAAGCACATCTTTACACCTTACTTGTCGCAATTAAAAAGTTCTGTGACAATTAAGCATCAACGCAAAAACCTTAAAAGCAACATTATCAGATTTTCGAATTATATAATCCGCATTAAAATCATAACACATTTTTATATACAAAATTGAGTGTTTGCTTAGTTTTCAGTATGATGTGGACTTTGAAAATTTTGATTAATCGAATTTCAAACATCCTTATATATAAATGGGCAAAGTAAATAAGTACAATCATTCAAACAAACGTACAGTTATAGTGCAGAAAGAAGATTAAATTCCAACAGGATAAAAAAAAATAACCTACAAAACGCAGAAAAAAATGTTTAAAAAAAATGCAGTTTCTTACTCTAAAAAATAAGGAATTATACACAATAACATAAGACACATGCAAAACTGTAAACTCCATACAAAGTGGAAAAAAACAAAAACAAAGGGGTCTATATCTATACACGCCTTGCTGCGGTTAAAAGTAAGAAATTATGAACTTTTTTAAGCTGATACTTACAATCAACCGGAAAATCCTTGGGAAAATCGGAAGAGCAAAAATAATTTATGTACACGGACAGAATATCTGTTCGCTAAAGAAAGGAAAGGATGCCTTCGGATTATTCAAAGCAGAGCGAGTGTATTTCAGCGATTGGTCTCCAGTTACTTCTATAGAAAGGAATAGCATTCAGCATATGCACAGATCCTAAGATTTTGGTGATAAAGAAAGCGCCTTGTGCTTTAATATATATATATATATGTGTGTGTGTGTGTGCGAAAGGTTACGTGGAAAGCTTTCTGGGACGCATTCCTTGCACAGTCGGATGGCGCTGTTTCCGATGCCCATCTTTCAACGAGATGACGAACGGAAGTCAGTTGGGATCTATCTACAATGGAAAGCGGTTGGGAGCGTCAGCGCGAAGGCTGATGTGGTCATTTTCTTCTAATTAGAGCTTGTAATGCTCTTAGTAGTTGTGTAGAGCCATGGAGAGCTCAATACCTCAATCTCACATATTTGAAATAGTGAGCGTAGGTGCTATTGTGATTTATAAGAGCGAGTAGGTGCTCATATGTTACTTTGTGGTAGTTATTCTGATGAAGTGAACTTCTTAGTTCTATGTGTTAAGCCTCAAACCAGCAGATGGTTAATAATGAAGATTCTGCAATTAGAATAATATGTATGTGTAACTTAAGTTTTATGGTGTCTTCAAATAAATGTTTCGTTATCAAAGTCGCATCTCATCATCGCTCCACCTCTAGACGCCCAGCCAACATATATATATATATATATATATGTATGTATATATTCTTTTTCAGTTTTTAATATAAAATTTTCAAAATACGACACAAGTAAAATTCGAAATCAAAACTTTCCCTACTCAGGTTAAACACCCTAAGATCACGCCAATCTTTCTCGCAACCCACTTCTGTTTCGTTGTTTTTAATAAAAACATACATAACGTATAGTGTCATGGTGTGTTGTCGCACAAAATTTGCACAGTGCCGTATGCTTTCGACCGTGATCTTTAATTAAAACATTGGTTTGATTTCAATAGGTATTTTGTTTATTCATGTTAGGGAAACATGTACTTTTTTTTTAATAAAATCAAACAGATTTTTTTTTTTTTAAATATATTTTTTAAACCAATTATGTAATCACTCTCACTTTCTACAACTTTCAGCCATCTATTATAAAAGTTTTCAATGATGGATTGAAAAAAATCAAGTGGTTATTTAACAAAATCTCTGGAGATTGCATTTCGGGCATCATCCAGATATTCAAATTTTTTGTCACATAGAAAATTATGTTGTGGACATAATTAAGGGAATTCCGATGGCACTATATCGATCGAGTATGGTAGGTGAAGCAATACCTTCCACAATTATTCATTATTATTTTTACTGGGTTCGTCTTTCACAATGTGGTCTTGCATTATCGTTAATACTGCATTTTCTGTTGGCAATCGTTGGATACTTTTCAATTAAAGGTTGACTTACTCAATCCAGTTGTTCGCCTTAAAGATCTGCATTCACAGTTTGTCCAGATTTCATAACTTCAAAATGAACTACCAGGCCAATACTCTACGAAATACGTAAAAGCTCCTGTTTATGGCGTAAACCTGGATTAGCTGTACTTTGTGACGATTCTTTTGAAGAGAGAAAATGTCTTTTGCATCTTGGATAAAAACCCATTTTTAATTTCCAGTGAGCAAGTGATCAAAAAATGTTTCTTTACTGTGCCGTTGATGCAATATAGTTCCCATACGCTCGGTCGGTTAGCTTTTTTCCTTCAACAGTTTAAGAGAGATCCAAACATTTACTCTGTTTATTTTGCCAATTTTTCTGCAAATGTTCTGGGATGGTACACCAAGATTAGTTAAGAATATTTGACATTTTCTCGATTGTTTGACATGGTTTCGCTTCCACTTCCATCCTTAACTAGTCCTTGCTTAAAGTTGTTTGTCTTGCTGATCTAGAAAAGTTAGAAAAATCAAATTTACCGAACTTGAGCTTGAAAAACCACATTTAGAATTTATAAAGGTTTAACGCACTTGAATAATCATTGCAAATGATTTTTGAGTAATTTTTTCGTTACTACCACTTCAAAACTCAAACAGTATACAATGCCACATATGTGTCTCTTTTCTTATTTGGCTAGCCATTTCATTATAAGAAAAAAAATAGGCTTCAATATTTTACGAGTAAATAAGTCACTCTAACCTTGAAATGTCTTTGCCACGAGTTCAAGTACACAATAAGATGATAAATGACAAATTGAATATCAATATTCCCCAAAACGACATTACTTTCCGGTCACCTAACACTTCTCTTGTCAGAGAAATTATTTGTTTAAAAATACAAAATGTGTGCTGATTAGCTTATTTTGTTGTTTTAAACCAATTTACGAAATTGCAACAAAATTTCTTTGAATTTGCTTATTTTAGCAACATATGTTGTTTATTTTTACAACATATTTAGTAGATTTCTTAGTAACAATCTTTCTTTTTTGCAAGAAAAACTAAAAATCTTTCTTATATCTAACAAAATTACATTTGTTAATTTAAAGAAAGTGTTTTTGAAATACATTTAAGCAGAAGCATTTATTGTGCACACGAAATTTTTGTTAATTCCACAAATTGTTTCCTTAAATTTCTTTGTTTATTTTACGGTGGTGTATAATTGTATGCATATATGCTGCCGGCCATATGGTTCGGTTGGTAGGGCGCTGCCTTCTGTACCCCAAGGTCCCGAGTTCGAATATCGGTACGGGCATGGATATTTGTGATGTCCTATCTCTACAAAATAACATGTACACTTGTTGCTGTGAATTTCTGTAAAAAGTATGTATCAATCGAGACAAAAGTCATTGTAACTATAGATCTCAAAGCTGTCAAATAAAATGCTCTAAGGTATATATGGTTGAGGCTAATTAACAATATAGTGATTTTTTTTTTTTTTTTTTTTTAGATTAAATTGGTAAGTACGATATTGCACCGACGTACAAGCTGAAAAGATTTATATGAGTGTGGTACTTTTAAAGCGATAACAATAATAGTAATTCTCAGATTTAGCACAGATCAGCAAGTACGTTACTGATCTGACGCACAAACTGAATAGATTTGCATGCATATAGGTCTTTTAAAGGAACACAAAGATAGAATTGTTAGATTTAGCTGAAATTGGTGAGTACGTTATAGCACCGACCGCAAACTGAATAGGTTTTCTTTGGTGTAGGACTTTTAAAGTACATAAAGAATAATTCTTAGATTTAGCTTAAAATGGTAGGTAGTGGAAACAACTTTTTTTTTTTAATCTCAAAATGTAATAGCAACCAAAAGTTGTCTATAAGACTGAATAAGAAAAACCCAGAGTTTCAGAATATTTGGAATATATCTTGAGGGTCAATTTGTACTCCAAAATGTAAAAAAATTCCAAAAACTGATTATTTTTGTATTTTTTTTTTTTTTTAACTCATCATCAATGTCTCTCTTTATACATAATAGAAAGTAAAATTTGATATAAATGTCATTTAAGAGCTGTGCTAAGTTTGAATATTAACTTTATTATTAAACTTTTCTTAAGGGTCATAGTTGTATCAAAAGTATTATAAAAATCGATAATTTCGGTACCTTGTTTTTGGCACATAATTAAATATCTGTCTTAATATGTAATAACGTAAAAACCATAAAAAATGCATGTTTATACATGCAAATGTAATATGTAGCGTCTGTAACCTTTTTGCCACTACTTTTAATAGTATTCGTTTGTAATGTTTATCTGTAATTAAAAACGACGAGTATTAATGTTTGTATAGGAGGTATGAAAATATTTTACAAATTGTAGCACGACGCCAACAATTTTTATATCGATAAATGCATGAAAATTTTGTGTAGTTAAATCGGCTTATACATTCATAAATAATAATAATAATAATAATAAAGACTGTGTTTAATATGAACGTTTATGTAAATTAAATAAGATAAAAATCAATTTCTAAAATTATTACAAACATTTTTATAAATTTCTATAAAATAATGTATGATATATACAAATATTCATTGCTATACTGTATTATACGTTAGTTTTTTTTAAAAAAAATGTATTTATTAATTCCTGCGTTAAAACATACAATTTGAAACTTTCAAAATTTGTCTTGTCAATAGTATTATTGTTCTTCAATATCTTTTATGATAAATTTTACAACAGGAAATGAAACGACGATAGAAAAACTAGATTGTTAGTAAAGAACGCTTAATTGCATTGAAAAATATAGAATAAATACTGGTTTATAAGAAAGTGTGTAATATAAGTTTTGTGTCTATTCAAACTGAATTCTGAATCTTTATGAAACTTAAAAAGTTTTAATGATATTTTAGTAATCGAATGAAATTCTATTTCTAATTTTACGAGAAATATGATCTTTCTCTCCGAGATATTTCCGAAAATCTTTCATTCTAATTACTTTCTCATTCTAAATATTTTCCGTTTAAAAGCCTTTATACATATATTTATATGAATCCTTCGGGTTTATTTGATTATAGTTTTAAATATTATAAAGAATTTTAAAAGTTGACATTAGTGCAATGCTTAAGCATACATTAAACATATCTTACATTTTATTTAAAAGTATATATATATATATATATATATATATTTGATTTAGGCTTTTCATCTTCAATCCATTATAAATTTTGTTTAATCTAGAATGTAAAAAAAAAAAAAAAAAAAAAAAAAGAGAGAGAAAATGATCAATATGTAGTTTCTTTATATAAAGTATAAAAAATATTCATCCCATTAAAGAAATTCCTAAATTAATTATAATACTTAAAAAAAAGGGTAATATATACACGGTTTTAATTTTATGCAATTATATATTTATGTATATCTTAATGCAATATCATCGCAAATATTTCAGTGAAACTTATCTTATATACACAAAGGAAACATATAAAAAAATATATGATGTTTAAAACATTTATGGAAATTTGCTCTATTTAGAAATAACAGTATCTTCTTTGAAAATCTTTCTTACAAAATATGTTTTACTAAATTATTTTATTATATTTAGAATGTAATTAAAAATTATTAATAATTTAAATAAAAATTAATACAAATTGCAGATATGGGTCTGTGCACGGTTAAATATTCTGTAAAAGTGTATATCTCGTATATATTAAACAAATTAAATTTTGCAATGACATTATTAATAATAATTCATAAATAAATATAATTATTATTCAATTTTTTACGTTAACTACTGGTAAATTATCGTACTTCTCGTTGTACAATTGCTACTTCATTCTGTATATTTGGTGACTATTACAAATGTCTTTCATCTCAAATTATGTTTTGTTTGTGATTAAGAAAATATAAATAAGATATATGTGTATTTACGTGAGCTGAATTACATTACTATTATGTAATTATTTATTAACTGGATATATGGTTGGGTTTTACGTCGCACTAGTGCAGCGCAGATGGGCAATTGGCGACGGTCTGGGACACACCCCTAGAGGTGTTCCAGAGATATGCCATCACAATTTTGATCCTCCACGGAAGGGATGACTCTCCCGCTTCGGTGACCCCCAGTGGTATAATTTTTGATGGGAACGTGGAGGACATTGCGGCCACGACAGATTTTACGTGCACCAGCCACCATTAATGTACACGACGGTCTTTGGCCGGCTCGAGTACCGAACCCGCAATATTCCAATTACGAGACCGGCGCTTTACGACTGGGCTACTGCGGCCCTATTTATTAACTGAATTTAGAGTAGTCATTCTAAATATTTTTAGGGATACTTATAATTTAGCTCATTAAGTGTGTTTTAAATGTAATTTGGGAGCTTATCACAGGAACCTTCTGAGAGACTAAATATAAGTCTTAATATATATATATATATATATATATATGTTTACATATATTAAGTTCAGTAAATCGAGGCTTTATAAATCAATGTTGCAATCATTATTAATGTAAAAAATTTTAGAATAGTCAAAATTAAAGAACAATTTATTACACGTTGCGACGAAAAAAAAAAAATCTGTAATGGTGTCATCAGATGTGTAGTAGAAGATGCGAATATATGAATAAAATGTTAGTTGGATTTTTTTTTTTATCATTAAAGCGCTTTATTGCATTTCGGTAAATTCCAGTTTCACTTTCAGCTACTATCCTGCGCGTAAACATTAGAAAATAATCACGCGTTCTCGTTCAGAAACAGCAAACAACAGCCCCAGCACATAAAATTTGACAATTTCTGCATTTTTGAGTAAAATTGTCTAAAAAATGAGAACATGAGTGTAAGATAAAACTTTAGAGAAGAGGCAGATGCCCCCCTCCCCTTCCCCGATAATATATGTATCTATATATGTATATGTGTGTGTGTGTGTGTGTGTGTGTGCGTAGCATCATTTTTCAGATAAGAGTTTATTTTCAAAATAAAAACAACAGTTCTTAAAATCTGTATCATTTTGATTTTCAGTTATTCTAAAGAGTATATGGTTTTTCTCATTAAAATTACATGACTTGACAATATGACTTGACAATAGATTTAATTTATCAGCAAGTATACATCCATTTTTTATTAAGTTAAAATAGATGACCGTTGTGACGATGCCTACCTTATAATTATGTATAAATCTGATGAGTATAAAATTTCATTGTGAGATTAAATATTGGAGGGAAAAAAAGAGGTGTAGAATGAATAAAATCTGTACAATAGAAAAAGTAGTTTATAAGAAAAAATTAAAATTTAAACTTTGAGTCCAGTATGTATGTCATACACACAGAAGCATACCCTCAAATGAGAGGAATAAATGATGGATTGATCGTTTATGATGCGGATGGATTATGAAGCTCTAATATTAAGAAAATATTTTGACAGAAAAAGTGAGTAAAGAATCCCAGATGTATGAGGGGAAAATGAGTTTAGGACAGTTATAAGAGATATTTCTTGTATTAAACATAGATTTGATACCAAGATTATATTTAAAATTGTAAACTTAGGAAGTGGATAAATAATGTCTTGTTGATATAGAAAGAGATAATCTATATATATAAAAGAGTAAACTCACTGATTCACTGACTGATTCACTCACTGATTCACTGATTCAACACAGCCGTGGCAATTCTATGGGAGATAGACTCGCAAATTTTGGTGAGCACGTTGGTTTTAGGACCCTGACGTCCATTAAGGCGGGATTTTGCAAAATCTCCCCAGCTCCCCCTGGGGGGAGGCAAAGGCAAAACCCCCTTATAAGCATAATTCGGCTCCAAATATCTTCACGGTGAAGAAATTGCAAAGAGAGAGACTAGAACTGAGTGAAAAAAAAAAAAAAAAAAATGCTGCGATTTGAGTTTTGGATTTTTAAGAGGGGGGGGGGAACTATCTTCGGAGACAAATTTAGCAAAATACGGGTTTTCGAGTAAAACTGTACCAATAACAGCACAAAGATACAGAAAATCGCCAAGAGTCTTCTTGAGGATATTTCCAAAATCTCCTGTTTGTTTTTTGTGATATTCGATTTGCAGGGGGGGGGAGTTACAAGGGGGCAAATTCGAGTCTTTCTTTTAGCGCTAAATTCATCCGGGCAAATCTATAGGACCTGAGGTTACAAATTTTAGTGAGAGGCTTACTTACGTGTGTCTGACACCCACTGTAACAGGGTTTTGCGAAAGTCCCCCTTTTCCCCTTGGGGGGGCAATATAAACCCGTTTCCAAGTATAACTTTGCTTCAAATTATCTTAGTAAGATTAATTTGTAACATGTGGGTTGTGTATGCTTTTCCAACACACACAGTAAAAGGATTTTACAAATTTTCACCCTTAAAGGCGGGGGGGGGGGGGGGAAACACGCTTATAAGAGTAACTGTGCTCCAAATTGTCTCAGGATAGGATTTTTTGATATGTCAATTGGTTATGCGTACTCCAGACACATACTACAAAGAGATTTTGTAAAATTCCGTCCTATCCCCCCCTGGGGGTGTGGGGTGGCAAAAAGCATGTTTCCAAGCATAACTTTGATTCAAACTATCTCAGTAAGATTAATTTTTACATGTGAGTTGCTTATGCATTCCCAACACGCATTATAATGGGATCTTACGAAAGTTCCCCCTCCCCTCCTTCAAAGGCGGGGAGGGAGGCAACAAACGCTTTTAAGAGTAACTCTGCTCCAAATTATCTCATATTAACGATTTTTTGATATGCCGATTGGTTATGCGTACTCAAGACACACACTACTAAGGGATTTTGTAAAATTACACCTTATCCCCCTTGGGGGTGGGGTGGGGCAAAATCATGTTTTCATGCGTAAATCTGCTCCAAACTATCTTAGACGATTTTCTTATGTGCGGGCTGGTTATGCGTTCCCAACACGCACTATAAGGGGATTTTTGTGAACTTTTCCTTTTTATACTTTTAAGAGCAGGGTATGTTGTGTGTGGGGGGGGGGGGCAAAAACACGTTTTAAAGAGTAACGCTGCTCCAAATTATCTCACGAAAGCGATTTTTTGATAGGTTGATTGAATATGTGTACCCAACACAAACTACAAAGGGATTATTTGGAATTCCATGCTATCACCCCCTTCAGGGTTGGGGGTGATTTAAAACACGTTTTCATGCGTAACTATGTTCCAAACTATCTTAGAATGACAATTTTTGATGCGTGGACTGCTTATGCGTATTCAACACACACTACAAGTTGATTTTGTGAAACTCCACCCTACCTCCCATTAGCGGGGGGGGGGGGGCATGAATTCACTTTAGATGGGGCCGGGGGGAGGGGCTAAAAAACACGTTTTAAAACATAACTCTGCTTCAAATAATCTTAGAATCCCGATTTTTTAATTGGTGGGCTAGGTATATGTGTATGCAACATGCATTATAAAGAGATTTTGTGAAGTGTGGCGAGTGGGAAAAGTGCTATCAAAAGTATCGAGAACTTTAATTTAGATTTTGACTGATTTCAATTATTTTATCATTATTATTAAGTATATGGTATTTTGAGACTTCATTTCAATATAATGACCAGCGAAGCGGGCAAAGCCTGCTAGTTTATAATAAAAGCAAAAGAAATAAAGTATAGAAAAATACTAGACAAAAAAATATATACTTATTTTAACAGAAAAATATTATCAATTGTCTATAATTTCAGACGATTTCAAATTATTTATGTAATTTAAATATTTACTGGTAAAATTGAAATATTATTTATTTAATTTCTGACTTTCAATATCTGAAAGAAATTAGCCTATACACTTAATTTAGCTATTATATTCGCAAACGTAAGCATCATTACAATTCTATATTAAATTTAATAATTAATTGAATGCTCTTTTACCAAACAAACTGAAACGAATACTACGTTATTGCATTAAAATGTACTTAGAACTAATATCGTTAAAAAAAACTCTAAACGATTTTCTACAGATAAAGTCAGAAAATAGAATTTATCCTTCATACACATAATTCTTTCTTAATGTCCTGAAAATAAAAATGAAAAGAATGACTCAAAGAATCATTAGAAACAGTATATTCTATCAGACAGGACATTTAGAAAATCGGAATTCATACATATCTTAATTTTTCTTCACCAGCTGTGAGTATTAAACGTACTATTGAGAGAGATCAATGAAAGTAATAAAGACGGAAAGTTATCGATTACAGATTTTCTCTAATTTTTTTATATTCTCCAAGTTCATTTTGTTGATTTTATTTATTTGTGAATCACTTTTGAAAATTCGATAAAAATTCACGTCATTTATTTATCGCCATATTGTTTTTATAAAACGTATATGATAATTCCTCAAAATAGTGATACCCAATAACTATCATAGTTAAAATTATTATTATTATTATTATTATTATTATCATTAATAATTTTGATAACCATAAAATTGTGTGAAATTTATTACAACATGTCAAACGCATTTTGATTTTTTTTTTCAGAACTATACAGTTAATTATTATTATTATTATTATTATTATTAAGCAATATTTATTACACGTTATTCCAGCGTACTACAAAAGAATTAACAGGAAAACAATAAAATTTTAACGCACATTTTCACAGAACAAAACATTTATATAGAAAATATATTACACGTTTTTAACATAATTTTCACTATACATTTGTTCTCTGAATGTCATATAATTTTATTACTAATTATTTGTTGAGAGTATTTAATTATTATTATTATTATCCAAACATTTTCACTATGAAACAAAGTTGTTGTTTTTTTTTTTTTTTTTTTTTTTTTTTTTTTTTAAGTCATTTAATGAATGTTTAATGAATAAATAATAAACAAAAGAGCATTAAACAAAAACAAACAAACAAACAAACAACCTTGAGAGATTAACAGTTGCACACCATAAAAAGTAAAATAACTTAACATGAAGAGCGTGAGTGAATCAGAAAATAATGTGAATTTTTCTCGTTTAAAGGAGAAAAGGATGAATAATAGTGAAAATTGGAAGTTTCTTTACCCCTAGAGGAGCGTAGTAGTATTAATAAAGTCCAAATAGTGAATTTATTATTAAATTCTAGGTAAATATTAGCATATGTATCAATACATATTACTGTCACTATGTATATGCAGCCATAATATTATTTGTGTGAAAATCAAATTACATTTACATAAAAGTGAAGCCAAAGCAATTTTGATTTATCTAAATAAGCAGTGTAAAGCTTATACAAGTAATCCTTTTAGTAGATCTTTAAGTTGTGGCGAACGATTACTCGTCGCCATCCTTTAACTTGAAGCTGAATACTGCTTACTTGCTTAATTACTTAATGAAGTTATGAAATAACACAAAGTCAGATATGTAAAATAAATAATGAGCTTTTATTAAGAGCTTAAATAAGAAAGGTGGGCGCTGGACTTTATATTTAATATCTTTATAATTTAAGATGGGCAGCCATGCTAACTACTTTAACTTTACATAACTAACCACCATAATTTTAACTACCACATTTCATTTCGTTCAACCTCGCGGCTCAGTAACTTTTCGATAACGGGAGGATTCCCTGTCCACGCTATCTACTCGAATTACTTCTAACTAACCTCTAGCCGCTAGCTTCTACTAACTCTCCTTTCAACTCACTCTCATCATAGTCTCTCCAACTGACTCTCTCCAACTGACTGACAACTGACCGACCACTGACTGACCACTCTCAAAAGCAATCTTCGTTCTTTTATACAATTCAGTTTCTAAAAATATTAGCATAATGTCAATTACGATTTTAGCTTAGGATCGGAACTAACTATCAAATCCTAAAACATCCGCATTCGTGTGTTACGCATCAAGTGCGAATTCTACTTGTAGCATTACTTTGCTATCTTCACAGTCCCTCCCCTAAAAAAAAAATTTTACGTAAAAACCCCAACGGGTTTTTACCCGTGAAAATTTGAAAGTTACTTCAATACTATGCAAAGAAAATTTAGCTGCAGTGACTTACTGCGAAAATTAAACTACATCAGATTTTAGAAAGAAAAGAGGGGGGGGGGAACTTAAATTATATTAGACTGCCCAAGAAAAACTATTCTTTTAAAATCTAATCGGGAGAAAAAGTAAGGCCGAGCTTAAAACTGTCCACCTAGCAAGAATAAAAAAATAGTGTTAAGCTCAATCTAGGGAGGTTTACGACAGAAACTCCATGCCTTAACGTAATTTAATCTTATGTAAAGTCCAGCGATTTTACAGCGGGGAAATACATTCATCTTTCCGTAAAATAAATGGAAAGGAAAAAATTTTATGAATTAAAAAAAATTCAGTAGAAAAAGGGATCGCCGAAACAGAACTTGCGATCATTGTTCAATTTAACCTGTGACATAATTTTATTAAACAAAAAATAGTGAGAAGTCTTGAGCCATGCGAAGAGTTTATTTAAAAAAATGTCCAGCTATTCACTATGAGTTATCTTGAAAGATCCATCCACTGCTGTTGGCTTCCAAAAAAAAACACCTTTTACGTCAGAAAAGCAAAACTAGCTCCTAATTCAGAGATCCAAAGTCTTTGGCAAACGTCCAAAACTGCTTTCGACTTCATGTGAAAAGGAACAATTGTAGAAATCAGCCGGGATTCAGATTTAACCTCCGTACTTCGGGTTTAAAGTCAGGATAGCAACTGGACGTCAGATTTTCTAGAATTTGAATCTTTTTTGAATGTATAAATCAAAAATACAAGGTACACTACACTTTTATATTAGGTAAATGACATAATTTATATATAAGCAATATTGTAGCTATTTGCATACGAAAAAAACTAAATTGTTAGTGGATTAATAAAGTTAGTCGTTAGACGCGAAATTTACATGCAAAAATAGCTTTTTTTTTTTTTTTTTTTTTTTTTTTAAATTCTCTTAACCCCATATTAATACATAAAACTCTTAGTGAAAAATACAAGAGTTTACAACAAGAAATACAATTTAGGACATTTAGAAAAATGGAAGGATACAACATATTTCAAAACTGCAGTTGATGGCTTGAGAGAAAAGAAGATTAATGTACATACATATTTACATTATATTTACAAAACTATAGAGAAAAATTGTTTATATATACTTATAAAATTTTCATTTTACACAATTTATAAAATTGCATTTTATAATTGCAGTCATAAGAAATTGAGCGAAATATAGTTAATGGATATATACAAATTGTTGGAAAAGTTTTTTCAAAACGGCCGTTGGCTAGGGAATAGAAAAGCATTAGAGTATATACATATATATATCATTCAAAAACTGGAGAGAAAATTTATATACAAAAAGGTAAGAAAAGTTATCTTACTAAGCACTGCAGGTGATGGCTTAAACATAAACACATTTAAGTACATGCAGATATAAATCATTCAAAAACGAAAGAGGGGGAAATGTTTATATCAAAGTTCAAAAAGGTTTTTACCAAAAACTGCTGGTGATGGCTTAGAAATAAAAAGACATTAACATACATGAATATATTATATACAGAAAAAAAATTTATGACATGTAAACAGTACATGAAATTTCGAGAGATGAAAGTTCATGCCATACGTTTAAATTTTGCATTTTTACATTTTAAAAGTTCATGCAGCAAGTTTAAATTTAGATTTGTGATATTTTAAAAAGTTCATATCTTTGAGATAATAATTGAAAGTCCAGAAGAAAGTTCTACATGTCGAAAATTTTAGTGCAGTACTGATAAACCAATACTTGAGAAAAACTAAAATACTGAACGATACGACCTGACAAATTGAGTCCTTGTTATCAGCAAAAGAGGTGCAGGTCACACTGGCCTGTAGAGTTGTTGTGGCAATTTCCGTGCTGGTGGCTTGTAGATTTAGGTCAGACGTTGCAGGATCGCTGTTGACCTGAGCGAGGTTCGAACCGGATTGCTGGTCACTCTCCGGAGGGGGTTCCACACCCAGAGCCTTTTCACTGTTCGAAGGAAGTTGTCTTCGCTCCATACTCACACATTTGGAGGTCCTGGAGAGCTTATAGACTTTAAGAGTTTTTAGTTTATTAGAGGAAATTACCACACTGGCTTTTACTGTCGGCGGCGTGTCATTTAAACTAGCGACCCCTTTATCCGATTTTTTCGTGCGATGTACGACTTGATCGTTGAATTTATGCACTGGATGTGCCGAATTAGAGTTGGTTAACATTGCATTTTGAACTGTATTGCTTTCATTTACATTAGCTAGTAGATTTTCTTCAAAATTAGTTACGAGATCTTTAGAAACACAGTGGTTAAACTTTTCACTTTGTTTTACTCGAGCTTCAGTCATGCTTGATATTTCGGCTTGAACCGGTTTAGCATTTAAATGCGAATGAGGGCTATGCGAGGTTTGAACAGCAGAATTTAGCGGAGCATTCATTTCACCTAAAGCAAGGGATTCATTTACAGAGTTAGGTTCAATCGTATTTTCCTTTTCCATCGCCACGCTAGATATTTTATCGGATTTTCCGTCCGTAGCTAAATTTTGAATGACCGCCGTAAATTGATTTGTATCGCTGTTTAAGGGCGAAGTTTGCTCGTTTAGTTCAAATGTCATTTGGCTTTTTTCACTAGAAATAACGGCTTCATTGCCAGTTTTAGGTTGGTTTAAATTAGTAGAACATTCTGCTTGCGACTGAATAACTTGTTGCGGTTTTTCCACTGGGTTTACTATTGCTTCCCACTGACGTTCGTGAGGGGGGAGGGAGCGGTCATGCTCCAATCGTAATCTATCATACGGAGTGGCAAAAAGATCGATAACTTTGCGTTTCAAATCATCATACGTTGGAGTTGAGCCAAGTGAATGACAGGCTATTAGCCTAAGCCACTGTTTCGGTTCTCCTTTTAAGGCATATTTTAACCAAGCATACTGGTCTTTAAAATCAATTTTATAAAATTCAAAAAAATATTGAAGCTCTTCAAAAAATTGAAGCACGCTTGTGGTGCCGTCAAAAAACATTAGCTCGGGGGGGGGGGATTCGAGTGGAGATGGGCGCCAATGTGGCGAACGATTACTCGTCGCCATCCTTTAACTTGAAGCTGAATACTGCTTACTTGCTTAATTACTTAATGAAGTTATGAAATAACACAAAGTCAGATATGTAAAATAAATAATGAGCTTTTATTAAGAGCTTAAATAAGAAAGGTGGGCGCTGGACTTTATATTTAATATCTTTATAATTTAAGATGCGCAGCCATGCTAACTACTTTAACTTTACATAACTAACCACCATAATTTTAACTACCACATTTAATTTCGTTCAACCTCGCGGCTCAGTAACTTTTCGATAACGGGAGGATTCCCTGTCCACGCTATCTACTCGAATTACTTCTAACTAACCTCTAGCCGCTAGCTTCTACTAACTCTCCTTTCAACTCACTCTCATCATAGTCTCTCCAACTGACTCTCTCCAACTGACTGACAACTGACCGACCACTGACTGACCACTCTCAAAAGCAATCTTCGTTCTTTTATACAATTCAGTTTCTAAAAATATTAGCATAATGTCAATTACGATTTTAGCTTAGGATCGGAACTAACTATCAAATCCTAAAACATCCGCATTCGTGTGTTACGCATCAAGTGCGAATTCTACTTGTAGCATTACTTTGCTATCCTCACAAAGTAAGTAAATCCGATAGATTTATAAGGCCTTCGATTGTACCTTATCTAAATAAAAAGGGTGTGGAATTTTGGTGTTTTGAGAGTAAGGGCAGTTTATTACACTAGGGTTTTAAACCAAGATTAATGTGCGAACTTGGGAACTTTCTAAAAGGTCCTAGCCTGACAAAATGTTTTTTTTTTATTTATTTGTCAATTTGACTGCGCGTTTGCCATTATTCTAAAATATCTTCCAGTTTCTCTCTCTCTCTCACTCTCTTTTTATTTTATTTTATTTTTATTTTTATTTATTTTTATTTTTTTGTCTATTATCTTCGTTTCTCAAATAATCCTTGTTTATCTGATTTTTATCGCATGAGTCTAAAATTGGTCGAATATTTCATAAATAATTCATCTCGATAACATTTATTACGACTATATTGGGTACATGAAACCCTCCTATACTTAAACGTTCCTACATACATGTTTTCTGATATTTTTCGCATATATATTAAATATTTTAGAGAAACATGAAGTTCTCCCCCTCCCCTACGATTGGGATTGATCTAAATAAAAATGATGTGAAAGTTTGGTGTTTTGAGAGTAAGGGCGATTTACTGCACTAGGTCCTTAAAACTAAATTAATGCGCCCTCCTTGGGAACTTTTTAAAGGGTCCTAGCCTGTCAAAATAATTTCATTCAATTGTCAGTTTGGCAATCTCAGTCATCAATATTCTAAATTATCTTCCGGTTTTTATCACAGTTGTCTATTATCTTCGTCTCTTAAATGTTTCCTCTTTATCTTATTTCTGTCACATGAGTCTAAAATTGCACCAATATCTCACAAATAATTAATCTCAATAACATTTATCACGGCTATATTGGGCAAATGAAACCTCCTATATTTAAACGTTCATACATAGATGTTTTCCGATTTTTTTCGCATATATATTATATATTTTAGGGAAACAGGAAGTCCTCCCCTTCCCCTACGATTGAGATAAATCTAAATAAAAATTATGTGAGTGTTTGGTGTTTCGAGAGTAAGGGCGATTTATTGCACTAGGATCTTAAAACTAAGTTAATGCGTACTCCTTCGGAACTTTTTAAAGGGTCCTAGCCTGACAAAATAATTTTATCAATTTGTCATTTTGACAATTCCATTCATCAATATTCTGAATTATCTTACCATTTGTATCTCAGCTGTGTATTATCTTCGTCTCTCAAATATTTCATATTTATCTGCGTTTTATCGCATGAGTCTAAAATTCCTTCAATATCTCACAAATAATTCATCTCAATAGCATTTCTCATGGCTATATTGCGTTATTTAAACCCTATTGGTTTTTAACGTTCTTACAAAAATGTTTTCTGATTATTTTCGCATATATATCAAGAATTTTAGGAAAATATTAAGTGTTAAGCCCTCCCCATCTCACACGACTCCATTAAAAAAGAAAGTGACACCAGATAACTGAAATAAATTTGTCTAAATGAACTGTTTCGTACAGCGAGACGACACTAAGCTATATTCAGAATCCGAGAAAGCATTTACATTTTTAACAAGAGCAAACGTTAATTTAAATTACTAAGCTGTGTTACTATGTAGGAAAATTTTTATCATTTCACATAAATTTTTTTTATTATATTTCATACAGTTCATTATGTATTATACAAGTTACGCATACTGTGATAAATATTTTCTCTTTTATTATAATACAAATACTCTTGATATTTAAACAATTATCGCTCTGACCTTAAACCTACAGGTGCGAAATTCGAATTCCTTTTAGAAAATTATGTTTGTAGAGGTTTAGAGTCAAGTTTCCGAACTAATGGCTTTAATGAGCAAAAAATAAGGTTGTCATCAAGCAAGAAAATAATCAATCAATAAAGTCAAAATATTTTCAAACAATATTGTTAATGTACTAAAATCGCATATGCATAATAATGCTTTTTCAATTCTATGGAATATGGAGAAAAAAAAAAAAAAGGAGAAGAAGGTGAAGAGACAGAGAGAGAGAGAGGGGGGGGGGGGGTTGAAGAAGAAGAAGAATATATTTACTAAACTGAAAAATGATTTGTATAATCTAGATCAGCCAATTTTTAATACGTATGCAATTGAAAAATTCTTGATATTTGTGAAATGTATTAAAACAAGAAATTATGCACTATATCATTAAAGAAAATTATATATTAATGCGCATAATTAAATTTAACTACAGGTCAAAACTATAGATAAATCATAAAATGAAATGACAGGAAAAAGAGGAGCATTTAAACCACTGCTTGAAATTGAGTGTATTAATTTTACTTTAACTGGATTTGGTAATAGCAGAAATTATATGAATTGGACGAAAACTGAGAACTCATTTTTGCACAGAATGCATAATTGCAAGTATAAAAAAGAAATGAAATTTAAGTAAAACTAATAAAACGAAGAAAAAAAAGTAAAAATTTTTGTATGTAAAATGTACCGAAATGTGACCTGTAATATAAGGACAGAGACTTTGTTTTGCAATTTTTTTAAGTATCTTTGTAGAATTATCACTATTGCAAAAGAGCTTAAGATGTCTTAACGTTCTGTAAATAAGTAAAGATCTTTAATTTCTAAAATAACACATATTTTTTCAAGTAAAAAAAAAAAAATCAGTGTGGTAGAAATTCAGCTGCTGCTAAAAATATACGTAACAGAAAATTTTCTAAATTATTATTTTTTTTAAACTATGTACGCATGAAACAAGTAATGAGTATACGCATAGATTTAACATTTACAATCGGAATTGATTCTTGTTACCCATGGCTCTAAATATACTAAATGATTGTCTTTTTGTGTTTTCAGTGTAATTATATGAGAAATACTAATTTCATAATAAAGAAAAAAAAATACGAATACTATACATTTGGTAGTTTTGAGACCTATAGTTACAATGATTGTTGTCTTGGTTGGTCCATATTACAATTCACAGAAACAAATGCACAGTACTTTTCAGACATAGGGCATCACAAACATTCATGTCCGTACCCGGATTCTAACCGGAGATGTGATGATCCAGAAGGCCGCGTCCTGCAGACCGAACCACCAAGCCGGCATTAGACATTTTGTTTGTAAACACCTTTACCGTAAGCATTCATTAAATAAATATTTTTCTATATAAACAGATATAAAGCCAACATCATTATACCTTCTAAATATTTTCTATTTCTTCAAAAAAATTATGCGGCTAGTTTTCATTTAATTTATAACTATTTAAAATATTTAAATACATATCAACTGCAATAAAATAATCACATAAATTTAATAAAATTAGACTCAATATTTATATATATATTACTTCCAAATATATATTTGAAAAGGATTAGATAGCGTATAAAAATTAATTATACATTTTTTTTCTTCATAATAATCTATATGATAAGATAGTCTTAGATCATAAACAAATTAAGTATTCTAAAATCTTGAGTTGATATATATATATATATATATATATATATATATACGTATATAGATTGTACACCTGTTCTTTATCCCACAAACAAAACTAACAAAATTTATGTGGGCAAATATTGAAACAACGGTTGGCTTGATTGATGGACCAACCGTTGGCAAACAATTCACCCATGTATAGTATTTTACATTGTCAAAATATTTTGGTGTTTATTATTTGGTATTTTTATACTTTCTTGCGAATAATCAGCGGCCTCGATGATATTTTAATGCGTGTAATAAAATTATATATTTTCCTTGAAGCTGCCAATAGTTAGAAAAGAGTCGTTATATGCAAATTTAACACATTTGTTATTGTAGACTCATTACATAGTTTTTTATGGTGGGCAAACCGTAGCTACCCCCAACAAATAAAATATTATCAGAAGGGACAAATAAAGACGTTGGGCCAACTGCAACTATCCCAAGTAATCAAGTGCTAACATAGCGAAACATTACCTGCTGAAGGGCTAACGGCTCGTGTTTGTAGTATAACATAGATGATACTAGCGCTGGTATAATAACTTATAGAATTGGAAGATTGTAGAGGAATTACGAAAAAAAAAAAAAAAAAAAAACTCACGATCTTCGTCAGAATAATATCTGCCCTACCGGTCACGAGGTCGCCTAGAATGTCACATGAGTAGGTTTCAGTGGATATATATATATACACAGTCGGTAACAAAAGTGTCCGAACACTAGCAAAAATTCCTATGTAAAAAAGGTACACTTCACACGGTTTTGTTAAATAAATCCTTTTCGAATCATGTTCTTATACAGACTAAGAACAGGATTCGACAAGGATTTATTTAACAAAACCGTATGAAGTGTACTTTTTTTACATAGGAATTTTCGCTAGTGTTCGGACACTTTTGTTACCGACTGTATATATACATATACATATATATATATATATATATATATATTCTGTTTTCGGGGTAAATTTGCTTTGTATCTGTTTGATAAAACGTGCCCGATTACGTCTGTCGCTTTTTCGCTCTCATTTTTTTTCTTTTTGGGCAGATATTTTTAAATGGGTAAAAAATGTTTTGTTAAATTTAATGATTAAAAAACATTCGAAAGGTCATACAATTTTTATTTTTTGGTGGGAAATGTAGATTTAGGCAGAAAATTTCGATAAATACGTCGAAGGTGTACAATATTTGACGGGATACAAAACTGCAGTGCAATGGTGTCAATAATTTTCACGATACTGCATGCACAGCAGATTATTATGTAGGAAAAAATATTCAAAAAAATTATTCTACAAAAATTATTCTACAAAATTCTACAATATCATAACAATAACATAAAATGAAGCGCGCCCGACTGAGTATTAATTATTTTATTATCCTTATAAATATCGAACATCAAGAATATTTGGTTCATGGAATTGTTTAGGAATACAGGTTATTTCAGCTGATTTAAAATGAAAAGTGTGATAAATTTCCAGCAATTCTTAGCAATGGTCGTTTAGCTGATTTGTTGATATTGAATATTATCTACAGTCGGTAACAAAAGTATCCGAACACTAGCAAAAATTCATATGTAAAGAAAGTACACTTCATACGGTTTTGTTAAATAAATCCTTGTCGAATCCTGTTCTTACACTGACTAAGAACAGGATTCGACAAGGATTTATTTAGCAAAACCGTGTGAAGTGTACTTTTTTTACATAGGAATTTTCGCTAGTGTTCGGTCACTTTTGTTACCGACTGTATATGTTGTTTTAGTCTGAATTTGAGTTTGTGATCTGTATTGCCAATACATGATAGTCCACACTGACAAAGGATTCTATAGACGCTGCAAGAGTTACGAATAACAGCATATA
Organism: Salticus scenicus; assembly: GCA_963930645.1. Lineage (NCBI taxonomy): Eukaryota > Metazoa > Arthropoda > Arachnida > Araneae > Salticidae > Salticus > Salticus scenicus. The sequence goes on along the minus strand of OZ005654.1, from coordinate 193,478,978 downwards.
TTTAATATGAAAAAATGTATGTATATACATTTATTTGTGAGAGAGAAAATAATTTTGATGTCATAAAGTTTTAGAACTTTACCTATAGAAAAAATACATTTACTGAAAAACGTCAAAACAATGCTGTTCTTTAAAGAGGAAATAGGTCTAGAACGGAAGGATATTAAAGACCAAGAAGAGCATTATAATCTAAAACATGGTTGTAACATTATTATTATTATTATTATTATTATTATCGGTAGTCTTAAAAAAGTAATTTAATTTATGTATTTGTATACCATTCGATAGTATCACATATGATAAAATGCAAAAATGTTAGAAAAGATAAATTAACTGAAATCAAATCATACACAGATTCTAATGTTTAGGTAAAATATCTACATGCTGTAAATTGTTTTCAAATCAACGTATAATGAATAAAAGTATCTTAATTAAAATTGGTTCTCCAAACAAGCGCAAGGGGGTTTTGTATTGATAAAGAACAATGCAATATAATTATTCTAGGTTATTAACGATCTGTAACATTCAGAAATTTTGTAAAATGTACTTTTGTTATTGTATATAATATAGAGTAAAATTATTCATTTCTAGATTGAACTAATTTCTCTCTCATAAATTCCTTTTATACTATATTAAATATATATATATATATATATATTGTCGGGGAGGAGAGGAAGAGAAAATACGATGCGCAGAACAGAACTCTTGTGTGACGGGACGGAGCTGATTGAGTCAGTCTTTCATTCGAGTCGAGAGAGATGCGATGCATCTTAAAACCAGAAAACAAACTTATTTAATATAATAATACTTATTCGTCATTTTTCGATTCAAATAACATAAGTTATGATTGTAACAATAAAGCGTTTGTAGTGAGTAGATATTAGATGTCAGAGTCTATGTATTGACAGTTCTAGTTTTTACTAATCCCGGGAAATCTGGCAGAGAGGGTAAGTAGATTTAAACTTATTCTCATTTGATTAATATGCATGTTATTCTTATTTGTGATAGAGTAAAAGTTGCAGAATTTGAATTTAAAATAAATTCGTTAGAATTTCTTAATATGAGATTCTAAATTTAATCAACCCTAATTCGAAATTCATAAATTGATACTTAGTCGAAATTCTTTAGTGGCTTCAAAGCCAAAGTGGTCCGTCGATTCACGGAGGTTTAATTACCTATTAATTAGATAATTAATCGTAACTCGTTAAATTAAAAAAAAAAAAAAAATGTAAATTGAAAAAATTCTTTTGTTTACGTAGGATTAAATTATCTGTATAAGAACTTTAAAGTAAATTAAAATTAATTTGTTGAAATAAGTCATTAATACAAGGTTAAATTGTTTTGATATAAAACGTAATTCAAAGTAGTTTCGCTTTCATGCTTACGTAAAAGTTTTGGTTTAGAGAAAACGTAATTCAAAATAGTTTGGTTTTCAAACCGAAAGTTTCGGTTTGGAATTTCAGAAATAAACTTTCATATTAAGTAATTGTTGAATAAATGAGTGTATGAGAATGAAAAGGGTGCATTTAATATTTTATTAGTTTATTTATTTCATATTTTACTTTTTAAATTTAATTGTTTGTAATTAGTTTGCTCAAAAGATGGGTAGAAAGGGGAAAACAAGGGCGAATGACGCCGAACAGAGTGCGTTGTTCCCAAAATCTAATGAAGTGATAAAATTTGAAAATGTAATTAGAGAAATAGAATTTATAAAATCGAAGGTCAATGATTGCGATAAAAGCGATCAAGCCAGATTAAAGATCCTAAAAGATAAGGTAAATGCACTGGAGGTTAAATTCGAGGAAATAGTTACAAATTTTTCCGAAGAAGAAAACGATGAAAACTTTGAAGAAGTGATGAAAAATCGGGACACTCTGTTGGAGTTGTCTGTAGTGTTAGAGAGTAAATCGCAATCAAATACCCCAAATGTAAATAATGATGCACGTACCAAACCAGGGACTTCTGTTAATTCACATGTTAGTCTTCCCAAACTTGAAATTCCTTATTTTTACGGGGATAATGAATCTTGGTTGTCATTTAAAAATTTATTTAAATCATCTATTCTGGATAATGACAGCCTTAGTGAGGTTGAAAAGCTACAATACCTCCAATCGTGTGTAAGAGGTAGTGCATCAAAACTTATTCGTGGATTTTCGTTACAATCGGAAAATCTTAAACACTGTTGGGAAATTCTTACTGAGCGCTACGAAAATAAACGTCAATTAGCTATAACTCAAATAAATAAAATCTTTTCAGTAAAAGTAAACAAAGCGGATGATCCTAAATCGTTTTTCAATTTAATAGATACTTGTAACGAAGCGGTGCGAAATTTATCGACCCTCGGATTGGAATCTAATCCTCTTAGCGATCTTATTTTTATAAATTTCATGATTTCAAAATTGGATTCATCCGTTAGGCATAGGTGGGAGCTCAGTCTAGAGAATACGCAAACTATTCCCGATTTAAACTCGTTTCGTACATTCATTGAAAGGGAGGCGTCGAGTCAAACAAAGCTTGAAAATAAACCAGGGATGTTTAAGAAGCCAGTAGAAGGTAGTAGTGTAAAAAAATCTTGTGTCAATAATTCAATACTAGTCAAAGAAAATAAATGCGTCGCCTGTTCTCAAGTACATCAATTGTTTAAATGTCCAAAATTCAATCGAATTAGTGTTCAGGAGCGATGGGACTTAGTTAAATCAAAGGGATTGTGTGAAAATTGTTTGCGAACTAATCATCAAGTGCGACAATGTAGAATTAATATTAAATGTAAGGTTTGTGCAGGTTCACATCACACTCTTCTGCACATTTATACACAGAATTCTGCAGATCAGGGAGGCGGCCTTGTTGCTACGTCGGTGGCCAACAGTTCACAATCTAATGCAAATTTTAATAACCAAAAGGTGTTATTGGCTACTGCCCTTATAAAGGTTCGGTCACCTAACGGTAAAATTATTGAATGCCGGGCGTTAGTTGATAGTGCCTCACAAAATAGTCTCATAACAAAGGAGTGCGTTGAGAAGCTAAATTTGCCTTTGTTTGGCACTTCTCATCGACTTATAGGCATAAACGGTCTTTCCGCAGAAACTGTTTTAAATTTTACGGAATTCTCATTCTCGCCATATTTCGCTAACGAGTATAGGAACTTGAAAGCGCTAGTAGTAAATAGGGTTACTACCCCTCTGCCAAATTTCCGGGTGAAAACGACGTCTTGGCCACATACAAAAAATCTTCAGTTAGCCGATATGAATTTCTTCAAGCAACAACCAATCGAAGTATTATTAGGCGCAGATATTTTTGCGTCACTAATTTGTGGCACACCAGTATCGGGAAGGCCAGGAGAACCATCTGCCACTCCCAGTTCACTTGGGTACTTACTCAGTGGCCCCCTCTCAAGGGATGGAATGGAACCAGAATCAACATATAGCTCCTCGTTTCAGTGTGTGAATATAAACGATTTTTTTGGCAATCAACCAATAATATCTTCTAAGACTGAAACAATCGAAGCCGCTCAATCTTTGGTCACAGACCTTCAAGCTTTGTTTAACGCTGGGGGTTTCAAGCTGCGAAAATGGGCTTCAAATTATGTGGAAGCTCTAGTTCAGGTCCCAGAGGCTTTAAAATCAACAAATCAGGAATTATCCTTAAACCCCGATCAATCCCAACGTATTTTAGGACTAAACTGGAATTGAACATCGGATACACTGCAGGTTGGCGTCAACACAGAAGAAAACGTCAAAACCAAAAGACAATTATTGTCCGTAATTGCACGCATCTTCGACCCTTTGGGTCTGTTATCCCCTGCCATTATTCTTTTAAAATTGCTTCTACAAGATGTTTGGAAGCTAAAACTTGGTTGGGATGATCCTTTACCACCAGACATTCAAAACAGGTGGAACGAATTTTATGAAAAAATTGCTTCCTTTAAGGCCATGTCAGTACCCAGATTTTTAGATCTGAAATCCGAACCTATTTTTACCAGATTCTGGGATTTTCTGATGCGTCAACAAAGGCATATGCTGCCGTAATTTATATACGCCCAAGTCAGAACTCATCTTTAAAATTGATTGCAGCTAAAACCCGTGTAGCTCCTTTAAAACCCATTACTTTGCCTAGGTTGGAGCTATGCGCGGCTGTATTACTATCGGAACTTTTGTCAGTCGTCCAGAGCTCGCTGGATTATCAGGTTGAGGAAATCCTCCTACGGACAGACTCAACAATCGCCCGTAGTTGGATATTAAATCCACCCTTAAAGGGCAACACATATGTCCTACACCGAGTAAACAAAATTAGAGCTCTCACAGACCCAACATCATGACATCACTTACCAAGCAAACATAACCCAGCAGACTGTGCAACCCGTGGGCTGTTACCCGACAAATTAAACCACTTTAACTTGTGGTGGTCTGGACCTGATTGGTCAAAGATCCCGGTCTCAGATCACGAGTCCAAGATTGCTTCCTCAGTCCCATGTACGGTTGTGGGAATTCCTGAACTAATAGAGTCAACTCCAATGCATGAATCCGTTATAGTGGATTTGGTTTCAAAATTTTCATCAAGTAATAAACTTTTTCGAGTAATTGCGTTTATGAAGAGGTTTATTAATAATATTAAAAATGCTACAAAACTGAAAGGACCAGTCTCAGTACAAGAAATTTCAGAGGCTAAAAACCTTGTGATTAAATGTGTCCAACAAAGGTCCTTTGCTTCAGAAATCGCCCTTTTGCAGCGTGGCAAACCCGTTGCAAACAATAGTAAACTGAAACCACTCAATGTGTTTATTGATTCCGAAAATCTATTAAGAGTGGGAGGTAGAATTTACAAAAACATAACTCTGCCCTATGATACTAAACATCCAATACTCATACCTAAAAATCACCCTTTTACATCGACATTAATAAGACATTTTCACACGTATAGTCTTCATGGAGGTGTCGACCTAGTATTAAATCTCATTCGCCAGTCTTACTGGATTCCTGATGGTAGATCCACTGTGAAAAAAGAGCTTCGTAAATGTGTCACTTGTGCCAAAGTCCAACCGACCCCAATTCAACAACTTATGGGTGACTTACCCAGTGCAACAGTCAACCCTTGTAGACCATTTTAACATGTCGGAATTGATTATGCAGGTCCTATAGAAACTAAGTGTGACCATAAACGGAAGGGTACCAAATTTAAATCTTATATATGTCTTTTTATTTGCATGTGTACCAAAGCAATTCATCTCGAATTGGTCACTAGGTTATCGACAGAAAAATTTTTATATGCCCTACAACGATTCATCGGGCGTCGAGGCTATCCTACTGACATTTACTCCGATAACGGACGCAATTTTGTGGGTGCCAATGCCCATTTAAAAGGGCTAGTAAAGCTTTCAACCAGCAACACTATTCAAGACTTTGTCGCAAATAGACAAATTCATTGGCATTTTATGCCACCTTACGGGCCTAACTTTGGCGGCCTATGGGAATCTTCGGTTAAATTAGCCAAACGCCATTTAATTAAAGCGTGTAAAGGCAGTTGCCTATCGTTTGAGGAGTGTGCTACGATTCTCACAACTATTGAGTCTTGTTTAAATTCACGACCCTTAGTCCCACTTTCCACCGAGCCCAATAATTTCTTAGTACTCACACCAGGACACTTCTTAATTGGGGCTCCGCTTCTCCAGCTTCCTGAACAATCTCTTAACCAAACTAATCCATTTTGTACCAGTTTTTCTTCCAGATGGAAACTCCTTCAGCAGATCAAAAGGTCCTTTTGGAGCACCTGGGCAAAGTCTTATTTGACTTCACTCCAGTCAAGAGAAAAATGGAAGAGTGGTAATACACATCTGCAACCTGGTCAGCTAGTCCTGGTGTTGGAACCTTCTATTCAGCCAGCTCAGTGGAAGTTAGCACGCCTTCTGGAAGTCCATCCGGGTGAGGATGGAATTATTAGAGTGATTACTCTGAAGACGCCATTGGGAGTAATCAAGAGGCCTGTAAATAGAATTCCCAGTCTGCCATGCTCAGCCCCCCCCCCGGAGGATGTCGGGGAGGAGAGGAAGAGAGAATACGATGCGCAGAACAGAACTCTTGTGTGACGGGACGGAGCTGATTGAGTCAGTCTTTCATTCGAGTCGAGATAGATGCGATGCATCTTAAAACCAGAAAACAAACTTATTTAATATAATAATAATTATTCGTCATTATTCGATTCAAATAACATAAGTTATGATTGTAACAATAAAGCGTTTGTAGTGAGTAGATATTAGATGTCAGAGTCTATGTATTGGCAGTTCTAGTTTTTACTAATCCCGGGAAATCTGGCAGAGAGGGTAAGTAGATTTAAACTTATTCTCATTTGATTAATATGCATGTTATTCTTATTTGTGATAGAGTAAAAGTTGCAGAATTTGAATTTAAAATAAATTCGTTAGAATTTCTTAATATGAGATTCTAAATTTAATCAACCCTAATTCGAAATTCATAAATTGATACTTAGTCGAAATTCTTTAGTGGCTTCAAAGCCATATATATATATATATATACACATATATATAACATATGTTTTGTAATATATATATTTTGAAAACTAAAATAAACGATTCATTTTCTGAAATTAAATATCAGATTATTTAGATGTTTTGATTCCCTTAATTACGTTTTATTTAGGTTTAAAATTTATATATATATATTAAGTAAAAAAAAAAATAATAATAATGATAATAATAAAATAAAGTTATAGTATTTTTTATAATTATTTTATTTTTTTTATCAGTTGACATGAGGTAAGTTGGAATGTTTGTAACACATTTAACTCAAATGGTCCATTATGTTTTTATAGCTTCCCGGATCATTTATCGAATTCGAATAATGGCAAATCCGCCAGCTTTTGTCTTTTCATATTGATTATCTGCTACTATTTGTGAAAAAGCATTTATAAATCTCTAATGAAAGTTATTTAAGCGAAAGGAATTTTTATCTGTGTTGTTTAAAACTTATTGCCTGTGAAAAGAAAAGTATATTGTGAGATATATTATATATCTATGGATTTATAAATAAAATGGTATATGTGTTTATTATAAGAATATATTTGGATATATATATATATGTTATTTATTACGAAGTGATTTTAAATAATGCATATTTTTTAGGTACATTTTTTTTAGCATAATATCAAACCTTTGGTTGTTAATATACTACAGCAAGCATTCCCCTGAAATTCAATGAAATGTATGCTCAGGGTTTCTTTATCATTGTTTATATTAATAAATATATTTTTTTTTAATACAGTCGAACCTCGTTAACATGAACATGCTTAATTTGAATTACTTTTAACACGAACTGTTTCCCCAATCCCCGTCAAATAAAGATTAGTTACTGATAGCATGAACTACTGATAACATGATTTTATTTTCCGTTTGAGATTCGACTGTAGTGATACATATTGCCTTATTACATATATTCTATTACAATGATGCATTAAAAAGGCGTATATATTTGAAAAATAAGCTTTAATATCGTTAAAATATAGCATCATGTATATAAAAGTAAAGCATTTAGTTGAGTTACAGATATTAAATTAACACATCTCTACAGTAAAGTGGATATTTTAAATTTCATGATTCTCTTAATATATGTAAATAAATACCTAGGTTTCAGTACGATTTCCAAAATCATTGAATTGTAAAATTATACATTGTACATCCTCGAATATAGAATGTTAAAGATATTCTAGAGAATTTTACAGATTGGTATTATATTTCTTTTTAAATTTCTAATATATATATATATATATATATATATATATATATATACATTATTATTATTATTATTATTAGTAGTAGTAGTAGTAAACAATTTTTTGAGATTTATGTTATTTTGGTTTCATTTCTTAGATACTGTTAATAAAGCTTGAAAAATTAAAAAAAAGTTATGTATTTAGATTTACATTATAAATATATAAGAAAGGGGAAATTACAAAAATGTTTATACCACTACTTACATATGGGTATCTTTAATGCATTTTTAGAGTAGTTTATTGTTTTTTTTTTTTTTTTTTTTTTTTTCAGAGTAATAGGTTGTGTTTAGAAATTAGCGATTACTGGAATGAGGTAGAAAAGCGGTGGGGTAGAATATAATATTTAGAGTAGCAAGAAGAGGCAGAACAATGTCGGAATTTCCTCATTTATTATATATCGATTTCCAAAATCATTGAATTGTAAAATTATACATTGTGCATCCTCGAATATAGAATGTTAAAGATATTCTAGAGAATTTTACAGATTGGTATTATATTTCTTTTTAAATTTCTAATATATATATATATATATATACATTATTATTATTATTATTAGTAGTAGTAGTAGTAGTAGTAAACAATTTTTTTGAGATTTATGTTATTTTGGTTTCATTTCTTAGATACTATTAATAAAGCTTGAAAAATTAAAAAAAAGTTATGTATTTAGATTTACATTATAAATATATAAGAAAGGGGAAATTACAAAAATGTTTATACCACTACTTACATATGGGAATCTTTAATGCATTTTTAGAGTAGTTTATTGTTTTTTTTTTTTTTTTTTTTTTTTTTTTTCAGAGTAATAGGTTGTGTTTAGAAATTAGCGATTACTGGAATGAGGTAGAAAAGCGGTGGGGTAGAATATAATATTTAGAGTAGCAAGAAGAGGCAGAACAATGTCGGAATTTCCTCATTTATTATATATCGATTTCCAAAATCATTGAATTGTAAAATTATACATTGTGCATCCTCGAATACAGAATGTTAAAGATATTCTAGAGAATTTTACAGATTGGTATTATATTTCTTTTTAAATTTCTAATATATATATATATATATATATATACATTATTATTATTATTATTATTAGTAGTAGTAGTAGTAGTAAACAATTTTTTTGAGATTTATGTTATTTTGGTTTCATTTCTTAGATACTATTAATAAAGCTTGAAAAATTAAAAAAAAGTTATGTATTTAGATTTACATTATAAATATATAAGAAAGGGGAAATTACAAAAATGTTTATACCACTACTTACATATGGGAATCTTTAATGCATTTTTAGAGTAGTTTATTGTTTTTTTTTTTTTCAGAGTAATAGGTTGTGTTTAAAAATTTGCGATTACTTGAATGAGGTAGAAAAGCGGTGGGGTAGAATATAATATTTAGAGTAGCAAGAAGAGGCAGAACAATGTCGGAATTTCCTCATTTATTATATATCGATTTCCAAAATCATTGAATTGTAAAATTACACATTGTGCATCCTCGAATATAGAATGTTAAAGATATTCTAGAGAATTTTACAGATTGGTATTATATTTCTTTTTAAATTTCTAATATATATATATATATATATATATACATTATTATTATTATTATTATTAGTAGTAGTAGTAGTAGTAAACAATTTTTTTGAGATTTATGTTATTTTGGTTTCATTTCTTAGATACTATTAATAAAGCTTGAAAAATTAAAAAAAAGTTATGTATTTAGATTTACATTATAAATATATAAGAAAGGGGAAATTACAAAAATGTTTATACCACTACTTACATATGGGAATCTTTAATGCATTTTTAGAGTAGTTTATTGTTTTTTTTTTTTCAGAGTAATAGGTTGTGTTTAAAAATTTGCGATTACTTGAATGAGGTAGAAAAGCGGTGGGGTAGAATATAATATTTAGAGTAGCAAGAAGAGGCAGAACAATGTCGGAATTTCCTCATTTATTATATATCGATTTCCAAAATCATTGAATTGTAAAATTATACATTGTGCATCCTCGAATATAGAATGTTAAAGATATTCTAGAGAATTTTACAGATTGGTATTATATTTCTTTTTAAATTTCTAATATATATATATATATATATATATACATTATTATTATTATTAGTAGTAGTAGTAGTAGTAGTAAACAATTTTTTTGAGATTTATGTTATTTTGGTTTCATTTCTTAGATACTATTAATAAAGCTTGAAAAATTAAAAAAAAGTAATGTATTTAGATTTACATTATAAATATATAAGAAAGGGGAAATTACAAAAATGTTTATACCACTACTTACATATGGGTATCTTTAATGCATTTTTAGAGTAGTTTATTGTTTATTTTTTTTTTTTTCAGAGTAATAGGTTGTGTTTAGAAATTAGCGATTACTGGAATGAGGTAGAAAAGCGGTGGGGTAGAATATAATATTTAGAGTAGCAAGAAGAGGCAGAACAATGTCGGAATTTCCTCATTTATTATATATCGATTTCCAAAATCATTGAATTGTAAAATTATACATTGTGCATCCTCGAATATAGAATGTTAAAGATATTCTAGAGAATTTTACAGATTGGTATTATATTTCTTTTTAAATTTCTAATATATATATATATATATATATATATACATTATTATTATTATTATTATTAGTAGTAGTAGTAGTAGTAAACAATTTTTTTGAGATTTATGTTATTTTGGTTTCATTTCTTAGATACTATTAATAAAGCTTGAAAAATTAAAAAAAAGTTATGTATTTAGATTTACATTATAAATATATAAGAAAGGGGAAATTACAAAAATGTTTATACCACTACTTACATATGGGAATCTTTAATGCATTTTTAGAGTAGTTTATTGTTTTTTTTTTTTTTTTTTTTTTTTTTTTTTTTTCAGAGTAATAGGTTGTGTTTAGAAATTAGCGATTACTGGAATGAGGTAGAAAAGCGGTGGGGTAGAATATAATATTTAGAGTAGCAAGAAGAGGCAGAACAATGTCGGAATTTCCTCATTTATTATATATCGATTTCCAAAATCATTGAATTGTAAAATTATACATTGTGCATCCTCGAATACAGAATGTTAAAGATATTCTAGAGAATTTTACAGATTGGTATTATATTTCTTTTTAAATTTCTAATATATATATATATATATATATATATACATTATTATTATTATTATTATTAGTAGTAGTAGTAGTAGTAAACAATTTTTTTGAGATTTATGTTATTTTGGTTTCATTTCTTAGATACTATTAATAAAGCTTGAAAAATTAAAAAAAAGTTATGTATTTAGATTTACATTATAAATATATAAGAAAGGGGAAATTACAAAAATGTTTATACCACTACTTACATATGGGAATCTTTAATGCATTTTTAGAGTAGTTTATTGTTTTTTTTTTTTTTTTTTTTTTTTTTCAGAGTAATAGGTTGTGTTTAGAAATTAGCGATTACTGGAATGAGGTAGAAAAGCGGTGGGGTAGAATATAATATTTAGAGTAGCAAGAAGAGGCAGAACAATGTCGGAATTTCCTCATTTATTATATATCGATTTCCAAAATCATTGAATTGTAAAATTATACATTGTGCATCCTCGAATACAGAATGTTAAAGATATTCTAGAGAATTTTACAGATTGGTATTATATTTCTTTTTAAATTTCTAATATATATATATATATATATACATTATTATTATTATTATTATTATTAGTAGTAGTAGTAGTAAACAATTTTTTTGAGATTTATGTTATTTTGGTTTCATTTCTTAGATACTATTAATAAAGCTTGAAAAATTAAAAAAAAGTTATGTATTTAGATTTACATTATAAATATATAAGAAAGGGGAAATTACAAAAATGTTTATACCACTACTTACATATGGGAATCTTTAATGCATTTTTAGAGTAGTTTATTGTTTTTTTTTTTTTCAGAGTAATAGGTTGTGTTTAAAAATTTGCGATTACTTGAATGAGGTAGAAAAGCGGTGGGGTAGAATATAATATTTAGAGTAGCAAGAAGAGGCAGAACAATGTCGGAATTTCCTCATTTATTATATATCGATTTCCAAAATCATTGAATTGTAAAATTATACATTGTGCATCCTCGAATATAGAATGTTAAAGATATTCTAGAGAATTTTACAGATTGGTATTATATTTCTTTTTAAATTTCTAATATATATATATATATATATATATACATTATTATTATTATTATTATTAGTAGTAGTAGTAGTAGTAAACAATTTTTTTGAGATTTATGTTATTTTGGTTTCATTTCTTAGATACTATTAATAAAGCTTGAAAAATTAAAAAAAAGTTATGTATTTAGATTTACATTATAAATATATAAGAAAGGGGAAATTACAAAAATGTTTATACCACTACTTACATATGGGAATCTTTAATGCATTTTTAGAGTAGTTTATTGTTTTTTTTTTTTCAGAGTAATAGGTTGTGTTTAAAAATTTGCGATTACTTGAATGAGGTAGAAAAGCGGTGGGGTAGAATATAATATTTAGAGTAGCAAGAAGAGGCAGAACAATGTCGGAATTTCCTCATTTATTATATATCGATTTCCAAAATCATTGAATTGTAAAATTATACATTGTGCATCCTCGAATATAGAATGTTAAAGATATTCTAGAGAATTTTACAGATTGGTATTATATTTCTTTTTAAATTTCTAATATATATATATATATATATATATACATTATTATTATTATTATTATTAGTAGTAGTAGTAGTAAACAATTTTTTTGAGATTTATGTTATTTTGGTTTCATTTCTTAGATACTATTAATAAAGCTTGAAAAATTAAAAAAAAGTAATGTATTTAGATTTACATTATAAATATATAAGAAAGGGGAAATTACAAAAATGTTTATACCACTACTTACATATGGGTATCTTTAATGCATTTTTAGAGTAGTTTATTGTTTATTTTTTTTTTTTTCAGAGTAATAGGTTGTGTTTAGAAATTAGCGATTACTGGAATGAGGTAGAAAAGCGGTGGGGTAGAATATAATATTTAGAGTAGCAAGAAGAGGCAGAACAATGTCGGAATTTCCTCATTTATTATATATCGATTTCCAAAATCATTGAATTGTAAAATTATACATTGTGCATCCTCGAATATAGAATGTTAAAGATATTCTAGAGAATTTTACAGATTGGTATTATATTTCTTTTTAAATTTCTAATATATATATATATATATATATATATATATATATATATATATATATATACATTATTATTATTATTAGTAGTAGTAGTAGTAGTAGTAAACAATTTTTTTGAGATTTATGTTATTTTGGTTTCATTTCTTAGATACTATTAATAAAGCTTGAAAAATTAAAAAAAAGTAATGTATTTAGATTTACATTATAAATATATAAGAAAGGGGAAATTACAAAAATGTTTATACCACTACTTACATATGGGTATCTTTAATGCATTTTTAGAGTAGTTTATTGTTTTTTTTTTTTTTTTTTTTCAGAGTAATAGGTTGTGTTTAGAAATTAGCGATTACTGGAATGAGGTAGAAAAGCGGTGGGGTAGAATATAATATTTAGAGTAGCAAGAAGAGGCAGAACAATGTCGGAATTTCCTCATTTATTATATATATTACCTATTTTAAATTAATTTTAACTTAGTTCTTCAAAAGAAAAGCATGATTATATTAGAAATGAAAAGTCATGCGAATTTAAAAGGTATTTTATGCATAATAAATTGAAAAATCTTAAAATTAAGTAACATTTTTGAATAAAGTGAATTCAGTATTTCATCAATAGAATTTGTTTTTTATTGAAATTCATGATTTTGTTATAGAATCAAAGAATTTTCCCCCTTACCCATTATTTATTAAAACATTACATTTTAATTAATTAATTAATTAATTAATTTTTGTTTTTATTTTTATTTATTTATTTGTATTTTTTAATTAAAAAATATTCTTGCTTACAAAATGTTTAAATGCACCATAAGAAACCAATAGAATCACGTGAGTATTTTTGTAAATCTAACATTTTGTAATACATTCATATATGAAACTGCATAACATATTTCATAATTTTTGTGCATTTTGTAGATAAAAATGTGTAGCTATCTAATTTCAGCTTGCTAAATAAAAATAATGGTCCAATCTCCATTATCATATAGCGTGTTCTACATAAAAAGGGACACATTAGGATATTTGTTTTTTTATTTCATTTTACATGAATTCTCGGTGGTATTAGTAAGACACAAATGATCATTTTTGCCTCAATAAACCTTACTACTTAAAATTTTATATATGCATTTTTTTTTTTTTTTTTTTTTTTTTTTTTTTTTTTTACTCACTTTAAACCTGTTCAAAAGAAAACGGCCTACAATTGTTGTGTTCATTTATCCAGTCAGTAAGTATAGTTGTACGAAATATATTTGACCAGATTTTATCATTACCAAAAGGCACATAGCTATTTTAGTGTATGGTGTTCTTTTTGCTATTGGAATAAATTAAACAGACATCTAGAAACCGTTATCAGAGTAATTTGTGTTATCAACACAGTTTCTGGTATTATTAGGTTTATTTACTGTTTAGTCTGTACTCACAATGACCTAAACGGCCAGTTTTACGAAAACATGGAAACAAATCTGGTATGCAACAACCACGCGACCTCCATTACCCACTATTTCGTGTATTGTATGCATTTTTGGAGATAATGTCAGAAGACATAAAAGTGACCAAATTAGACAACAAATTATATACACATAAACTAACAAATTAGACGCCTGACAATTTTTTGTGAGAGAAAACTGATACATGTGTGAAGACATATAAACAGAATTTACATAGCGAGTTTAAAAAACAAAAAAAAAAAAAAAAAAACAAAAAAAAAAGAAAACAAATAAATTAATAAATAAATAAAGGTAGAGACTCTATTGAAATATCCATTTAGGAGATCTAAACCTGACCTACCTAATTAAAATGACTGTCAGTTTTCCTGTAATAACCCCGTAATACATGCGGAAGGATATCTAGAAAAGTGTTTCAGCAAGTTTCTAAAAAATCGCTAGAGCTGTTTTTGAGATACCAACTTTCACAAAAACTTGGCAAATTCGATTGTGCACTGGCAAATAACAATTATATACGAAAGGATACTTAAAAGAGAGTAAATATCACGAGTTGGAAAATCTATACAGCCATTTTCAAAGGAATGCTCTTGTGAGACTTCAAATGTACCTACTTTTACAAAACGCATATGAATTTTTGTAAATTAACGAACTATTGCATACGAATATGTAGCAACTCTGAACAAAATCGAGATAGCTCTTTTGGAGATACGCAGTTACTTCCCGCCTACTTCCGATTTCATATGGCACACTTCTGGTGTTCCAATTTTCACCAAAAGTTAAAGAAATCATCAGTACACCAGCCATAATTCAGTTCTTAAGTTTCGTCGTTCTAGCTTTATTAGTTTTGGAAATATGCAAGTCGTAATATCCCCCCCACACATACACACACACATATTGGCCAGTTGACAAAAACAACTTTTTTTGGATTCAGGAGACCTTAAACATACAAATCTGTTGAAAACTCGATATCGAATTTTTTGAGTGAATACAAAACAACTTCCATTACCTACGGTAGTAGGGTAATAGTAGTAAAAATATGGCTGATAAAGGACAAATTGGGTAAAAAAAAAGTAGATAAATGATAAAAACGGCTAACGCAATATACAATTAAACACATAATGCTAAAGCTATGATGCTTATTTTTTTTTTCCACACGTTATATTTTCATTTGGTAATCATTAACATAAATGATCTAAACTGAGCGATATAACGGAGATAAGGGAGCCCAAAGGCGAAATAATAATTAACACTTATATAGTCATAGATTCCATATTTATATCGCTGTTAAATGAACAGAAAAACTATTAAAAAAAATATTTTAATAACTTTAAAATCCTACACGATATGACATCTATTAAAACTACTTCAGATATACTCAAAAATATTTATTAGAAAGCATTTATTTCAAACTAGATGTAAAATGGTGTTAAATCTCGTAATCAAAGAAAATTCAGCAAAGGCAGTAGCAGCAAATCATATGCAATATGATAATATCATTTTAGCTGTATTGAGTCCGCTAGAACCTATAATTAAAGTTTCAAGATTTTTTTTATTCAAGAGAGGTTGCAATGAGTAAAATCAAAATTTTAATATTTTATTAGTACGATGAATAAAATATAACAAAAAATCTATTGTAATTTTATATGCATATCGCCAAAAATATGGTAAATTCATAGTGTTTTCGTATGGATACACAAAGCTGTTTAAATAAATTAAGTATAAAAAATTCAAATACAATGGAAGAGTGATAAAATATATAATATCTATTGAAATATTAAATATAAAATACATAAATAAATATTTTTAATTCAGTATAAAAATTTAGATGCAATAAAAGGCTTTTCTGTTTTTCTTTTTTTCATTTAAAACTCCGAGCGTCTGATAGGGATTTTTTCTTCCACTGAGCAGTTGTTTTTTCCCTAATACACATATAAAATGAACCATCGGTTATTCAGCATCAGCGTGAAATAGACATTGCCATATTACCAATTTTTCTGGATTATAGGTGTTCCGAAAATTTATCAATATCGCCGATCGACACAACTACCAAACAATCTGGTCACTCCCCTACCTTAAACTAGCAATTGATACCAAATTGGAAACTTCTAAAGAAATATTTAAAAAAAAATAGTTTTAAAAAATGTATACACTTTTTAAAACGTAAATAATGAAAATAACGCTTGAAATAAACATGAGAAATTCCTGTAAAAGCACGTGTTTCTTTTACTTTTGACAATCACAAGAATTTTGAGCTTTCGTGTCACTGCTGTGTTTCTGCATGCTAAGAACGATATTCGATTCTTATACTCTTTTATTTCTAAGTAAGATGGTTCGTTTTCACATGCTAAAGTCTTTTTCGTTAAGCATCTTGCAAAATTCACGTCTTTCCGTAAATCAGTAAAATTAATTGAAAATCTGTAAATTTTACTAACGATGCAAAACATTTGGCAAGAGTGCTCTTCCAAGGTCATCTGCGAGTAAGCTATTGAGTACACTACGAGCGAGGAAAAAAAATATTAAAAAAACTAGGTCTTGAATACCAGATTATAGGTAATGCCGGATTATAAGTTTTCGGTTTATCGATGTTTCGCTGTAATTCAAATACATTTATAGTTATTTTCATCTCGTTTTTGAAGTATAATGGTCATATATAATAGTCATGAAGCTTATCTTTAAATGCATAGTTATATTTTTAATTTCAAGCTGAAAAAAACAATCATTTTAGTGCATTCTAACAACTTTATAGTGAAAATAATATTACAATTCTCTCCTTATCGATGACGTTCGGTGAGATTTTCCTTGCGACACATGTATAGAGAACTTTTTAAATTATAATTTTTATTATTTCATTTAACATTTAGTGAAATAAAAAATATTTCCGTATTGAAATGATTTCTCATTACTTTGAACTGCTTGTGTAAGCTAATTTTAAAATAGAAAAACTACTTTTAGATAAGCAAAAATTTAAAATCTAGTACATTAAGACCGTACGTAAAAATTTAATTTTAAAATCATAAAATAGAATTTTTAGTTACATAAGTATAAATAATTTAGTTTCTTGAATGTACATAAATATGTAATGTCTTATTAAATACATAATATTTAAGAAATGAATGTTCATGATATTTTTATTTTTATTTCTAATTTTAAAAATGTCTTTCTCTCTCTCTCTTTTTTTTCCCCCAATCCATCTAAACATGTTTGTTAGTGAAACGGGAAAAGCGTAATAAATGTTGATAGTGACATTTTATTATTATTTTTTTTTTAATCCATATTTTTAAAATCATTATTAAAATTTGCCTCTAGTTTCTTAATTCATAAATAAATTTAACATGTTTGACAAGATAAAATGAGTTATTCAAAATTATTTTATTAGAAAAATTTTGTAATAATTGTAAATATTAACACACACTTTAATAATACATATTATAAAACTTGTGAAAACTATTCAGTTTCAGTCCTCTTAACATTTTAACATTTGTTTACATTTATTAGTATTAAATTTTACGAAAAATAAATATGCCACCCGAAAAATTTTAGATGCATTTATGATGGAGCTTCATTTTCATATTATTCAAATTATTCCCATCAAAATTAACATTTCTGCTTCAAATAATTTGTAATTTTACGGTAAAGGGTTCATTATTAAAACAAGCGGGAAAATATTGTACGTCGTGTTTTCCCTTGAAATCATCCACATTGTGAAAATACCCGGAGGCAAATCGTAGAAAGTACTTATTTAGTTATGAATTTTAAATATGTTTAACTTTCAGACAGAAACAACTATATAAATGTTTACGTTATGAAATAGTTATTAGGCATGATTTTTATTTAAACGTATTTCTAAATTTTTAGAGCCAGAATTTTATTCAATAATGATTTAAACTTATAACACTTAAAACTATTTGCTTACAATGGTATAATGGTTAATTTATGTACACATATTTATATATGCGTGTGTATATAATTATATTTATACTAGTATGAAACATACATTATACATAATGATGTAAGTATAAAGAATATTTAGACTTTTTGAACTAATTACCATATCGTAAAATGATATAAAATGATAAAATGAAATATTTATAAATTGAAATTTTGAATATATACCTATTAGGATTTCTTGAAAAAAAAAAGCATACTATTCTGTTAAAATAGTGCTTTAATTCTTAATTTGAATAATTTATTAGAATAACACCAACTCAAGTATGAATGTACAGATTTTATAAAATTATTTTTGTGTATGCTTCATTTTAGTTTTATATCATAATATCTTTAAGCATAAAACATTAACATTCTAAAAGCTGTAGAAAAATAATAGAAAATTAGAATTTAAAATTTATGCAAAAAAATAAATAAATAAATAAAATAAAATAAAAATAAATAAAAATAAAATAAAAATAAATATAAATAAAATATTAATAATAATAATAATAATAATAATTATTATTATTATTATTATTATAATATATATAAACTGCTGTTTGTAAAAAATGCAACACCATGAAGGAATGCGAATATCATAATGATATTTATAGGGCTCAAACAATTGATTAAAATTTCAGGAAATTTGGAGTAATATGTACTGAGAAAACAGTAAATAATGCAGCGACCTCTATGAGCAATAACTCCACTTATCTGCCTAGGCATTGAATCAAACAGCGATTGGATGACATGTACGGGTAAAGCACTTTATGAAGTTTCAACACGATGCCATAATTCATCGATCGTAGTTACTAGTGAACAATGGACGCTAGTCGCTTTTCAACGATTAAACAGACATTTTCATTGGTGCGAGATCAGAACACACTGGCCAGAGCAACAGTCGAACATATCCTGCATCAAGGATGATCCGGACAATATTTACAACTTGCGGTCGTGCATTGTCCTGCTTAAGTATTGTGTTTCGTAGGCCTTGAATTTAGGGTACAGCGAAGGGCCTCAACGCATCAGAAATGTAATGGCTGGCATTCAGTGTGGCGGGTATCAAAACAAGAGATGATCGAGGCGTGTATCCAATGGTACCACATACCATCACTCCAGCTGGTGACCCAGTATGCAGCTACCAAAATTTTGATTACCCTGAAAACTGTATTACTGATATGGGCGCCTTTGATGTGTGATTAATGACGAACCTGGACGCAAGGATGGCGTGAAGTCGCCTTTCATACGAATCACAATCCTGTTTACAGCATCAAGATTGCCTTATCCGTATTTAACGGCGTTGTCAATAATGCACAATGCCAGCTGGGATTCGACATCGTCACACTGTCCACCACATGCAGTGATGGTATGGGGTCCCATTGGATACATTTCTCGATTACTTCTTGTTTGCATTCCCGGCACTCTGAAATGCGGTCATTAAATTTCTGGTGAGTTAACGCCCGCACCTCCTCTCTATATTCACGACCTCCGCAGCTCCTCATTTAAGCAGAATAATGCACGACCGCAAGTTGTCTGTATAGTCCACACCTTCCTTAATACATAATGTGTTCAACCGTTGCTCTGGTCAGCGAATTCTCTTGATCTCGCACCAATGAAAATGACTGTTTAATCCTTGAAAAGCGACTGCCCCCCCACCACTCATCAGTAACTACGATCGGTGAATTGTGGCATCGTGTTCAAGCTTCATGAAGTCCTTTACCCGTTCATGTCATCCAATCGCGGTTTGACTCAATGCCTAGACATATAAGGGTTGTTATTGCTCACAGAGGTCGCTGCTTTATTTACTGATTTCTCAGTACATGTTACTCCAAATTTTCTGAAATTTAAATGAATTGTTCTTCTTACTATAATGAATGTGTCCAATAAATATCATTATGATATTCTCATTCCTTCTTGGTGTTGCATTTTTTTCAAACAGCAGTGTATATATATATCAGTACAAAAACCCTTAACGGGTTAAAAGTTTGTGACGCAGCTACTTCATCGCTATAAGAATTTGAAGTATGGGTCTTAAAAATAATGATATCAAATTTTAAGTGACGCTTTACTATTAGTTTAAATATACATAGATTTTCTTATTTGACCATTTGCTTTTTTCTTTTATTTATATTTACAATGCAAACATAATATTTTTAACTTCAAGATAAGACAAATATATAAAATATACTCACTGATGATTTTCATTTGCACTTCAATTTCAAAATAACAGTTTCAAAAGGAATGATATAAAAATTCCAGTGACACCTCGGTGTCATTTTAAACGATTTGTCTTTAGATTCCATTAAAATTACCTTTGCTTTGTCTAATAAAGTATATTTACAGATTGAAACAGTGCTTTTAATTTTCAAATATACTGTCAAATAATCACACTTTCACTGAGTTTGCATTATAAATTGAAATTATTTATTTCAATAAATTGATTTGTCTTTTGCGTCACGCTATCCAAAACTGCAAGTGAAATTTGTACAAATGTTTTCTTTGCATCTCACTATCTCTTTGCCCAAATTTTCACTTAGTTGGATACTATGATACAAGGTAACATTTACATAAATTTTACTTGCAGTTTTGGATAGCGTGACGCAAAAGACAAATCAATTTATTGAAATAAATAATTTCAATTTATAATGCAAACTCAGTGAAAGTGTGATTATTTGACAGTATATTTGAAAATTAAAAGCACTGTTTCAATCTGTAAATATACTTTATTAGACAAAGCAAAGGTAATTTTAATGGAATCTAAAGACAAATCGTTTAAAATGACACCGAGGTCTCACTGGAATTTTTATATCATTCCTTTTGAAACTGTTATTTTGAAATTGAAGTGCAAATGAAAATCATCAGTTAGTATATTTTATATATTTGTCTTATCTTGAAGTTAAAAATATTATGTTTGCATTGTAAATATAAATAAAAGAAAAAAGCAAATGGTCAAATAAGAAAATCTATGTATATTTTAACTAATAGTAAAGCGTCACTTAAAATTTGATATCATTATTTTTAAGACCCATACTTCAAATTCTTATAGCGATGAAGTAGCTGCGTCACAAACTTTTAACCCGTTAAGGGTTTTTGTACTGATATCATTACTTTTTAGAGGTTATTGATCAAAAAATTAAAACAAGTCCTTCCGGCTCATAGGAAGGTTAGGTTGAATTATCTTTTCTTATGAAGTCGCCACCATTTTTTTCAAAATGGCAGCTACATTTTATTAATCAATTTCGTGGATTTATTGAGGGCTAAGTATATATGGAGATTTAAGCAAATCGGTTCAAAAGTTATTGAGATAATTTTCAAGTGGTCACCATTTAGAAACAAAAGGACAGAGTGACTGAAATGCCCAGTGAACTTATCAAAGATACTTGAATGATATGTCAACTGTGCAAATATGATTCGAACTGATTCAGTATTAGAAAAGTTATTGTAATAAAAAAAAATTTAAGTGGCCGCCACTTGGAAACAAAATGGTGGAGCAAGTTGCCTAGCAAACTTATCCAAGATATTTGAATTGTAAGTTCACTTCCCAACTTTGATTTGAACCAGTTTAGTATTCTAAAAGTTATTGTGGTGGTACATTTTCATATACCAGCCTGATTTCAAGTGGCTGCAACTTGGAAACAATGTTGGAACAAAATTCATCCAAGATATTTGTGTGATAAGTTCAATGTCCAACTTGAACTGATTCAGTATTTCAAAAGTTATTCTGATGATAAATTTACAAGTGGTATCCTGATTTGAAATGGCCGTACTTAAGATATTGGTCATTTTGTTAAAAATGACAGATAAAATTCATTAATAAATACTTGATTGAGACTTTTATGTGGTCAATGTAAACATCAAAATTCAAGCAAATTATAGTCTTAACTAAGCTTTTTCAATGTAGATTTGAAATTTTCATGTAGCTGCCACTTGAAAACAAACAGCAGAGCAACTTAGTTAACGAACTCATCAAAGATATTTGTAAGATAAGTTAGCTGTAAAACTTTGGTTCAATTCAATTTTGAGTATTATGTCGAGAGTTATCGTAATCACAAAATTTCCATTATATATACAAAAAAATCCAATTTATACATCTTTTAAATTTATACGTGCTTTTAGTGAAGTCCTGATTCATTCCTATTCATAAAAATATCTTTGTTTATAAGTTACACAATATTAGTTATGTCTTTTCACTTTTCTAATACTTACAAAATTTCTTGACCGGTCATTCTTATAAGCATTCTAAATATAAATTTTGATGAGTATGTGAACTTTGATATCAATATCATGACTTCAGAGCTATTCACAATCTATTAACTAATTAAAAACAAATTGTTTAATGCTAATTTAAGTGATAATGATGTGGGATGTGAAGAAGTTATTCTTAAGAGAGGACAATACCTAATCTTGGCAACAGCTATGGCCTATGTTGTGGGAAGATTTATTTTCATAATTACTCAGTACCAAATGTATTTTTTAAATTCCGTTTCCACTTTCAGAAAATTCACAACCATTAAATTGGTACTCATTTTCGAAGATATTGGTTTTTTAAAAAATGTATATATTTTTTTAGTTCAAAAATGCGAATTTTCACACAAATTGCTTTTTTTAACCACAAAATGAAATACTAAAAATTTAAAAAATCAATTTTTGGAAAATGGGTACTAATTTAACGATTTTGAATTTTCTGAATATGAAAATGGTTTTTAAAAAATGTGCTTGCTAACGATAATCTGTTTTAAAATTTATTTTCAATTTCATTTTGAGCACTGAAAGAGTGCTTGACAGAAGTGCAGTAACTGGAATAAACTAAATTTAATAAATAATATCAGGGTTGGCAGGTTTTTGACGGTTTAAACCACAGTTTAAACTGCCACATCAAAAACCTTAAATTTGACACTTTTTGGTATATTTTAACAATGAAGTAGTCATATTTATAGAAATAAAAAACTAATAAAAAAGTGCTTAGTTTATATGCCTCCCATGGTTAAAAATAATTCTTAGAAGTGTATTATCTGTTTCTTATGAGTGCTAATGATTTCTATTTAAGTATGAAAAACAGATATTTATTATCTTTACAAAACACAAAAATTCAAATATAGGAATTTGTATATTCTAAGGTGAACCACTTATTGCCTTTTAAGTTATAAAAATTTTATAAAGTCTTATTAATAAAAAAAAAAAAAAAGTTCTATTAAATTATATACTGATTGATAATTAAAAGATACCTTAAGTATTTTACCTCAATGAATAAAATTACTGTGCTATTAAATAATGCATTATGTTCTTTCATTTTGGGTTATAGTCAATAGCATGTTTTAATGTTGTACGATTAAAACTTAGAGGTATTGCATGACTTGTTGAACTAAATTTTAATATGAATTACATAATGCAATTCTATTTTTAATTAAAGAGATGATGGACAGTATATATCTCTTTTAAATTACTGCCATAAAGGTATGAAAATTTGCATTTATATGCATTGAAATTTAATATTATATTAAAATTTCAAGTGGAGTTACTCCAGTTTTTTTTTTTCTTTTAATATTGCTAAAAATTTCATTGAAATTTCAGCATTTAACATAATTTTAAAAATAATTATAAGATAGAAAAAAAACTTTTTTATATGTAGTGATGTGGGTTGGAAAATTTTCTTTTTTGGAAAATTTTCTACCATGTTTTTCCGGAAAATTTTCCAACCAAAAAAACAATTTTTTTAGTAAATCTTTTGCATGATATATTTAAATTTTCTTTTATTAGTCATAGTAATGCTATATACAGTGTGAAAAACAAAAGTTTCTGATTAAAGTCATCATTTTGAAAGTTACCAGATATATGTTTTGAGCAACTTGAATGAGAAATAGGTTATTTATTATAATACAAGAGATCTATGGTTGCTAATCAGAATTTTAAATGTCTATTCAATAAGTTTGTAAGAACATAATTATAAAGCATTTGGCAACATAACAAAAAAAGAATATATTGATAAATTAATGCACTACTATACTGCTGAGCATGTGTATCTATTTTTCAAAATATTCATTTGGTAAATGATGATACGACGATGTTTTTCAAACTCAGGCAGCAATTCTCTTAAGTCACCTTATTTATGGTCTCTGATTCTGAGAGTGACTCAGAAAGTTACGACATTGTCATAATCTTCGTTAAAAATTCAATAATAATATAATAATAATAAAAAAAAAAAAATGCTTTAATTACAAAATTGGCATTGTTGAAATTTTAGAGAAAAATCTTATATAAAAACATATTTTTTAAAATAACTTTTTAAAACTAATTTCTAATGTGGAAAAAAAAATGTTTTTTTATGCAAGCAACAGGAAATACAATTAATTGCCTAAATATAAACAGCAATATTTTGATTAAAATTTAAGGAAATCAAATAGATAAAATGAATCACATCATATCTTGTAATTGGAGGTTTAGTTGAAATAACTCAATATTTCTTTATTTGCTTAAAATATCCAAAATTGAAGTGTACTTGAAAAATCTCATAAAGGTGTTACATTTAAAGTTAAATAATAACAACAATAATAATAATAATAAAATCTCAAACTTCCAGATTAATTTTTTTGAATAGAGGATTACATCCATTATCCAATACCACCAACTATTAAAAAATATGATTTCGTATTCGCAAACTGTGCTTAAAAATAGAAGAAATCGAAAAAAGTAAAAATCAAAAGAATTTTGATGAAATGAACCCTTTCATGGTCTGAGCCATACCTTATTAATTACCTTGTACAGTCGGCAGCAAAATTATTGATGCGCTAGCAATAATTTCTATTTAAAAGATGTACACCTAATACAATTTTGTTAAGTAAATATTTATCGAGTCATGATCTTAGTCTTATACTGTTTATAAAAAAATTAAGTTCATGATAAAAATTAGCGATCAAACTAAATAAAAAGAAAAATATGAATGTGTGTTTCAATAATTTTGCTGCTACTAGCAGCCAAACCTCACATTATTCTAAAAAGAAATTCGTTATGATAATTACCTCTTTTTTTAAAAAAATTCTGTTTAGTTTTAGAATATTCACAATTAGTGCTGCACCGAGTAGCACTTTGGCCGAGTACCGAGTACTCGGCCTTTTACTACTCGACTGAGTACCGAAGAAAGAATAATTGATGTATATATGAAGAATTTTTCACATGTTGAAATTGAAAATAGGCCTTTTGAACACAAAATTAAGTTAAATGGCAAATAGCATGTTTTCATGAAATGTTCCAGAACTTTTGTAGTGTATAGTATACACAATTAGGTTCAATGTTATATTTGATACGTCCAGCTTAGTGGATTATTAAAACCATAATAATTGATAATTTCATTCTTTATTATATAGTCTTTCTCAGATGCGAATCATTCTTAGATAATTCTTAGAGAATATAAGTTCCTATATACTCAGGCATATTTAAGATGTATGAAATGAGAATATTAAAATAAATATTTTATCATTTCAAACATGATAGACTTCATTAATCTTCAAATTCTAGAAGAGTAAAAAAAATAGGTGTTTTGGGCCATAATTTGCAAAACAACAAATTTGATTATTAAAATATATTTTTAATAATATTTCAGGGTATTTATATTTTTCATAATTATTTTTTAAATTAAAAATCAATCTTTTCTTACAGTTTTAAAAGCGTCTTACGTTTATTTGCACAAATATGTAACTAATGTTTTATCTACTATTTTAGTATTTATTATATAAGGGTTCTTTCTTCTAAAATATTTTATTTTTGTCTATTTTATAAATACAATTTTATGCATTTATACTTAAAATAATAATAATAATAAATTAATCAAAAAATAAAAACTTACTTAAAACAGAACAAAGAGTAGAAAAAAGTTTTTAATTATCTGCTGGCAAACTGATTTTTGAAATAAGTCAAATACCATGTAACTAACAATGTAAGATTTTTTTTAAGATGATAAAAACTAGCATTTTGTAAATCATAAATAAAATGTTTATTATGACAAAATAGATTTTTTAAAATCTGATCAAAAGTTAGGAATAAAAAATGATGCCTGAAGGTGATTTCATGCTATTTTAGGAAGCTTACGGTTTCCATTTTCATATAACCACTGTCCGATTTTATATAATACAAGTCAATGTTTATATAGGTATACAAAGGTGAATAAATAATGTTAAACTATCACTTATTCGGATACAGCCTATCGCTGTTTATCTGGTATTTTAAGAACAAACAAAATGTGAAAAGCAGAAAGGGGGAGGGGGGGGGGAATTAAACAGAGAAAAGGCATTTTTACGATATATATATATATATATATATATATATATATATATATATATACAGTGAAACCCCAATCTATCGTTCACGCATCCATCGTTTTCCGCATTGATTGTTTTATTAATTCCTTTTCTTAAGAATGAAAGTTTATGAGAAATAACATGGAATTTTGAGAAATCATAAGGGTGGTGAAGGAATACACGAGCGCAGCGCTCATATATATGCATTCGTTTGCACGCATTGTGCACGGGTCCACGCTGCCGAAGGCAGTGGGGACCCGATGTGACATTTTTCTTGATTATAATTTTTTTTTTCTCTTTTTTTATCACATGATAAAAATTAATGCAATTTTGAGAATTCATTAATTATAGTGATTCATTTAAAAATAGTGACCAGCAAAGCGGGCGTAGCCTGCTAGTGTATAATAAAATATTTTTAAAAAGCAACATACATGAAGATGCACATTCGATTTGGCAGATATGTGATCAATTTACTGCTTTTGTAAGAGTGACAAATAATTATTACTGATAATAATAAAACAAAAATTCAATATTTGGTAAATTTTATCATGCAGATTTTCACAAAATTTTAAATGCAATATGCAATTTTACAAGAGAGAATTTTTTTTTACTTATTTATTTAATAATCTATGAATATTTACAAATATTACACATTCTACTTATAAAACTAAATGTGATGTTATAAAGTATTTTTGGAAAGCTAATAAATTAAGAGGCACACTAAATTTGGCAGATATTTGATCAGTTCAATCTTTCAATGCTTAATATAACAGTGACAAATAATCAATACAGATATTTACAAAACAAAAATAATATTTAATATCTGGAAATTTTTCTCATACAATTTTTCACAAGATTTTCTATGCAATTGCAAATGTGAGAATAATTTGCTTTTGAAATAGAAAACAGAAAGAGATATCATAACTGAAGAGAGATTTCACTGCTTTTTTGTAACAATTGGCAGCTTTTTTATAACAATTGTATATAATAAATACATATTTTATTCAAAATACTAAATAACAATTTAATCAATGTAATCTTTTGAAAATCAGTGTATATGAAGATGCATGTATTGAACTTTGACAGATTCTCTTTGACAGATCAGTTTATTACTTTTATAACTGTGACGAGTAATAATAAATAAATATTTACAAGAAAACACTAGAAATGTAGAAACCTTTCTCCCACAATTTTTCACATAGATTTCAATGTAAATTTCATATGAAGGATTTTTCTCTTAATATTATAAATCAACATAAAAAGTTGCACATTATCTTGAATTGATATTTGATGAAGTCATTTTTAATAAAAAAAAAAAAAAAATAATGCAGTACACTCCCAGAATGAATATCTGTAAATAAATATATTTTATTTTTTTAAGGCAAATTAAGAGTAGGTAATAAATGCAGTAAAAATATAAAGTTTATATCTGCAAATTAAAATTTACCCCACAAATCCAAATTATAAAATGAAGTATAAAAATATTTAATGCAATATATATAAATTTACAGTTTTATTATAATTGAGAAATATAGATATAACTGACTTTTTTTATGCTTAGAATTTTTTCTTGATTTTTATAGTCATTACTTTTTTTTTTTTTTTTTTTTTTTTTTTTTTTTTTGTTCAAACAAAAATATTGTTGCTTAAAAAAAAAAAAAAATTACTTAGAGTAAGGTGGGGTAGTGGGACTTTAGCTGAACATAGCACCGGTTGTAATAGGCCTATCAACTTTTTTTTTTTTGGTAGTTCATTCATAGACCTATTATAAGAGTGGACAGAGCATTCTATTATTAAAGGAATATAAGAAAAGGTGCAAAGATGAAACCATGTTACTGTTGAAAAAGGTTACCTTTTTTGTAGGGCTGTGCCGATTAATCGATTAATCGGTTCGGTTAATCGATAAATGCTTAGTCCCGATCAATTTTTTTAATCGAGTTAATCGGATCGATTAATTCGATTAAAAATTTTCAAAATCCGATTAAAATTTTTAAACTACGAATTAAAGTTAAAATGCTTTTCTGTCTACAAAATATTTTTTTCACATATTTTGCCAACTAATATTCTGAGAAACATCCATCAAATAATGAAAAAGAAAAAAATAAAATAAAATAAAAGGAAAAAATAAAATTAAAACCTTTTAAAAGAAGTTGTAGAACTTTTGTTGATAGAGAAAAGGGGGAGGACAGTTATTAAACAAAATGCAGCTTCATGCGTATTCTGGAGCAACACCACCTGTCTTTAGCCTTCTACAGAAAGTGTTGGCTAGGGTAATAGTATTCTCAGAAACAAGGAGTTTAAAAAAAATGGAAATGCTAAAGGTAAAGGAAAAGAAAAGAAGGGATTGAGATTTCCACTATCCCTCTGATGGGGGAAATGTCAACAGAGATTCACAATATCTTCAAGCGTTTATTGTCTGTTCAAAATTGCTGATAGTAACTATTGAAGTAGAAACAGAAAATAACATTCTGTGTCCTAGTTCCGAAATGACAAAGAAGAACTAAAATATAAGAATTTGAGATTTTTATGATAATGATATGGAATTTTGAGAATTCATTTAAAAATAGTGACAAGCGAGATGGACAAGGCCTGCAAATATAAAACTAAAA
Source organism: Salticus scenicus (assembly GCA_963930645.1). Lineage (NCBI taxonomy): Eukaryota > Metazoa > Arthropoda > Arachnida > Araneae > Salticidae > Salticus > Salticus scenicus. The sequence continues at coordinate 193,449,760 of OZ005654.1, read as the reverse complement.
TATGTGTAAATGCATTTAATGTTTCTTTCAAAATGAATTAAAAAAATAATTTACTTAAAAAAAAATAAATAAATAAAATAAACAAGTGAAAATATTTATATAAAATTAACACTTAAAGTCACCAATAATCACTCTGAAAATTGATTTAAATTTCAGCTATGAAACAGATATAATTGATTAGACAAAAATTTTTGAAAAAAAAAAAATTCAGTCAAACTTATGAATAATATGTGTATATATATACACAATATGAGAGTTTTATTCATCCTTGAAATAAAATTATATGAAGAAAAATGAAAACCGATTAAAAATTCGATTAATCGATTAATGAACTACGATTAACCCAGTTAAAACTCTTAATCGATTCCCACCCCTACTTTTTTGGCATTTATCGCGTTATTGGCGATTTTTTGTTCTGAACATAAATATTATTATTATTAAAAGATACAGCAAGAAAAACTTGCGTAAAATGAAACAGCTGCTGAAATTTATTTTTACCTTGTTATTAACACTCTCCAAAAAGTTCAAAAGCGTTTATAACTTCAATTTGTCTATACTCGCTTTAACTCTCATAAACAGTGTCCGAAATTAGCAGTCATTAGTTGTCAAATATGACTAAATTATTGCATTTGACGACTATAAAATTATTTCCAGTCGTCAAATTTAACGCCTAGCTTTTTTTTTAAAGACTTATTTTTGTTTAACTTTGAAAGGTCCAAGTCCATATCATATTTTCCCCCCTACCGCACAGGGACTATGTCGTTTAGACACCTGGGCATTTCCAGCATATTTCACCCCCGACCCCCTTACAGAGATAAAAAAAGAAAAAGTTTCCTTTAATCCCTTTTAATCTTATCAATTTTTAAAACTGCAATTTGCAACGCTCTCGCCACACATGCATACAAATAACCTATGGAACCAACACATTTATCTGTGTGCACATACTGATGTAATGTGTAAGAAAAATACTAGTGCTGCACCAAGTAGCACTTTGGCCGAGTAGCCGAATACCGAGTACTCAGCCTTTTACTACTCGGCCGAGTACCGAGTAGTTGTAAGAAATAATAATTGATGCATATATGAAGAAATTTGCACATCTTAAAATTAAAGAAAAAGGCTTTTGAACATAAAATTTAGTTAAATGGTAAACAGCATGCTTTCATGCAGAACTTTTGTAGTGTACATACATAATTAGGTTCATTGCTATATTTTGATACTTTCAGCATAGTGGATTACTAAAACCATAACTGATAACTTTACTCTTAACATCTTTTTTAGATGTGAAATTATCATACTCAGATAATTCTTAGAGAATATAAAAGTTACTAGTCACTAAGGCTTAATTTAAGATACATGAAATTCACATATGAAAGGGTAACATTAAAATATTTTATAATTTCAAACATGATAGGCTTCTTAATCTTCAGATCGTAGAAATGTAAAATGACAGGTGGTTTTGGGAACAACAGATTTGTTAATGAAAATAAGTTTTAAATAACGTTTTAGTGTATTTACCCTTTTTTATATATAACGTAAAATGCCATAAAAGCCTTTATTTGGTTAAATGCCCCCTCCCTACTCTTTTTTATTATTATTATTTTTTTGTTCTTAAAATACTAAATAAACGCAACTTTTGCTCAACGGTAGACTGCATCCGAATAGGTGATAGTTTTTTATGTTATTTTTTAGTATAAAATTCAAAATCAATCTTTTCTTACCAATTTGAAAGTGTGTTAGTTTTATTTGCACAAATGTATAACGAAAATGTTGTGTTAATGTTACAGAGGTTCATTTTTTCCTAAAATGTTTTATTTTTGTCTGATTTATAGATACAATTTCATATACTAAGCATTTACAAAATAATGCATATTGATATTACATGAAAGTTATAATTAAAAGCTCAGATCATGAATCATCTCTATACTAAGTTTGGTAACAGCCCATTTTAACTGCAGAAAGCTGTTATAGCAAAAATTTTAATTATAATGACTCTGTATTTATATTTTCATATTTTTTTAGTTCAGTTGTAAAATAAATATCTCTCATTAACACATTTCTATCAATAATGCATAAAAATAGTGAAATTTCCACAACTACTCAGTATTGGCTGAATACATAGCCTAAATTTGGCCAAGTAAGCCGAGTGCTGAGTATATACCAAGTACTCGGTACAGCTCTAAAAAATACATATAATATATTAAACTAGAGCTGTACCGAGTACTCGTTATATACTCGGTACTCGGTCAAATATGGACTAAGTATTCGGCCAATACCGAGTAGTTGTAAGAATTTCATTATTTTTATGTATTATTGAAAGAAATGTATTCATAAGAGTTGTTTTTTAATAACTAAACTTAAAAAATATGAAAATATAAACATAGTCATTAAACTTTTGCTGCAAACAGCTTTCTGCAGTTAAAACAGGCAAGTAGATTGCCACTAAACTCGATATAGAGACGATTCATGATTTGAGCTTATCCATTTTAGTTACAAGACTTTAAGTATAACCATCTTGTATGTGTGTAATATGCATTTTTTTTTTTTTTTTTTTTTTTACAAAAACTTTGTACATAAAATTGTATTTATAAAACAGACAAAAATAAAATATTTTAGAAAAAAGAACCTCTTATATAATACTACTATAGTAGATAAAACTTTAGTTACGTATTTGTGCAAATAAAAGTAAGACACTTTTAAAACTGTAAAAAAAATATTGATTTTTAATTTAAAAAATAATTATGAAAAAGGTAAATACACTAAAATGTTATTAAAAATATATTATCAAATTTGTTGTTCTGCAAATTATGGCCCGAAACCACCTACCTTTTTACTCTTCTAGAATTTGAAGATTAATTAAGTCTATCATGTTTGAAATGATGATAAAATATTTATTTTAATGTTCTTATTTCATATGTAAATTTCATGCATCTTAAATTAAGCCTATAAAGAACTTTTATATTCTCTAAGAATTATCCGAGAATGATTCGCATCTGAGAAAGACTATATAATTAAGAATGAAGTTATCAGTTATTATGGTTTTAATAATCTACTAAGCTGGAAGTATCAAATATAACAATGAACCTAATTGTGTATATACACTACAAAAGTTCTGAAACATTTCATGTAAACATGCTGTTTGCCATTTAACTTAATTTTGTGTTTAAAAAGCCTTTTTAAAATTTCAAGATGTGCAAAATTCTTCATATGTACGTAAATTTCAATTATAATTTCTTACAACTACTCGGTACTCGGCCGAGTACTCGGTATTGGGCTACTCGGCCAAAGTGGTACTCGGTGCAGCACTATATTAAACTGTGTTCCAGAAATTTTGACGTGTAGTTCAGAAAATATTGTTTTACTCATAATCACTCTATTAGTCATGTTAAAAGCGAATTTCAGAAATTGCAACTAGAAATTTCAATTTGACACCTAAAATATTTACAGCAGGCATCATATGACGCCTTCCCTTTCCTTTCCAATTTCTATCACTGCTCATAAATAATCATTGACATTTTTGAAATGATATAAAGTATAATATATTCAAACTAATTCAATTTAGAGAATTAAGTATAGCAATTATAAACATTTTATAAAAATAATTACTTAAAAATAACGAAATAATAAAATATTAAAAAGAATCTTACCTGTGAAAATCCTTGTTTTACATAATTTCTAGTTCTTTTAATATCTAATTACAATTTCTTGGTATAAAATTCTTTTTACATTCAAAACAATATAACTTTTAAAGAGAAATAAAAATTTTAAAAATAATTTTCAAAGAAAACGGAAAAATATCGCCTGCTTAATAAAAAGCAGAGTTTAGAGCATGGCGAGTAAATTTCAATATTGGCCAGTTTGGCGTCCTGTAGATCAAATGTCACATGACCTTTTTTATGAGTTATCTTTGCCACTAAAAAAGGCTGCCATTGTCCCGTCCACTCTTATAATAGGTCTATGGGTTCATTCTCTCATATGTTGTTACTGTACCCATGGCAACCTTGAAACAAATTGGCAAATGATGAATTAAAAAAGAAATGTGGAACAGCTTTACTATTAGGCACATACTGCTGTTGCCGATGTACAGCTCACTGGATGAATCGATACTCTGAATCATTACAAAACTTAAAAAATACATTTTAAGAAAATAAATTATTTTTTCACTCAGGTGCTTGTTTTGAAATTCACTGAAATTAATTAAGCATATTTTTAAGATTAATAAAACAAACATATAAAACAGTAATAGAAATTTGAGTTACTTCACCACAAAAAAAATTTCGAACGGCTTTCAATCTTTAGCACATAAAATTCACTGTAGATCCCAGTGGCAGAACGTTTTGTAGCTGTCTGCAACAGGCTTTTAAAATTTCATAATCTGTCTGCAAAATTTGTGTGTAATCAGGGGAGAAAATGGCTTACACTCAAAAAGCCTGAAAGCTGATTGGAGGGGGGGGGCGGGGGGGGGGGGCTTAACATCAGTAGGGATCTCGTGCAACAATACACGAATACAATTTTACTGCAGAACAATATAGTATAAACAATTGTGTGTATTCATTCAATTCATCTCATTCAATTATATATTTTATAGCAATGTTTGACACAACACAATATAAATAATAAAAGTATTAGTTGTAGTTTTGATACAGAATTTTTTTTTTAAGTGAATTGTTATTCGAAAGTTGCAGACAAATTTTTTTATCAGTGCGGACAAAAACTATCCACAAGCCGTTTTTCTGTGTCCGCGACTATGTCGCCGTGTTTCTGCCACTGGGCTGTTGATAATGACAAGCACATAATATTCAGTGGAAATAATGATGTTAAATATATAACTCGAATATTTTCTACAATTTTTTAAAATTACAGGCTTGCATGAAATTTTGTGCTGCAGTGGTCAGTATCCCGATATTAAAACCAAAAAAAAACATCACTGGATACCCCTAATTTGTAGCGCATGAATCAGAAAATGTATAAAAATCTGTACTGCAGCAGTCAGGATCCCGATATTAAAAAAAAAAAAAAAAAAAAAAAAATCACTGGATACCCCTAATTTGTAGCGCATGAATCAGAAAATGCATGAAAATCTGTACTGCATCAATTACTAACACGCACTATTTTTTCCCTAAATACTAATTCCATTTATTTAAAAATAATAATAAAATACACTTGAAAAACTAATTTTTAAATCTTAAAAACACGTTAAAAAAAATCATTCAGCTGAGACGCATTACGATAAACACACATGAGCTTTCGGCACAAAAAGAAAAACAAAGTTCCGATACAAAAAGGTTACTATTAAAAAGTATCGATCTCAATATACTAAATCGGGAGTAAATTACGTGATTTTGGTCAAAGCTGAGAAAAATGTACCTTTCTTTATCATTGGGGTTAAGTTTTCCAACTCCAGACAAAACATAGCGACATTCGTTTTATGCCGGGTATCGGTCTAAAAGACCACATTTTCCCATGGAAAGTTGTTGAAATCCCTCTAATTAGAAAACAAAGCAAACTAGCTGACTAGTACTTTTTTCTTCACTGTTTGTTTTAAAACAAAAGAAACTATCGGATTTTGCATCACATATCAAATTTTGCTTGATTGCCATCTCATCTATTAAAGATGACGAGAATTTTTCGAAGCTATTTAGATTGTTCGATTCTTCCATCAGTCTTTCTTCTATTAAATTAGTAACACCAAGTTCACCACTAAAGGGACGCAGATATCTCTGCGAGTTTAAACTAAGTAAAATAATAAAAATAACGCTTAACAGTTGGTGTGAGGCTTATAGCAGAACAGGAATCAAAACCCATTTCTCTCTGAAGTAAACAGTTCAGTAGAGAGAATGTAAGTACGAGTTCTTTTTATTTGTGCTATTATCACTGCACTACACATGAATTGTACAAGGGAGGATACACACATCACCATACAGTCATCAAAGCGTCAAACCACCTGACGAATCAGCAAACAGTACATTATGGCCACAACTCCAAAGCGTGTCTGTACAGATACATGCGAGGATCGTTTTGTTTACTTATGCTACACCATTTCTCACCCGTAGAAAACACTTGTGTGTAGATTAAAACCAACATTGTGTATGTTTCTTGCTATAAAATGTGTGAATTGCATCAACAGGAATGCACAAATAAGTTACTCTTCTTTGAAAATGTGCTCATTTAAGATGACAGATTTTGCTGGGATGACTAAGATTTTTGTGAAGGTACCAATTTTAGCTGAATGATTTTTGTGAAGGTACCTTTTTTGCCAGATTGATTTTTGTGAAGATACCTTTTTTGCCAGATTGATTTTTGTGAAAATACCTTTTTTGCCAGGTTGATTTTTGTGAAGGTACCCATAAAAGGTAGTAAACTCGACCTGTATTAACCCCTGTTTTGGGTAATTTTCGAACATACTTGGGCTTGCATTTTTATCCAATAGTCGACGATTTAATCCTTTTTTTTTAAAAAGCAGCTTTTCAAAAGTCTCATTTCATCTTTTTTTCTACTTAAAACATTTTCAATGAAGCTTTTATTTCTTGCATTGCTTTCTTGCTGAACAGACAGAGGCATATTATTAAAATCACAAAATGAGTCTGAAGAACTGTCTGCCGACGAATCTTCACGCTTCCTTTCAATACATGGCTTTTGAAGACTCGCATTCATCCAATAGTCCACGATTTAATCCTTTTTTAAAAAAAGCAATTCCTGATATAGTAATCTATTGCTTATGATAGCAATCGGAACAACATAAACAACACACTGCGGATTAATACAGTGTAAACAATTAGCGACATTAGCGTAGTGTCTACAGCAAGCGCGAATGATCTACGCATCCGGATGTAGTACGCATGCGCTTCAAAGACCATGGACCATGGTATAAATTCGTATTCATGAGTACTTTAAATTTTTTCGCTTTAAATTTTTTTTATTTAGTATGAATAACGATGAAATAAAATATCTATAACTAAAAAATATTTCTTTTATTTTAAATATTATCTAAATACTTTTTTGATGAAATAGGAAATTTTAAAATTAAAAATATTTTCTTCATAGCAAAAATTTATTGACTGCATTCACGTTGGTCAGCCAACCAACGTGAGCAACTGAAGCCTTGCAAGCAAGAAGTAATAACCGCATCACGGCCTTTTTAGCCGAAGAAACACATGTAATTGGCGTAGTAATATAGTTCCATATTTAAAGCGATTTATATAAAAAACAAGAGTTTTCCTGGAAAAAACGGAAACGTTACTAGATTCAGAAAGATTTTATTAACAACATATATTAATTATATGAAAATCCTTCGAGCCGTTTTAGAGATATTTTTCAGAATTTCAGTCCATTACTCCAATCGTTTTCCCATTTTGGCTTTAAATTGAGATTCAGATCTCAAAACATATTGCATGTAGAAATGTAAAATTTTCAGGATAGATTAAGACCGAAGATAAAAGACTATTTTGAAAAGAACAGAACAAAATACGGCATATTTGCTGAGATATTAAGTGTCGGCTTTTACAGATCTCTTTGATGTCAAACTAGCCGTATATAAGAGTTCGCAGCGTTCAGTTTGGGCTTCCGCTTGCGTCACTCGAAAAACTGCCGTTTTTCATGATAATAACATGTGAAATACACTGTGTAATATCTGCTAATTTAGCTGACAGTATCTCTGATATGGGGAATTATATTATTTATATTATATATATCTTAAAACTTTATGATTTATCTTGTGTGTACAACAAATAATCTTAAATTTAAACTAAAAATTTTCTACAAAAATGTGTAATATTATACAAAAAGCAAAAAATGACTTACTTTTGTGATTTTTATTAGCTAATTGATAAACGTGCATAAAACCAATGAAAATACTTAGTATTTCTATACTTGTCAAATTGAATTTCATAGGTTTCCCGAAAGATTCATATTAAAACTGTTAATTTAAATTAAAATAGCATGCGTTGCTAATAAACTTTTGAATTAAAAAAATAAATAAAACGGAATTATCAATATAAAAAATATATTCAGACAGCCTAAGTATTGTAATCAAATCACCTAATACGAAAACTTTTTCAGAATTCAAAATTTTGCTTTTCACAATTCATTAAAGCGGATATTATATGTAAAAAGATTGATATGAATATATGAAAGAAAAAATGTTAAATTTAGAATTTTATATTATATATTATTATATGGCAATACTCAGCTTAAGACTATCTTGTTTAAGAATGAATTCGTCACGGCTGAATAGACTGTTCTCTGAGATTTTTTTTTTTTTTTTTTTTTTTTTTTAGCAATATACTTATAATTTAAAATTATTTGGTTATATATATATTATTAAGGTGTAAAGTCATATGCAATAGTCATAAAGCTTATCTTCCAAAAGTTATATTTCTAATGTCGAAACGATATAATTTTCATTATAAAACCTCACAGTAAAAATAACTTTAAAATTTTATCCTTTTTCAAAGCGAACAGGGGGTTGACAATTTTTAATTTTTTCATAATTCTTTTTTATTGCATCATTTACATTTATATAATACTAGCAAATTATTGGAAAATATTTGATAACTTTGCCTTCAACAAAACGTAGGAACATTAAAGTGAAAAATTTTATCAGCGTAAATTCATTCAAAACATTCCATTTACAAATTAATACGAGAAAAAAAAAAAGAATATAAACATAATTAAATATATCGCTACAATTTTTTTAATTAACTTCAATTTATTAGGTCGAACTGTGATTACTTCTTGAGATTCGAAATCTCTTAAAAAAAGAAAAAAAAAAAAAAAAAAAAAAAAAAAACTCAGTATTTTAAAATATAATGTTAAGAAATACTAAAATATATTTAATAAACGCATTTCAGATTATCATAAATAAACCAAAAGCAAAGTATAAAATGAGACAAAGTTTAAATGAAAAACGAAAACCAAAATAACTTTAAGACTGGAAAAAATAAATCTGTTTCTTAAACCAGCTGTTTGCTTCTGTTTAAAAAAAAAAAATGGTAGTGATTTTATGCAAATGAGAAGTTTAATTAATCTAAGCTTGCAATGAAATATACAATAGCAAAGAAATTTGAAACAAAAAAGGAAACGGTAGAAAAAAATGTTTTTTTTTTAATTAATCGTATATATTTTTTCAAATCATAATAATGAATTAAACTTATATTGTTTATTCTATTACAACTTTTTCCGCAAGTAAAAAAAACTATTACATTTCTATTTAAATGAAAATATTTAATCGCATTTTAATTTTGCTTATTTATGCTGAGTTTTTTTGTGTGTTGGAAAAATATTTGTACAAATCGATTTATTTTCGCATGAGTGTTTCACAATATGATTTCTTTCTTTCTTTTTTTTTTTTTTTAATTGCATTCCAAATTTTTATCTTGTGCCTTTTTTTTTAATATATATAGTTTTGTATCATTTAAATGCGAGTTTAGTTTCTGATTTTTTTTTTTTTTTTTTTTTTTTATTAAAATCACGAATTTTTAAATTTTATTGTATAAAAATTTATTTTTCAGTATAATAGTATTTTTACACGAATGAACAGGATATAATTATTTCTGATAACTGTAAATGGTAACTAAAATATACTCTGCGATATAATAAAAAGACGTGTCAGGAAGTAGTTATCCGAATGTCGCGAATATCGGTAGATGTGCTACAGGTATACAAAAGAAAAAAAAAGAACAGTTTCAGAAAAAATTGGATGTTGAATAAACATCTAACTTTTTCCTTTATTCAACAAAAAAGAGCTTCACAAAGTCAGCAAGTCAATAACGCGCTTGTCCACCTCTGTTCCTTATTCAAGCAATTATTAGCCTGGTATTGACTGATAGATGTCACGGATGTCCTCCTGCAGGATACCTTGTTAAATTCTGTCCAACTGGTACGTTAAATCGCAAAATCCCGAGCTGGTTGTAGGATTATTTTCAAAATACTCCAATCATTCTCAATGGGGAATGTACTTTTCGAAACAAATAAGTGTTGGACAAGCATGAAGACAAGCAGTAGAGAACTATTGCCGAGTGTGATCGGACAATATCATGCTGAAGTGTAAGCTTAGGATATTGTGAAACAAAAGGCAACATAAAAAGGAAGTAGAATATAGTCTAAGTACAACTGCACTGTAAGGATGCCGCGGATGACAACCAATAGTATTCTGTTACGAAATGAAATGGCACCAAAGACCATCACTCCTGCTTGTGGGGCAGTATGGAGACTACAGTCAGGTTGGTAGTCCACAATTGCCCGGAGCGTCTCCAGAAAACATCTTTCTGGTTATCTGGGCTCATTTTGAAGCGCGAGTCATGAATAAAGGCAATTCTACTTCATTCAGTGAAAAGCCAGGTCGAATGTGCCCGATACCACATCAGACAGAGTTGTCGATGTACACAGTCCAATAATAACTAGCTCAAAGGTCGCCGTGATCTCCGACCCCTTTCACTGTGTTGCCTATTAATGGTCATTCCAATGACTTCAGTTGCACGTAGGGTCGACAATAATGATGAATCTGGCCTCTGAGTATCGCTCCAATAAATATTTGGTCCTCACGTTCTGTCATCTCTTTGGGCCGATCGCTTTCTTCTTGACGTTGTGTTCGAGCATGGTTCATTTATTCCAGCCAACATCGTCTAACAGTTGCTTCGCTCTTATTCAGATGTCGAATGGTTCTACGATTAGACCAACCGGCTCCTTTAAGCCTAAATATATGTCCTCTCTGACATGCTGGCATCTTAGCATATTGTTCACGTACTTGTTTGTGAACTATAGTTACTGTGTATCTGATTAAACGGAATGAAATTATCAAAGAATTTATGACCTGAAATTGAAATAACCACCTTTTAATATCCTGCTACTTGAATAGTTATAATGCACTGCAGCGTCACGAGTTTATTCACTGCCCACTAAAATTTAAAATTTTGCATTTTTGTCCAAACGTATTGCATATTAATTTATGTCCAGTTTGGTGTGTTTTTTTCCCCTTGTCTTAGATTGTAAAATTTTTCTTGCATAGTTTTTCATAATTATTTCATTTTTGTATTCAAATACAACTTTTTTTTCTTTTTAACAATGTTGTGGAAGAATACGCAGTAATACATATTAATTTTCCATTTTTGAGAGTGTGTATTACATTTTAATAATGCGATATATTATTTTACTTTTTATAAACAAGTTTGCTTTTGATAAAATTAAGCAGAGCTTTGTGAATTTGTTATTATTATTATTTTATGTGATCAAGGTATTCATCTGTTTGTTGAATTACTGACTACAACATTATGCAGTTAGGTCTGTTTATAGGTTTAAAATTAACACTTAAAAAAAATGCTAACAGGAATATATAAATTAGAATATACGAAACAAATTTTCCATTCTAATCTTCGGTACAAATGTATCCAAAATCAATTGCTTGGATCAAATAGATGTGGGAAAAAATCCATTACAAGATTAATCTTTCCATTTGCTCATTAATTAGATAATACTGCTTTTATAACCAATATATTTTTATAATAAATACTAAAATATTCAATTATCATTTTCTCATTTACAAGACTCTATAAGATAACTGACATATATATATATATATATATATATATATATATTTAATTCAGAATCGGTAATATATCATTTGCCGGAAGTCATTTTTGCAAACTAAATGTGCAAAATAGTAAGAAAAAAAAATACTGTTGTTAATCATACTTCAGAGTGACTCAAAAATATAAAAGAGTATATATATATAAATTTTTTACTATTGTACGGACATTCACTGTATGAATTTTACAATAACAATAACAGTTGTAAAAACATATTTCTAATTTAGAAAAAAATACTAACAGAAGCAAATATCGATATCATATGGCGAAACAATTAAAAATCTGATTTTATAAGAACTCAAAATATAATCTTTTATATAAGAGTATCCGAATACATTATCAATATTTGGTGGGAAGGTAAGGAATAAAAAATAAAGACTACCTCACTTTATAAAGCATGGGGGCAAACAAAGTAACGCATGATTGTGTATGGTTCTCTTTGTGTCCACAATTCCCATTTCCGGAAAAAGTTATCTGACATGTGCAGCCAGTCAGAATTCATCAAGATGCCTCTTCTGAAACATAAAAATCAAGGTAATAAAGAATAATATAAAACAATCAAGAATATAATTCAGGACGTACAAGGAATTGAATATCATGATATTTTCTTTTCCAAAATTAAGTATAAGCCATTAACAGTTCGAAAGGAACACTTAGAACACTACAAGTAAATATATAAAAATAAGAACACTTAGATACAATTAAAACAAAGAAAACTATAACGTCCAGATAGCCAAAGAAAATATTTGGAAAGCAAACAGCTGTTTCAGTCGCTTTTACCGAACTGTCTTCAGTGTATAAAGAAATGAGAGAGAAATTCTCTTACTTAGAATTTGACTTCTCTTCTTGATCAGAATTCGACTCATTTCCTATATATAAGAGAACTTCTCTCTAATTTCTTTATGCACTGAATACGATACGCTAGATGAAACAGTTGACCGCTTTCCATATTTCCTTCCACTTTGGCGTTCTAGGCATTGCAGTTTTCCAAGTTTTAAAAATTCAATTCCAAGTCTCCTATCAATACACTTAGATTTAATGTTAAAATTCTCACTTACTTACAATAATATTTCTAATTTATTATATATGTTTATACATCTGAAAAAAAATAAATAAATAAAGGAAATAAAAATAAATATACACAGGGTTTATATATATATATATATATATATATAGTGTATGTTAAAAACTTTGTTTTGAAAACATTTCACACTTCATTTTTTTTCCCACAATAATATTAATATTTTAAAATAAAGAAAAGCAGTCTATATGCTTTTCACTCATACTAATCTTTTTAATGCTTATTTTAAACATTTCAAGCTCTTATTTATTTATATTTATTTATTAAAAATATTTAATAGCAATTGTTAACAGTATAACTACAATGTCTTGCATATTTAATAATAAAAGTGTAATTTAAACTATATTAAATATTTAGAAAATATATATAAAAAAATTATTTATATCTAATTGCAATTACAATATTAGTTTAAAAAATAGTATATGAATAAATTCATTTAATTGATTAATTATTGATGTTTTAAAAATCATGTAAGTTAGAAAAATAATGTAATTACAAAAGATAATCTTTTTAAATTTAAAACAGATAGGCGAAGAAAGATTATGAAAATACCGTAAGGTAATTTATTTAAGCAATTTTTAAATTAAATTATGTTATAATAAAATTTATACATTCAATCTTTGTTTATGTAAGAAAAAAAATATTCTTTAAACTCACACAATCCCCTTTTTGAAATTTCGGAAATTTATCTTAAATGAAAATGTTTTTCTTTAATTTTCTATAAAATTGAAAAAAAAAAAATATATAATAGAATTTCTCTTTCCTACAAAAAAAGTAAAAAATATTTTTCCCGACATGCTAAAATAAAAAGCTTTATGAAAATATAATAAAGTCTTTGGTTTTGTAATGTATAATATATATATATTTAAAGGGCAAATTTTTAGCATATTCTTAACGTATAATTTAAATTTTATTTTATACTAAATAAGTTGAAATTAATTTTATGTTTAATGAAAATTATAAGAATTGCCTGAAATAGGTTTGAATTCGGAAAGAAAAAAAAAAAAAAAAAAAGAAAATCGAAAACTCAATTCGACGAAAAACTTATTTTGTATACGTGATTATAAACTCTAAGTACGAACTTTGGAGGAGAGGGGGTTAAGAGCAATGTTTAAGAATTATAGGCACTTGCGTCGGAGTAAAGAGCAATGTTTAAGAATATAGGCACTTGGTTAGATATGGTAAATTACAGGACGACGTTTTAGGGGATAAAAACGATGACAATTATGGGGAGGGTAAGTTAAGCAAATAGTGCATGGCAACTTAAACATAAAATATTTATGTTTATTACAACTCAGAAAAACATGTATATATATATATATTAAATTAAAATTATAAAATGTTTTATGCATTTGCTTTCATTGGATCACTATTAAAACAAATCATAATCGTATGACACTTGTATAACTTTCAATTATTCTGAGTTTGAATGACCCTGAAATTTAATAAAGGCAGATTGCAGACTAATGGGTAAGATAACATATATTGCGTATGAACCTACATCGAAAACAAATCAAAATGGTTTTAGAACAATTTTCACTGAGGTAAATAATTCTGTATTAGGGGGAGCTGCTGCTCCCATACCCTTCTCCCCCGTTTCGATATTTTATCTACATCTTTAAAGATATCAAGTCTTTTATTAAATTTAAAATTGTATTCCAAATTATTTAGATAACGTTCATCAACGCCTTTTTTTAAATATAATTGTTTTTTTTTTTTTAATTTATCAATATGACCTTTAAAATAAAGCATTTGAATTAATAACTTTTTATAAAATTCCATTTAAAAAAAAAAATGTTAACTATCATTTCCGATCATTTCATGGGACGTAATCGCTGTTTTAACAGGAATGGATTGTTATGTAAATTTTAACAGATAACATTAAGATTCTTACTCTAAAGATTTTATTTATTTATTTATTTTTAATAAATAGAAACACACACACACACACACACACACACACAAAGAAGCAGTTACAGACATGTAAATAATCTCTTTTAAATATTAAGTTTCTTTGACTTTCTCTCACAGTGATGGTTAGATTTTCTGAGTATTTATTTTTACACACAGGATAATATACAGAATAAAACACGTGATTGAAACATAAGGACACTATAAAAACTAACTTTTTAATTATAACATGTATATAATTTCTGGTACAAAACCAATATCTGAAATCTCTTAATTTGACCAACATTCGTATTTGGGATTATGCATATTTGAATATTTAATCACAAACATACTGGCCGTAACATCTATTTTTAGTAACCCAAATATATATATATATATATATATATATATATATATATATATATATAAGCATCATTTATAGAAAAATTGCCCATTTTAAGCAATATGAAAACAATACGGAGATTATTAAATATCTTGTACAAAATTTTATTAAGATGGAAAAATTATAATTTAAAATTTCCTTTATAACAATTTATTATAACTTAAAAGTCTTTTTTTTTAATATCTTAATTAGAAAAAAAATTCTTTGTATGAATTAATGCTTTTCTGTAAAGAATTAATTGAGCTTTTTTTCTTTTAAGAAAAGACAAAATCCGTAATGTAAAAAAGATTCTGTAAAAATGTTATTATTATTTTTTTTCATGAAGGAATATATATATATATATATATATATATGTATATATATATATATTTCAGAATTTGTTACTTATTAAAATAAAATTTATTTTAAAAAATCCTTTGAATTTAGTTTACTTTTAAAAGAAGATTTATTATTATTTTCTTTTTCCAAAAATTTCAGATTAAAAAAAAAAAAAAAAAAAAAAGTAATTATTCTAGTTAGTTTAACATGATATTAAGATTAAATTGATTAATTAACTATAAAATTCAGCTAACGTAGTTAAACATTAATTTGAAAAAAAAAAAAAAAAAACCCTTTTGACAAAAAATAAATAAATAAAATTTTCATTACATTTTGAACAAAATTTTAACTTATCTTTGAGTAATTTTTTTTTAATATTTCTCTTTTTTTTTTTTTTGAATATATTTATATATTTAAATGCTTTTATCATATCTTTCAATTTAGTTTTAAAATATCATATGACAATTATTTCATTCTTAAATTAATATGGGATATGCCTCATACTGAGATAATCTCAAGTTTAACAATAATATCAAAAAATAATACTAAATTTAGCTAGCATTAATTTGTAAAAAAATAGCCTTTTCAAAAAACAAACGATACACAAAACTACTAAAGAAAATTCCAACACGAAAAGTCGCGGTGAGACAACAGACAGAGAAACTAAATAAAATTAATAATAATGATAATAGTAATAATAAAAATTCAGAATAACATCACCAAAGCAAATTACCCTGCGATTTGTTAATGATAATTATGAAATTACGAGGACTCGAGGCAAGAAACGAAAGCCATTATATGCACTAATAAAAATTTCAGTAGAAAACTCTGTGTAAGTCTTACGTAAAATTACAGAGAAAAATAAACGGAGATGTTAAAAAATTTATTTGATACATTCATTTTAATAACTAATATTAATTTAATTAATTATTGGTGAGAATATATTTCGGACTTGGAATGCTTCTTTTAAAGTAGAAACAGTCATTTTTATTTTTAATTAAATAATTAAATAATAAAATTACGTAAAAATACAGAACAAAGATTGAGAATCTCGATTTTTTATTTTTAACTAAGAATTAATGTAAATTTACAGAGACTCTGAATAAATATTTACATTAAATTTACAGAAAGTTTTAACAGTGTGTAATATGTGTAGTTAAAAACTAAATTGAGCATATAGATTTTTTTTACAAGAAAATCTTAGTAAGTAATTTGTTTAAATAGCTAAAAAAAAGTAAAATACTGAATATATTGGTAATCAGAGATATGATTATAATTCACATATAAATTCTATCGTAGTATTTGTATTTTAGCTATCTATTCTATGCTGCAAAATTCATATATTTTGAAATTAAACGAAACACGATTTCAGAGCTATTGTTCTATAGTCTCAATTCACGTCTGTTTTATGTGTTCACACGTTGAAAGGCGATTTTAATATCATGTATAGGTTTTTCTCCGTAAACAAACCAAGTAATTATTATTAGGTATTCCCTGTAAAAAAAAAAAAAAAAAAAAAAAAAAAAAAAAAAAAAAAACGAAAATCTCATCATTTTAACACTAACTGGGAGAACAGGACTGCTGTCTTTGAAATTACCCTTGTTCACATGTTCTAAAATAAGCGCTGAGATATCATGCTAATTTCAACATGGTATGATTCCAATAAAATTCTAAGTAATTTTACCGTTAAAGTATTTATAATTAACATCAACACAAAAAATCCTGCAACTGCAAATACTTCGTGAAAATAATAATAATAATAATAATAATAATAATAATAATAATAATAAAATTAAATAAATAAAAATTAAATAAAAAAACAGATTTTGTAAAATCAATATTTATACATATAAAATTTAAAAAATACACTGTAGATTTTTTAATAAAGAGTGTTTCTAATTATTTTCTAATTATCATAAAAAATAACATTTTAAAGTAATGTAAGAAAAAATTAAATAAAAAGCATATTTCTTTTAATTTTATGACTTCAATAAGGAAATAAGTTTTTAAAGCCAGTGTTTGCTTATACTGAAAAAAAAAAAAAAAAAAAAAAAAAAAAGGGAAAAAAGAAAACAATGGCAGTGATTTTATGTACATGGAAAAATTAATTAATCTATTTGTATAGTAAACTATTGCAGCAAAGAAATTTGAAATTAAATAGGAAGCAGTAGAAGAGAAAATAAAAAAAATAAACAAATTTACCGTGTATACTGTTTCTTTCTTTCTTTCTTTCTTTCTTTTTTTTTTTTTTTTTTTCATAAGAATAAAATAAGGTTATATTGTTTATTTTGTTAGGACGTTTTCCGCAAATGGAAACCGATTAAGTTTATATATATATATACATATATATATATATATATATATATATATATATATATATATATATATATATATATATATATATATATATATATATATATAATCTAGTTGTAATCTTAGTGTAATTTTATTTGTTTAAGACTACTTTATTAGTTGATGGAGAAGTATTATTTTAATTGATTTTATTATTATTATTACTATTATCATTAATGCTTAGTAATATGATTCAAAACTAATTGAAACAAAATTCACCGTGTTACATCTATATTTCCATCATTCCTATTTTGTATTCTGCGTTGTCAGATAAGGGATATCATTTAAAAATCATTGCAGTTTGTCTTTGTATGGGTAAATAGTATTAGAAGTTTCAAACAAAAAAACCATAGCCATAAAATATACCTTTGCAGGTACTCTGAAACATTTCATCAAAAATTTCATTCTATTTTGGAAATGATTTAATTAAAAAATATATAAACAAATACTATATTAATAAAATTTGTACAATTTACCTTAATTTGTTAAAGTTCATAACTGAGATTACTTCTTGAAATTTCATAAAGTTTCAGTTTATGAAACAAACATTTTATCGTGCGAAGTAAAAAAAAAAAAAAAAAAAAAAACACTTAAATATATTTAATAAACAATATTTATAATTAACATAAAGAAAAAAAAGAAAATATATTAAAAATAAAGTAACACAAAATTTAAATGAAAAACAAAAAAATATGATAATATGACTGTAAGATTTGAATAAGAAAGCAGTTTTTGAAGCCAGCTGTTAGCTTACGTTGAAAAAAAAATTACAGTGATTTTATGCAAATGAAAAAATTAATTAATCTAAGCGTACAGTAAAATATCATAGCAAAAACATTTTAAATTTAAAGAGAAACAGTAGAATTTTTTTTTTAATTAATCGTGTAAATATTTTTTTTTATTATTATTATTCATAAGAATGAATAATATTTTCATTGTTTAATCTCTAAGGACATTTTCCGCATTTTTTTATTTATTTTTTATTTTTTATTTTTTATTTTTTTTTAAGATGAAAATATTTATTTATAATCATATTGTAATTTTATTTATTTCAGATAATTCTTTTTATCGGCTGGAAAAGTATTTATTTAAATCGATATTTTTTTTCCGCATGAAAGTTTTATAATGTTATTGAAAAAATTATTACAATTGTATTCCAAATTTTTATCTCGTGCTTTTTTCATATACTTTTGAATAGTTAAAAACACCATTTTATATTCAGATATTTTTTAATTAAAAATACAATTTTTTAAATTTCATTGTAAGTGTAATCATATTTTTATACGAATGAAGTTACTATAATTATTTCTAGTAAATGATGACTGGAATAAAAGAAAATAACTAGCATATTTTTTTAATAATTATTTATTTATTTTTTATTTTATTCCAATACCTATAATTTAATTCAATATTTCATATCAATTGTATTCTAATTTTCCATTTCGCACCCTTTTGTGTATGAACTTTTATATTTTAGATTGTTTAAAACCATATTTTATATGGCTGTAATTATTAACATTTTTTGATATCTTAATACAATTTAATTAATTAAGTACGATTTTTTACATTTTAGAATAGTTTAGAATTGTTAATATAATCATATTTTTACACTTAATAGATAACTATAAATATACCTTGTATAAAATAACTTAAATAAAATTAAATAATTTGCGCAGTTTTCTTAAGAAAAAAAAAAAAAAATGTATATATATATTTTTCCTTTCCATATCTGTTTTGTTTAACTGTGGTCCGAAAAAAAAAAAAAAAAAAAAAAAAAAAAAAAAACAGTAATACGTATGAGTTTTCATCCTTTATCAATATGTATTAAATTTTAAATATGCAATGCATGTGTTTATATTTCTACATGCAAATTTGCTTTTGAAAGATATATTCAGATGGAGGCATTTCTTTTTCATTTATGAAAATTCTCAGTACAGTGGCAGAACTTTCCGCCTTTTTTTCAGGACACTCTTAGAGGTGAGAAATTCCCGCTTTTTCCCCATCATTAATTTCATGCAGAAATCTTTGTGGTATTTTCATTGTAATGTATCGTGCTTAAACAGTTTTGAGATTGTTGTATAAAAATAGTGGTAGCAATATAGACGGAAATTTCTCATGCCTGAGAGTGGTCTAAAAAGGGCGAAGAGTACGACCCCCTGTCAGTATGACATGTAATCCAGGAGTCGTACACCCGCACTTTTTTTAGGAAATTTTCAGGAATGAGAATTCTTTTACATTGCTTGACACCATTAATTTTATGCAAAAATCTCTAAGGTATTTTTATGGTAATGTGTCCCGAATAAATTATATGGAGATTTTTCTATAAAAAAAGCGGTAGCAATAAAGTCGCAAATTTCTTATCTATGACAGTATCCTGAAAAAAAGGTGTGGGGTACGACCGCTGATGTAAGCACCCTTCTTCGGTTTTATTTTGGTATATTGTCCATCTGATTATATTCCTGAAAAATATTTTTTTTCGATCATTAGCTTCTTTATTACACATTTTGAAGTTTTCCCTGTATGTGTATATATATATATATATATATAAGTGTGTGTGTGTGCACATAACATTTAACAGAGGGTTTTCATCTACAAATATAAAACAATTTTTTTCATCCCACCGTTCAAAAATGATAAAAGTTTCGCCGAAGGATGAAATACATGTAAAAAATATTATTTTCAGATGAATCATTTAAAATGCTGACAGCAGAAAATATTGCTCAGACACATTTAAACTTTTAATAATACATATTTCCAAATATTCAGATAATATATGTTCATTAACGAGGTATTTACAAGATACCTACAACAATTTTTCTGAGAATCGGAAACGACAAGAAATAGCTTACTGGAAGTGAGTTTTGCAAATTAAAAAAGCAAGTTTGGAAAAAAAGAAAAACAAAATACTGCTTATTGATTTTCATAAATAAAATATGAAATATAATTGTGCAAAAAACTATTTATTACAAATATTACATTTATTTATTTATTTTTTTAACATGTGTTAATCCAGAGGTCATATTTCTAATTCGAATAGTTAATTTTCAGTTCTTCAAAAATGAGAATGTTTTGGTTTGAAAGATCTACAAGTACTAAACAATAAATGTGCGAATTTTTTTCAGATTCTTTTAACAGAAACCTTTAGATATCCATAAATGAAAGTACTAATTACGTATAAATTAAGGCAGAAGTAAAATAAAGTCTTAAAATAACACGTTACATCCACAACGCATTTCAATCATTACTTTTTAACGGGTGCTCCCGAAGATTTAATTTCGTTATTTTTCATTGGTGAAATTTCGCCTTTTAAACTTAAATCTTCTTTGAAAGAAAGGTAGTGAAATATATTCTTCAAACTAAAGGACTCTATCATGTATTTCTATATAGGTATATATACACACACAAACATTCATATTATATAGTTAAATAATATGACCACACAACAATCAGTGCAAAATGAATGAAACAATTTAATTGCGATTTCATACTAAAAATTTATTTTTAAAACTATTGTCTGATTACGTGCGCAATATTAAAAACTGCATTGCAAGATTTTAAAACTTCCGCTTCAGTTTTGGAATTAAATATCTAGAAAATAAATTATGTCTTTGATAAGAGTGTCAATTATTTATTCTTTCGCTTGCATCTAATAAGCTTTCTTTGCAAGCTTAATATATTTAAAGATGTAATTTTACACCTACCAGAAATTACTTGTCATAGTAAACTTTCGAAAACTGTAAGGTAATATATTGGGTGAAAGACTGTAAAAATCTTTTATAATTCCTTTAAAAAATATATGATATTACGAACACCACATTATATGTATATATATATATATATATATATATATATATATATATATTATATCATATATACAGGGTGATTAGAAAAAAACTACCCCGATATATGAGACCACAGCTACCATACTGTTCCGAGAAACTGAATAAAAATTTGGTGGAAGGTATTTTGAGGTATGCACTCAAGAATTATATAAAAAACAACAGTTAAACTCTAATAGTTACGGTTACAGTGACAAAATTTTGGAAAATTTCAAATGGCATCACCTACTTTTGTTTTATTGAAATTGAATCACCATAGCAAAAAAACATAAATAGCTTTGGAACGGTACCTCTAGCATGAAAATAATCAACGCTAGGCATACAGTCGGCTGCAAAATTATTCGAGCACTAGCCAACAATTCCTATATTTAAAAAGTACACTTAAGACTGTTTTGCTAAGTAAATCCTTGTCGAATCATGTTCTTAGACTGATTAAGAACATGACTCGACGAGGATTTATTTAACAAAGCTGTATTAAGAGTACTTTTTTTTGGCAAGGATTATTGCTAGTGCTCGAATAATTTTGCAGCCGACTGTATTAAGAAAAAAAGAGAAAACAGCTGGGATGTGCCTACCAGAGCACGACTTACATTTTCGTAATGACGTCAAATTTCACGCTGAGTCTTCGGCTGTCACTAAAGTCTACTGATTCTGCTTCGAAACGAGAAAAATAGACTACGGTATCCTTAATTTTATGTAGGTCTACTGAATAAGGGTTTTAATTTCGTTGTTAGTTGTAAGACACCGTCATGAGTGACGTCATCACACTAAGTGAAAAATAAGTCATTGTGAAATGCGTGATGTGCATCTTGCTTTCTTGCTCTGTGAACAATATGACGCTCAATGGGAAACATTATTATCATCATCAAAATCGGTTTTGATTGCCATTTTACAATGCCTTGTTATTCGCGTACTGTGATAACGTCATCATGACAGCGTCTTACGATTAACAACGAAATTAAAGCCTTTATTCAGTAGCCTTACACGAAATTAAGGCTACCTTGGTCTCTTCTTTTCGTTTCGAAGCAGATTCAGTAGACTTTAGTCTGAACCAAAGACTCAGTGTGAAATGTGACGTCATTAAAAAAAAAGAAAGTGGTGCTCTGGTAGGCACGTAACAGTCATTTTTTTCCTTTTTTTTGTTAGCCTGCTAGCACTGCCGATTTTCGTGCTAGAGGTACCGTTCCAACGCTATTTATGGTTTTTTGCTATGGAGATTACATTTCAATAAAATAAAAGTAGGTGTTGCCACTTGGAATGTGTGAAATTTTCTCACTGTAACCGTAACTGTTAGAGTTTAACTGTTGTTTTTTATATAATTCTTGAGCGCATACCTCAAAATACTTTCCACCAAATTTTTATTCAGTTTCTCGGAACGGTATGGTAGCTATGATCTCATATATCGGGGTAGTTTTATTTTTCTAATCACCCTGTATATATTAATTACATTTGTAATGACATTCATAATATCAATAGTTACTGTTTCTAACTTTAGAAAAAGCATATATGTATATACTTATATCTTAGATTTGCAATTTTGAGGCCTAAAATTTATATATAAGTAGGTGTGTTACGGCCCATTTGATTAATTGGTAATTATTAATAATATCCGGCTATTATTAATAATAACCATATTAACCTGTTAAAGTAAATATTTATGAGATTTTATCACAGTGACAGATTATTATTCATAAAGACCAAATAAAGTTATGTTAAATTGAATAATTTTTGATAATTTATCACATTGACCAGATATTATTATTAATTACCAAATATGTTTGTAGAATGTTATAATTGTCAACGCCTTTAGCTAGAGATTTCCATTACTAAGGTATGACTAATTTATAACTTTGAACAAACTTTCTTGGTAATTATTAATAACAATTAGATAAGGTGATCAGTGTCCATTAATTAATCACATTCACCAAAAGAGGCAGTTATTATTAATAATCAACGGCTATTATTAATAATAACCGGATTTATTACTTTAAACATATATATAATAAAATGTGTTAATTTAATATATATTTTTATCTTTTTCACGTCTATCTATGTCATTTATGTTTATTGAATACGTTTTGCATCCATGTTTTCTCTATGTTTCTTTCCAGATAATGTACTTTAATTACTAACAATCTAATAAAACAGTTTTAAATATTTAGTAACAGAAACATTAATCTATTCAATAATATGCTAAACATAAAATCCATCACATAAATCTCCTTGCAATTAAAATAGTTGTTAAATTTATGATTATACTAAATTTTAAAATATAACAATTATTGATGTTTAAAAAATAATATAAGTGAAAATAAATATTTAATTATAAAATATACTATCTTTAAGGAAAAAAAAATGCGCAAATACTAGGAAAAAAAAATATGGTGAACGGTTTAAGGAAAAGATATTTGAAATTAATTATGTTATAAAAAAATTTATATAATCATTCTATGTTTATTTAAGAAATTATTCTTTAAACGCACAAAGAACCTTCTTAAAATTTCATAAAATTATCTTAAGCAAAAATGTTTTTCTTTAATTTTCTATAAAATGGAGGCATTTAAAGCTGAATTTTATTTTCTGATGCACGAAAATAAAAATGTCTTTGAAATATAATGGAATTTTCAGTTTGGTATTGTTCAAAAATATATTTAAACAGTATATTTTTAATGTAATTTTAAAGTAAGAATATAATTTTTATTGTAGTAAATATCTAAAAATAAATTGTATAAGTCCAATGAAACATATGGAAATTGTAAGAA
The DNA here is from genome assembly GCA_963930645.1 of Salticus scenicus. NCBI lineage: Eukaryota > Metazoa > Arthropoda > Arachnida > Araneae > Salticidae > Salticus > Salticus scenicus. Next base: position 193,425,536 of record OZ005654.1, on the reverse strand, counting down.
AGGATTAACTTAAGTACGTTTAACTTTTGAAAAAATCTGCGAAAACTCTATTCAACGCGACACCTTTTTTAATATGCAGAGTTATATTTAAGTCTATATTGTAGATTTATAATGGAATGGACGGTAGCTAATATAGTTTGGAACCATAAAGTTATCGGAAAACATAGCCAGAAAATGAAAATTTACGCGATGTCACTTCATGGGATAAAAACGATTGCACTTAAAGGGTAAAAAGCACAAACTTATTCTGTTAAATTAGTTTGTAAATATATGATTTTAGAAGAAAACTATGTAGGAATTGTCTTTTTTTCTTAAGCAATTTCAGCTAATCTCTTCCAAGACAGTACAAATAGTTATAAATTAATCAATCTGTTCAAAGTTTTCTAAAAATATGTGGCAAAAAATACGAATGTAGGTAAAAGAAAATAATATCAGTAGAATTAGTAGAAGAAAATCGGTGCGGAAATGCTGCAGTGATATAGTCGAATGAATGGTGAGATTGGTATGACAAAGGACAAAGCGCCTCATTTTCTGCATTCGCCATTTTTTCAATAATATGAAGGCAGAACTTATCTTCTACCGAGGTTACATTAAAAGCATGGTATTTGAAAGTTGAACTAAAGTTGGTAAGAATCTCGAAGTCTATCTTTCAGTTTCAGTTGGGATATGTTTGACATAACTCAAATTCTTGCAAAAGAACACTCCATGTGATTCCGCTAGTCAATTTTGGTAGTCCCTTTCATTATCATATGAAAAAAGAAAGTTTAATCATAAATGTGTGTCTCATTTGACTTTACTTGCATTTTTTACATACGTAATGTTAATAAAAAGTGATTCACTTTATTCACATGATGTGGTACATATGCCTTCTTGATCTCTTCCTTGAAGTGTTGGCGATTGAATGTGATTTGGCGACAAACATATACTACTTGCCATTTAAATTGCTACACCAAGAATGAATAATAATAACGGAATGAAATTTGTTGGACACATACATTATAGTAGGAAGAACAATTGATTAAAATTTCAGGAAATTTGGAGTAATATGTACTGAGAAAACAGTACATAAAGCAGCGACCTCTGTGAGCAATAACAGCACTTATCTGCCTAGGTATTGAACGGAACAGCGGTTGGATGACATGTGCGGATAGAGCACTTCATGAAGTTTTAACACGATGCCACAATTCATCGATCGAAGTGGTGGGGGGCCAGTCGCTTTTCTACAATTAAACAGTCATTTTCATTGGTGCGAGATCAGGAGAACGCGCTTGCCAGAGCAACAGTCGATAACATTTTTATCAAAGAAGGTCCGAACAATACAAACAACTTGCGGTCGTGCATTATCTTTCTTAAATGTTGCGCTTCGGAGGCCTTGCATATAGGGCAGAGCGATGGGCCTTAACTCATCAGAAATGTAATGCTTTTATTCAGAGTGGCCCGAATGAAAACAAGAGGTGATCGGGACGTGTATCCAATGGTACCACATGCCATCAATCCAGGTGGTAACCCAGTATGCGGCTACCAAAATTCTGATTACACTCAAAACTGCATCATTGATATGGGCGCCATTAATGTGTGATCAACGATGAACCTGGACGATGGAATGGCGTGAAGTCACCTTTCGGACATATCACAATCCTGTTTACAGCATCAAGATTGCCGTATCCGTATTTAACGGCATTATGAATAATGCGCGTTGCCAGCTGGGATTTAACATCATTATACTGTCCATCATTCCCAATGATGTTATGGGCTCCCATTGGATACACGTCTCGATTACTTCTTGTTAGTATTCCTGGCACTCTGAACAGCGGCCATTAAATTTCTGATGGGTTAAGGCCCGCCCTTCTGCCGTGTATTCGAGGCCTCCGTAGCGCAAAAATTAAGCAAGATAATGCACGACCGAAAATTGTTTGTATTGTTCGGACTTTCTTTGGTACAGAATGTTATCGACTGTTGCTCTGGCAAGCGCGTTCTCCTGATCTCGCACCAATGAAAATGACTGTTTAATTGTTGAAAAGCGACTGGCCCCCCACCACTCACCAGTAACTTCGATCGATGAATTGTGGCATCGTGTTAAAACATCATGAAGTGTTCTATCCGTACATGTCATCCAATCGCTGTCCGATTCAATGCCTAGGCAAATAAGTGCTATTATTGCTCACAGAGGTCGCTGGTTTTCTCAGTACTGTTTTCTCAGTACATATAACTCGAATTTTCCTGAAATTTTAATCAATTGTTCTTCCTACTATAATGTATGTGTCCAAAAAATTTCATTCCGTAATTATCATTCCTTCTTGGTGTAGCAATTTTAATGGCCAGTAGTGTATATACTCTTTATTCTTTTTTGTTAAATTTACATATCACCATCGCTAAACTAAATTTATAAATTGCTTGAAATTGTTTTGGCTATCACTGACGTTTATTGTCGTTAAAATCAAATCACCCCTTTACATAGATGCCAAATTTTACGCTCTTTGGCTACCAAAAAATTAAAATATATATATATATATATATATATATATATATATATATCTGTAACTGCTTTTACTGATTAAATAAAATAATAAAATTTTATAAAATATTTCTGGTAGCAAAATAAAAGCTTAGTTAAATTGCATATTCTAGAATTAAATTTTATATCTTAGAACAAAAAATTAAATAAATAAATACAAAGTGTTTAAACTATGAACTATTTTTTTTTTCGTCCAGCATCGTTTCTTAACAAAATATCAACCGGTACATATTTTAAAGTATTTAAGTTAAAACAGATATTTAAAAAATTGAAAACACTTTTTTTTAATGACGTAACGACATTTTTCAAGTAATTTTTAATCACAAACTGAATAGTATTGTATTCTTGTATATAATAGGGTAAGTCTAGGATAGAGGGCCATAGTTTTTAAAGAATGAAATAAAAATTCTTAGAATGCATATATAAGAAATAGTTATGCATATTTAAAATTATGATACATATGCTCATTATATTTTGGGCAAAAAATAAATTAATATTGAGAACAAAAAATGGCTAATATACATTTAAGTTAAAATGGCAGATGGCCATCTTCCTCGACCTGCAGGAGAGATAACCATCCAATTCAAGAAAGAAAAAGCGAAGCTAAAATAGCAAAAAATAATACTTTTTATATAGTTAATCATGGAAAACATACAGAAATTTGTAAAGACGCAATTATATCGCGGAAAATGATTGAATAAAATTCGAATAAACAGAATTTAAAGTATAATTTCAATCGTTAGTTTTTTATAAAATGTTACCACATTTTTGGTAAGGTCTTGATAGCACTGCTCTGCATGAAAATCGACCCCAACACCATTTTTGCAAATTCTTATGTAAAATGACCTCCTGAATCCAAATATGACGTTCATTTTGCCCTATCATCTGCCTTTTCTTTTGAACCGTCCCCCTATTTTTATGACTTTTCGGTAATTGCAAGGCTATAAATTTGATTTGTAGGGAAGGAAAGAATTATTTTAGCTGTTAAATATCTTCTGAGGGGCTACCGAGTTGCAAAATACTAAAACATGAACATTTGCTTCAAGTGAAATTTTTAGGAGGGGTAGGGGAATATTGCCACTGAAATTATGTATTACATTTATTTTATTTTAATAATCAATTATTGTTATTATTTATTATTTATTATACACATTTTTTTTAAGCGTTAAAAGGATTCTTTTCCATTCTCCAAATCAAATTCATGACAGTAAAATTACCGAACAGTAATAAAAATTGGGGGATGGGGTGGCGTCCCGAGGAAGCGGGGGGGGGGGGGTGATTGAGAAAAAAGGGGAAGAGAAGAATCAGCAAGAATGGTATTTGGACTCGAAAAAAAAAATATTTTGCAGTGCAGTGTAGTTTATACAATTTTCATGCAGCAACTCAAAGCGCCTTATGCATTTCATCCAGTCATTCGTTTTGATTGTGGTATTGAATTCTCCACAACCAACACAGTGATTCTCATAAAATTCTGTTGCCTCGGAATCTACAAAATTTGATAATTTCAGATGTTTTTCATCTTCCTCCCTGCTGAAAGTGTCGTGTTTTTGAATTTTATTCCGTTTATTTTAGAATTTTTCATGGTTTTAAGCATTTTTATCAACTTTCTCTGTTTCTGGGATGAAAGTTTCCGAAGTTTTTCTATATTGTTTGGTAATATCAAACCATAGTTACCTATTTGGCACTAAACTTGCTATAAATACCATTGGTGCGTTTTCTAATTATTATATATATTTTTTTGTCATGGTTACATCAGGAATTAGTTCAGTATCATAAAGTACTTTTTTTTTATGTCACATCATAAGTTTTTGATATTTTAAAGGCACCACCTCTCATAAAATTGAAAGACAGGTACCAACTCAATTTAAAGCGTCACTACGCGCCAGGACGTCCTTGCTTTAGAATTAAAAACAAAGATTGCATTACATACGTGCCTTAAAAGTCCGTATAATAATAATAATAATAAAAATAAAAAAATGTATCGTACGTATTGTAAAATATCCAAATACGTAACTCAACAAAAGTATTTAATCACTAAATTAAATAAACATTAAAGCGTCACTTGCTTTTTATAATCGAAAAATACAGATGCACTTCTCAATCAATTAACTCATTGAACTATTTTTCTACGAATAATGGTTATGTTACCTCCTATGATCAAATTTAGGAAGTATTCTGACAGGCCATCTTTCCTCTATGGCCATCTATCCTAGAGTTATCCTATAAAACTATAGAATGATTTAAAATTGATGGCTAAAGTTTGAATAGAGAATTATTGAATCATACGGCATTTTTCACAATTTCAATCTTAAATATATTTTAAAGTTTAAATTTTTGTTTTATATATAAGGTAAATCGGAGGAAGACGCAACATACGAGGATATTTTGGTACGAGGTACAGTCAAAAACTGAAATTTTATGATAAAGAAAAAACATATCATGTTCTTCAACGTTTTATTAATTATGTAGGCTTATTAATTCCTTTCCCAGTCTGTACACAATTGGTAAACTTAATGTTAAATAAACTCGTGTAATTGTAGCATCTTCACCCATATACCCGGGTAATTGCGGCCCCTTTCCCCATGTATACAGGAAAAATGCTACCAATTATTAGGCAAGATACAACGCAACAATAACTAAGAAGAATAAAACAAACACTGCAAAATTACTTGTGAATTAAGAATAACTATGGAGAAAAAAACAAATTTGTAAACTGATTTATTTATTTATTTATTTATTTTTTGTTACTTTGTTAAAAGAAATAAGAGTAAAAGTTTAATTGTTAGCCTGCATAACAATTAATTTAGTGCAAATGATCGCCTATGAAATATTTGTGCTACCATTTCTTGCATTTCATGTACAAGGCTAGAGGGGGCAATGGCTGGTGACAGTCGACTGTCTCTTGCTCTGCTGGTTGAAGCAACTGCTTGTGTAAGCCTATGTCACATGCGCGGTTTGTCAAAGCAAGAACTGTATCATTGCTGGAATCACCAGTGATAGCACATACATCTGGGATTGCTTATGAGTTATAAGGATAAAACATGCAAATCCAGAAGTTTCATTTCTTACAGTAGCTACCTTGCCCCAAGCTGTATTCAGGAGAGGTCCTTAATGAAGGTTTGAAATTTTATTAAAATAATATTATAAAAATGATAATTATTATAATACTATAATTATAATTAATAATTCCATTTACATTCTGCACTAAAATGTACAGTATATAAAATAAAACATAACATTTAAAAATCATTTAATTTATTTCTGAACTATGTCGCGTCTTCCCCCAAGTGTGTGATAAAAATGCCACTCACGCTTATTTTCGAATTGCTGCAAGGTTAAGACAGCTTCTTCTTACTCTCTGTGTGTAATAGAATAAGGAACTCACTTATATTGCTATCATCTTATATTAAATAAAACATATGTTTTTATGAACTTTAAATATGAACAACCAAGTATTATAAGCGCTTTAATCACAAGATTAAATGCTAAAGAATTCCAAAATAACGGCGATTAAGGGCGATAAATTAAGATAAGTTCACAATCCATGCGCTCATTGGGACAAGACTTCTAACACATACTGGTCAGAATTACCATTTCTTGAAGCATAAAAGTGCAAGAAACAAACTTAAGTCTTTTTTCCGAACTACCTTATTACTTATTTATAGAATACTTTAAGAAGTTTTTATTTATTATTATTATTTTAGCTAGAATGAACTTTACAATGAAATTTTGACTATTTCATATAACAGTAAAAACAATGTTTTTTTGCAAAACATATTGAACAATTATTGAATATTAGTTTTTGAAATTTTCATATATATATATATATATATATATATATATACATTTGTTTTTTTAGACATTATCTTACGATGAACGTTTCACTGTTTCATATAACAGTAATAGCAATGTTTTTTTTTTTTTTTTTTTCAAAAACATATTGAACGATCTGTGAATATCAGGTTTTGGTATTTTTAACATTCATTAAAATGATTAACGGGAAAGCAAACAGTTTGTTAAGTTCCTGATAGTACCAGTTACTTACATTCTGAACAAAAAATTGTTTAACAGGTTTTAACGGTAATCTTGCGCAACCTTATTAGCAAGTCTAATTCAGAAGTCATGTTCTTTATTATTCAGAGTCACAGTTCACACTATTCTCTCTTAACACTTTGACCGCCAAGCCGAAATTGCAAATGTACACTACAGAGCATTTTTTTTTTTTTTTTTTTTTTTTTTTTTTGTGTGTGTGTGTGTGTGTGTGTAATTTGTATTTTTTTTTTTTTTTTTTTTTTTTCAACATAACATTATGTATAAAACAATATTTTTAAATCTGACTCATTTTGCAACGCATGGGAAGATTTTCATCCTGACTATCAAAAATGATAGCTAAAGCACCCCACGAAAGTTAGTGTAAATTCTTCTACGAGTGGCACGGCTATCTTATTTGAGAGTCAGCTAAATTTGCCATTTATCACTAAAATTAATTATTTAGATTTATGTTTCTGTAGTGTAATCTCTTAAATTAGAAAAATTTTAAATATATGAAAGTATGAGCTTGGGAGATTATAGTTTTAGTTTTTCTTTTATATTATTTTTCTATTATATGAAACAGTATTTATACTTTTTAAATTTCACAAACTGTAAATATATGTATTTGTCACATACTGTACATATATTTATCACATACTCTCGTATATATATATATATGACATATGATAGCAATGGCAGTCAAGGTTTTAAATGTTAAATGACTAATGGAATATTACTAAAAGCTCAAATTATTATGTTTATAATAATACAGAAACAAATAATTTTACTTAAAATTACTAAAACTGAAAGCTATTTATTCCATGCGTTTGGAAGGATGTAATTGCTAATTTTAAAGAATTTTAATAGATATATTTTTGGATTCTTACTGAAAAAACTTTTCGATACAAGATAGACACAAACAGAACAATTAAATAGGTGAAAATAATTATTTTAAACTTAAATATCACTGAAACTATCTAACTCAGACAATCTGTATTTCTTTTATATTGTGTCTTAGACAGAGGATAATATTTTTATTAACACACGTGATATAAATTCAAAGACAATATTAAGAAAAAAATTTTCATTTTAATATGTATACAAACTCTTGTACAAAAACCATATCTTAAAACATACATAAATTTGAATAAATTTTATAATTAGAATCATCCATCGTTGGTACTCGATTTACGACATACTGGCAATAATATCTAATTTGAATCACTGAAACAGAAGCAAACATGTCAACATTTCAAATTACTCCAGAGCAGGGTTTATAACCGCTCTTTTTTCCCTCCTCCTGTTTTTAGTGAAATTTTCTCCAATAAATAATTAAATGAAGTGAAGAAAAGAAAAAAAAAAACTCTCAAGAAAAGTGGTCTGAAATAAAGATGAGTAATAATAATGCTTCAGAATGAATTAAAATGCTGACATGTATGTAAAAACTATAAACAAAATTCTAAAATAATTTTAACTTTAAAAAATTTCAGAATGCTTCATGGTATACTAAATATCTTGTAAAAAAGTATATTAAGATGGAAAAATTGTAATTTTAAATTTCATGCATAACAATTTATTATAACTTAAATATGTTGTTAAAAATATCTTAATTAATTAAAAGAAACTCTTTGTCAGAATTGAATATTTCTTTAAAAAATTAATTATAGATTTTTTTTCCAAAGGAAAATACAAGAATAAGTAATGTGCGAATCATTATTATTGTTTCTTTTTTCTTTTTTTCATAAATGTTACTTATAAAAATGATATTTAAAATATTCTGTATTATTATTTTTAAGTAAAATATTCTTTTTTTCTCCATTTAGAAATTTGAGATTTAAAAAATTGCAATTACTGAATTTAGCTGAATATATTCTTAGAATAAATTCACTAATTAGCTATTAAATTCTGCATAAGTAGTTGAATATTAATTTATAAAATCATTCTTAAAAAAATAATTAAACTATTTTCTGTCGATTAAAAGAAGTACTTTTTTAGAGTAATTATTATTACTATTTTTTTTATTTGAATACAAATGTGTTAAAATTGTTTTATAGTATATTTCTGCTTAGTTTGCTTTCTATTGTTAAAGGGCTTACGGTTTGTGGACTGTACGTAGTTCCTAGACTTGTACGGGGATGCCTTCCATTATTTAGTTTGGAATACTGTATACCTTTAATTTAATTTATAAAAAAAATAAGATACGTCTGAAGATGATATATGCGCAACTTAAACAGTAATATCAAATACACCAACTATACCAATTAGCAACAAGCATGTGATGTTTTGTATGAAAATTAGTTTAATGTACTGAAGTTTTATACTTACATACAAAATAATATGAGTTAGCCAATCATATTAAAATATAATATTGGAAAATAAATTTGGAATATGTGCAAAAGTGATTAAAAATGGACAAAATAAAATATTCAAGGTTTAATGATTGTTTATACAAAATGAGATAGATTTTTAGGTTTTTCATTAGTATTACGAAGGAATTAGGTAAACCAATATGGCCTGTTTAGAAATGTAAAAAATGAAAAGAGTTTTAGAATATCTTATCAGTTATTCATCTTTTACTTTCTTACTTTAGAATATATTTAATTTTTAACACATAAAACGCATTTTTTTTCAAAGAGTATATAAACGAAATCCCACATGTTATAACCATTTGCTGGTATTTCATGCGAAAAACATCATCATTATTAAATACATGTCTGACATTTGATATATATTTAAATTGTAACTAACACACTTTACAGAGTTTTATTATTTGGAAAGAATATTAAAATACAATATTAATAAAAAAATGTATTTTCTTAGAAGAATGATTTCGTTACAGAGTATTTTGTTTTCTTAATAAAAGTTCATACAATATAGAATTGAGAGTGTTAGATGCACAGCTTGTTAGATGTAAAAACTGTAACTTTTCTCTAGAAACGTTTATTCAAAATACACTTATAAATGAATACACTGTTACAAAAAACAGTCAAATAAAATACAAACGCGACAAGAAATTGTGAAATATACAGAAAAAGAAGAAGAAGAAGAAGAAAAAACGGAAAAAAGGAAAGAATGAAATTCCATATGTAAAAATAAATAGAATAAAATATTTTCAAAGCAAGTTTCCCCGTGATTTCTTAATGACAACTGAAACCCCGTAAAAAAAAAAAAAAAAAAAAAAAATAATAATAATAATAATAATAATAATAATAATAATAAATAAATAAATAAATAAATAAAATAGAGAATGTTTAAGGCAATACGCCAGACTAAGTAAGATACTTATACTAAAGAATATAAAGCTCAATGGGGCATGTTAACAAAAATGGGGGTTAATGTAACGTTTTAAGTATTACTAATATATATAGAAGGAAAATTAAATATGTATTATTAAGATATTACATACTTTTTTTGAGCTTTAAATATGAAATAAAACAAATGAATTAAATTCAAATTTATTTATTTTATAATATTATTTTTTATTTAATTGTAAAAAAGTAGAAAAAATTATAAATTGAAAATTACAGTATTAAATACAAAAAAAAAAAAAAAAAAAAAAAAAAATGAACACTAGTTTTTATCCAAATATATTACCTATATCTTAGCAATAAGTGTAACTTTATGATGCTCCCTTTCACATGCGAAGAGGAGGGTGTTCAAATGCTTCTACATACAATACAAAAATTTTCTTTAAAAATTAGATTAGTATCATCAAATAGATTCAGTATCATCACATGTACATGTAATTTAAGTTTATATAGATGTCTTAGAAACAGGAAATCTAGCGACACACATATTGATGTTTTTATTATTATTATTATTATTATTATTATTATTATTTAGTATATATAAAACACACACACGCACGCATTTTTATCTAAATAAATGTTTGTTTGTTATAAAAACTTAAACATAACACTTATCCAATTTTTTCCTTTCATTTATCATATCTGATTTTTTATAGGCAATATCAAATTATATAATCTTTAATATTATGAGTTTTGTATGTTATTTTACGAAAAATAAAGAGAAATAAATAAATAAAAGTGAGCCAATATCTTTTAAAATTAATATATATATATATATATATATATATATAGTATCGCATGTTTAAATAAAATAATAATATATATTGAGCAAATTAAAAAAAAAAGAAAAAAAAAAATGTTTTAGAAACTCATAATTCAGTTGAAATACAGTTCTCATGCATTATTTATTATGCATGATTTATGCATTTTGATATATCAAAACATAATTTTCCAACAATTTTAATAAAAAATGTCTATTCACATTTTTTTTTTTTTTTTTTTTTTTTTTTTTTTTACCGAAATATTTTTTAAAGCTTAAAATTCAAAGAAAATAAATACTTCTTTAAAGTTAAAATATTCAATGTATTCAAAGTATTCCTCTTTTGTGTTATTTCAGCAATAGTTTGATTTATCTAATTCATATTCTTTCGTTTACGAATTCAATTCTTCGAATTGCATCTCAAGAATTATGTTTAAAATAAATTTATAAAAAGGTTATTTTTTTTTAGAATAATCTGAAAAGAGAACTAGTTTATTGAAAACAAGCTTAGAAAAAAATTGAATGCTTACTCGTCATGAAAATTGTACATGTTTGAATATATTAATTTCTAATAAAATTGTTGGCTTAGGTGAACTCTGATAAATTTTCCATAATATATTTATTATTTTTATTTTTGTATAAATTTCAACAATAGGGCCCAATACATTTATACTAAGAGCTATGAACTTGGCCTAATATTACACAGCATAGTCTAGTCCAGACTGAAATGTTCCACCCACTAGGCTAGCACGCCTTCGATTACGTATGTTTTTAAAAGCATTTCCCTCTGTTACATAAAACAAAGAAAAATAGATTCTTATAAATACACTGATGGGAAAAAAAAAAATCCCAACACCAGGAAGCAGCTGTGCTAGATAAACAAAATTTGGTAGGCGTGTTTATACATCTGAAAGATGACGTCGATTCAAATTTCGAGATCCGCGCAAAAGTGTGGCGCTAGTAGCGACACTATGAACATGCAAATGAATTTTGCTTTAAATAAGCGCTGTAAGGATCGTGATCGTTATTTACAGTTGAGATTTGACGTAATGGGTTAATGTTAGTCAAGGATGCCTCTAAGAAGACGAAGAAGCCATTATCAACAGCTCACTGAGTTTGAACGAGGTCGTGTTGTAGGGCTACGAGAAGGTGGGTTTTCTTTCCGCGATGTTGCAGAAAGACTTGGCAGGAATGTATCCACTGTGCATGAGTGTTGGCAGCAGTTGTCAAGGGAAGGTACTGCCACAAGAAGACCGGGTTCCGGGCGGCCACGTGGCACAACTGAGAGGGAAGACCGCCGTGTTCGGCGTATGGCTGTGGCTAATCGTACTGCGTCTGCAGTTGAAATTCGAGCTGCAGTTGGCACCACAGTGACACAACGAACTGTTACAAATCGGTTACTTCAAGGACAGCTCCGAGCCAGACGCTCTGTACGTGCATTCCACTGACTCCAAACCAATGCCGTTTGCGACGTGAGTGGTGTCAAGCTAGAGCTCATTGGAGGATGGAGTGGAGATCTGTTGTGTTTTCTGATGAAAGTCGGTTCTGCCTTGGTCGCAGTGATAGCCGTGTGTTGGTTAGAAGGAGGCCAGGTGAACGCCTGCTAGCGACAGGCATGGAACTCCATCCCACAAACTGATATCCGACACCTGTACGACACAATGCATGCACGTTTGCATGCTTGCATTCAAAATTTTGGCGGTTACACCGGTTACTAATGTACCAACATTTCACATTTGAAATGGCTCTTCTCGCCAATGGCTCTACCTGTGATCTTGAAACTTTAATCAATTAAATATGTTACCTAGACAAATTTATTGCTGAAATTTCATTACTGTACAGTAATTTTTTCTTGGTGTTGGTTTTTTTTTTCCATCAGTATATATTTATCTGTATATTCCGTGTGCACCACAGAGTGTACTAAAATTTGAAAAACGAAATTAGTTCATCACAAATGAAAACAAATTTCCGAGCGTTTTTACTTATAGCTTATAATATATCTGGATTATTTGTGCTGTCCTAAAATCAAAACATTATTTGTTTTCTTACTATTTTTTAGTTAACCTACTTTTGTCTTCTTCAAGAAAAATTACATACTCGTAATTCGTACTATTCGTATTTTCATGTTTACGCGTACTTAAAGAAGCTGATTTCTTTATGTTTAGTTCACAAAAAAAAAAAAAAGAAAGAAAGGAAAAGAAATAAAGAAAGGAAAAAAAAAATAATGCACTCTTTAGAAAATGTTCATATTAACGAATTCTTAGTTCCTTTATACACTAATTTCACCTTTTTTCTGTTTGTGAACTGTTGTTCGGCAATTAGCCACGTTTTATTCATAACCTGCACGATAAACTGTCAAATTATATTCAAAACTAGTTGGCATAGGTGGACTCTGCTGAGATCCCCATCATATGTATGTTCTCATAAATTTCTTGTACAGGTCTTATTATATACATGTTAAGAGAAATGAATTTCAGTAAACGCTTGACACAGTGACAGAACGAAATCCTCGCTTAATAGGCTGCCCACCATTCAGTACGATATCTTATTCTAATCTATTAATTTATTTTATTGGGATCAATTTCGTAGTTTATTTTCATGCTACTATTACCAATGCAACTTTCCTAAAAACGCTTATTTTTATGAAATATCTCCCCATTTTGCTATGTTGATAAAATCTTAAATTTCGAATAACTTACGAAATTTTCTTATTAAAATATTTGTAGTCAATCATGTTCATACAAGTATCATAAATGATATTTTGAAATTGTCTGATAAATTTACGATCCTTAAAATGGACGTTTATGCTCGATTTTGCATTTTCTGCCATTTTAAGTAAATCGTAAATTCCAAATAACTTACGAATTTTTTAAATTGGACACATCATACTGCATGGTATTCATGCCAGTATCCTAAATAATATTTTGAAAGTGGTTTGACATCTTTACGTGGAAAATATCCCTCAAGATTGACGTTTATGTGAAATTTTGCTCTATTCTGCCATGTTAAGAAATTCGTAAATTTCCAATAACTTACGAAATTTTTATATTGGAAAATTCATAGTCATTAATATTCATGCCAGAGTCCTAAATAATATTTCAAAAGTAGTCTGATATCTTTACGATGAAAATATCTCTCAAAATTGACGTTTATGTGAAATTTTGCCCTATATTGCCATGTTAAGAAATTCGTAAATTTCCAATAACTTGCGAAATTTTCAAAGTAGCATATTTATAATTAGTGATATTCATTCCGGCATCAAAACCGATATTTTAAAACTGGTCTGACATTTTTACAGTAAAAAGTTTCCATTGAATGCACGTTTAAGTGAAATTTTGTCCTATTCTCCCATGTTAAGAAAATCGTAAATTTCGAATGATTGCGGAAGTTTTTAAATTCGAATGTTGCAAATGAATAAGGTTCTTGCCAGTGTCGAAAGTAATATTTTAAAACTGATCTGACCTCTCTGCGACAATCTGTTCTTGAGATATCGTGTACACAGACTAACAAACTAACGGACTAACGGACTAACACACTAACAGACTAACACACTAACAGACACCCTACAGACAGACACCATACAAATTTTGTCATTTTCGGATTCCTCACACCTGAAAACGTGTAAAAAAGTCAAAAAACCGAGGTCGAAAATTTTCACGATTATCTAAGTTCCCCGTACCTGTAGTATGATAGGGAACTAATATTCAACTAAATTAAAGTAAAATATAAAAATACTAGTGGATCTGCAGATCAGGAGCCTCAACGTCCTATTTGCATCAGACATTTTTCAATAGGTCATTTTTATTTATTTCTTATTATATAATAGTATATATTGATTCGATCGACTTATTACCATAATCAGATACATTCCTGAGGGGGGCTGCCGCCCCCTCAACCCCCCGCTATATCTCTCTTTCTATACCTATTTGTATATCATATAAAGTGTTACGGAATTGTAAATAATTGCATTTATTTTTGTATAAATTTTTTCAAAGAGGCTTAGTAAGTCGATAAAATGCTAATTTTGTGCATTTCTAGTCGTTTTGGCGTAAATTGCCTAATTTTCCTTTAAGAACGAATTGAAAAGCTCCAATAAGGGAAGAAATGGATTTGGCGCCAAATTTGGCGGCTCTTTCCCTCCTTGGCGATTTTTTGGCGACCTTGGCGAGAAAATCCTTATTAGGGATATACCAAATATGGAAGCTCTAATCTCATTGGCTGATGAGATACGATCATTTTCCAGAACAGTCTGTGTTCGATATAATAGTATAAAAGGAGCATTTTTTTAGCCAAGGCTTCCAATCTCAGATCTGTGTCGGTTTCGTCAAATGCTTGCTTTGCTTTGAGCCTCTTTGAATGAGACTTGCTTTATGTGTTATTGCTAAACAGTTTGTACTGTTGTTTTGCTGTTAACGCCTGTTGTTTAAGCTATGTTTACTGGTTGAATTGAAGCTGATACTTGGTTTATAGACCTGTATTCTTCTGGAACTTTCTGTGAATAAATCACTGAATTTTTGCAAGTTTCGCCTTTCATTCTCGGACAACTTACAAACCCCCAAGTACGCAACAATATGCATTCTTATTAAACGACGGTCTTGTATTATTTCCCGGAAATTCATAAATACCGAATTTCATACAAAAAAAATTACATAGCATATCGGAAATATTTTGCGTAACATTTATACTAATTATCAATTCTATGCCCACAATTTTCAACATGAAAACAGGCTTTTAAAATTCTAATAAAATTTCATTATACTTGATCGGGTGAAACCATGTTAAAATACACTTTTAAGAAATACCGACTATACACCATAAAAGTACGAAATTCCTTTATGTATCCCGGAAAAGTAGCCACAGTCATTAAAAAAGCTAATAATAAGAATAAATCTAATTAATTATAACTCATTAATCTTTCAAACTAATTTGACATCATTTGGATGATTACAGTACATACTCGGAATTATTTTGTGTGGTCCCATAAATTATTTAGTCTATACATAACCTTTTTTTTAGAGTAAACATGATTTTAAGCATCTTTATAATGTTTGTTAACTTTATTAAGTTCAATTCAGCATAAACGCATTAAAGTGCGCGCTTAAATTAAAAATTCGTCCATAGGCTCTAATGTTACGAAATTCTTTCGTGTGTCTTTGTAAACGAACCATAAACATTGTATACACCAGTAAAAAACTATTCAGCTTATTTTGCGTTTAAAATTAATAATTGTTCCAAATTTAACATCGTTTGGATGACTAAGTGACATTGTCAGAACACTTTTGTAAGGTCCTGTACATTAATTAGAAAGCTTAAGAGCACATATTTTCTTCAAGCAACATAAGTTTAAGCATCTTACTCACGTACTCTAGTTTCATTTTCTTCATTGCAAAGTAATGATATTAAAATGCGTTTAAACGAAATTCACCCCATACGCCGTAATGTTAAGAATTTTGGCGTGTCCCTGTACACAGTTTATAAAAAATATAGCAATGAAAATTATACAGCTACTTATATGGAAAGCTGGAATGTGTGCGCCAATTTGCAAGTCAATCGATGGATTTTTGCGGCCGCTATTGCGGTACATACAAATTCTTCCCATAGGCCGTAAGGATAAGAAAAATTTTGGCGTGTCCCTGTACACGAACAACAAACGGAATACACACCTAACACTATACAGCTAATTCCGTTGGGCTCGTGAATATGTGTACCAAATTGCAAGTCTATAGCGTTATTTTTTGGGCCGCTATCGCGGTACATACAAATTCTTCCCATAGGCCGTAATGATAAAAAAACTTTGGCGTGTCCCTGTACACGAACTACAAATGGAATGCACACCCAAAACTATACAGCTAATTTCGTGGGGATCATGAACATCTGTACAAAGTTTCGAGTCAATAGCGTGGTTTTTACGGCCGCCATCGCACGACAGACAGACAGACAGACGGACGGACGGACCGACGGAACCCAAAATCCTTTGGAGTCTCAACAGAGGGCCTCCACTGACGTTTCGGCAAAAATTGAAGTCAATAGCTTGATTTTTGCGGCGGCTATCGCGGTACATACAGATTCTTCCCATAGGCCGTAATGATAGAAAATCTTTGGCGTGTCCCTGTACACGAACTACAAATGGAATACACACCTAAAACTATACAGCTGATTCCGTTGGGCTTATGAACATGTGTACCAAA
Organism: Salticus scenicus; assembly: GCA_963930645.1. Lineage (NCBI taxonomy): Eukaryota > Metazoa > Arthropoda > Arachnida > Araneae > Salticidae > Salticus > Salticus scenicus. Next base: position 193,408,733 of record OZ005654.1, on the reverse strand, counting down.
TTGCAAGTCGAAAGCGTGATTTTTGTGGCTGCTATCGTTGTACATACAAATTCCTCCCATAGTCCGTAATGATAAGAAAATCTTTGGCGTGTCCCTGTACACGAATTACAAATGGAATACACACCCAAAACTATACAGCTGATTTCGTGGGGCACATGAACACGTGTACCAAATTGCAAGTCAATAGCGTGATTTTTGTGGCCGCTATCGCGATACATACAAATTCCTCCCATAGGCCGTAATGATAAGAAAAACTTTGGCGTGTCCCTGTATACGAACTACAAATGGAGTACATACCAAAAACTATACAGCTGATTTCGTGGGGCTCATGAACACGTGTACCAAATTTCAAGTCAATAACGCGATTTTTGCGGCCGCTATCGCGCGACAGACAAACAGACAGACAGACAGACACAGCCCAAAACCGTTTTGAGTCTCAACAGAGGGCCTCCACTGACGTTTCGGCAATTAAAATGATTATATTATACATAAATAAATAATAAAAAGTAATATTGTTGATTATATTTTCAAGTCGAATAGTTTACAAATATTTCATTTAACTTATTTTTAAATAAGAACAAAATATCGACTGAATTTAATGAGAGAATTAGAAGAAAAGACATAAAATCACAGATTTTCTTTTCTTTTCTCTCTCTCTCTCTCTCTCTCTCTCTTTTTTATTATAAAGAAATCATAATGAAAAATATGTAATATAATGTAGATGAAATTAAAGACATGTATATAAGTCCTCACATGCGACAAGTAATAATCTAACATAGAAGTACAAGCTAAAGTAATACATTAATATACTGACTTTACTTTTTAAACTTATACTAAAAACAAATTTCTGTTTTTTGCACGGGTACAATCTGCAAAAAATAAATAAAAGATCTTTAAAAACAACATACATAAGCAACAATTGTCTCGATGTACCATAAACAATACCGACTATATAGAAATAATTTATAAGCGAATAAATAAATAAATAAATAAAAGTCAAGTACATGACAGCAAATTGCACATAATATCAGTTTGTAAGTTTAATTTATGATAAAATTTAATTTCCAATTTATAAATAATTTACATGTAAACTAATACATTTCTTTTAATGTCAAAGAAAAATGCCCGAGCACGAGTTCTATTGCATAAATAAACGTCATGCCATGTTGGCGAAATACGTCCTTTATTCTTCTTAATTTTAGCAAAGGGTTAATTTAGGGAAGCTAACTTTCAAAGGAAAACGTATACAGTGCGTCTAAACAAATTTAAGCATAAATAAAAATAAAAATAAAAGTTGTAAAACAGCTCCTTTTAGTGAGATAATGTAATGAATACCAATTTTCATGTTTATTATGCAAATAAACCGTTAACGTATCACGTATGGGCGTTGTATGCTACATTTATTTATTTTTCCATGATGAGTGCAAATAATTGGATTCCATGAAAACTATAATCCTGACTTAAAATTAGTCATTATGAAAATCTAGAACTATTTTGGGAGTATGGCACCATCGATAATGGAAATAAATGCTTCTGCCTATACACAAAGTTACCTACTTGTTAAATTCTCTTATAATTAAATTTTATTCCAGAATGAATGGTTTTAAATCATTCTTACGTTATACATTTATACAAAAATTTGATCTATGCTGCGACTTTACAGATATATAGAAATAGGAGGAAAGTGGCTATCTATTGAGTAATATACACCAAAATAAAAGAAAAAAAAAAAGGAAAAAGGTTAATTTTTACAAAAAATCGACTAAATGCGCATTTTTACTTTATTCTGATCTAGAACTTGATTTAGATAGGCCACATTTTTTTTTTCACATGCTGAGAAACAAATTTCCTAAGGTATTCAAAATGTGTTCGGGACCCCAAAAAACGTATAGAACTACCAAAAGACTAGAAGTCAGAAATTTTAAAAAATCCAATATTTACTTCTAATGAATATTGAGAAAGTAAAAAATAGTGATACATTTAAAGTGTTAAAAAGATTCTTTACAGCTACTTCTTAAATATATTATGACAAATAATGTATATAGAAAACGTTAACCAAAACAAATCTTCAAGAAATTTCATGTTTTATAATTTCAGGATATTTCATAAGTATTTAAAAAAAAATGTTTAAAAAAATAAATAAGTAAATAAATAAAAAAAAAAATCTTTTCTGCAGTATTAGGATGAATATACTTTAATATAGTACTATTATAGTAATTTTTTTCCCTAAAAATTTCTTAGAAAAATTTTATGATCAATAAAGACTAGGTTTGAAAAGATCTTTCTGAAGGTTATATAATTCTCTCGAGGAAAAGCATCGGATACATGTTTTTACTTTATTTATTTTTTGTGTGTATGTGTGTGTGAAATAAGTATTTATGTAGTGTAATAAAATTTCTAGAGCGAAAGGATTTTATTATTATTATTATTATTCTCTAGTACATAAATATTTGGATTACAAAATTATTTTTATAATATGTTCTTATATAGCATGCTGATAATATATTGAAATTATAATAACATTTGTGTATTTAACAATGTTGAATCAAGAAATTCCACCTTAAAAAAAAAAAAAAAATAATAGTAATAATAATAAAATAAGAAGTATATAAATCTTATAATAGATACTCTTTTACATTTTTGCTAGTTAATTTGTTAAAAGTTTATGTTTTGACTGGTTTTCTTTATAATATATCTGTCACAATGTGACATTTCTGTCTCATTTCATTAAGTGCTAAATAATTTAAATTATAGTTACGTTGAGTTAAAAATAAATAAATAAATAAATAAATAAATAAATAAATAAATAAATAAATAAAAAGGGAAAGTTAAGGATATCGCCGCTCGTCCGGAAATATGCCGTTTTAACTTCACAAAAAAAAAAAAAATTAAAATAAAAATAAAATAAAATAAATAAAATAAAATAAAGTAAATTGATTATAAGTATAATAATAATAAGATTATTTATTTAGATGATGAACTCAATTTAAAAAAAAAAAAAAAAAAAAAAAAAAACTAAATAACTAAATTGTCCATTAATGAGGTATCATGTAATCAGACAGTCAAAAGAGTGAGTTTCCAGACATTAGGAGTTACACTTTGCAGCCCCCACGTCGCGTCGGAAAAAAAAAAGGAAGAACCGATTTCGTCTCCCTCGGAGTTCATTGACCGACCGCACATTGAGATGAGGTCTACGGCGTAGCATGCTTTGCATCATCGTTACGTAAAGGGAGATCGCCACCCACGCTCCATTCTTCAAATTCTTTCCAAGGCGCGTTCCCTGGTCCCGTGGTGCATTGACCCGCCGGGAGAGTTAACGGTTGATAGCGTGATGTCATAACAATTGCGTAAGGGACGCCACAAGCCGCGGGGAATAATTCAAATGCGATTGGTGCATTTATGAAGTGAAGTCTTGAGGAGGGATTTTTGAAGAGAGAGAGCGATTAGTATCGCATTGGCTCGGGCTGTAAGCAGACGTTCTTTTCGACACGTCCCCTTCTTACCACAGGCGGCAGTCGTCGCTGGCCGGCTTCTTAGGCCGAATTTCCCTTAATATTTTATCATTTAAAGGATGATTTCCCCTTCCCTTTTTGTTTTTTTTTAAAAAGAGTGAAACAACAACTTTTGTTCGATTTTGGCATTGCTGACCTTGAAGTTCGAAATAAAGAGAAGAAATTTATTTTTACCAAGGACCTGTCTGTTTATCATTGCGTCGTTTCGTGCCAACTCCTTCTCCAAGCATACAGGTAGGATCAATCCTTTTTTTTAACAGAAAGTCTATACTAAGCAAACTATTTATTGAAGCAAAACAATGACTCATATTGAACTTATAAAATAAGATAATAAATATCTAAGAGATGGTATTTTAATATACATGTATATATAAATAATTAATAGTATCCTGACTTGTGAATCCAGAGGACAGTAAGATTCAAGAACCAAATTAATATTCAAATTAATTTTTATTACTTAGAGTAACGATCACACCATATTTAATATAACTATTTTCTTTTATAATATAGATACATAATAAAGATATATGTATTATTAAAAAATATATATATATTTATTATATATTTTTTTAACTGATAGATATAAGAAAAATAAAATAATAACAATTTCCTCAACCTCACAATTTGATAAATGGTGCCAGTCACCAGGCCTCCTTCACAAGTCAAATAAAAAAAAAATATATATATATTATAAGGATTGTACTAATGTTATATTTAAAAAGAAAAGAAATACTCTTAAGATTTTGATATTAAACAAATTATATGTTATAGTACTGGAATTAATTTCTACTGGTAAATAATAAATAAATTTGAACGTTATAAAAAAATATATATATATATGTTGATGATTCTAATAAATATGTAAATGAAAGAAAAAAAAAGTAAATTTATATTTCCAAATATCAAACATCAAATTTATATATTTGGATCCAAAACAATATTATTATTGAAATAAATAGTCATATTTGTGAATATAATGGCAAAAAGAAATAGGAATCGGAATAATACACCAACAGATTATCTCCTATAGACTCCTCAATTATCTCCTATAGACAACACCTTACAGAACACATTCTCTTCTCAAAAATTTTTAAACATCAACATACAACCATTTAATGGAAACTCAGATGAACTTCAGTTTTTTATCAATTCAATCAAAAATCTAGCTGAACTGGAAATATGGGATGATAAATTTACTTTGGCAAAGGCCCGATCATTATTGACAGGTCCTGCTAGAACATATATCTTACAATCCGAACAAATAAACCCACTGAAAACAAGTGAGGAACTTTTTGCGAAATTAAAAGATTTCTTTCAACCCGAATCCAACATTAATTCCATACTTAAATTTGAAAATATGGTCATATTACCTCAAGAAAATTTTAGAAACTTAAAACACAGAATCGAAATTTGCTTTAACAAAGCCTATCCGGAAATTAAAGATCCAACCGCAATCAATAAAATAAAGTTCACTAATTTTATCAAGATTCTACCAGCAGACATACGTCAGCACATTCTACAAACGAATACTAACGGAGATTTTGATGAAGCTATAAAAATTGCAACCATCACACAGGATTGTCAAATTGACAATCAGATACTTACACAAAATGCACAAAACCCTTCAGAAGAAACCGTTCATGCACTATCTACACAGATATCAACATTAAACAAAAGAATCGACGACATCACAACTCAAGATAAAAATCAAAAAACACGCGAGAATTATCACCAGAGACATTTCAATAGATATAAGGGTCGCGGAAAACAATTCCAAAACAACAAAAATTCCCAATGGAGAAATTTCAGAATGCAATCATATAGACAAAATGAGTCTGGTAACTTCAAGAAGTATCGATTTAAAAAACAACAAAACAATAGAAGAACTTACAATAACAACATATCTCGTGATTTGATGAATGTACCTAACATACCTCCTCAGCAAATACAATTCCCCAGTAATAATAATATTACTAATATAACTTGCCAACTTTGTTATAACTATGGACATTCAGCCAGAAGCTGCCCTAATGCAAAAGTGATTTTTGAAACTTACAATAATCCCAACAACAGTGCAGCAATTACATACCCCCCAAACTAATTTCAGAGACCCTAAGTACTGGCGACAGAGTCTCTTACGCTTTACATCCAGCCAGTGAAACACAACTAGAAGATAAACTCATCCAAACAGAAGAAATGACCCATAAACACATTATCGCGAGTGTCAACTCTCATAATCCATCTATACCAATATTAAATATAACATTTTCGGGTGTCGATATTCCTATGCTTATCGACACCGGAAGTTCTGTCTCCCTCATATCAAAGAAATTTTTCGATCAATATAAACAAGATTTAAAATATAAAATTTTAGCAAGAACAGTCAAAATTTCAACTATTAACTCGGATGTGAAATTTAATGGTTGTGTAGAGATTTCTTTCAAAATATGCTCATCACATTTCAGACACCCTATGTACATATTTGATTTTGATGACAATTCTCATTTTCATGGATTATTGGGATTTGATTTCATAAGAAAATTTAATTTACTCATATGTCCGGAATCACAAATTTGCAAGTTTAAGGATTTAATATTTCCATTTTACAACCCAAGCCCAACTAACTCAACTACTTCACAAAATGAAAATTTAAACAAAAATTCTACTAGCAACTGTAATTCATCCCAAAACATCGATTTTGTTCAATTACTTCACGTAGCTCCATTTGTGCCGAAACAATCAAATAATACTAAACTTATAAACAATGATATTATTGTATCAATTGCTCAAAAAGCTATTATTGAACCACATGAAACATCATATATTAAAGTGACAGCTACAAACAAAAATGAAGACATTTATAATAAAGAATTGTTATTTTGTCCTCATCAACCTAACATGAAGATTAATATTGAACAGGCTGTTATTTCATTCTCAACTCACCCCGAGCCGATGGCGATACTCAAACACCCTATTTTTTTCTATTTGCCTATTTCAAATATTAGTGAAAATGCAATACACCTAAATAAACATTCTAAGATTGGATCATTACATCCCATAGAAGATATAAAAAATACAAATCAAGAGGAAGTTAACACAAACATTCCTCCACCGTATGAACACAACATAATTAATTATATCAAAACCACGCCAGAAATTATTAATAAAAGGCATCAGGAATTTCAAAATGTGAAAATTCAACTAAATCACTTGAATGATCAAGAACAGTCTAAGCTATTGAAAATTCTCTCCAACAATTTTGCTGCATTTTCTACTTCTATGGACACTTTAGGACATAGCGATCGAGTACACCCACAAATAAAATTCACATCAGATTACCCCATAAAAGCACTCCCATTCCCGATCCCACAAGCTCTCCAGAAGGAAGCAAAAGAACAGATTGATTGTATGGTAGAAGCAGGTATTATAGAAAAAAATATTGCATCTTGGTCCTGCCCAATTCTCCTAGTAAAAAAAAAGGAGATAATGAACATAAACAATCATACCGTTTAGCTTTAGATTTAAGACTCATTAATTCTATAATAGAACACAGCAGTTACCCACTTCCACGAATAAATAACATTATTACCAACATGGCAAAATATAAATATTTCACCCTACTTGACATGCCGTCAGCATATCACCAGTTACAATTACCGGAAGAATATCAGGAAAGGTTATCGTTTACAAGTCCCTGGGGGACTTACAAATTTATAAGACTACCATTCGGCCTAAAGAATGCAGCAAGTTACTTCCAAGCACTTGCTGACAATATTATAGAAGAAATAAATATGCCTGGAATTGAAGCTTATCAAGATGATTTTGTAATATGCAGCAATTCATTCGAAGAGACACTCACGAAATTAAATAAATTCCTACAAGTTTTCATTAAATATAATTTAACATTGAATGTAAAAAAATGTCACTTCCATCAGACATCCATAAACTTTTTAGGATTTCATCTTACTGATAACAAAATATTTCCACTTACAGCTAACATAAAGAAAATAAATGCATTTCCCACACCCACAACAAAACGCCATGTGAAAAAGTTTTTAGGATTAACTGGCTTTTATCGCCCATTAATTCATAAGTTTGCAGAACTTACAGAACCGTTAGTTGCTCTTACCTCCATTAAAACACCATTCAAATGGACTGAAAAGGAAAACAATGCTTTTCAAAAATTACAACAGGTATTTTTCAACCAACCATTCATATTACAACCTGATTTTAATAAAGAATTCTATATTAATACAGACGCGTCAAGTTTTGCCATCAGTGCTGTATTGATGCAGAAAAATAATGGTCAACTTCTTCCTATTTCGTATTATTCTAAAACTCTCAAAAAGGCAGAAAAAAAGTACCCAGCCATTAAGCTAGAACTTATGGCTATCGTCTATGGTATTAAAGCTTTTAAGCATATTTTATATGGAAGACACTTCATAATTCTTTCAGACAGCAAGCCTTTACAACACTATAAACGAATTGAATCCCCAACAAATATCATAACAAATTGGTTACTCGCTTTAAGTGAGTACAGTTTTACTTTCGAGCATATCCCAGGAAAGAAAAATGTTCTAGCAGATTACTTATCGCGAACACCACTAGATTCTCATACCACTGACCTCAACTCAGATCCATCGTTACTAAATAGTAGTGAAATTCTACCCATAACTAACGAACATATGAACGTTATTCATCAACAACAAAAACAATCACCACCTAAAGACCCTCTACTGGAAATTTCATATGAATCACTCAAGTTTTTTCAAGAAAAGGATCCTGTAATCAGGAGAATTATTAATAATCTCAATTCTAACATTTCAAATTATAAAAACTATTTATTTTGTCCTGATTTAAAGCTACTGTTGTATGCAACTGACATCCATACACCCAAACAAACAAGCACAAGTTTTAGAATTGTAGTACCCTCTGCACTCCAAGAAAAATCTATAAGAATACACCATATTAGTCATTATGGTATTGATAAGACATTCAAGTCATTATCCAAGAAATATTACTGGAAAGGCATGTACACAGATGTAGTAAAATTTATTAATTCCTGTGACGTATGCATACGATCAAAAAATCAACGAATCCCAACTGCACCGTATCAAAACTCTTATATACCTTCCAGACCTGGAGAATATATATCTCTTGATTTTGTAGGCCCATTCAACAATGGTTTTCATATTCTCACATGTATCGACCATTTTTCCCGTCACCTGTAGTTATATCCTATGAAACATATTACTGCCATGAAAGCAATAAAAGCATTATTTGATTATTTTACATTACATGGTAGACCACACATGATATTAACAGATAATGGCTCACAGTCTAAAGCCAACATCTTTGAAGAATTCAATCAAATGCTAGGCATCAAATTAAGATATACCACGGTTCAGAATCCGCAAGCAAACGCCCTCTCCGAGCGAATTAATACATCCATAAAGGCTACTATCAGAGCTCTAATTCAGGATAGGTATAACTTTCATCAAGCAGTAAAAATACATCAGTCGATCTATAACAATACCTTCCATAACACTATAAAGACTTCACCAAACAAAGTCCATTTTGGCCGAGCTCTAGCAGGTCTATTTGATACCTTTCAATCACACGATTTGCATGATAGATTGGATATAAATGACGATTATTATCAATTATCAGAAAATCTCAACAAATTATATCAGGAAATACTACAAAATCTGAAAAATTATCAATACATACAAAACAGGAACCAGAAGAAGTCCAAACTACGAACATTTCATATCAATGACATTGTTTATTTATTGGACAAAAACAAATTTAAAGACAAGTTCTCCGGACCATTTCGAATTTTGAAAAAGGTAAACAATGTTATCTACAAAATACAATTTCTAGAAGATAAATTCGCACCAGTTAAGCAAGTTCATGTCAACCGTTTAAGAGGAGCACCTCCGAGGACAAAACACAACTGGTATCCATCCAAAAACAAGTTTAATAACAATACAGAAATAAATCAACTAATATTACCTCAGGTTCCAGAAATTAGTGTTCCATCACAATCCTCAAATAGTAATGATCATCCAGTACAGGTGCCTGGTCAAAGACAGCATAACTTACCTTCAGATTTTCAGTGCCCTTATAATTTAAGATATAGATGCAAGAAGGATTGAAGGGTCATATAGAGAGACAACCCCTAAGTGTACACGAATCAACATCATTATTTGGGTCGTTTCTCAGTGTTACATTTCTCTGCTGGCAGATGAAATAATTTCCCGCACTCTGTGTGACCTTTTGATCATGCTTCAAAATTCTTACAATAATTATCTTGTGTATATCTTTATTTTTCAGGACACTGATGAACTGTAATGTATGGACACAAAAGAACAATAATAGCAAGAAACTTGTAAAATAAAATAATTTTATTTGTTAAATCCTATCACACGACCACTGAAATGCATAAATTATATATATATATATATAATTTGATTTCTCTTTCAGATAGTTCATCATGTTGTAATCTACAAAAAAATAATAATACTTACCAAATTATTTTCTTCTCATCCTAACTACAATTTGTTACTCAATTGTGATTCAGTTCATATATTATTCATTAATGATCACATAAATAATGATGTTTTTTATATACATAAATTGGTCGAACCAATGATATTCCCGAATTACTTATGGTTCATGTTTTGTTAGTATTATTTACATTTATAATTTTTTTTCTCTCCTCATTTCCTTCTTTTATTTTTTTTATGAAGTTGCAACTTCCCTCTTTTTCTCTGCCCCCCTACCATTTTTTTTTCTTGCCCCCCATTTTTTTGTCTTGGCCCCCCCTTTTTTATATACAAAGTTTTCCTAATTTATTTGTTGTGTTGTTGATTTAAAAAAAAAAAAAATCAAAAAGTTGTTTTATACCTTATGTCAATTTTTTTTATGTGTACAAATCAATCTGAATCATTTTGTTATACTATAACAAATGACATTGTATATAATACAACATATTCAAATTTGCGAAATTTTTAAGTGTTTTTGTACTAGCATCAGCCATATGTACTTGCTCTCTATATTTAGGTTAGTGTAATCATATTTTTTTTGTATTAGCATTACAAACCTAGGATATAACTCTGAACATTCTGTAACCAAATGGCTTATTAAATTGTTTTCTCATTTATATACATTATCAATGTTCATATATATATTTACACTTACGTTTATGTTAATAAATAACCAAAGATTGTTAGGTCAAAGAAATACTTTAAAACAATGTTTTTTTTTTCATATTTTTCTCATTTGTGTATTATATAATCCACACATACTCATAAGTTTTTATTAAATTATTTACAAGTATACATATTCCTATTTTTCAATGTTATGCAATTATTCAATTGTTATGATTTACATACTTATTTATATTGCACGATTTTTTTGTGGTTTTATATTTTACTATTTCAGATTAGATTGTAGATAACGTACAAATGTTTCAATGTTTTCTCATTGTTGTATTACCAATATATATATATTACTTCTGTACGTTGACTACACACCAATATTCATGCAATTGTGTTTATTAGTTGTCGTTATAATTCTTCTCTGTTTACAGTTTGATGTTATCAACATGTTAGTAGGTGGTACATTATTATTTTGTATTCTCTGTCAAAAATTGTTATACTATCAATAACAATTACAAACTGTAAAGAAAATGATAGTTAAACAAACAGTACGTACTTAGTATAAACTATTTTGAACAAATAAAAATGTATTCTTCAAACATATATAACTGTACCTGATAAATTCATAATGTACATTCAAATGTTGTTACAAGGGTTTATACAATGAAATACAGCATATTTGTACAATGTTGTTAGAAGCTAAACATGTTGAATCTATACAGACTTGATTGTAAGTCTGTCCTGTAAACCCCTTGAAAGTGCCAAAATCGAATTTACCTAAAATTTGCAAAATTTTTTCGCTATGTGAAGGGGAGTATGTCACAATGTGACATTTCTGTCTCATTTCATTAAGTGCTAAATAATTTAAATTATAGTTACGTTGAGTTAAAAAATAAATAAATAAATAAATAAATAAATAAATAAATAAATAAATAAAAAGGGAAAGTTAAGGATATCGCCGCTCGTCCGGAAATATGCCGTTTTAACTTCACAAAAAAAAAAAAAAAATAAAATAAAATAAATAAAATAAAATAAAGTAAATTGATTATAAGTATAATAATAATAAGATTATTTATTTAGATGATGAACTCAATTAAAAAAAAAAAAAAAAAAAAAAAAAAACTAAATAACTAAATTGTCCATTAATGAGGTATCATGTAATCAGACAGTCAAAAGAGTGAGTTTCCAGACATTAGGAGTTACACTTTGCAGCCCCCACGTCGCGTCGGAAAAAAAAAAAAGGAAGAACCGATTTCGTCTCCCTCGGAGTTCATTGACCGACCGCACATTGAGATAAGGTCTACGGCGTAGCATGCTTTGCATCATCGTTACGTAAAGGGAGATCGCCACCCACGCTCCATTCTTCAAATTCTTTCCAAGGCGCGTTCCCTGGTCCCGTGGTGCATTGACCCGCCGGGAGAGTTAACGGTTGATAGCGTGATGTCATAACAATTGCGTAAGGGACGCCACAAGCCGCGGGGAAGAATTCAAATGCGATTGGTGCATTTATGAAGTGAAGTCTTGAGGAGGGATTTTTGAAGAGAGAGAGCGATTAGTATCGCATTGGCTCGGGCTGTAAGCAGACGTTCTTTTCGACACGTCCCCTTCTTACCACAGGCGGCAGTCGTCGCTGGCCGGTTTCTTAGGCCGACTTTCCCTTAATATTTTAGCATTTAAAGGATGATTTCCCCTTCCCTTTTTGTTTTTTTTAAAAAGAGTGAAACAACAACTTTTGTTCGATTTTGGCATTGCTGACCTTGAAGTTCGAAATAAAGAGAAGAAATTTATTTTTACCAAGGACCTGTCTGTTTATCATTGCGTCGTTTCGTGCCAACTCCTTCTCCAAGCATACAGGTAGGATCAATCCTTTTTTTTAACAGAAAGTCTATACTAAGCAAACTATTTATTGAAGCAAAACAATGACTCATATTGAACTTATAAAATAAGATAATAAATATCTAAGAGATGGTATTTTAATATACATGTATATATAAATAATTAATAGTATCCTGACTTGTGAATCCAGAGGACAGTAAGATTCAAGAACCAAATTAATATTCAAATTAATTTTTATTACTTAGAGTAACGATCACACCATATTTAATATAACTATTTTCTTTTATAATATAGATACATAATAAAGATATATGTATTATTAAAAAAAATATATATATTTATTATATATTTTTTTAACTGATAGATATAAGAAAAATAAAATAATAACAATTTCCTCAACCTCACAATTTGATAATATCTTACATGGTTAAAAGTTTAACATAAGTTGCTATATGTCATTTATAACTCTTTCTTTACTCTATTTATGTATAAATCTTTATACTAAATTTTCACATTAAAAATGTAGAAAATATAAATAAAGAAGGATACTCCAAAAGAACGCACAGTGAAAAGGGGGTTTCAGAAATTCTGTCCAAGAGGTAAGGCCTTAAAAATAAACCCCGTGGAAGACCGCAAAAAGTCTCCGTGATAACGATCTTAAGGCCTAAGTTGAAGCCAATATTTTTGTAATTATTCATGAGCTTACTGCAAACTGTGGAGTTGGCACAGCGACACAGTGTATTCCAAATTTACTCATGTATCTTAAAGCCTTTGGTAAGATGAACAATCTCGACAAATGAGTTCCACGTGACTTGACAGAAAGATGGAAACTGTAACTTTTTGAGACCTGCTCATCATTGAGTATTAGACAAAAATATAGTCCCTTTCTGAGTGAATTTAAAAAGTGGATACTCTATGGTAATCTTAAACACTTGTCGAAATGGCTGATTGTAGCTGAAAGACAAAAACATATACTCAGACCAAGCTTACACTCAAGAAAGACAATGATGAGAGTTTGTTGGAATTAAATTAGAAAAATCCATTACAGATTCCTAGTTCCCGTTTAAACCATTAACATAGAGTATAACTGTCAACAACTTGATATTGTAATGCTAAACCGTTGCTATTAGAGCAATCACTGGTGAACAGAAACGATGTAATCCTTCTCCAGATGAAAGTAAAACCTCATTTTTCGCGTGTGAACTTACAAAAACTAAAAGATTTGAAATTCGAGGTTCTTGGTCAAATTCCCTGCTCACCAGACGTCGTCTATTCCCTACCACTTTTTTAAACATTTGAACGTTTTTTAGTAAACAATCGCATTGTAAATCAGAAAACTATCAAAAGAGCCTTAAAAAAATTTCTTTACGTGTATGGATGTAGATGGGCATATTTCGATTAGATAGTTTTTTTAAAAATGTGTATTTAAATCATTAATAAAACCCCTGTTCTAAAACATTCGTTTTATGTAGAACAATCTGATAGTATTTCATCAAATATGTTTTTGTTCATAAAATAATATATTTAATTAATTGTTTATCATAACTTGTTTTAATATAATAAAATCAAGCAAATATTTTACATTATTTCTTCTTGTTATATTTACACAACATGCTATTTAAACAATATTAATTGAATATCTTTTATATATACAATAAAAAAAAGGAAAATCAGATTTAAGGTAATAAAATTTACATTTATTTTATCATTATTGATGCTGAATATTAACTGCACATTTTGCATTACATAGATCACTATCTGTCTACTAAATATAAGATATAACATGAAAGTCTGATTTTTATTACGGCCAGGAGAAAAATAATAGGAAAGGCAAAAAAAAAAAAAAAAAAAAAAAAAACAATGAACCGTGATATAGACATTTACTTATGTATATATATAATAAGTGAAGCGTATCATACTAAAGTTAATTTTATAGAAATAGTTTAAAAAAAGAATCTGTATAGATTTTAAAATATATTTTTAGGTATGTATTCTAGGAAAGTCATGCAGAAACAAATAGATAAGTATGCTAAAATGGAAAATACTCGCTTTTTGGGTTCGAGGCTCAATTATCAACAACATATAACTTCTAACTTTCTATTTCTCTATGGACATTCCCATTGGAGGCATGTATTTATCACTAGAATGTAATCATTTCCCCATACAATATAGGTATAAATGTGTTAATGTTGTAGTATTTCTTGGCATGTGAAAGGTTTTATGACGTACCACGGATACAGTTCAATTTTTCAATATTAAGTCTCGTGATTGGTAGATCACTTTTTTTTTTTTTTTTTTTAATATCATTTATGAGGCATGTAGAGTTTTATTATGTCAGCAAATTTGAAATATTTTGAACTTGAAGAACGAATTATTGAAGTAACTATTACAAATAAATTAGGTATAGTGATTTAAAAAAATCACCTATAATTTAGAAAAATCTTTGCCGCATGTTTACCTTTTGCTTCTGTAGGAACATCCATTAATATGAAACGTATTATATTGCAATAATAGAAATAGTTTTAAAAAATTGCATATAATTATTGTTTATATGTACTTTTGTTTAATGAGGCTCTGTCAGTTATGAAATGTTAAGCTCCACCAAGATGAATAGGACAATGGAAAAATGTTTGGCGTTAGTTTAGTGAAATTATAGCGCCTTGGAAACTTTCCTGGCAATCTTTGCTAATATCTATAAATCGATTATTGAAGCTCTAAATGGAATGTTTTGCGAAATATCCGGAAAGTTCTCGAAACATAAGAATTTATAAATAGGGTCGCATTTCAGCTGACCTAAGTTCAGCTGAAGCCATGCGCTAAAAGTGTTAGTAACTCTCTGGATTCACTTTCAATATAGTTTATTCTGTATGTTATGATTACGATGCAGTTTATGCTGTGATGTTTATGCTGTGATGTTTATGCTGTGATGTTTATGTTTTCAGCTACTATTTAAGCTGTGACCACTGGTGCCCCTGAAGCTGTTACTTGATTGAAAGATTTTTCTATTGGAATATTCTCAAACAAATTTTAAGCGTACAAGATATGTTAATTTTTCACAGACAATACACAGATCCTGAATACACAACAATAATATTTTTATTTATTCATGTAACAGTTTTATCTTTTTCTCTCTCTATATATAAGAATAAATTCACTGATTTACTCATTCATTGACTCAACATAGCCATTTCGATTGGAAGAGAGATAGAATTACAAATTTTGGTGAGCAAATTGATTTTAGGACACTGACTTTACTAAGATGGGATTTTGTTAAATTTCTCCCTTTCCTCTTGGTAGAGGCTGGAGGCAAAAACATGTTTAAAAGCATAACTCTGCACCACTCACGGTAAAGAACTGTACATGAGGAGACTTGATATGAGTAAAAAAAAAAAAAAAAAAAAAAGAGAGAGAGAGAGAGAGAGAGAGAGAGAAAACTGAAATTTTCAGTTTTTTATTTTTAAGCGGGAGAGGGAAATAGATTTTTTGGGAGAAGTTTCGCAAAATCCGGATTTTAGAGTACAAGACTAATAAAAATAGTAATAAGTTGTTCAAAATAGCCGTGCGTCTTCTTGAGATTACTTCTATAAACCTATTTTTGTTTTTCTGCTAATCCACTGCTAAACCTTCTGCTATAGGGGGTTTCACAATACGGTTTCAAATATAACTCTGCTACAGATTATATCAGAAATGCGATAGTTTGGTGTGTCTGTTACTTTTATATACCAATCACGCGTTATAAAACGATTTTTTTTGAGGGAGGGTTTATTACGAGGGGGGAAATTCAAGACCCCCCCCCCTCTTAGATCAAATTTGTATTGTGGAATTGGTGGGAGCTCCGGTAATGAATTCTTGTATGTGGGTTGTTTCTGTATATCCAACGTCCATTGTAACGAGATTTCTCGAAATTTCCCTCCTTTCACTCTTGCGACGAGGGGCAAGTAAACACGTTTCCAAGAGTGTAATTTGGTTTCAAATTATCTCAGTAAGATTAATTGTTATGTGTGGTTCGGTTATGCTTATTCAACACGCACTAGAAACGAATTGTGCGAAATGTCCCTGTACCTTTAAGTGTAAGGGAACAAAAATACGTTTTCAAGAGTAATTCCTATAAAATTGTAACTACTCCAAATTGTCCCAGGAAAGCGATTGTTCATTTATTGATTGGTTATACGTACACAACACACATAACAAATGGATTTTGCGAAATTCCTCCATCTACCCCCCCCCCCCCCGCCTTTTGGAAAAGGTAACAAAAAACACGTTTCTATGCTCAATCAGCTCCAAATTACCTTAGAAAGACGGCTTTTGATGCGTGAGATGGTTATACGCATCTAGCACATAGCTCAAGAAGATTTTACAAAATACACCTTTCCCGTTCATTGCCGGAGAGGGAGGCTAAACACGTTTTCAAACATAACTCTGCTACAGATTATCTCAGATAGGCCATTGTGTGATGTGTCATTTAGTTATGTGTATCCAACACGCGTTATAAGACAATTTTCAAAAATATTCATTTTTCCCTTAGGTTGGGCGAGGAAGGAAACACGTTTTCATATTTATCTCCGCTCTAAATTGCCTCAAAATTTAATTTTTGGTGTGTTGCTGTTGGTTAAATGTACGCAATGTGCACTTTGATGTGATTCTACGAAATTTCTAATTTCAGGTTTACATTTACTGCACAAATTACGCCTTTTAACTGATCGCAACGAAAATTAAAACACTTATTAATCAAGATAATTTCTAGCTGACGTTGTATTATTTTTAGTTCAATCTAATAATCGATTCAAAAGATATTGAATAAAATCCCCATTTTAGCATTTTAAATTTTAAAAGGGAAAAACAACAAGAAGAAAATGTAAAACAAAATGAAAAACATTTTAAGTTCATTTCATAAAATTGAATGCGTAAAATTTACAATTATTTCTTTTCCTTTTAATTTTTCTTTTCTTTTCTTTTTTTTTTTTTTTTTTTTTTTTTTTTTTAACATAAAAAGAAATATTTCCTTACACGTGAATTAAAAAAAAAAAATTAAAAAATTAAACCTGTTTTTAAAAGTTCTTTATCTTTAATAAATTTTTAATGTCTTGTTTTTTTTATCTATAATAAGTTTTTAAACAAAGCTGAATATTCAAACGTTTAAATATTAGTAGTTAGACAATTTAATCGAATTGACATCTTGGCAGAATGTATAAACTTACCTCTTCTCATCCCTTATATATTTCGCATCCAAATAGATTATAGCATTTTTTTTGGCATTCTAACTTTTAAATATGACATTTAATAAAGCTGTGTAATGCTCTTATCCAATGTGAAAGATCTTTTATTTTTTTATATAATTTTTTGACAATTGAAATTATTCTAATCTACTGCATAAAATATAAAATTTTGAAATCTTCAAATAATACGCGTGCCGCCTGTTGACAGCATTCCATTTGAATATGCACTAAAAAATAAAAATAAGAATGCATTCTACGTTTGGAAATTGAAAAGAAATATTCATTTCGGTGCTAAAAATATAGTATCCATATCTTCATAATAATAATTTTAAAAAAATTAAGTTTTACATACAAATATTTAGAATACGTACTGTTAGATTATTGTGTTAATGCTAATATAATGCTTTTTAGAGTCTAGATCAAAATGTATCATATAATATATGAATTTATAGTGTAATTTCTCCATAGCAGTCATAAATTACGTGTATTAACACTACAAACAAGCATAAAGCATTCTCTCTCTCTCTCTCTGTATATATATATATATATACAGAGTCATATTAACTTGTAACATTTTGTAATATTAAATTAGGTTTTAGCACTCGTGATATGATTTTATTAGAATATTATAGTGTTATGATTGAATTGCAACCATTAAATTATAGGTAATAAAATGCTTATTTATTAATTTTAAGCTTTTTTATAGAAAAGTGAAATTGATGTAAACAAAAACTTTATAATAAATACAGGTAGATTTATAGTGAAACTGGTAATGCACTTAATTTCAATTATAAACATATACATATATATATATATATATTACAATAAAAATTCTGTGGGGAAATAGAATTTCGAAAGGCATAAAAAAAAGAAATACCGGTTTCTGTTCAATCTGACATTATATGATGAATGGCTGTTTCATTGCCATCACAAATCTGACATTATACCCGGTTTGTATTTCATCTGAAATACATTCGAATTGATTACGTTAGCAGAAAACTACATTGTATTACTTCATTTCAAAACTCGAAAAAAAAATATTATTTATATAATACTGATATTACTCAATTCTTTTGATCTAAAGGAAAAATAAGGCAATCAATTTTAATTTTAAAGCATTATATTACTACGAATGTTATGTAAAAAAAGAAAAAAAGAAAGAAAGAAAAAGATCAGTTTAATATAGTTAACGTTTTATCGAATTTTAAATTAATTTTCATCTTAATGATTCAGTTATTCACTAATTTTAAGATGAGTATAATTTAAATTACTATTTAATTTTTCTGTCTACATCAAATTTACGAGGATTATTTATGCTTTTTTATGCTTATTTTTAAAATAATGAAAATTCTAATCTACTTAATAGTTTTTAAAATAACTTAAAATTTTCTGCAGTTTTTCAATGCCCCATTTAAGAATAAAACATTTTAGTAAAAAGTTTTGATTAAATACAATTTATTTCATATAAATTTTAGAAAAATAATAAAATATTGAAATTAGTTTTTATTTATTTTCATTATTTATTTATAGTTTTTTTTATTCGGGGGGGGGGGGGGGAGAAGCAGTTAAATATTTTATTTGTCATTTACAAGAAAGCAGATGGATTCCGATCTTCCGGTGTCTGACGAAAACAGGCAAGATCCGTAAACGAGTTGACTTTCAAAAACTTTAGCATAAGAAGGGGTTTCATGTAGATAGACTCCGAAGAGATGTCCAAACAGTTTAAAATGTGCTCAGTAATAGCCTGTTGACACTTGGTGCAAATGTGGAAAATCATCCGGCCTCCGCAGAACGAGAAGCATTTGATGATTCCACTAGCAAGTACGAGAGTAAGAGAGATCAAACAGACCCTGTCATGTCGAGGTTGGGGCTAAACCCGGTCTTTTAACTTTATACCATTGATGGAACTGTGATACCAAACAATGCCAAAATTTGTGATCCTTTTCAGAGAGCACAGTTCCAGGAAGGTAAGGGCGGAAACGGGGGAGATTAAGTAATTGAAACCCTTCTTTGCAAAAAAAGTCGCCTATTCATTGCCCTTAATCTCCACATGAGATGGGATCTATTGAAAATGGACCTCATGATTCCGCGAAATCTGCTAGATTGTATAAGATTAAAATATTTGTTTTGTTGCCTATGAGGAACCCATTTTTAATTTGAGATGATGAAGGGATTTTCGCCTCAAGATACTCATTTAAAGCTATTAAACAGATCTGCTATGAAATTTTCTTTCCTCGAGATGGTATGTTTTTCTGGTGTATTTTCGGATGCTAATTGAGAAAAAAATATTCAAAAATTTCCATCGAGCACAGTTTTGACAAAAAATGGGACCTTATGACAGAAATTAACACTTTTTCATCTCCAATCTAAGTTATTCCCGGGGAAATCTAGGTAATGAGAGTGAAGAACAAGGAGAGATCTTTTGTCGTGATATCAAAGAAATTGAAAAGAGGTATCTGGTCCGATGTAGAGTTAAAATATTAGCAGATTATTTTTGGATTCTGCTTACAAGGAAACATTCTTAAGCTAAACTCATAGAATTCAACGGAAAAATACACGTGTATTACTTCATTTCAAAACTCGAAAAAAAAATATTATTTATATAATACTGATATTACTCAATTCTTTTGATCTAAAGAAAAATAAGGCAATCAATTTTAATTTTAAAGCATTATATTACTACGAATGTTATGTAAAAAAAGAAAAAAAATAAAGAAAGAAAAAGATCAGTTTAATATAGTTAACGTTTTATCGAATTTTAAATTAATTTTCATCTTAATGATTCAGTTATTCACTAATTTTAAGATGAGTATAATTTAAATTACTATTTAATTTTTATGTCTACATCAAATTTACGAGGATTATTAATGTTAGGAACAGAAGCGTCTTCTTTATAGCATCCTTGCTGTGTTAAATAATTTACGAATAGGCATTTTAAATCAAACGAGAAGCTGTTTTTTCGCACATAATGTAATTATTTTATTGTATGTTATTGTAAGTTATTATTTATTGTATGTTTTTAATACAGACTCTGTTTTAGAGTGAGACAACTTATAGAGAATTATACAGGACTTACATTGATTGTTACAGTTTTCAGTTACCGGCATTTTTTGTGACTTCATTATACCAATAGCTAAAAAGCTAACACTCCGCTAAAACGATGAAGAGACGCCACACTATTTAAGAGCCTTTTTCAGGTTTCCCAGTTCGTATTTAAATGAATTTCGTCGAAATCCACTAAAAATCTTGAAAGACTAGGCTGGTGAGCAGCATTAATGCATCACTCATAACCTTGGGATGTGAGGTACCGAGTTCGATCCCAGGTCACGCTTGTCGGCAAAGACGTTTGTAATTTTCAGTGCTTTTCTACAAAACGTGAATAAATAGGAACTAGGACCGCTTAGAAAGACCCCCGCGGAGGGCACTCCCCTCTCTGGCTCTGGACTAATAGTGTAGTGAACCAACCTTAGCCCCCCCCCCTCCCTTCCCTAAAAATCATAACCTTCGGATAAATTAGGTATTTTACAATAAATAATGAATTGCATTATGAATTAGTCACAAATCACTGTGATTAAATTTAAATGTTAATCAAGCATTGCTCCTGAAGAAGTATTGATTCATTGTATGTTTTCGTTCTTAGATTTTTAATACCTTTTTTAAATACATCTTCTATTTCTTCATGTGATATTTCATTTTTTTAACTGTGTAATGTCTGAAAATGTTTCATATCAGATTATATATATATATATATATATATATATATATTGCATTTGCACACACCCACACACACACATATATATACATATATTGCATTGAATTATATATATAAAAAGGAATAAAAGTTTTGTTTTGGGTGTTTGTTTTATTTCGTTCTATTTATAACAGGAGCAACGGAGACAGTAATAATGATTATAGTTACAATAATTAATTTGTCTGTTTATTGTACATATTATCTTCTGTTTTACTTTTTTATTTTAATTATTTTCCAAGCAGTCGCAATAGCAACACAATGTGTTTCAGAGGTTTTATATATATATATATATATATATATATATATATATATATATATATATATATATATATATATATATATATATATATATATTTGTTACAAATGAGAATTTAATGTAGAAATAACACACAGAAGTATTTCTATCCAATTTATCTATTTATTTTTTCACTTGCATTCAAAAATATTTGTTATATTTTAAGCTTATTTAATCTATATTTAAATATTATATTGTTATTATTATTATTATTATTATTATTATTATTATTATTATTTATATTAATTTTTTAACTAATCAATCGTATAATATATAATATTAGGCTATGTTTCAATAATTACAATATGCTAATTTTTATTTAAAATGATAATTTGAAATATAATTTCAAGTTGCTTTTTCTTTTATCATTAATAATATATCGAAAAGAAATATATTATTTAAACACATTTCAATGAATAATTCTAAAACCTGACATAAAAAGAAATCCTCTTGTTTTGAGAATTCCAATTTTTGTCTCAGAAAATGACAGATTACCTTCCATCTGTCAAAAATGTCGGAAAATTCAAAGAACAATTTCCGACAAACAATAATAAACCATTTTACAAATCCTTTAAAGACAAAAGGGGGAAAAAAAAAAAGAAAAGAAATGTTTTTAAATGCAAGAAATATTTGAGAACGAGAATTTATTTTTGAATTTTTGAATTATGTATGAAATAGACTATAATTTTTTTTTACATAAGAAATAGTATTAAATATTGTTTATAAATGTGTAAAATTAAATGGGTGATATACACTGATGATACATTTTTTTTTCTCTCCTCGGACGTAAAGGATAATATTTGGCAAAATAAGGTTTTATAAATTATTTGAAATATCTTTTATTTATTTATTTATTTATAAATTGAAAATTTATTAATGTTTTACAGATCTATAATTTTTTACTTTAATCTACTCATAAAAATATTAAAGTGACTGATATCTAGAAAAGTAACTGTGGTTCTAGTAAATTAGTTCCATCTCTATTTCACTTTGCTATCGAGTTAAAAGCACACTTATTAAAATCCTGAATGTCTTCCTATATGATAGTGGTAAAAAATATTTAAAAATATCTGCACGGGAAATACGAACAGCAAAGGAAATGTTTAGTAAATAGAATTCTAGTTTATAAATCAGTTCTAGAAATCAAAGAGAGACTTTCTAGAAATACAAAGGATTAAAAAAATAATGTAATATTTCACCATCTAGAAAAGTATAGACTAGAAATTCTTCATTATTTCGTTTATTTTTTACCTTGTTATTTGTTTACCTTATACGCATAACTTGGAAATCTATATTCGTTTCAGATGAAGGGAGTATATTTTTCTCTCAGGATAGTTAATGGTAATTAACATTCTTTAAAGGTCTAAAAACATAAGACATTTCAATTAACTGAAATTGACTACTTAATTTAAGAAAAATGGATTTATTACAATATTCTGCATATATAAGAAGAAAGTATAAGATTCGAAAAGGTTTTTTCATTTCTGGTTTTCGATGTAAAATTAAAAAAGGATTTGGTTTATCGTAGTTGATATACGTTAAAGCACAACGTCTAAAACTAATAAACTAAAAGCAAAAACTGATTTATTTAAGAGACAAAAAAATTAAGGTAAAATACATTTAAAAAACAAAAAATACGTATAAAAACAATTAAAATCTAGACGTTTCGAAACACGTAAGGGTTTCCTCATCAGTAATTACAACACAATGGGCGCATTCGAAAGTATTTCCCGGGCACTTCTCGACTTGGGAAATGACGTCATGCGGGAAGTTCGTGAAATTAGAACTACTATATAGGAGCCATGTTTGTTTATATATTTGATTCCCGGGAAGAGGAGATGTGTACGGAAGTAGTTATATCTCGGTCATTTTTCGTAAGGCTCCTATATGGTAGTTCTAATTTCCCGAACTTTCCGCGTGACGTCATTTCCCAACTCGGGAAGTGACCGGGAAATACTTTCGAATGCGCCCAATATGCAAACATTACATGAACACTCAAGGAATTTAAAGGAGTACCGAATATTGAGGAGCCAGTGCGCATGTTTCATTGATAGTGTGAAGATGCTTGGCAGTGTGCCAGCTCTCAAGGAAAATCCGCAATTTATAATTATGAAAACCAGAATTTAGAATTTTTATATTATCGAAGTCAGGAATATGATCGGTTTCTATTGAATGGATTACAATTTTAGAAGTTTGGTTGCAATTTTTAAAAGATCGTCTGTGCTCTTGTAGTCTAATTTTTGTTGTACGGCCAGTTACTAACGTATTATTCCAAATGGTAATAGAATTTAAGATTGCCAACATTATTGCTGAAATTAAAGAAAGATATTGATACGGTTAAAAAAATAACTGCAGGGAAAAAATAGATGTTAAATGGATAAATTGTATTTAATGGATTATTTTAACGAAACTACTTAACTCATGGTAAAAATACGTCTTTAAAAGCTTTTATTAGTTGCCTTTAAAATCTTTTATATTTAGAAAACAATAGTACAAAAACAAAAGTTAATCTTCAAATTATACTATTATTAGATGTGAAAAAAAAATTTTTATTTAGATTTTAGGTAAAAAAAAAAAAAAAAAAAAAAAAAAAAAAAGAAATGAAAACTGTAGGTTTTAAAATATAAATTTAATTCTACAGATTACAACATTTTTCAAAACATCAATCTTGAAGGATAAAAACAATAAAGTAATTTTTATTTATATAAAACCCCAGTACCTATTTTATGTTGGAAAAGATTTCACTTTACGATCAATAATAAAATTTTTGGTAAACATAGATTCGTGACGAAATTCCATTTTTGCAGACTCAGTTTTCTTTACTAAAGGTCCAAATATTGCACTCTACTTACTACTTAAGAAAGTCAAATATCGAAATTAATTAAAAGCGCCATCTGGTACAGCTTCTAAGTAACATTTTTTTATTGAAATAATATAATCACGTTTCTATTAAATGAAATATTTTAGAATTTATTACTTACTAGCAGGCTACGCCCGCTACGCTGATCACTATTTTTAAATGAATCACAAAAATTAATGAATTCTCAAAATTGCATTAATTTTTATCATGTGATAAAAAAAGAGAAAAAAATTCTGATCGGGAAAAATGTCGCACCGGGTCCCCACTGCCTTCGGCAGCGTAGACCCGTGCGCTGCGCGCACGTATTCCTTCACCATCCTTATGACTTCTCAAAATTCCATGTTATTACTCATAAACTTTCATTCTCAAGAAAAGGAATTAAAAAATATATCATTTAGCATCGGGTAAAAACTCACACCGGGACGCCACTGCCTTCGGCAGCGCAGACCCATGTGTGCTGCGCGCGCACGTTTGAGGATATACGTGCGATGTACACGCACGTATATCCTCAACTCAAACTTTTATTATAATTAACAGGGAAGATGTGCCGCTCACCGCTCTAGGAGCAGTGTCGAGCGATTCCAGCTATGCTAGGCCCCTCTTCCGGAGTTTATTTAAACTCTAAAAAAAAAAAAAAAAAAAAAAAAAAAAAAATTTACAAAAGCCGCTAGAGACAGGTCTCCCACACGACAAGGAGCGGCATGTTCTATGCTGGTGGAAAAGTGAAAAAAAAAAAAAAATTACAAAAGCCGCTAGAGACAGGTCTCCCACACGGCAAGGAGCGGCATGTTCAATGCTGGTGGAAAAGTGACAAGAGTCTTAAGGCTTGTAAAAGTGACAAGCAAGTAGAGCAAGGCAGAGCAAGCAGAGCAAGTGGCTTAAAGCAAGAGCAAGCAGATGTGAGATTAATCTGTGAGATTAGTCATATTCATAAGGAATTCAAATATATTATTTAGTTTAGAAAGCAGGCTTTTTCTATTGAGGATATTAAACAGCCAATCGGCTGGCCTGGGAGTGGGATTTCTTAAGTGAAAGGCAGAAGTTAAACTACAGTAGTAATAATAGTGATTAGGAGTTCCCTCCTCCCCGCAAGGACACAGAGGAGAGCGTCGGCAATGAAATCTGTATAAATAGGATGGAAATGGGCCATGACCTGTCAGAAAAGCAGTCACGGCGGGGGAAAGACACCAAGAATTTAAGTTTACGTGTGGGATGAGATTAAAGGTGTATCTTCCCTTTGGAGAAGTATCCCACAGTTTCTGCCAATCTCTAAGTAATTGTTGTTTTAATACTTGTTTAACGTATGAGGGAGGGGCAGGGAGTGAAAAATCTATTGAGTTGTTTTCGGTGGCTGCCTTGGCCAGTGAATCAGCAAGTTCATTGCCGAGAACTCCCCTGTGGGCAGAAACATGTGCCAGGGAAAGATGTTTAGCCAGATTAATAAGTTTTGATTTAATTGAGATAACCTGTGGATGTTTACTCCTGTGGCGAGCAATGGCTAGAAGACCTGACAGACTGTCACTGAAAATATTATGGGAGGGATAGTTATTAATATTAGTCATAACCCAGTCTATGGCCATTTGGATCGCGAATAATTCCGCTTGGAAAACAGAGTTATAGTTGGCCAGTCTGCCCGCCCACTGATGGACAACCGAACCATCGGTCATCACACAAAAGGCCGCACCCACACCGTGGTCCGTTTTGGAGCCATCAGTGTAGATAGCCACAGGAGCAGAAGGAGAAAAGCTATTTTTGTTACAATTTACTATTTGTGAAGCAACATCTTTGCCGGGATGAATATTCCAACTATTGACTGTGGGTTGTATTTCTGTGTTTGGAAAAAGGGTTTTTGCCAAAGAAATATTTTTTAATTGAAGAATGTTTGTTTTTAAGTACGTCTGTTGAAGCTGAAGATGGACGTGGGGAATGCCCGTAACAGCAGTGAGGGCGTCAGTGGAGATTGTTCTATATCCTCTTGATAACTGGAGGAGGAAGTTCCTCTGGATTGAGTTTAAGTTTGTCTGAGCAGCAACCGACAGGTTACCCCCCCCCCCCAAATGCCAGCCCCGTAAGTTAATATTTTTTCTATTATTGTTGAGTACCATATTTTAAGAAAGGAGGTGGAGATTCCCCACCTCCTTCCAACCATTTTAGCTGCATTGTGATAGTGTGTGAGAGTTTTCAATTTAAGTTCTTTAATGTGGGCTAGCCATTTGAGACCCCTGTCGACCGTGATGCCAAGGACCTTGATATGAGGAACATGTCTGACACTGACGCCGTCAATTCTCATCACAGGCATTCTTTTCAATTGTCTTGGGTGAGAGAATGTTAAGGCCTGTGTTTTACCTGGGGAGAGAGATAGATCTAGTTGTTTTAGAAGATTATTGAAAAGAGAGAGAGCCTCCTGGGCCTGAACCTCCAGATCTTTTCTAATTCTGCCCGAGAGAAGTAACGAGAAATCATCTGCGTATGCGTAAGTTTTGAAACCCCCAGAGTTCATGCGCAGCAGGATTTTGTTTGCTATGAGGTTCCAAAGAGTTGGTCCTAGGCATGATCCCTGAGGGCAGCCTTTTGATTGAGATCTTTCTGAGTAGCCGTTACCCCAATTAATTAAAATTTTTCTATTGGAAAGGTAGGAAGCAATGATTCCCGCTATATTGCCTGGGCAGTTGAGATCGCGTAGAGTATTGAGAATGTGGGGCCACTCTATGTTATCGAAAGCACCTTTAATATCGAGGGAGATGAGAGTGGTGTATTCTTTAGCACTTGCGTTGAGGGCGCAGGAGCTCCGGATTTGTTCCAAAAGCATTTCGCACGATCTACCCTCTCTGAACCCATATTGGTGTGTATGCAGTAAATTATTGGTTTCTAAAAAGTAATTTAATCTAGTAACGATGAGTTTTTCGAGTAGTTTTCCTAGAGTGGGCAAAAGACAGATTGGTCTATATGAAGTTGGCTCAGAGGGGAGCTTCCCCTGCTTCAGAAAGTACACCACCTCTCCTTTTCGTAGAATTATTGGAAAATATTGGAATTTAAGACAGAGGTTTGTCCAGTCAGTAATGATTTGGGGAATTGTGTAGAATGTATGTCTAAGTATTTTAAAATCTATATGATCTGGACCTGGCGCTTTCTTAACATTGAAACTGTGCAGAGTAGCCCTAACCTCAGGCTCCGTGAAAGGGTCATCCGAGGGAGCTGAGAAGGGAGGAGGATTGAAATTAGGGTATTTACTAGATGGAAAAAGAATGCTCGTGATATATTCTAGGTTGTTACGTTTAGAGGATCGAGCTGGAGGTCGTTGAAGTTTCAGCTCTGTTGGGGTAAAATATTTATTGGTGAAGAATTTTTGAGCGGTGCCAAATTTATTGGTTTGTGTGGAGCAGAACTTTCTCCATGCGCAAGTTTTAGCAGTATTTACCTGTTTTTTGAACTGGGCCGAGAGTTCTTTAATCTTTAGTTTTTGTTGCGGGTGTAATGTTGGGTCTAGATATTTTAATTGTCTCTTAAGCGTGGTCAGCTGGTTACGCATGGAGCGTAGCTGGGGGGACCAGAAGTTGTAGGCGAACTGCCTCCCCGATTTTTTGAGTCTGAAAGCAGAGGAGGCGGCAGAATGTATGGATTTGATTAAGTCAGAAGTTGCGCGCTCTAGTTGATTAGTGTTAGTTACTGAAGACATTGTATTATGTAGAGAGGAAGTATTAATTTTGAGTTGTTTTTTGAATTTATTAAAATTACCATGTGCGGTTGCAAATCTTTTAGAATAAGTGGTTGAGGGAGTCGAATTTAATGAGTAAGTAATATATTTATGACCAGAACTATTGTGGATATCCAGGACTGACCAGTCGTTAATGATTGCAAAAGTTTTAGGATTAACAAGGGTAAAATCTGGCCAGCCCTTGGTCGCACCGGGTCCCAAACCCATGCGCGCTGCGCGCCTATTCCTTCCCCACCTTTCCAGCCCCTCCTAATTAACTTGCATATACCAATTTTGAACAGTCTTACTCAATTAGCTGAGATGCAAAAGAAAACCTGATCAGGACACTTTAAATTGTAAATCAGGTGAAATCTCGAATTCCACTTTCGATAATGTAAAAGAACTTTAAAATATCTTTCGAATGATGTATTAGAAATAATTTAATCATAATTAGAATATGAAATATTGAAATTTAAAAATATTACAGCACCAACTGGCGGTAGAAATTTCTGTAATCGATTGTTCCATTCCAGATCAACAAAGCTTTCAAATGATGTATTACTCATGAAATTATTTTAATTAGTAGATGAGATACAAAAGAAAACCTAATCAGTACACCTCAAAACGTGTAAATCGGGTGAAATCTCGAGTTCCATTTTCGATAATGTAAAAGTACTTTAAAATGTGTATCAACTAAAATAAGCTTTCAAATGATGTATTACCTATGAACTTTTTTTAATTAATAGCTGAGATACAAAAAAAAAAAAAAAAAAAACTGATTCAGGACACCTCAAAACGTGTAAATCTTGTGAAAACTTTCGATAATTTAAAAGAACTTTAAAATATCTTTCGAATGACGTATTACAAATAATTTAATCATAATTAGAAATTGAAATATTGAAATTTTAAAATATTACAGCGCCATCTGCCGGTACAAATTTCTGTATTCCACTGTTCGATTCCAAATCAAAAAAGCTTTCTAATGATGTATTACTTATGAAATTATTTTAATTAATAACTCAGATACAAAAGAAAACTGATTCAGGACACCTCAAAACGTGTAAATCTGGTGAAAACTTTCGATAATTAAAAAAGAACTTTAAAATATCTTTCGAATGATGCATTAAAAATAATTTAATCATAATTAGAAATTGAAATATTGAAATTTGAAAATATTACAGCGCCATCTGGCAGTAGAAATTTCTGTAATCCACTGTTCGATTCCAAATCAAAAAGGCTTTCTAATGATGTATTTCTTATAAAATTATTTTAATTAGTAGCTGAGATACAAAGGAAAACCTAATCAGGACACCTCAAAACGTGTAAATCGGGTGAAATCTCGAATTCTATTTTCGATAATGTAAAAGTACTTTAAAATGTGTATCAAGTCAACAAAGCTTTCAAATGATGTATTACTTATGAAATTTTTTTAATTAATAACAGAGATATAAAAGAAATTTGATTCAGGACACCTCAAAACGTGTAAATCTGGTGAAAACTTTCGATAATTTAAAAGAACTTTAAAATATCTTTCGAATGATGTATTAAAAATAATTTAACCATAATTACAAATTGAAATTTTAAAATACTACAGCGCCATCTGGCGGTACAAATTTCTGTATTCCACTGTTGGATTCCAAATCAAATAAGCTTTCAAATGATGTATTACTTATGAACTTTTTTTAATTAATAGCTCAGATGCAAAAAAAAAAAAAAAACTGATTCAGGTAACCTCAAAACGTGTAAATCTGGTGAAAACTTTCGATAATTTAAAAGAACTTTAAAATATCTTTCGAATGATGTATTACAAATAATTTAATCATAATTAGAAATTGAAATTTTGAAATTTTAAAATATTACAGCGCCATCTGGCGGTACAAATTTCTGTATTCCACTGTTCGATTCCAAATCAAAAAAGCTTTCTAATGATGTATTACTTATGAAATTATTTTAATTAGTAGCTCAGATACAAAAGAAAACTGATTCAGGACTCCTCAAAACGTGTAAATCTGGTGAAAACTTTCGATAATTTAAAAGAACTTTAAAATATCTTTTGAATGATGCATTAAAAATAATTTAATCGTAATTAGAAATTGAAATATTGAAATTTGAAAATATTACAGCGCCATCTGGCGGTGTAAATTTCTGTAATCCACTGTTTGATTCCAAATCAAAAAGGCTTTCTAATGATGTATTTTTTATAAAATCATTTTAATTAGTAGCTTAGATACAAAAGAAAACCTAATCAGGACACCTCAAAACGTGTAAATCGGGTGAAATCTCGAATTCTATTTTCGATAATGTAAAAGTACTTTAAAATGTGTATCAAGTCAACAAAGCTGTCAAATGATTATTACTTATGAAATTTTTTTAATTAATAACTGAGATATAAAAGAAATTTGATTCAGGATCCCTCAAAACGTGTAAATCTGGTGAAAACTTTCGATAATTTAAAAGAACTTTAAAATATCTTTCGAATGATGTATTAAAAATAATTTAACCATAATTACAAATTGGAATTTTAATATATTACAGTGCCATCTGGCGGTACAAATTTCTGTATTCCACTGTTCGATTCCAAATCAAATAAGCTTTCAAATGATGTATTACTTATGATCTTTTTTTAATTAATAGCTGAGATACAAAAAAAACTGATTCGGGACACCTCAAAACGTGTAAATCTGGTGAAAACTTTCGATAATTTAAAAGAACTTTAAAATATCTTTCGAATGATGTATTACAAATAATTTAATCATAATTAGAAATTGAAATATTGAAATTTTAAAATATTACAGCGCCATCTGGCGGTACAAATTTCTGTATTCCACTGTTCGATTCCAAATCAAAAAAGCTTTCTAATGATGTATTACTTATGAAATTATTTTAATTAGTAGCTCAGATACAAAAGAAAACTGATTCAGGACACCTCAAAACGTGTAAATCTGGTGAAAACTTTCGATAATTTAAAAGAACTGTAAAATATCTTTCGAATGATGCATTAAAAATAATTTAATCAAAATTAGAAATTGAAATATTGAAATTTGAAAATATTACAGCGCCATCTGGCGGTGTAAATTTCTGTAATCCACTGTTTGATTCGAAATCAAAAAGGCTTTCTAATGATGTATTTTTTATAAAATTATTTTAATTAGTAGCTGAGATACAAAAGAAAACCTAATCAGGACACCTCAAAACGTGTAAATCGGGTGAAATCTCGAATTCTATTTTCGATAATGTAAAAGTACGTTAAAATGTGTATCAAGTCAACAAAGCTTTCAAATGATGTTTTACTTATAAAATTTTTTAGATTAATATCTGAGATATAAAAGAAATTTGATTCAGGATACCTCAAAACGTGTAAATCTGGTGAAAACTTTCGATAATTTAAAAGAACTTTAAAATATCTTTCGAATGATGTATTAAAAATAATTTAACCATAATTACAAATTGGAATTTTAATATATTACAGTGCCATCTGGCGGTACAAATTTCTGTATTCCACTGTTCGATTCCAAATCAAATAAGCTTTCAAATGATGTATTACTTATGAACTTTTTTTAATTAATAGCTGAGATACAAAAAAAAATACTGATTCAGGACACCTCAAAACGAGTAAATCTGGTGAAAACTTTCGATAATTTAAAAGAACTTAAAAATATCTTTCGAATGATGTATTACAAATAATTTAATCATAATTAGAAATTGAAATATTGAAATTTTAAAATATTACAGCGCCATCTGGCGGTACAAATTTCTGTATTCCACTGTTCGGTTCCAAATCAAACTAGTATGTTGTGGCCACCACAAGACTTTCTTCTATATTTACCTATACATATTCAATCAGTAACAATATAAAAAAAAAAAAAAAAAAAAAAGTACGATTTTTTTTTCTCTAAGTTTTTTTTTTTTTTTTTTTTGTTAAAAGTGAAAAAAGTCGATAACTTTGTTTTAAATTATCACAGATTTATAGTTCAACCATTCGTTTTAAAGGTATTGACGAGACTTTTCGAAAGATACCCATCTTGAAAATTTATCCCCCCCGGGGAAGTACTTCCCCCCCAGGGGGGGGGGAAGCGATGCCTCCCCATGCAGAAATTTTTTTTCCTAGTTACATACTACTATTATCAATAATTCATATTAATTTTACAATCACAAGTTTAAAACAACTCTAATTATGCACATTTATACGAATTTTTGTCCTATGCTGCCATGTTAAAAATTTAGATAAAATGCTATCACAGCGCCACCTGTTGAGCTATTGATCCCCAAACATAATCAGCACCAGTTTTTGTCGGGGACCAACTAAATACCAAGTTTGGTTAAATTTCGTTAAAAAAAAAAATATATATATATATCTAAGTTTTTTTTTGTTAAAAGTAAAAAAAATCGATAACTTTGGTTTAAATTATCCCAGATTTATCGTTCAACCATTCGTTTTAAAGGTATTGACGAGATCTTTCGAAAGATACCCATCTTGAAACTTTGCCCCCCCCGGGTGGGAACTTCCCCCCCCCCCGGTGGGGGGGCAACCGATGCCCCCACATGCACAAAATTTTTTTCCAAGTTAACTATTACTATTATCAACGAGACCTTTCGAAAGATACCCATCTTGAAAATTTACTTCCCAGGGGGAGGATTTTCCCCCCCAGGGGGGGAACCGATGCCCCCCCATGCACAAAATTTTTTTCCTAGCTAACTACTACAATTATCAATAATTCATATAAATTTTACAATCACAAGTGTAAAATAACTCTCTTTATGCCCATTTATACGGAATTTTGTCCTATGCTGCCATGTTAAAAATTTGCATAAAATGCGATCACAACGCCACCTATTGAGCGAGTGATCCCAAAATCTAATCAGCACCAGTTTATGTCAGGGTGCAACTAAATACAAGGTTTGGTTAAATTTCATTCATTGGTTCGTGAGATACAGCGTCCACAAAAAAAATGATACAGACAGACAGACAGACAGACAGACAGACATTTTCTAAAAACTATTAATTCGTGTTCTCCATATCCCAAAACATGTAAATCCATCAAAAAGTGGACTTCGAAAATTTTCGCGAATCCAATACTTTCTCTATATTACATATAGAAGAAAGTAAAAAGCTTTCTAATGATGTATTACTTATGAAATTATTTTAATTAGTAGCTCAGATACAAAAGAAAACTGATTCAGGGAACCTCAAAACGTGTAAATCTGGTGAAAACTTTCGATAATTTAAAAGAACTTTAAAATATCTTTCGAATGATGTATTAAAAATAATTTAATCATAATTAGAAATTGAAATATTGAAATTTGAAAATATTACAGCGCCATCTGGCGGTAGAAATTTCTGTAATCCACTGTTCGATTCCAAATCAAAAAGGCTTTCTAATGATGTATTTCTTATAAAAAATTTTTAATTAGTAGCTGAGATACAAAAGAAAACCTAATCAGGAGACCTCAAAACGTGTAAATCGGGTGAAATCTCGAATTCTATTTTCGATAATGTAAAAGTACTTTAAAATGTGAATCAAGTCAACAAAGCTTTCAAATGATGTATTACTTATGAAATTATTTTAATTAGTAGCTGAGATATAAAAGAAAACTGTTTCAGGGACCTCAAAACGTGTAAATCTTGTGAAAACTTTCCATAATTTAAAAGAACTTTAAAATATCTTTCGAATGATGTATTAAAAATAATTTAATTGGAATTTGAAATATCGAAATTTTAAATTATCTGGCGGTAGAAATTTCGGTAATCTACTGTTCAATTCCAAATCAACAAAGCTTTTAAATAATGTGTTACTTATGAAATTATTTTAATTAGTAGCTCAGATACAAAAGAAAACCTAATCAGGACATTCTAAAACATGTAAATCACGTGAAATCTCTAATTCCATTATTATCTACGGTAGTTTTGTTAATGGAAGTAAAAAAAAAAATACACTAAGCGACAAAAAAAAAGCCGCACTCAGAAAAAATGACTTATATCTTTTTTATTTGTAATAACTTTAAAATTAACGTTTGAAACAAATAAAACTCTCTTGTTTGCATAATACCAAAGGTATGAAATGATACCTATGTATATTTTCGATTTAATAATTCGCTTTATTGCAGCTTACGAAGTACTTTTTAAAAATCTGCATAAAACTTTCTTTTTGAACATAATGCTATAACCATACATTTTTCATTCTATTAGGATTTTTTATATGAAATAAGCAAGTTATATTTTAATATATGAAATAAAACAATTTATTTGTTAGATCTAAGCAATTTTTTGTTATAAATATGTATTCTACATTGGATTAATTCCACCTTTATATGGAATAACTGCATTAATGCGCAATGGCATAGTTTTATATAGTATTTTAGTATAAATCTCAGAAATAATTATGTGCCAAATATCACAAATAATTTTTTCTAGTTCTGGCAGAGTTATAGGCTGCAAATTTCGAAACCTCTCCCCTCTCCCCCGCCTTTTTATAGACGAAACATTTTCGAGCGGATCGCAATTTTGACTATTTCCATGTCTGGTAAAGAAGAAATTCTATTATATCCTTTGTGATATTTAACTTAAAGTGAAAAAAGATATGATTACTTACAGAATTATAGGTTCTCATGGGAATGTCTAAGAAATTTTGACAATTTGAAGTGAATAAACTTACCACAGACGCCGTGTAGTAAGGTGCCTTATTATCTCCAAATGGTGTTTACGGAAATGTCCATGATACCTCCAAAATAATCGTTCAGGCACCGCTTTTATGCAGATTGTGTTTTATTTCGAGTTAATTGATTCCTTGAGCATAAAGTTTTCCCGAGTGTTTGAAAAGTTATGCACCTCCGTACCATAATGTACGGAGAATGTGTCACTGTTTTAAAAGTGCGATTTTCAATAAGTCGGTCCTATTTTCGTTGTCAGACTGCTTGTTTTCTTTAACTCGAAAAATAAGTTAAACTTGACTCATCAGAGAGAACCAGTTCAGCCCAATGATTATCTAATCATTTTTAAATTTTTTTAGCCATCTGAGGTCTTGCTTTCCTACTTCTCTTCACCAAGAATGGAATTTTTTCAAATTTTCTGTCATTTAAACCTGCTTTGTTTAATAGTTGTTGTACTGTAGTTAAAGAAATTATGCTACTAAACAGTTTTTCTTAAGCTCTTTTATATTCTAAATATAATACAAACCGATTTTATAAGCAATGGCTTTTTAACTTACGGTCATCTCGCTTGGATGAGCAGTGTGGCCACCTAAAACCAAATTTTCAGTTTAAACGGCCAAAAACTTTTATATCTTGCTGAAAACCCTTTTACCAATATTTCGTTAACATTTAATTATTTTGCCATCTCACGCATTATTTTTTTTTTTTTTTTCATTCAAAAATTAATACTTTTTGTGGCATCGTTAACTGCCTTAGTCTTACCATTTTTCAAATAAATTCTAAAATTATAATTTTCCTGGAAATTGCATTTTGTTTTTAACACTGGACTCAAAGCTAAAGTGTATGTGAAGGACAACATAGTAAAATTTGATCGAAAATTTGCTTTTTAAACGATAAAATTGGCGGTTGTAGAAGTCGAAAAGGAAAACATCCAAGTGCGGCTATTTTTTTTTGTCGCTTAGTATATATATTTTTTTTTATTTCCCTAAAACCTATATTACCACGGTAGTCGGGTAATTAGGAAGTAAAAAGAAAAAGAAAAAGTATTTTTTAGTTCCTTCAAATGTATTTTGTTGCTATGGAAACTCCTATCGTCTATTGAAAGATAGATTACGTGTTGGAATAAAATTTAATTTGCAATTAAAATGTAACTGCTTTGTTTATTAATGAAAATTGATGAAATTTTAACTGCAGGTTGGTTTTGTGCTGAATAGGTTGTATATTAAGTGTTGTGTACGAAAAAGAAAATTTGAAGCACTTTGAAATTTGCAATTTTTAACCCCAGTTAAAGATCATGTGACATTAATGACTTGCACATGTTTTGTTTCCGTTAGAGACAGCCGTTAAAATCGTCTGCTGAATGCTGATAGAATGCCTCTTTTTAAGCAATAAGGATTTTTGGTCATTTTTGCGATCGATATGGGTCAACATTTTAATTAATATCTCCGAAACTAATTAAGATTTTTAAATTCTGTTTCGAGGAAAACATCGGAAAGGCTCCAGAGCATCCGTATGTCAATTCTTGTACTTCTGCGTTCAATAGGAGCTGAACGTATAAAAGAACAGACAGACAGACAGACAGACAAATCTTTCCATTTATTATTATAGATTACTCTTTGGCACAGGACTACAAATGATTTTCTGTCATTAAACAATCTATTTATAATAAGAATATTTACGGAATAGAAGATACAATTTTTTAATCCAACATAATATTATTCAAATTTGGAAGTTAAATTCATGTCTTACAAAGATTTACGTGACGCATTACGTGTGACAATATACAACTAATTATGATGTATTATTTTATTACTAATTTAAGTTGGTATTTATATTGTTTAATGCTATTAGATTATTATTATTATTATTATTTATTACTTAGCCTACAAGGAAACACTGAAAAGGTGTCGTCTTCAAAAAATATTAAAAAAAAAAAAATACGTGATTCTACTCTTCCTAAAACACCAGAAAGCGAACAAATTATCGGGTAAAATGAATTACAGTGATCACAATTAAATTAAAATATAGTCCATATTACTCAAAATTAAAATAAGATGTCGCACGTTTCCATTGAATAACATATTATAGTATCTTCAACATTTTAGTTCAATGATTTTAAAATAATGAAAATTCTAATCTACTTAATAGTTTTTAAAATAACTTAAAATTTTCTGCAGTTTTTCAATGCCCCATTTAAGAATAAAACATTTTAGTAAAAAGTTTTGATTAAATACAATTTATTTCATATAAATTTTAGAAAAATAATAAAATATTGAAATTAGTTTTTATTTATTTTCATTATATTTTTATAGTTTTTTTTTTATTGGGGGGGGGGGGAGAAGCAGTTAAATATTTTATTTGTCATTTACAAAATGTAATTATTAACATTTTTTTTTTTTTTTATGTGACGTAAGTTTTCATTGAAATTTTGAAAAGTAAGCATATAGACATTATTACATTTTTTAATCAATACTTTGAACATTAAAGCTAAGATTTGCAGCTAAGAAAGCAGATGGTCTTCCGGTGTCTGACGATCTTCCGGTGTCTGACGAAAACAGGCAAGATCCGTAAACGAGTTGACTTTCAAAAACTTTAGCATAAGAAGGGGTTTCATGTGGATAGACTCCGAAGAGATGTCCAAACAGTTTAAAATGTGCTCAGTAATAGCCTGTTGACACTTGGTGCAAATGTGGAAAATCATCCGGCCTCCACAGAACGAGAAGCATTTGATGATTCCACTAGCAAGTACGAGAGTAAGAGAGATCAAACAGACCCTGTCATGTGGAGGTTGGGGCTAAACCCGGTCTTTTAACTTTATACCATTGATGGAACTGTGATACCAAACAATGCCAAAATTTGTGATCCTTTTCAGAGAGCACAGTTCCAGGAAGGTAAGGGCGGAAACGGGGGAGATTAAGTAATTGAAACCCTTCTTTGCAAAAAAAGTCGCCTATTCATTGCCCTTAATCTCCACATGAGATGGGATCTATTGAAAATGGACCTCATGATTCCGCGAAATCTGCTAGATTGTATAAGATTAAAATATTTGTTTTGTTGCCTATGAGGAACCCATTTTTAATTTGAGATGATGAAGGGATTTTCGCCTCAAGATACTCATTTAAAGCTATTAAACAGATCTGCTATGAAATTTTCTTTCCTCGAGATGGTATGTTTTTCTGGTGTATTTTCGGATGTTAATTGAGAAAAAAATATTCAAAAATTTCCATCGAGCACAGTTTTGACAAAAAATGGGACCTTATGACAGAAATTAACACTTTTTCATCTCCAATTTAAGTTATTCCCGGGGAAATCTAGGTAATGAGAGTGAAGAACAAGGAGAGATCTTTTGTCGAGATATCAAAGAAATTGAAAAGAGGTATCTGGTCCGATGTAGATTTAAAATATTAGCAGATTATTTTTGGATTCTGCTTACAAGGAAACATTCTTAAGCTAAACTCATAGAATTCAACGAAAAAATTACACGTGATAGTAGATAGCCTAAAATATCTACGGTGAAAAAATTAGCTGCTTAATTGCAACGGAAAAGCGGTAAAAAATTAATAAAATCAACATTTTTAGTGTCAAATGTAACCCTACTTGGCGATGCAGAGAAAAGCGCCAAGCTCTTAAATGAACTGCCCATTTGTCCTTCGTACCAGTTTAACGCTGTTTCAAAGTCACTTATTGATATTTTGCTTTCAAAGCTATTTGAAGTTCAGCTTGAATAGATATTGTTTGTCTAACCTGTATATTTTCTACCTCTTTATTTGAAGTATGTATTAGCGAGGTACTACAAATATTTGTATTTATTTAGTTTAGTGCTGGACACTCCTTAGCATGATTATATATATATATATATATATATATATATATATATATATATATTTCAATATATTGGAACCTATTTGTTTAATGAAACATTGTCTTTTAAATAGAAAATGCCACCACATATTAAACTCCCTATCTCCTCCCAGAAGAAAATTCTGGTTATGTTATTGAATTACATTTTCTTAAAAACGTCAGTTTTCAAGAATTCGAAGTCGCCGACTGATGCTAACTGGAAGGTTCTGGGAACCCCGATTCAATTTTCAACATCGTTCTACAAATTTCCTAATGAACTTAAGCAGTTAATTTTCAGAGTATGAATTCCCTGTAAGTTCGTCTAACAACTGTACCAATTTAATCGAAATCTATGAGTTAAACTAAAGAACGTTTCCTTGTTTGAAAATCCCCCCCCCCCGTTCCCTTCAAAGCTCTGAAGCCAGAAGAGAAAAAGCTTTAAACGGAGCTTCGATGTAAACAAACACATTCCAAAGATAATTTGTAAATGATAGCTTTTTTTAATGTATTTTATTCCTAAATAGTTTCGAATTTCTCATAGACTGTGGGAATCCTTCTGTTCTTCATTTTTTTTTTGTGGAAAGCCCTTACGTAGTAGGAAGAAAAGAAAAGCATTTTTTTATTGAACTTACCAAATCACATTAGAGAATACACAAAGCAGTGAAAAAATAAATGAAAAGTACTATTCCGCAGACCTGTGTTATTTTACTTCGGAAGACTTACATCGGCTAAGTATAATCTGCAATGTAGGTCTCAGTATCAATGCCACTACAGATATCGTCAAGAATTTTGGAGCCATCAGTAAAATTTCTAATGGTATTTTTAAGAGTGATGTTTATTTCACCCATAGCTAGCTGTTTAAAAGGATCTATCACAAAGGTTTTTTTTTTTTTTTTTTTTTTTTTTTTTAACAGACGGACATTGCAAAGAAAGGGGGTTCAAATAGGTATACTCATGACCGCAACCTTTTGGCCATAACCAGATTGTTATAATGTTTATCCAGGTTGCGTTAGTCTTCTAAACTGAAATGGTTCCTAATCATCTTCAAAAAGAAGAATTTATAATGGACTGTTATTTCTCAAATCAGTAAATATAACTGGACCTGCACTAATTTCTTCAGGTTGGTGTTAGAAGCGCAACAATAAATTGGGAATCTGTATTCAAGAACGAGTCTAATGAGGGCAAAGTTGGTGTTCCTAAAAAAAAAATGCATCAGCAGCCGAGTCGCTACACTATTTACGAATATTTAGCCATTTTCTCTCTTT
Source organism: Salticus scenicus (assembly GCA_963930645.1). Classification (NCBI taxonomy): domain Eukaryota; kingdom Metazoa; phylum Arthropoda; class Arachnida; order Araneae; family Salticidae; genus Salticus; species Salticus scenicus. The sequence continues at coordinate 193,368,653 of OZ005654.1, read as the reverse complement.
GATACAATATGTTTAATCTGTTTGTGAGTTGAAAACTCAGTGTCTAAAATGAAACTCAGATATTCGGTATGATTTTTGCAAGTAAGCTCCTGACTGTCTAGATTAAATCTCGGCTGATTATACAGGTGCTTGTTCGCAATTAAGAAGGTGAACATAGATTTAGTTGGATTAAAACACAGTTTTACTCTGAAGCTAAGTACTTCAAAGCTGCAAGGGAGTCATTTATAATTAGTTCCGATTTACTTATATCAGTATCAGAGCTGCAAAGAACAATGCATTCTGTGGTCTTTTCTTAATAGAATATTTGTTTATGCAAAACTAACTAAAAATCTCAGATGGCAATCAATTTCGTTGAGTTTTCGAAAGTTTTTTTTAAGTATGTTAAATATTTTAACTATAATTTACACTTAATTTATTCCTGCAATTTGCTTTTAAACACAAATAAATAAATAAATAATAAATTGAAAACATGTACTAAAGCTTTGTGATGCTTATATTTATGAATAAAATTTATGCATGCATGGAATTACTATAAACTAATTCATTGTACTACTGTCTAACGCAGATTTTTCTTAATTTAATTTGTTATTCATTCGCAGACTAATAACGCATTGAATAAAGCAGACTAATAACGCATTGAATGCGGTTCTTAATCTATATTTTTTTAATTGTATATTAGAATTTTTTTGTAATATATATGCGTTTACTTTTAATAAGCAACACTATTTCCATGTAATAATAATACTTTCCATTTTTTATTATTAAAGCTCAAGTATAAAGAAAATTTTGAATAAATTAATGATAATAATAATAATAAAAATAAATCAGTAGGATACCCTGTTGATTATAAAATATAATTCTCTTTAGAAATTTGTTTTTATTTAAACTATGCATCTAAAATTTGTACGGTAAAAGATGAATGAATAATATTTTCTTTTTTCGGAAAGTTGAAAGTTTTTCTTAATCTTAGTTTACGTACAAAAAGACATTCATTCAAAATTTCTCTGTACTAGTTAAATTTAGTCTGTTTACTTTTCTTTTTAAACTCGCATGATATATTCTATCATGATATTATTTTAGAACTAATATTTTTTTTAGCTTCATACTTTTAAGACGTTCTATGTCAACATATATGTTTACCGAAGATCACTTCATTTATTAAAAACTGTTTTTTTTTTTTTTTTTTTTTTTTTTTTATGAAATGCTGTTTTCAAACATAAATTGACACCTTATTACATCAGAAATTTTTTTATTCATAAGTACTTTCATGTAAACTTTAGGAATAGATTGTTTTTAGTTACTAATAGAGATAAGGTCAATTTTTAATTTTCCTCTTCTAGTTGTGCATCAAGAAACATATAACATTTTATTGAAAAAAAAAAAAAAAAATCGAAAAAAGGGTGTAAAAGTGGATTTTAAAGGCACATACATATTTTACATATTCTCACTTCTTTTGCAGTAGTATTATATTTCCCAAGGTAAATATCAGTGATTATTTGTGTCATAATGACCTTATTATATATATGACTTTATAATACTATAATGACTTTATTAATAATAACTTCATCTTTCCAACTGTTTAAGAGAAAGGATAATAAATAGTAAATCTCTCCTTAAAATTCAATTACATATTTTTTTAAGAATGGTTTATGAAAAAGATTTTTTATTCACTCCAGTCAAAACAAGAATTTTTTAAATGTAGACGCAAATACAAGATTTAATTTTTGAGGTTAAATGTTGTTCCAAATTAGAAAAAAAAAAAAATACACATACAAAAATACATATTTTCATGCGGAAAATTATAAGTAGTTTAAAGCATATTTTAAGTATTTTTGCGTTTTGAATATAAAGTTTTATGATAGCTTAACTAAGAAAGATTATTTTTTAGAAAATACAGCACAATAATAAACTATAAAATGTATGTTATTAGTACATCGAATATATCTCTATATATTTAAAAAAGGTTTCTGTCACTGGCGTCTTTTTTTTTTTTTTTTTTTTTTTTGTCTGCGACAGCATTTTCTCGCGGAGGACAAAGTGCTCTGCATCTTGAAAGGTATGAATGTGTTCCGAATACTTCAAGGAGGGCATTTCATGTAGTTAGAAATCTGTATCATCTTAATTAACGAAGTTACTAATTAAAAACGTCGAGTTAATGAAGGTGCTTTTTTTTCCATTAAAGAAATAATTTCTCTTATTACATCATTTTCCACAATTACGTCATTCACCACAGGGAAATATGTTATCAATGGTGTAAAAAAAATAAAGTGTATGCCATTGCTACTATTTTCGCCTGCAAAAGACTTTTTTTTTTTTTTTTTTGTCTTTTAGAAAAATAATTTTATTACTGGAAATATCTTATGTTTACTTTAAGTATTTATTCATGTATTTATTTATTTCTGTGTTCTTTTTCTTTTTTTGTGAATAAGGAAATAATGCCGTGTCTGTATAACTGACTGTACTTATTTTTGTCATTAGAGTGTATTTAGCTTTTTTTATTTAAAAACATATTTTAAAATACTTTGGATATATTCTGGCATGCAAAAATATTTAGATTTAAATTCAAATTCAATTATAAATGAAAGAATCTTCTTATTTAGCACTGATAATTTTTTAACATCACAGAATTCGGCATTTCCATGTCACATTTCATATTTCTAATTATGACAAGAAAAAAAAAATCATCACCTAAAATTTCTATGATGAATCGAGTTGATTTTATTCTCGGATAATTCAAGAAGTAGATAGGAGAGAAGGTGCTTGTCATATCGCCAGTGTAAATCTCGCCAAGAAAACTTCATTGGAGATGTTATGACGCGATACCGGCAAAATGGAAAAATACCAAAAAGAATTAATAATTGAAGCTACAGGAGAATTTTCCAAATTAAAATAATAACAATAATAAACTCTTTTCTTTTTTCGATATTTTCGAATGTGTGAAATTATTATAAAACAGTACAACAAATATGTGCAGAGAGTATTATATACTGCCATTAATTAACTAAAAAAATCAGCAGTAAAGAGTAAAGGTATTAGAAAAAATAGATTTTTTTTTTTTTAAACAAGTATGTATGCAAAAAAAAAAAAAAAAAAAAAAAAAAAAATCATCGCCAAATAGTGACTAAAACTTAAATGTCGCCAAAAGCTGTAAAAAAAGCTGTAAAAAAAGCTGTAACACATAATATTCTAGATATTACGATTTTTTTCTATTCTTAAAAAAAAAAAAATAATAATAATAATTTTTAGTATATTGATTAAAAATAATATTATAAAAAATAAATAAAAAATATATTAAATATTATGTATTCCAATTTGAAATTGAATATGGACCTTACTATAAAGCTGTTTTGGTTTTGTCTTGTTTTATGCAGTATTAATTTTCTTATTCAGCGAAAAGCAAAGAAGCGAATGGGCAGGCAGAACGCCACAGGGGTTAATAAGTGAAACGAATCGAGGGTATGATGCGAACTTTCCTCGGGGGTTCCGTGAACGGAGCGATCAGGGGGCACAGCCCCCTAGTTCTTTTTAATATTTGTTAAATTTAACTTATTATTTTTTTAAAGAACCGTTGTCAAAGTTAAAACGATTTTTGAATTACATTTTATTTAATAGAACTTCCTTAGATTTTTAAAATCAAACTAAAAATACAAAAATTTGGTCACACATTATAGAAACGAAATTCACACTCATTGCACAGAATGTTTCAGTTATATTTCAAAAAGCTTCTAATCGTTAACTATCGTAACACATTTCAGCATTATTTCCGGAAACTTTCTTAATCGTTCATGGATATCAATGTTCTATCTTTTAAGTGAAATAAATTTTCCTTTTAAATATTCAATTTTTTGTTACGATTGAGGACATGTCTACGTTTTTTAAACTAATCTGAAAGAACACTGTACCTTTTAAAACCTTTCTGTAATTTTAACAATGTTTCGATGTTGTATGATTGTTACGTTTCAGGAGCATTTTATACTGTTAAGGTAGTTAATATTTACGTATTAAAGACACGCTTCTTGCGACAATTTGCTTACGTTTATCGTTATATAATATAAATATTTATTGTTGAGTAAAATTACTTTAGATATATATATATATGTGTGTGTGATTGAGTATAAAACAGTATATATATATATATATACTGGGTGATTGAGTATAAAAAAAAACAACCCCGATATATGAGAAAATAGCTGTCATCACAGTAACTGAATAAAATGTTGGTGGAAGGTCTTTTAAGGTACGCGCTCATTAATTATAAAAGAAAAAAACCCAGTTAAACTCTAACAGTTACGGTTACAGTTACAAAATTTCAAAAATTTCAAAAGGCAACACCTATTTTTATTTTTATTTTTTTTTATTTTTATTTTTTTAAATGGAATCTCCATAGCAAAAAAAAACATAAATAGCGTTGGAACGGTACCTGTAGCACGAAAATCGCCAGCTCTGGCAGGATAAGAAAAAAAGAAAAAGAAAACAGTTATGTGCCAACCAGAGCACGATTTCCCTTTTTTTTAATGATGTCACATGTCACACTGAGTCTTTGGTTCAGACTAAAGTCTATCGACTCTGTTTCGAAACGAAAAGAAGAGATCACGGTATCCTTAATTTCGTTTAAGGCAATTGAATAACGGTTTTAATTTCGTTGTTTGTCGTAAGACGCCGTCATGACTAACGTCATCGCACTACGGGAAAAACAAGGCATTGTGAAATGGCAATCAAAATCGATTTTGATGATGATAATGATGTTTCCCACTAAGCGTCATATTAAGTTGCATATCTGCCAAAATGTGACACTGTTATGCTGCAATTTTCTCGGTGAATGGTAAGATAATGCCTCAGATTTTAATGCATATAATTGCACAAAACTTGATATATGAGAGGTCCATTATCAAACACTTTGGAGATTCAATTTGTATGCACATCGGACGAGAGCTAGACCCTCTATGCTGCAAATTACATCATGAATAGGAGGACTAAATTTAAATTTTTTATATAAATACATCAAACTTTATATATAAGATTAATACTATCAAAATGACTGCTATCTTAATTTTGGTATACATAAAATGAAAGGGGGCGCTTCTATTTATCGCCTTCTGTAATTTTTCACATGGCTACATCTCAGCACCGGTTGATTAAATTGGCATTAATCTGTATTTGCAGAATCGTTACTGCGATAAGCTGTTAAACCATTTTGCATATTATGAAGTAAGTGGCTCCCTTATACAGAACACTATAGAAAAATGTTTTGTGATTGCCACAACATACTAGTTTTAATTTCAGTTTTGAATTTTTAAAAATTTTATTTAATAATCAAGAGTTTTTTTTTTTTTTTTTTTTTTTTTTTTTCAATACAGTAGTAATTTTTTAATCTATAAAAAAAAGGTTGCAGAGATTTAGAGCTATAATCTAGAATTAAAACATTGATTTTATCTTTATTACCAATTATGTATGCTCTTTTAAGATTTTTTTTTTTCTTTTTTTTCAAATTGCTAAAAAAATAAAAAAAATAAACAGATAGAGGAATATAAGATACTTCGAAACTTAAAAAGTCCAAAATATTACAATATTCTTACATTATGATAAATATAATTAGTTTTTATAGTTAAATTTACTTATTTTATAAATTTATAATATGATTTATTGATAAAAATATTATAGAAACTTACAATAAAATAAAATAAACTAGACATAATTTTTATAAGTACTTTCGTGAAATAAAAAATAAAATTTATAATTTGAATACCAGTTAGAGAAGTAATATACAGGATGAGTATGACATAATCTGCCAAACGAAAGAAGGTGATTTAATTACCCATGGGGAGCATAAAACACCATATAAACCCTGTCCTATCTCTAACCGTTTCTGAGTTGTGGTAGATAGAAGAAAAATCTGCTTTTTTAACACGCTTTTATTAGCTTCACCTGTATGTATGTTTGTATGTATGTTTGTATGTTTGTTTGTAACCGCTCTGGGAGCAAACAAAAAATCTATATTGTAAAAAAAGACTTTCCGTTCGTGAGCGATGTGGCTGAGAGGTAAATTTCAGCGCTACGAACCTACAGGTCCAGCGTTCGAGTCCAGTCATGGGAGATTTTTTTAAAAATAGTTTTTGTTTAATTCTAAATTATTTTAATTAAAGATTTAAATGTATGTAAATATTATGGTGTGTCACTCGCACGATTTTCTCTTACCCTGCATTTTAATACTAAAATAGATATTTTGTGGTATTTAGTTCCCATTTCTATGAAAGCGTCTTCTTTAATTTTTTTAAAGTTCTTTAATAAAGTTCTTTAATTATTTAAAACTATAATATTATTTCCATTCCGTCTGACAAAACCCAAATTTGTAAGCTTTCTGAAAGACTTACAAGTAAAATAAGCTCATATTTGGAAAGACCAGACAAAATCCTATCGGGTAACACTACTTGCATCAGGATGCCTTAATTTGACGGTGAGCTACAAGCTCTAAAACATTGCCTAAGTTTAAAATGGAGTTGTCACCAAATTCTTTAACCGGCAATTCAGCAAACACCGTTCAAGCTACAATCGGTCAAATTTACCAAAAACTTCTCCATTCCACAAGCTTTAGAATGATCCCACAATAAACCATATCGATGTTCTAGTTCAGGAGAAATTTAGCCATTTGTTTGAAATACATCATTGAAAACGGCGTTTGCCGAACTTTGGCAAACGAAAGGATAGTAAGTAAATGGAACGTATGCAAATTCGTGACTATCTGCATATGAACTCTTAGTGGTACGCAGATGTATTCCAACCTTTTTGCGCTCGCATCCCACTCGCGGGTACAAAAGGCGAGCAAATCTATAACAGCCCATTAGCTCGTCAGCTTCTTTTACGTTTTATGCTGCTTATTGCTTTAGCATTTTCTGGACTTTCCCTGAGCTCGGCCGATTCTTTTCACGCTGCTCTCACGTCTGCTTGCTCTCTCTTAGTTCATATTTAGTATGTCTTCCTACATTGGTACGAATTAACTAAGTTATCTCTTGTTCCGTAGCGCTTTTTTTTCTTCTACTTTTATAAATTAATTTTCAAATTTTATCCCTTTTTGTTTACTCTTCTGACTTTTATTTTCAATTGAAGTCATCATAGGGATCAAAATGTCATACTTTCGAACCTGTAAACAGATATGCCTAGTTTTACAAATGAAGAGTACGCGGATATGCATTTTGTGTATGGATTTTGCGATGGTAACTCTCGGAGAGCCGAAGAAGAGTACAGTCTACGTCATCCACATCGTCGTGCGCCCAACCGTGTTGTATTTGCCGCAAATCATCGAAGGCTTAGGGGGAGGGGTTCGTTCAGTAGGGTGTACGAAAGGGGCCATGGTCGCTGCTCCGCCACTGCTCAGGAGTCCGTACTCGACCGAGTGGAGGAAAATCCAAATATGAGTTCACGCATACTTGCGAGAGAAGGTGGAATCTCCTAAAGTAAAGTGATGAATGTTTTGCTGAAAAACCAGTATCATCCATACCACTTCACACCCGTACAAGAATTATGCCACTCAGATTTCCAAAAGCGGTTAACTTTCTGCCGCTGGCTTTTAGAGCGAGATATTGAGGAACACCATTTCCTTAGAACGATACTGTGGACAGATGAGTCACTTTTCAATCGGGATGGCATGTTAAATTTACATAACTTGCATCATTACGCTCAACAAAATCCATTTGTAACACGAATCTTATTGTTTTAGACGCAATTTAGCTTAAATGTTTGGCTTGAAGTGTTTGGCGATCGCTTGATAGGTCCACATGTGTTCCAAGTTCATCTGACAAGCAATACATATTTGGAGTTTCTGGAACTTCATCTTCCAGGATTATTTGATGTCATTCCTGTACCCCAACGAGTGTTAATCAATTTCCAACACGATGGGGCCCCTGCACATTCTTCCAATGCTGTTCGGGACTTCTTGACTCAGCAGTATCCGCGATGGATTGGTCGTAATGGACCAATTCCTTGGCCACCTAGATCGCCAGATCTCACTCCATTAGACCTCTATGCTTGGGGTTTCCTGAAGCAAGAAGTTTACTGCACAGAAGTTGCCAGTTTGCAAAATTTAAGCAGGCGGCTCGATGATGCAATAATAAAACTGAGGAATGAGCTTTCGCTAAGAGCTACTGTGGTTTCCGTTCGTAAGCAAGCAAGGTCATGTTTCAGGTGTGGGGGTGACCAATTTCAGCAGCGGCACTAAATTTCACACATCCTTTCGAATGCGTATGTGCTTTAATCATAAACGTGAGATACGTCTTTTTTTTTTTTTTTTGTCTTTTGCATATACCTTTGTGAAAGACGTGAGAAACATCATACTTCTTTTTTTCCATTCCATTGTGTTTGTAAACTTAACACAACTTCTACTTTTCTTGTTTTTCTTTAAAATTTCTTTTTTGCATCTGACAAAACAGCGGGCTGAAAGCAGACATGAATTCAGGAACGACCATGGCGCCCCGTGAGTCTCCATCTCGATGAACATCGAGTTCAGTGATGAATGTATTTCAAACAAAAGGCTAAATTTCTATTGAACTAGAACACCGATATAATTTATTGTGGGCTCATTCTAAAGCTTGTGGAATGGAAAAGTTTTTGGTGAATTTGACCGATTGTAGCTTGAACGTAGTTCGCAGAATTCCCGGTTCAAGAATTTGGTGACAGCTCAATTTTAAACTTTGCCAATGTTTTAGCGCATGTAGCTCGCCGTAAAATTAAGGTATACTGATGTAAATGGTGTCACCCGATAGGATGTTTTCTGCTCTTTCCAAATATCTGCTTATTTTGCATGTAAGTCTTTCAGAAAGCTTACAAATTTGGGTTTTTCGGGACAGGATGGAAAAAAACAGATTTTTCTTCTATCTACCATAACTTGGAAACGGTTAGAGACAGAACAGGGTTTCTATGATGTTTTTTGCTCCCCATGGACTGTTCTATCACCTCCTTTCGTTTGACAGATTATGTCAAACTCACCCTGTATATACAAAGTAAAAATTCTTGTGTTATTAATTTATTAAAATTTCAGCAACAAGGAACATTTGATCAGAGACGATCCTACAATATTACTTATTAGAAGAAGATAAATTAAGTTTAGATAAATGTTGTATAAAACTTAAATCAATATTTTTTAAAGTTATTGGACCAGTGTATGATAAAAAATTAGAGATGTAGATTTAGAGCTAGAATCTAAAATTAAAATTTTGATTTTATTTTATTTTTAAATGCGTATTTAACGTTCAATGATATTATTATTTAAAATCCCATTGGGAATGTTTGAAAACGGTACATTTTTTTATAATATATACACAGAGTGATTAATTTAAAACAGTACCCGTAGGTATTTCTTATAACCATCAAATATGGCGGATGTCTCAACTATTCTAACACTGAAGTATTATAGTTTAAACCTTGTATAATATTGTGAGAAAATTTTTAACACTATTGGACTGTTTCAGCTTTATTTGTGAGGTAAAACAGAAATGGAAACGCACAATTTTTTTAATCCTGTAATAATTTTATTTTTGAAAAACATAATTTAATTCAATTTTTTACTTTCTCTTACCCATAGGGTCGAGAAAGTATTGTTTTAGGGTCAAATTTTTGAACATGAGTTTTTGTTATATTTACATTTTCTGCGGTCTGGAGGAAATTACAGGTAAGTAGAGTTTAACATCTGTATACTGCACTAAACCAAATGGGACGAATATATATTTTGTGTAATAGAGATAGTCAACTGGGAAAATAAAAATTGTGAATGTAGGAGCCTCGCCTTCCCCCTCTGGGAAGGAAGTCCCCCCTTGAGGGTAGTAAATTTTCATGATGGTTATCTTTCAAAAGAGCTCGCCAATACCTTTAAAATGAATGGTTGAACCATCGATCTGCGATAATTTAAAATAAAGTTATCGATTATTTTCATTAAAAAAAAAATGTAATATTGAGATTAAATTCAACTTTTTTTTGGATATTTCGTGCTATACTACTTCTCTAATATGAAAACCGTGTGCATTTTCATGAAAAATTTTTTTTAATAATAATTTCAATAAATTATTTTTACTGAGTGAATTTGTATAGGAAAATACAAAAGAAAGTCGTGTGGTGGCCACAACGCACTAGTTATTTGTTGTTAGTGGATGTGCTTTTCTAATAATATTTTATCATTTCCAGGAAAACTGTTGGGAATTGAAATAAATTCCGTATAGAGATATGGGAAATAATGTATGTTTTAAGCTAATTATTCATCGCTTGCTTTTTGTACATTAATGAAACGTGGGGTTGAGGGGGGCCGTAGCCCCACTCACACTGAACTAATTATCATATAAAACTCTTCCTAAGCCTAATTTGAATTGTTTAACATAGTTTTACACAACAATACTCATTATGTTACTTCTTAATCTCCAATCTGTATTTATAGTATTAAATTTCAGGGTAAGAGAAAGTAGTGTGAGTGACGCATCAGATTATTTACATTATCATTCCTCACAGAAAACGTTGAAAATGTTTGCTACCATTTTGAATGCAAACATGAACACGTCTAACCAGGTTTTTACACACTTCGCAGCATTGTTAGTGTTATTGACAAGATTTCTTCAAATATGATCTGTTTTAATTCATCGATGTTTGCAGGACTTCTCTGGAAAAGGATATGAAATGATAATGTAAAAATTATAATGATAATATAAATGTAATGTAGGAATGATATGTAAAAAAAATCACATTTTGTTTTTCATAAATAAAATTATTTGAAGATTGAAAATAAATGTGCATCTCCATTTCTGTTTTACCTCGCAAATAAAGGTGTAATAGTCCAACAGTGTTGGAAATTGTCTCCCACACTTAAACAATGTTCAATCAATTATAGTTCCGTGTTAGAATAGTTGCCACATCCGTCATATTTAAAGGTAATAAGAAACACCAACGGGTACTCTTTTCAATTGATCACCCTGTATACTGATGTACACGTCCTCTCATCATTAGAGAACTATTGTAATATGCGTTAAAGTTAACTGCATTTCATATACATTTATTAAATATTATGATAAGTAATTAAATAATATTTCTTTTTCAAATTATACAATTTATCACATGTATTTTTTTTTCTTTCAGAATTTTAAGAGACTTGCACATTTTAAAAAACTTATCACCATCGATCTGTGTATTTTAATAGCAGAAAAGTCATATTTTGATTAATTCATTGCTTAATATTTATTTTAATTTTAATTTATATCATATTTATCTTAAGGATTAAAACGCATAATATTTTTCTTTTATTAATTGTACAATTTATGGAAATTGTTTAAAACCTCTGAAAGTAAACTGGTATGTTTGGTTAAAATATTTAGTAACCACATGCAGAATTACCTACTAAAAAAATACATGCAACTGCTAATTTTTTAACCCCCGAACAAGAAAAATAAACAGAAGTGCTAGAATTTTGAAGTTGGTCTGTATGTCTATCTGCCTGTGGCATTGTAGCTTTCAGACAAACAGACCAAATTCAATTCGTTTTATTATTATTGCTATTATTATTATTATTTTCATAAGGTTGTTTTGTGTGGGAGTGTCTTCAGATGTACATGATGAAAATCTGTTTTACAGATTTTTATAAATTAAATGAAGTGTGCTTTTTTCTGCCATTATGCACTGATATAACAAATATGCGAATCGATAATCTTCGATTTTATAAATCATTTTAGATAATATTCTGTAATTTAGCAATTTTCCAACTTTTAAATCATTTTATTGATAAAGCATATCGTTTTTTGAAATGGAAAATAAAAATTTATTGGAGGGAAAAAAAAATGAATTCTAAATGAATTTTTAAAAGCAGTTTGATATTGGCTATGAACAGTCATTAGGAATTTACAGACAAAAAAAATTAAGATTTCAGAAAAACAGATTAAAGATATTGTTGAGATTTTTTCATTTTTTAATTATTTAAATTAGAATGTCTGCAGACCATTCTTCATTAACATTTAAAGCATTCTGATTTGTAAATATATCAATTTCTAACTCATGTTAGATAAAATGTCCTTTTTTTTTTTTTTTTTTTTTTTTTTTAAGGTTATTTTTTAGATAAAAGAATTCAGAGATATTTTTATTAAGTTGCTTGTATCACACTTGTTTTAATTATTAAAAAAAATTTAATATGTAAGAAATTATATTTATCAACAAGAGATGCGTAATATGTATTTATCTTTTACATACTTCTTTAAAAAACATGGACTTCTAGTAGAAACACTTTAATTTCATTGCGATTAATAAAATTTCCTAACAAATGTATTTTATTTTCTCCTGAAAAGTCTATCCCTTATTCTAGTATATTTATAACTTTCTTTTTCATTTACAGTGCTACACTTTATATGAAGAGAAAAGAAGATAACAAGAAATAACCTTCTTTGAGATTGGATATTTATTAAAACTCTTACTCCTTTGTCTTCGAAGATGTTTTGAAAGAGGTGAAAGAAATGAAACAACTCGATTTATAAAAAGTCGTTTTTTTATAAAAGAAGTTAGATAAACATTTTATTTTTAGGGAATTTAAAATGTTAGAAAATAAAATTAATTTTAAATTAATGTTTATTTTTTAAAAAAGAGAAAAGTTGAATGTGTGTGCATTTTTCTTTTCGAAAAAAAAAAAAAAAAAGAAGAATGAAAAATCATGCAATACGCACTGATTATTAATACTTTCCAAATGTACGTACTTCCTGTATCGTATAACTTTCAATGTTCTTTGCTTGCGTTATCACATAACGGACTGACAGAAGGACTGAAAGGTATACAAATAGACTAAATGTATTTATAATCATTCTTAAATATTGTTGGAAAGTGTTAAAAATGCTTCACGCAAAAGAAAATGCAGCAGTGAGATTCTAATTGTAGCCCTTAATGTAATTTAATATTTTAGTGTAGCTCTGTAAATCTGAAGGTTAACCTTATCATATTCTATATAAAATGTAATTCTAGTGTATTAACAGTAAATGTCAATATATTTATGATTTTTGTTGTAAAAAGTTATTTAAATGTGATTTATGACGCAATTCATTGACATTTTTTGGGTGCCCCTGAACACAAAGCATTTGTACAGAACTTATAAAAGTCATTTTAAATAGAAAACATTTCAGAGTGATTTTGAATAACATAAATCATTTTTTTTTTTTTTAATTCTTAAAATATTTGAGGACACTTGGGGGCGGGCAGACGAACAGATAGAAAAATGGATAGTCGGACAGACAGATAGACAGATTCAAATCATGTTCACAGATACAATTGTTATAAAGTGTTAAAAACCTTTCATATAAACAAAAATGCAATACTATCAATTTTCGAATAATAGCCCTTAATGCAAATGAATATTTTTAGTGGTCCTGTAAATATAATGCTAATTATACCATGTTCTACAGAAAGCATTTTTTGTGCATATGAATAAAATATTTCAAATTCATTAAGATTTCTGGAAAGTAAACTTATTATAATTTGGTTTATGAAGGTACCTCCCATAGAACGGAATGCTTTGGAATACTTTATGGTGTCCTTGTAAACAAACTAGCGATAGTGTTTACTCAATTTTCAATGGGAACATCCGATAGTAAACTTGAATAGCGAATTTAAATTTCATTAAGGTTTGTGTAAAGTAAAGGTATTAAAATATGGTTTATAAAATTACCTCTTATAGAACACAATGCCTTGGAATACTTTCGGGTGTCCCTGTACACTAACGAGGTAAGGTATTCACTCCATTTTCAATAGGTAATATATGATATTGACTTTGAATAATAAATATCAGTTTCAAGAAATTAAATGAATATTTAGAGCACCGTGAGTTAGAGCACCGACAGACAGACAGACGGACGGACAGACAAACCGAAGTCATTAACACTTTCCCTCCTTGTTGGAAAATGTTAAAAAAATCACAGTTTCCAGTGTGTAAAAATTAAGAAGAATATAAGTATAAAATAAAAATGTGAAATTTTTCATATTTACAATCGTTACTTGCTGATACAAAATCGAAACGATGCTCTTCGGTTATGCTTTAGCACCACTATTTGGGAATTTTCTTAAATCAATATATCTCAGAAGTTCAAAAATGTGACTAAGTACTCTCTTGCCCCGACGCCTTCATGTGCATTTTTTATTTATTTAATTCTTAGTAAAACTGCCCACCAAATAGGTTGTATTTTATTCAATAAATCTTATGCAAATGTATGATTTACGAAATAATTTAACTATAATTGAAGAAATTTAAGTAATGTTCACTGAGTTAACAATGCATACATTAAAAATAAAACATGGAAGTAACTTTACGATCCAACCCTATTTTACATCATTTAAATAAATGTATTTTATCTCTAAAATAGTTGCTCCTCTTTAGGAGTAGAATAAAGTCGATGTAAATCGAAAGCAGAAATCTTGTATTTACTTAGAACAAGTACGTTGTTAGGTAATAAATTTATTTTAAAAAGTTAGTAATGAAAATATCCACGTTAAGCACGAATTATTAAAAAATATAAATCAAAAAGAATTATTTATTATACATTAAAAAAATATAAATAAATCAGTATAAAAAATTAAATAAGAAATGCATTTTTAGTTAATTATTGCTTTGTATTAAAATGATAAATTAATATATATGTTGGATTTCCATAAAATAAATATAGTCAATAAAAATATACTTATGAGTTTGTTTCTGATTAAAATTTTATACTCGTGATGATAAAATATATTTATAAAGTCAAATTTTTACACTTCTTCCTAAAAGTCTTAAATGAATTTTTGTTTTCCAAAGTGGTATAAGGTGATATAAAATGTAGAATTCAAGAACAAAACGTTGATCAGGTTTAATTTTACGAGTAAAAACATAAAGATTATAATATTAAAGAGGTTAATTCCTTCTGTTTCGAGTAAATGTTTCGTAAACAGATCACAATAAACTTTATCACCCAAGAATAATTTAATCTATCCCCATAAATTATCAAAGAAATCGTAAAGAAAACATTTAAAGTATTACTCTCCGAAAACTATATATTTAATAGTATATTTTTCAGTAAAAAATAAATTGCGATGTTCAAAAGGTAAATCTAAAAAGAAAAAAAAATGTAATTTAAACATTTTATAAACATTGTCATCAGTCTATTGATATTTATGTAGAAAGTTGGATAACATCCTACATTTTTCTTATTGAAGTTTCACTATGCTATATATTGAAAATCAATTAATTTTGTAATGTATATAAATACGAATTTATTATTTTTGAAAACTAAATTTTATAATTTATGTATTAGAAAAAGTAATGAATAGGATAAAAAAATGTAACAGTTGCTTAATTACTTCAAAGATTTTTTATTCAATAGGTCATACCCGCCAAATTTCACGGATTAACTGTGTAACTTAAACTGCAATAATGTGCAACTTAAAACACTGTGCTTTGGTATTTTCATCAGTTTTAACCCCCTCCTACCTCCTTTAATCAATTATTTTTTGGTTCGGGAGGGGTGGGCAAAAATTTCATGAAATTCCAATGTACAAAATTTAAGTATACTCCACAATTTAAAAATAAAATCCATAGTTTTTCTTAATTATATTCTAAAAATGACCAAAATAATGTTAATAATAAATAAAAGAACGACTAAATTTGTGGAAAGAATAAATATTTCTAAATGAGATAGTATCTATGTTATTGATAATACTTACTAAAGTGCCATTCATGTAAATTATTCAAACTATGGAATTCCTTCCTACCTCACCAAATCATGACCAAGTGAGTTTGTTATGCAATTTGATTTGTTTAAAAATTTACACGAAAAGGAAAGAATAGAAAGACTTACTACCGGATTATAATTTTTTTAATAAAAGCCATGAAAGTCAAAAATTTTATTCAGTTGTAAAACATATCATTAATTCTAATTTGCCAAGACAATAATAAGTACATTTTAAAAACATATTCTGTTTCACTTTATCGAAAGTATTTAAACTTCGATTTTTATTTTTCAATCCCATATTTGCAAAGTATTTGGATTTATAATCCAAAAAGTTATTAATTCATTGTACTCTAAACATAAATTGTAAATTGTCTAACAAACTGAGCACGCGAACGGAGTTCACTTCCTTCTCAAATATTCAATCTATCAAGCATCGATGATATTACATTTCAGCCTCATTATGACAGTTTGGCGTCAACTGTTAGTTATAAATGTAAAAAATACTTTTATAAATTTAAAATTTCTTTCCTTTTTCAAAAAAAAAAAAAAAAAAAAAAAAAAAAAAAGAAACTGACAGCATTTTTTTTTCTTTTATAAAAATAATAAAATAATAAATTATATTATAACCAATCGATATAAATTCATGAATTTATTTAACGCAACGATGGCTAAATGATGAAACACTTTTTTATGTATTGGAAAAATCATGAAACAGAATGAAAATGCGTAAAATGTGTGAAAAAATAAATAACATCTTTACTTGGTTTTGAATGAAACCCATATTTATTTATTTATTTATTTATTTTTAAGCATTATAACACTTTATTTTATTAAAATAATATATTTCAGTAATATGATAACAAAAAAATAAGAAGAAGAATTAGTCTAATATTTTGATAAATTCATTTCTTTAATAAATTTCTAGTAACAATTAATACTATTTAATATTTCTACATATATAAGATTTTCAATGTACAATTTATTTCACTTATATAAAAAGTACGGAAAAATAATTATTTACAAAGATTATAAAGATTATAAAAAAAAAGAAAGAAAGAAAGAAAGGGTGAAAAGAAAGAAAGAATGAATGAAAAAGAAGAAGAAGAAGAAATTCCATTTTTAAATAGCTATTTCTGTTTCAAAACCTCAAGCTTTTGAACCGATAAAAGTTGACATTAAAAGAACAATAAACTCTGATAATTTGTTAATTTAAACGATTCTTTTTCCTGTTAAAGGAAAAAAGGGAGAAAAAAATGAATATGTGTTTACAGTAGCCGCTAAAAGAGGGCGCTAAAACGAAAAACTTTGGCTTGAGTTATTATCAAGTAAAGAAACTCACGACGAAAATAAGTACGGGTGGCGATGACGACTTACGAATTTCTTTGCTTTTAATATGTTTCCTCGGGAAGTATGAATGAATTAATTAATCGTTTGAATTGTTCATATTATGGAGCTTTAATCAGATATTGCTAGTGAATCTATCTGTTCAGTGGTTGGTATTGCGTGTGCATGAAAAAAGAAAAGTATTCCCTTTCCTTATTGGTTCAAAAAATTTCAAGCGCATGCCCAGATACTACGAATTCGGTCTTAAAAAATAGTTTTGTGTTTTAATATATAAGAATATGTATATGTAATATCACTCCTCAAAATTATTGGTGTTTAATGAATAAGTTTGGCAACACTGAGTACAAAGCGTTTTTTAAATTAAAACTTATATTAAAACTTATATGACAATGAAAATTAAATGCGTCATTTTTGAATATGGTGTTATGTATATATATATATATATATATATATATATATGTATATTAATGGAGTTAAAAGTAATATAAAATGGTTGAATTACTTTTATTTATATCGAGCTTTGATGAAACATGTATGCTTAATAAATGGAACTAGTGGTCGAAATTCGACCACTTTTTCGCAAAGCAAAGCAAAGTAATTGCCTTCTCGTAATCGGAATTAAATTTTAACACAGCAGCGCCACTTGTCGACCGATACGCCCCCAAATTAAAACAGCATAGTTTTACATAATGCCCATATCATATATTATGTTTGGTGCATTTATGTACAACAGAAGTTGATATATAGCCTTGACTTATATTGGGTGAATCACAACATCGCGGCACCACCCATTGGGTGGTATATTCCAACACCTAATCAGCTCCAATTTAAACCAAGGTCTAACCATAATTATCAGTCGTACTTAATCTCCGTTCATTAGTTCATGAGATACTACAAAATTTTCCCAACGCATCGTACACGCATAGACAAATAGTTATTTTCTAGAAATGAGCGTATCATGTTTAGGACATCTCTAAACGTGTAAATTTATCGAAAACCGCAAGTCAGAAATATTCACGAATACTATATTATTGTCCATATCAATTATTTTGTATGACAACGCAATCTACCGATCGACATGAACAAAAATTTAATCAACATTATCAATATAATCAATATATAATTATGTTCAAGACATCTCAAAAGGTGTAGATTCATCAAAAACCACAAATTGGTAAATTTTCCAAATCTTATACTTTCTTCATATATATGCAGAAATTATAGTGATAAATCCACTTATTTAAAAATAAGTAGTCAATTTCAGTTAGTTGAAAGGCATAATGTTTTAGCTAAAAAATGAGTCTTCAAATAAGAGCTGACGTAAATCACGAAAATGAACGAAAGGAAAGAAAAGAAATTATGTCATAAATATATATATAAAATAGAACTTTCATAAAATAAAGCCTTTTTTAATTTGCGTATATGTTCAATAGTATAAAACTTCGATCTAACACTCAACCACTCATAATTATTTTTATAACTCCAATAGCGTTACTTTTTAGAATGAAAAATATGTAATCGAGAGTTTAAGAATGCTATATCTATACAAATTTCTGTGCCCATAGTTTTTATTTTATTTTATTTTTTTTATTTTAAGCAATTGCCAGATTTAAGAATTTTCTTCTTTAGGAATTTTTTTATACAAAAGAATATCGCATAAAATAAAAATTGCGTAAAAAAAAAAATAATAAATAAATAAAAGTATTTTAAATTATCTACTGTACATCGTAAGAAAATAATTTTTATATTCGACAAATCTGGCTAATCATACCTTTCGAATGATACCCATTTCAACCCTCTACTCTCATAATTAATATGTTAAAAGAGTAGAACGAATTTCATGTTTGCCTATTAATATAGTGATAGATCGTTCTTATACTAATACTCCAAACATGACATTTATATTTATAAAAGAGAAGGTTAAAGAGGGATGAAAACGTGTTTTATGTTTTTATTTATTTATTTATTTTTATTACTATTACTATTATTATTATTATTATTATTACTGGGATGTATCTGTTGTGTTTATGACGTGCTGCCAGTGATGAAGTCTCATTTACAGACGAAACTGCAGTCTTGTTTTTTAATATTTATAAATTGTGTTTACATATTTTTCAGCTGTAAATAAATATCACGTTTTACATATTGTTTTAATTTTTTTCACCATATCAATGAAGTTCAATTAAAAAAAAAAAAAATGTTCAATTAAAAAAAAAAAAGAAAAAAAAAAAAAAATTCTTTTTTTTTTTTTTTTTTTTTTTTTTTTTTTAGCATTATGAAAAATAAATATTCATTTTGCTATAATACTATCAGAGTAAATTTGTATGCCCTAAGAAATTCTTTAAAAAAGTTATGTTCAGTATAGACGGAATTTAAAAAGATCTATTTTTAAAGATCAATCTTCTATAGGTTATGTATATCTTTCAATAAAGACACTGGATATATATATATATATATATTTCTTTTTTTTTTTCTTTTTTTTTAACATTCTTGCAGTGTAAAATTTTTTCGATGGCGATGAAGTTTTTTTTTTTTTTTTTTTTTTTCTTTTACTTTGTTTAACATATAAATATTTGAACTATTTTTTTTTCCTATAGCCTATTCTTTTGTAGCATGTTCTACATTATGTTTAAGAATGTAATACCGCTTTCGATGTTTAACATGTTTTTTTTTTTTTTTTTTTTTTTTTAAGAATATTAATCTTAAAATTATAAAAACATAAAATTTATTTCATTTACTTATTGGAGCCATGTGTCAATAATTGCATATGTGGTACAGTTTCACAACTACTAGTTTTAGTAATGTAGGGACGAACAATTAACCGATTGCTATAAATGCTTCTCAGTAAAAAAAATCCTGATTAATTACATAGCGTTTGTTTTATATGGCATTGAGTTATTAGTACTCAGCAAATTATACTGCAATTTAAGTTAAATTACTTTCTCAAAGAAAATAAAAATATGGAAGAGAGGGGGAGAAGGGATAGAATGAAAATATTTTTAAAGTGTATTATTTCATTAACAGACATTTATAAACGTTTTTTATTTTATGATTATCAATTTCATAAACATGTCAATATGCGAAGTAAGGAGGTGGTTCTAAATAATGATATTTTTTACTTAAATTGTATTTAAAAGTATAATTTTAATCTTTAATATGTTAAAGTCTGTTGAACTGTATACAAGATAGCTGTAAAGAGTATGCACACAAAAGGGGGGGGGGGGGGCAGTTTAAAGATAAGTAAAAAAAAAAAATCACCATCAAATGTCAAAACTTGGAAAAAACACATAACGTTTGTTTTGAGTCAAAATTATTAAGCTTGATGCACCATCAGGTAAAAGAAATGCTGGTTGATTGTTTTCAAAATACAGATATTTTGCTACGGAAACAACAATACAGCTGCACTATGTGTTGTGCCTTTCAGGCTGCACTTCTTCTTCTTCTTCTTCTTCTTCTTTTTCTCGTGATGAAAGATTGTGATTAATTCAGGAGTGCAGTTAATGGGCTGTATTTATGCGCACTCATACATTAAGCTACTTCTTAAGAATGATATATATGTTTTTTGTATCTCATCCGTGCAAACTAATACTTATATAAAATTAACTCCACAATTTGTGGAGAAGTACAATTTTTTTAGGTCAAAATAAACATAAACCTTTTATTAGATGAAGAAGGGAAAATGCACAAGTACAGTATGAATACCTTTTGCTGCGTTTATGTTGTAAATCTTGTGTATTATCTTTTTTAACATAATATGCGTTATGTATTCTTATTTTGACAGTTAAAATATTGAGTATTTTTGTCATTTTTGGTGTTTGCCGATAACGTTTTCATTCTTCAAGGATAAGATAAAAAAAGAAAGAAAAATCATGCAGTACTCATTGATACAGTTTCCAACTGTACGTAATTGTTGTATCGAATAACTTTTAATGTTCTTTGCCTACGTTATCACACAAAATACAGAAGGACTGAAAAATATACAGATAGACTAACTGATTTTTAAATTACTCTTAGGCATTTTGGAAAGAGTTAAAAAGGCTTAGCGCAAAAGAAAATGCAGCCATTAGATTATAATTGCAGCTTTGATCTCTCTGAATATTTTAGTGTAGCCCTGTAAATCAGAGAGTTAATCATATCATATTCTATACAAAACATTATTTCAGATTATTAACAATACATTTCAATATTTCTATAATTTTTACAGTAGAAAGATTCTTAAATATAACTTTCAAAAAATTCTGTCCTAAAACGCAATGCAGTGGCATTTCTTTTTTTTTTTTTTTTTTTTTTTTTTTTGTCCCTGTAAACAGACTAGTTATACAGGACCTATTAATGTAATTTTAAATGGGGAACATTCTACAGGGAAAATATTTATAAAAATAACACTCATAGAACACAATGCTTTCGAATGCTTTTGGGTGTCCCTGTACACAAACCAGAAGAAATACTCACTCCATTTTGAGTATGGAACATCAGATAGTGGACTTCAATAAAATATATCAGTTTCGAGAAATTCCATAAATATTTACAAGAGTTAGAGCGCGGACAGAAAGACAGACAGACAGATGCACAGATACACAAACTGAAATCCTATTCACTCTTAAATATGTTAGAAAGTGTTAAAAACGCTTAATGTAAACGAAAGTACAATTCTGGCAAATTTTTATTAATAGCTCTTAATTTAAATGGATATTTTTGTATCACCCTGTAAATCTAATGCTAATCATGCTATATTCTATGCAAAGTATTTTTTTGTGCATATAAATAACATATTTCCTAAAACTTCGTTGAATGTAAAGATATTAAAATTTAATTTATAGAAATATCTCTCATAGAACGCAATGCTTTGGAATAATTTGAAGTGTACCTGTACATAAATCAGTGGTGGTATTTCTGCCATTTTATACAGGAAACATCCAATAGTGATCTTGAATAACATATTTCAATTTAATTAAGATATGTCTACAGTAAAGGTATGAAAATATGGTTTCCAGAAATACCTCTCATAAAACATAATGCTTTGAAATACTTACGGGTGTCCCTGTACACAAACCAGTAGAGGTACAAACTCCATTTTCAATAGGGAACATTCCATAGTGAACTTGAATAAAATGTATCAGTTTTAAGAAATTCCATAAATATTTACGGGGGTTAGATCTCGGACAGACAGGCAGACAAACAGACGGAAAGGCAGATACACAAAACTGAAATCATATTAACACTTAAAAGATGCTAGAAAGTGTTAAAAACGCTTAATATAACGAAAGTGTACAACTCTATCAATTTTTTATTAATAGCTCTTAATGTAACTGGATATTTTTGTGCCACCCTGTAAATCTAATGCTAATCATGCTTTCTTCTAAGCAAAGCATTCTTTTGCGCATATAAATAACATATTTCAATTTCCAAAAACATCGTGGAAAATAAAGTTATTATAATTTAATTTATAGAAATACCTCTCATAGAACGCAATGCTTTGGAATACTTTTGAGTATCCCTGTACATAAATCAATGGTGGTAATTCCTCCATTTTATATAGGAAACATCCAATGGTGAACTTGAATAACATATTTCAGTTTTATTCAGATATAACTACAGTAAAGGTAAGAAAATATGGTTTATAGAAATACCTCTCATAGAACACAATGCTTCGAAATACTTTCGGGTGTTCCTGTACACAAAGTAGTAGAGGTGTAAACTCCATTTTAAATACGGAACGCCCGATGGTGAACTTAAATAACATATATCAGCTTCAAGAAACTCCATAAAGATTTACAGGAGTTAGAGTGCGGACGGACAGACAGACAGACAGAGAAACCGAAGTCATAAACACTTTACAACCTTGTTGGAAAGTGTTAAATCTCTTAACGTAAACGAAAGTACATATATAGCATTTTTTTTATTAATAGCTCTTAATATAACTGGATATTTTTTGGCCACCCAGTAAATATAATGCCAATCATGCTATATTCTATGCAAAGCATTCTCTTGTGCATATAAAAAACATATTTCAATTTCCTAAAATTTCGTGGAAAATAAAGTTATTAACATTTGATTTTTAGAAATTTCTCTCATAGAACGCAATGCTTTGGAATACTTTTGAGTGTCCCTGTGTATAACCCGATGGTGGTATTTCCTCCATTTACAACAGGAAACATCCAATAGTGAACTTGAAGAACATATTTCAATTTAATTAAGGTATGTCTACAGTGAAGGTATTAAAATATGATTTATACCCAAGTTAAAATCCATGCTAGTACCAGCAAAGAAAATAGGCTAGTTATTGCTATGTTTTGCTTTGTCTGCTAGATTTTCATGCTGTTATATGCTTTATAATGCTAGCCAGCATAAAATGCTATATTAGCTAGCTTACACAGCAATAGCACGACAAGCTATATACAAGCATTTTATGCTTATTTGTTGTTTAAGCTTTTCCAAAGCCTGGAGAGGTATGTACCTTAACAAGCTATTATGTGCTTTTCTATGCTTGCCAGCGTAATATGTTATGTCGGCAGCTTAAGTAGAAATAGCATGGCATGCTAGATGCCAGTGAGAAGTGAGAAAATAGCAACAAAAAAGCATCTGTTGGTTGTGAATTACTGCTAGTATAGCAGAAATTTCAAGCAAATAGTAGTCATAATTACTGCTGGACCAGCAACATACTATTCAAGCAACAGAAGCTGGATTATGTATGCTGGACAAGCAATAAACTGTGCCAATACACACCATGACTTGCTGGTAATTTTGGTGGAACCAGCAAATATTTTTGGTATTTTATGCTATTTTACTTGCTGGGATACAGCATTTAATGCTAGACTAGCAAACAAATACCAGCAAGAATTTTAACTTGGGTATAAATACCTCTCATAGAACACAATCCTTTGAAATACTTTCGGATGCCCCTGTACACATACCAGTAGAGGTATACACTCGAGTTTCAATAGGGAACGTCTGATAGTGAACTTGAATAACATATATCAGTTTCAAGAAATTCCACAAATATTTACGGGAGTTAGAGCGCGGACAGACAGACGGACAGACAGACAGACAAACCGAAGTTATAAACACTTTTCAACCTTCTTGTAAAGTGTAAAAACGCTTAACGTAAACGAAAGTACATATCTAGCAATTTTTTTATTAATAGCTCTTAATATAACTGAATATTTTTGTGCCACCCTGTAAATATAACGCTAATCAAGCTATATTATATGCAAAGCATTCTTTTGTGCATATAAAAAATATATTTCAATTTCCTAAAATTTCGTGGAAAAAAAAGTTATTAAAATTTTATTTATAGAAATATCTTTCATAGAACGCAACGCTTTGGAATAATTTTGAGTGTCTCTGTATACAACCCGATGGTGGTATTTCCTTCATTTTACACAGGAAACATCCAGTTGTGAACTGGAATAACATATTTTAATTTCATGAAGATATGTCTACAGTAAAGGTATGAAAACACGATTTATAGAAATACCTCTCATAGAACGCAATGCTTTGAAATAATTTCGGGTGTCCCTGTACACAAATCAGAAGAGGTATAAGCTTCATTTTCAATACGGAACGTCCGATAGTGAACTGGAATAGCATATTTTAATTTCATTAAGATATGTCCACAGTAAAGGTATGAAAATATGGTTTATAGAAATACCTCTCATAGAGCACAATGATTTGAAATACTTTCGGGTGTCCCTGTTCACAAACCAGTAGAGGTATGAACTCCATTTTCAACAGGGAACATCCGATAGTGAACTTGAATAGCATATTTTAATTTCATTAAGATATGTCCACAGTAAAGGTATGAAAATATGGTTTATAGTTTTATGGTTTATGGTTTTTTTTTAACCTCTCATAGAGCACAATGATTTGAAATACTTTCGGGTGTCCCTGTACACAAACCAGAGAGGTATAAACTCCATTTTCAATAGGGAACGTCCGATAGTGATCTTCAATAACATATTTCAATTTCATTAAGGTATGTCTACAGTAAAGGTATGGAAATATGGTTTGTAGAAATACCTCTCTTAGAACACAAAGCTTTGAAATACTCTCGGGTGTCCCTGTACACAAACCAGTAAAGGGAAAAACTCCATTTTCAATAGGAACCGTCCGATAGTGAACTTGAGAAACGTATATGAGTTTCAAGAAATTCCATAAATATTTACGGGAGTTAGAGCGTGGACAGACAGACAGACAAACCGAAGTCATAAACACTTTTCAACCTTGTTGGAAAGTGTTAAAAATACATATCACTCTCTTAAGAAGATACATCAAAGTCAATTCAGTTCCAGGTTTTATATGACAGGTAATCATTATTATTTAATAAATAATAAATTTTTGTATAAGCTCTGTATTCGCACACACACTCCAAAAATGCATCTGACTGTAAAAACGGAATTAAATACATACATAATTTTTACATATATACATATATACATATTATACATAAATACATATATATATATATATATATATATATATATATATATATGTATCTATATACAGTTTCCGCCAGTTATTAGTGATTTTATTAAGCGGCTGATTTTTATATCCGGCGAACGTTCCTGCCCTTAAGGAAAATGTATTACTTCCCTGAATTTCGAAAGAAATTTCAAATGGTAACGAATAATATAATTAGTAAACAATATTAATTAATTTTTCGTAGATAATTAACTAATTGTTTCATCGATATAAGTAAATTAAATGCATTTTAATTTCCCGTGCACTTTCATTAGAGATAAATCATCATTACTTTACCAAAAGTTCACGCTGTTCTTTTAAATTTAAAACCTTTCCGTTTAAACATCATGAATTACAGCAATTTCAAAATAAGAACTAGAAATTCCCTGCTAATAATTAGGGAAAAAAAATATTTCAAATCAAATCTGTATCTTATTACTGCGCATTGAAAAATACGTTCCTTGAAATTGTTTCGGAGATAAGTTGCGGGGCGTGTTTAATTTGTAACTGTGCTGCAAGTATAAAATCTTGAACAATGAGCGATAACGGAGGGTTTAAAGAAAAAAAATAATCACAATGTAAATAAAAAAAATTTTAGTGTGCATAAGTGATATTTTTGGCTGCTGTTTATTAGCCTGCGGTGCTGATTTTATTAAGCGGCGGTTTTAAAAGTAGTTTGTATTGATTTGATTCCGGTCCTGGCGATTTGATAAGATGAAGCGGCTGATTTTATTAAGCGGTTGTTACTGTATATATATATATATTATTTAATGAATAATATCAATGGTGATTATTTCTGTATGTTTGGTCCGCACTTGACGTACTGAAACAAGTTCTTAATAAAAAGACACAAAAATTAATTTGCTGTCATTAAAAAAATTAAGTTCAAAACTTTAAATAAACACCATAAAATGCAAGAAAAGGCAACAATTGTTTCGGGACATAGCTGCATTGCAAACGAAGTGGGCCATTTTGTTTGCATTGCAACACTCGGGCCTATTTTATTTGTCTGGCAATGGGTCATGTTTTCTTTCGACCTGAAAAAAACGTTGCGTGTTCTTGCATTTTATGGTGTTTATTCAAAGATTTGTAATTTTTAAGGCGTTTTAATCCTTTGCACTCGAGGCCTTTTTCGCTCCATCGAGCCACCAGCACGACGCGATTTTTCTCTTATATACTGAATGACTTAACATTAACATAAATGATTTCACACACAATTTAATTTTAATCTTTTTATTTAACCATTTTATGTAACTCTATACTTCAAAGAAGGACGTTTGTTAAATATATTAAAAATTACCACATCAAATCAAGTGGTGCTCGAGAGTCACCTCTCGAGTGCAAAGGGTTAATTTAAAAACACACACAAACTTATAAAGGGATGGTGCACTTTGAAAATTACTGTCTTGGAAGTATGAAAATTTGCAATCATGCTCATTGAAATGCATCAATATTAAATATATTAAAACTTTTTAAAAACTAGTAAAACATAAAAAATGAATTTTTTTGAAAAAATTAAAAATGTTCCATTAGACTGATTTTTTAAATTTTCAAACATAAAAATATTAATTTATTAATCTAGAAATTATTGCACACATATGTTTAGAATATAGAGACTATCTAATAATGTAAAATCGAGAGTAAGTTTTTAAAATTCAGTCTCATGGAGCATTTTAAATTGCTTCAAAGAAAAAAAAAAATAATATGATATATATATATATATATATATATTTTATTTATTTATTTATTTATTTATTTTTAATATATTAATCCATTTTAATGCATGTGTATGCAGATTTTCATAAATCTAAGACAATAATTTCAAAGATCGATTCTCAGTGTGCCCCACCACCTTGAGTGAAGGCATATGTGCTGTTTACAGGAACACAAAAAATAAAAATGTATCTCTTAAATTCAAAAGCACCACATGTTCTTTTTTATGTTTAAAGGGCACAAAAATCATAATGTGTCTCTTAATTTCAAAAGCATGATTCATGCCTTTTAATTTTCAGAGGCACAAAAATTAAAAATGTGACACTCAATTTAAAAGGCACCATTTGTGCCTCTAAATTTTTAGAGACACAAAAGTGAAAAAAGTGCCTCTGAATAAAGAGTGTAATTAGCACAGAGAAAATCGCTTCCTTTCTAATTTGGTTTAAGGGAGTTTAACGTTGAACTAAAGTTACTTTTTTTTTTAAAACATATTATATAGAGGCATGCATTTTAATTTAATTTGCAGGAATTTTAATGCCCTGCATTTTCTCACACCACTGTATCTGTATTGTTATTTTCTCCAATATGTAATTACGACTAAACAAAAAAAAATATGTACTCTTCAAGAAAATTCGTGTGAAAAAATGATGGTTACACTCGGCAGCGAAATTATCGAAGCACGCATCCACACTTTTCATATATACAAGGTGATTCAAAAAAACGTGGACAAAATGATATGGCAGATCAGTCATACAACAAGGATCAAAAATTGCATAGGAACAGAGGGTTGCAAACGCCTGTAGAAGGCAATAGAGCCACGAGAAGACGTTTAAATACAAACACGAACTGTGCAAACGGAGATTGCCTTCATTCGAGTTCTGGATGCGTTGGGCGTATCATGGCTAGATACACAAACCGCAAAATGGCTGACCTGCATTTAATTTAAGATATGGCCAACTGCATTGGACGAGAAGCCTTGCAAATGTATAATAAGAAATGTGCAGGTATAAAGGTTCCTATCCGCTTATTCTTTGCCACTCTGCATCGACGATTGTGTGAAACAGTCTCGTTCAACATGCACAAGCCGGATGCTGGTCGCCAACGAATAACTCCGACAGTTGATTTTGAAGAAAGAGTTGTCCAAGTACTCCAGCGTAATCCTTCAATGAGTACACGAGTTGTATCCCGAAAGGCCCATATCCCCGAAGCTACGTCTGGCGCGTTGTACATGACGGAGGACTACATCTTTATCATTTACAACGCGTCCAGGCACTGGAACCGGGAGACTACAACAATCGTATGGATTTTGCGTTTTGGTTTTTGCAAGAAAGTGCTGCAGACTGAAACTTTACAGCAAGTGTTCTCTTTATGGAGGAGGCTGCGTTCTCATTAGAGGGTGTGATGAACTTTCACAACCTTCATATGTGGGCGGATGAAAACCCGGTGCTTCTTATCCGCATGGAGCACAACGAAAATTTTCCGTTAACGTGTGGGCTGACATTGTAGGAGACTGTTTAGTTGGTCCGTACATTCTCCTAGGAAGACTTAACGGTCCCATTTATCTAACATTCTTGCAAGAGGTTCTACCAGAAATGCGTAATGATTTTACGATGCCTATTCGTCAACGCATTCGATTTCATCTCGACGGAGCTCCTGCATATTTCAGCACAGATGTCAGAGCACATCTGCAGGCTACTTTTCCTGGCGGCTGGATTGGTTGCGATGGACCAATCACATGTCCACCACGATCACCAGATCTATCTCCGTTGGGTTTTTCTTATGGTGATTTTTAAAAGGACTTGTGTATGAAACACTTGTTGTAATGCCAGAAGACTTGGTAGGAAGAATCGTTGTGGCCACAGGATGAGTTCGAGATACACCTGGTATCCTTGAGAATGTGCGGCGTTCTATGCAACGTAGATGCCAAACGTGTCTGGATGCATCGGGCAAAAACTTTGAGCATCTCCCGTAGG
Organism: Salticus scenicus; assembly: GCA_963930645.1. Lineage (NCBI taxonomy): Eukaryota > Metazoa > Arthropoda > Arachnida > Araneae > Salticidae > Salticus > Salticus scenicus. The sequence continues at coordinate 193,339,462 of OZ005654.1, read as the reverse complement.
CTAAACATTTGGCTTGCATTAGTTGCATGTGAGTGAGTAATTATCAATAAAATGATATGTAATGGTTTTGTTTCTTCTCTTTGTGTTATGTATTATTTTAGACGCCCTGTAGCGGCTCCGGATTACAGTTGCGACTCTCTGTTCCTATGCGATTTTTGATCCTTGTTGTATGACTGATCTACCATGTCATTTTGTCCACGTTACTTTTAATCACCCTGTTTATATATATATATATATATAGTTTGATCTCTCATTTTTATCATCAACTTGATTTTTTTTAAACAGTATAAGACTAATATCATGACTCTACAAATATTTACTCAAGAAAAGAGTATTAATTGTGCATATTTTAAGCAGGAATTATTGCTAAAGGTTCAATAAATCTGCTTTCAACTGTATTAACAGTTCTCCAGAATAAATTAAGATGTTGCACTGTTAAAAATTTCTGTAAGTTTTATGTAAATATTTATCCAGAGTCTCTGTAAATTTACAGTAATTCTTAATTAAAAGTGAATAATCGAGATTCTCAATCTTTCTTCTGTATTTTTACCTAATTTTATTATTTCATTTTTTAATTAAAATTAAAAATGTCTGTTTCTACTTTAGAAAAAGCATTCCAAGTCTGAAATAAATTCTCACCAATAAATAATTAAATTAAATATTAGTTATTAAATTGAATGTATAAAATAAGTTTTTTAACATCTCCGTTTATTTTTCTCTGTAATTTTACGCAAGACTTAAGATAATAGATTACACAGAGTTTTCTGTTGAAATTTTTAACAGTGTGGTATGTCTGTGTAAAATGCTTTTAACAAGTGATAGAAAAGAGACATATAAATATTCCTCCAAAATAATCTTCTTTAAAATATTTTAATCTTTCCAAATAATACTAAATAATTCATAATGTACAAAAATTTATTTCCTTTTATTCAACATTAAAAACATTAATTCAATTTTAAATATAATAATAATTAAAAAAAAAAAAGTGTAATTTATTTTACTTTTACCGTAAAACTTGCTTCGATTGCATTTACCAATTATTCAGGATATACATATTAGACATTTCGCACATAAATATATTACATTTTTTATTAAAATCACACAATGAACTGTGGAAGAAAATCATATTTATTGAAATTTTATTTTTCCGACTGAGTGAAAATAATGCCTGGACCGGGAGTCGAACCCCGGATCTTTGACTTACAAGGTCAAGGCTCTACCAATTGAACCATCCAGGCCGACACCCCGGTCAGCATTACTCACTCAGACAACCTTTAGGCAGAAACATCTCTGGTCTATCATGTAGATAGCTCGACAGAAATAAGCCTCAGTAAATGGAAAACACCATTAGATAATGGGAGAAAGAAATTTTCCCATGGGAGAAAGAATTCGCATGATAGACCAGCGATGTTTCTGCCTAAAGGTTGTCTGAGTGAGTAATGCTGACCGGGGTGTCGGCTTGGATAGCTCAATTGGTAGAGCCTTGACCTTGTATGTCAAAGATCCGGTGTTCGACTCCCTTGTCCAGGCATTATTTTCACTCAGTCGGAAAAATAAAATTTCAATAAATATACATATATTAGTTATAGCTGATAAGTATTTCTTAATTTAATTATTTTCATGTTAATGTATATTTAATTTGAATGAAAATAATCAAATTTTGCAACATCAAATATTTTTCTTTTCATATAAATAAATAAATAAATAATAAAAATTCTAGGAGGATTAATTATAAAAAGAAGAAAAAAAAACCGCTTTTATTAATGAGTTATTTACATTATCAGGTTGAATAAAACCGTTTTCACTTTTATTTCTATTAAAAAATAAATAAATAAATATATTAAAACGTAATAACCTTTGTATTTAAAAATTTTTACACTATGTATTTAACAAAAAATAATTCAATATAAAAAGGAGCTTGGTACATTTTATGATTCAACAAAATATAACAAAAGAATTGTTAAATAAATGCACCCCGAAGCTATTAGCGTCTCTCTAAAAGATGAATAGAAATGTTTATATTTTGACTTTATATTATTTTTATCTTTTGGTTGCAATTTAAATTATATGCTTAATATTGTGTTTTGTTTTCTCTTAATTTTGTTTCCATCAGACTTCGGCAAGATATTTTGTATATTTTACTTAATTATATATTTCTTTCTTTCTTTTTTTTTTTTTTTTTTTAAACATTGCATTTATGAAAAAAAAATGTAAGTGATAATCTAAAAAATTAAAATATTAACAGAAAAAAAGACAAAGATCTTTATTGTAAAGGGTAGCACAATGAAAATAAAATTAACATTTTATTTTTAAAACTTATATTAATTTTTAATTTAAAAAACCAAAGTTTCAACGAAGGATATACAAGGAAGGACGTATCTGTATTAATTTACTGTAATGAATAACGTTCGAAGAATTATTAGTTATTTTGTAGTTATTTATAAGCTTGTAGGTATATTTTCAACATTTTATTTATTTTTATTTTTTATTTTTTTACTTAGTTGACTAATGCCATTACAAATATATATATATTTAATTTCAAGAGGAATAATTCTTCTTCTCCACTGTTATAAAAACTTTTATCCTACATTGTTTTATACAGAATAAAAAAAAGAATGGTTACTCAACCTGTCGAGCAATTTTCACTAAAATTTAATATACACTAATTCATGTCAATATTCCAAAAATTGTGTATTTATATGGAATTATTTGCATTATGTATTGAAATAAAACTGCCACAAAATTTTTGTTACGCATTGACAAACAAAAATTTCTAAAAATGGTTAAATCTTGTTCCACACCATCTGATTTCAAAATCTGAAGGACACCATTCTATATAAACTTTTTACAAATAACTGTAATTATATGAAATTCTACTCTAGAATTTGAGGTAGGACTATCACACTTAATGAAAACACAGACCGATAATATTCCTGAATTATTCAAAACATATTTTTAACCTCGTGATATGCAAAAAAGAAAAAAAAGTCAGAAATTGTATTATATGAGAATTTTAAAATTCCAATATATATATATATATATACAAGAAAATGAAAATCACTCAGCTTTATACATAAATTGTTGAAATGGTACTCACCTATCACATCTTACAAACATAATGGTATATAATGTCAAAAAAAAGTAAGTAGAACACATTAAATAAAGAAAATTTGTGATAAATTCAATGTTTTATAATATTGGGATACGGTATGTGTAGTTATTATATATATATATATATATATATATATATGTGTGTGTGTGTGTGTGTGTGTGTGTGTGTGTATGTATGTATATATTCTTTTCTGCAGCTATTTTTTTTATTATTGTTAATCATTTTACTAATGAGTATTTTTTTAGTTTTTAAGAAGTTCTTTTAAAAATCTATGTTCAATAAAGACGAAATTTAAAAAGCTATTTCTGTGGGTTCTATAATATTTTGAACAAACAATTTTGATTTTTTTTTTTTTTTTTTTTTTTTTTTTTTGTATTGTAAAATATTTTAATGGCGATGGGGTTTCTTTTTCTTTGTTTAGTACATAAATATTCAGATTACAAAATTTCTTTCTTCTATAGCATGTTGTATAATATGTTTAAAAATCTATTACCGCTTCTGAGAGATTTTCAACACTGTTTAATTAAGAATGTTATTGTAAAAATAAATAAATATATAAATAAAAATAAAGATCAAAATATATAAATAAATAAATAAAATTGCATAGGGGAATTTTCTATTTATTTGCTATTGATTTTGTTAAGGTAATATATATATATATATATATATATATATATATATATATAAGTTCTTTTGGTTAGTTATTTAACATAATTAACTTTATGATACACATTTTAACTTGTAAAGCTTATATATATATTTTATTATTTTCAATTAAATATTAATTTCACTTTCTTTATTACAGGCATATGTCTAATAATACACATATCGTACAGTTTTAAAGTTACTGACCTTAGGAATGTAAGAAGAAAGAAGAAACCGTCTTCTATAAATGCCTTTCAGTAGAAAAAAAAAAGGGGGGGGTTACTGATTAAATATATAAAATTTATTTTTTGTAGGTATTTAGTATTTGTCTTTATCAATTATTGTTTGTTTTCATTTCGCCCTCTATTAGGTACCATTACTCATGCGTCAAATCTGCTGCGATTTGGTCAAAATAATCGTAAAAGGAAATTAAACTAGGAGATATATTTTTCAATTCCTACTATTAGTTCCCACTCTCCCTATATATATCTTGTACAAATCTTGGAATTGACTTTTAACTAGCTTTTCACAAGCTAGAAATTTGAAGCTTTCAGGATTGCCCAAAACACGGTGGCAGCACAATACTTCGAAGTCCGATTTTCGATTTTTTTATTAGTTTTCTTATAATTAATTAAAATATAAAAATAATAACATACTAATAGCGTTAAAATAACCATTAAAATATTAGCTATAGCTTAATTGTTGCCAAAAAAATTTACGAGTTCATTTTATTCCGATATAAAAATAAATTCATTTAATTAAACGTGAACATTAAAATATTATAAAAAGTTAAATTATGCATCTCGCAAAAATTGACGTCATTATCATTTTAAAAATTTTACGCAAATTGATAAGAGCTTGATGATTCATTATAAAATTTAAAACATGATATATAAAAAGATTTTTATATCTTATAATTATTTTTATTTCAGTTTGCATGCGCACTTCTTATTTCCTAATTTAAAAGAAAAAAAAAAACTTTTTCAATAGGGTTTGTAAGTAGGAATTGACTTAAAAAAGTTTCTTTTATATTACATGTTTCTAATCAACTGAGTTATTTATTTATTTATTTTAATGCTATGAAGTGTTAGAGTTATTCCATGTCAAATCTACACAGCTAAAAACCTGCCCACACCCCCTACTCAGATTTTTATTAAATTGAGCTCTTTTGTTTGTTCTATTGAGAAATGAACCTATACCAATTAAAAAGTCCCTTTCTTTTTTAGTTTTCGACATACAAGGCAGAAAAATTGGTAAAAAATGCAATTTCAGAAATTCTTCTACAACAAATGTACCCATATTTTTTTTTCTTAATTAATTTAGAAATAAATTATTAGTATCATTAGAAAGTTTATAATATAATCTTTCAAATTGTGTATCACAATTATGTTTTTTTTTCATTTTTTCATTTTTTCATTTTGTAATACACCCTTCCAATTTTGCCTTTCGAGCAGATATCCCCAAACAAAGACTATTTAAATTCTCTTGCTTGCAATTCGTTCGGCACGGATTTTTTTTTTTTTTTTTTTTTTTTTTCTGAATTATATTTATGGCTTTGAGACGTTTTGAAACAACTTTCTGAGTCATTCCTAGTGATCCTGCCAATTGTTCTTATGTTCGACATGAGTATTTATAAACTATTGTCTACAGTTTCTGCATCTTTGAAAACTTTTCCTCTTACACCACCATGCCGGTCTTCGATGCAACAATGAACATTCTTGAAACTGTTGAAACCACTAACGACACGTTATTTTACTTTTGAGAGATTAAATCAGCAACAATTGCAGAATTATTCATGTTGAAGCAAAGAATTAAAACTTCCCGAAAATTACGAGCAATTGTCTTATAAACAGATACTTTCAGTTGAGAAAATATATTAATGGTTTGTGTTGACAGATGTCAAAGCTTATGGCATAGCATCTACAACTGTTTATTTCTACCATTACGGACAGCTACAACAATCTACTGGAAAAGAGTGGAAGCGAAATTGCACACCTAATCAGTATAAATAAATATATATATATATATATAAATTGAAATAAAAGTATATGAAACTTGTTTCCTCTTCATCTATTTCGAATAATACTAAGAAGAAGAATCTTAATAATAATAAATCCAACAATAGCTTGCATGGATAGTTTACATTGTACCTTACAAATTTTTGCTTATTTATTTAAAATTGTCTTCTATACACATATAACATCAGATTTAATTTTTTTTTCAGTATTATAGTTTTAACAAATTAAAAATGTAAGTAAAATACAAATATAGGTTCATATTATTTCATATTATAGGTTATATTATTCAATTTATGGATACCTTAAAATTAAAAAAAAATTTAATGAAATAAAAATATTATTACAATCACTCTAATAAATTTGTATTGAAACAACATTAACTCAGTGATTTTATAGTCTCTTAAAAAAGAAGATTTTTTATAGAACAATATCTTTATTAGCATTTGTTAGTATATTACCAGTATTTTTGGATTACATGACGCTATTTAAAAATTGTTTGCTCTTTATTATACATAGAGATAAATATATATATATATATATATACATATATCACATGAAGTGTTTTATTTTTAAAAATGTTTTTTCGATTATTTAATTCGTTGTTGTTGTATTTATTAACAATTTTTTCTTTTGTTAATTACGCCATCTTATCTTAAACTCTTACACCTTTTTATCACTTTCTATTCAAAATTATATATATTTTATATAATTTTTTTTTCTGCCTTTAGCGCCTTTTTTATACATATATATATATATATATATATCTGTGTTTGGTGTGTGTGGATATAGGAATACATAAATAACTATATTACTAAGTATTAAAATTAAACGTTGAAAAAAAAAAAAAAAAGAAGAAGAAGAAAGAAAGATTTTACCACTTACTTTAAAAAAATAAATTCATTATAAGAGAATCTAAAATACATAAAAAAAAAAAAAAAAGTATAAAGTCGTTCAGTAACTTATATATATATATATATTACAACCAAGTATTAAATATTTATATTTATACTATTTCAACAAACAGAACTTTATAATTATTAGTTAAAATGGTAATTTAGAATACATTTGACTAAGCATTCCCTTTATCATTCATAACATATTGGAAAGAAATTTTCTTATTTTAAACCCATTTCAATAAATATTTCAAACGCCTGAAATAAAAACAAATCATCGTGTTTTGTGAATTCCAATTTTTTGTCTCAGAAAATGACAGATTACCTTCCATCTGTCAAAAATGTCGGAAAATTCAAAGAACAATTTCCGACAAACAATAATAAACCATTTTACAAATCCTTTAAAGACAAAGAAAAAAAAAAAAATATTTTTCAGCGAAAGATGTATTTGTGAAGGAAAATTTGTGTCTTAACTTTTTTAATCACAAGTGTGTTATGTTATAAAAAATAAATAAATAAATAAATAAAGATGCGTTTTTTAACAAGTAAATTTTAAAATTCATTTAATTTTTAACTCTCTATCCATCGCATTATAAAACAGACGAAAAATGTAAATGAAACACAATTTTCTAGTTAGTTATTACCACCATACGCAAGATATCTTATCGTGAAATGGAACTATTAGTGCTTTATGAATTTAAAATATTTGTAGAATCCAATTTCATGAAATAAATTACGTGCTTTCAGATGTTTCAAATTTCATTATTTTAATAATTAACTAAAACGAAAAAAAAAAAAAAAAAAAAAAAAACTTTTTTTTCTTTTGTTAGTGTATTTGAAAATAGAGTAAGTTAAACTAAATATTATTTAATTTTGTATATATATATATATATATATATATATATATATATGTGTGTGTGTGTGTGTGTGTGTGTGTGTTTGTGTGTGTGAGTGTGTGTCTGTGGGCAAAATTTATAGCAATAGATTAAAATCTTTTTTCAAAAACTTGCAGTTGCAGAAGGTAACAAAAAAAAAAAAAAAAAAAAACTCTTTTGAGAAAAGAAGCAATAAAATTTGAAAATTCAAATTCAATGAAGTTCAATATTCACATTAGTTATAAATTTACATACTTAAAAAAAAAAAAAAAAAAAAAACCGTAAAAACACAAAGGAAGCATCAAAATACTCAGAATAATTCTTGTTTCAATATACATCGTTTATAAAGTTTATTTATTTATTTTATTTTATTTATTTAAAGTTTAAAACTGTCTAGTCCTCTACACATACATACAGCGATTACAAAATATGCGAAACAATATACACTATCTTTCAATAAGTACTTGGACACATTCGAGTGTAGAGGTTTTGATAAATATCTAGAAAAATTGTTGAGGAGTTGTTTTGAAACTTAGAGCATATAAAGAACATGTTATAACTCATATATTTCAGGAAAACTTTTGTCCGGAATCTGAAAAGGGGGAAAGTAAAAACTAAATCAAAATCAAAATGTTTTAGATCATCTTGTAAAAAGTATTAGTACAAATGCGTTTTTTGCTGTAGCATGTAATTATGAAGATTTTTGCGATTATCCGTATGAATTTTCATAGGCTACCATATACATCCATGGAGCTATAGCGGTTCTTTAAAAGATGGCAAAGTTGCCATTTTTTATTATAACATGTAGGATATTAGACATATTGTAAACACATTTTTAAAAAACTTTCTGTTCTACATTATAAACAGCTACAGTATACTGCAATCAGGCTGTAAAAATGTTAAATATCTTAGAAAATATGAGCATTTTTACTAAATATTTTTTAAATACGCATGCGCAATCGTTAACGAAATTTTATGTGCATAATGTAAAAGCCAAAAGTGTTGAGCTACTTTTATTAAAACCTCAAGCAAATATCGTATAAATTAATATATATACATATACATATATATATATATATATATTATATGTATATATATATGTATATATATATATATATATATATATATATATATATATATATATATATATATATATATATATATATATATATATATATATATATATATATATATAAATGAGTTATAAAATGAGCATAATTTTACTTCTCTCTCTAAAAAAGGAAAACGATAGAGAGTTTTATCTATATTTATTTATAATCAACGTAAACCGTACTTTGCTGAAGGACAACGCTAATATTTTCATGCTTTTGGAAGCTTAGTATTCGAATTTGTTTATGCTTTTACAAATACATTTACAACACTGTGTTACAATAAATTTGTAACACTATTCCGCAATGATAAAATGGGTCAGTGGGGTCAACTGTACCTCAGCAAACAAATATGTGACGTCATCTGTTAGAACTCTATTATGATTCGACATTGACTGAATAAAAGAAAAGTAGTTAGTAAACTCCCTTATAGTTTAGCTTTTATTTTCAGAAAAACTGATTTTTTTTTTTTTTTTTTTTCATTCGATCTCTCAAAACTTTTTGAAAGTACACGATATTTGTTTGAAGCTTTCAAATGATTAACTAAATACATCTGTTTTTTAAATTATGCAAAAGAAATTTTGCAAAATCGTGTGCATGCGTAGTTAAAAAATATTTAGTAAATGTTCTCATATTTCGTAAGATATTTAATATTTTTGCATTCTGATTGCAGTTTGCTCTGTTTAATGTAGTATGACAAGCTTCCTAAAAACGGCTATGCATTGGGTTTAATACCCTACGTATTATAATTAAAAAAGTGGCTTTTTTCTAATTTATTAAAAAGAAACTGTTATATGTCCATGAAAAATGTATACAGATAATTAGATCCATCTTCAAAATAACAAGCTACAGCAGAAACGCATTTCAACTATCAGGTTTTAAAGGATGATACGAGACATTTTAACTTTTGTTTAATTTTTTACTTGTCGCTTTTTCTCTTCTGGACAAATTCTTTGCTGAATTATCTAAGATATAATGTGTTCTTTATACGCCTAAAGTTACAAAATAACTCCTCACGATTTTTTCTAGATATTTGACAGACCGTCTAAATTCAAAAGTTTCCAAATACTTATAAGTTGAAAGTGCATATGATTTTAGTATCATTTTACAGTTATTCATATAGTACTTAGGTGATTTTTAAAGTTTAAACATTTTTAATTTTATATGAATGTTATTCACTTTACACAGAAAAAAGAAAAAAATAATAATAACGTTAAAATAACAGGAAAAATCTGCCAGTACTTCTCCGTCAAATATACAGGACAAAACTGTACTTTTAACAAAAAACCTGTTTGATGTACAGGATTCCTGCGTAAAATATACGTCAGTGATACAGTTTTACGGTTTTAAACTGTATATTTTACGGAAAAATACTGGCATCCCAGCTGCCAGATTTTTCCTGTACTTTTGCAGTTTATTTTTTGCAATGTAAAAATTAAAACCGGAATTGAATTTGAAACAAATTATTATTATTATTATTACATAAAGGCCAAACTGTACGTTTTTTTTTTTTTTTTTTTTTTTTTCCTTTTTGTAGTAGAAATTTTTAATCGAAATTTTTTTAATACTTTTTAGCAGTTTTCTGTGATTAATTTTGATGATTTTTTTTTTTTTTTTTTTTTTTACAAATAAAAAGTGGTGATAAAAAGCGGTACTAGTTGGCACCTGTGTTGTTATAAACTCTCATAATCAGTCGCATGGGAAAAAAAAGCCAAGAAAAATATTATCTTTTCAATATTTTTCAAATTTTAATTGATAGAGGTAATATAAAATGCAAATATAGGCTCAATTGTTTACATAAATTGTTTGTGTAAACTCTATATGAGTTAATGTTTTTTTTATTTTTATTTTTTATTTATTTATTTATTTTTTTTTTTTTATGATTAGAACTTTAAATTTATTATGAAATATGTATTTAAAATTTGTGACTTAACACTTTGTGTATGTTACATTATGTAAAATTTAATAATTTTATTTATCATTGTGTTATAAAATAAGGCTTTTACTTTAGTAATTGACGTAATTTGTACGTAATAGTTTTTTATTTTCTTTAGTTCTTGTAAAGGAAACTATAATTACTACAAATACTATTTTCCGTAAAGAGCACCCAGGAACACAGTTGCCCAATTTCGTACTTCTGGACTACCGGAGGATTTTAATCGATTTTCTTATCTTTTTTTATAAATTTTTGTAGTAGTTTCCACAGATTATATACAACAAAAGATTTCTCTAAAATTTTCTGGGACCTAAAAACTGCTAAAATAGACAACAACTATGCGCAGGAATTAGAAAAATACATTAGTTTCGAAAAAAATCAAAGTGTATTTGTAATATACAGAAGGCGAAAAATTATATACATAAAGGCAGATAAATAAAAAAAAAATAAAAAAAAAGAAGAAGAAACAAAATTGATTGTCATATTGACTGTCTTTTCATTTTTTATAGCCATGTTTTTATTAACTTCGAATCTTGTTTGTTTGTATGTTTGTTTGTCATGGACAAATCTTGCAATCGATTTTTAACTAACTTCCCGACTAGCTAGATATTTGAAATTTTCAGGACAGCTCACAACACGGTGACAATACATTTGTCTAATAATTTTAGTCAACTATTTCAGATTCCGCTGCCTTCGGCAGCGCTTATATGATTCGACAAAAAATTTATTTAACTAACTTCCCGACTAGCTAGCCATTTGAAACTTTCAGAATAGTTCAGAACACGATGAAAATATATTTTTTTAATACCTTTAGCCAACTGTTTCGGGTTCCTGCTGTCTTCGGCAGCGTTATCAGTACAAAGCTTGCAATCGATTTTTCACAAATTTCCAGACTAGCTAGACATTTGAAACTTTCAGGCTAGCTCATAACCCGGTGACAATTCATTTTTTTAATACTTTTAGTCAACTGTTTCAGGTCCCTACTGCCTTCGGCAGCGTTTATATGATTCAACAGAAAATTTATTTAACTAGTTCCCGACTAGCTAGACATTTGAAACTTTCAGAAAACTTTAGAACACGGCGAAAATGCAATTTTTAAATATTTTTAACCAACTGCTTCGGGTTCCTGCTGCCTTCGACAGCGTTACCAGTGCAAAGCTTGAAATCGATTTTTCACGAAATTCCTGACTAGCTAGATATTTGAAACTTTAGAGATAGCTCAGAACACGGTGACAATACATTTTCTTTTTATAATACTTTTAGTCAAATGTTTCAGGTCCCTATTGTATTCGGAAGCGTTTATATGATTCAATAGAAAATTTATTTAACTAACTTCCCGAGTAGCTAGACATTTGACACTTTCACAATAGTTCAGAATACGGTGAATATGCATTTCAAAAATATTCTTAACCAATTGCTTCGGGACCCTGCTGCCTTCGGCAGCGTTATCAGTACAACTTTTAACTAAGTTCCCGGCTAGATAGGCATTTGAAACTTTTATAATAGCTTAAAACACGATAACAAGGAAATTTTTGAATACTTTTATCCAATTTCTCCGGGTTCTCGCTGTTTTCAGTAGCATTTATATGATTCAACAGAAAATTTAAAAACATGGTGTATAAAAGTATTTTTTATCTTGTAATTATTATCTTACAACTTATCTTGTTTGTGTGCGTTGTGCTTTGTTTGCTGCATCCATTCTTAGTTTATTCACCCGATGAAGGTTTGTGGTATTATTTCGACGTGGAACACACTGTTAAAAATTTCACCAGAAAACACTATTATCTTAAGTCTTACGTCAAATTACAGAGAAAAATAAACGGAGATGTTAAAAAACTTATTTTATATATTCATTTTGATAACTACTATTAATTTATTTAATTATTGGTGAGAATATATTACAGACTTGGAATGCTTTTTCTAAAGTAGAAACAGTCACTTTTAATTTTAGTTTAAAAATTAAATAATAAAATTACGTAAACATACAGAATAAAGTTTTAGAATCTCGATTATTCACTTCTAATTAAGAATTACTGTAATTTTACAGAGATTCTGGATAAATATTTACATTGAATTTACAGAAATTTTTAACAGTGCTCTCATTGAGAGATTTTTTGAAGTTTGTGATATTTCTACAAAGTACTTAAATTTACTAAAAAGTGTTACCAAAATCCACGAAAAACGTTATACATCTACTGTTACATGTATAATTATTAATTAAACAACTCATCTTAAGTTAAAGTATGTCTTGAAAAAGGTTTCCATAGTTGCCTGGAATGTCTGGTATATTAAGATAATAAAAATATATAAACTAATCACCCAAATCAAAAAATTTTTTGTTTCGAAAGAATACTTTAAAAACAATTATTTCTTGTATATATATATATATATATAAAGAAGGAACTGTGCATATAACAAATAATAATAATAATAATTACGCCGAATGTCAGCATAATCTAAACTTCTAATTCGATCTCAGACGATGTAAATTATAAATTCTATTCCTATAAAACCCCAGTACCTATTTTATGCTGGAATAGAATTCATTTTACGATCAATATTAAAATTTTAGGTAAACACAGATTCGTGACGAAATTCCATTTTTACAGATTCGATTTTCATTAACTAAAGGCACAAACCTCACACTGTCTCCACTACTTAAGAAAGTCAAATATCGAAATTAATTAAAATAGCCACTTGATATGGCTTCTAGGTAACATTTATCCATTTGAAATAATATTATCATGTCATTATTAAATGAAATGCATCAAAATTCATTAGTTATTGCTTTCTGACACAGAACTAGAATGGAATTTTGAATGTTATCTAATATTCATTTTTAATATATTGGAAAATTTTAAGCTATTTGGTACATTTAATCTATATGTTGTTATTTTTTTATTTTACTTATATATATATATATATATATTTATATATATATATATATATATATTCACACATATTTTTCTATAAATATTAATATTTTATATTAAAAATTTCAGTGATTATAATTTTGATTTTCCGAACATACTTATATAAGGAAATTATGGTAATTATGTGAAAAATCGGACTACGAGATTTTAGTGTTTCTACACATTCTGAGGTCCCAGAATTCATTTTTGCTATTCTTACGAGGATGTATGTAGTATGTATGCGTGAATGTATGTATGTATGTGAATAAACACGATACCGTCTAAACGCTTCGTTTGAATGAGCTGACAGTTGACAAGTATATTATAGGTCATTGTAGCACGAACCCTATTGATTTTGGTGAATATAGCACTTGCAATTTTTATACAGGGGTGCAACTACCATTATGGTCTATGGGCCCAAATTCTTTAAAATGCGATGGTGTCTAAATGCCTGATTTGATTCAGCTGAAAATTTATACACATGTTATAAGCTGCCGTCCCCTGAATGGTATAGATTTTTAAGAATACTTAGAGTTTTTTTTTACATAAAAAAAATAAATTATAATAATAATAAAATAAAATCCTTATCATTATGGCCTATGGGCTCAAATTTTTCAAAGTGCAATAGCGTCTGAATGGCTTATTTGATGGAGCTGAAAAGTTATGTACATGTTATGGGTCAGCAGTGCTCTAACTTCATAGATTTAGGTGAATTTGTCACATTTTTCTTTTACAGGGACGCCACTAGAAATTCTTTATCATTATGCCTTATAGACTCAAATTCTTTACAGTGTGGTAGCGTCTAAACACCTTATCCGATTGAGCTGAATTATTATACACATATTATAGATCACTGTCACACGAGTTGTATGGATTTTGGAGAATCTCGCAATTATAGCTTTTTTAAAAGCACAATAATAAGAAGTCTATATCATTGGGGCTTATGCACTCAAAATTTTCAAAGTGTGACATCGTCTAAATGCCTTATCAGATTGATCTGGAAATTTATATGCATGTTATATGTCACTATCGCAGGAACGGCACTAATTTTGGTGTGTCTAACACTTATACATTTTTAAAGGGATACAACGAAAATTTATTTATCATTATGATCTATAGGTTCAAATTATTTGAAGGGACATAGCGTTAAATTAAACATAATACTATGTGAAGAAAAATACTCAAACACCCTATTATAATTTTCACTTTTTTTTTTTTTTTTAGCTATTGCTCTTACTTTATATAACTGTTAATTACTTAATGCTCGGAAAGTAGAATGGACTCACCCCAGATTTTATATATATATAATGAATTACAGATAAATATCTATATATTATCCAAATAATATATAGAAAACAGTTAAGGTAAGTATCAGACAATATTTCTTAAAATAATAAGCACGCATTACATTGAATACGACAAATTCATGCGCTGTAATTTAAAATTGAACTCTCTTAGGACTTCAAGAGGGATTACTTTTAGAAAGCTGTTCATTATTTTGTATTATTAGGTTTTTTTAATATTATACTTTTTATGTTAAATTACAAAACTTTGTAAAATTATATCTTTAATGCAGAATGTTTTAGGTATGCAGTTGGTTTGCATACCGGAAAAAATCGCTCACTTCATAAAATCTAAAGATTTGGAGATGTTTTCTCTAAAATTATAACATTAGCTAGCCTTCTTTAAAGCGTTGAAAAACCCGGCCTCTGTTCACTTCGTTTGTTGAAAAAAGTCTTTGCTTTAATATAAGTAGATATGTTTAAAAATTAAACTCTTTACATATGACTGAAAAAATAGATGTGAAATAATAGTCAACTTTAATGTATCCCATATTAAACAATATTAAGAAAAATATATCGCACATTTTTGTGAAATGTTATGTTGAAAGAAAATGCCTTCAAGATTTTAATTTAATAAATCTAAAGAGAAACATATGTTCATATTCATTTCTTAGTTTTAATATTTAAATTAACATTTTCTGTAGTCTTATTTTATCTCACTTAAAAGTAAAATTCTTTAGTAAAGTAATTGGTTTCTTTTAAATTTCACCTGATTCCTATCTTTAAATTTCAATATTTAATCTTAATTTAATAAGAATGTTTTCTGATGTGAATGTGAGCGCACTTAAATTTATTTATTTATTTATTTTTCATCTACAATATCAATTAAAAGAAAAACTATATTAAATCTAATTAAAAAACAATATGTTGCCTATGATTATGCATGCAACAAAGCATTCTATAGTAATTTATAGTAAAAATTACAACATATATATATATATATATATATATATATATATATATATATATATATATATTCATTGATAAAATTATTTATTAGAACTTAAGATATTATTTATGTATATTTTTTGCGGTTCTCAATCATGATTTTTTCCCCTTAGAAAAATATTTAAATTTAATATGCTTTTGTTAACTTGTAAGTTTTTTCTAATTTTTATCATAAATATATATATATATATATATATATATATACATTTTTTTAAAAAAACTTGCTTGTATTGGATGCACCTAAAATTTGTACTATAAAAGATGAATGAATAATATTTTCTTTTTCGGAGAGTTAAAAGTTTTCCTTAGTCTCAGTTTTCAAACAAAGGGATATCCTTTCAAGATTTCTCTATGCTAGTTAAATATACTTTGTTTACTTACTCTTTTTAAACTTGTAGTTTTATCATGAATGTATTTTAAAACTTATATTTTTTTAGGCTTCTATTTTTAAAAAAAGGTACGTCTACTGTGTTTATCGAAGAACATTTTATCAGTTACAAACAACAGTATGTATAAAATTTTATGAAATACAGATCTTTAATTCAAATGAATTCTTCATCTCTATGGAAATTTTTAAATTCATAAGTGTATATAAATCGTTTTTAACAAAAAAAATAATAATAAAAAGTTTTTATGATATTTAATAGAGAAAAAGTATTTTAATACGGTGGTGGACAGAGTTATAATTTCAGCTATACTTTGGTGATTTACTAGTTGAAAAGAAATATAAATCAATACAAAAGCCACATGGAAAATTTTAATTAACTTTTAAGAACTTTTAAAATCGATATTTTACAACAAATATATCTCATTTAGGAATATGAAGCAAAAAAAAAAAAAAAAAAAAAAAATGAAAAAGTAGCTGAACATAATTATAAGTTCAGAGAAAGCTTCATCGAAATAAATTAAATATAATAAGAGGTTAGAATCTAGTGTGGCCTCCTTTGTGTTTAATAACTTTAAAATTACGTTCTGGCATTGATATGACGAGATTTTACAAAGTAACTAATGGGATTTAGGTCCATACTTTTCTAATTTTGTCCTTTAGTTCTTCTGCAGTTTGAAATTGTTTTTCATGTACATAAACTTTGCTCACCATCAATCCCCATAAATTTTCTATAGGGTTAATGCCTGGACTGCATTCTGGCCACTGTAATAATAGCATGTTTTTATCTTCAAGCCACCATTTTGTCACTTTTGAGGGGTGTATGGCTGATTTGTCCTGTTATAGAATAAAGTTCTCCTCCACAAGTGACTGAGCTAATTCAGGATGGGTGATTAATGCAGTTTCTAATAATTTTGCATATATATCCGAATTAATTTTTCGTGGAAATACACTCAACAGGCAAGACACATTTATATGAAATCCCTCCACCAAAATTTCTTGAACATATAATCTGTTTCTCTCTCCTTAGGTCATGCCAATAATAATGTAGCCGATCAGGATCATCTAGATTGAACTTCTTTTCATCGGTGAACATCACTGATTCAATTTTTCTTTATATTCATGTATTTTTTTAATTCTAATCTCTTTATTTTATGATTAGTTCTCATATTGGTTTGACTTTCTTTTTCGTCCATACTAATTTCTTTCGTTATGCAGAATTCTTCTAAGATGCCTTGGAGTGACAGGGAGTTGTAGTGAACAGTGTATTTCATTCGAATTTAGCATTTTATTTGTTGTTATTTTTTTACAATGATTTTTTTGTTTCTTTTTATGCTGCGTTCTGATTGGCTCCCTTTTTCGTCGTTTTAATGTGTTATAATTTTTCGCTTTTTTCTTATGTAATTATTAATAATATATAGGGAATATCCAATTATCAAGTTTATCAAATTAACGAGAAAGTTTTTAAGCTAAAATGGCATTTTGCAGTTGTTGTTTCTTGCAGGTGGTAAGTCTTCTTCTTTTTTCTGCAGGTTGGGGTGGGGGTATGTTGAGCTAGCATTTTCATATAAAAATCTATATAAATAAGCTTTTTCATAAACAACTTTTTAATTTCAATAAGCTGTAATAAATGGTTTTCAAATTTCAATATTTAATTTTCAAGAAATAAAAATACTTTAAAATAAATCTCCTTTCAGTCATTATAATTTTAAGTTTTTCATTACTATTCAGTTTGAAATGTAATTGGGGTATGCTAACCTACATATCTTCTGCAACCTGCTAGTACTACATAGTACATAGTAAATGCTAGTACTACATAGTTATCAATAGCTATGTTCCCACCTGCTGAAGAGGAAAGCACAGCATAATTTAATTTTTTCGCTTGAATAGTGTTTAACTTTAACTATTTTTCTTGTTTATTGACATTGTTAATTTTTTTTTTCTTTTGTTTATTACATTCCACTTTCATAGCATCACTTATCATAATTTAAATATTATATATATATATATATATATATATATATATATATATATATATACATATATATATAATGGGAATTTTGTCATCACGATAACCCCCGAAATAAAACTCAAAATCGAACCAAATTTGGACAGCGAATTTATCTTATGAATATCTTGGATGAGTCGTTAACCAAGTTGCTCCGCCATTTTGTTTTCCAGTGTCGGCCACTTGAAAATTTCAAATCCATATTATAAAAAGCGTATTTAAAACAGCATTTGCTTGAATTCTGGTGCATACATAAACCATTTAAGGGTCTCAACTAAGTTTATAAATAATTTTATCCGACATTTTTAACAAAGTGCCAGATATCTTAATCTAAGCGGGACCACTTGAAATCAGATTGCAATTTGAAAATTTATCATCACGATAACTTTTGAAATAGTGAAGCAACTCCAACCAAAGATGGACAGTGAATATATCATACAAATATTTTAGATGTGCAAATTTTTCCGACTTTTTATTTTCAAGTTGCGGACACTTGAAATTAGGCTACCACTTGAAAGTGTGCCATCACGATAACTTTTGAAATAAATTGATTCAAACCAAAGTTGGAAAGTGAAACTATCATAAAAATATCTTGAATGTGTTTGCTGGACAACTTTCTCCGACATTTTATTTCCAAGTGGTTGCCACTTGAAAAATTTTCGTTATGCTAACTTTTATAATACTGAATCAATTCCAGTCAAATTTCCCTAATAGACTTATTTTTCAAATATCTTATATCAATTAACTGGGCATCTCACTCCAACCCTTTGTTTCCATGTGGTGGCAACTTGAAATCACAGTGCCACTTGAAAATTTCTTATCACAGAAACTTATGAAATAATGAATTAATTCCAAATAAAGTTGGACAGTAACCATATCATACAAATATCTAGGATGATGTCACTGGAAAAGTTGCTCTGTCCTTTTGTTTCCAAGTTGTAGCCACTTAAAATTAGACTGACACTTGAAAATTTGTCATAACAATAACTTTCGAAATGCTGAACTTTTTCAAACCAAAGTTGGACAGTGAAATTAGGTTTCAAATATCTTGAATACATTCGCTGGACAACTTTCTCCGCGATATTCTTTCTAAGTGGCGACCACTTGAAAATTTGTTATTACAATAATTTTTGAAATACTTATACTAAATCAATGTTGTGCAGTTGACTTAACATTCACATATCATAATTGATTATGGTAGTCAAGTTACTACGCATTTTTTTTTACGAATTGCAACCACTTAAGATATTTTTATCTCCATAACTTTTAAAATACTGATTTTATTTGAACTAAGGTTGGACAGTGGACGTAACTTATAATTATCTTGAATTAAGTGGATGAGCAACTAGCTCCGTCATTTTGGTTCCAAGTGGGAGCCACTTTATTTCTCAATATGATAACTTTCCAAATACTGCTTTATTTCTAACTAAATTTGTAGAATAGAAATATTTCATAAATGCATTTCATATGTTTGGTTGGCAGCTTGACCCGCAATCTTCTTTCCAAGTGTCGGACATTTGAAAATTATTTAAAGTTCACATGAAAACGGTCGATTTTCTTAAAACTATACCTGTACATATCCACATTAATATTTCCACCAAGTTCATTAATAAATTGTAGCAATAAAAATGTGTAATAATATCATTGTGATTATAAATGACGGCTACTTGATAAGAAAAAAATAAATAAACCTATCCTTCCGGATTAGCTGGAAGGACTTTTTTAATATTATACATTGTTCGAGAAGCTTTTGAGAAAAGAAAATATCTAGTAAATATATCCTTTAACTCAATTAGATATTTTTAAAAGTGTAATTTCAAAGATTTTTTTACTCACTGCAGTCAAAACAAGAATCATAAAACAAGAAATTACATACAATATTATATATTTTTTAACGTAAAATAAATTACAAAATAATAATAATAATAATAATAATAATAATAGTGACGATTCAAGTACTTAACTAAAATTATCTCAATCGGTCATCTCACTACTTTATCTTATCCTGCATTTCAATGCTATAAAGACAGATTATAGGTTATGAGTAATATAAAAAGAACTAAACATAGATATATGTTAAAAACAAATCAAACTAATTTTATCAACAGTTTCTTTCGAAACAGTTTCTTTTGATTCTGTGAGATGGTACGTACGCCTGAAAATCACAGATTGAAAATAATACCTACGTTTAAATAGAATTCAAGACCGTTATTAAATTAAAAAATTTATTCAATATTGTTTAAACAAATTTATCCTGAACCACTGCTTGGAAAATATTAATCTTGGCCAAACTTTACAAATATCAACCTCATATGAACTTTAATATGAACTTCAAAACATCATATGAATCTACTTGCTTTAAAGTCACGCTGATTGATATATATATATATATATATATAAAGTGAAAATTTAACTGAACAAAATAATTTGTTTACCGTATGGGTTTAGGTGTGAGGAATTAATTTTCAGTCATGGACAGGCATTTAAGACTTATCGTCCTGGACATTAGTAAAATATCGTAAAGCATTTCCACCAATTACATTCAATTGAAAACGTTGTTTTCGCTTAATTATTAGTAGTCCTGGTTTTCATCCATGAATTATGCACACAATTAATTGTGCACTTAAATATAGTTCCATATTCATAACACAAAGCACAACATGAAATGGACTTCAAGTAATTTTCATGTAATAGTCCCATTATATTCCAGAATGAATTATTGTACAAAATTTGCACTCTACTCTACGTTTTCGAACATGCTTTTTAATTTTAGTTTCGTATTGTTTCTGTAGAAATTTTATTGATTTAAACTTTCCTTATTAGTAAAATAAACATTTTGTAGGATCTTGAATAGTGATATAATATGCCTTTGCAATTTGTGAAAATAAATTATTTTTTGTGTAGTATATTTACATATATCTAATATGTATTACATTATTTTTATATTTATTTTTAATTGTTTTCTAATTAAATATTTAGGTGCATCTAACAAATCCAAAACATGCAAAGCAAAAGTAGGTGACAACCACTGCATTTTGATTTATTTTACTTTACCTTTTTTTTTTCTGACATATTTCCGTTGATAAGGAAATTAATTTTGTTATTTTTCATGTATGATCTTCATTATATTTTTCTAAATTTCAGGATAACTCGATAACATTCTTTCTGTTATATCTCAATAAATAATATATATATAAAGCATACAAATTACATACTTTTCCGCACTACGAGATTCTCCTAAATTGAAATATAAAGTCAGAAGCAGATTTTACTTTTGAAAAAAACTAAAGTTGGCGTTTATTTGAATATGTAATTAATGCCTAGTTAAAACATTCGTGCCATTTTATAAAGTACACTTAATTTACAACTAAATGATATGTATTTCATTTTAATGCATGGATTAATAACGAAATGACGTGTTTGCTTTTTTACCCTGACTGAACATATAATTATGAATTTTATTTTTCAAATTACAGCATTACAAAAAAAAAAAAAAAAAAAAAAAAACTATTTTTAAAATTTTACAACTAAATTTATGTAATTATTTTTATGTACATATGGATTTATTTATGTACATATGTATTTATTTATTTTATGTATTTATTTATTTTTTAAACATGGACTTTTCTGAATAGATACTCCTTGAAATTTATTTCGATTGTCGGAAGTCCCGAACAAATGTATTTTATTTTCTCACGAAAACTCTGTTCTTTTTCTAGTATATTTATCACTTTCTTTTTCATTTACAGTGCTACACTTTATACAGAGAAAAGAAAAGATAACAAGAAATAACCTTCTTTGAGATTGGATATTTATTAAAACTTTTACTCCTCTGTCTTCGAAGATGTTTTGAAGGGATGAAAGAAATGAGACAACTTGATTTATAAAGAGTCATCTTTTATAAAGAAAATTAGATACAATTTTATTTTTAGAATTTCAAGTTTTAGAAAATAACATTTATCTAAAACTATTATTTATATTCTAAAGGATTATAATAATTAAAATTGCTGTGCAATAATTCTTCCAAAAGAAAAATTTCATATTTCACAAAATGTAAAAATTATGGAGAATGATAAATATGTAATTGGAAATATAAAAATATCTCACATTTACCAACGTTACTAGTTATTATAAAATTTCATGTGTCGCCATCAGCCTTTGCTTTCCCTACACCATTTGCGATTTTTTTTATTAATTTAATTGATAAAAAGTATTTTAAAATATTTTTATTTGAATGCACTGCTAAATGAGCTGCGCAATATTTGTATATTTTAGAGACATTTTACATGTTAGTCGTGACTTTTATTATTAAATGTTGTTAAATGTTTTAAATCGTCTTAAAGAACACTCGTAATCGTCTTAATTAAATCGTGTATGATTACGGTAATGAAGTAATGGTGTAGGTGTTAAGACTGAGTGACTGCACTTGGGTCCTAAGCCTAGACGGAATGTCCTCCGTGGTAAATTTTAAGGGATCCTAGCTAGTATTTACTTGAGTTTCGAAAAACGACATGGAGAGCTCCGAACGAATGGGTCCATTTACATGACCTGGGATCGATCCCAGCACTTCCCGCCTACCAGATTTTGGAGCAGAATCCTGCGTTCACTTACAGAGACCAAATAGGCTTACGAACTGCGCTCATTTTTCCTTGTATTTTTTCTTGTCCTTTTTTATTAGTATTATTTTATTTAATGTTAAGTGAAATCTGCCCACCATTAGTGTAATTAGCATTACGCTATATTCAATAAAACATAAAAATTAATGATTTACACAAAATATATTATTATAATTATAAAAATTTAAGGAACATACTCGAAACTAGCTAAGTATATGCACTGCTGTTTGTAAAAAAATGCAGCACCGTGAAGATATCATCAGAATTAAATGAAATTTGAAGCAAAGGCCAATTATAGGATGTTATACAAAATAGTAAATTTTCAGAGCCACCGCACATGCGCAGCGCCCTCTGAACTGATTCTGAAAGCGTATAAATAGAGGGCTGTAGCGGGACGTTGAAATAGTTGATTATTATTTGTTAGTGGCGAGCGTTTAGTAAGACCTAAATATGCCCTCACGACGAAAGAAGGAGAAATTCCAGCAGCTTATGGAGTTTGAACGGGGAAGGATTATCGGCCTTCGAGAAGGAGGATTTTCCTATCACGCAATAGGAGCTCGTGTGCAGAGGGACAGTTCCACAGTGATGTGCGTTTTGAAGCAGTGGACCGACGAGCACCGAACGACTCGAAAAACTGGTAGTGGACAACGGAAAGTGACGTCAGCGCGCGACGATCAACACCTGCTCCGCATGGGGGTTAATGGCTGTACAGCTTTCTCCAGTCATTTGGCAGCATGTTGGTCTACTGCTACAGGTGTACTAATTTCGGCTTCGTCAATTCGTCGACGTCTGCTGCACCTTGAACTGCGTACAAGGGTGCCTTTATACAGGGCCCCTTCACGGCAAACCATCGACGGCTGCGTCTGCAGTGGGCTCATGAGCACAGAGCCTGGCAATCTGATTTGCACCAAGTTGTCTTTTCAGATGAATCACGCTTCAATGAGGGGGACCATGATGGCCGCGTTCGTGTTAGACGCTACGCCGGTCAACGCTGCCTTCCAGAGTGCGTTTTCGAACGACGTAGTGGCCGAACTTCCGGAGTTATGGTCTGGGGTGCGATTTCGTATCATGGACGATCCAATTTGCTACGAATTCAGGGTAATCTCAATAGCAACAGGTACGTCCGTGAATTGCTACAGCCCGAAGTCATTCCCTTCCTTCAAGGCATCCCTGAAGTTATCTTTCAGCAGGATAATGCACGACTGCAAGTTGTCTGCATTGTCCGAACATTCTGTGATAAAGAATGTGTCAAACCGTTGCTCTGGCCAGCGCGTTCTTCTGATCTCGCACCAAATGAGAACGACTTATTAATCGTTGAAAAGCGAGTGGCCCTCTACCACTCAAAAATACCTACGGTCTATGAACTGTGGCATCCTGTTGAAGCTTCATGAAGGGCTTTATTCGAATACGTCATCCAATCGCTGTTTGATTCAATGCCTAGGCAGATACGTGTAGTTATTGCTCTCAGTGATAGCTGCTTTATGCACTGTTTTCTCAGGATATATTACTCAAAACTTCCTGAAAATTAAATAAATTGTTTTCCTACTATAATGCATGTGCCCAATAAATATCATTCTTATATTCGCATTCCTTCTTGGTGTTGCAATTTTAATGAACAGCAGTATAGTTTAGCATGATTTCTAAAGTTTCATGCAAAACTTTAAAAACTATGCGATGAAACTTTATTATACAGCGTTAAAAAACAAATAAATAATAATTTTTAAACAAATTAACTTCATTTATTTATTTATTTATTTATTTTCTAATTATTATTTAAAATTAGTATTAACTTTGAACAGAAAAATATTAAATTTACTTGTAAGCAAATATGTTGTTTTGTTTAAAAGTATTGCTATAATAAATAATAAAAAAAAAATAATAAACGTATATCCACGTTAAACATCAATAATTTTTAAATTCTTTTTAAGTATTAGAAAATGATAAATAAGAAATCATACGAAAAATTAAAATTGCAAAAATGCATTTTGAGTCAACTTGTTGCATCATATTAAAATATATATCTATGTACATAAATATTTTGTTAAAATTCTATACTATTAATGCAAACATGTGTATACGTTTTGATTAACATTTAATAATCGTAGTAAAATAAATACTTATAAAATGGTTAATTTACACTTCAGTTATAATGAGTAAAACGTATTTTTCTTTTACAAAGCGGTGCACAGTGATATAAAATGTGCAATTAAATAACAGAACGCAGTAACTTACAAAACATATGTATTAAACATTCTTTCTTTCAATACTAGAATCACAACATTAAATAAGGTAATTCCTTTTGTTACGAGTAAATGATTCACAAACGAAAATAAATAAATAAATAAATACACTGGAAAAAAAAAATATATATCTCTTTCATCTAGAATGAATAAGTCGTCATTTTCTAAATACCTAAACCATAAATAAAGATTTGCGTGTTATGCGTATCAGCAAAACAAATAAATTAGATAGACGAAATGATCGAGAATTTCTAGTCTACACTTTTATAGATGGTGAAACAATATTATGAATATCGTGAAACATCTGTATTGCCAAAAATTTCCCTTCGTTTCCTAGAATTGGGTTATGAAACAAAATTATAGTTACTAAAACTGGCCTCTTGTGATCGCATTTATTTACAGAGATTTTTAAATAAGATTGACCCCATCACAATATAGGAAAACAATCTAGAATTCTAATAGGGACTTTTAGAACTCAATAGCAAAGGAAACTAGAATTTAAAAAGATGGGCATGGAACTATATTTAAAATAGCCATACTTTTGATTCTAGATGTCATTCAGATAATATTTTCTCAGTGTATGTATATGTACTCGAGGATAAATTAATATGCCTAATAAACTTTGAAAAAAAATAAAATGTCAAAGTATTATTAATCAAAACCATTTATTGAATATTTTATTTTGTAATGCTTCTGTAGTGGATTATATCGAAGGAAAAACTAGTATAGTGGGGTCATCATAAAACATTCTTGTTTGTTTTCCTATACAAGTTCACGCAGTACAAATTATATATTATTGTTATTTATTATTTTTTTTTTTTGGAAATTATTTTATACGATGAACGTAGACAATTTTTCTCAAAGAAAAGTATAACACTAAATGACCAAAGAAATTTAATTTTGTGCCGAAATATGAAAAAAAAAATGTTTTTATTTTCTAAGTTATTATTATTATTGAAAAATAAATAAATAAAAATCAATACATTTGTTTTAAATTATCACTGATGTATGGTTCAAACCATTCAGTTTAAAGATATTCCCAAGTTCTTCTAAAACAATATCAATATTTACGCCAAAATATACCCAATTAAAGTAATTAACATAAGAATATATCGACTTTATTAAACTAAAAAATTTTAGTTTTAAATGCTAAAAAGTTAAAATAGTTAAACTATAAACACATGTTTCAATACAACACAGTATCGATACAAGATTTATTCCAAAGATAGCACTGAAATGAAAATGAAATGTGTTAAATTCGAAGATTTTGGTTTATACTGAATCAGTCTTGAAAAACTTACTGTGTGGTATTAAAACATGTGTTGACATTTTAACTATTTTAATGTGTTAACTTTTGAAAACAACACTTTTTAGCATATTAAAACTAATGTATCTATATTTACTCCCCCTATTATAAATTTAAACCACCAGGATAAATGATGCACTTACATATGGAAAAAGTTTCCTTGATGACTATTATTATTTTCTTTCTTTCTTTTTTTTTTAATTTATATTTTAAAGTAAAAAAGAATTATCCTTATGCACATTTATATGAAATTTTATCATAAAGCGATTGATTCTCAAATGTAATTACATTATTATAAGTAATTTTTTTTTCAGTAATTATTAATGTATTTCTAAATATTATCCCACTGTCTCTAGAATTGTAAAATAATTTTTTTTTGATTCGTAAAAACTGAAAGTATAAAGATTTATATTAATATCTCCTGATTTTTCAATAAGAAATTACGAAGTCAGTATATTCACTGTCTTCATATGCTGCAATTAAGAATAAATAAATAAATAAATAAATAAATAAAATAAATAAATAAATAAATAAATAAAAAGAAGAAACATTATTAACTACATTTAAATAATTTAGCACCTCTAATATCGAAATACTCGTATTTGCGAAAAATCTGAAGACAAGTACTTGGTAATAACGTGTTACATCTCAAATATTTCAGTAAAAATGATGTCTCGGAGGGAAAAAGGAACAAGTTAAAGAAATAGTTCCAAACATCATGTAAAATAGAAAGATTAAAATACATTGTAGCTGCAGCATGCTGATTTAGTTTTTTTACGACTAGTTGAATTAATTTGCATCATTATAGCATTTATATATAAAGAACGTATAATGGTTTCTTCCACATTAATGAAAATATTCGAATGTTTCTTCTCTACAAGATGCAGTATTTTTCCCTTAACAAATTACATATTCTTTTAGAAAAATTGAACTACTCTTTTTTAAACATAATGTAAACAAAAAAGAAAAAAAATGTTTTCTAATTTTGCTTAAATGTTTTACGAAATCGTTAAAGATTATCTTGCATAAATTTAGCATAATGTATAAAGTTACGCTTGAAGAAAAAAAAAGAAAAAAAAAAGCAAATCTGGAGAGAATTCAGAAAGATGTCGCCGATAGAAAGAGTTTAAATCCAGGTATTCCCAAAAGTTAGCCCAATCAAGAAGACATTTTAACCAAGCTTTATTTTCATTCAACGTACTATATTATCATAATTTATATAATATACGTGTTATTCTCATATAAATGGTCACAGATAAGTAAAAGGCGCATCATAATCATATTCTCAATATACAATGCCTTATAATATTTGTTTTTTACAGGCTGATAAATATGCTTTTATTTTTTCATTTGTTGCATGTTTCCTGTTTGCCTTTAAAACAAAACATTCGCTGAAATAAACGAGCCATAAAATTTTTTTTGTACCTCTTAAACTCGAAATTTCGAGGATCGAGAAGTTCTATATAAACATCAAGTATCTTCAGATATTTGACAAGCCGTCTAAATTTAATTAATAGAAAATATTTACATTATTGTTTTATTTTTATTAAGAGTTTGAAAGCAAACTATTATAGGTTTTGCGACTTCACTGTATGCATAAAATTTAATACTTTATTTAAGAAATAGGAAATAGAAGTACTAAGCAGTAAATAGGAGAAAAATATTTATCATACGTACGTTTCATACAAAAACTTTTGATAAATTTATGCATATAAGGAATATGATAAAAGCATTTTTTTTTAAGATGAACTTAATTTAGTAATTATAATATAAACTCACAAAAGTTGTTGAACTAACTTTCGATACAAAATAAAATATTATAATGCATATATAGGCATCAAAAACAGCTGTTGATTTAAATTTCCACCACCATTATATATTCTAAACCTATATCTTAGAAACAAGGAGATAATTTTCTTCTTTCCCACATTAATCTTAAATTGCATGCTATTTATAACATACATAATGTTGCTGCTACTGTGTTTTATAAAGTTAAAAATTTTCTGAGTTTTACTCTTTAAAAATATCAGTATGGAAATGTATATGAAAAACTATTAGATTACTTATTCAAATAATGTCACCTGTCAGAATAAAATTAGAGTAATTAAATGATTAAAACTAAATTAAGGACAAATTTGCTTTATTTAATAATTAATTATATTAACTAAATACATACTCTTTTCTTCATTTAAATTTAACATTTTTTAAACCGCATTATTAAATAGACAAAAAATATATTTGAAATATTTTTTTAGTTACCTTACAGAATTTTTGGAGATTCATGCAATAAAAATTATGTACATCAAGTCATCCAAGTAATTAATGATGATTTAGTGAGGTCGTACTTTAGCGTACTTTGGTACATAAGAATCAGAAAGATATTAAGAATTTAAAAAAAGTGTTTTTTTTTTTTCATTTTCATGTTCCTTATATCTTTTCTAAAATTGGTTTCAAATTCCTGAAGTAATATAGGCCTTATAAAAGAAAGTTCGCCTATAAAAGAAAGTATGCCTTATAAAAGAATGTTCGTGAAAAATACTCAGCACTTCATGAAATTCTTTCTTGGGGGAAAAAAGGGGGCTACATGTAGCGTTTAGTGCTATTTTATGGTTATTTAAACGCTATTAGGATGTTAATATTTTCATATGTTAATTAATTATAAAAAAATAATAATAATCAAAAATTCGAAAATCGGACTTCGAAGTAGTGTGTTGTCACTTGGTTCTAAGCTACTGTGAAAGTTTCAAATGTCTAGCTAGCAGGGAAGTTAAAATTCGATTGCAAGATTTGTACCGGACAAAGAAACAAACAAACAAGAATAGAAGTTAATAAAAACATGGTAATAAAATAAATAAGAATAAAATAAATAAATAAATATCTTTATAATTATTAAAATGATTTGTAAAACATTTTTTAGTTTCAAATTCCTTGCATCACATTTATCATTTTTCCTTAAATAAACGATATTAATGTATATTTAGTTGTATTAATGTCATAAAATATTTAACTCTATAATCCGACGATATTTTCAAAAATAATTAGTTTAAAAAGTGTATAAAAAAGAATTTATGGAAGAAATGCCAAAGATATTTATAAGGATATATCATATATACTTCACTTTAATTTCAATATAAAGCACTATAAATTACATATAGCCGTTTTGGTTCCAGAAAGCATTTTATAGTGTGCTTTCTCTGTTTCTGCTTGACATTTTTTCAAGATCTTTACGTGTGTTTTTATTAATTCCTGCATTACTTCAAGAATCTTCAATTAATCTTAGAAAAAGTATAAGAAGCAAGTATATTATTTACTTTTTCACACTTTTTAAATTGCAAATATCATTTTCTACCTCTATGTACCAGTGCTGCACTACTAAAAAACTGCCTTACAAAATCCTCATTATTTACTATAATAAGGTGAAATTAATAATTTTTTTTATTGCATACATCTTTAAAAACAATACACTGAAGCAACTTAAATAATATGTTTCAAATACTACTTTTTTATCTGTTTCATAACCCTCCCGATAAAGAGTTAATAAACCATTATTTAGTATGATGTAACGTAAAATTTAATCTTTATTGATACGCCAACATTAACTAAATGCATAAAATAACCTTTTCTGAAAAATTGAATTAAAAGAATCTTAAGAGTCTGTTAGGCATATTCTTGACTTCTTTTTCGAGACTAAAAATTAGAGATTTAAGTTTGCTTAATGAAATAAAATAATTACATTTATTAAAAAACATTGCTACCTGAGTTATATAAAATTACATAAGTTCAAATAGTGGAATACATAAAGCAGAATATGAAAAACTACATTTTTAAGATACGAAGCAAAAAATATCCCATAGGAATACGTGGGAAAGCCGAAAGCGTGAGTCTAATTTTCGTGCAAACTTAACAAATATAAAAATCTTTCTTAATTTTAAATAGCTGTGAAAAATCTGTTATCTAACATACATTGTAAATTTTCCGTAGGTATTATTTGCATGAAACAAAAAAGATTAATATGTAAATAGTTTGTTTGTAAAATGCGTACTGTGAATTGTAGCATTTTAAAATGACAAATTTTCCCTACGAAATAAATAAATAAATAATAATCGTGTGTTGCAAGTTGAAAGAATATCTGTAGAAACAAAAGAAAATGTGTAGAAACAAAAGAATAACTGTAGTAAACAAATACTGTTTTTCTGCGTACTAATTTTCTTACACATATTTTCCTTTTAAATACATATAGTGAATGATGAAAACGATAAAAAGACTTCCACGAAAATTTCTTTTAAATATAAATAAACGATCGCGAAATAAAATAAACAATTTTCTAAATTATAATAAATACTTAATAATGTACAAATGAATTATCTTTTTTTTTTTTTTTTGTAATTACTTAGTACTACAAATGTTTTAAAAAATATTGTTTCATTTTTAATTGCTTTTAAAAATTGTTTGAAGTATTATTCGAACTAATGAAAAACGTTTCATTTATACTAATTCTGTAGAATTTGCTTTGATTGCATTTACCGAATTTTCAAAAGAAAAATATTAGATAGCGCGTCTACAATTATATTACTAGAAGCTGTTTTTTTTTTTTTTTTTTTTTTTTTTTTTTTTTTTGTGCCTTAATGTACATGTAATATGAAGGAAAAGACAAAGTTTAAGACATCAAATGAAGAAAATTTTCTATGAAGATGTAGATACATAAAGTTATGAGCTGGTTAATTGTAAAAAAGAAAAAAAAATATCTTTTAATTACGTTTTACTTCAATTATCAAACAGAAAATTTTTTTATTCCTATTTTAATTTCAAACATACTTTAGAGCAATACAGCTTAAAATACATTGATTTATTATTATTATTATTATTATTATTACTTTTTTTTTTTTCGAATTAACAAAACCTTATTTAATTGAAAAATATGAACTCGAGAAAATTGATTCAATAAAGGATAAGAAAAGAGTTCTTAAATAAATATATGAACAAAAAATAAAAAAAAGAAGAAAAAGAAAAAGAAAAAGAAAAAATTTCGTAAATAAATTTAATATATTCCCTGTAAGCTATTAACATTGAACTGGAATAAAAACATTCTATTGACAAAATTTTTAATTATTTTTATTTCTTTCTCTCTCTCTACACCCATACACACACATATATGTATATAGGGTGTCTGATAAGTCCGCAGACATTTTAAAAAATCACAACTATTGAAAGATTTGATAGAATTAAACGCAGTTTGCGAAAAAATCATTCTCGAGAAGATTTTTTTTTTTTTTTTTTTTTTTTTTTTTTTTTGTAAAAAAAAAAAAAAAAAGAAATATAGTTACATTTTTTGTCTACTATAATTAGACAAATATTTAACTTTATTGCCCGGATGTGAAAGAAAAATATTGAAATTAAGTCCTATGAATTGCACAATTTTGCAGCTTTCGATGGATTTATAAGTTTACAGATCTCCTGAATACCTTTTGACCATTTCCTGAAATTGTCGTCTCTCTCTCTCTCTGTGTGTGTGTGGTCAAGAAATATGCGTACTGTGTACCTCATGAAAAAAATAGATGAAATTTTATCGTTTGATACTTAGTTGGAACTTGACTTAAATTGATGCTGATTACATTTTGACATCAACTGCTTACGAGGTCGCAGTGCCATCCCATTTTTTCGTAATTTTTAATAGATGGCAATATTGGACAAATTTCGTATAAATGTACCTAATTTAAATTATTTTTATCTTTACAATATGAAAAAAAAGTAGTAATATAGAAATAGGATTTTTTTTTTTTTTTTGTATACGTAGGGGCATCCCTTCCTCCCTGCGTGTATATCCCCCCTCTCCTCCTCAGAGAGTGTACGGTTCCAATTTGAATATCTTTCAAAAACAAATCGGCAATACTTTTAAAATCATGGTTGAAGCACATATTTGTGTTCGTGGTTGTATAAAATAATTACTATGTATTTTTGCTTTTAAGATGCTTTTGTAGAAAATTCATATAAGTAAAAAAATTGGCAATAATTTATGCGGTAAATTTTCAAGGGTGTTGCAAATAAACGCGTGCATAAATTTTAAAATATTACTGTAATAATAAGTCCTGTAAATTGAGAATTGCTGTAATGATAAAAACATGTTTAGTGAACCTGTATTCGAACCAGGGGTGTCCACATAGAAAAAGATAAAGTTATCAATAGATTAGATACCCACATGTTTTAATGTTACTCAGTAACTGATAAATTAATTAACCTTATTCAAACATGCTTGGGATTTACTATTTTCTTTCCATGAAGTGAACCTGTTTATTTATAATATGCTTCAAATTTATCGCTTTTTTTTTAACCCTAAAGTTTTGAAGTATTCTAGCGCGTTCATTTTTTACAATGACTATACGAATTTAAGGAATTTACCTAAATATCAAATGAATACTAAAAAATCAAACACAATGTAGTATTTCCGTACTTTAAATGACTCACTTGGATTATTCAGCTGTGTCTTTGTCTCTTAAAAAATAATTACTGTGCTACAAAAAAGGATTGTGAAAGTAATCATATTTTAGAAGTTGAGTAGATTTTTACATAAACATAATAATTCTTTTATATATCTGGCATGTGCTATGAATGAATATAACTGAAAGCACACTAATTTTCAAAAGTTATTCAAAAATCTGTTATCTCGATTTCAGATTTTGTATATAACTGTTAAACAACTTGATATATAAATATGTAATTTGGATGAGACATATTTGTTATGTAATAGTTAACAGAATTTTATATATTATGAAATCGGAAATAAATTGTAAACCGGTCCCTTTGCGATCGGAAAAGTTTCTATATTGAACGGAAACGGTAAGCTCCTTCTTTGGACGTTCCTCCAAATCGCAGCTGTATGTTTCAGGAACACAGACGAGCATTCCCAACCTTTAAGTTTAAGAACGTTAACCGTCGAGGAAAGAACTGTTTATTAAAAAAGAAAAAAGAGGACGTCTACAAGAACTGCGACAGATCATTTACATATATTTTAATCTTGAAATTGATAAGTTTCAGAGTAATTTTACATCGAGTGCTAAAAATACAAGATTATGTTTTGGTCTACCATATGGACAGGAAAATTAATTTAAATTCTTGACCAGTTTTCGTCGATATGGTAAATTGTTGTAAAGCATTTGTATCAATATTTCATTCAATAGAAAAGAATGGGTTTTTGCTAAATTTTGAGTAGCCCTGCATATTCCCTTTAAATTATATGAACACCTCAATGTGTGCTTAAATTAGGTCTTTTGTGAAAAGCATATAACGCAACCTTAAATGCTCTTCCAGCTGTTTCCAAGTATAGTCCTAATGTATGCAATTTCTTTAGGGCTATATAAGAATGAAGAATGATTTTCATACAATATTCTGCTAGAAAGATGGTTTTATGCATATAAAAATATTCACATTTAATTACGTTTATTGCAGCCAAATATTATAAACTTTACCTACCCAGAAATTTAACCTATACACGTAATTTATGTGAAATATCTTGGGAGTCCCTGTACACAAACTATTACCTTGATCTCTACGAAAAGTTTATTATAGTATGTCTATATATACAGAATTTGTATTCTGAGTTTGAGCTTCCTCCTACAATTTCGTCTTGAAATATGCTTATAACATGCACACACACACACACACATACAACACACAAATTGCTGAAAATCTGTTTTTTGAGTTCACGAGTGACCGGAAAATGTATAAATAGTGAAAAACTCAAATTCTGAAGGTTTACAGAAAAACAACACTATATATACAATATATGTGTAAGAGAAATTTAGAAAAGGGAGGAGAGGCGAAAAACATCACAGTAACTGTTGTACGAACTAAGACAAATTAAGTAGGTATAAAAATGAAAATGTTTGCTGTATTTTTTTTTCTTTCACGGTGAGCATAGATATAATAAAAATTACACTGGTTAAAACCAATATATTCAAAATGGCTTGGGTTATCGCAATTGGGGCGATAATTTATTAAATTAATCCAGGTGTCGTTATACTGTAAATTATTGTAAACTGATGTCCCATTTAGAGAATTTTTGCTTGAATATGTTATATTTCAATAGTAGGAACTGTACTCGTAAATTCGTCTTTTTTTTTTTTTTTTTTTTTTTTTTTTTTTTTTACCGACAAAACATTGTTGCTGGCTTTACAAATAAATGTTGTTAGATTACAAAGTTGTCATACGTTTTCATTGAAATCAAATGTTTAGGTGCTTTATTTTTTTTATTGATTTATTTGTATTTACAAAAGAAAGAAAAATTGTCATTTACAATAAGTTTAATTAAGGTTCAATTATAAGAGTATAGCAACTCAATATATATATATATATATATATATATATATAAACATTCTAATATTGTAAACTGATGGCCCAAGTGCATTTTTTTTATTTCTTTTGTTTTAACAGGGAATAATATAATAATTTTACTTAATATATCGAACTGCATTATAACTTCTTTTTTGTTTTTATTTATTTATTTATTTATTGTCTGGTGAGGATCTTTGCTTGATTATTTTGATCAAAAATTCTCTTACGAGCTTCTTAAATTCATGTAATTATATCACAAATCTTTATTTCACTTCCAAACAAGACCAGTAATAAGTTAATTATTTCTTTCCTTTTCCTTTCTATTTTTTATAAGGTGATTTTATTCTTAACAAGTTTATTAAAAGATTATTTTTTTTTTCAAAATTCACTACATTTTATTTAAATATCAATATATTTGTTAGCAGAAATGAATATGGTTACAGGCTTCGCATACTGAAGAAAGAAAATCTTCATTTACGACCAAGCAATATTTGGATACTTTTGCATTAAATTCTTTTTTGGAATGTCTAAAGAAATACTTGATAAATTATGTTGGAAAATCAAGGACGTGTCGGGTGGGTATAAATATCACATTTTATCTTATATGATTCAAAGACGATTTTTAATGAATTTTAAAAAAATACGCTAAGGACAAATTTAAAAATATCTTTATGGATACTCCAGTAAAAAATATGCTTTAAATGTCTGTACCTGCCGAATTAGAATAAACTGCTCCATCAATTATAACATTTATTTGTATAAGAATAGAGCGTACGTTCATGCAGTTGTAAAAGTTTCTTTTACAATGTAAAAAATTTTTCCTGCGCTTTTTTGTTTATAACATGCAGGATTTTCATACTAAAGAAATTTTTCTTCTGGAAAATTAGACATACAACAATAGAGAAAATATTATTCAGTCAAAATTTGAATACATGATGATATGAAAGTATTTAAAAAATAAACTTTCATGCACATGTTAAAAAGAAAGCGTAAAATAATTTCCTTTAGTATATTTTATTAGCTAAATTTATGTTGCATTTTATATAAAAATCCCAATCATATATCTGAAAAATCAAAAAGATTTCGCCAATACAATGAATTGAATATCAAATACTTTCTAAAACAAGCAAATTAATAAGGCGTTTTAACCAAATTATTTTCTTTTAATCATTGTACACTGTACTACCTTTAAAAAGTATAATATGCGCAGTAATCTCATACAAATAAATATAAAAAATTAAAATTGAATGATCATTATGCGCTACAAATAGTTTCAATCATTATTTTTACAGGGCAATCCCAAATAATACATATACATATAATTTATTACTGGTTACACTTTTTCATTTTAGAGAAAACTTTTGCTAAAATAAGTAAGGTATAAAATATTTTGTACACCCCTGAAGTTCCAATAGAATCCTTCAAGTATTTGTTTAGTTATTAGACAAAACTTCTAAATAAGAATATTTTAAAATATATATCCGTAGTCAATGTATTGATGTAATCATTAAAAAAAGATTTTATCTGCAATTTATTAAATATTTCGTGACTTTACAGTATGCAGAAAATATGACATCTACATTAAAGAAAAACTGTTAGGGATAAAACATTAACAGTTTAAAAATATCCTTTTATAATAATATTTTTTCAAAACAAATTAACAAAACTAATAAACTGATAGAAACAATTTATAAAATTGATGTGGTTGATTAAACTTTAACAGTATAGATTCTTTCAACAATGTAGAATTAACTTCTGATGCAAAATAAAACAATATAATGAATTGAAAGTTGTCAGAAGCAGTTGTTGAGTTAACCTACCACCAGCACTATACATACTAAAACTATCTTGGGAAGGAGAAGATAACTTTATACTTTCCCACATTAATCTTAAATTGCATGCTATTAGTGTATTATATATTATGCTGTTGCTTGTGCGTTAGATAAAGTTAAAAGTTTAGAATTTTCATTCGTTAAGTATATCAGTATGGAAATATATATCAAAGCATGTTAGACAAGATATTAAAACATGTCCTAGGTCCGTGTAAACTTAAAAGTAGCCAAATGATAAACTAAGTTAAAAACAAATATATCAAACATCACAATGTATGCGTTGTATTATAATATTAATCTTTTTTTTTTTTTTTTTTTTTTTTTTTTATGATAAGTTTTATATTTTGTATTTACTAGAAAGCAAAAAGGAATTTCTATAATTATTATGCGTTAAATCTTCTGAATAAAAAGTCTCAGAAGAAGGTATTAGTTGCATAAATATTATGAAAGCATACATTTGAAATTTTTTCATATGATTTAAAAACACGTTTAAATTTCTTGCATTACATTTATGATTTTTCACTTACTGAATATTAAAATATCGGAAATTTGTTAATTTGATGCGTTGTTAAAATTAATATCTATTAAAAAGAATTACTGTTTGCCTAAAGCATAATGTTTCTTTTCAACTTTCTTTTGCTTTATACTTATCTACATTCATCCGTATTGGAAAAAAAAAATACGCTTCCTGTTTTTTACGCTTTTATTACTTTCACGACGTCATAAATGCGTTTTTATTCATTCATTTTTTTTTTTTTTAATTATATAATTTTA
Source organism: Salticus scenicus (assembly GCA_963930645.1). Taxonomy (NCBI): domain Eukaryota; kingdom Metazoa; phylum Arthropoda; class Arachnida; order Araneae; family Salticidae; genus Salticus; species Salticus scenicus. The sequence goes on along the minus strand of OZ005654.1, from coordinate 193,302,182 downwards.
TTTATTACTTTTTTTTTTTTGTGTGTGTGATTGTGTGACACACATGCACAGAGTTTCTGTGTGTCAAACTATGCATGTTTGGTAGATGCACGTTTCTCTGCATGTTTGTGTGTGTGACTTTTGTAGCATAACTAGATCAAGAAATAATTCTCAGAATCACAGGAAATTTTATGTTTATTTACTCCTATTTCTAATCAAAATATGGGTAATATTATTAAGAATTTACAAACTTAGTCAGGTTTTGGACCGGGAACATGTTCGTATATAGTGTTTGAATCATTGCAGCTTTTTTTTCATTTCATTTCATTTCATTTCGTTTTCTTTTTTTTTTTTTTTAAGTAGTGTTTATTTTCTTAGTTTCTCCGCCTATTTTGCTAATTTCTCTAAGCGCGTGAGAAGCCTTAGAAAAAACGTACGAGAATACAACTTTCAGACATATGTTCTTCACTCTCTAAAATAATTAAACAATATTAGAAAATAAAATAAAATAAACGATTTAAATTATAGCAAAAAACGTCATAATTACGTTGCTCAGCTCTGAAATTATAAAATTACAGCATTTCTAGCTAATATGCTGTAGTTTCTGGCGCCATATTTTTGCCACTAAATACCATAATATATTATTTATATTTTAGTGTTTAAAGTTTAGGAAAAAAATTTGAAAATATTATTTTAGATTTATAACATGTAGAAATAATTATTTCAAAGTTAAAATTTTTTTCAATATATAATAAACTTTTTTTTTTTTTTTTTTTTTTATAATACTGACGTAAAGTTTTGGAAGCACTGACATTTTTAATAGTTATCTAAAACTAAGGACGGAAAGCACATATTTTTAAAACAATTAAGAAATGGAACGGTAAAACGTAAAGCTGATACTTAATTTATAAACACATTAAAATCTATAAGTTTGTTATAAATGATTCACATATTTTAAACTGAACGATTGACTTAACAAAAGCTGATTTAAGAAATCTAAAAAGACGAGCCCTTTTCTTTCAGCTGTTAGTTTTTCAAGAAATTCTACAGGTTTTGTTCAATTTAATAACCATTTTTCAAAAACATATTGCGTATGTAGAATTCATAAATAAAGAAACTCCCTTGGAGGGAATCTTTTCTCACACAGGCCTATGCCCTAAACATAGTCAATCAACCTTAATCTTGAGGATACCAACACACTCATTTATAATGTCCTTTAAAGTTAATTGTAATACATTTCAATTAGGTTCAATGCATTATATTAGGTTCCTTTTTTGCATTATATTGTATAAAGTAAAATATAGTAAAAAATAAGATTTATCTCGTTTCAAAATTAATAAAGCCATGTACAGTCGGATCAAAAGTGTCCGAACACTACCAAAAATTCCTATGTAAAAAAAGTACACTTCATACTGTTTTGTTAAATAAATCCTCGTCGAGTCCTGTTCTTAGTCAGTGTAAGAACATGAATCGATAAGGATTTATTTAACAAAAACGTATGATGTGTACTTTTTTTACTTAGGAATTTTTGCTAGTGTTCGGACACTTTTGTTACCGACTGTATGTATCAGTCTACATTCTTATAAAAAATTTGCTAACATAAAATCGTAGCTTGATTTCTGCGAGCTACCCAAGTAGCACAGGAACGTTCTGTGAACGTCTAATAACGGTTTCAATAGTTCAAACACCGTGTTTCGTGTCCAAAGAACGTTCTAAAACACGTTCAGAAATAGTATTATTTAGAACGTTCTGAAAATGTTTGATTTGTACCATCTATAAAACGTACAATTCTAGTTCTATATAGAACGTTCAAGTGTGACACCGTCATAACACGTTCTGTAACAGTGTAATTATAACGAATATGACAAAATGACTTTTTAGTACTTTTGGTTGGGAAACTAGGTTAATCTTTAAAATTTTTGACTTCAGCTTTTGATTTTTTTACACGTTTTGTGGCGTGAGGAATCCGGAAGTCAAAAGGTTGGTATGGTATCTGTTAATGTGTATCGGCACCTATTAGTGTGATAGCCCGTTAGTTCATGTACACGATATCTCAAGAACAAATGATTGCAGAGAGATCGGACCAGTTTTAAAATATCACTTATGATATTTATAAGAATCTTACTGAGAGATTTGCAACATTCTAATTTAAAAACTTCGTAAGTTATTCGAAATTTATAATTTTTAGCATGATAGAGAATAGAGCATTTTTTACATTTTCAGTTTAACGTTTTGTTAGCACGTCAGTAAAGAATGCTTCCCAATAATCAGTAGCGGTGAGGTGAAAAAAAATTACAAAATTTTAAACTCATGGAAAAATTTTGTGGATTTTGTATTTCAGGAATCAATGTATGGAATTCGACCAAACTTGTTACAATATTAGATCTTGCCCTAAATTGGAGTTTATTTGAATTTCATTTGGGATATATCGCCCGATAGATTACGGTGCTATGCAATGAAACCCTCCATTTATGGGACGGCTATATCTCAGCTTCTATAGTGTACAAATGTATTAAACATGATATATTGGCATATATCATCATAACCTCTGCTAATACAATTTGGATGTATACATTGTCCAACAGGTGGCGTTGCTAATCTGCAATTTAATCATTTTAACGGAAAGGCAATATTTTAACTCTTGTGATTTAACAATAAATTTTGTGATACACTGAAGTTATAAGTGAAATCGATTTTATGTAAAGCTTTACTGGTCCATTTTGGATGCACATCGGCCAACAGGTGGCGTGGCTATGTTGCAATTTAATCTCATAACGGAAACGAAAAATCTCAACTTCTGTAATTTATAAATATTGTAAATTTGGTAAGTGAAATTAATATTACGTAAAACTCTACAGATTGCCTTTGGGTGCATATCGGACGACAGGTGGCACTGCCACGTTCCAACATTTTCCATTCACAGAAAGGCTATCTATCAGCTTCTGTAATATATATACTCACCAAACCTTCTGCGTGACATACATTTGATATATATTATTGATTCAATTTGGCTATATAACGAGTAATAGTCAAACAGTTTTTTTTTTATTATTATCATTCATAGGACATTGTTTTTTCCCCTAGGAATAAGTATACATCATCCCTGGGGGATGGGGGAAGGGTGGATAAAAATTATCACTATAATTATCTTTCAAAAGAATTCGATATCACCTTTAAAACGAATAATTGAAACATCGTTTTCTGATGATTTAAAACAAATTTACCGTTTTTTTTTTTTTTTTTTTTTTTTTTCATTTGTAATAATAATAATAATAAACCCTTAGAAAAATACATTTTCTAAGATCTTCTATACAGCATAAAAATGATTGTCTTCTGTCATGAAAATCTATGCATTCCCCAAACCTAAAGTTTAGATACAAAAAGCTAATCACGGATGTTATTGAATAAATAATATAGTGCTTTACGCGAGTTTCAAAGAAAATCACGGGAAAACTCCGAAAACCTAAGTCGACGAGCGTGACCAGGAATCGAAGCCAACACTTCCCGTCTGTAAGGTTCGAGAGTTGAACCTCGCGGTCTCTAATACTCATCGGGAAGTTACAGAATGAGTTTTTTTCTTCTTTTCTTTAAGCATAATTTTAAACTTTTATTATATTTTATTTATGATTCTATTTAAGTTTAAATGTTACTGATAAATTATCAATATTGATAATGTTGTTAAATCGTTACTCTGTTTGATTGTTCTTATTTTATTTTATTTATTTTCACTGAATATTTTATTCAATACTAAAATATACACTAAAACAAAATATGCTTTTCCGTTTAATTCGAGATTTTAAAATGGAAAAATAAAGTGATCTCATAAGTTTTTCAAATACTTTATAAAAATATTGTTTAACTCAGCTCCATTTTTCCTTAAAATATTGACCATATTTTTTCTACAGCTATAAATGCTTAATAAATTTATGTTTCAAACGTTGAAATTTGAAACATGATTATTCCGGATGTAAGAGGGGAAGAGCAGATGAAACTGACATCTGTGGATTGCATTTATTTAATTCTCGCTGACCGTGCAAATTCAAAGGTCTTGGGAATGTCGTGCCGTTATGTGAAGCGGTAATTTTAAAACGTGTAATGTAATCTGTTCTGTTCAGTTTTCGCGTTATAATGACTTGGATAAGCTTTAGAAAAGGTAAAAATGTAATATTTTTAACCTGTAATATTCTCTATTTTCTATTTATTAAAGTCTTATTTTAATATCAATTAAACAATCATTTTCATATCTGCGTAAGTTCTTAAGCCTAACATTTGATACTTGTCAGTAGCGTTGTATCGCAGAAAAAACTGCTCCTGTTACAGAAAACCGCTTAGAAATTATGGATTCATTTTATTAATTCAGTCTTCTGAGATGGAAATTGTTAAAATGACTATTTTTGGTTATTATGCTTCTGAATGAAGTAACATAAAGAATTTAAAAGATGAGAGCTAATTTTAAGTGAATGCCCTTCCAGACTGGTCATTATGTATTTTAAAATGCTAGTTGGAAGGGTGTTTTCTTGGAGAAATTCTTATGAAGAAAATGAGGAAGGTATGTAATTCTTTTTTTTTCTTTTCTTTTTAAATTCTGAAGTATTTATTTAATGTTTATATGATAATATATATACAATCTAGGTTATGCAAATTGCATATTTTTAAAATAATATCCTAAGTTTCACCGACTTACAATTTTAAATATCTCTTTACTGTTATTTATTAAATAAAATATATGAAATTGTTTAACTGCATAATAAAACAAAGATTCAATTCAATTTTATTCCACATCTTTATAAAAAAAAGATATTCTGCTTAAAAAAAAGGACGATTTACTATATTATTTATTAATACTAATAATATTTACATTTATCAATTATTTAATATGCCATGATAGCATAATTACATCAAATGAGGTAAAAATTGCGTTGACTCAATTTAAAGAAATTTAAACATTTAAAAAATACCAATTACATTGCCATGTGGAAGAAATTTAAATACCTGCAAACATCATTTTTGTAAACTGCTGCTGTAAACTGAAAATATGTATGCACACATGCACTGAAATTTAAAAATATGAAGTATGTTAAATATTTTAGAAAAATATTATGATTAAATATATATATATATGTATTTAAGTATTTGGACATTTTTAAAATTTCCTCCTTCTAACTAATTTTTAATTTTTTGTTTCAATTTCTTATTATTATAAATTAACAATATATTCTAAACTCAATTATATATTATTTTAGCGGTGTATTGGTACATTCATTTTTGAAATTATTTTTTATGTTGAAATATTAAAACTTTTTATAAACTTCGGTATTCAAATATATTTATAAACTATCCATGGACTTACAAAGTAGTACCCAGAAATGTCTAGAATATACAGGGTGCAAAGTCGAGAGCAGGCCTTTATTTGCGCAACAATTGGTCTCAAACGTCCTCCAATAAGAAAATGTATTTAAAAAAAAAAATGTAAGAATTCATTATATGACATGTTTAAATTTAAAAAATCAATTTACTAAAAATCACAAAAACTGATAATTTTTATACAATTTTCATGACACTAATAGTGAAAGTTGAGTTCTAACCTAAAAAATATAACACAAAAAGTTTCACTTTTGTGCACCCAAAATTGTCTGAGATAGTTAGTTTCAAAATTTAGGATTATTTCGCATTTTCTCGGGCTTTATTAAAAAGTCAATGAAAATTTCTTTAATAAACCCAGGGAAAATGCAAACAAAGTCCAATTAGGATTTTTAAACCGATCCCTTATTGAAGGCCGAAATATGTTAGAAAATCCAAATTTTAAATATCATGTTCCATTTTGGGAGAATAGAAATGAAACTGTTTGTTAGGATGAGTGTCAGTTTTCTAAATATGATTATAGGGATCTGGGACTATGTAAAAATTTAGTTTTTGCAATTTTGAAAAAATAGATATTTTAAATTTAAACATGTTATACCACAAATGCTCATATTCTTTAAAACATTTTGTAACTGAAACTATATATTTGCGACCAATAGTTGCGGAGATAAAGGTATTCTCGTCACAATGCTTTGCACCCTGTATTTAAAAAAAAAAAAAAAAAAAAAAAAAAAAAAAAAAACATATATATATATATATATATATATATATATATATATATATGTATGTATGTATATATATATATATATATGTATGTATAAATGAATTTTTAATCTTAGTTAAAGCCAAGCAACAGATATAAGATCCCTGAAACCACATAGGTCAATGAGAAGGAAATTACAACAAATTTAAATAACCTGGGGAGACTGATTGTGATTTATTGAAACATTTATATTTTATTTATTGATTTTTATTTTATTTAACTTCAGTCTAATCTTAAATTTATTCCTATATTGTTAGTTGCAATTTTAATAATTTTGCCGGTGCGTAAAAACCACATGAAACTCAAATCAAAAGATACAAACAAGCAACGAGGAAATAAAAAATTAAGACAGCCTTTTAAACATTTTTTGTAGGAAAAGCTTAGAATGGTAGAAAAAAAAAAAAAAAAAAAAAAAAAAAACTCGTCAAGGGTGACCCTTTTCGTCGTTGAGCACCAATGTACGATTTCGTTCGTTAGCAGCTATAATAGCAAATTGCTAGCGGGCACCCTATCGTACAAGAAATTAATTGAAGTTAGAAATGAAGAATAAATTGGAATAAATTATTTACTTCAAGAAATCAGAGAATCAAACAGAAAACAACCATGAAAAACAAACATTAATCATAGGATGACGCATTCGGAATCACAAGGATTAAAACAAGCAAAATAAATCAAGAGTTTAGTTGTATATAGCAGATGAAGAATAATGATACAACACAGCAACAGGGATATAAATTACTTTTTTTTAAATTCAAATATTGTTTGAGAAATTTTAACATACTTACTATTCCTTTAATTTCAACGTATATGCATGAAAAATTCCATATTTTATGACTGTAATTCCCAAAAAGTGTCATAACGTGCCTATATCCCTTTAAAAAATTCCTTAAATTTTTACATTTTTAAAAAATTTCTTTTTTCCCCTAATCTGAAGATAATGGCGTTATAGTATTAATTAAAAAACTTTGAATAAACACCATAAAATGCAAGAACTCGCAACTGCTACAAACAAAGCACGGCTTCTACAAACAAAGCGGCAACGCATTCAACACACTCAACGTGCTTGTTTGCAGCTCTCGTGCCTACAATGTTCGCCTGATGAAGGGTTGTGTCTTCTTTTGACCCGAAATAGTTGGCGCGAGTTCTTGCATTTTATGGTGTGTATTCAAAGTTTTGTAATTAATACTACAACTTCATTATCTTCAGATTAGGGGAAAAAAAGAAATTTTTAAAAAATGCAAAAATTTAAGAAATTTTTTAAGGTATAAAGAGACGTTATGACACTTTTTGGGGAAAACTGTCATAGAATATAGAATTTTTGATGCATATACGTTGAAATTAAAGGAATAGTAAGTATGTTAAAACTACTCAAACATTATTTGAATTGAAAAACAAAAGTAATTCATATCCCTGTTCATGTGTTGTATCATTATTCGTCATCAGCTATGTAAATTTTACTTCTAAACGCTCGTACTGAGGTGGTTTTTTATAATGACGTCATCATTTTTTTTTTAACTACACTATTTTAGAACGTTTACAGTACGTTTTCTGGAACGTTCTGAAAATGTGTATAACGTTTTGAAAACGTTCTAAAAACGTTTAGAACGTTCTGAGACCGTATACATAGAACGTTCTCAGAACGCTTCTATAACACCGATGGTGATAGTTACACGTTCATTGAACGTTCTCTGAACCGTACTATTGTACGTCTTCAAGATGGACAAATAGACGTCTATAGCACGTTCAAAGGGAACGTTCTTAGAACGTGTTTGCAGAACAATTTTTGAACGTTCAGAGAACGTTTCGGTGCTGCTTGGGTAAATTCCTGCTTCATCAACTTTGGTTCGAATTAAAATATAGGAAAACCATACTTGTGTGTGTGTGCGTGTATGAGCCACGCGAAAAAAGGCCATACATTTACAACACAAACAAATTACAATAGCACGGTAAACTTACACCAAAAATTAATAATTCCCAAAATGTCAGCATTTTACGATATAAATATATGTGAGGTTTATTATTAGGACGGAGGACTATTAGTTTCATTCTGGAGATTTTGTAAAGCACTTAGTATATCATCAAAATGTATTAGAAATATCTGTCCTATCGTATCAAATTCCATACCAAATGAAAAGGGTTATTTTTCTGAATCCAGGAGTGTAAACAGTTTTTCGACACGACAATTTGATTTTTTTTAATTAACTAAAGTATAATATTTAGGTGGAAACACTTCATTTTAATTCATTTCAATTATTTAAAATTATTATTATAGATTACGTGGCTCGTAACAAATTTGGTACCAAATGAAAGGGTGAATTTTCTGAATCAAGGGGTGCAAAAAGTTTTTCGATACGAAAATTATATATTTTTTTAAATTAACTAATGTGGTGGTAACATTTAGGTGGAAACACTTCATTTTAATTCATTTCAGTCATTTTAAAAAGTACGTGACCCAGTAAAATGAGATAAGAAATAAATAAAATATAAAAATAAAATTTTACAGATTAAAATTAATAGTACTCCGTACTAAACTAAATCATGTCTTTGAAAAAAATTTTAATTTGTTTTATTTTAATTTATTTATTTTTATTTTACAGTGTCCGTAGACAGTTGAATTTTACACATACACGAAATCTTATTTCATTTCAATCAGATACGTTAAATTAATTCCGAGAGTACATTTTTATATCAAACAAAAACATCTAATGTGTAAATAATTTTCTTTCCAACAATAATTCACAAATTCGCTTTTCTCTGTGAAGAAATACCGGATTAATTCGAAGACCTCTTTTTTATACAGAAAAAAGTATTTCAGAGTTGTAAAACCCTTAGTAGAAAAATGTACTATATATATATATATATAATTTTTTATAGACAATATTTTATTTCTATTTCTATTATTTTCATTTTTATTTAATTATTCTAAAAAAAAGTCAAAATCCTATTACAAAAATTGTCTATTGTCAGCAGATTTTTTTTTTTTTTTTTTTTTTTTTTTTTAATGTATAATAGCGGCTACCCAATCAATCAGGTTTTGCCTCAAAATGAAATACCTCCAACTACTAGGCTACTCTCCCTCTGCTTCAGTACATTCACCTTATGCTAATTCACTGTTTATTTTTATATAGTCAGTTTAATATTTTAGTTTTCATACTATACCATATTATTTCCAAAACGTTATCCCCACAATGCACGTTTCTGAGAAATGTTTCCTTATTCTTACACGTGAAAAAAATCGCGAAATTCTAATTACTTACGAAATTTGCAGAATGCCCATAGTAAATGATGTTTATGTTAGTGTTTTAAAAAATATGTTAGTGTATTAATAATATAAGAATGTTAAAATATTCATCTTTTTTTTTTTTTTTTTTTTGTGTGCGTGTGTGTGCGTGTGTGAATTTTTACCCTATTCTTTAATATTGAAAATAGTAAATTTTGAATTACTTACGAAGTTTTAAAAGTAAAATATTCATACTCAGTGATATTCATGCAAATATCATAAATGATGTTTTAAAATTGATCTTGTACATTTATGATAAAAATAATCTTCATTATGCATGTTTATGCGAAAATGTTCCCAATTCACCATGTTATGAAAATCGTAAATTTGTAATAACTTACAAAGTTTTCAAGTTAGAATTCTGAAGAAATTAGTCTTCTTGCCAGTCTTTACAAGTTTACACTTCACAATCTTGCCTTCACTCCGTTGCTTTTGTGATTTTTAGATTCCCCATGCCTCAAAATGTCTTTAAAAAAAATTGAAAATTAAAAATAAATAAATAAATAAATAAATAAAAGTAGAAGCGTAAGTCGGAACCTTTTACGAATGATCAGTTTTCCAATACTTATAATATGATCGTTAACGAAAATGGTCTTTTTGTAATTTTTTTAAAGGTTAACGACGTGTATGGAAATATATATAAGGGTTCCAACCTTAAATTTTTATAAGCAGTGCTTCCCCACTAACATTTTGAAATGAATTTATTCTTCAATCTTCACTGTACATTTAAAAAGAAATTTATTTTAAGATAATACTGGTGGGAGAAGTGTTTGCAAAAGGGCGTGACCATATTTAGACATACAGGCGCACACATACACACTCACACATGCACACGCACACACACACACGCGCACGCACACACACACACACAAAAAAAAAAAAAAAAAAATCTCTGATCAATGATGATTTGTAAAGAGAATGTGCAGCTTTCTAAACTTAACTAAATAATTTAAAATATACGAATAAAATATTTTTTCTCTGCTCAAAAGTAAAAATGTTTTTAAATCATTGTTTCAAATTTAATTACACTTCGTTACTGTCTTTTAAAATAATCAAACTAATAAAAAAGTTTTCTTTTTTTTAAATTATTATTAATGCTGTAAAATTTGCTTTGATTCCATTTATCTAACTTTTAAGAGATGAATGTTTGATAGTGCGTGTGCATAAATAAATTATTTGAAGTTGAATCTTATTTTTTTTTCTATAATATTTTTTTTTATTTTAATGTATTTTGCAACTAAAACGGAAAATAAATAACGTTTACATCATCAAACGAGTAATAATTTCTATTATTAATAAGAAGATACGCATGCATAAAAGTTATAAGCGGATTAATTATGAAAAAGAAATCATTTACTAGAATGAGTTATTTAAATAATCAGAAAGAATAATAGCTATTTTAATTTTTCTCAAAAAGTTAAATATAATAAAACGTAAAGTACTTTAAATTATTAATTATTTTTATTTTATGTAATGTAATTAACAAAAATTAATTTAATTGGAAAAAATGAGCATTAGAAATTTTATGATTTAATAAATGGTAGTAAAACAAATCTTCAATAAAAGTAAAAACAGAAATGTGTTCCCGGAAGCCATTAACGTCGATATAAAGAATAAGAAACCATTCTTTTAAAGAAATTTTTATGTTTCTAACTTAACATTATTTTTAACCATTGATTGGGATTTAAATTTTTGTTGTTTTCATTATTGAATATTTCTCTTTTGTTTTTAATGCCATTAAATTTTAATCAGAAATATTTTAAATTATTTCTTTAACTTTTAAAAACTTACATGCATATAAAAAATAAATAAATAAATAAATAATGATTCGACATATATTAAATTTGAAATTGTGGACTGATGTTTATCCAGTAACATCTTTTTGAGATGTTTCATACATTATTATTGAAAATAAAATTCAATTTAAAAAACCCTAAATCTTTTCTTCTTTTGTATAAAAACATTTCAACAAAAAATATTTTTCCTCGAATATTTACGTTTTAATTTTATTTCTGTTTTTGGTTTATTACACTTTTTGTACATTCATTATTATATTTTTTTTTAGAGAAATACATATACATATTTATATTAACCCACCCGTTATTAGTCGCATATCGGTCTTTCTGCCGCCCATCGTTTATAAATTCCTCCTGCAGATCGCCCCTTAAAAATAAAGTAGGGAAACTCTGTGTACCTGACCTTGGGTAGATGTCCTGTAACATACTATGTTTTCAAGTCATTCCTGCTATTTTTTGAGCAGTTGAAAACATTTTACTTCTCAAAATGGTCTATTTGACCGCGACGCGACCGCTAACTTTGATTCATTTTTCTACCCATATCCGGTTTTTCGAACAGGTTAGAGTTTTGCGGGGAAAACTTCGCGTGAATAAAAGGTACTTCATCTTTCTCTACTGGCTTTCTTTCAGCTTTCCCCCAACACTAATGTGAGGCGGCAAAAAGACCGACACGCAACTACTAGCGTTATAAAAAATGACGCGACTACTCTCGGGTTAAGTTGTATTAAGAGAATTCTCAATAGATGGTAGCATTCGTATTTATTTTTTGTAACGAACAACATTTGAAGCGTTAATAATCAAAATTTCAAAGTTGTATCATATAGTTTCATTGCATTTTTGCTTAGAGAATACCGTTGAATGTAATTCAAAGAATTCTTAATTTATGGGCATAGTTACATTTTAATTATACCGTATTACCTAAAGATCTAACGAATTATTGTACTTTGTTATTTGTAAAGAATTATTTTAATGATACCATAATCAATTTGTCTCTTAGAGGATAATTGTATTGCAATAAAACACTAATAGATGCATCAGTATTTGCGGAAATATTTATAGTGCTCACATCAACTATTATTAAAAAGAAGAAAAAATCCTTCCAAGAAACCAACAAGATACTATGTTGTTTTTTATTTTGTTGTTGTCTTTAAATAGTTTGTTTGTTTGTTGATAACATATACATCAGATTTGTATGCTCGACACGTAGTCCGCTTGTGAATTTTTTTCGGATAATTACAGATAGCACATGACAGAATTACAATATGAAGAAATGGAAAAACACCCAGGGTCAGCGCGGGAAACGAACCAGCTCTCCTACGCTCAAAGGCGATTAGCAGTGTGGTGACATAACCACTCGGTCACGGAGGGCCGAAATAGTTCGTTTGGTATTATTCTTTTTAAACACAAAGTTTTGCGTTGCTACGTAGCAGTATCGTTAGATGTTGTATTAAAAATGTTGCTGGAAATTATCAAATATATACTGTTTGTTCCTGGTTTCGATTCGTGAACAACAAACTAGTAAAGTTCTAATCCAAAAATAGAAAATCCATTGTTTTATTAACGACTTTAGTCGGAGAGCGAACTGTATGTCAAATTTAAATGAGGTTTAAAATCAAACTTTTTTTAATGTTTGTTACAAAACTGCATTAAAACTTAATAGTTTAAGTTCATAACTTTTACAAATTGCAAACAATAATTGTTAGACTTTAGACCGTAAATCCTAATATAATTACCCTGAATGTTAAAAAAAATAAAAATAAAAAATAAAAAATAACAGTAAATGGACACTCAAAATCAAAGAAAACCGGTTACATTTGAATGGTGATTTATAAAAACTTATTTCAAAAATTCTTTAGTTGTAACTATAATTTATCTGAAGCCTGAATATTTGACATGTGTAAGTTTTTTTTTTTTTTTTTTTTTTTTTTTTTTTTAATGCAGTAAGTGTGCTTCTGGTATGTTGCAACAAAAATGTTCGTGTGTTGATGTAATTTATCCCTTTAATATCTATAAAGACATTTTTAAATCACGTAACAAAGGGTGTTTTATCTTTATTCATATTTAATTTTTTTTTTCTAATATTTGTATTTCTAGTAAAAATATAGACGTAAAAATAAATGTCTACAAAACTATTACTATCTATGAAGTTTCTGGCAAAAATTTCTAAATACAGTAAAAATGTTTATTGATAATTTTGGAAGAAGACTACGGATCATTGAGGTAAATCGCTTATTTATTAAAGATCGGAACTTTGAAATGCATTTTTATACACAGATTTTTTTTTCTTCATTTCTATTCCAGTACTACAGGTATTGGTACAGGTACAGGTACATTGGTACTATAGTCATCTCAAATGCCGGAAATGACTTCACTAAACATTTGGTAGCAAATGATCTTATTACAGTCTCATTTTACATTCTGTTAATCAGAATTGATTTGGATAATATCCAGTTTTGTTAAAGATTATTCTTTAATACGAGAATGCCAGATTGGATTACTTGGAGTTACATAAATTATTTACATAAAAAAAAAAAATCTTCTAAAAAATTGCACACTAATCTACAGTTTTACATTCGTTTAATATACTAGGTAATTAATACTGAATTCCTAGAATTATTAATTTGTACAGTCGGCTGCAAAATTATTCGAGCACTAGCAATAATCCTTGCCAAAAAAAAGGACACTTAATACAACTTTGTTAAATAAATCCTTGTCGAGTCATGTTCTTCATCAGTCTAAGAACATGATTCGACAAGGATTTACTTAGCAAAACAGTCTTAAGTGTACTTTTTAAATATAGGAATCATTGGCTAGTGCTCGAATATTTTTGCAGCCGACTGTAATTCTAAAGACTGTCTAACTTCGTAGTATTTCTTTCAGTATTGAACTTTTCTTGTGCAAATACGAACATAAAATACAGTTTATAATAAAGTTGAGACAAACTACGTACATTAAAAGCATAGTTTAAAATATTAAAATATACAAGATGATAAACACTATATATATATATATATATATATATATATATATTGTTGTTTCGAGCCCTTTTTACGATTCCTCATCAGTGCAGACTTAAATTTTAAAGCTTCAAACAACTGAAAAGAATTACACATCAAAGAAGTGCTGATTTCTCCACCGGCTCTACACATGTTTTATCAAAAAGAGAAGGTTTAAGTTTAGAAATATATCCTTCAAGAAAAAGCCTAAAAGCATAATCGGAACAATTAGAAAGTATGATTTTAACAGTATAAAATTAAACAAATCACCAGTTTCTATGGCATGTTGAACTTTTTAAAAAGAAATATCGCGTTTTTTTTTTTTTTTTTTTTTTTTTTTTTTTTTTAGTTTATTTGGTGTTCTAGAATGTGAGTATGAAATGAACGGCTGGTTTCACCAATATAAATATAATTAGATGATTTACATTGAATATTATAAACGATACCTTCACGGGTAAAAAGTGAGGGAATATCTAGTTAAAAATTGGATAAAAAATCCAATTAATATATATATATATACATATCCCCCCCCCAATTTCTCTGTTCATGTGTCCATTTTAATATTCTATGTAAATGACACAATTCTGTTTATCTTCGTATAACGTTTACTCCATACGTGCATTCTAGAACAGCATAGAAACTTTAAAAACAAAAATATTCGTTCCGAAACATTTTAAAATGCCTTGTGATCCGTTCATATGTTCGATTTTGATAATATTAAATTTATCGTGTCTAATTTCTACGAATGTCATTCTATGTCTTTCCTTCAAGGTTGTCTTTTTTTTAAACTTCAACAATTTTCTTTGAATGGTCTTGACGGCGGATTATGTAGCACTTTTTTTCATATGTTGTTTATTTAAGTTGTTTGAAGCTTTCAGTTTGATGCCTGTGCAGACGAGGACCCGATAAAAGGCTAAAATCGTCTATATTTATGTTATGTGAATTTCCAATTAAAAAAACAATAATAACCTGTGCTTTTAACTGTATGTAGTTTGTCCCAATTTTATTATTAATTTAATTTAAAAGTTAATGAGACGTAAAGATTTATAAACAGAAAATTTTACTTAAAGTGTACATATAAAAAAAAAAAAAAAATGTGTATTGTTAAAAGAATAAAAAAAAAAAAAAATTATTACTGGTACTTTGATAAAAAAAAGAAAACAGATTAATGAAAAATAAAATAATACATTTATAATAAATTTGAGATTATATAAAGAAAATATATAATTTGTTGGCAAATATTGTTTGGTTAGTCTATCAATACGGAAGAATTTAAATAATCATTGTTTTAAGTTTTCTTTTTTTAGCTAATTGTTAAGAAATAGAAAGAATGAGCCAAACAACCTTGTTTTTTTTTTTTTTTTTTTTTTTTTTTTTTTTTTTTTTATATATATAATTACACAATTGTTGCAGAACAGAACTAAATATCGAATATTGCCTCGTAAATGGAGATATCATATACTTTTTACCAGTAAAAATATCTAGTTATTAATCCTTTTAACTTTTTTCTGGTTATAGAAATTCTCCTTCTTCAAAACTTTTACTTCAGGAAATTCTACCAAAAATATAAAATATTGTACTCAGTATTATCGAAAGTGTGCTGTCAACTACAGAAAATGACAGCGTTGATAAAATACTTATAAAGAAAGAAAAGTTTAGACAGTTCCTGAAGAATTGGTATTAAAGAAACTGAGAGTAAACAAATCACTTTAATTCTGTGATATGAAGTGAAAAAAATATTAAATATAAAAATGCCTCTATGAAGCATAAGCTAATAAAATTCGGGAACGCTTTCATTTTTATGTCAATCTCACTATAAAGATTATAGTCCTCATATTGAAAAAATCTCAACCAGAGACTTGATTGGTTTGTTCAATATGAAAATTTATTAACAAAAAATAATAATTGAGAAAGGAATTTTAAAGTTAAACATACTTTAATATACTACCCGAATTTTAGCACATAAGTAAACATGTTTTATTATTGTATTAAAAGGCATTAAGAAAGCACATTAAATCTTAAAAAAAAAAAAAAGAAAAGAAAAGAAAACACGCGTACATAGTCATTTATTAAAATTGTGTTTATAATATTAAAACATAGCCTCCTAAACTAGATACCCGTTGCATGGCTTGAAAACTTTGCAACAGTTGAAGCGGTAGACAGCGCCACCTGGTACAGATTACGCGACATTTTTATTCATCTGTCACCAATAATTTTAACAAGTGATATATGATATATATAATCGACGTTTCTTCGATTCGATTGGTCTTTTTTGTATATCTTATCCAACTTTCAAAAATTTTCGTCGGCTGTTGAGCAAAAAAGTCGCGCAATCTGTACCAGGTGGCGCTGTCTACCGCTTCAAATGTTGGCAAGTTTCCGAGCCACGCGACAGGCATCTAGTTTCCGAGGCTATGATTTAACAAAGCTTTTCTGAATTTGGTTATTTATTTCACAGCTTTCAGACCTTTAGTTACAATGATTTTTGTCTTGATTGATGCATGTTACAGTCGGTAACAAGAGTGTCCGAACACTAGCGAAAATTCCTATGTAAAAAATGTACACTTCACACGGTTTTGTTAAATAAATCCTTATCGAATCAGGTTCTTACACTGTCTAAAAACAGGATTCGACAAGGATTTATTTAACAAAACCGTATGAAGTGTACATTTTTTACATAGGAATTTTTGCTAGTGTTCGGACACTTTTGTTAGCGACTGTACATAGTTTCACATTTTTTTTTTAAATATATTTCTCACATGAAGGATGTATCACAAACATGCATATCTGGAAGCGGCTTGCCGTCCCTTCCGTGGAGGAACAAAAATGTGATGGCATATCTCCTGACCACCTCTAGGTGTGAGTTCCAGACCGTCACCAATTGCCCATTACGCAGCACAAGTGCAAAGTAAAACCGAACCAACCAACCATCTATGTCTGTACATTGGGGTTCGAACCAAAGACTTGAAGCTCCAGAGCTTCCTACCGACTGTGCCAGCACGTCAGCTAGCTTTTCTCTATAAATATAAAGCGTTTCCAGGTTAAAATCAATTCTAGCAAAGTTCGTAAAAGTGTTAACTATGTTATCAGCGATTCTCACAAGGAAAAAGCTTTTTTGTCACGGTCAAGCTTTTCCCTGTGATTATTGTCGATGATCCTAATATATATAGTTGATGGTTCTGTACAAATTGTGGTAAAATTGTTTTTAACTTGAAGATGCCATGTATTCATAGGGAAAGGTTTTATTCAATATAGTAAATATAAGAATATGCACGCGTTTTAATGGGCTTCTTTATGTGCTTTTGATGCCATTTAATACATTACTAAATACAAGTGTTAAAAAAAAAAAAAAAAAAAAAAAAAAAACTTCTTATTTTATAAGAGGAAACATTTACTGTGTTTTATTGTTATTATTATTATAAAAATAGATAGCTATCGACAAACTTTGCTGTTTATTCAATATACAGAGTGATAAAAAAGTTCCTGATATATTTTAAATTTAGTTATAAAATTAAATAATTAATGTACTAAATTGAGGTTTGTAATGCAATTTTTTTTTTTACTACTAAACGTACTTCTCAAGAAAACAGCTAGTTCAAAATTTTGATAATAAATAGCAATGTACCTTAAAAATAGCAAGAAAAGCCATCAAAAACGCAAATCAAGCAATAAAACAGTATTTAATTTTTGGAACTCATAGCAATATTTTAATATGTGTACCTTTTATAGTACGAACTATATTCAAACGGTAATCCAACGCATTCCGCATGTTTTCTAGCATTGATTGTGGAAAAGATTGTATTACACATACATACATTGATTAGATTTACGTTTTCAATACTTTAATATAAGCCACAGGGAAAGCATACATTTTGATTTTCACATAGTCCCATAAGAAAAGATCAAAAAGAGTTATGTGTGTGGATTGATGTAGCCACGGAAAAAAAATATGACAAGAAACTTTCTGTAAACATATGATACAGTGACATCTATGAGCAAAATTTAGAACTAGTTTTTTATTTATTTGCTTCAACCAAATTTTTATCATAAGAAGCATTGCAGTTCAAAAACAGCACACTCGTACGCCACTTACATGAATTTATATTGAAGTTTAAAACGTGTCACGAAATTTTGGTCAAAACTGTATCTTTTATTTTATTTTCTTTTTCGTATTTTAAACTACATTTTGACCCATTACTCACTGGTGTTGCGTTCACGCAATACCAGAAATAATTGCGTTTAACAGCTAACTAAAAAAAAAAAAAAAAAAAAATACTTTATATTAAGTATTGTTTTTAAGTAAGAAAACAGTGCATGTTAATTTTATTACAAAAAATTTGATCTGAAACATATTTTTATGTTTGAAAATGAATTTCAAAATTAAAGCACTTTTAAACCAAAATTTTTGAAATTTTTCATGTTTGAATAAGTTTACATTACTCGTAAAAAAAAAAAAAAAAAAAATTCATAATAAAATAATTGCTTTAGAAACCATCTGTAGGTTTTGCTGTTTTATGCTCCCTCAAGGAAATTTCCGTAAACATTTATTTGTATTGGTTTTATACTATTATTCCGCTGAAATTGTACAAATACAGCACTCTATGTTTAGTAAGGTAAGACCAATTTTCATAATTTTATTTTAAATTATTGTTATATATGATCAAAACAATGAGTGTTACTGTTTATATTTAGAAAAAAATTCACTATTTCTAGTTTTGGCGGTTTATAGGAAAAAAGGCATTGAAAAAAGACAAGAAGCGCAACCAATTGAAATGAACCATTTGAAAAAAGACAAGAAGCGCTATGTACATAATATACATAAAACACAACAGAATGCCATCTGTAAGCAAAATTTTGAACACTTTTTTTTTGCTGAAACCTATATATATTAATATACATATATATATTTATAATTTTTATTTTGTTCTTTGAAAATATTGCTTAACATTTTGTTCCGCCGCCGCAATAACTCATTCAAATTTATCAAATTGACACAATATGTGGAACAAATAGTTTTCTACTTCTTTTAAAATGTATAAAAATTTTTGAACTCAGTTTTTACAGTTGCTGCTTACTTGCAATTTTCAAAATTTCATGTGAATTTATTTAAATGCTGAATAGAAAACATAAATAGCCATATGAGGTGTGAAAAGCAGAAATGTTGGTTTTCAATATTGACGTGTATTCCCATCACAATTTTAATTAGCTCATGTTTTGTTTTATCTTATTTTATGATTCATTCTCTAGCTATAAGCTACAATCACTGCTTATGTTTTCATTTTCCAATTGTGTAGGCAAACAAAATAATGAATTTTTAAGAAATTACATTCTCTATTTTTTTTCCTTGCACTTAAATCGGCTTAATTAAATGTAAAAAATAATAATATGAGCCTGTTAAAATGAATAAACAGATATATGTATTTTTAAAATAAAATTTAAATGTCCTTTTTTTTTTTTTTTTTTTTTTTTTTTCGTTTTTACTCTAGTGCAATACTATACCTCAAAGACTGTAACACTGCGTCTTCATAGTGGGGTAGAGTTAGAGTATTACAGTGTTCGCCACTACCAAAAGCATAAAATGCTGAGCTTTTTTTTTTTTTTTTTTTTTTTTTAGATAGGACTTTTTTTATTTTGTCTCATATTAGGATTAAATGTATGTTATAAAGAGACTTCCAGTAAAAAAAATAAAAATAAAAATAAAGAATAAAAATAAAGAAAGAAAGAAATAAAGAAAGAAATATGTCATAGAAGTCTTCAGTTGGACGTGTATTAGTTGGTTATCTGAAGAATATTAGGACGTGATTAGTTAGATGAAATGTTCGTTCCCGATCACACTGTCTCAAAAAAGGGTTTACACAGGGGTGAAACTTTTCAGGGGCTACATGTTAGTGATGGATATTTCCATACATTTTACGGTGTCGGCACATCAACACGCTTTCAAGAGATTAGTTTGTTAGTAGTTAAAAAAATAAAACAAAATAAATACGTAATTTTATCCTGTATGCATTTATGTATAGATAAATATCACGGAGGTGAATGAAACCAGTGTGCCAAACTTTTATACCATATCAAACTCTGCGCAGAGAAACGTGTTGACACTCCGACACAATAATTACGTGTCGACACACCAGCACATTGAAGCCATATCTACTGCATCTGAATTCAGGATTTTTGAAAACTTTTCTACCTCTGAATTTCATGAAAATTATTTAGCTTTATTATTATTATTATTATTATTTTTAATGTTTTATTTGCCTTATAATGTATTAAGACCTCCCTAAATATCATTTGTTATGGGTATAAATAAATACTCTTAATAATAACTGCAAGATGTATCAAGTGACTGCTTCGATTTCCTTTGTATAACTCCATACAAAACCAGTGCACCCACTTCACGCTTATAGCGGTTTTCGGCTGGTGTGCTATAAGAGGATTACAGTTGCACTTTTAAAAGGTTATTAAGCCTTCAAATTTTGACGGATACCAACTAGTTATACTTTAGTTTCCCATTTCAAAATAACAATAACAACAAAATTATACTTTTACTAATTTTAAATTCGTTTGTAAGTAAGGTAATGTTAATTTATCAGAAAGGAATGTGTTCTTTACATGAGTTAGGCCCCGATTTAGTGCAGTACTCTTTTGATGACATCCCCCCCCCCAATTTTGGAGATGAATTAAAACGATTTACACAGTTACGGAAGAAAGGATCTTGGCGAGAAACGACTGAGCGACTACGGTGCCGAATTTATAATTTCGCCATGTGGGGCTACCAAAGCTATTCCAAAATATAATTAACTTCTCTATTTATAACGTATATTTATTAAGTGATTCCTTATTATTAATATCGGATTCAAAAATCTCCATAGATTTAGCATTTGACGAAAATTCAATGCAGAAAAAGTATACTGCATTTTCGATGCAGTCGAATATTAAAGAAAATGTCAGCTTTAGTATAGAACCCTCTTCGCGACTTTTCTTTTACTAGCTATTGTACCCATTTTCCGGAACGTAAATGACAGTAGAAATTATATTTTTTGAGAGTTGAAAAATTGTATGTTCAAATCAGTGCATAAACAATTATGCAAGTAAAATCTCTCTCTCTCTCTCTATATATATATATGTGTGTGTGTGTGTGTGTGTGTGTGTGTGTGTGTGTGTGTGTGTGTGTGTGAGTGTGAGTGTAATCTTACAAATTGTATTTACTAACTATAATAACTTATTCTCTATCATTATTAGCCTAGTAAGCTTCAACTGATATAAATATTTTTTTTTTACTAATATACTGTAAATAATAATTAAATTCCCAATACAACAGCTAGTTTGTATATATAACGAAGAAAAAAAAATTCTATGTTGTAATTTTTTAAATTATAATCTTTTTTAAAAATTTAACTGTTTTTTTTTTTTTTTTTAGATTGCGTACAAAATTAAATCGTTCATTACATTAAATTAAATATATATATAGAGAGATACATTTGCTACATAAATACTTAAAATTTGTGAAGAATAAATCACTTAAAAAATATTTTAAAAAAACTTAGAAAAAATAATAATAAAGCTACTTTTTATTATGATCATGGGGGAAAATGTTTGAAAAAATATCTTTGATAAAAAATAAGATGTAAAACAATTATACAAAAAAATTGCTTCGAAAAATACCTAAAGAAAAAATTATTAATTGCTCTGAGTCTTGGAAAAAGAATTCTGCTTTAGTTCTTAAACATATTCATAAGAATTAAAGCAGAAAGCGTAGACAAAATTAATATATACTTAAATAAATCATTAAAGAAAAGAAAAAAAAGACAAGTATTTTTCATGAAAAAAAAGTCTTTTTTCTTTTTTCTTTTTTTTTTTTTTTTTTGAGAGAGAGAGAGAGAGTGAGAAAGAAATCAATAATATATTGCATTAGATTTGACTTGAAATTCGTTTATCAAATGTCTATTGACGCATTTTGCGCCATTTTACCATGTTTTTATTAGCTCGCTTTTTTGTTTCTTTTGTTTGTTTGTTTGTCCAGTACAAATCTTTCGATCTATTTTTAACTAACTTCCCGACTAGCTGGATATTTGAAACATTTAGACTAGCTCAGAACACGATGACAATGCATTATTTTAATATTTTTATTTAATTAATAAAAGTTTGGAAATTTTGTTATAATTGCTCTCTTTATTAAGCATTTGATCATTTTCTTTCAAACTGATGGGATATTCATCAAAAAAAAATTTTTTTTAAATATTTATTATAAAAATAATTGTCAATCTAATATGATTCAATAGAAAATTTAAAAACGTGGTATATAAAAAGTATTTATTTTATAATTATTTATATATAAATTAAATAGTGCATAAATTCGTGCGGTTTTCTATCGCTTCATTTCATAAAAATACATCAAATCAAATGAAAATTTTTAATCAAAAAACTCTCCATTACTTTCTACAACCTTTGCCCATTTTTCGGGTAACAAATGTATACCACGGTGATAGAAGCTCTCGTGTTTGGAGGCAATAAATCATCCGCGTCCGCACGAACTTTTGCAACGACCTAATATATTAAATATTGTATCTAATCTATAATTATTGCGAAAAAAATAATAATAAAATATATTTTGTCTACTATTTAAAAAAAAAATATATTAGTAACTTTTTTTTTTTTTTTTTTTTTTTAAAGAAAGTAGTATGTTGTGGCTATCACAAACCTTTCTTCTATATTATTCTGTATAACATAAACACTTACTGTTTAACATGAATACAAATGTTTAACCATAGCTTCTCACAATAAAAATTTTACTTTGGAGTTTGGTCAACAGAAACTGAGATGAAGCCATCTGCAAAATATAATAGCAACATAACATATAGTTATGTTGCTACTATATTAGTATAGTCACATAAGCATTGTTTAAATACATTGAAAAATCTGTAAAGTGAAAACAACATTACAATTTTGCCCTTTTTAAAGGCGGTCAAAGAATTAAATTTAGTTAGCATCCGTTTTCACAATGGTTATGTCACGTATTAAGTTTCGCGTGACATATATGTCATAGAGCTTGAGAGTCAGTCATCCTATTTACGGGGTAAATTTCAGTGCAGCAGTACCACCTGCTGGCTGACATGCACTAAATTAATCTCTATAGTGTTTCATAATGGTTCGCGCATATACCAAGCTTTATGCAATTATATGCAATAGAACTCGAGATCTGGCCTTTCCCGTTTTCGGGGAATTATGCAGCGTAGAAGCACCACAGGTCGATATGCATCCAAACTGAATCAAAATACTGTCAAAATAGGGTAATTGAATCTAGATATGTTCGATTATACTCAATTAAATATGGAATATAGCCTTCCATTATTATCCAGAAGTCACTGTATAGCAGCACCACATTTAAACGATTGGCACCAAAACTTGAGAGGCACTAATGCATATCAAGGTGCATCTACATATAAATTTATATTCAATTCCGTGCAGCATTTCCTGAGATATAGCCCTCCCGGTAATTGCGAAAATCGCTGATAACAGAGTCACCTCTTGAACTATTGACAACAAAAAATAATAGACACTATTTAATGTCAAACTGCATTTACATATAAATTAAAATAAAATTATGTGCAGCAGTTCCTGAGATACTGTCGCAACAACTTTTTTGTCATACACACACACAAACTGACATGGTCATATCGTGTTCTGGTTCTCCGAAAACTTGTAAATCCATTGAATTACGAATCCAGTGTTTTCCTTTATTAAATATAAAAGAAAGTTTAAATAAAAAAATGACAAAGTAAACAATTTTTTTATAGAAACAAAAAGGAGATCATTTGAAGCATTCTATATTGAGTTTCGTTAAATTTATTCTATTATAGATTTCACGGGCGAGTTGCGATTCCTTAGATTTATTAAAAAGTATTGTATTGCCTTGTATTACATGTGTATTTTTACTTTCTTCTGTATTCAATAGAAGAAAGTATTGGATTCGTAAAAATTTTCTACCTCAGGTTTTTGATGGATTTACACGTTTTGAGAGCTGTATAATACGATTTGACCATTTTTTGAAAATGTATGTCTGTCTGTGTGTGTGACAAACTTTTGTGGCGACTGTATCTCAGGTACTACTGTACAGAATTTCATACAAACTGGTATGTACTTACACATTGACATAAATTAGTGCCCATCAACTTTTGGTATTGTCCAACAGCTTGCACTGCCATCCTATTTTTTCTAAATTTTTAACATGGTTGTATAGGACAAAATTTTGTACAAATGTGCATCAAGATAATTATTTTTTAATAATCATTATGAAATTTAAAAGAGTTATTTGTAATAGAGATAGTCAACTGGGAAAAAAATGTGTATGTAGAAGCCTCGCCTTCCCCCCTGGGAGAGAAAGTCTCCCCTCGAAGGGAGTAAATTTTCATGATGTGTATCTTTCAAAAGAGCTCACTAATACCTTTAAAACGAATGGTTGAACCATTGATCTGAGATAATTTAAAATAAATTTATCGATTTTTTTCTTTTCTTTTCTTTTTTTTTTTTAATGTAATATTGAGAATAAAATTGGCTTTTTTTTTTGGATATTTAGTGTTATACTATTCCCCTAATATGGAAATCCTCTGCATTATCATGGGAGATATTTTTTTTTTAAAATAATAATTTTAATAAATTATTTTTACTGAGTGAATTCGTATAGGAAAATATAGAATAAAGTCATGTGTGGTAGCCACAACATACTAGTTTTTTTTTCAATATGGATTAAAACTTTTACAGAAATAATACCATTTGCATAAATTATCACTAAAAATTATTTTAAATGTAAAATATTTAGTCGCTTTGGAAATCCTAAAATTGTACATAGTATATTCAATAATTCTGTTTGTTAAGAGACTAGTAAAATCCTTTAGTTGTAATAGTTTTCAAAGAAGTTCCACAATAAAGAATTACTCTTATTTTTTACTGTAGAGTGTGATAGAAAATTCGGTGCCACCACATTCTGCTATAAGCTAGATAAAAATATAACATAAATTTCTGTAAAAGAAGTCTGTCTTTTCATGTATTTCTTTTATAAAAATTAGGATATTTTTTTACAGTTCTAATTGTATATGTTTATTAAAATCGAATCGTCTAAACAGAAAAAAAAAAAAAAAAAAAAAAAAAAAAAGCTAGGATAAATGCTTTCTAAGTGATCCTTCTGAGGAGTTCTATTTTGTATCCACGTTATAATAATAATAATAATAATAATAATAATAATCACAGATAGCTACAGACGGCCAAGCTGATTTTTATGAACGGAGTTCAGAAAGTTCCAGTTATCAGATTAGAGAGCAGAATCTCTCGGCCATTTACAATTCTTTTCGAAGAAGGTAAAAAAAAAACCATCAGATTTATTTCTAGCAGATTATAAAACTAACATTTAGTTTATTTTAAAAAATATTTCAGTTCAAGATAAACATTTTTTTTTTTTTAACCTGTATATATGGTTCAGAAAGTATTGTTTTTGGATTAAATTTTTGAAAAGGAGTTTTTTTTTATTTTTTATTTTTTATTTATACATTTTTCAGGTACACTAATACGAAAATCAGGATTTTAGCAGTTGGTCTCTCTCTTTTTCCCTCTGTGTGTGTGTGTGTGCGTGCCTGTTATCAGCTTATCTCAAGAACAAATAGTAGCAGGAAGTCCAAATATGGTATCTCTGTCATATAGTAAGTCATATCATATAGTGGTGCTCTATCATATAGTGATGCTACTTTAAAATCTACGTTGAGATCAAGCAAATGGTTCATTCATCGAGACATCTAAGAGAATTCACATACATTACACCTATGGGGGAAATTTCTGGTAAGCACAATGTAACATCTATACGCTTCCATAAGCAAAACGGAATAAACGTATTTTTTTATATGCATAAGAGCATGGTTTGTGTAGCTTGTCGTATGGAAATCATTCATCATTCGTCTACAGAGTCACCCACAATGCTTGGATATATTATCGCTACACTTGGGAATTCCTGGAAGTGTATAATTTTGTGTTAGGTGTTTTTTCATATAAAACTAAATTTAAGTACGTAATGTGATGTGTTCATATAATTTATAGACAATATACAGGGCTTCTCAAAATTAAGCTAAATGTTCTTTTCTATTGAATGTAATTGAAGGAAGTTCTTTGTAACATTTTTTATGTCCATGAACACATTTCTTGAAGTAAAATTTCTCATGCTCCTACAGTAAGCAAAGTATATTTTAAAGTTCAATTTTAAACTTTTTTTTTGTATAATATTAATTTTGTGATAAGAAAGTCAAAATTTTAATGACTGATTTGTATGTATATGTGGTAAGGAATTTCAAATTTTGCATTTTGAATTCGTGTGAGTTTGTTGTTTGGAAACTTGATCATGATTGGTAAATTCTAAAGCGAATTAATAACAGCCTTAATTTCTTTTTTTTAAATAAATGCTGGCACTATATTTGAACGGGGGGTTGAGGGGGACAGTAGCCCGAGTCATACAAATTTGTACGTTAAATAAAACTGTTCTTAAACCTATTATGGATTATTTTAAAAGTAGATTGAACTTTATTATCTTTCTTTATTGATCTTTTGTCCTAATCTGCAAGCTGTCTTTATACGATTGAAATGAAAGGTAAGAGGAAGTTGAGTGAGTGACAAACCAGATTTTTTTTTTTTTTTTTTATGAATAAATGTTTTTGAAGTTTTGTGCTAAAATTGTTATGTGACAAAACAATCTTTACTATAAATTCACTAACAAATGTAAAATTGTCACTTAAAAATTGTCGATATGCGGTTAGCTTACCTTGGAAGAAGAATTCTATTGAATTAGAGAATAATTTATGTGGCAAAAGAAAAAAAAAAAAAAAAAAAAAGGTTTAAATGTCTAGAAAGAAGAATGCAATCTGATAATTCGTTATATCAAAGATATAGGGATATCTTAAATGAATACTTAGATCAGGATATGATAGAAAAAATTCCTGATACTTTAAAGCCAGTGAATAGAACGGTTTTTTATCTCCCTCATCAGGCTGTGTATAGAGAAAAAGTTTCACTACAAGAATGCGTGTTGATTTTGATACTAGTTCGCATGTAGTTGGTCAGTTGTCCCTTAATAATTGTTTATGGCCTGGCATAAATTTAAATTCTAATATATTTCAGTTGCTTATATATTTTAGACTTAACAGAGTAGCAATTTTAGCCAACATAGAAAGAGCATTTTACAAATTGCCTTAGCTGAGAAAGACAGAGATGCAGTTAGATTTATTTTCGTGAAGAAAATTGACAGACCATTCATGAATAAGTTTGATAAACAACTGGAAATATACAGGCTCAAACCTTTACTCATTGGAGTGAATTCAAGCCCTTTCTTATTGGCGACAACCATGAAGCTGCATATTCAAAAATTTAGAAATTTGGTTCATGATGTTTTTGAAGTTCTTAATTTCATGTATGTATGTTGATGACCCTATTTCAGGGGTAGATGATACAATGGAAGCCTTAAAACTTTCATGTAAGGCCAAAGAAATTATGAGTAAAGCTAGCATGAACTTACATAAATGGGTGACTAATGATAAAAAGTTGATTAAAAGTTTAAAGAAAAAAAATTTGATATTCATCCATTTTGTTTAAGTGGTTCAACTGACTCAAAACTAAAGGCTTTAGGCATACAATGGAATATTTAAGAAGATTGTTTGAGTATAGAGACTGCTTGTTTGATAGATTCTTTAAGACGAAAGAAAAATACTAAGCGATTTATTCTTCAGACAGCTGGAAAGCTTTATGATCCGTTGGGTTTTATTACACCATTTACTGTCAGGCTATAAATTTTGTTGCAGAAGTTATGGCTACTGAAACTGCCTTGGGATGCTTAACTCCCCCCCCCCCCTGACGTAAATGATGAGTGGTCTCAGTGGTGCAATGAAGTTTCAGAACTGAGTAAAATTAAAGTTCCAAGATTTGTTTTGGAATCATTTCAGGCAGACGTAGAAATTCATGTTTTTTCCGATGAAGGTCAAACATCTTATGGAGCAGTTGTATATGTTAAAGTAAAGAGTCATGAACAACCTTCTTTACATTTGATTACTTCTAAAAGTAGAGTCACCCCAGTAGAGAAGATATCCTTGCCTCGTTTAGATTTACTTGGTGCACCTATTGCTGCAAGACTAGGAACTGAAACTAAAACAATTTTGGATCCCAAATTATCATCTAATATCTTCTTTTGGAGTGATTCCAAAGTCACGTTATACTGGATCAAAGGATCCGGCAAATGGTGCAAATCATTCGTCAACAATCGGGTAGATGAATTTAAAAAATTGACTAATCCAGATTCTTCGTTTTATTGCTCAACTAAAACCCATCCTGCTGATCTCCTGACACGTGAAATTAGTGCTGTCTCTCTAGTGAATAGTGACAAGTGGTGGACAGGCGCAGAATTTTTGATGGAGCCACAATTTTTTTAACAGTGTATGTCAATTGTGACTTATGAATTATAGTGCTTTACCCAAAATGAGAAAGAACTTTGTTTGAACGAGACTAGAATTTCTACTGATAACTGTTGTGAAAGAACTATGATGACTTATGACACTTCGAACATTTTTAACGAACTTTTAAGTCTTAGTAACAGTTATTATAAAATAATTAATGTTCTTTCTTATATTTTTAGATTTATTTATAATTGCAGAATTAAGCTGAAGAAAACTGGACATTTAAAGTTGGAAGAAATACAGGTAGCCGAAGAAATCTTTTTAAAACATGAACAAAAATTCGTGTCAGGTAAAACGATGTATCAGGTAAATTTAAAAATTTTAATCCCTTCGTGGTTGAAAAAGGGATAATTCCTGTAGGTGGACGGCTTGAAAGAGCCTCTTTACCATTTTCTCAAAAACATCCAGCAATCCTGCCAAAAAATTGATTAAGTAAAATTTATTTTTCTAGTGCACATAAAAAATTACTGCATATTGGACCTCAAGGACTGCTGAATACAGTACGGTTAAAATTTTGGCCATTGGGTGGCCGAGATTTAGCGCGGAAAACAACTCACCTGTGTGTGACCTGTTTTAAATGTAAACTCATTTTATCATCACAAATTATGGGGAACTTACTATATAAGCATGTGAATAGGGCACCTCCGTTTAGTATAACGGGATTAGACCTGTGTGGTTCATTTTTATTACCTATAAAGACCAAAGAAAGACATGCTTAACAAAATATACATATGTGTGTGCATATGTTTTGTAACCAAGGCAATTCACCTAGAGATTTTGTCAGATTTGGCATCAAATGCCTAGACAGCCACTCTAAAGCGCTTCATGGCAAGGGGTGGTAAATGTTCAAAAATATTCACAGATAATGCGACTAACTTTGTGGGGGATAACTCTTAATTGAAAAAATTCTACAGATTAGTGAATTTCCCTGAAAAAGACAGCATCATATTTTTACTGCTGAAAGAATAAATTCGAATTTTATTCCTGTCAGGTACCCTCATTTTGGAGGATTATGGGAGGCAGGGGTAAAATTTGTGAAATATCACTTCAAATCAGCAATAGCAGATTTGCACCTTACATATGAAGAGTTCGAAACTATAGTAATACAAGTTGAAACTGTACTCAACTCTAGACCCTTAACCCCAATGTCAAATGATTTTGAAAATTATGATGTGTTGACTCCTGCTCATTTTTTGATAGGTAGATCTGTGAATGCAATAGCATAACCAATGATTGTAGATTTAAATAAGAATCGTTTAAGTAGTTGGCAAAGAACAACAAGGATAACTCAAGTTATTTGGAAGAAATGGGCAAATGATTATTTAGCAACACTACAGCAAAGAGTCAAGTGGGTGGTTGAAAAATATAATTTGAGTGTGGGTGCGATGCTTTTAGTAAAAGATGAACAACTACCAGTTTGCAAATGGCTCAAAGGCCGAGTTGTTAAAGTATATTACGGCTCTGATAAAAAAGTTAGAACAGTAAAGGTAAAGACAAAAACAGGAGAATTCAAAAGAGGGATCACAAAAATTGCATTACTTCCAATTGAACAATATGCTAATTGCTAATTATCATAGCATTTGTAAAATATTGTGTAATTTACATTAATTTGGTACTGTAATCTGTAATTTAACTTTATTGTTTATTGTTTATTGATGTTGTATTTTAAATAATTGTGTTTTCTGTAAGTTTATTGAAATTAATGTAATTTCAATCCTGGGGACTATATTTATCCCCTAATACATTCAGTTGTGAAGTGGCGCTGCGATCGCCCACTTTTCCTTGTACCGGTAGTTTGTTTTGGTTTTCAGTTTGTAAACAGAACCATGAAAGCTCGGAACGCCAAAGTGTCGTTGCCGAGAATAAAGTTTAATATGACTTAAAAATAAGTACTTTGATTTACTGTACAGTCCATTTGTCGATTTATGAATAGTAATATCATTGCTGCATCAACAAATGCATTAAACATGGTACAGTCACCCCAAAAAAAAACGCCACCCCCTACCTAATTTCGCCGTAAATTATCGTAGAAACATTTGACTGGTACCGATCGATTTGTAATAACGTCTAGTTTATAACGGTATAATTAAATTTTGCCTAAGGGGTCGTCTACATATTAAAACTGGCATTAACTTCATTTTCTTCAATAACAACCCCTATTTTTGACTTCATATTCAGATTTCTGAGATCAAGGCGGTTCGAAAAACATACCTATTTATATACCTTAAATCAATTTTAAATAGAGTTACACGTGAAAATGTATTAGGGGTCCGTCTATACATTTAGAAAATATAAATCACGATCTACCACCCAGTATACATTATTTATTAAGTTTCACACCGGAAAAAAATTTCAGAAATGTTAATTATAAAATTAAAAAAATGACCAATTCACAGATCTTTCTGAGTTAGTTTATGAATTAAAAGATTTTTATTGGTTTCTATTGATTAAACATCAGATAGTTCACTTCATACGAAGAAAATTAAATAGCTTGAATACATATTAAAATATCTATCAAAAGAAAAGAAAAAAAAAGATGAATGGTTTTAAATTTGTTTGAAAATTCAAAATTATTTTAACTCAAGCTGCCGTATAATTGTCTGAAACGGCGGCACTCAACCTGGTTCCCACGGCCGTTTCACAGTGACAATGGGAGTTTGTTCTGATACTGCAGTACTTTCATTTTCTTTAATTGACTTTTTTAAAATATTAAAACAGATTTTTTTTTTTTTTTTTTTTTATTAATTATTATTTTTATTTTTTTTATGACATTATTAAAAACTTTTACATAAATCTCCACGATATTCTTTTGCTTTTATATTTTATAATGCGTAACAAATTAATATGCAAAATAATAAATCCTACTACTTAATGGGATGTTCTAAAATTCTACACTTTAACACAGATACCGAAATGGACGGTGGGTGTAGAAAAGCTGACTAGCCTTAATCTAAATCTTCACTTGAAAAGGTCAAAATGTTACATAACTCTTTTTTTTTTTTTTTTAAGGAAAAAAGAAGAAGATAAGGAGGAGAAGGAAAGATCAAAACGAATATAAAGCATATTAAACGTTAATACCCTTTAAACACTGGAAAAAGGCGGGGTTTTGTATTGTGTGTCATTTGGGAGCTGTCGAGTGCCAGAAAATTACTTTATGTAATAAAACTTTTCATTTAAAGGGTATTTAAAGCAGCATTATATTTAATACATAGACTATTCAGAAAAAAAGTACCATTCATCTGGTTCATGAAAAATAAAGAACATTTTCTGGCATTGCTCTATGTATATACATTCTTGTCAACCTATCCCGGAAGATTACTGGTCCCGCCCGTTTCCGTACATTTTTTTCACATCAGTCTTTTTAGAGCCGTGTCAGCCATCGGTGGCTGACACTGATCTTTCCATTTAAGCTAAGTCAGCCGGCAGTGTAAAATATGATATAAAACTACAGAACTTACATAGTTTTAAGTAATTACTGACAATTTATTTAAAATTTACTTCATGTTTTTTTTTTTTTTTTTTTTTTTTTTTTTAAATAGGATTTTTATAGGATTATATCGTTAAGGCCTAATGGGGTTTATTGAAACTCGATAAACATAACACGCTTCTAAGCAGCATGTGTGGCCTGAATGGGATTTCCATAAGAATTCGCGTGGCGCTCAATGAGTTAATCGTAAATGTATTTGAAGTTAATTACTCTAAAAATTAAATTGTGTACACACAGGGGCGGGAACTCACAATGTTACGGGTTAGGTTGGCAAGTATGCATATATATTTTGCTTGATTTATAAAAATTTATAACACATTTTCTTCTTTTTTTTTAGTATTTTGTGTTTATATCTCTCATTAAAAATAAATACAATATTCATATATAAACATTTCCATACAGTAATGTATATAAACATATTGATTAAAGAAGATTTGTTGATATTATATAATTATTCTTCTATCTGTATAGTATATTAACACAAATATATTTTGTAAATTTCGCAGCATCGAAAAACAGCAACATAGCTTCCATATCAAGGCTTAATGTAAATAGGACGTAAGCGTACTGTAGTTAGTGTTGAAATTTGAAAAAAAGAAAAAAAAAAAAAAAAAAGAATAACAGTGGGCTAAAAATACGCCGGAATAAATTAAAATGTTGTTTATTCTGGTTTTAGTCAGGTGATATCACTCGTGCTAAATAGCTGGATCCGCCCTCTCTTAAGCTCAGGTTCAGCTCATCATAAAAATATTGTTTTTAATATCTGCCGCACCAAAATGTTCAAAACACAAATGCCAATTTTCATATATTTTGAAATCTTCCCGTTTCAACTTTAAAAGCATTTAGATTAATTTATTTTATTTTGAATTTTTAAATTTAGACGTTTAAAGTCTTTTAAATGAAATTTCAGGATTCTGTAAGATCAGTATCTATATATTTGAAAGTAATAAGACAATTCCTTTGTTTTAAATTTTTATTCCATAATAACTGTGACTTTGATTTCGTGATTAGGAAATTGAAAATAAATACTATTGAGCTATGTTCCAATATTAGATATTATAAACTAAAAAAAAAAAAAAATTATAATAATAATAATAATAAAGCAATTTTTCACTATTTGATTCTGTATTAAAAAACTTTTAATAGAAATTTGATATTTTATTATGTTACATTATGGGATAAATTTTAAATAACACAAAGCTTACAAACGGTACAGTAACCAAATGCAAATATGTCACAACAAAATTTAAACCGAAAATTTATGGTAAAAAATCTTTTTAAAATTATTAAATATTCATAAAAATAATAATAAAATGATTGTCGAATGCATAATTGCTGTTTCATGCAATCAGTTTCGCTGTACCGTGTTTTCTAAAACATGATATTTAACTACAGGTGTACGTACTCTTGAATATTGAAATGCGAAAAAAAGTGTAACAGGGTTAAAATAGAATTTTAGCAGCGAAAAACTAGAAAAAGATATTTAATACTTATGAAGAAAGACTTAACATATTAGGATCTGATATATTCGTCTCTTGTACCGTAAGCCACGCCTTTTCACAAATTTTCTAAAACTTTATAATATAAAGCAAAATAATTTTGCATATTTGTAATTAAATCATTTAAGTTTTCTCTTCAATAATCGATGTAGTAAATACCATTGTGATTTATGCATACCAGCGTCACATATAGAGTCAAATAGGAATATGCAAATTTGTCTTTTTTTTTTTAAATAGTGTTTCAGCGAATCAGAGGCGGGGCTTCTTTTCTTTTGAAATTCTTTCACAATCCCTCGCTTACATTGTGATAACTTTACAAAAATATGCCAATTTGTATAATTAACATCGAAATATTGCTTAGGAAACAATAAAAATAACATAAAGATAAATTAAAATTGTTTTCCGTCAAATTATATACAAACATTTACTTATAGAGGATACAGATTATAACAAGTGACGGCCCCCTAACAGGAATAAAAAGTGAAATATCACTGTAACTCAAAAAATAATGTTAGGAACGAGCTGTAAATTTGGAAACCCATGTTTTTGATGATGCCCGTTCTATTCGTGCAAAAATTAACATAGGTCATAATTCATAGCTTTTTCAAATATGAATTTATTAATAATTTTCATAATTCAAAAAATATTTTTTTAGCAAAAATTTGCATGGAATATGTTTGGGTCACATCATTCTAACGAATAAAAAAAACAGAATTTAAATATCATAATTATTTCGGAAGATATAATTTAATGTTTGTCACATTCATTTAACATTAGCACCCTCAAACTTTGACAGCTTATAACTCTATGAAAAATTGAGCGAAATATATAAACTATACCATTTTCCGTGATGATTTGATCCAAAGAATTCAAATAAATTATAAAAAATGGGGGTTACCATTGAAAAAAAATGAAGTTGATGTCAGTTTTAATATGTAGACGACCTCTAAGTAAAATCTAACTATAACATTATAAACTAGACGTTATTACAAACTGATTGGTACCAGTCGCATGTTTCTACGATAATTTACGGCAAAATTAGGTGGGGGGTGGCGTTTTTTTTGGGGGGTGACGGTACAAGATTCATTAAATAAAACTATTATGTGATCTTCTTATAGCATGTGCTCATGAACTTTGCCATTATATAAAATATAGTTCTTTTTAAATTTTAGAAAATAATTTCAATTTTTGCATTCGGGAAATCCGCCTTTTGATTCAATATAAAAGGTTTTTTCAATAAAACGTTTGTTTTAAGAGCATCCTGCATCTAAAACATGCATATGAATATCCTGGAAAAGTTAAATCTGGACAATTGAACAATTATGTCTCAAAATATTAAAAAATATGTTTAGTTCAAATTACCTTTCCCAGATGGAGATTTGAATGAAAAAAAAAGTCAATATTGACAAACATAATGAACAAAATGTGAATTATTTTTGCATTTTAAATACGTCATCTTTTACTATTTCTCGAGTTTATATGTTTATTTTACTAATCGTCTATATTTTAAAAGTCCATATATTAAATCTCTACCTTATATGACACATACCTGTATACACATACAATTTTATTATCATCATTATTTTTATTTATTTTATTTTATTTATTATTATTATTATTATTATTATTTGAAAGACAAACATTAAATATAATGCAACCATTCTATTTTTATATTGTTTAAATGTTAAGCAATACAAAATTGGTTTGAGTATTATATTTAAAAAAAAAAAAAAAAAAAAAAAACAATAATAATAATAATAACAATAATAACAATAATAACAATTTAATAAAGACAAAAAATACTTTTGTTGGATATTTTTCTTTTAACATATTTTTTTTTTTAACAAATTTATAACAAAATCTTAATTTTTTATCACATTAGATTAAAATAAAAATATTTTTACCACTCTGCTATTCAAAATTTCTAAATGGTAAAATACTTAAAAAAAAAAAAATCTTTAAAAAGAATTTTAAAAAATCTTTAAAGCTGTTTTTATAAGTATCATGGTAGAAAAGCCTGAAAAAAAATTCACTTTGATGCAAAATATAATAGGAAAAAAAAATTACACAAAGCAATTACTTTGAAAAATATCTTAAGACATCATAATTACCCCAAATAAAAAAAATAAAAAAATCTCCATTAATTCTTGAACATAATCATAAAAATTAAAGCATAAGACGCATAAAAATTTAAATAAATAAATAAAAAAAAAAAAAAAAAACGTAAAGGGAAGAACTTAAAAAAATATGTTTCTTTGCGGTAACCAGAAAAAAAAATATATATTTCTGTTTCAGTAAAATCAATTAAGTAATGACTTTAATTTGACACTTAAATGACTTATTAAATGTGAATTGAAGTATTCTGCTTGATTTTTAAAGATAAATAAAATAGAAGATTCGTTATGACGTTAAATGTTTAATTATTACAAAAAATAAAATAAAATAAAATAGTGAAACATATTTTGTTCAGAACTAGCAGAAATATTAAATGTACATTTTCTTACTCGGGAAAATCAAAATGGAATGATAAAATAAACATTTTGCATATAAATTGAAAGAACAAGAAATGTATTATGCATAGAAACTTCCTAAATTGAATTTCCTTAAAGTTTTCCTAATATCGATTTCCCGGGCAAATCGGGATCCCTTGGATTTATTAAAAATATTGTTATTGAATTGCGTTGTATATTTCTTTCTCTCTCTCTCTCTTTTTTTTTTTTTTTTTTTACATTAGAGATTAGAAATTTTACAGAAATAACATATATTTCAATAAAATATTATCAAAGGTAATACGAAATGTGAAATTCTCAAATGTTTTCCAATGCTTAAAAGTACATGCATTTAATATAACAGTTCGATATGTTAAGAAAAACTAAATCTCTTAAAATTTAGTACTTAGCGGAAGACCTGTGTGCGTGTAGATCATGCAGGGATGAGAGAATTCCGCAATGTTTTCTTATCTTTATTTTATTTCATTTATTTATTTATTTATTTCTATATTTATATTTTATTTATTATTATTATTGTTATTGTTATTGTTATTATTATTTATTTATTTTTTTATATCACAATTTTTATACAATAACAGCTATCCTATTTAATCACAGAAAACAACAACAAAATAATAATAATAAATAAATAAATAAATAAATAAAAATAAAAATTCAATAAATATTTCTGTACAGAAATTAAATTTTGGTGGCAATAAAAACAGAAAATTCTTCTGATTATGACATATTATGTGTATGAAGAACCTTGTCCTTAAAATTGAAAACATTTATCAAATTAATTATATATATATATCGATAAAAAAATAAAAATAAAAATAAAATATCCATAGAAAGCAATTGCTTTGAAAAATAACTTTAAATTAGTACACCATGTACATTAATTACATTAAGTTATTACTGTTATTTTTAAATTCTTTGTCCTTTAACACAATTATTAGTTACCCCATTGTTAAACAAAAAACGTTATTCTGTTAAATAAATAAAAAGTTTGATATTAGCTCATATGGGAGACTGGGTACAGTAAAAACAGGGTATTATTTTGTAGTATAGAATGTTCCTCAGTAGCACATCGATGGAAACTAATATTGGCGGTATTGGGTGAGATATTCAAAATGAAAAACAGTTTGTATGTTTAGGGATAGTTTCCATTATTACGTTACACCCATAACGATTCATACGCTTGAAGAGTTTTTTTTTTTTTTTTTTTTTTTTTTTTAAGTTAATCAAAAATATAGTTTTTGGGGGTTTATGCATACTACAGAAATAAGATTTGATTTTTTTTTTTTTTTTTTTTTTTTTTTTACTATCTCTATGCTCTAACAGTGATTATTGTTTTATTTAATCTCAAAATTGCAAAATAACTTCAATCGTAATCAATCTTATTAACATTTTGTTATGAAAGAGGTTTTTGGACAAAAGTACCACACAGTATTCTAACTTTGAAAATAGTTTAAAGTAAAAAAATAAATAAATAAATAAAATAAATAAAAATAAATTATTAATTAAATAAATAAATAAATAAATAAAATAAATAAATAAATAAATAAACAATTAAATTGTATTGTTATTGAAATACTTAGACTTTTCTTGTGAAAATAATGGTAGTGTTTTGAGAATTAAAGCAAAATTCCGGAAACCGCACACAGTCTTTCTGATATTTTACTGAAAAAAGATTTTTTGATGAAAATTAAACAGTCTAATGAACGAAACAGTTTATGACAAAAGTAAGAAATATCTCCATATTCCAGAAAATTATAAAGAAAAATCTTAAAATGTATTTACGTTATATTTTCTTTTCATAAATAAAAAAAAAAGTCTCTTTCTCTCCCTCCCTTTCTCTTTGTCTGTGTACGTGTGTGTGTGCTTTAAAGATCAGGACATTGATTGCAGAGCTACAAAACTTGACAAAGAGGTAGCTTTGACAGTGTAGGTGTGCACATCATCTATATCTGTCTATATATCTATTTCTATCTACCTATATAGATATTTATATGTGTATGTGTTTTGCTTTTTTTAATTTTCGAATTTGTTTTTTTTTTAAATTTAATTTTTGTTTCTAAATTTTAAATTGAATTTCCTGTTTCAATAATACAAATGTAAATTCAAATTGTAAATTAAATAAATTCCTGTTTAAATTGAATTTCCTGTTATATATATAATTATTTTATCTACATTTTTCTTCTGTATATATATATATATATATATTATTCAAACGGTTTCATAATAAAAAATTGCTAGCCATCTTTAGTAGAAAATGTAAAGTGTCCCAAGGTTGTACTTCGGGACATGCTTCAAGATTTATAGAAAGTATTAGCCTAAACTAGTTTTATGAAAATAGCTAAATATATATGCATTTAAAACATTAAATTAAAAAGTATACTTACAGATGCATTACACATGTAATAGTAAATTTGAAAGATCAAACCTTTTTCGTTAATTGACCAAGTATTTATAAAGTCCCTATTTTAAAATCATTTGATGTAAAGGCAACTGTGAGATTTCTCGTTTAGACCTCATTGGAAGTTTAACACTTAATGCCTGATAAAATATTATAATTTTTACACCATTTAAATATATTTGTTGCTATCCCATATGCACTTTAAAAACTTCATTGTTAAGGACCTCCACTACTTCAGATCAAGGCCGTAACTAAGAGATATTTTGTTCAAACATCAAAGTAATATTGTTATTATTATTTCAGATACTTTTCTAAAACGGTATTTTTTCTGTATCTATTTTTCTAATATAACTGTTGTTTGACCATATACAATACTGTAATCATCTGCACTTGATAAAATTGGTTTAAATAAACATCAGGTTCTGAACTGCTAATTAATTGTGTAGTTGATTCTTTTTCTCCTATTCTGAACGCAGTAGTTTTCTCCTTTGCAGCTTCAATTTCAACTTTTACTGAAAAATCTGTTAAAGGCAAAGTTTTGCTATTACTTTGTTGTCAAAGTTTTTTCGAACTGAAACTTTGAGAAATGGCCGAATTATTATTGGGTAGGTCACATCTTGAGAATCTGAGAATGAACTTGCTACAAATGCAGCTTTTAACTCATTTGTCGCATTTGCTGTTGTAGATTCAGCAACTTTACATAACATTTGAGTTGAAGCAATTATCTAATTGTTACATATTAAGTTATACTAAAAGATTACTAATATTAATTATTACATTAAATTATTTTTATTAGAATGTTATATTAAAACATACTAAAAAGATACATTTCTGCTAAAATAATACCAAAACTATTGAGAAATATGTGTTTTACATTTGTTGCTCCTTGGGACATGGCCAAAAGTACAATCGCCACATGTTTTAAATGAAATGAAAATAGCGCTTAATAAAAATGCAGTACCTTTACTTTCTCATAATCAAAATATTTAAAAATCTTCTGTTCAATATCGATTTAAAATTGAGTATAATAATTTTACAAATACTAATTCAGAATATGAAGTTACAATGTGAATGATATTTACTTTTCAGGTGAAGAAATTTTCTTTCACTCATCAAGTCACGTGTTCAGTGTTTCTGATAATGTCTTTTATTGTGCTGTTATACATTTGTTAAATATATAGTTTAAAAAAAATGATGTTGCCAAAAGGTTTTTACAAATTGTCAAAGTCCCAAGGTACAACACACTCTTCTATTCTGTAAACTAAAACGTCTTAGATTCAGTTTAAAAAGTGTTTTAAATGGATGGGTACTTTTGAAGAAGATAAAAAGAAAAAACATATTTTTGCTTCTGAAATTAAGACATTGAAAGTGTCTTAAAATACCGCCATTTCTAAATCATAGACACACTGCCATTTTAAGGCTTTTTTCGTGAAAAAAAAAAAAAAAAAAAAAAAAAAAAAAAAAAGATAAAAAAGATAAGTAATTAAATAATAGTGGTGTGTGATTCTATTTTCTGTGAAAAGAAGGTATTTTCCTAGAGCATTATTAAAATACCAATAGTTTTTAAAAGCAAAATTTCCGTATCTTGGCCCTGAAATCAAACCGACTCTTTACGGGTTCATTGATTAGTGCCCTTTAATCATGTCACTGCAGTGCTCACTAAGTCTGGTTAGTATGATAATATATGCTTGAACTGTTCGAGAAACGTTTAGATTTTTGTAAAATATATTACGAATCGCAGCTATGGTATTTTGAAAATGATTGCATTCTATGATTCACTATTTAAAAAAACAAACTATGAAAATTAAAACCAGATTATTTATTTATTTATTTATTTATTTTGTCTTACATTTAGGTGTAGGTAAAATTGTGGGAAAAAAAAAAGAAATTTTAAATCGAAATAAAAAAGTAGTTATGCAGAAATTGTTTAGTGACAAATTCGTTTTCTTAGCTATAAGCTATTGCTTCGTTTATCTTAATATTTTTTAATTTAATTATATGAGAATTTTAAATACAAAGTAACATTTTATTTTTATTTTTTTTGATCAATTAAGTTTAGCGTCTAATTATGTTGATTTATCAATTATTTCAATCATGATTCCAAATAAGATATACATCTTTACCAATTGTGGTCATCTGTGTTGTTCAATCTAAATTTTTTATACTGAGATTCTTTTACATTTCATGAATAAACTTAAAAAAAAAAAAAAAAAAAAAAAAAACAGAACTTTTGTAATTTATTTCATTATTTCAGTATTATTTCTATATATTGTAGATAGCACATTTACTTAAATCATAGTAATTAAAAATTAAATTATTAAAATTTTACATGGTAATAATAGACAGAATTTCCTATAAAAGGGCTCATTTTTGAGCTATGCCCCCTTCCAAAGATGGAAGATATCAATGTGGGTATTTAAAAAATATATATATTCAATAGGATTAAAATGAATGGTTGAAACTATGATCCGTGATAATTTGAAAAAATATATGTATATATATATATATACATCGATTTTTTTTTTATTATTTATTTTTTTTTTTTTTTAAGGGGAAAAATAATTCTTCAAGATATCAACAGTACAGAATAAAATCGTTTATCTCTGGACATTTTGTGATTTACTTCCAAGAGAAAAATAATTGTTTGTATTCACAATGAAAAATAATTTTAATAAATAAAAGATTTAATAACTTATTTTCACTAAGAGAATTTGTATAGGAAAATATAGAACCAAATCTTGTGATGGCCTCAACACTCTAGTTTCTGTCTAAAAACAATGTTTTGTTCCTAAAGTGTGTAATTAGAAAAGTAGAAGAATGCAAAATAAAAAAGTAATTTTTAAAGTCCATTTTCTTCCATTCTCGTGAATAAACTTGCTTATCTAAAGTACATTAGATGATCCATTCTTCTAACAATACCATATCATTTTTTTTTTTATCACTATTTATTTTATTTTAAATTATTATATCTCGCTTGATTTAAATTTTTGAATAATATAAGACAATTTTTCAGAATTTGACAGCTTAATTTCCTGTTTTCAAATCTGAGATATTTTATGTATGTGAAAGTGAATTGACATGGAATTATTTTGCTCTCAGTAATAAATAAATATGTATAGTCAATTATAACTAAATATTTACTGTCAGCGATTGAGTGAAATAGATTGCTTTATTCAGAAAAGTAAATATTTTTATGATTTCATTTTTTTTTTTTTCGTAAAAGATATATTAAAATAAAATGTTCAATAAGCATCTTCAACGAAAGTTTAAATCATAAATTATGTTGCTGTTTTCAAAGCATTCCTGCTTAAATAACACCTTTTAGATTTTAGAAAAAACAATTATATTTTAAAAAGCGTTTTTGATTTGACTTTTTATTTTTATATGAATTTACATTTTTACACGAATATACCAAAGATGAAATGTTATTTAAAACATTTAAAAAGTAGTAAACTTATCACAAATGGTTATATGTGATACATGTTAAT
The DNA here is from genome assembly GCA_963930645.1 of Salticus scenicus. Lineage (NCBI taxonomy): Eukaryota > Metazoa > Arthropoda > Arachnida > Araneae > Salticidae > Salticus > Salticus scenicus. The sequence goes on along the minus strand of OZ005654.1, from coordinate 193,260,148 downwards.
ATGAGGAATAAAATTCATACATTTCATAATATCTGGTTCGTAAGAACAATAAACATAATTTAGGAAATGCAACGTTTTTTAAACATTTCTCACTCTTCATTGAAATATAGAGGGTGTCCCAAAATTACAGCGACAAACTTTAAGAGAAGATAGGGCACTTCAGAGTTGCATAGGATCTTATATCCGAAAATAACAGCTTTAAAGAACCGGTTGTTTTAGGGTAAATTTTTAACAAATGTGTACGGTACAAAGGTAGTGAGAGACTACAAATTTTAAGTGAACGTAGATGACAGCGGAAAGAATGAGGAATACACAGCAACCCATGACCGCAGACATCATATCAACGCTTCAAAGAACGGTTACACTCTGTATTGACTGCTCATATGTGTATTACACAATTCTTAATAATTTGTAATTCCGCCTAACATGTAAAATTAAAAAACTTTTATGATCCATCGTTTCACAAAATCATACCTAGTATTCGTATTAACACAATCAGTGCTTTAAATGCATCGATTAGAAACACTAGTATTACTGTGTGTATATTTTAATTTAACCATTTTCACGAAGAAAAAAAAAATTCCAAAAAATTGAAAATTCCGCGCCCACATCAGTTATAAATATCCCAAAACACTCGGTTTTGAAACGATTAAGAAGACATTTGCAGACATCGGTCCGCATCAATTTAATGATGTGTCCTATCTTCTAATACCGATTTTCGCTGTAATTTTGGAACAATCTCATGTATTAGGTGTCCCGAAATTACAGCGACGAACTTTAAGAGAAGTGAAGGCACATCATAAGAGTTCAGAATTGTATAAAAAAACCTGTCCACAAATGTTATCTTAACCGTTTAAGAACCAGGTGTTTGGGGCATTTTTTAACAGATGTGGACGTCGCTTTTAAAATTTGAATTTTTAAAAAACATTTTTTTCGTGCAAATGATTGCGCAAAAAGATATACATAGTAATAATGTTGTTTCTAATCGATATACTTAAAGCACTAATTGTATTAATACTAATATTTAATATTATAGATTGTTTAAAGGAACAGTATGATGTTTGCGGTCATGCGTTGTTACGTCAGAGCTGCCAACATTTGAATTTATTCCAGAGCATTTTTAGCCCTTCCCCTTTTACTCCATGCCAATTCTTTTTAAGAGTAAATTTTTCTTATTTTATGGTACTTGCATGTTAGGGGAAAATATTCTAAAAATAAAGTGGTTCGAAATGAAGGCGGAGCAAAAAATAGTCCGGAATAAATTAAAGTGTTGTCAACTATGTTATGTATTCTTCATTCATTCATCTTTCATCTACATCCACAGGAGTCGCATTCTCCCGCCTTTATTTTTAGGGCACTTTCGGGGATGAAAAACTTCCGCCTTTTTAATTACCACTATATTTATAGAAAAATCTCCATTGAGTTTAATCGCGATACGTTTCTGTGAAAATACCATACGAGATTCTTTATAAAAATAGCAAAAAACTTAGAAATTTTTTCTCCCTGTAAGTGCCCTAAAAGAAGCCTGAGAATGGGACCTCTGCATCCACTTAAAGCTTATAAATTTAGGTTCGTACTACTCACATCTCTTAAGAAATACCCCAAAACAGCCATTTTTTAAAGGGTTAAGATAACATCTGCAGACGTAGGTTACAATGAAAATCTGAATCATTAAGATGTGTCTTAGCTCCTTTTAATGTTTGTCGCAGTAATTTTGCGACACCCTGTAAAACGCTTTTTTTTAAGTTTAATTTTGTTATTAGTTTCAATATAATTGTTGTTTTTCTGATCAAAGTATATAGCAGTTGCTAGTACAAGAATTTACTAACCTTTTAACTGAAATCCTTTTTTTTTTTTTTTTTTTTTTTTTTTTACAAAGAAAAAAATATAATTAAATAAAAATAAACGATATATCGTTTAACATTTCGTGTTAGTTTCAAAATATAGATAAATATCCAACTATGGCGAACATTTTCTTCGGCTTTTAGCAAAATTAAAGTGAAAAAAATAAAATTAATTTGGCTAACACACATTTCGTTCTACGTCAGATTGAATACGAGAATTGCACCGGAGTAAGCATTCGAAAAACCATCCCGTATGCAATGATATGATAAAAATAGCGCAGAAGAAAAAAAGTGTAGAAACTGAGACCAATAGACAGATTACATTAAAAAATTCTGTGACGGATGCAAATTCTCTGTGGTTTTGGATTTCCGGTCTTCTACTGATTTACACGTTTCGAAAAATCATAAATAGGATTTGACTATTTTTAGGAAATATCTGTCTATATGTTACCAGAGTGTGCCTACAAAATTACGGTCAGAATTCTGAAAAACACTTTCTTTGCCTGGACATTAATTCCTGCTGACTTGTTTTTGTCATATATCAGAAAGCACTTTCACAGATGTATATGTAATATGTTACAATTTTTTTCCAGTTAAATGAATACTGTACTTTATCTACGATAGTGTGCACGTCAATTTAAATTGGTATGAAAGAACACCATTGTATATATATACTATGCTTATTAAATTCAGGTGTGCTCTTATTATTCAATTATTCAATTATGGGATTTTCCGAATGGCATCATGCATCTACCAATCTCGTAAAAAAACCTTTACATGTACAAAATTTATTTTAAGAATCAGTGTTAATTAAGGGGTCTAAGTTGAAGTGGGTTTCATACAAAAGTATATATTCCCAGTTAATATTTATAAACGGAGCTAGATTAGCTTTTTTCAATAAAAAATATATTCAGGCTTTTTTTTTTTTTTTTTTTTAATGTAATTTTTACAGATTTGAAATCTTTAAATTGCGTTTTCTCAGTTTGCATTTTTTAATCAATTCATGATATTTATAATGCCTAAACTTCTACAGATATTTAAGAAAATACTTTATTTTTTTCCTTTTCTGTGTGTTTAGTAGAATTTACCTAAAAAAACAGTCATATATTTTGCAATATCGTTTAAAGAAAAAATATTTAAAATAAAAATTTTACGAAAAACATGTTATTATTCCAAATTTTTGCCTAGACATGCATTTAAAAAAAAAGAAATTCTCGAGAAGTATTTAATAAATACCAAAACAATATCCTTATTCTCTTAAGTAGTTTATATTAAGAACAACACAGAAAAATATTTAGTCTTTTCTTAAATATCTGTAGAAGTTTAAAGCAGTTTAGATATCACGAATTCATGAAAAAATGCAAATTCAGGAAACGCAATTGGACGATTTTAAATATGTAAAAGAAATATAAAAACAATATGAAATGTTGCTTGAATATATATGCATTTTATTGAACAAACCTAATCTAATTCGGTTTATAAATACAATCATTTGCGAAATTTAAGACCAGTAGCCGATTTTCAGTATTTTAACACATTGAATAATTTGCGCAGATTATCTTGTCATCTCATATGCTTATAGCATCAGACGCATTCTATTGCTATAAAATAAGGTGTCCTGAATGTTTATTGCCAGATGTTGATTGGATATTTTCGTAGACAGTGCTGTTGTGTAATTATTGTAATGGGTAAAAAAGCTTCAATTACTGTTACAAGGAAGTCCAAAATATTGACCCTGCATTAAATTGGATTTTCGGAACGTCAAATAAGTTCGAGGGTAAATCTGACAAGTAAACCTTCTCTACTTTTATACCGATTTTCCTGAAACCCATACATTTTCTGAAAGCTTATGTCACAAATAGAAAAACTGTGAAATCATAGGGGCAGAGGGACAAGCGTTTAAGAACTAGCTATATGAAAAGTATCAGTAAAGAGTGTACAGATGGAAATATTCCCGTAATGACGTATCTATTTCTTGCATGTGCCCGTATGTTGCTGTCAAGTACTAACGTATTGTATGTCTTCTTACATTTCAGATGGATCTTAAAGTCGTTGTGGCTGCCTTGGTCTCCCGATTCGGAACAAGCAATCGGTCTCCGAACATCCCGGAATCGGAGATGATAAAACACAAGACTACTTTCCTGGAAATTGATATGGAGATTGTGCAAGAGATCCGGATATTAGGATTTGCTGGAGGCGATGGAGAAGAATGGGACGAGGAAATGGACTACGGAGATGATGGTGTCGATAAGGAACAGCAATGCTCGTCGCAACAGTCGCCTTCCTCTACTTCAATTTCATCGGCATCCGAGTACGTACCTTCGCCCAAAATGCGAAAGCATGATGGTCCAGTAAATACAACAGAAGAGGGCTGAACTGCTTACAAGCAGTGCGCTCTAGCGTACTCGACCACAGATCCTACGACAGGCGAACATCGGAAGAAACGTCTGTCGCATGCGTCAGTAATAAATCAGTTCAAGAAAATTAAGAACATGAATATTCTGTACAATTTGGAGAAAAAAAAATGAATACTCCGTCGATACAAAAAATCAATCAGGCTGTCCTGCAGAAATTCAAAGAGAAGGAAACAGAAGGAGCAATTATTCACGACCGAACGTTGCTAATGTGGACCATGCAACTTAAGATAGCGATGGATCAGCAAAATATAATCGATTTTAAAGCTTCTGATTCCTGGATATATCGCTTCAAGAAACGGAATAACATTGTTGACAGAGCAATAGCCCACACAGTGGCAGGAATTGGCAGGATATGGAGGCTAATTTGTCCCAGGCGTGCGATGATTTTGTTGGAAAGATTCGCAACCGCATGATTACAGAAATATTTCCACCGTCACATGTCTTCAATGCTGACCAGAGAAGATTTGACAAAAAGGTAAATTGCCATCGAACCCTGCTAATCAGAGGAACAACAGATGTTCGCACTGTTGTTGGATCAGTCTCTGCAACATGGCACAGTTTAATGATTATGCCTATGATTTCAATGGGAGGCGAAATATTGCGGCCAACGTAGGTGCTTGTATCCGAACCATTTGGAAAATTCCCGCAGTCAAAGCCGGCAGATCCTCCGAATATAAGTTCGTATGCCGGAAAAACAGCTAACATGTCGAAAGCAGATCTCAAACGGTTCTATCATGATGTATTTTGGCCAAGTATGTCTGATGACAGGAAGAAAACTCTACTTTTAGCGGATTCATGGTGTTCTAACAAAAATCATGCATTGTTGGATTTCGAAGTACCTGATGGTAAAGTCCTACAAAAAGAATTGGTACTTGAAGCATGTGCGGGAAAGATCTAGCCTCTGGATATTCATTTTTTCAGACATTACAAATGTTTTGTTTGATACATAACGGACACAATCATTATCAAGACACAGGAGCACATCTGACATCGCGATATATTTCTGGCCCTGCAGTCCTTTTCCTTATATCAGTTCAGCGTGCCTCGTTTTAAGAACTTGATTAAGTATGCTTTTCATAAGGATGGATACTTGGCGACGAACCTGGAATGTAGATTGCGCCAATGGATTACTGCTTCGATTCATTGACAAATGATGCGTGTACAAAGTGTGAGACTATCGCTTTTGTAAAATATGCCCATTGTGAACTGTCTTTTTACCCGTCTCACTGTTTATTTGATGAATTGCACATTGATTGTCTCTTGTAATAGATTTTGTTTGATGTCAATAACAAGTCACATTTTCAACATGGCAGCGCATATTGTTTCTTTTCAACGAGTTGTTTCTTCCTTTATATTGAGATCTCCACCTTCTTACCATAATATTAGTTCATATAAATACGTGAAACAAGCATTTTAAAGCGACTTTTGGTGTGATGCTTCCAACACTTTACTGATACTTTGTGGGTCCTATACCTCCTAAGCGCTTGTCCCTCTGCCCCTAAGATTTCGCAGTGTTTTTACTTGTGACATAAGCTTTCAGAAAATATATGGGTTTCCGGAAAACCGGTATTAAAGGAGAGAAGGTTTACTTGTGAGAAAGTCAGCTGTGCATCAAGCTATTAGTAAATTTAAAATTTCGGGAAAATTTGTGGACCTTAAGAGAAGCAGTCGCCCAAGAAAACGAGTGTACGTGATGATCATGTGATGAGAAGGATGGTCGTACGAGATACAAGAACATCCTTCAATACGATTAGGCATACTCTGGCTGCAAAAGGCGCCAACGTCAGTTTGAATATTATCTCAAGACGTTTGGCCAAAGATTTTGGTTTATTATCCCGCATACCTGCAAGGTAACCTCGACTTACTCCAAGTATGAAAAAGAAACGACTCTTAAGGTTCACAAATATTCCCAAAACTTTAAATTTATTAATAGATTGATGCACAGCTGTCTTGCTCGCATTTACCCTCGAACTTATTTGATGTTCAGAAAATCCAATTTTATGCAGGGTTAATATTTCTGACTTTTTTTGTAACAGTAAGTGAAGGTTTTTTACCCATTACAATAATTACAAAACAGCACTGTCTACGACTAAATCCAATAAACAACTGTTTTACAAACGTACTGGACACCTTTATTTATAGCAGTAGAATGCGTCTGATGCAATCAGCACATGAAATAATACAATAATCTGCGGAAATGATGCAATGTGTTAAAATACTGAAAGTTGGATGCTGGTCTTAAACTTTTGCAAATGACTGTATTAAATGGAAATATAAACTTTTATATGAAACGTACTTCGTGTTTCAAACAGTCGTGCCGTCAAAAAGTGCCACGTCTCCTTAAATTTTTGCATATTTTACCCGGTACATGTCGCTTATAATCGATAGAAAATTTTAGTAAAAAAAAAAAAAAAAAAAAAAAAAAAAAAGAAAAGAAAGAAGGAATAATTTTATATGATTTTATTATTTTTTTAATTCCTATTTTTCTTTTTCATAAATCAAATATTCATTTTCTTTTTAATAAGATAATTTTTTGCCATAATTTTATTGCATATTTGATCGCCTTCAGCAATTAATTTAATTTTCATTTTAATTAACTAGATACGAAAAATTTGCTAAAGTAAAATTAATTCTTCCCTTATTCTAATTCGAGAATTACAAAAAAAAAAAAAAAAAAAAAAAGTAAGAAAAATATAACGAACACTGCTCAAATAAAATGAATTTTAAAAATAAATCAATTCAAAGCAATTATCTTACAGAGAAACACATTAAGAAAGATTCATTAATTAGCAGTTTACTGAAAAAAATCTGAAACGTAATTTTTGGACTTTTATATAGAATATAATTTAGATCAAGAAAAAAATAAATAATGAAAACAAAATTTAAGAAAAAAAAATTAACTGGCATTTTTTTTTTCTTCCTGATTTTAATGCTTTAAGCATTACAGAGATGTAATTTTAATCAATTTTATTTGACTCCTGTAAACGCACACATTTTCGAACAAGTCTTTGCGACTACGGTATTATTATTATTATTATTATTATGTTGTTGTTGTTGCTGTTGTTGTTACCAGCAGAATATACACCTTTCCCTTTTAGTATGTATACATTTAATAATTGCTAATATAAGGTTAAATAGATTTATTTCCTTGCCTTTAGAAAAACGCAGTAAAAAATGGGGGATATAAATACTTTAATTTGAACCAAGGATGCAGGCTTTCGAAGATTAGAAATCAATCTGATGAATACAGAAATTAGAATACAATTTATATCTGTAATTGGTCAATTTGATAATTTCTCAATCAGTTGATAAAATGATTTTATATATTTTGATAGATTTTTTAAAAAAGAAAATGAACATATTTGTTTATTAGAATTTTCATGATAAATATTTAAAGATTTTCTTGAAATATTGATTGTTCATTGACACAATACAGTCATGGCCAAAAGTATTTGTACACTTTACGCATTAACACTTTTTCTCTTTTATTATATCATTTATTTGATAAAGTATTCAACAACAATTGAAATAAATGTCAATAGCTGTCACTTATTAACAGTTTACAGTCATTTAATACTTTGTATGTCGACCCTTGGCTCGTAGGATGGCCTTAATCCGGGAGGGCATAGATTTTGCAAGTTTTTCACAATACTCCTGAGTTATCTCTTGTACCCAAACCTTCTTGATAATTTCAGCCAGATTCTTCTCTGAGGTCGGATTTGCCTGGCTAACCTTTTGTTTCATTACTGTCCACATGTTTTCAATCGGGTTGAGGTCAGGACTAGATCCAGGCCAAGGCCCTAGGACTTCGATGCCCTCGTCGGCTACACTAAGGCCCATAATTTTATAGCAAATATGTACGCCTTAGAGAATATAAACAGTTTAGGACCAGTAGTAAAATCAGAATTTATTTTTTCCAGTTGTAAAAAAAAATATTTTGGAAAAAAAATAAGTGTACAAATACTTTTGGCCATGACTGTATATTTATGCTTTTAATATCGAAATTTGTTATTTATTTTTATTGTTTATTTATTTTATTTTTTTTACTGAATATATTATCGTTTAAATACGTTTTAAAGTTTTTTTTTTCTTTTGAATGAAGTAGAAACAGCTGCATGTTTAAGTTAATTGAATATTAATAATTATATGTCATTTAATTAAAATTTTAAACTTTCAAGATGGATACAGATCCGCCACTTTTCCTGTTTCTTCCACCACTATATTTATGCGAAAATTTTTCATTTGTTTAGTCGTGTAAACTTATTATTAAAAATTAGAATCACATTGGTGAAAGAATAAAGAGAAATATTTGTCCCGTTGCTACCCTAATTTTTTAGTAAATATTTATTTAGCTTTTAGTTCGCAAAAATGTGCTGAAAAATTAAAAACTTTATTATCAGTATATATTTATCGAAAATAAAAGTTTAAACGCATTATGCATGCATTAATCTTTAATTTTATAATTTAAATTTAATAACCCAAAGTCAAAAGAAATTACATTTTCCTTTCCTTTTCGGCCGATAATAACGACAGAGCATACACCAGAACATGAGTTGAGTATTTGCGTTCTAAAAGAAGAAGTAATTACTCTCTGATTAGAGAAAGAAAAAATATTAAAGATATTCATGTGAATCTATAACATTTCTTTTGACAATAAAAAAGGATTTTTGCTCATAACAAAAGTATTGGAGAATAAAGATGTTTTAAAGGATTTTAATGAAAATCAGGAGATTTTCATGATGAAGCAACTGTTTGAAATTTTAATCGAAACTATTTTACAGGAAGGGAAGGTACCATTTTGCACAATACTAGGCCATGATGAACTTATTTTTGATACCATTTTATATCTTTCTATGTAGTAGCGTCACCAAGCATATTATATGTACAAAACATGTCACTAGAATAATTTTCCACGATACGCATTTTGCATACGAAATTTCATTTATTTTTTTTTCTTTTCATAGGCTTTTACTTGTATAGGTAAAACTCAAAAAGGAACATATTCAGAAACTAATGAAGAACGAAAACGTCTCTTATCAATTACTTAAAATTCTAAAATCACGCAACAAATAATTTTGTTTGAAACAATTCAATACAACCCATTTTTATATGAAACAATTTATTCACGAATTTAGCATGAAAACAGCTTTATTTTTAGTTTTCTTTTCTCGTTACTGCCCTACATACATCCCGGTATATTCTACTTAATACACATATAGATATATTATTATAAAAAAAAAAAAAAAAAAAAAAAACCTCTTTTTTGTTTGTTATAAAACGAAATGAAAAACTTTTTATTTGTAACATGCATTTAACATTTTAATTATAATTATTTAAGTAATGGTGTGTTGGTGTATGGAGTAAAAACAGATTGACTAAGTGGGTTGCTCTCCGGGTTTATCTAAATGACACTAGCCCATATTTACACGAGTTGCGTAGAAAAAACATTGAAAACATTCAACTTCTAGGCAGAAGATCGCTACTAGGGATACACAGCACCTGTTGTCTACCAGCTTCAAAAACAGAATTTCTCCACCGCTGGTGAGCATAAATGTCTCTTAATATTGAAGGTATTTCAAAATGTTATGTTTTAAACAATGATATTATTATTCTAAATGGTTGGATAATAAATGTTTACTTATTTAAAAAAGTATTTATTTTTGTGTTACTGAAAGATCTGACCATTACGCAGTGCTAGAGTACTCTCAGCACTAAAGAAACCCAAGTACAACATAATGCAGATCTTGTTGAGTTTCATTCAGTCTCATTTTAAGTATTAGGATTATCTTGTTTGCTTGTGAAATTTCTCGGAGGAGATATCGCAAATTTTTCTTAATGTTAAAGATCTATGGAGATCTTATATTTTATTATTTATTTTTTAGATTCCTTTACGTACTCTTTGTTTATAATTATATTTTTCTCTTAATTTTTAATTAAATATTCGAAGGTCTTCATTGTAGATTTGGTCGGATGTGCTTTTTTTCAATCTACAGCTTACTGGAAAGAAACTATTTAACAATAATAGCTGTAAAGTATAGGAAATAAAAGTATGAAGTATAATAATTATCTTGGTAATAATTATTAACTTATGGCCGTCACCCCTATATACACAAATCCTTGTAAAATGACTGGAATGTAATGGGGGTAACTTCAATCTACAGCTTGTAATCCGTACCAACTGAGAGAGTCAAACGATTAAGGAACTCTGTGTTTGATATGCTCCAATAGTACGGTGAAAATATGGAGGGTTCTCCTTTATCTGAAGGTAAAAAAAAAAAAAAAAAAAAAAAAAAAAAAAATCAGAGTCATTTATAAATAAGACATAAATGTAAAATCAATATATATATATATATATATATATAGATATATATAAGTTTATGCTTTTAAGAATTTTTTCCCTTATATGGGTGCATACGCTTATGCATGAATAAGAATTTAGAAATCCGACACAATATTCTATACTCTATTTTCTCCTGTACAAACTATAATATGACGAACTAATTCGCAAAACTCATTAACATTCCATTAATAATTTGTCATTTGAATACTTAAAACTCATTTTCACAAGGTTTAAGTTTAATTAAATTCTATCACGGCTACTTGGAGATATATATTAATTGTTGGATTTCAATTCGTTTTGAAGTTAGAAACAAATGCGGACAATAAGTTCCTGTAAAATACTATTTCAGCCTGGGAGATGCATAAGCCCGCACAATAGATATCCAAAGCAGATAAAACTGTAAATCTAAATTAGCTATTTCAAATGTGATAAAATACTTGGATTAAAAGATGCTTCTAAGTCGAATGTAATTGAAATTTTAATGCTTGGAAATTCAAATAGAATGTCTTAATTATAATATTTATACATTTTTTTAAATGAATATAAACCGTAATGATATTTATGCGGAATATTTTTTTAAAAATATACTTTTTTTTTTTTTTTAGAATTAAGGCATTCACCGTTAAGAGAATATATATACATGAAAATTATTTTCAAGAAATAGAATTACTTTTTTTATCTCCTTTCATATTTTACAATTTTAAGTTTTTCATTACTGTTTTGTTTGAAATATAATTGGAGTATGCTAGCCTGCATATGTTTTGAAACCTGCTAGATAGTTATTTATAGCTGTGTTCCCACCTGCTGAAGAGAATAGCACAGCATAATATAATTCTTTGGCTTAAATAAAGTTTAACTTTAACTAATTTTCTTGTTTATTAACATTGTTTAATATTTTTTCTTTTTGTTCATTAAATTTCACTATCATGTCATCACTTATCATTATTTAAATATATATATATATATATATATATATATATATATATATATATATATATATGTACGTATGTATGTATGTATATATAAGAGGACATCATAAAAGTGCCAGAAACCTTTTTTATTCTTAATAAAAGGTTCATAAGTTAAAACTATATTTCTGAAGTTTTCGTCTCAAAGAAAAAAAAAAAAAAAAAAAAAAAAAAAAACCTAACGTGTAAAATTAGGGCATTACATTAATTACCCCTGCTATACAAATTATAAACCCCTATTTCAGATATTTTGGTCAACAGACAAAAAATTCCTCTAACTAATCAGATACTAATTTGTACATAGTAATTAAATAATACATTCGTAGTAAAGACATCTGACAGTCACTTTACAAGTTTAAAGCTAACTGGTAGAATTAATTTATTGATGCACCAGTTTCCGGCATCGGAAACTGAGCAAGACACCTATTTATTTTCCTGTATTCGCTAAAAAATACATGAAACAAAGATAGCTAAAAAGTGCATTATGAATTAAATTTAAAGAAAAACTTTTGAGTCGTTTTTGAGATAACAACGTATCCACTTCCAAAATTCACATTTTTATGACAAATTGTTTATGAGAAATAAATAATTACAAACAGAAGGATTCCTCGCCATATTAACACTTTTTTAGATTAAAAAGGGAGTTAATATGGCGAGTTTGAAAATTATCCGTAGAGAAATTAAAAAAAAAAAAACCTACTCGCGAGATCTAAAATTGACCAAATTACTCAAGATGTCCATAAGTTTTCCTGAAGTAACCATCTATAGCATACGAAAGGGTATCTAACTGGGTTTATATAGGCAATTTACAGAAAATGTTTAGGACAGTTTATTTATTTATTTATTTATTTATTTTCTTTATATATGGACTTGCGGTCCAATTTTTAGATTGCCATGTCCCACTTCGAATTTTGCAATTTTCACCAAAAGTTGTGTACACTGGTTATGACTTAATTATGAAGTTCCAACGTTCTTCTTTCTTTTATTTTGGAGATATGATAGCCCGACAGTTAACGCATACATACAGACAGATACACATATTCACACAAATTCACACTTATACACAATGTTCAATTTCCTAAAAGCAATTTTCTAGATTCAAGAAACCTTAAAACATGTGAGGTTAAACGCTTGAAATTGAAATTTTTATCTAAATACAGTATTCCCTTTATCTGCTGTAATTGAGCAATGAATTAACACAATATAAAATTTTCATAGAATTTTCAAATGAGGTACATACGAGATTTTTCTAAAGATTTGTAATTTTTTAAACTCACATGTGCACCTTTGATTCCATGCAAAATGTTAATTCTGAATTAAGATAGAGGATGGATAAAAGACAGTATTAGAATAGACAGTATTAGAATAGGCAGAATTAGAATAGACAGTAACTAATCTTGCTTACAACCGTAGTCCATATGTTATTTGATGGGAAAATTTGTTTCTACAGACACCCATTACCTAATATATATTTTTTATTTCGTTTTTCCATTTAGATTCATTAAATTAGTACATATTTTCAAAAATTGATTTCTTAAATTTCCAGTACTTTATTTCGCCGCTAAAAAATTAAATTAATAATAATAATAATAATGATAATAATAATAATAATACTCTTAGTAAAAAGTCGCATTTTTAAACTCACAATTTAAATTTAAAAATTTTAAAAAGTCAACATTTCGAAAATGAATACTAATTTAACAATTATGAATTTTCTGAATGTGAAATCGGAATTTGAAATAAATGAGTAATTGAGTAATTGCGGTAATGTAGCGGACAAAAAAAAAAAAAAAATCTTTCGTTGAAAAAAAAGTTAGCCTTGGCTGTCCTCAGAATAATGTAATGTCCTCTCTTAAGGGGATTTTCTACTTATCGTCTCCGAAAGCTGAAGCCGATGCTATTCCATGGGAAATTTTGCCCCACTATAACTCATTAACTAATACATATTTTTAAATTTCGTTTTCACATTTAGAAAATCCACAACTGCTTAATAGTTTATCGCTTTCAATTTTTTTTTTTTTTTTTTTTTTTAATGTTTAATATTTCATTTTTAAGTTCAAAAATTCAAAATTTCACATTGTGAAAATTCGTATTTTACAACCTCAAAATAAAATATTAAAAAAAAAAAAAAAAAAAAAAAAAAATCAAATTTCAGGAAGCAATAAACTGTTTAATAATTTATTGTTTCTGATTTTTAATTTCTGAATATGAAAACGGAATTTAAAAATTAATTAATAAGTTATAATGGGGCAAAATTCTCCATAGAATAGCATTGGCTTCTGCTTCTGTTGCCGATAAGTAGAGAAGGACTCTGAAGGAAGGGGTGGTAATTGAACCACATATACTTTTATGATTCGATCAAATAAACAAATGAAATAAAACAGTTCTATGTAAAAAAACTGTATCTTTTCGCCAGCTTTCAGTAACGACAAGACATCATTCCGATTTTCCACTAAGTATACAAAAATTTATACAAAATAATCAGAAAATCCTGTCTATGAATCATCTGGTTTGTTTAAGAACATGTTAAGGGAAATAAACGACATAAAATCAGAAAAAGCAATCTGACGTGGACACCACGTGACTTTCATATATATCCATTGTAATATACATACTGTTATGAAAACATTGACATTTTTGTATGAGGTAAAGGATTCGTAAATAAACAAGCTGGTTACAGCCACGAATAAATAAAAAAATAAATAAATAAATAAATAAATAAATAAAAACTGCTACTCCAACCACAAAGGTCATGTTAATAGGATTATATAAACCACCAAACAAATATACTAGTTTTTTCAGGAAGTGCTTATTATAGAATCTCTCATTGATAAATTCATAGCTTAGAGTTTAATGAAAATCATTCAATTATAGATGGTCTACTTTTGTTCTCTTTGCCGAAAATTAGAGGTGAAAAACGATACATTTTACCGAAACAATTAATTCAATTAAAATTGAGAAAGAATTTAAGAACCGTGTAGACACTATCGATTTTAAATCGGCAAGGGTGGGTTTCATTAATTTTATTTCAATGTGATTTTTCTGCTTCCGCATGTGTCGAACGGAGACTTCTTCCTCTGACAAACCTAATGTTGCGATAACTAACATAGAAAATTTGGGTTTCTCTTGCAAAATTCTTCAAGGAGCAAAAAGTAATATCTTTCATTGTAACTATGCTCAAAAGTTCAAGGGTCACTTTCCGACGATCGATGATTAATGGTTTTCCCACTTTGCTTAGGTCGCTAGTGTTTGCATGCATCTTTACTGATTCTGGCTATCCTGAAACAATATTAACCGCCAAATTTGATCGCTAATCTTATCATGTCGCCCAGTTTGTAGCCAACGCTAATTTTTCTCTTAGCATCAATTTTGCGATTTTGCTTTGAATTTGAAGACTTTGAGACCAAATTTAACATCAAATTGTAGCTCTAACTTCAATAAGAACAGCGTTCTGAAATTTTCCGGAAAGATTCATTTGTTTTTTTTTGTTAAACTAAATTCTTCGAAAATTCCTTACATGGCAAACAAGACTAAAACAAAATTAAGTGCATTCGTCGACTAGAACCTGCCTATATATTAAGAATTACTTTCTATGCTCGAAAATGTCGGCAACTTTCATAACAATATCATTATGTGCTCTATCTACGTGCTGATTATTCATAAAAGTGCATTCATCAACTAGAACCTTTCTGTGTCTTCAAGAATTACTTTCTACACGCAAAAATATCGGCAACTAACATAAAAATATCATTACAGGCTCTATTTACGCGCTGAATATTCATTAAATAAAATGTATTCGTCGACTAGAAACTGCTTCTAACGACATCAAAATAACGACATCATTCATAATGATTTCATTACGGGCTCTATCATTAGCTTATTTTGAAATCCGTATGATGGTAGGTCATATAATGGCCAAAACCTTTGTATATTTGGTATTATGAATGTAATTTTCGTAAATATCTACAAACGGAATGTCACAGATAAACAAATGGGAAGTGTACAACTAGATGAATCCAATTTGTAACGTTCTATGTCTAAGCATTTTTGAGTAATGCGAGATAGATACACACATGCAGACGTCACGAAAAATGGTGTAAAGTTGCTGATATCTCTAAAACGAGATCATATAAAGACAAAACTCTCAGTTGTACAACTAAACATTATGGCAGTCAAACATATGGATCTGAATCATTCTACGATGATTCGTTTTTGAACTACGCGAGATATGAAACCCATTTCTCAAATTGGGATTACAATACTTTCTTTTACTTTGTATGAGTAAGTAAAAATTAATTTATCACATTAGAAATGTAGAAGATATATCATAAAGAAAAAATATATACATATATCGTATTCCAAGAAAAAATATGAAGAATGTAAAAGAAGAATTTATAAAAGAATTATAGAAGAGAAAGGGGAACCAATGAGTAACAAAATATAAAAAAGAGAAGAATAAAAACGAATCAGGAAACACTGAAATGAGAAACAAAGAAAATTGCTTTAGAAAAATTGTAGGAAGAAAAATAGTAGAAGGAAACTTCTGGGCTGATAATTAAAATTTCTTAATTAACTGGAATCGAACGATAGCCTATATATATATGATTTGTCTAATCATATATACTATTATATCGGAAGATTGTGTTAAAAAAGGTTTTATTATTATAGTTATTATTATTACTGTCAAAACAAAATGTGTTTTAAATCAGAAAATGATTCCAATTTAGATGCAACCAATATTTTGGTGCCTCGTTTCACTATTTTAGTATTTGCCTTTTTAAAAGTACGCACTATTAAAATATTGAAATATAGAACCAAAATATTGGTTACAGATAAATTGGAACCATGTTACGGGTGAAACATATCGTTTTATTTTTAACAGTTAAAAAAGAAAAAAAAAAAATGGTTTTTAGTCACAGTCTTCTACGATAATATTATAAGTGATTAAACTGGTATGAATGCATGTAACTGGTATATTTTGCGTGAAAAATAGTATTTTAGTTTTAGCACTGTACATTTTAAGATCCAATTAAAACTTATTTTCTTTAACTGAACCTATAAAAATTACATTTTTCTATTATTTTGATTTTTGGCAATCATTTATTTACGTAAACAAATATTAAACCAAGATACTTTGGAACATTCCTAAAATATTGTGGACAATATTTATAATAATAATATCAATAATAATAATTCATCATTAGAAAAATCAAACACTACGAAGGAATACGTGGATTAATGAACAAAGAACCGCATATGGAAATAAAGACTTATACAAAGCAAAAGGTATTTAAAATGTTAACATGAATTGTTTCTGAGACATTTGCAGATGGGATTGTATAAAGCAAATATGATCAAAGAATTACAGAAATAAAAACATATAAAATGAATATCAAAGAGAAGCATAGACCACTAAGGCTTAAGAGAGACAAAGAGGGTTACGTAAGTTTTCCGGGCACCCCACAATTCCCCAAACCTCTGCAAGAACATACGATAACAAAGTAAAAAGTTAAAATGAAGATATTTATTACTACAAAATGAAAATGATTGAGTAAATACATAAAAACATAAAAAAAAAAAAAAAAAAAAAAAAAAAAAAACATGTATATATACAATTCCCTTTATTTTGAATTCCATAACTGCTTTTCATTCGTGCTTATGCGCTATTCATAAATTGACAAACTAAAAAAATACAGTATTTTAAAAATTCGACATTTTTCTTTTTTAATATTAAAACCTGAATTTCAGCAACTTACTGTAATATTTCATCACTTAACATCCACTTTTTATGTCAAAAATTTCTTTAAAAATAAGTTTTTTTTCCTTCTTTTATATAAATTGTTCACAAAACTCATATACTAAGTTAACTGAATCCCCAGAAAAAAAGCTTTATGAATTGCACTGCATTATTTAGAAAAATAGAACCTTATACAAAAATTGTAAAAAGAATAAAAACACTGAAACAATTTGTTTAACGTATAGAATAGCGAAATATGTATTCTTAGGGTAAAAACACATTTTCTCAGCTTCTTACGATAAAACAGTTTGAAAACCAAAGCCGTATATCAAATATACAAAGTGATTTATCGTAGATGACATTTCATTTTTCACAAATGTTGAAAATGAGTCAGTATTAGTCAATACAAGCTGCCATAATGTAAAAAATCGGCCCTTTAAAAAAGTCTACAATTGCAAAATAATTTATTGAAAGAAATTTCGGATAATTTATGACTCTTTATCGTTATTTTAAAATTCAGAAAAGTCACTTTTTTTTTGGATAGAATCTGCAGAAAAAAATGTTCTTTCATATTTTACTTTAAACAAATTTGAGTATATGTTTTCTCATATATGAACCGCTTTATTTTAAAAGAGGACTTCTGCCATTTTTGTAATTTTACAGGAAAGGCAAAAAACTTGCTAACTTGTGGTTTAATTTATCTTAATGTACAAATTTTTGCCAGCTAATAGTACTCATTAATATACATATTTTAATGTATAAAAACCAAATTTATGGTCAATACTTTTTTCAAAAAAAGAAATTATTTATGCAGCAGAAGTCTCCTTTTAAAATAAGATGCAGAAATGTCATTCAATTTTTAAGGAAAAAATGAAAAAAATAAAGTGTAATGAGTTATCTTATATCAAATATTCCAGATAAATTGGGAATGCATAAGAAAGTAATTAAATACAAAGGTAAATTCACCAGAATGTGTAATTTACAAATCAATTTCACTTTCAGTCGTAGCATATTCTATAATAATTGTATTCCAAAAAGCCACATGCTCCTGAGGAATGAATTTAAGAGTTTCTTTTTTTTTTTTTTTTTTTTTTTTTTTTTATCGTCTACTTTACTTTTCAGTATGGGTCTTTGAGAAACCTTTACCAGGCAAAGACAAGTTCTTTTGCGTGTTTCTTAATCTACATTTGTGCTGAGTTAAACCTCCAATATAGATTTTGGTGGCAAGTATCACAGGGTTAGAATCTTCACATTTCAGATAGTGATAGGATGATATTCGGAAAAAACACCTTTTCTGATTTTGGTACAGTTTTACCATAGGATTCTTCCCTGAGGCATATCTTTTTGTAAAATTCTGGATACCAGTTGTTAAAATCCAAAACATCACAATGTTTAGGTTGGACAATTGTAAATTTCTTCAATTTATTCGAAGCCTTTTTTATCAAGTCAACATATTCATCCATTGTATAAATTCTTTTGGTTTTTCTAACAATTCTTCTAATAATAGAAAAATCCCTATCACAGGGCATGAAAGAGTGTCCTCTTAATGGATATAACATCTGAACAGACTCAAATCTTCCAATCTCTTCTAATGCCATAATAAATCTTGATAAAGCTTGATTTTTGTTTTGACTGCTGCAGTTATCAGCAAAAATATAAAGGTGTTTAATTTATGATTCAATAAATGAATCTACGTAATGTTTAAGATGAGAGTAAACATCATTAGCTCCTTTTCTGCCTTCACCCTCATGATACACATAACATATCATATTTCCAGATTTAATATTGTTGTATTCCAAATGTATTGATAGTAAGTTGTCTATAGTAGTATAAGTCCTTAATTGGTATAATTTGTAGAGATGCATTTGCAATGAAATCAACACAAATGGCTTGAGATTCATTATCTAATGTTTTTGCATTTTTCATAGCTTCATAAAATTTTGTACTCCTCTTTTTATGAACTATAAGTTCAGCTGCTGCTGCTCTCTTAACATCGTCCCATAACTGGTTACTTTTTATCTTTACTGATAGTTCTTCACAAGTAACACAGGCATCTTTTTGCGGTTGACCAAATTTTAAATCAAAGTTTTCTTTGAAATAAAGATAATAGATAAGGTATGATAGCTTGTAGTTAGGATACTTTTTCTGGAATAATTCAAACATAATTTTTACATTAAGAGAATAATTTAAATAATGGTATTCTTCAGATGTATAATGCGATATTTTAATGGGGAATAGCTCTATGTGAGTTTTCATATCTGCTACTTATTGTCCTGGTAGTGAGTGACTAACATTACGACCACTCATGTCTCGTGGAATTTGATTATTTTTCAGCAATTTCGTAATCATTTCCACTCTTTTTTTAGTAACTCCATACACTGCAAGAAAACCTTTTTTGCATACTAACTCTTTTTTTAATTCATAAGAAAGGTAATACTTAACTGAAATTGCCTTGGTGCGCTTATTAACTTCCGGTGATATTACCCTCTATTAACATTGATGAAATATTCTGCAATCACTTCGATGAAGCTAAAGCGTCATCTAATGCAAAGGGCGCGTTTAATATTGAAAGGGGACTTCTGCTGCAGAAGTGCCCTTTTAAAATAAAACGCAAATTTCAAAGCGTTCCAGTAGACATACTTATAAGCCAAAAAGTCTCGTTTCTTCATTAAACAATAGATCTATGTCCCTTTTACTGAAAAAGGCGAAAAAGCAAAATGCGATAAAAATGGTAGAAGTTCCCTTTTAAAATAAAGCGGTTCATATATGTGTGTGTGTGTGATTGTGTTCATAGTGTGATAAATCAATAATATTATTAACAATATTTTATTCTTAGGTACGTTTCTTACTATAACGTTTGATTGAAAATGGACATTTAAAATCATATTTAGGAAATATTTTATTTTCAACTAGCTGAAACTTTTTTTTTTTTTTTTTTTTTTTTGTTAGCTAAAAGGTTTCTTTTTCTTTCTTTCTTTTTTTTTTTTTTTTTTTTTTTTTTTTGTTTTTTTTTTTTTTTGTTTTTTTTCTTTATTATTATTATTATTATTATTATTATTATTATTATTATTATTTTGTAAATTACGATGACTTTCAGCTGTTTTATGTAAATATAGAAGTATATCTAATTATGTATGTAAGATTAAAAAAAAAAAAAATATTATGATCTAAGATTTTCTGTTTTCAAAATATTATCAATGAATAGTTTATTTATACAGTATTTAAAAAAAAAAAAAAAAAGTTGATTTATATTATTATTTATATTGGCACAATAATTGAAAATATCCACGCAGCAAATTACATTTCAAAACATATCCCATTCCTTTTGTTTACTTTAAAATTTTAAAGTAAACAAAAGGGAAATCATAAGAATAATTGTATTATTACTGATAATTGTGATAATGTTTTCATCATTTCAACGTGCCGATATTTTATGAAAAGGAAATAATTTCTACTTATTTTATCATACAACTGAAACAATGGTAAGATACATTTTGTGAGTTATAAATGAACATTACCTCAAGAAATAGCAAATCTACAGATTAATAAAAATCTAAGATTTAAGATTCATATCTATAAAAATAAAAATTATTCAATGCACGAAGCGTAAAAGAAACATTTAATATTCATGAGTTATCTAGACCATAAGTTTCTTTTATAACATAGAGGGATTCTGCCCCCTGCTCGCTTCGCTCACCAACCTTCAAGGGAGGCTTCATCCCACCTCCGATTCACTTCATTAACGCTAGCGGGGATCTACCCGCCTAATTTAAGATTTGCCTTTCATAGAATAGTAATGTTTGTAATACATAACACAAGATAAAAGCAAGACAATATTATAGAAATCTCCATATTTGATATCACATTAAAATACAAAATATTTAATGTTTTATCGTTCCTAATATGTTGAAAACCTGTTTAACCTGTTTTAACCGTTCTACAACTTAATAGTAATTTGCCATTTTTTAGGGGGAGAAGGGAAATATGCTACGCAGCTAGACACACAAAATAAACGACAACAGCAGGGCTTTTTTTTTTTTTTTTTTTTTTTTTTTTTAACACAGATAAATTTGACATATCTAAATCATTTAGCGTTACAGCTTTAGTATATAACCTCCTTCGAGACACTATTTGGTGATGAAATTTTAGGTATAATTGCTTGTTTGAAGAAATTATAAATTTATTTTATCAAATGTCCATATTTTTAACTGTTAATTCAGGATAATATGTAATATTCTATAGAGTAATTCCATCTCACCTCAGGCAGGGCATGTCCGGTCACCATCATAGATTATTTTGAAAAAAATAGAGTATTAAGATCTAAGTGAAATACGAAGTAACCCACAATAATTTTTCTCTGTTTACAGCGCAGTAAAACTTAGCCTAAAATTGAGCTTTTTCGGAAAATTTAAAAAAATCTTCATTTTCAAATGAGTGCTATTTAAAAAATATTTAACTTTTTCAATCAATTTTTTTTTACAAGTAGCTCTTAAGCTGAATTTAAATTTAGTTTAATTTTGAAAATTCTATTTGCCTTATGAATTAAGAAAAAAAAATTCGTTTTACTGTAAAAAAAATTGATCTTTACCGATTTTTGGAATTTTTTTTCCTGATAAAAATTTTATTTGAAACTAAAATAATAGTTGGGAATCTGAAGACCTTTTATGCTAACTTCACAGCAAATTTTATTTTAATCATAGCATACATGCAACCTTTAAAATTAATTTTTTTATTTTGCAATTTTTAAAAATATGACCATATTTGAAGTGCAATTACTCAAAAACACCATTTTTAAAAATTCTGAAAGTTTGCTAATTTGAAGCCCTGTCTGTGCTTAATAAATAAATTATAACCAAATATTCTAGTTTTGCCCAGAAGATTTTATGTGATTTTTTGAAAATAGCATGAATTGCATTTTTTTCGCAAAACTAGAAATTCAAAATTTTTGCTAATTATAGTCATTACATGCGGAAATTAATTTTTACTTTAATAAAATTTAGAATAATATGTCACAGAATTATGTACGTTGAGAAATATTAACCTAAAATAATAATAATAATAATAATAATAAATAACAAAAAGCATTAAAAGAATTTATATAACGATTTTTTTTTAGCTCTTCTTTACATAATTATTCTAAAAAATGTTAAAGGATTAATTTACTGAAAATCTAAATTATTAACCCTAACTAACCATAATTAAAGCGAATTTCAATAGTAATAAATAAGTTTGGATTTTTTTCACTGAAAGGTCGTTTTATTTGTGTAAAATTTCCACTGCTATTTTCTAATATATAGTGCAGAATTTAGGATATTTTCTTTTTATATGTTTATATAAATCAGTTGTTCAAAGTAGTTCTTTTAACAAACTGAGATTTGATTGTGCCTGCACATATAGATTCTTGTGGTTTACGAAGGAAGGGGAAGAGACAGCTGCTCATTTTTCTTTACAAACAGATGTGTCTTTTTCAGCATCAATTAAACAATATTCGAACACTACATTTTATTCATTTCTTTGTAAAATGAAGTTCTGCTTTTATATATTAGGAAGCTAAATATGAATATTTACTATCAGTTTAATAAGCGATTTTTTTAGTTAACAGAGTTAAAAAAAAAAAAAAAAAAAATGCTTTAAGTGAAATTTACTCTGTATAATTATGTCTGACATTTATAGTTCTCAAAGAATTCTGTGCATTGACTATGTTAAGAGACATAAAAAAGTTGTGTATGAAACAAAGTCTGCTCAGTTTCGCACTATTGGTGATTCAGTTGATGAAATTAAAAAAATTGTTGGCCCTTCTATTTCTGTTAATCGAGATGATACATTATGTTCTAACTGTTTTGTGTTTTATAAAAAGAAATTTTTAGAACTTGAACACAAATCTGAAGAAAAAATATTAGTTTCTGAGGAACCATTTATTGCAGAAAATGATATTGCGGATGCTTTAAATATTAGTATTAAAACCCTTGATGCAGCAATGTCTCCATTGAAATACCCTTGAGAAATTAGATCAGACAGAAGAGAAAGTTATGTAAAGAAAAATAGATAAAGCTGGAGAGCACACTAATAACTTCAGCTGTTGACAAATTAGAAGCTGCATATGAGGTCAATATTTCACGGCAGTCATCATCTTTTCAAGATACTAACTGCTCCAATTGCAATGAATGGTTTTGTAATATCAAAAAAGCCTTATATAGTTGTGATTACAACGAAAAAATACGATTACTTACATTGTTGCCAGATAATTTTAGTAAGAGAATAGTACAAGAGAAACTACCTGGTATAGCAAAATATATGATTGATAAGTCTCGAAAGATCAAAAGAGAAAAAGGAATTAAAGGAACAAAGTGATCCTTATGTTGGACATCCTTTATCAACAGAAACACTGGAAACACTTTCCTATTACTTAGAAGATAGTAAAGATTGCACTAAAAATAGCCCAAACAAAAGTGATGTTATTAATATTAAAAATGACTATGTCGAGAAAATTAAAAGAGTAAAACTTTTTATAACAAGATATATTAAAGAAACATATAATTTAATGAAAAAAGAAAATTCATCAATGAAAATAAGCATCTCAAATTTTTATTTATTGCGTCCAAAATTTGTGAAAGTTCAACCAATACAAGCAGTATGTTGTTGTATTTACTGCAGTAATTTGAAATTAATTTGCATAGCTCTAAAGAATCTTACAGGCATCTTAATTGATGAAGAAAATATTCGAATGAAATGCTTATGCCATATAAGCAATGAAAAATGTTGGCTAGAAGAGTGTCCGGAGTGTCCCGGTACTGAAATTCTAACAGCAGAAACATTTGACTTGGATGAAGAAGAATATGTACTATATGCTATATGGGAAGGTATTCACTTAATAAAGAAATTTGTACCTTTAAGAAAATTTTTAGAAGACATATAGTACTGGGTTAAAAAGGGTATTTCGCATAAATATATTAAAAAAATTCAAGGAGAAGAAATTGCAGAGGCAAAGTTAATGACAAAAACAGATTCTATACTAACAATGCATTTCGATTTCGCTGAAAACTGGTCCATAATTTTGCCTGATGAAATTCAGAGTTATCACAGGCAAAATACACAAATATCTCTATTTACATGCAGTGCATACGTTCAGGGTGAGACAAGAAGTTTCATTGTCATTTCTGACGACACAACCCATGATACAGCTCATGCTCTTTGTGCTAATAAATGCAGTGAAAAATGAAATATTTCAGTTGTATGACTTGAAAAATATAAAATCTTTTGTATATATATCAGATGGTGCAGCAACACTTTTTAAAAACAAGTACCAGTTTCATGAATTTTTAATAAATCGTGAAGCTGAAGAAAGAAAGTGGATTTTTTCAGCTACTGGTCATGGAAAAAGTGCATGTCAAGCTATTGGTGGCTTGTGCAAACACCACGCAACAAAATATAAACTCCAAAAGGAACCAGTAAAAGCCATTCAAGACTCTGCTTCATTTGTTAATGCACTCTCTAGTGTAGTACCAAACATATCATTAATACACATCGAGAGCAAAACTATTAAAGATTACAGATTGAAAAAACAAAATCAATGGGCTAATGTTAAACCTCTTACAGCAATACAATCAAAGCATTATTGATTGTTTCAAAATAACGAATACTATATGGGAAGCACAGTTAAGCATTCAATAACAAAAGTGGAATCTTCCAAATAGGTAAAGAAAAAATATTTAAATTACTTCAAAATGTAAATCTTAATACTGCTAATGCTATGCTTTCTGAAATTTACTTTAATGTTTATTATTATTATTTATTTATAGAAAACTTATCATTTTATCATATTATTTCCCAACTGTAATAGCTATCTACCATTAATTTATATTTTGTTAAAATAAAAATTAGTTTTCTCATGTATTTAGTTAGTAAAAATACAAAAATCTTGAATTTCTAGTCTTGTGAAAAATATGCAATTCATGTTATTTTCAAAAAATCACATAAAATCTTCTGGGCAAAAATAGAATATTTGGTTATGATTTATTTATTAAGCACAGATAGGGCTTCAAATTAGCAAACTTTCAGAATTTTTAAAAATGGTGTTTTTGAGTAATTGCACTTCAAATATGGTCATATTTTTAAAAATTGCAAAATTAAAAAATTAATTTTAAAGATTGTATGTATGCTATGATTAAAATAAAATTTGCTGTGAAGTTAGCATAAAAGGTCTTCAGATTCCCAACTTTTATATTTTAGTTTCAAATAGGAAAAAAAATTTCAAAAATCGGTAAAAATCAATTTTTTTCCAGCAAAACGAATTTTTTTTCTTAATTCTTTTGATAGAAAAAGTTAAATATTTTTTAAACAGCGCTCCTTTGAAAACGAAGGTTTTTTTTTTTTTTTTTTTTTTTTTTTTTTTCCGAAAAAGCTCAGTTTTAGACTAAGTTTTACTGCGCTGTAAACAGAAAAAAAAAAAAAAAAAAAAGAGAGAGAAAAATTATTGTGGGATATTTCGTATTTCACTTAGTTTTTAATACCCTATTTTTTTTTTTTTTTTTTTTTTTTTAAATAATCTGTGATGGTCATATGACACATTTTGTTACTGCCTGCCTGAATTGAGATGGAATGACTCTCTCTCTATTTTTTTTAGTTTAATTTTTTTTTTTTTTTTTTTTTTATGTACAGGTTGGTTTAAAATGTTGCTTGCAGTGCATCTTTCTATAATATGATTTAGTCAGTGTCATTGAAAATAAATAACTTAAGCGATATTTATAAATATTTTAAAGTTTCTTTATTATAAATATAATTGCATCATTTTATAATTTATTTCTATATATTTAAGGTATGGTAGAGTTAAAATGGCTATCCCGTTTGCGGAAATGCATTCTTTGTTGGAAAACGTCCGATCTACTTCATCTCTAAATTTAAACATCGGTTTATTGTTTATACTAAAAATGTTTCCATTTAGTCAATCGTTTAAATATGCTTTGTGTAAAAAGACTAAATCATTACATAAATTAATCTAAGTTATTGTCTCTTAAAAGTCATTTTAAAATTTCTTGCCTTAACTTAAAACTCTATAGCATTAATTGTTTAAAATAATCATGATATTCATTACTAAATCATTTTCACCTGGCATTAAAATAAAATTAATAAAATATAAACTAATTTTCATTTAATTGGATTAAATTTTTGCTTATTATTCTTAAAATATCGATCGGTTTTAAATGTTTTCATTATTATAAATATATTTTTCTTCTTCCGAGCATATTGACGATGCTAATTTTTCTTTTTTCTTTCTTTTATTATTTCTTTTCCTTCTCCTACTCATTCCCCTTTTCCTTATATATATATATATATATATATATATATATATTTCTAAAAGTAGAAAAAACAACAATTCTTTTTTTTTTTTTTTTTTTTTTTTTTTTTTTTTAACATCTAAGATAACGCGTTTTATGTATCAGACGGTCAATCTCTTTGTTACTAATAGCAACATTGAGATTTATTTTATTTTATTTATTTATTTTTTTGTTTTTTACACCATTGATCACATTTCAATTTTACTGGTGAAAAGAACGTCATGAGACTAAAAGAACAACGTTTTAAAGAAACTATTTGCAAGATGACAAATAGAGTCCCTTTATTACCTCGGAGATTTTAATTAATAACTTCATTTATTAAGAGAAATTTCTAACCAACTGATATATCTTCTATGGAGTATTCGGCAAATATTGATACCTCTCATGATACGGAGGACACTTCAGTTCGCGAAGAAATGCGGTCGTAAAAATAATAATAATAATAATAATAATAATAAAATAAATAAATAAATAAAAAACTCCTGCGGCAGCAACTTTTTTTTAATATATAGAGATAAATACCTATATTTAAAATTATATTGATTTTTAGTTGTAGTAGGCTGGGTTTGTAAACAGTTTTGCAGGTTTTTAAAGATTTGAATCTTTTTGCACACATACATATATAAATTCAATAATTGTAGTTTTTTTTTAACTTATACTTTTAGTTAAAAGGCATTTTATGTTTTAATATACTTAGAATTATCTTTATTATTTTTATTGTCTACTTATCTTAATTTTCACGGAATAGGAATCCCAATGGGTTAGAAACTGCACAAATAAATAAATAAATAAAAATAAGAATAAAGAATAAATATACTTCCTATAATTTTTTGCTTTTCATGCAAGAATAATTCAATGATTATTTTTTCAGTCTCACATGTAGTTAAACATTTAAAAAAAATCTGTCTTTTTTTTACATATATTTTTTTTTTTTCAAATACATTGTCAAATGTATATTTTTTCTTCATTTAAAAAATACATACATTAATAACGTAACTAAGTTTTAACAAAAACGCAAATTTCTTAAAATTATAGAGTAATCAGATGTAAAATATTTTTAGTTATTTAAAAATATTTTTATGTTGTCATGTGTTATGTCAGCTTTGCTTAACTTAAATCTTAAAAGGTAAAAAAGTACATTTGATAAAAATTTCTGAATTTTATTTAACACAGACTTTTAAGTTATAGTATTAATGGATAAAGAAATAATTAAAGGAAGTCTCTTTGAAGTTACAGTAGGCAGTAAAATTATTCGAGCGCTAGAAATAATTCGTACGTAAAAGAAAAAGAAAAAAAAATACACTTAATACCGTTTTGTTAAATAAATCCTTGCCGAATCATATTTTTAGACTAACTAAGAACATGACTTTACAACGATTTATTTAACAAAGCAGTATTAAGTGTACCTTTTTTACATAGGAATTATTGCTAGTACCCGACTGTAGTTATACATCATTTTAATTTATGTAAATAATACTTAACCATTTACTGTAAGGTATTTTTTCATGAATGTAGTGTAAAACACTTTCATATTTAAAAAGTTATGTAAATAAATAACTAAGTTTGATAGAAATTTGCTCTTTGTCAGTTACACATCTTTGTCTTCCAGATATTTTAACTCAAATTGAAATTTACCTTCGAATTCAATTAAATTGTTTATCTTTTGATTCATTTTCAACAATCTACGTTAATAAATGTTTAACTTAAATACAGAGTTATTTATGCTACAAAAACTTAATCTTTAATAAAACTAAACCAGAAAGCGCCAGAAAAAAGTATTACTCGTTAAATATAAATAATAAGTGGCAACAACGAAAAATCGCTGTCTGAAAGAAATACTCCTGTCGTACCATTAAAGAAAAGTACAACTTAATTTTTACTGTACGATTTTTAAGTTTTAATATTTTTATGTTGTTATTTACATTTTCCTATTACTCTAATTTATATGATCAAATACTTTGGTTAAGAAAAGTATCTCAAAGTACTATCTTGGCTAAGAATTTACCTCACGGACGTGACAGGTTAAACCACAAAACGGTAATTAATATACAAACCTGTTCATTCTTAAATAATTGTTATTCCAACTGGTTAACAATTGATAATGAATTATGAAATTTTTGAATATTTTAAATTTGCATTGCTATTTCATTAACAAATTTAAATGGCTGTCTCAACTGTGTAAGTAAAGAAGACCTTGCGTGAAACGTCCAAGCTAATTCTGTGGTATATTTCAAATATCACAAAGAGGTTGGTGAAACCGTTCTATTGCTTTAGCACGGTTTTCCTCAATTTTATTTTATTTATTACAAAAAAAAAAAAAAAAAAAAAAAAAAAGTTTGCACGTTTTTCTTTCTTTCTTTCTTTATTTACTGTCAAAATAAAAGTATGTTCGATTATTTATTTATTTATTTATTTTTGGCATCGTTTTTTCTTTTTTTTTTTTTTTCCCCTTTTAAATAATTTTAAAATGAGTTTTCAACTTAATGTTTTACAATTCAATTATGCGGTTGAACTAAATGATACAGCGTTAACTAAATTTTGTCCTTATTAATTATTGTACCATTTTCTTTTAACAAAACCTTAAAATCCGGACAGATACATTCAACGAGGATACAACATGTCAAACTTTCAATTTTATATATTTTAAATAAAAACAAAAATGTTAGCATGTTCACTCAAAGAGGAAAGTAAAAAAGCAACTATAGAAAATAGCTATCTTAATGAAATAGTAAGCCTGTCGTACTATTGAGGGAAAACGATATATGTAAGTAAGTCATCCGCAAAAAAAAGTTTTTTTTTTTTTTTTTTTTTTTTTAATATTGGATTAAAGTTTCTTTCTTTCTTTCTTTTATTTTCTTTTTTCTTTTTGCATGAATAAGGCAAAATTCTTTCATAACTTATCATAAAATTAAGAATTTCTCTTATTCTAGTCATAAAGGGAAAAAAAAAATTCAAAAGAAGAAAAAAAAGGGGTATTTGTTTAACATGGAGAATAATGAAATATTTATCGCAAAGAAAAATCAAAAACACGTTTTCTTCATTTCTTAAGATATAATGGTTTTAAACATAAAACCGTATATCATGTCAAAAAAGCAATTTGTCTTAGATGACATTTTCATCCTTCAAAAATGTAAGAAATGAGTCAGGATTAGTCAATACAAGCTGTTGTAATACCAAAACTCAACTTGTTAAAAAATGCCTAAAATAAGAAATATTCTACTAGCATTTTTTTTTTTAATTATACTTGTTATTTGTTTTAAAAATTATTTAACGTTTTTCCTTATGCATTAAAATTGTAGGAATTAATCATTAAGAACAATTTTAGTAGAATAAATCTTTTCTTAATTGTGTTACATATTTGTAATGTTTTAATTAAAAAACAAATATTATTTCCTAAACAGTCGAACGTGCAATTTTATAAAATTAAAAATATGTATATATTAATATTTTATATGTTATCCATATGTATATAACTATATAACTATATCGCGTATTTAGCTCTGTTAAAGCTTTATGCTTGGGTTGTTAAAAAATGTTATTTTTCTCAGATTTGTTTAAAGATATTATTGTTCAAATTAAATCATATTTATCATGAAATAACACATATTTATTTTTGCTACAACATGGCTATATTTGTTTTGACTTGTAATATTTTAATAAAAATAATTTATTCTTTACAGTTTCTCCATAACATGAATGTAATTTGTCTTAAACCATTTAGATAGTCTATTTAATTTTTTTTTTTCATTTTTACCATTCATAGAGAGGATGTCTCCAAACGTCTCGTGGCAAATATTTTTTTCAACACAGAATTATAAGAAAACATGTAAGAAATTCACATTATATATATATATATATATATCAAAGCTTCAGATTGATTGGGTTCAAGCTTCAGATTGAATTTTAATTATAGCCAAAAAAAAAATCATTGATTTTATAGAAAAAGATTTGGACATTTTTATTTTAAAAATTTCTTATAAATATAGCTGGCCTTTTGAAGATTTTAAGCAATGGAAATTTAAATTTTTGTACCTTTTTAAGAAACAATTGCTTTTCCTTAGAAATTACTATAGTAGATTAAACCTTGATGAATTTAATTATAGTGCTGAACTTAAAAAAAGTATTGAAAATTTAAAAGATAAATTTATTATTGCTACTGTTGATAAAGCTAATAGTAATTTTGCTATTATTTGTAAAGTTTTTTATAAAAATCTTCTTTTAAAGGAATATTCAAGTAATAGTTCTTTCAATAAATTAACTGACAACCCCTCTATTATCAAAAAACGTATATTGGCCTTTGATAAAAAACTAAGTTTAAGCAGAAATTGTTTTAATTTTCCATATCTTTTCGTTACTGTAAAATTTCATAAAAATCCAGTTAAATTTCGTTTTGTCACCTGTGGTACTAATAGCTATAATGATAAAGCTGGTAAAATCTTGTTTAAATATTTAAATTCAGTTTTAAAAGTAATAAATTCTGCTAATGATTGTAACATCATAAATAATAACCAGAAAGTCTTAGAATATTTCAAGAATAATTCAGAAAGCATTACTTCCGTAAATACCTATGACTTTGAAAATTTGTTTGGCAGTATTCCACATAACTTGGTAATTGAAGTTTTTGAAAGCATTTATGATGAATTTGGCAGCTACTTAAATTGTGATAAAAATTATTGGACTAATCTTATAAGGTTTTGTATTTTTGAAAACGTTTTGTTTAACGGGAAAGATTACTTTTTACAGCGGAGGGGGAGCCCAATGGGAACGAGTTTTTCGAGTGCTTTCGCCAATTTATTTTTATATTTTTTCGAAAAAAACTTTATAAATATTACTTTCTATAGATATATAGATGATTTAATTGTTTTTAACTGTAATTGTTTCGAAAATATCTCTAAAAAAATATATCCTAAGGAATTGGTTTTGAACCGTACAGATACCGATAAAATTTCTTTCCTTGATTTAAATATAAAGAGAAATGAAGATAAATGGCTAATTGGATTATATGATAAAAGAAAGGATTTTAATTTTAAAGTTAATAGTCTTACTAATTGGTTTTCAAATATGAGTAGAAAAGTTTTAAAAAACATTATGTTCGCACAGCTTAAAAGAATTCATTCTATTTGCAATAATGAAGATGATTTAAAATATGCTCTTGAAGATCTAAAAAGTACCTTGCAAATTAACTGTTACCCGTCACAATTTTTAACTGTGACTTTTCAGAGTTTTCCTGTATCGGTTGGTTCTACTTCCTCATTTAAGGGCGATATTGAAGTACCAACGAGTAGCCCCGTTGGCCGAAGATAGTTTGTGTTCCAGTTGAAAGGTTGTAATTTTTATTTCTTTTAATACTTTCTTGTTTACCTTCGGTAATTCTCTTTTGTATTGTATATATTTTTAAATGAATTGATGTGGTTTTATAACTTTTACAATTTGATGGTTTTATAAAATATTTTAGTAGTTTTATACATTATATGTATGTTTGATTTCTCTTCAGTTATTGGTGGTTTTCTGTTTGGTGAGAAGTTGGGGGCTAAGGATAGTTATTAGCTTATAGCTACTGTCCTTTCAGAAACTTCTCATTCACCCCTACACTGAGGGGCCTCCCTGATGAAGATCTCAGTGTTTTTTGGGGTATAATTACATTCATTTGTGTACATATATTTCTACATTTAATTTCATTCATTCGTTTATATATTTCTGCATTTATATATTACTATATCAAAGTTTTGCATTTCCTTTCGCTGCAATCTTGCGCATTGGTTTGTAATTCTCCTGTTGGTTTTTCTAATCAGTAAAACTTATATTTTTATATATTTTCCTGTCAATTGTTTTCTATATATATATATATATATATGTATTAAATAAATGTATTAATATAAATGTAATTAACAATTTTCAAATGCGTCTCAGTTTTTGGTCTAATGCAACTCCCGGAAATTCACTGATTGCTGTTGGCAATAAAAAAAAAAAAATAAATAAATAAAAAAATAAAGAAAAAAGAAAAATGCTGCGTAATTCCTCCAATTCATTGAAGATAAATTTTTTGAGAGTCTGCATCATTTAATGTTTCATGGAAAATTCCATGTCCACGAAACGCCTCTATACTGCAAGGCAAAAAAACTGCAAGCAAAAGAAAAGAACAGTAGTAATTATCTACCAATAAGTATTTGGACACATTCTAGTTTAGATGTTTTGTCAAATATCTAGTAAAGTTCTTTACGAATCATCTTGAAACATTAGTAGTGTAAAGAACATGTTGCAACTCATATATTTCAGTAGAAGCTGTGTCCTGAAGAGAAAAGGGGGAGCAGTAAAAAACTAAACAAATGACAAAATGTTTTGATCACCCTGTAAGTAATACTTGAAATGCGTATTTGCTGTAGCATGTAATTTTGAGAATTGTTCGAATTATCTGCAAACTTTTTATGGGGCTATTACATATATTAATCGACACATAACGGTTTCTTTAGAGAATTGAAAAAAAAAAAAAAAATCATTTTTTAAATTATAACACGCAGGATATTTAGACCTAGTGTACAGCCACGTTTAGAAAATTTGGCATACTACATTAGACACAGCTTTATTGCAATCAGAATACAAAAATGTTAAATATCTTGCAAAATACGAGCATTTTTACTAAGAAACTTTTAACTGTGCATGCGCTAGCTTTAAAAAAAATATTTGCATAATTTAATAGCCAAACGTGATGAGAAATTTATCTGTAAACCCCAAACAAATACCGTGCAAATTCAAAAAGTTATGAGAGATAGCATGAACATAATTTCCGTCTTCTCAAAAAAAAGGGGGGGGATGATAGGGGATTTTATCAATATATATTTGCAATCAGCGAACACTGTATTACTATTGGCCAGAGATTGAATCAAAATCAAAATGTGAGTAAAATCTCTTATAGTTTAGCTTTTATTTTGAGAGAACTGAAAATCTGTTTATTCTATCTCTCATAACTTTTTTAATTTACATGATATTTGTTAGGAATTTTCATATAAGTTGCTCAATACTTTTGGCTATTAAATTATGCAAATGAATTTTTTTACAAAATACTGCATGCGTAGATAAAAGTTATTTTGGAAAAATGTTCATATTTTGTAAGATATTTGATATTTTTTGCAATCTGATTGCAGTATGCTGTAATGTTGTAGCCGTATAATTTTTTTTTACAGATAATGGCAAAAATTCTGATAATCATATACTGCAGCTAAAATGTATTTAAAGCATTAAATTTTACAGGGTGATCCAATACATTTTGACTTAAAAAAAAAAAAAAAATGTATATATATATATTACTGGTCTCCTTACCATCTTCAAGACACAACCGTTTTTGAAATATATGAGGTAAAACTTGTTCTTTACACTACGAAAGCTTCAAGATGATTCCTAAATAAAACTTTTCTAGTTATTTTATAAAATGTCTAAATTCCAAAATGTCCAAATGCATATTGGTAGATAGTGTAATTCGGTCATTTTACCGACTCAAACCAGAATCTACAGTAAATGTTATCACATGAGATAATATGACACGTTTATAAAACCACTTTTATTCATTTGAGAAAGTCGAGCTTTTTTGTATATAGTTCTTTATAGAAACCCGCTTGTCTCTAATTATACAACTTAAAGATGACTTAAATGTATCTAAATATCTTAGAGCTACTAAGATATTTTGATACATTTAATAGTAATCAGATTCTGGGCCCCACCAATGGCCAAGAGGTTCTGATCTCTAATCTTTCGCAGATGTGAAATGCCGAGTTCGATTCCAGGTCATGCTGGACGCCTAGCCGTTCAGAGTTTTTTGTGGTTTTCTCTAAAACATGAATAAATACGGGTGAAGATACTTTAGAAATACCTCCCGATGTGCATTCTCTCCAAACTTAGGACCCTATTGCAGTCAATTAGTCTTAACCCTAACATTCTACGCTGTAAATTTTTGTAAGAATACACAACATAATTGAGGGAATTTATTTCCCTTAACCATGTTGATAATTGTTATCAGCTACAGCTGTGTAATAGAGGCCTACAGTGGAATGTTACACAATTACAAATAGTAACATATCTCTACATGGTTGTGGCAAGTAAGCTGCCTCACTATTGTAATTGCGTAACTTTGCACTGTAGGCCTCCGATACACAGCTATAGCTGATAACATTTCTCAACATGGTTGAGGGAAATAAGTTCCCTCAGTAATGTTGTGTATTCTTACACAAACATTTTTACAGTGTAGTACACATTAATCTGTTTTCATTTCATTACATATGTAGAAGATTTTTCTTTTTTATTATTATTCCACGATCTCAAGAGAGTGCTTTGCCGACCAAACGGATTACTATCGGATCATGCTTCTCATTATAAATTTAATAAGTTTTATTATTTCATACTGTTTGACGTTTCTAAATCATAACAGTTAAAAACTGTATACCTTTGGGTTTGATTCATATTCCTGGGAATGAATAAAATCGATATTAATACTTTAGTCAGAAGTTTTTCATTTATGTAAATGTTATAACCTGATACATACCTGCCAACTATTTCGAATTCTGGATACTGGGAAATTTTTATAAACATTTTCATCTTATTTAAGCTTAAAATTTGTTAAAAAATTTCTATATAAAAATATCGGTATTCAAAAATCAGATCGGCTTGCGGGCCATCCAAATATTCTATTACGCACATAACACTATGTATAACGATTTAGACTCGCATACAATATTCGCCCATAATAAAATAAAATAAAATAAAATAAAATAAAAATAAATAAATAAAGCATGTAATCTGAATAATTGTAACACTTATAAATAAGAAAAGAAAAGAGAAAGAAACCAATTGGCATAGGTGGACTCTGCTCAGTTCCCCATCATATTTATGTTCTCATAAATTTCTAGTGTGAGACATATTATAGTCATGTTAAAAGAAATGAAATAGACGAACGCTTGATACAGTGACAGAATGAAATCCCCGCCTAATAGGCTATCCACCATTCACTTCGATATACTTATCTTATTCTAATCTATTAATTTAATTTATCAGGGTCAATTCTATTGTTTAGTTTTCATGCTACTATTTCCAATGCAATAATCCTCAAAATTCATATTTATATGAAAAATTTACAATTTCGCTATGTTGATAAAATCGTAAATTACGAATAATTTACGAAATTTTCCTATTAGAATATTTGTATTCAATCATGTTCAAACAAATATCATAAATGTAATTTTGAAATTGTCTAATGTATTTATGATCCTCAAAATGGAAGTTTATGCTCAATTTTGCCTTATTCTGACATGTTAGGTAAATCGTAAATTCCAAATAACTTACGAATTTTTTAAATTGGAAAAATCATAGTCTATGATATTCATGCCAGTATCCTAAATAATATTTCGAAAGTGGTTTGACATCTTTACGTTGAAAATATCTCTCAAAATTTACGTTTATGTGAAATTTTGCTCTATTCTGCCATGTTAAGAAATTCCTAAATTTCCAATAACTTACGAATATTTTATTTTGGAAAATTCATAGTCATTAATATTCATGCCAGTGTCCTACATAATATTTTAAAAGTAGTCTGACATCTTTACGATGAAAATATCTCTCAAAATTGACGTTTATGTGAAATTTTGCCCTATACTACCATGTTAAGAAATTCGTAAATTTCCAATAACTTGCAAAATTTTCAAAGTAGCATATTTATAGTTGTTGATGTTCATTCCGGCATCAAAACTGATATTTTTAAACAGGTTTGACATTTTTGCAGTAAAACGTTTCCATTTAATGCACGTTTAAGTGAATTTTTGTCCTATTCTCAAATGTTAAGAAAATCGTAAATTTCTAATGACTTACGAAGTTTTTTAATTCGAATGTTGCAAATGAATAGATTTCTTGCCAGTATTGAAAGTAATATTTTAAAACTGATCTGACATCCCTGCGATCATTTGTTCGTGAGATATCGTGTAAACAGACTAACAAACTAACGGACTAACACACTAACAGACACCCTAGAGACAGACACCATACAAATTTTGTCATTTTCGAATTCCTCACACCTGAAAACGTATAAAAAAGTCAAAAAAACGCGGTTGAAATTTTTCACGATTACATAAGTTCCCCATACCTATAGTATGATGGGGAACTAAAAATGCTCTATCTTTGTAAACCATATTAAAAAATTTCGAATTAAAAAAAAAAAAGATAAAAAAGAACACAAATGATTTTTATAATCATCTTAATCATTACCGCGTCATCTACCTCTTAATTAATGATGCTAAAATAGAAACAAGAATTGAAAGCACAATATCATTAATAAATGAAAAAGCGGAAATTTAAGTTCTTTCTAGAACTGAGAGAATGATATTACTCTTTTTTTTTATCCATTAAACAGAAAATATTTGTTTACGTAATGCGTAGAAAAGACAGTATTAACACAAGTTTAGTAGCTGGCTCGATAAAAGAAAGCTAAAAAAATGAGATTAATTTTAAATTAAAAGAAAACACAAGACTGTTTGGTTGTGAACAATTTTTGTGAAACAAAAAAAAGTATTTCTTAACTATGAAAATGCATCTATAGTCGTTAAGTCTTTACAATATTAATATGTTTTTAACTTACATACTTTTTACGGCTAGAATTTGTTGTCAGATTAAAAAAATCGAAAGGTGTAAGAATATATTTTTGTTTTTAAATATTATAATATTATATGTATATTATAAAAAAAGAAAAAAAAATATTTTTGCAATGTTTAGATTTTACTTGCTAGTCAAAGTCTGCTAGTCAATTTAAAAAACGTAAGCATTTAACGAAATTCCTTTACGTTTTTGTTTATTATGTGTTAAAAATATCGTCATAGAATTGATTCAGCTTTACATCTTATTATTATTATTATTATTATTTTGTAAATTATACTGACGTGCATATAAATAAATAAATAAATAAAAAAAAGAACAATCATAAAATGGGCGCAAAAACAGCACAAATTTCCTTACAAATATATAAATATTTACCGAAAAATCCAGAAAGCAAACCCTCTCTCGTATGTATTGTTTGTTTTCGTTAGCTGTGACCCTGCTCACCTATGCGCATGCGTGAGGTCTGCATTGATTTTGTTAAAATAGGGTAGAAGCGTAGAAGATGAGAGAATGTTTACATTTTACGAGTGAGAGATAAGTTGCGGTTTCTTTTTTCTTTTTTTTTCTTTTCAGGACATTATTGAATTTTGAGGCGATACTTCTTCGTTATATTCGTATAAAGGCAAAATGCTGATTTTTCCCCCTTGTAATTTTTAAATAAGTGTAGAAGATCAGTTTTATTCTTCGATGCAAAATAAAATCCGTAAACTTAAAAGTAAATGCCTGTTTTCTTTCTTCTTCTTTTTTTTTTTTTTTCAGTTAAAATTATTTTTATTTGCTTACTTGATCTCTAAATTCGTACTATATCTGTCATACCTGAACACTTGTTTCATGCACTGATTATAGTAGTAAATTAATTAAAAATGACTTAAATTAGGTAAAATTTACATAATTCATTAATAAAAGAAGAGAAAAAGAACAACGTTTACAGTAGACTTTACCTGTAGTAAAAGTAATATATTTTTTTCTTTTAAATTATACTGCTAAAATAAAAATACCATATTTTTGGATCTCTATTTTACAGAAATTTACAGAAAATCGTATTTAAATCAAATCATTAGATTTTTTTATCATGATTATTTTACACCTTTTATTTTTCGCGCATATTGTCATATAAATTACATTAAATAAAATATTGTTAATTAAAATTAAAAATTAAACTTTAAATTCGCGTAAAAAGGTAAAATAAATATTGAAGACTCATAAAAAGAAAACGAACACGTGTAGAACGAAAAGCGCATTTGGCTAAGTGCCCATCTCATTCAACGCATCACCCCTTTTCCGAGTAGGATCGTTCCGCGAGAGGTAGACATGGTTTACGAAAACGGACAGTAAGCCCGCCCCTTTTCTCGTCGAAAGTGAAATTATTCAATTTTCTCATATATAACCCCTTCACCTTTTTTATCCATCCTACTACCTGGCGTACATGCGAAGGGCAGTAAATCTATCTTTCGCCGATTCCTCCAATGCTACTTTTGATCTTCAAGTTTTCAAGGTGAGCGCCGCTACGCTTTTGGAAAGAAGGGGCGTTACTTTCGGGTTTTTACAGTAATTAATTATAAACATGAAAATTAAGAGTAAAATTCGAAAAAATAACAATAACAAGTCCAAAAATTAATGTAAAAAAAAAAAAAAAAAAAAAAAAAAATATATTAAATGTAAAAATTTAATTTATTCAACGGGAACGTTATTTTCTTCTACAGCAGGTGGAAACAATACTTTTGAACCAATATCTTTTGCACACAAAAATGCGTTCTATATCTGACGGGTCTCAGAAGATCATGAGAAGCTAGATTATTACATTACTGGATAAAACAGCAACGTTTCCCCCAAAATATTCCGAATTTAACAGATTTTAATATAATTATTTACATTTATTTTAAATTTAATTTTCCTTTAATATTTTAAAATAAATATGTTAAAAAATGCGATTGTTTTAACTGAACTTAATATGTATAAAGTTTAGACAAGAGAATCTATCGTTTTCTATACTAAATCGCGCTTCAATTCCTTGGTTAAAAAATAGTGGTATAAATTATTTTTACATGCGTTATTATAGAATCATTGGGGTCTTTCTGCTGTATTATTTATTTATTTTTTCTAAATAGTGTAATTCGCCGTTGTTCGTACCATACTTTTTTTATACCACTGCTTTTAAACAGCAATTTCCTTCTTACTAAACCGTAATTACATGGTGGGAAAAAATTACTGCACATAGAAAACGGTTTCAAAAAAGGTGAATACGAAAAATACTAAGGAAAAAATATATTTTGGCAAATCTGGCTATTCAATGTATTCAAAATAGTTTTCAAGGACGAGAATGGAATTTTTCTAATTTCTAAAAGCTTCAAAATTAATTTTTACTTATTTTTCCTATAAAAAAACCTAGGAATTACATATTTAGGAATTTTAAAAAAACTATAATATTTCCAAAATCTCTATATAAAAATATGTAGTTATACAAAAGACTTTATAAATATATAGGTATATATAAAGTTTGAAAAATAATTAATCTTTATATATATATATATATATATATATATATATATATCCCCACACATATCTCAAGTAATATGGGGCATATTTGACAGTTTAAATCATTTATTTTATGTTTTTGCAGTAAGTTTTACTTATGAATTGTTTCACATTAATTAATTTTTCGTAAGTTTTTCTTTAGTTATTTTTGTTACATATTTACAACTATTATGACTTAAAACATATATTATATTTTCATATATATATATATATATATATATATATATATATTACTTTCTCTTAGCCATATACATAGCAGAGAAAGTATTGCTTTTCAGTCAAATTTCCGAAATTTAGTTTTTGTTGTATTTACACGTTTTGATGTGCCCTGAATCAGAAAGTCATGTTTTTAGCGGTGATCTGTTATCAGCATATATCAAGAACAAATAATAGCAGAACGTCCAAACTCAATATTATAAATGTGTATCATACAGGGACACCACACTAAACTTTTCGTTAAGCTCAAGCAAATTTTTCGTGTACAGGGATATTTAAGAGAATTCAAATACATTACCTAAGGGGAATTTGCAGATAAGTAGAGTTTAAACATCTATAAACTGCACTAAACCAAATGAAACGAATATATATATATATATATATATATATATATATATATTATATGCGTAAAAATATGTTTCACGTAGAAAGTGTTGTTTGGAAGTCATGCTTTATTAGTTTATGAGAATACCCAAAACATTTGGATATATTGGGCCTATACATGGATATTGCTGAAATTGTAATTCGTTTGTGTCAGATGTTTTTCAATTAAGACTAAATTTAAGTACACAATATTGTTTATAGACAATGTACAAGGCTACCCAATATTGCGCAAAACGCTCTTTTAAATTGAATGTAATTGATGGAAGGGTTCTGATGCATTTTACTACGTCAACGAACACTGCTCAGGAAGAAAAATTAATTTTCATATCCATGCTGTAAAAAAGTATTTTTTTTTTTTTTTTTAATATTTTTATATATTTTTAATAATATCCATTTTTGAGATACCCTGGTTACGAAAGCCCAATTTTTAGCGGTTAATCTGTATGTATACCCGTTATCAATAAAACCTAAAAACAAATAATTGCAAGAAATTTGAGTTTGTATTAGGTTACCACTAAAAAATTGATTATGGTTAGTAAGTTTCAAATCAAATTAATAACAGACTTGTATTTAATTTTTGGAATAATTGTAGGACAGTTTTTGAACGGAGGGAAGGTAGCACTCCTCACATAGAATTATATGCCAAATAAAACCATTCCTAAATCAATTTTAGATTATTTTTAAAGAACACTGAACTTTATTATCTTACATTATTGGTCTCAAGACATATGCACTATATCTTAATAGTATTGAAATGCTGGGTAAGAGAAGGTCTTATTAATAAAAAAAAAAAAAAAAAAAAAAAAAAAACTTTTAAATTATTTTAAATACGAAACGTTCAGTTAAATATATGGTGTATTGTATTTTGTAATTTGTATAACAAAAAAATTAATTGATTGATTAATTAATTAAATAGATAAATAAAATAAAATAAAGTAAAGTAAAGTAAAGTAAAGTAAAGTAAAGTAAAGTAAAATAAATTAATAAATAAAATATTTTTAAATGTAAAATTTAATATATCTTTGGTATATATAATA
The DNA here is from genome assembly GCA_963930645.1 of Salticus scenicus. Taxonomy (NCBI): domain Eukaryota; kingdom Metazoa; phylum Arthropoda; class Arachnida; order Araneae; family Salticidae; genus Salticus; species Salticus scenicus. Next base: position 193,218,703 of record OZ005654.1, on the reverse strand, counting down.
CCTTTCTATTACAAATATAATAATATATAATTCCAATTCATTATTAATAATTTCAGCTTTAATCGAAGTAATATTTTGAAAAATATATAGAAGTTTTCGCAAACAACTAAATAGTATTTCACAATTTGCTTGTTTATAAAATCCTCTGTATATGCCAAATATGCTACTGATTAAATATCTTTTCTATAACATTTAAATTAAAAAAAAATTATTTTACTAGAGTAATGAGGAAGTAAATGATAAAAACATAGTTTAAATTTTTAAAAGAACAGAAATATGATGAGACAGACTGATAAGAATATTGGGAAAAAAATCACATTACTTTTTTTTTATTTATTTATTTTATTTTATTTTTTAACTAATGACTAACTCATTAGAAGCGTAGAATTCACGATGACTGTGTATGAGATCTCCCATGACATTTCAGACTAAAAATTCGTTTATATGATGAACGAAATGTACCGAAAGTATGAATGCTTGTAAAATAATTAAACTAATGTCAATAATTTAACGTATTTATACAAATAGAAGAAAAAATTAAATTAAAGAAACTTATATTAAATATTTAAAAAAAGAAAAAAAACGACAATATAACGAAAAACTGGAATTTCAACAGATTTATATATATTACATTTATGCGAACAGAAAAAATTAAAATCAAAGTCAGGAGTATCAGTTCAAGTTTTAATCGATGACAATTAATTGCAAATAATTAACTAAATTATAAACATCCTTCTCCTTTTTTTTTTTTTTTTTAAATCAAGAAGTTTTCCGGATTAATTTAATTATTTTTCAGTAAATGTTAGTGAAGTTTATCCTATCTCGCATTAAATAATTACTCAAAATTGTTTTAATAATTATTAACTTTATTTCATGTCTCTTATGTATATCATATGAAAAAACAATAAGATTAAATTTTAAAGGCATATTTATAGTTTTTCATATAAAGCAGCAAAAATAATTATTTTCAAAATGTTACAATCAACCAAAAAAATACAAATATTGATAAATGTTCAAAGGGTTACTTAAGAATCATTTATTAAGAGTGCTTTATTTAATTTTTGTAAGTGTTGAATTTTTGAAAGAATTATGGTAAGGAATCACTTTATGGGTGCTCTTGTAAAGGAAAAAAAATACTTTTTTTTTAAAGTTATTTAGAAAGTACAAGTTTTTTTTTTTTCAGGTATTTTGTTGTTTTAGTGGCCTCTGTATGTGGTTTTCTATTCTTTACTTTATAAAATCTAAATTATTTAACATTTTGACTAGACTAATAATAAGATGAATGATTTAGCTTTAAGATATTACCAATGTATGGCAGCGTAAAACAAAGTTTATTTCTAAAATGTAATGTTTTTGATCTAAATTCACAAAACTGCTTGAAAACAGGGTGGTCGAGAAAAGTACGTAATTTTCATAATTACTCAAAACCCTTTAACGCGTTACAGAATAAAATAAAATTGAATGTAGATTAAATTATTTAAAGGAATCAAATTTCAAGTTACGATACAGTTAGGACGATTTAAGTAATTTATAATTTAGTTGTATGCAATACATATTTGCGCGCCGTACATTACTGGTTCCCTATATTATCAATTTCAGAAAAAGGCACTTATCTGTGATGTATATTATAAGCGTATGTATCTAGAAGCCTTTAAATAATATTTTAGGTTTTATTATAGCTTTGGGTATGGTATAGTGTGGTACGGTATTAGGATTTAGGCCGATTGAATACAGAAGTGTCCTAGACGTGAGGGGAAGTGCGTACATGGGGGTCTTCATAAAGGGTTCTTGACCGTACTTACGCAAGTTTCGGAGAAAATGATGGAAAATTTCGAGCAGGACCATAGATCGAACCCGGTGACTCACATCTTCTAATTTCGAAGACAGAACCTCTCGGCTGCTGGTGGACCTATAGTTTCTGGTGCGAAGAGGTTATATGAACCTTGAGCTATTTATTTTGTAAAAAGAAAAAAAAAAAGGAAAAAAAAAGAAAAGAAAAAAGAAAAATAGAAAAAATAGAAAAAATACCCAATTCAGCTATACAAGAATAAGTTGCAAATTGACATCAATATGTATACCATATGTGTCATTCCGCACCCAGCCTGATGATTAATCTTCGAAATAAGAATATAACGAACAACATATACGTATTTCAGGATTCACATAAGAAACCGCCATGGCTAACTTCAGCATTCTAGGCAAAATAATGGTACTGGAATTTTAATGGGAAAAACGCGTGTCTTGAATTTTTATTTTAACATTTTTTTATTTATTTTTTCTATTTAGTGAAGGAACTCTATTGAATATAATATATATTTATGCTCTCAATTTTCAAAAATGACGCATAGGCATTTTCTCTCTGTGATTTTAACCTTTTACTTAAACGAAACTCGTGCATTTTTTCAAATTTCTACGAAGTTTGTTTTACAAATATAAAGAAACTGTTTATGCATTCAATTCAACACAGAAACTTTTCATATTGATTAAAGTAACAGAGAAACAACTTTGAACAAAAAGCCTTTATTTAAAACTATATATCAAAATTATTTTTTTTTCATTGCATACAAAATATTCTTGTGGATTTAATGAAAGAGATTTGAAACTGATAAAATGGCAAGAAAATTGAGCTAAAATGTTACATTTCTTGACAGTAAGGAGATAAAAAATTCACATAGAAAAATGTTTCGAAAACATATATTAAAGATTAAGCTAAACTCAAATAATGTTTTGCAGTTAAAGAAAGAAATCAATTTTAATAGATTTATTTTTTAATTTAAGGGGAAAAAATACTTTAAAAAATACAGCATAACTATTCGAAAACACAATAAGTTTTAATTGCAATATATATATATATATATATATATATTTATATTGTTTGTTTTCGAATGTTTAATCATTATTAAAAAATATTATTTAATTAAGAAAATACAAGCCATTGAAAAACTATTAAATCATACACACACACACACACACACAAAAAAAAAAAAAAAAAAAAAAAAAAAAAAAAAAAATGAGAGAGGAAAAAAAAAAAAAAAAAAAAAAAGAAAAAGAACAAAATTTAACTAGAAAGATGCTTGATAATTTTGTTAAAATTATAAATATTTTTCTGACTGAATAATGAGATTATGAATTTCATATTTTTACTGCAATATGAATAAGAGAGCATGTTTTACATATAATTTATTTATTTTCGATTTAAAAAAAAAAAATAGTTTTTGCTTTGATGAAAAAAAGATATTAAGAAAACATAATCTTGTCAAATATAAAAATGAACCTTTTTTTCTTTTTTCTTTTTTTTTTTTTTTTTTTTTTTAATAATAATAAAATTGTAATATATATCATGATTTATCGTGAATGTTATAAAACAAACATTTTCATACAAGCAAAATAAAAATTTGCAATCGGTTTCTTTATATTGTTGCAACCTACATTACTTTTATGAATCTAGGTTTCAAATGTTATAAATATTACTCAAATAACAATAGTTGGCGTATTTATAACTTTTTTTTTCTCTTTAGCAAATTGATGTTTTTGAACAATTGTCATTTCTTTTTTATAGTCATTCATCATTTTGAACTAAAGAACACAGAGCAATCTTATGAATACAAGATTTTCAATTCATATATAGAGACATTTTTTTTTTCAAACAATATTAATCTGTGAACAAAAAGAAAATTGTTTTATATTGCACATTTGCAGATTTATTTGATAGTAAAATATCAACATTGTGTTTTTCTTTTACTTGTTAAGTAATATAAATGTATCAGAAAGAATAAGAAGTTATTTTAAAGTTTCAAAGCTTTGTAACCGCAGAAAAAGAAAACCTATCGATAGAAAGTTATCGACCACTAAGGTAGACTAGGCTCAAAGTAAGATTAAGACGGAAAGATATTGCTGAGATGGATGTAGTTTTGATATCAAAAAATCGAAAAAAAAAAAAAAAACATAGATATTGGATGCTCAGCTGCGTTTTTCTCTTATCCAGATTAGGGAGTCTCCTTGATGTGTAAATTCTTTTTTGAAAGTTATTACATTTTTTAAATTTTAAAGGGAAATGTTTCATAAACATTTTAAGAACTTTGTTTTTATTATTATTTGTTTATTTTTCTTCTTAAGAGAAACCAATTTTTTACTTTCATTACCCATCTAACGTAGGTAATGGAAGTATTGTATTCGGTTCAAATATTAGATATCGAGTTTTCACGTGATTTACACGTTTTAAGGTCTCCTGAGTCCCAAAAAAAGCTTTTGGTAGTCGGTCAGTGTGTGTGTGTTTGTATTTATGTGTATGTATGTAGGGAATTTTCTGGATATCATATCTCCAAAACTAAATAAAGACAGAATGAAGAAACATCAGAATTGAGACAGGTCTGGTATACAGATTAATTACCCAAATTTTGGTGAAAATTGAAAAAACAGAAGTGGGATATCGGAAACCGGAAGTGGGACCTTAAGTGCATATCTTTAAAACGACTCTAACGATTTTCTTGAAAATTGTTACATAAATTCATTTTAGATATCCTTTCTCATGTACTACGTGGTTATTACAGGAAAATTAACACTCATCCTGCTTAAGCAGGTCAGTTTTAGTTCTCGGAAATCGGTGTTTCAAAGAATAACTCCACCATTTTTTGTCTTAGTTTTTAATTCGCTATGTAAACTTTGTTTTGTATATCTTTGCAGGTTTATTAAGTTTCTCTTAACGGAAATATTTTAGGTTTCTGCTTCGTTAGGTCAATTTTATGTCTCATGATCACAGTATATTTTTTGATCACCTCTCGAAAAAGTGCATGTATTACGTGTAATAGTGGGTATTGGAAGTCGCGTGGTTGTTTCACACCAGGCTTTTATTTAATCTATTATATCAAATAATAACACTGACTTAATAATACTAATAAAATTACACAATTATAGTTATACTAGCGTATTTCGTTAGCTTCGCTGGACGCTATGTTTAAATGATTTACATATAAACGCAATATATATATATAAACTCTGCAACGAAGTTTTATTGAATTCAATAAATCATTGGTACAGGTAGCCACTGTCTTCGGCATCGTCTTTCCGGTCCGCTATATGCCGAGTTCGGTTTATTGATGCGTTCAACAGCTACTTTCTCGGACTTGAAGAAAATATAATAATATAATAATAACAATAACAATAAGGAGAAAACAAGAGAAAAAAAACAGGAAGAATTACATTGATATCAGATCCTTTACAAGTACTTACATTCATAAGACATCTATAAAAAATATAAAACGATCCTTTAAACGGTACTACTTGCAGGTTTCTCCACAACCCTATTTCACGATTTCATTTTGGCACCGTTTTGAACGATAACGATGTCGTTCTTTGCAACATTTGTTTACGTTTGGAACTCATGACAAGCATTTCCTAAAATCGCACTTTGTCATAATCACACACACACACACAAAAAAAAAAAAAAAAAAAAAAAAAAAAAAAAACCAATTAGTGTTGTGGATTAACCTGCAAGTTGTTCCCGTTAAACTCCTATAAATATCGTACAGATATCTATTAGAACGATAATTTCATTCATCTTTACATCCATTAGATCTGTTTATAAACTGGACTTATTAAATCTACTAGATATTGAAATTATCGAAATTTTGTTTTGATCTAACATGTTACACCTAATTGGACATTAAAAAAGCCATGTTTAAATTTTGTCTACATTTAAATATCTAATAGATATCTATAATTAGTACACGATATCCAGGACTTATAATGGACATCTTTAAGATATTTTGCATCTTTTATGGATCATCGAATGCAATTTTGATGTCTAATGGATATTAGTAGCTGTGTAGGATAATTTATTTGGTAGCACAAAGCCACAGACAGACCTGTATAAGTATACACTCACTGGTGAAAGAGATTCCGTCTCAAAACAGAATTCTTATATCATTATTTTTATCAATAATTTCTATTATATTCAATCAGAAATACAGTATAAAAGTACGACAAACCTTACTCTACGAAAATAGTGAAAGATAAAAATGTAAAAACTCTCACCCTTACAAAAGCATCGATCTTATAACTTTTATTTATTTTTTTTTTTTTCTTGTCGCTGATTGATAAAAGTACTATTCCATTCGTCGTATATCGCATGCTTTGTGTGTGTTAAATAGATTACGTTTTATTGTAATTAATGTTAAATATATTTAATTTTATACTGCTCGAGATTTTTGTTGGTGTATTTGCAACACACATCTTATAATTTTAAGTTTTTTTTAACGTACCGAAAAATATGGATTATAGCGAAAACATATTATGACCCCTTAAAATTATGTTATAGATAGCATCCTCGAGCTAAAACGGTTGAGCGAATGGTCACCAAATGTGATATGTGAGTTACGCAATAGATTTGCTTGATATATTATTTTTTCTTTTAGTTGAAAAATATCCACAAGAGAGCTCTTTTCATAGAAAAACAAATAAGTGTTAGAAATGGAATGACTCATACGGAACAAAAATTTACTTACAGTCATTTGCAAAAGTTTAAGAGCAATAGCCGATTTTCAGTATTTTAATGCATTGCATCATTTGTGCAGTTTATTGCATCATCTTATGTGCTGATTACATCAGACGCATTCTACTACTATAAATAAAAGTGTTCGGCACGTTTATCGCCAGTTATTTATTGGATTTTGACGTGGACAGAGCTGTTGTGTAATTATTGTAATGGGTAAAAAACCTTCACTTACTTTTACATAAAGGTCAGAAATATTGACCCTGCATAAAATTGGATTTTCTGAACATCAAATAAGTTCCAGGGTAAATGTGAGAAAGACAGCTTTTCATCAAGCTATTAATAAATTTAAAATTATTTCAGGAAAATGATCCATGATCGCAAAAAAAAAAAGTGGTTAAAGAATAAATATATAACAGGATTATGTTTAAAATCTGCGAATTTATTAACTCTCTCACTCTTTATATATATATGTGTGTGTGAGTGTGTGTATGTATATAATAGTGCAAAACTTTTATTAAAATTTTCACCTGTATTTTATTTTCTTGACAACATTCCATTTATATATTCTTTAAATCAACCACATGTAAATATCACCGTCACATAAAACTAAACCTTTTTTTCTGAACCTAATATAAATAAAGAACGTAAACATTTAACAAAGAAATTCTTCTCTTTCAGCTTTCATCTGATTAAAAGATCATGTGAAATTTATTGGCTAAAAAGAAAATTCATAGCCGTCATTAATCACAGGTTTAAAGTATCATTCAGTATATTGATCTTGAAGAGCAATGCTTTAAGGTGGAAGAAAAAAAAATAATCAATGAAAGATTTATGCTACAATTCAAAAGGCGTGTGCAATATTTGATGTTTTCAGAGATATTGAATTTTTAAATAGATTTTTCCTGGAAAATATTTTAATGTCGCTTTGAAATCCTATACCAAAAGCACTGAATATTTATAATTAAAACGTAAAAATATTAAATTTAAAATTTAAAATATTTTATTTTATGTTTTTGTGGAGCGTTATGTAATGTGTAATACGCGAAAAGAAAAAAAATAACTTAAACAGTAGGATGGTTAGTTATTTTATTTTATTTATTTATTTACTTTTTGTAAGTCTATATTTTAAACCTGTAATTAAATCCAAAATCTAAATAAAAGTTTTTTTTTCGTAACTTAATTGTAAAAATTAAGCAATGTTCTTAAAAGAAAAAAACTAAGTTAAATTTAAACTATTTCTAACATTTACATTTTAATAACATTGCATTGCAAATTTTATTCGTAATACATTGCAAGTGATATTCATGCTATGGTGATATATAAAATTACAATATAAATAGCAGATATTCTTTTAAATACGGTAACTGCGAAAAAATTTTGGATGCTCATGAACAGAAAAAAAAAATATATATATATATATATATTAAATATTTAAAACTAATTTTCTAGATTATATTTCAAATTGTCTTTGCTATTAATTTTCAGTCAATTATTTTTTCATAATAGCTGAATTATGGAAAAGTGCAGCGTATTTTAAAATAATCTATATTTTTACTACATACTTACAAAAAAAAAAAAACTTTACACGTTATTTTCAGCAGATACTTTTTTTTTTTTAATTATTTATTTATTTCTATCTGGATACATTTCGAAAGTTTTTTTTTTTTTTTTTTTTTTAGGACTGAGGGCCTATCAGTCTAAATCTGGTATTTTTGCGTTGTCGATTTCGATAGTTGGACATTTGTCGAAATCTAAAATTTATCGAAAATATAGTTGAACAATTTGAAAGCGATATTATAATTCGAAAAAAAAAAAAAAAAAAAAAAAACTAATAGTCCTCCGTCTTAAATTAAATTCTGCTTTTGCAAAAATTTCATCAAAATCTTCTTCTTCTTTTTCTTTTTTTTATCAGTATCGTTACAAGTGATATCGAAAAAGTTTTTTTTTAATAATTTTGGATTAGGAAATAAAAAGTGCGCCTGAAATAATATGAAATAAAAATAAGTAAAAAAATGAATTTAATGATTGAATGTTTTTGTTTTTCGGGGGCTGGTCATGCATATAAAAAATGCGTATTAAAACGAGTCGAAGAAGGAAGCGAAATAAGTATTGAGTTATATTACTATAAATACGATATTTTATACTTTTTTTTTTTTTTTAATCTGGGAAGATATTATAGAAAAGGGATTTTTTTAATAAGAAGGTTATGTTGTTAATTTACGCCAAATTCTTCAATTTTTACTTTCTCTTGAAATAATTGTTTTGAAACTCGAGAAAGTATTGTTTTAGGGTCAAATTTTCGAACGTGAGTTTTAGTTATATTTGCACGTTTTGAAGCCCCCTGAATACGAAAATCATATCTTTAGCGAATGGTCTCGGTCTATGTCTGTCTGTCTGCGTGTCTGTGTGTGTGACTTTTATTAGCATATCTCAAGAACAAATAGTAGCAGAAATTCCAAACCTGGTATTCTAAATGTGTATGATATAGGGATGCTACGCTAAACTTTTCGTTGAGATGAAGCAAATGGTCCGTGTACAGGGGCACCTAAGATAATTCAAATACATCACGTCTATGGGGGGCGGGAAATGCAGGTAAGTAGAGCTTAACATCTTTAGACTTCACTAAACCAAATGAAACGGATATATAATTTTTATATGCGTAAGATATGTCTCATGTAGAATACGGTAGGAAAATCCTCCACTGTTTATTTACATGGCTACACAAAAGAACTAGATTATAATGCGACAATAGCTGAAAATTAATACAAGTTTATTTCAGGTTATGCCGTGTATTATTGGAATTGCTGTTAGTGGAAGTGCTGTACTGTAATATTTTACCATTTACAGGAAAGCTGGTCAGGAATTGAAATGAATTCCTCATAGATATATGGTAAATAATGTATGTTTTTAAGCTAAATATTCGTCGCTCGTTTTTTGCATATTTACACGTTTTGAGGCATTCTGATTACCGAAGTCAAGTTCTATAACGTTTGAGTTTTGTCTGTCTCTCCTAGAGTTACAAAAAAAATGAATAATTTAAGAGATTCAAAAGTTGTATTTTCAAGTCAATATAAGTTTGTTGCTGGAAAAGTTTGATCAAGACTGATAAATTTCAAGGAATGTTGCATGGGAAAGTTGTGTGTATAGTTTTAAGTGAACGCCTTATTTTAATAACAGATTTAAATTCTATATAAATATAGGTACATTAATGAAACGGGGGTTGAGGGGGCGGTAGCCCCCTTCACACAGATTTAATTATTAAATACATCTCTTCCGAAGCCTAATTTGAATTGTTTAGCATAGGTTTACATAACAGTACTTGTTATCTTACCTCTTAATCTCCAACCTGTATTTATAGTATTAAATTTCAAGGTAAGAGATATTCGTGTGAGCGGCACACCAGTTTATTTAATATATCTTATTTCGAGTAAAAATTTCCACTTTATTTAACTTTAAAAAATACTTTAATTGCAGAAATTTATTTTTTTTAAAATAAAAATTTACGATAAAAGTCCTATTAAGAATTTCCGAAAGCAAAAAATGTACAATTTCGAAGTGGTGCAATAATTTTAAAGATTAAAACTGTATTATAAAAAACAAAGCATTTTGAGCACTGCAAAGTTTTGTGAATCAGTATAGTGTCACATTTAATAGTTCAGTACCAAAGAATGTTTATTTATTTATTTTATTATTATTTATTTATTTATTTTACTTTAAATTACTTTATTTTTATTTATTCATTTATTTGGAAAATGGCGAGCATCGACACGACCATCAGTGTAATGAGTGAGGAATTGTGATTTATCTGAAAAAGCAAATCAGTCCTACAGTTTCACTTCGGTACCAATGTAAGTGTAGTTTAAATTATCAAAAAAAAAAAAAAATAAATAAATAAATAAAAAGAAAAAGAAAAAGAAAGAAAAAGTAAAGAAAGAAAAAGAAACAATCTTCAGCCGTATATTTTTATATCTACCGATACTCACAGTGCGTTCCAATTCTTTCTTCTTTGTACTGCATTATATTAATCTGGTAACTGAGTCACAGTTGGACCTAAAATTTATATCTCTATCCGACACTTTCGTTGCCATTTATTTCGTTGATAATGCCTAGTTGTGTAGTGCTGCCATTTTTAGTTTTAAAAACATTCTTCCACTTTGCATAAATGCTGAAAAAGGCAGATAACACTGAGAGTTTTAGGATATTCTAGCTATATGTATGTTAAAGTTTACGTCAGTAACAGATTTTTTAGGCTGGCTGGTTGGCAAGGCTTTACGTTGCACTACTGCAGTGCAATGGGCAATCGGCGACAGTCTGATACTCACCTTTAGGGGTGGTCCGGAGACAAGACATCAAAATTTTGATCCTCCACGGATGGGGTGGCTCCTCCGCTTTAGAGATCCACACAGACATAATTTGGATGGGAAAATGTAGGACATTGTGCTGATCTTTTTAGAAACGCTAATCCTTTTAGAATAGTACGGAAAAGTTTTGGTCACAATTATATGATGGATTCTTTGGAAACATTCATCATTAAATGTTAGTATAACTCCTGCATGGCAAAACAAATCACGAGTCGCAATTTCTAAAGAGGGTCTTCTGCAACCAAAAAATTTTCATAATTTCCCTCTATCAGAATAATTTTAAATTATTAGCCTTTTGAATAATTTAAAAAATTAATCAAAGTAGCAACATGTTTCTCCTGACGCAGTGTTTCTCCTGACGCAGTTAAATACCATTCCCAAGTAATCATGTGCTGTCTGAACTATCTACGCGAGGTTTTTGCAAAAAAGTGCTTGTTGTTATACTAAAATCCATTTTTTTATTATTTTTTTCTTGATAATAGAAATGAAACAAGAAATTACCCTTAGCGTAAATTTAAATTTAAATTATCAGTTTATCAATAAATAAAATTATTCTTATAATACTGATAACATATTGTTTCAAAATGCTTCGCAAATACCTAGAAACTAATATTAAATATTAGCCTGAGATAAGAGTATATATGAAATATTAATTTCTACAATTATATTTATAATTTAACGGTAATTCTTAGGAATTGATAGTAATAATTATAGGAATATACTTAAGAATTAATTGTAAAAAAGTTCTATTAATTCCTTAGGAATAAATAGTAGCAATTCTAAGGAATTAATCGTATTTTAATATTCGAAAACATATTAATTCTTAGCATGAGATAAAGGTATATATGAAATATTAATTTCTACAAACATATTTACATTTTAAAATATGAAACTTTTCTTTATTAATTTACAAGTTATTGAGATTTTTTTACTCGTGCATATTATAGTTATAATTAATATTTTTTTTAATTTATTGCTTTTAATAAATACCTAACAAACAAGAAATTAACGAAAAAAAAGGTAATTAAGAAAGCATCTAAATGCATTTAAAAAAATACGTTTAATATTTAAATGGGAATAATACATCTTGATTCCTTAATTGAATATCGTTAAAAATAATACAAATTATAAAATAAATAATCTGGTGTGTCACTCAAACGACTTTCTCTTATCCTGAAATTTAATGCTATAAATACAGGTTGAAGATTAAGAGGTAAGATAACGAGTACTGTTATGTAAACCTATGTTAAACAATTCAAATTAGGCTTTAGAAGAGTTTATACGATAATTAGTGTCATTATGACTAGTGGGAATATGATAATTAGAGTTTTATATGATAATTCTGTATGAAGGAGGCTACCGTCCCCTCAACCCTCCGTTTCATTAATGCACCTTCATTTATATAGATTTTAAATCTGATATTAAAAGTTCACTTAAAATTATTCAGACAATTTTCACACGCAACATTCTTTGAAACTTATCAATCTTGATCAAACTTTTCCAGCAACAAACTTATATTAATTTCAAAATACAGCATTTGTATCTCCTAAAATTATTCGTTTTTAAGTCACTCTAAGAGACACAGACAAAGATCAAACGTTAAAAAACTTGACTACGTTATTCAAGAAGTCTCAAAACGTGTAAATATAGAAAAAACAAGCGATGAATATTTAGATTAAAAATATACAGTATTTACCATATCTCTACGAAGGATTCATTTCAAATCCTGATAAGCTTTCCTGGAAATGGTAAAATATTATTCGGAAAGCACATCCACTAACAACAAAAAGAATGTTATCGCTTAAATATTTGCAGCCTTATATACCTTTTGAAGATTATATACACACCACATGCTGCACGTAAATAAAATTCTATAGTAATAATACATGGCCCAGTCTGAAATACGCTTTCACCAATTTGCAACTATTGCCGCACTTCTATCTAGTTCTTTAGTGTAGCCCTGTAAACGAACAGTGAATGATTTTCTTACCACATTCTATATGAGACTTGTTTTTATGCATATAACATATATATATATATATATATATATATATATATATATATATATATACGTTTAACTTAGTTTAGTGCAGTCTATAGATGTTAAACTCGACTTACCTGCAATTTCCGCCATAGACGTACAGTATTTGAATTCTCTTGGGTGTCCCTGTACTCGAATTATTTGCTTCATCTCAATGAAATGCTTAGTGTAGCACCCCTATATCATACACATTTAGAATACCAAGTTTGGACTTTCTGCTAATACTTGTTTTTGAGCTATGTTGATAACACACGCACACACAGACCTTTCGCTAAAAACATGATTTTCAGATTCAGAAGAACTAAATACGTGTAATTATAACAAAAACTCACGTTCAAAAATTTGACTCTAAAACAATACTTTCTCTACCTTATGGGTAAGAGAAAGTAAAAATGAACTGTTTATTTTTAATTTTATTTTTTTAATATACAAAATAAATAGTAAAACATATCTTGTTGGTTGAAAATGTTTTATTCTTCTATACAAGAAAATTTCAGAATTAAATTTTAAATTGCACTTGCAGTTAATATTGCATTGATTTTTTTTTTTTTTTACGAAATAGAAAAAGTTCATGATTTTCTATCAATGATTTTAGCAAATTATGATTACAATTTCTGATATATTTATGAAATATTGAGTATAGAGCCGTCGCTAATTGAATTCCATTGTTTTCAGTTTCAAAAAATATTTTAATGGAATAAAGAAATTATGAGTGTATCAGAAAATATGTGTGTTTAACCTTTTTCTTTTCTTTTTTTTTTTTTATTATTTATTTACAATTTTAAAGAAGCGTCAGAAAATATTTTGAGAAATTATTAATTTAGCAATAAAGTTTTTAAATCGTTTATATCCCCTTTACACATCAACCAAATTAATTTTTTTAATTCAATTAAATTTAATTGCTTAAGAAAAATAGATAGTAATTAGATATTGGTATTGTTTATCAAAGTATCAAAAAAGATATTGCAAAATTTTGAAGAAAAAAAAAAAATTAATAGTGTGTATTTCAGTAATTATGTACTTAAAATCTATTTTTAAATGTTTCTAATTTAATTAAATTTAACTTCTTAAAAGAGATTTTGGGTAACAATTTCTAGTCATAGACATTACTTATCGAAATACCAGAAAAGGTATTGTGAAATATAAAAAATTAACAACAAAGTTTTAGATAGTTTATATTTCTGTAATTAACTATTCAAATTCATTTTTAAATATTCTTAATTTAATTAGGTTTAACTGTTTAAAGAATTAGACATAGAAATTTGTTATCGAAGCATCAGAACATATGTTGAGAAAAAATTAATTCAATAACAATGTTTTAAAATAGTTTGTATTTTCGTACTAAGTTATTCAAATTCATTTTTAAATATTTTTAATTTATTTTAATTTAATTTAATTTAATTGCTTAAAAAAAGTTTTTAACAATTAGGTATTGAGAAAAATACTGCAAACTGTCCGTTTATTATTACAGGCGAATGTATAATGTCTGGAAAACAGTCTTATTTTTAAATTTTAAATTTTATTCGTTATAACTTAGTATCAATCCGAATAAAACAAATAATTATTAATTTACTCAAAATAACTAAACACCTAGTTTTTTGCCATATAAAATGACAAATAACAACGGACGAATAGAAACTTTGTAAGGAATTGCATAAAAATTAAAAAACTCTCAGCAATCCTTTCGGTTTCAAATAATTAATCACGACCCTTCATTCGTATAAAATGTACTATCTAGTGCATGCCTGTTTTACTCCTGTTTTTCGCCTTATATTTAGCAACAACAACAACAACAAAAAATAAAGTAAAAGCTAAAAATAATTAAAAATAATCAATTGTTATTAGAATATAAATTATTAAGTAACTTTATCTCGATAAAAGAAACATTTTAGAGTCAACATATGATGAAAAGCGATTTTTTAAATTCTCATAAAGTATTTTTTTTTTCATAGTAATTGGAACCAAAATATCGTTTTCTTTGCTACGTAATTTAGGCACAAAAAAAGAAATGTTCATTTAGCTAGCTCATTTTTTCGTATTTAAGATTGAAATGCTCAGCTATATTTAACGGATAATTAGACTAGAAAAAGTTCTTTCAGTAATACTTTCCACATGAATAATTATGCGAAAGTAAAATAAATTTCTCTCTGCTAATAATACAAGAAAATCAAAATTGAGAATTTTTATATCTAAATAAATGAGTTCAAACTTTTATCACTGAAGAATGCTGGACTCTAGACTGGACCAATGCTAGTTTAGTTATCCATTTACATGGAATAGAGCAAGTCCCCAGCAGCACATCTTCTCCGAAAAGCATCCCTAGGAGATTCTGTGGATAAAAGGGAAATCCTATGGACGTCCTCAGGATGTTCTGTGGATAAGTGTGCTACTAGGGTAATGTCCCCTAAAGAATATAAAATTTATTTACTGTTTCCAAAGATTTCTTTCACATAAAAAAAATGTATTTATATAATTTTATTTTTGGATGTTAATAATTAATAATTTTGGATGTTAATATTTTTACTTTAAATCTGTTTTCCAGGATGTTTCATATATGCCTGTTTATATAACTTAAAGGAAGTTTTATTTATACTTTTATGGCACGGAAAGTTTGGATTAGGAAAGGGAATATGCCTACAATAAAAATTATGATAATAAATTAATAAAGATAAATATGATTAGCATAAAATTTATAACATTGAATATATTTATCCAGAAAATGTTTCCCGTGCAAAATTACAGTGACAATTAAAATAAATACTTGCAGTTTTACTTTGATTTGTTATCTACATTATGTATAAATTATTATATATAAATTTATCTAGAAACATCTATTTTCAACTAGATTTGTTTTTTTTTAATTAACCTTTTACCTACCGAAGACTATTTAATGTATTATTAAATGTATGTTTAAAATGCGTATAAAATGAAATTTATGGAAGAGATGTAAAAAGTTATTTATATAAATATAAAGTATATACCTCATTTTAATTTCAATATAAGGTATTAGACGCTACATGTAGCCGCTTTTGTTCCAAACAGGAATTTATAGTGGACTACTTTGTTTTAGGCCCAGAATTTTGGGCCAGAATTGGGCCCAGAATTTTGGGTACCACAAAAATCTTCCACCAATTTAAGAAAAATATGAAAAATATATAATGTAAATACATTTTTACAGTATTTTAAGGTCCAAATACCTTTTTCGACCGCTGTATACCAGTGGTGTACTGAAGAACCACCTTTCAAAATCCTCATTAATTACTATGATTAGGCCGATATGCATAATTTTTACTGTAGATATCTCTAAAATATATTTCTGAGTTACTAAAAACAATATATTTTAAACACATTTTTTGACAGTTTCATAATGATGTATTTAAAGAGTTAAAATTATTGGGATTTAACAAAAACAAAGAATTTAAAGCTAAATGTAATTCAAAAGAATTTTTATTAGAATATTAATTATTAAGTAACTTTAAGTAATTTTATTTCAATAAGAGAAACGTTTCAGTGGCAACACATGATGAAAAGCTATTTTCTTAATTCCCCTAAAATATATTTTTTCGTGATAATTGGACTCGAAATACTTTTTTTCTTAACTAAGTAATTTAAGCACAGAAAAAGAAATGTTCATTTAGAGAGCTCATTTTTCCGTATTTAAGATTGAAATGCTCAGCTATATTTAACGGATAATTAGTCTAGAAAAAGTTCTTTCAGCAATACATTCCGCATGAATAATTATGCGAAAGTAAAAGAAAATTCTCGCTGCTAATAATACAAGAAAATGAAAATTGAGAATTTTTGTGTTTTAAATTACTTTCAACTTTTATTACTGAAGGATAACGGAATCTAGGTTTGATTAATGCTATTTTAGCTATCCGTTAACTTGCAATATAGTAAGTAATATCCCCAAAAGAATATAGCATTTATTTTATGTTTTTAACGATTTTTTTAATATAAAAATCTATATTTCACTAATTTAATTTTTCGATGAACCTACGTTACTACTTGAAAAATCCATAAAAAATTAACGTAGATGCGTATTTTCTGTATTTCATTCTAATGATAGAATGTTATTTATTTTGATGCATTTTAAGACTTGTTCGAAAACAATACACATTTTCTCTAACATCTTACATTTTTTTTTTTTTTTTTTTTTTTTTTTAACTAATGTAATGTAACCTTGTTTTATTTGTTTTTGTATGTTAAATATTCAGACTTTTATCTTAAAAAACTAAATTATTTTCGCTAATATGTATATATAGTTTATCTTACTTGATGCTTAGTGAGAAAATTTACCAAATTTTAACGCATATCATCGAAACGGTCATCAGTTTCAACCGTATTTTGAAGAATCTTTATATAACATAAAGGAAATATAACGAAGAATTATAAATAAAAATAAAAGCATTAAGTAAGTTTAATTTAAAATTATCATCGAGGAATAAACGAATTGGAAATAATTTTGGCAAAAGAAATTTATTAGGTAGATAGCTTCTTCAAACACAATAATTTTCTTAAGCTTGTACAGACTTCTCAGATGTGTAAGTTATTCAAATAGAACTTGAAATTAAGGTGAAATTTAAGGACAAAAACTCTAGCTTGTTGAAAATTTTTATTGTTGAAACAAGAAAATGTCACGCTTCCAATTTATCATTCGATAACCATTCGTTGATGAAATAGAATAAAATGGCTCAGTAAGTACGTGTTAGGGTATCATCTAGTATAGGAAAGGAATGAATGAAAGTGGCAATTCTTTGTGTACTTATACAGAAAGCGGTAACGGTATAAAATAAATCCAAAACACTATGGTTTGTTTTTTTACGGGTGGCCCCAATGTTATATGACACAGGATCGTTCGACTCACGTGGAAGGAATAAACAGCATTAACAGCGAATGATACATGAAGTATAAGAGTTTTTTATTTTCACATATCGTACAGTGCTTTAGAGATTTATTTACAATTTCTCTATAGCCATAATAATTGATGATTATAAAGTTTAACATAATTCACTTTTCCATTCTGTTTGAAATAAAAAAAAAATATATATTTATTAATTTTCTCTATGTTATATATGTTTATAATCACACGGCTTTCGAATAAATATAAAATATTTGGAGCAGATTAAAAATAAAGCAAAGTATTTAAATTAAATATGAAGATGATTATTTAAAGGAACTTTTTCCTTTTGTTTTATAAGAAAGTAAGTTTTGAAATTTTAAAACATAATAATAATAATAATAGTAATAATAATAATCAAAAAAATGACAGTCATATATTGTCTTTTTAAATAATATGTTCTTTTATGAGTGTGTGTGTAGAAGACAGTAAAATGTTAACAAACGCACACATAACGAAAGAAATATACAAATCAAACTGTACATTTTTTTTTTTTTATAGATAATTTTGTGACTTTACATTCTTATGTTTTGGCTGCACGACTTAAATTATTTTCTCACTTCAGAAATAATAAATGTTTAAAAATATGCACAAAATGAAAAAAAAACAAACGCACTTACATTGCAATGTCTTCATTCAATCTGTCCAGAAAAAAAAAAAAAAAAAGTTTTATTTTGCTGTAAATGATTATTCCTTCAAATTACGTCTGAAGGGATCAATGATTATATTTAAATTCATCAATGCTTATAATGCAAAGTAATATGTGCATATATATATACGTATATATATATATATAATAACAATAATAATAATAATAATAATAATAATAAAATTAAACAAAAGTACGTGGGAATAAATGCAATTCGATTATCAACCTCTCTGTTTCATAAAACTTTCCAGTTGTTATTTACTTGATTTGAGACTTCTTTCTTAGTATCAGAACATTATCTAAAGATTGATATTTATAGATACTCTTTTAGGTATTTACCTCTAGATTGTTTATTTTAAATTCATAAAATACATTTTCGAAAAATTGGAAAATAAAGCATTGATATTTCAAAAAATAAGTATTTATTTATTTATTTATTTATTTATTTTTATTTATTTATTTATTTTTGGTATTTGTTTTAACCAAACTCCGCTTCATTATTTACAATGATAATCAGATCATATACATTGTTAACGATGTCAAACGTTGATATTTTTTTTTTTTTTTTGTTTAAGCAAACATAGTTTCAAAAACTCTTGAGTTTTACTACAACTACTTTTTTTGAAATTATTTTATGCCATTTAATCACAGAATTTTTAATAATAATAATAATTAAAAAAAATACTTCTAATAAAAAATATTAGTATTAAAAATTGCGGAGGGTTGTGTATCGACTTGGAAATTTTAATAACTTGCTTAACACACAATAATTTGAATTTGCTGAAAATTTCAGCTCAGTCACACCATTCCTTCATGGTGTTGCAATTTCCGCAAACATGAGTGTATATATGTATAAATAATACGCATAGAAACTTCAATAAAAAATACTCTTTTCTTATCGTTCAATAAACTGAAGGAGATTTATTATCTTACACGATTAAAAAAATATACCGTAAATAATAAACAAAATAAAATATGTAAAGTATGTTTTTAGTAATTTATTGTATTTCTTTCGTGGAGTAATTTCGTAAAAATTAGACTAATAAAATATAACTATAGGATTAAAAAAAAAAAAAAAAAAAAAAAAAAAAAAGAGTATTTAACGATTATAAATAGAAACGTTGTGTAAATAACAGTAAAAGATGTTCTTTTTTTTTTATTATTAACTAAATAACACTATAAAATTGATTAAAGACATATTATATAAATATATTATTTCTCATTACAATGTTATTAAAAGTAATTAAAATTATATATGTCATCAAAAAAGCCAAAAATGTAAGTCTAAAAATTTTAAGTGAGAAATTTAGTAAAATTTTATTCTATTCAATGAATTATATTTGG
Organism: Salticus scenicus; assembly: GCA_963930645.1. Lineage (NCBI taxonomy): Eukaryota > Metazoa > Arthropoda > Arachnida > Araneae > Salticidae > Salticus > Salticus scenicus. Next base: position 193,198,915 of record OZ005654.1, on the reverse strand, counting down.
AGAAGTAAATAATAATAAAATTCTTATAATGATGCGGTGAAAAAATATAAAAAGTACATTATGACATTTTTACAGCTGAAGAAATATATGATCTATAGACATGATCATTCAGGTAACTGGAAGCTATAAATTTTATTTCTAAGCAGTTTAAAACCTTGGACTTACTCCAAATTCAATCTTTGCAAAAGTAAAGTGTGATATTTTATCATATTTAAGAGATAAATAAAAGGAAAAATATTGTATATTGTCAGTAGAAGAAGAAAAATTCCAGATTTTTTTAAATAATTTAGGTCAAAAGATATTAAAATTATTAAATTTAAATTTAACTTTTTAAATTTATTTGTTTATAAGAAAATTATAAAGTTTTTCAAATATTCATGTAAATTAAATTATGTGAGTTTAATTTTTAAATAATCAAACTTTCAACATATAACATTAGTTTTCAGGAATCATAGTTCATATTTATATTTTTAAATTGAATTTCAAAACCATCAATATTATACGTGTATTCTACTAACCCATATGAGGCACAAAATTATATATACTTATAAGTATTTGGAAATAATGCATAAAGTAAATGATACAAATGTGAATATCACTAGTACAATTTTATAGATTTCACTTAACTTAAAACATATCCTGATAACCTATCACGCAGATGCCAACTTTTTAAAATTATTCTGCAACGTTGTTAGTACCCGTCCATTTTACACACCATTTTTCTTGAAGAGTAATTTACTTCTTATTTTGTCATAATTATAAATGTTTAATAATAATTATATATTAGCAAATAGCAATATATATATATATATATATATATATATATATATATATATATATATATATATATATATATATATATATATTGTATTCACGAAGTTTTTTATCTGCAATAAGTTGTAGTAACTCAAAATGAAATTTATTTTCTCTCGTAAACTCAATATTAATGTCTTTGGAAGATAAATTTTATTTTTTTTCATACATATATTTATGAATATTTCTTACGTGATAACTGTATTTAAAAATGTAGGAGAACTATTAAAAACTATTAAAAACTGTGAGAAAATTGCTAGAGTCGAGAATCGAATCCAGTCACTCCGCTCAACGTACTTATACGCTACCACTACCACTGAGGGTGTTTATCTCTTCGCATATTTCAAATAATACTTACTGGGAAGATCACCATGTCTTCAAACGCTTGTGATAACTCATAAATTGCAGTTCATCGATGATGAAAATTCGTTTAATTAGAAAAAAAAAAAATGTCATGTGTGTGATAGCATACGCACGGTAAGCGGATTTCCCAGGTTCGATTCCCCGCTCTGCCATTTTTCACATTGTTGGAATGAATATTCAACCACAGACTCCAAAATTTCTAAATAAATATTTATAGTAATTGAACGACGGTATTAAATGCTGCGCCTCCCATTACATTTCACCAGTATGACCTTGGTGACAAATTGAACTTTAATCCTTCTAAATCTACTGTCAGGTTCTTTACCACCAATAAAAAACTACAGAGATATCATCTCAACATCCTATTGAATGATCATCCTCTCATCGTAAATAAACACACAAAATATTTATTTTTATTTATTTTTTTTTTTTGGATCCTCAGATATTGGGAAATAAACATATAGATCATCTTGTGTTGAAGGCAAGGAGACAACTTAGCATTCTAAAGTATATCGCGGGATAAAATTGAAGAGCTGATGCTAATGCTTTTAGAAAAACCTATACTATATATCTGTTGATCAGCCAATTTTGGAGTACGGATATCGATATATTTAATGAAATTTTATTTTTCCGACTGAGTGAAAATAATGCCTGGACCGGGAGTCGAACCACGGATCTTTGACTTACAAGGTCAAGGCTCTACCAATTGAGCTATCCAGGCCGACAACCGGTCAGCATTACTCACTCAGACAACCTTTAGGCAGAAACATCTGGTCTATCATGTAGATAGCTCGAGAGAAATAAGCCGCAGGTAATGGAAAACACCATTAAACAATGGGATTAAATATGATTTTCTTCCAATCAGTTGATTGTGATTTTAATAAAAATTGTATTTCTTTCTCCCATTGTTTAATGGTGTTTTCCTTTACCTGCGGCTTATTTCTGTCGGGCTATCTAAATGATAAACCAAATGTTTCTGCCTAAATTTTGTCTGAGTGAGTAATGCTGACCGGTTGTCGGCCTGGATAGCTCAACTGGTAGAGCATTGACCTTGTAAGTCAAAGATCCGGGGTTCGACTCCCGGTCCAGACATTATTTTCACTCAGTCGGAAAAATAAAATTTCATTAAATATGATTTTCTTCCAATCAGTTGATTGTGATTTTAATAAAAATTGTATCGATATATTGTTGTGCTTCTGACACTAACCTGAAGAAACTTGAAAGATTCCAGCTATTTCTAGTCAAGTATTTTAACAAAATATGTAGTCTTGGTTCTCGAAATCAGATTTCTGAATACTGTGGAATTTGGTACAACAATCCACTACTTAGGAGAAATAGTAAATTTTCTAATGTAGACTTTTTAATCTAATTTTTAGTTCTGCGGAACAGCATCACTTTGCCCAATGTATAGATCCTTCGGAGGGTATTTCTAATGATTTTTTTTTCTGTACTGTGCACGTAAATAAGCAAAAATAACTTCCTGATTATTTAAGACAACTGACAAATAATAATAATAATAATAATGACAATTTTTAATTGTTTATTGAATTTCATGCTTTTGTGATACTCCACGCATGATTTAACATAAACATACCTCATTGAAATTTATTTAAAATAATGTGCATAGTCTTAATTATTTAGTGTATAACAGTTTATTACTAAGACAGAATATGCAAAACTACAAGAAAAGGTTAATTTCGTAAATTATACAGTTTAAATTTGCATGTGATATAGATGTAGTAAATTTTCATAAACATTTTAAAATGTGAGCAAATATGATTCATATAGCATACAATATTGTTTTGAGCATAATTAAAAGCATTTAAGAAAAAAAAATATTATTTCAAAATTTAAAATATATTTTTTTAATAACTAAAATATTTATTAATAGATATATATTCTCACAATCAGAAGTAATTTTTAAAACTCAAAATACTAAATAATAATAATAATAATAATAATAATAAATAAATAAATAAAAATAAAAATCTGAAAAAAAAAAATAATTTTCAACTTTGTCATATCTTTATGTGTCTTTTTCACATGTATGTATTATGTATATATATATATATTTCGCAAAATCTTATTAGAAAAGAATAAAAGCTCTCTTTGAATTCTATAGTCATGTTTTTACAGATCACTAAATTTCAATGTAAAAAATGGGGCATCTCAATACAATACCCAAAGGAGAAAATGATCCTTTGAAAACTAAAAAAGACTCTTATTCGATGTTCTAAAATTCACGTTGTAAAATATTCAGTTCTCGTTCAAGGATCCTCTAGAAAAGTTTTTGAAACGATTTAAATTTTCGAGTTATTTTTCAATATTTTTTAGAAATCGAAAATTTAAAATATAAAACACCGTTTCTCTAAATAATCTTTTATTTCATAGAGTTGAATACATATTTTAAACTGTTTTTTGATTATGAATTAATGAAATACTGCATTGTATTTATATTTATGGACATAATTATGTAAATTTCTTTATTTTTAAATTAATGCATTTGATAGTCTCGTTGTACGAAAGAATTATGTTACAGATATTCCATAGCAGCATAAATAGGCGAGTTATTAGTATTATTTTAACATAATTAAAATTAAAAGCAACAATTAAAAAATGAGTACAAATGTTTTCTCAGAGTATGATTTAAATTGCATTATTATTTTAACTTTATTCTTTAAATCGCAAAAATTTGAAAGTATTATTATTTTTAAAATCTTTAATACTTTAATACACATGCTTTGATTACTTTTTATAAATAAATGTGTTTTTATATCTAACATAAAAAAGAGAATTAAGTTTAGATTATTTCGTATAACAAGAGCAACATTGCACATCTGTAGAAATCTCTTGAGAGATACTTGAGTAATTCCATGCATAGCATCCTGAACAGCAATCAAGACACTTAATGTAATCCCATTTATCAAACAAGAGTCTTCTGGGATTGTGCTTTTGTTCTATGTGAAAGTAATCAAATATCTACTTCAAATGAATTTTGAGTATGCTAAGAGGGTTATCCGCTCAAAAATTAAATTTAGATTACTTCTTCAGTTTTAAAATAATATCTTACGGTATATATTTTTACAATGTAGTCAATATTTTTTTAAGATCTCTGTAAAATATATTTTTTATATTCATTATTATATTTAACTTTTTTTTTTTCTTTAAGGAAAATAAAGTGTCAAATAAACTGATTTTTCTCAGACTGTATCTTATAATAAAAAATAATAAAACGTTGAAATTTTTTAAATGAATATTTCAATTTTGTATTATTTTAATTACCTATCTGCGATGAAATTATTTGTAAAATTTTCATGATTTTTACATTTGAATCACATTATATAGTCTGTTAATGCAGATAATATTACTATTCTTAAAATCAATTAATGGACTGACAAATTAATCGAAGAAACTATTTTTAAATCATATCAAACTTTATTCTCGGAAACGACACTTAGGCGTTCCGAGAATTCATGCTTCTGTTACAAAGTGAATACAAAACAAGCTACCGGTACATGGAAAAGGGCGATCGCAGCGCCACTTTACAACTCAGTGTATTAGTGGATAAAATGACATACACCCCAAGATTAAAATTTCATTAATTTCAATAAACTTGCAGCACACGATTATTTAAAGTATAACATCAATAAACTACAAAATTATATTACTGTTTACAGTAAAAAATTAATGTAAATTAAGTAATATTTTACAAATTCTATGTTAACTAGCAAATTGTTCAATAGGGAGTAAATATCTTTTAGTGATTCCTCTTCTGATTTCTATTGTTTTAGTTTTTACCTTTACAGTTCTAACTTTTGTATCAAAGTCATAATACACTTTAACAACTCGGCCTATGAGCCATTTACAAACTGGTAATAGGTCATATTTTACTAAAACCATTGCACCCACACCCAACTTATTTTTTTCAACCACCCATTTGGTCCTTTGCTGGAGTGTTGCTAAACAATCATTTGTTCATTCCTTCGAATTAATTTGAGTTTTTCTTGTTGCTCTTTGCCAACGTGTTAAACGGTTTTCATTTACATATATTATGATTGGTTCTCTATTCTGTTCATCGATCTACCTATCAAAAAATGACCAAGGTTCAACACATCATAATTATCAAAATCATTTGACGATTGGTCTCGATTTAAGTATTACCTCAATTTGTATTACTATAGTTTGAAACTCTTCATAAGTAAGACGTAAATTTCCTTTTCCTCGTTTTAAGTGATGTTTCACAGATTTTACCCCTCCTTCCCACAATCCACCAAAATAAAGGGACCTGGGATGAATAAAATTCCAATTTATACTTTCAATAGTAATATATAATACTAATACATAATACAGGGAAATTAACTAATCTGTAGAATTTATTCAATTAGGAATTAGCCCCCACAAATTTGGTTGCATTATCTGTAAATATTTTTGAACATTTACCATGCATTTCCAAGAAATGCTTTACAGTGGCAATCAAGGCGTTTGATGTCAAATCTGGCAAAATCTCAAGATGAATAGCCTTGGTTACGAAACATATGCACACGCATATGTATATTTTGTTCAGTACGCCTTTTCTTTGGTTTTTATAGGTAATAAAAATAGACCACACAAGTCTAAATGGAGGTGCCCTATTCACACGTTCGTATGGTCAGTTCCCCCTAAATTGTGATGATAAAATGGGTTTGCATTTAAATCAGGTCACACACAGGTGAGTTATTTTCCGCGCAAACCCTCGGCCACCCAATGGCCAAAATTTAAAGCGTACTACATTCAGCAACCCTTGAGGCCCAATATGGAGTTTTTTATTTTTTATTTTATTTATTTATTTATTTATTTTTATGTGCATTAGAAAAATAAAGTTTACTTAACCTACAATTTTTGGCAGGATTGCTGGATTTTTTTAAGAAAATGGCAAAGAGGCTATATCAAGCCGTCCACCTACAAGAATTATCCCTGTTTGATCGACAAAGGTATTTAATTTTTTTTTTAATCTGATATGCCCCCTTTACCTGACAGGACATTTTGTTCATGCTTTATTAAAACTTCTTTGGCTAGCTGCACTTCTTCCAAATTTAGAGGTCCAGATCTCTTCAGCTTATTTCAGCAATTATAAATAAATTTAAAATAATGAGAAATAGCATTAATTATTTTATAATAAATGCTACTAAGATTCAAAAGTTCATAAAAAATGTTGAAAGTTTCATAAATCATCTTAGTGGGCTCGGAACAGTTATCAATATCAGTAGAAGTTCTAGTCTCGTCCATAAAAAATTCTTTCTCACTTTGGGTCACTCAGCTTCATGAATCACAGGTGACATACGCAATAAAAAAAAAAAAAAAAAAAAAAAAACTGTGGCTCCATCAAACATTCTGCACCTGTCCACCACTTGTTACTATTCATTAGAGAGGCAGTTCTAATTCCACGAGTCAGGAGGTCAGCAGGACTGGTTTTGGTTGAGTAGTAAAACCAAGAATCTCGATCAGTCATTTTTTTAATTTCATTAACGCGATTTTGGACAAATTAATTCCATTTTTTGCATGATTCTCTGATCCAGAATAACGTGACTTTGGAATCACTCCAAAAAAGGTAATAGATGGTACTTTACGATCCGAAATATTTTTAGTTTCAGTTCCTAGTCTATCAGCAATGAGTGTGCCAAGTAATTCTAGACGGGGCAAGGATATCTTCTTTACCTGTAGCACTCTACTTTTAGAAGTCATCAAATGTGCAGATATTTATTCATGATTCTTCACTTTAACATGTACAGCTGCTCCTTAAGATTTTTGACTTGCTTAAAAAAAAACTACGTCTGCCTGAAATGGTTTTAAAATAAATCTTGTAACTTTAATTTTTACTCACTTCTGAAACTTTACTGAAACACCGGGTCCACTCGCAATTGACATCAGAAGGGCGTTCAGCTTCGTAAGATAGTTTCAATAATCATAACTTCTGCAATAATAATAATAATAATAATAATCTGGCAGTAAATGGCGTAATAAGACTCAACGTATCATAAATTCTTCAAGCTGTCTGAAAAATAAATCGTTTAGTAATTTTCTTTAGTTTTAAAGAGTCTATCAAACAATTGATCTCAATACTCAAGCAATCTTCTTGAATATTCCATTGTATTCCTAAAATTTTCAGGTTTTTTTTTTTTCATTTGAACCTCTTAAACAAAATGGATGAATATCGAAATTTTTTTTCTTTCAACTTCTTAATCAAATTTTTATCATTAGTTACCCATTTAAGTAAGTTCATGCTAGATTTACTCATAATTTCTTTAGCTTTACATGCAATTTTTAACACTTCCATTGCATCATCTGCCCCTGAGATGAGGTCATCAACACACATATATGAATCAAGAACTTTAAAAACATTAGGAACCAAATTTCTTAATTTTTGAATATACAGCTTTAGGGTTGCCGCCAATAAAAAGGGGCTTGAATTCCCTCCAAAGAGTAAACGCTTGAACCCGTATATTTCCAGTTATATGTCCAACTCATTCACGATTGGCCTTTCGATTTTCTTAATAAAGAGAAATCTAACTACTTCTCTGTCTTTCTCAGCTAAGGCAATTTGCAAAAAAGTCTGTTCTATATCGGCTAAAACTGCTACCCTATTAAGTCTAAAATATATAAGCAACTGAAATATATTATAATGCAGATTTATGCCAGGCCATAAACAATTATTAAAGGATAACTGGCCAACTTCTTATAAACTAGCATAAAAAATTAAACGCATTTTTGTAGTGATATTCTTTTCTCTATACACAGCCTGGTAAGGGAGATAAAACACCGCTCTATTCACTGGTTTTAAAATATCAGATACCTTTTCTATCATGTCCTAATCTGAATATTCAATGAAGATATGCCTATATCGTTGATATAACGAATTACCTGATTGCATTCTTCTTCCTAGGCATTTTAATCTTTTCTTTGTGACAACAATATTATTTCTAATTCATTACAATTCTTCTTCCAAGGCAAACTAACCCAGCAAAACTTATATTGCTGGGCTCGTTATGGCCTACTGCTGGCATCCTGCACTTGCCATCAGTTACCGGTTGCCCCATACAACTCTAGGAGCGGGCCGTTTGTGGCTGCCAGCAGTGATGGAAGCCTAAAGAAAAATGGTCGGTGGCCCAGAAGTGGCATAAACACAGTTGGCCTTATGCAGGCTATCACGACACGGCCAACATTATGTTTTTCATGTTGTGGCCACAAATTATTAGGCCATAACCAATTTGTATGCATAGAGGGCGCTGTGATTCTTTTTCTGTTGATTTGAAATTCCCTCGCTGTCCGCCATTTCATAGGAAGTTATTGTTCGTTGTTGTAGTCTGCGGGTGCGGGTGCGAGATTGAAAATCTCGTAAAAAGAATATATGAGTAAGTAATTCAATTATTAATTTGTTTTTGTATTATTTTTTAAATACTATTTTTTAAAAATGTTTGACTCTAAAGCCATTGTTATAACAAAATGATTTCTAGAACTATATAACAAATATCCAGTTGATCCATTTTAGTAAATTATGATAGTCGCTAACTTTCTAGTATTTTATTATTGTTATTATTATTTTAATTGATTTAATAAAATAAAAATTATGGATCTTGAATGATCCACAAATGTAATCGGGAACGGTTTTAATCAAGTTTGGTTAAATAACAAATTTGGTTAAATTTCGTCCATTAGTTCGTGAGATACAGCCTCCACAATTTTTTTTTTATACACACTTACAGAGTGAAATTTTCTAAAAATGGTCAAATCGTGTTCAGGAATCTCAAAACATGCAAATACTTCGAAAACCGAATGTCGAAAAATTTCTTCATATATACATATATTACTATACATATATTACCATAAAATGGATTTTCTTTCGAAATTTAGTATATTGTACTTCTTTTAAATGAAAATCGCCTATCTCCATCATAGAAAATAATTTTCATAGATAATAATTTTAATATGTAATTTCTATAAACTATTATAGGAAAAGAAAAAATGTGGTAGCCATAACAAACTGTTTTATTTTATTTATTTATTTATTATTATTTTTTAAATGCAAGTTTGAAAAATAATTTCACTTTTACGAAACTGAAATAGTTTCCCCCTCAATTTCCCGCAACGTATAAGAATATTTTTGTGCATCACTGTTAAATGAACCACAATTACTTATTTTATCATTTTTGATCGGAACCATTTCTTATTGCATCTATAAAATTTATGTTGATCTGTATTTTAGCGTTGTATAAAGATTTTTTCATGCGCTGATAAGAAGTTTCTTTTAAACTGTAATGTATCCAAATTATTTTATGAATTTTTATACTGAAACCATTTGTGTTACCTGTACAACTTTTTATGGCAAGCGTCCTGTAGTAAATCTCGAAAACCTGTATAACATATATGAGTTTTATGGAATTCTAAAAATATTATTTAAATAGGTAATTGGCGGATAAAACTCTCAAATATTTATAACTACAACGACAAATGCACTTTTCTTTTTCTCCCTAATTCCGTTATCTCTTTACTCAACCGAACGATATATATATATTTTTTCTTTCAGCTGAAACTGTATTCCCTTCTTCTTTTACCCTTTTCAGAATCTGCTTTCCAAACCTAATGAAAATAAATTGGCACAGGTCAATTAAGTTCAAATAACGTCATCTGTATAAAACTGCAAAATCATCTTTCGGTATCGCACGTCGAAAAATTATTCACTCAAGGACATTGAAGAGAGTTGGGGAGGGGTAAAGATCCCATTGACTATCAACAACACGAAAAAGTTCTTTGTGGCGGCCTGGTTAAGTTTGACAGCTGTGTAATTAATTCTAAATAGCCGATTGCATTTCTCAGTGATATAATTTCTGTGGTTTCAAATGTGCGACTTTGAAGATAAACACACAGAGAGAAAAAAAGAAAGCTTGATCATCTGCCTGCTCTTTTAAAAAAAAGGAAAAAAAAATATCAATTGGGAAAAGAAAATATTCAAGATTTTCTGGATACTTGAGAGTTATAATGAAAAAGCAACACAGAATTGGTGTTTAAAAGTAATAAGAGTAAACACCATAAAATGTAAGAACTCGCAACAATCGTTTCGGATGGAAAGAAAACATGATCCTTCATCAAGCAAACGAAGTAGGCACGAGTGCGGCAAACAATGCGTAAGCATTGTTGCCTGCGTTTTGTTTGCAAAATTTAATGGTGTTTATTCAAAGTATTGTACACGTTACTTGAGAGTATACTCCAATTTCTTAAGAAATCGCACCCTCGGGCGACGTAAGCTAGTTATTAACTAAAAGGGCGTTCGGAATGGAGATGTCCGTTTTTTTTATTGCCGTAAATCAGAAAGTGACCTAAAATCCGGAAAAGTCCGAAATCCGGAAAGGCCACGGTACGGACGATTCCGCATTTGAGATTTTGTACTGTAGTAATAAATAGAAAACTTTGTAAATGAACATAATCATTGACGCCCCCCCCCCCCCAAAAAAAAAAAAAAAAAAAAATGCATCAGTTCTTTTAGGTTGAAATAATAACACATCCCTTCGTGAGTTTAACAAAAAGCACGATTGCAGCAAATTACTTTTGCTGCACTCGTGCCCACTTTTTTTCGCCTGATGAAGGGTCTTCGTGCTATTTCAACCGGAAACAATTGCTGCAATTTTTTATTTTTATTTATTTATTTATTTATTTATTTTTTAGTTTATGGTGTTTTTTGCAATGCTGTCTTTATAACAATTTTTGTCTCAATATTTTATAATTTTCACATGTAAAGTTACATTTATTTGCATAAGATATTGAAATTTGAACACTTAAAAAAAAAAAAAAAAAAAAAAAAAAAAACATAATCTCCTTTATACCAAAAAATGTAATATAGAGAAATGTTTGCAATGAAAACAAAAAATTAAACTTTTATGATAAGGGAAATGGATCAACTGAATATTTCCTATATGCTGCACTAGAAATCCTGAATTTACAACCATAGTGTATGAATCAAATACTTGTAAATAGTATTTAAAAATGAATATGTACAAAATCAAATTAAATATTGGATGCATAGAAAAAACTGGCTGCTACTTCATCAGAAAAAAGAGAGATGAAGAAAAAAAAAAAAAAAAAAAAAGAAAGAAAAAGAAAAAAGCATTAATAAAATTAAAGGTATCACCAATAAAATAAATATACTAGCTATAACTAAATCACTTCTGGCCTGTTAACGGCCCTCTTCACTTACCGTCTCCGGAAGTCCGAGGCAATGTTATTCTATGGGAAATTTTCTTTACAAATAACTTATTAACTAACACATATTTTTAAATTCTGTTTTCACATTCAGAAAATTCCCAACTGTTAAATTGATGGATTTTTTTAAAAATGTATTTTTTTAATTTTTAATATTTTATTTTGAATTTGCAAAATGAAAAATTTCACATATTGAAAATTCATATTTTGCAGCTTCAAAATAAAATATAAAAAAAAAAAAAAAAAAAAAAAAATATTTTTTTTTAAAAAGGTCCGTCAATTTAACAGTTAGGAATTTTCAGAATATGAAAACAGAATTTAAAAATATGTATTAGTTAATAAGTTATTTGCAAAGAAAATTTCCCATAGAATAACATTGGCTTCGGCTTCCGGCGACGGTTAGTGAAGCAGGCCTTTAATGGGAAAATATAAAGGACCAATGAAGACTGCCGGCAGTAATATAATTTTTTATGTTTGCCACAGCTGGCCCACTGCAGGCTGCCAGCAATAACATAGAAAAATTATGTTTGCCACCAGGTAGTCCAACACTGGCCCACTAACAATTTCCAACCTAATGTCGGTTACCAACAGTGGCCCATTACCTATTTTCGTCATACTGCTAGCTGCCAGCAGCGATCCATTCACTGGCCCACTAACTTATTTTTAACTTACTGCAGGCTGCCAACAGTGGATCGATTGAATACGGCCTACTGACGGCGGCGTAACATATTCCCTGCGGCACCGTAACTTTTGCCACCGACGGGCCAGCTGCAGCTACTGTTGGCAACCAGCACTTGGCCTCGTGTTGGCCGTCATCTGTGGTTTTGCTGGGAACACTATATCGACCCTTTTCAAATCTCACAGTTTCATTAAAAATCTCAAGTGCTTTATCTGCATCGTAACAGTAAGGATCATCTCTAATTCCGATTATTCTAAATCAAGGAATTTTTTCAATTATGTCTCGACATTTTTATAAATAAATCCACAATGTCCCAGTGTTTTATCATCTCGAAATGTTTCAATACTACCACGTATTAAGTATTCAAATTCAGAATTTTGGAAAACTAAATTTATATTACGTACATAAATTTGTTCTGATCTAATTAAATCAAACATATCTCTAAACCAAGGAGCAACTCAATTTTTCTTGGTTCATGGAATGCTGGGTCGGCTAACGTAGCATTTTTTGGTATTGCGTCATTATATAAATCAATCTGCATCGAATGTATCAAATGAGCATTCTTTGGAACAATAAAAAGAAATCCAACTTCCGACTAAAGAATTTTTATACATTAGAGATAACTGCGCTCACTTTTGATTTTACAGTAGTTGAAATTCCTTCTAAACAACCAACTGGTAAATTTAAATTTTCTTTTTGCAACTGAAGCTTTTCAGCTAATTTAGATGGACAAAGGTGAATAATACATCCATTATCTAGTAAAGTTTTCGCTTGATACTTTTTTCCTTCATTACCTTTAATGAGAACCATGGCAGTAGATAATGTCACTTTCTTCACAATATTATTATTATGACTAGTCGCTGTCATAAAACATGCGTTTTCATTTTTACTTTAAAAAGAAATCGCATCAGCATTGAGTTCCTGAGAATTTGCAGACTCATTGGAGTCTAACGTTTAATCAGACGGTAGCGTGATCTCTCTCTCTCTCTCTCTCTCTCTCTCTCGTTTTTTTTTATTTTTTTTATTTTTTTATTTTTTTATTCTGCAGGAACGGAGATATAGTTATTTCTTACACTGTGATTACCAAAAAAAAAAAAAAAAAAAAAAAAAACATGAACTTTGTTTTCTTACAAAATCGCATCTGTATTTTCCAAATAATTTTTTTAATTTATGGTATTTAATCAATTTATGTTCAGCATTACACATTTTACAGGTGTTTTCACGTTTATCTGTTGCACATGAAACCACCGAAGAAACTTTTGTTTCATTTTTGTTTCATTTTGTTTCATCCTGAAGTTATTGTTTCATTTAAAGTCCTAACATAACCTTTAAGTAAATCTAATAAATCTGTAACAGTATGTAATGTATCTTTTTTTATTTCTTTCCCACAATAATTTAGTATTTTTATCTAGCTTTTGGATTAAAATAAAAGCAAAAATAGCTGATGAAAACCATTCTAATTTTTTATCTAAACTTTCTAATGATCTAACAACTTCACTTATCACATCAACTAAATTTAAAATCGCAGATGCTGACTCATTCTGATCAACAGCAATGTTTAAAATCCTCATGAGATGTGCATAAATTTGTTTCCGTTTATTCGAATACCTCTCTTCTAGTAGATACCATGCTAATCAATAATTATAATCTGTTATTAAAATTGTTTGAACAATTCTGAAGGCATCTCCTCTTTAAGCTGATTTTAAATATTCAATTTTATAGCATCCGATAAATTCGGGTTTTGATCAATACAAACTTTAAAAATATATTTTAATGAAAGCCAGTTATGTATTTCTCCTGCAAAAGTAGGTAAAGAAATCTTTGGTAAACGCATTACAGAATTCGCTAAAACCAAAACTGAATTTAAGGTAGAATTTTCAGACTTTTTCTTATTATGTAATTTTGACAACTTATTATGAACATCAAATTACATGCTTCTATTACAAACTGAAACCAAAACAAACTACTGGTACATGGAAAGGGGCGATCGCAGCGCCAATTCACAACTCAATGTATCAGTGGCTATAACATAGTCATAAAATCAATAGCTACAATTTTATGTATTTTTAACAAAACTTTTAAAAAGTTATATCCGTAAATGAATATTTTGCTAGGAAGAATTCTTTATTATTATATATTTCGTTAAAGCATCTTTGAAACAATTTAAAATATTTCTTAGGTTTTTCTATACGTTTAAATTTCTTAGATTTTTCATTATAGTTCTATCCTTATTCATTTAGCATATTTATCAGTGTTTTAATTCGTTCCGTTCATATTTATTATTTTATCGAATTCAATGCAATAATGTAACTTTCTTTAAATAGGATTTTAATTATGGAAATGGGCTTAGTTAGTCAAACATAGTTAACCTAGCACACTACAAAAATGCCAAAATATTGCAAATTTAAAAACAATTAAAGATACTATATTACAGCAAATGTATTTCAGTTTCAAATGGCTTGGATTGGGTTGTTAGGATTAAGATCGATTGACTAAAAAAGAGTCCTAGTCTTGAGGGGAGTGCCCTCCATGGGAGTTTTACTAGGGGGTCTTCGCCCATATTTACGAAGTTTCGAAGAAAACCACGGAAAACCCCGAACGGCAAGGCTGACAAGCACGACCTGGGGCACCCGGCACCTCACTTCTATCAGCTTTGAGAGTAGAATCAGTTTCAAATGGAAATAGTTCACAATATTTCTTATACATAAGAACTTCTCAGTTTCAAATGATATGCATTTCGTCGAAAATTTTCAAGTTCAGGTTGGGTGTGTTTTACGTCTAATTAAAGCTAATGTATGGGGAACTGGTTAACATTCTGGAACAAATTACCGTTGATGGTTGGAGACATGCCTTCACAATTTTGATTTTTCACGGAAGGGATGTACTTCCCGCTTAGGTGCTGCTCAGTAAAATTCCTCACAAAATCTTCTAAAATACTTGAGGTGATGACTGAAAAGTTCTCATCCTAACCATGAAGTATTTGTTTTTCCTGCTATGTACAACACATATCTTTACAAAGTCCTTTACCAAATATCATAATGATCTCAATTTTTTCTTTTAGTTGGTGAAGATTGAATGTTGAAATAATAGCAGTTTTTCAAAAATAAATAAAGAGATCAAACAAGTTGGGATTCAGTATCTTCAAGGAAAAAAAAAAAAAAAGAATTCGAACAAATGAAAAGCGAGTGGAAAAACATGAGAAAACTGGAAAAATTAGTCCACCGTTAAAAAAGTGGGTGTCCGAATTTAATAGAGGAACTAGCTCGGTCGATGTTTTTCCTCGCAGTGGAAGACCAGCAACTGACTGCACAGAGGAAAACATCACAGCAATCCAGGAAGGCGTGTGACAGAACGTTTCATCTCAGACAAATAAAAAATATTAATCTCAAGACTTATTTTCATTGACAGACCGAGAACTTTACAGTCAATTATCATATTTCATAGATTTTACTCTAGGTCTTATGCATATGGAACAATACATAAAGTATACTACAGACAAACTTTGAATAAACACCATAAAATGCAATAAACTCGCAACAATTGTTTCGGGTCGGAAAAACACACGACCCTTCATCAGGCGAATAAAGTAAGCACGAGTGCTGCAGTCAAAGCGGCATGTCCGTAATATTTTTTACAACGCCAGCTTTGTGGTGCTTTTTTATTAAATTTGTTGCTTCTGGGCTTTTAGCATCGAGTAAGTAATTTTGCGAGTGTTTCCAGTGCGTTGCCGCTTTGATTGCAGCACTCGTGCTTACTTTATTCGCCTGATGAAGGGTCGTGTGCTTTTCGACCCGAAACAATTGTTGCGAGTTTATTGCATTTTATGGTGTTTGTTCATAGTTTGTCTGTAATATTTTTTACAACGCCAGTTTTGTGGTGCTTTTTTATTAAATATATAAAGTAGTTTCTTTTAAATAGGGAGACGTGTTTAAGCAGTCTAACAAAATTAAAAAAAAATATATATCAAAATATCGCAAGTTTTTGAAAATAAGATGTTGGATTCTAACAAAAAATGTATATTGTGTTCATGTAAAAATATTTCAGAAAATTTTTCATACCTATAACTTACTTAATTTGAAGTGATACTTATACTTTATACAACTAAAATTAACCTAACTTTAATGTGCATCTATTCTAACTAAAACTTTTATTCAACATAATTACCGCTTATGTGTGCACTATCACTTTATTTATCGATTATTAGTACTAGGATATATATAAATACTTTCCGTCGCTCTTCGTCTCTCTTAATAGCTTAAATAAACTTGGATCACGAAGTAAATATATCTACTTGCGTAATATATAAAGGAATAAGGGAGCTTAATTATCATCGTGCTTGCAAAATAAATACTTTATGTATCGAAATAGCAATTGCAGGTTTAGTAAGCTACAGCGCCATTCTATAAAGTTTGTCATTTCAGTTCCCAATGCTTGAATACAAATGGTGGCTACATTTGAGAGATTATTGTATAAATATTTGATTGAGCAGAATAGAATAAACATATGGCTTTCTAGGAAATTGTATTAGTATGAAACTTTCAGGGAAATAGATTATATATTTCCTTAATTTAAACTTGACAAAATATTTAATATTAAAAATGATTGATTTTTATTTAAACTGTATATATATATATATTTTTTATGACGCTTTTTTAAAGTTTTGTTTTATATTTTAGCCTTTCAAAAACGTGTAAAACTAAAGACGATTATGACTATAAGACAGGGAAATAAAAGTTGATTTTAACACGTTGGTGAATCGTAAGCACAATTCTTGGTTAATTTAAAAAAGGCGTTCATTTGAAATAAAAAAAACATTCTTTCTAAAAATGATTTTCAGCGTTAGTGTTTAATACAGGGTCACTACAATTAAACTTGGCCTATTCAGAGCCCTCTGTAGCTGTAACTATAACACGGATTGAATCAAAAAATTTTATATAGACATTTCAACGGATGCGCTGAAAGGATCTGCAAAACGATTTTTAACAACAAAATTTTTAAAAATTTCCGCTCTGGGGGGACATACATCAAAATACAAAAAAGCCACACGTTTTAATACAAACAATTGTATTTATTACAGATTTAATAGTTATTTGTTACAAATTACAAAATTTTTATCGATGGAGACTATATTGTTCAATATATTATTACATATTGTTCATATTGTTCAATCATTAAGTTCAATCATTAACCCTATTATTAAGCTGTAAAATCTGCAACCGATGAACAACAGGTTCAACAGCTGATCATAGCTGGTCGCCAGCTATCATCCTTACATGCAACGATATAGTCCTTCAAGACAGCTAAAGTTATAAAATTTCTTTTAAAACTCGATCTCTTTAAATGGCTCCATAACCAAAAATCCCACAGATTAAGGTCTGGTAGAACGGGACAACCAAAGAGTGGGAAATGAACGTTTAATCACTCTGTTATCTGTAAAACTTTGCAACAAAACCTTTGCAAAATGTAAGAATAACAGATTCAAAAGTCGTATAGTTTGAAAATGTTAAAACAGACCAAAGTTATTTATTACATAACTTTTCAAGCATTTTGACTGTAATGCTTGTTTGTATTTTGATATATGTCCCCTCAGAGCGAAAACATCTATTTTATTTATTTATTTATTTATTTATTTATTTTTCAGATTCTTTGAGTACATCCTTTGGAATATCTAAATACAAATTTATGACTCAATCCGCATTTTAGTTTCAGCTACAGAATGCTCTGAATAGGCAAAGTTTAATTATGGTCACCCAGTACATTAAGTGTAGTTGGCGTATTTAATTGTAGTTGACGTTAAGATTATTTACTGCATCCATTGCTGAAAAGAAAATTAAATAATTTAAACCCAAATACGTAAATTATTTTTGTTAAATAATTCAAGCTTTTTATAAGGAACGCAGAAAAGCAGCACTACCTCTTCGAAATGGAAAAAATAGGCAGACATAAATGTGTTAAAAAAAAAAAAAAAAAAAAAAAAAAAAAAAATCATCTGTTGACAAACACCAGAATGTGAAGCAGATTTGCGAAATTTCTTGCTGACAACAGCCAAAGAGGAAAAACTAAAAAAGTATTTTATTTTTTAAATATTACTTTTAATGTAATCTTAATCATTACAATTGAATTTGCAAAATGATCAATAAAGCTTTATATATATATATATATATAAGTATATTTTAAACTTTCTACTGAATTTTCATTCGGCACAAAAATATGTAAATTTGTAGCAATGGCTATTAGCGTCATGTTAGTCTTTACGGCATTTCTCCGATATGCTTCATTTAAAGTTTTGTGAGTGGGTTTAACGTTACACTAGAGCTACCTATTGGGCATATGCCGATGCCCTGGGAATTATCTCGTCGGGTAATTCAGAGATACATGCGGCAGAAAATTTATTTAAGTCCTAGCAATAATTCGTATTTAAAATATGTGCACCTAATACTGTTTTGTTAAGTATGTGTCGAATCATCAACTTAGTCTTTATGCTGTTTATAAAAATGAAAGTTGATGATAAAAATTTGCGCAGAGAATCTGATGTGTGGAACACATGATTTCTTTACACAGTGACTGGAATATATATATATATATATATCGTTATGAAAACACTGACATTTTTGTGCGATGTAACTGATTCGTAAATAGACAGGCAATTCCAGTCTATGAAAATTTCTGAAAAAAAAAGGGGGGGGGGATCTGCTACTTTGGCCACAAAAGTCGCGATAATTAGATTATATATACCGCAGTGACAAATATAGTAGTTTTTTTTTTTTTTTTTTCAGGAATAGTGCTTTAAGGATTATTACAGAATATCTCATTGGAAAATGAATAGTTTGAGTTTAACGAAAATCATTCAAGTATAGATGGCGTACTTTTGTTCTCTTTGGCGAAAATTAGTGGCGAGAAACGATGCATATTTTACCAAAATAATTAATTCCATTAAAATTGAGAAAAGGTATAGTAATTCTGGCGCTATCTTGAAACAATATTATCTGCTAAATTTGATCGCAAATCTCAAAGCCGCCAAATTTGTAGCCAACGCAGATTTTAGTCTTGGCATCGATTTTGGCATTTTGACATAAATTTCGGCTAATTAGTGACCGAATTAGGTAAAAAACTGTAGTTTAGGTTTGCGAAAGTTTGAAATTTCTAACTTCAACAAAAACAGATTTCTGGAATTTTCCGGAAACTTTCATTCAATTATAGCGCAGACCGCAGAACCATTTTTTTTTTTTTTTCTATAAATAAGAAATAAGACTATAAAAAAAGAAGAGTGATTAATGATGATTGTAAGCTAGAACTTGTCTATATGTTTACGTGCTACTTTATATACGATATTACAGTACAAAAGGAAACATGTGATTTTTTTTTTTTTTCACGAGGGTGAGCGTGGACGTAACGTCAAATTAGGCATTCAAATGACGCAAAAACACGCAGTTTAGGATTAACAAAGTTTTTAAACTCTAATTTCACTAAGGTTCATGTTCTAGCATTTTTTTAATGCTTCATTATTTCTAAAACAGAACTACAGTCGGCAACAAAAATATCCGAGAACTTGCAATAATCCCTCACTGCAAATAAAAGGATCTTAAAGTAAGACATAAAAACAACTTAAACGACATTTAAGACACGTAAATGTCTTAAAATATAGATTAGACGTTATATATATCTATATCTTAATTTAAGACAGAAATATTTCTGAAATTCCAATTTAGACACATTAATGTCTGAAACACGTAAATACGCGAACTTTCAGACAGCAAACGCGTTTGAATTTTCAGACACTTTAGAAATTTAGACACTTGCATTACTTAGCAATTTTTTTAAATGGAATCTGTTTTAAGAGAATATGCTTGTCCTACTTCTTTCCACATTCAATAAATATATTAATATTTTATATAATAAGCAGTTAAGCTACTTAAGCTATGGCAGCTTTATGAAATTAAATTTTTATGAAATAATACTCTAGAGATAAGAGATGTGAATGATATTTTCATGCTATTATCTTTAACATAATTCATAAATAACATATTTAGACACAAAGCTTATTGCATTAAAAAAAAATAAAAAAAAAAAAAAAATCTTTGTCTTTAAAACTTTTTTATATTAAATGTAAAAGTGTGAAGACGGATGTAGCAAGTAATTTGTTGAGAAGAAAGCGAATTTATACTTGAACAATCATGAATAATTTGTGCATAACGTTTTTCTTTCTTTCTTATTATTATTATTCATTTAAAGACTTGTTTCTTTCACATATTTGCGTACATCTAAATGTAAAACAAGAAATTTTATCGTATTCATAATTACAGTTTGTTTTTATTTAAACATCACTTTAAGGAAAGAAATCGTTATTATCGAAGGCTGCAACCTTCACATACAGTCGGTAACAAAAGTCTCCAAACACTAGCAAAACTTCGCCTATATAAAAAAAGTTAATAAAGTTTTGTTAAATAAATCCTTGTCGAATCCTCTTCTTAGTCAGTCTAAAAACAGGATTCGACAAGGATTTATTTAACAAAACTGTATTAAGTGTACTTTTTTTACATAGGAATTTTTGCTAGTGTTCGGTGACTTTTATTACCGACTGTACTCGTGCATTATTAAATATATTCTAGACCTCTAGATATGCAATTTAAGACAATAATATTTATTAACTTTAAGATATTATACAATCAATAGTTTTATGGCAAAAAATTAGAAATAAAACATAAAACTGCGATTTGTTTCGCAAACCCTTAGGTATATTTTATCATAAAAACACGAATTGCTTGGAAGATTGGTAAATACTTGATTCCGACGATGTTTCATTCGTTATTTCGGGTTCCATCTACAGTGTCAGTTCGAATCCCAACGCCGGTTAACGGATTTTTTTTTTTTTTTTTCGATATAAATATTTTATTAATGCTCTAAACAATTCCAAAATCTATTTTTAGCAGAAAAACATAATCGCATTCCATATTTATTTCTCTATTTATTAAAAGCCTTAAAAAAAAAAAAAAAAAAAAATAGTGTTTTTAAGCCTAATATGGCGGTGTTTTTGAGCCTAAAACATGGCGGCGTTTTAAGACACTTCCAATGTCTTATTTTCAGATGCAAAAAAGGTGTCGTAAAAAGTAAGACTTTTTTTTTCGCTAAAAAAATGACCATCCATACAGGAGACTTTTTTAACTGAATTTACGTTTACAGTGCTGTCTAAAAAAAGTATTTTGTTAAATAAATCCTTGTCGAGTCATGTTCTTAGTCCGTTTAAGAATATGATTCGATAAGAATTTATTTATTAAAATAATTTTAAGTGTACGTTTTTGATATCGGATTTATTGGCTAGTGCTCGTATACTTCTGCTGCCGACTGTACCTCGAAAATTTTATAAACCACTGTGACAATATTCTCGATGATTTCAAATTTCATTCAGTCTTCAAAATGTTCGATTGTCCCTTAATTAACCTTTTGAAAGTGGCTCTTACGAAATCCTATGGTGAAGTGTGACAAATTATGTCACAGCCCCTTTCAAAACGTTAACAAAATTTAGGCTCTGTAGTGTATTTAACAGGGTTTATTTGATTTCTGTTGTAAGAACTATTGTTTCATTGGATTGTTTCGAGAATATTCATTGATTATTGATTTTTATAGCAGAAAGAAATGTCTTATTCAACTGTAAATAAAATTCATTCACTGAGTAGAACCTGCTTATGTCTTTAAGAATTACTTTCTTCACGTAAATATGTAGATGACGTTCATAACAATACCCTTGCGGGCTCTATCTGCGGGATGAAAATTCATTAAATAATGTGCATTATTCGACTAGAACCTACTTATGCCTTGAAAAACTACTTTCTATACGCAAAAATTCGACAACTTTCATAATACTATCTTTATGTGCTCTATCAACGGGCAGAATATTCATTAAATAAAATGTATTCGTCGACTAGATCCTGCTAATGCCTTCAAGAATAACTTAATTTCATGTAAAAATGTCGAAAGTTTTCATAACAATAGCACTACGAGCTTTATTTTTAGATTGTTTTGAAATCTCTATAATAATAGCCATATATAATGGTCAATCCTTTGTATTTTTGGTCTTTAGAAATATAATTTTCATAAATATCTCCAAAACGAAATGTCGTAGAAAGATCAAAAAGGGAGGTGCACAACTAGATGATATAAAAAAACAACATAACAATTTGAATACAAGCGTCACGAAAAATCGTGTAAAGTCGTAGATAAAACGGGAGTATATACACGTAAAAATGTGGATAATATTTAAAACAATAACATTACAAGCTGAATATTCATTAATAAAATACATTCCTCTATTTCTTTGTAAAAACCTAGATAACGTTCATAATAGTATCGTTGCGGGCTGTATCTATGGGCTGAATATTCATTAAATAATGTGCATTCTTCGACTAGAACCTATTTAAGCCTAGTTATGCTTGAATCTTGGTATGTTCTCGTATAAAAACCAATGTTTCAGTTGTACAAACAGACATCATGACAGACACGAATATAAATTTGCAATATTCTACGATTATTATTATTATTATTATTATTATTATTATTATATATATATATATATATATATATATATATATATATATATATATATATATATATATATATATATATATTTAGCTATGCAAGATACAAAATCCATTTCACAAATCAGGATTACTGTACGCCCGTATACTATGTATACAAACGTAATAATTATTTTAAAAAAATGTGGATGTGTGCTTCAATAATTTTGCTGTCGACTGTTATTTTGGAAAGAGTGCTTCCCTTGCTTTGATAGAAATAAACAATGTAATATTTATTTTTTAAACTGAAATTGTTTCTTTCTTCCTTGTTTATATATTTTGTACATTATTCATTTTAACAAAATTTTCATTTGTCATATCTTTAACTAAATTTAACACGAACTATGCAAAGTAAATAATTAAAGAATATCTATAATATAAACAGTCAATTTCATTTTTATGTATACTTTGTCATACTAAAAAATCATGTTTAATTTTTTAATCCCAAAAATATTCAAAAGTGAAGTAAAAACAAAACAAGAAGTTTTTCCGTCAAGACAGTAAGATGATTTTATATTTTCTCGTTAAGTGGTCGTCTTTTTTAAATTAAGATGTAAGTTCGGACTGATTGATAAACTTTGTTGATACGTTTTTGGCGCAGAATGTCCTGTTCTGGTCTTGCGCTATAAAAATTCAGACAACCAAACATATGTTCTATGTACAAAAAAAGTATAAAGCATTCGAGTTAGAAATATATATTTATAGGAATTTTAAAATTTAAGTGGTCGCCACTTGAGAACAAAATGGCGGGTTACGTTGACTAACGGTTTTATTCAAAGTACATATAGGATAACTCCACGGTTTAAGTTTGGTTTAAATTAATCCTTGTCGAATGATGTTCTTAGTCAATCTAAGAACATGATTCGACAAGGATTTTTTTAACGAAACTTTATTAAGTGTACCTTTTTTATATAGGAATTTTTGCTAGTGCTCGGATATTTTTGCTGCCAACTGTAATTGCAGCAAGCGAAAACACAAAGTTATCCCCGACTACTTTTGTCGCAAATCGTCGTATAAATGTGTGATTGCGACATAGCGATTGATAATAATACCTGTTTTATAATACTACACTTAAATGTTTTTAGGCGGTCGTATACAAATTAAAAGTTGTATCAGTTTTATTTTTTCAAATGGTAATACCCATTTTTTAATCCATATTTAAATTTTTGAGATCGAAGCAGTTCAGAAACATTTTATGCGCACTTATTATCTTGGAATAATCAAAAGCAAAAATCTATTAGGTGTTCATTCATAAATTTAGAAAGTTAAATTAAAATATACCACAATAAAGTGGCATATTCATTCAGCTAATTACTTGTAAAAAGTTTTTTTTTTTTTAATATGAAATAAAATATAATTTTGATGATATAGTTATTGTATCTGCATCTAAACTTACTTTAATAACTAATTTGATTCCTATATATGCTCATTTCTGAAATCTTTCAAATTAATAACTCTTATTGCTTTGTTTTTAACTTATCATTTTTATTATTTCAAAACGAAATTGAAAAAAAAAAAATGTTTTTTGTTTCTTGTGAATCTGTCCGTTCGTCTGTCTGTTTGTTCAAGCTCTTATTCCGGTAAATATTCACATAATTCCTTGAAAATAACATATTTTATTTATTCAAGATCCTGATAAAATGTTCCCTATTAAAATTGGGGTAAATACTATTACTAGTTTTTGTATATTGACATCTGAAAAAAATTCAAAGTATTGCTTTTTTTTTTTTTTTTTTTTTTTTTTTTTTTTGAGAGAGGTATTTCTATAAACCAAATTTTATTGCCATTATTTTCCAATATCCATAATAAAATTAAATGTTGTAATAATACTTTATGGGCTAGAATTAAAAATTGTTGGAATTGAATTTCGTTTATTTAAGAATTTTTAACACTTTCCAACAATGTGTAAGATTGAAAATGAATTCATTTACTATTTGTCTGTCTTTCTAATTTAAAATTTTTTGAAGTATTGAAGAAAACAAAAACAAAAAAAAACAGACGTTTAAATTTAATGAACTCTTTATATGCTATGCTCACCACATTAGAGAACCTTTATGATAAAATGGCGTAAAAAAGAAAAAAAACATTTATGTTTACCCAAATTTAAAGATATATATATATATATATATATATATATATATATATATATATATTTATTCTAAAGACCAGAAATATAATAATTCTGATACACTATTTCATCCCAAAATTTTTTCAAAACTTAAAATAAACAATTTCAAGAAAACGGATTGTCCTTGAATTTCGAGGATGTATGGTTACTATAGTTTTTGCACCAATGATTGCTTTCAAAAGAAGAATTAATATAAATTATTTTTAATTATTTTAGTATTAAATGTAGATTTTGCTCATAGGCATTAAAAAGACAGGGTGAAGATTTCACGGCTGAAAATTTTAAAGAGATTACTTTTTCAAAAATGTATTCAATATTGTCCATTTATGCAGGTTTATCTCTTATTTATATGCAAAATTTAAAACTACAAAATTATTAACTAATTGGAGCTGTACAAGCACTATATTCATTTATATTTTCAAAAAAATGTGAAATTTGCATAAGGATATATTTTATTTATTATACTAATTATTCTTATAAAATTTTTGGTAAAATAGAGAAATTTTAAAAATTTTAAAATCAGTTTTATTAAAAAAACTTATATCAATTTTATACTAATATTTTTATAAAAAATAAATAACCAATCTTCAGAGACTTATTAAATTATCTATTGTAGTTTTTGAATTCGAATTCATAAAACGGGTCAAAAAATGTTTAAGTCTTAATAATAATAATAATAATAATAATAATATTATTATTATTATTATTATTATTATTATTATTATTTTGTAAAGTCTACAAGTTTTCGTAAAAATATCTTTTACATGACATTAAGCTACACACATTCAGGTGTACAATCAATTTTATACTAATATTTTTATAAAAAATAAATAATCAATCCTCAGAAACTTATTAAATTATTTATTATGGTAGTACAGTTTTTGAATTCAAATTCGTAAAACGGAAATGCAGGTTTTTGCAAAAATAGCTTTTACATGACATTAAGCTACACACATTCAGATGTACAAACGTGTATTTGAAATTCTAAATAACTTCAAAAAATTTAACTTATTCGATTTTGAATTTAATATTTTAATAAATTCTATGTGTATATTTCATAAATTAAACAATATGTAAAATTCAAGCATAATAGAGTACATAATATTTTAAATTATGGTTTAGGGTACTAGTAATACTATTTTAATAGTTATTATAACAATTAACCATTGTGCCATGCGTGAGCACTTTTGAAAATCTATAAAAATTCACAGAAACTTTCTACAGTTGAAAAGTGTTTTTTCTAAGCTTTATATACAGTCGGTAACAAAAGTCTCCGAACACTAGCAAAAATTCCTATATAAAAAAGTACACTTAATACAATTTTGTTAAATAAATTCTTGTCGAATCCAGCTTCTAGACTGACTAAGAACAGGATTCGACAAGGACTTATTTAACAAAACTGTATTAAGTGTACTTTTTTTACATAGGAATTTTTGCTAGTGTTCGGAGACTTTTGTTACCGACTGTATATAATAAATTTTCGCTTACTTATAAAAATACGAAAACTTTCGTATTTTATACTTTAAATTATTTCACAGCAAAAGTATGATTCCATAACAGTTTACTGTTTGGCCCCGTGTCCGTTTTTTATTACTGCTCGATGCACTGTGCACCGTAAAAGTACAGCATTAATTATATATACAGTCGGTAATAAAAGTCTCCGTACACTAGCAAATATTCCTGTATAAAAAAACGTACACTTAATACAGTTTTGTTAAAGAAAGCCTTATCGAATCCTGTTTTTAGACTGACTAAGAACAGGATTCGACAAAGATTTATTTAACAAAACGGTATGAAGAGTACTTCATTTTTATAGGAAATTTTGCTAGTGTTTGGAGACTTTTGTTACCGACTGTACATAACGTTGCACTTTATCTTTCTTATTTTGTAGGCAACAGAATTTTCACGCACCAAATTTTGAACGTTTGATTAAGTAGAAATAATATTACTTCTCGAGAATACTGTTAAATAATCAACCATTATTTTAGAAGAATTTTTAAATATTAAAGTCATTTTATTTTTATGATTCCTCTAAAAAGTACAAAACACAAAATGCGATTTATTTTTCTTTTTTTTTTTTTTTTTTCCTTAAATACGGTTGAAAAATTAATATTTTTCTTATAAGTAATTTATTTATTTAAAAAATTAAATAATTTATTGGATTACTTTGTAAATTAAATTTAAATAACTTAGAGTACACGAATCTTACAATATTAAAATACAAAAATAGTATTAAGAACAATTAAAATTAATAATTTTATAGGTTTAAATCAGCGTTTTTATTCATTCTTTAATCTTCTAGCACGTTATTTTTCTAATAGAAGAACATGAAGTCCCAAAACTTAATTTGTTCGAACCACAAACCTATGTTTTTTACGGCAATGTTCGCATATATTGCTATGAAAAAACATCACGGTACGGCATTCAAGATTACAAATGTACTATTTGTTATCTTAAAATCCGAATAAACTATACGTCAGAAACGCCAAAGAAAAATATTTGAGATGCATACAGCTGTTTCGGTAGCCTTAAGCGTACCGTCTTCAGTGCAAAAAGAATTCTGAATCTTGAGAAGTGCTCGTATATATAGATGCAGAATTCTTTTTGCACTGAAGATGGTACGCTTAAGGATACCGAAACAGCTGTATGCATCTCAAATATTTTTCTTTGGCGTTTCTGACATAGTAGTTTATTCGGGTTCTAATATTCCAACGCCAAGTCTCCTGTTATTACTTGTTATCCTGCTGGAAACAATTAACACTGCAACACGACAAAAGATTTATTTACAGCTATAATTTATATGTAGATTTAATTTATATGCACACTTTGTAGTATAAATATATGTGCAATAGTAGTTATTTTTTAATCATATGTGTACATATATATATATATATATATATATATATATATATATATATATATATATATATATATATATATATATATATATATACAGATATATATCTATATATCTATATATATATATATATATATATATACAGATATCTATCTATATATCTATCTATCTATATATATATATATAGTGTTGGTATTAGCATGTATCTATTAAATGCTATAATTTTAATGTTAAAATTTATTATGATACATATCATTTATATATATATATATATATAATTCAGAAATTTGCGCTGCTCCAATTTCAATTTCTTTCTTTTTGCATTTTGATTGCCACTGGTATATTTGTTGAATTTTTTTAATTCTTGTTATAAAGAAAAGAAAGATACAGCATTTTTTTTTTTTTCAGTAAGCAGAATATATAGCCCCACAAACGATAATTATATCGGCCAACATTGAAACAACGCTGTATTTTTTGTTGGCCAACGGTTATAAATAGCCGTTGACTGGATTTGTAGCCCATTTAATGCAAATCATTTACCGACATGCAGTATTTTACTTTTACAATACATTTTGGTACTTTTTATTTTCTATTTTTGTACTTTCTTGCGAATAATGAACATCCTTGGCGGTATTTTAATGCGTGTAATAAAATTATGTATTTTCGTTGAAGTTACGCAATGGTTAAAAAATGAGCCATTATATGTAAAATTAACACATCAATTAATATTAGACTCATAACGTTTTTCATTATGGTTGATGAACCGCAGCTACCCCTAAAAAGAAAATGCGAATTGAAGAGACTGAGAAAAAAGACGTTGGACCAATTGCTATTTTCCAATTTAACCAGGTGCCAACCGTGCAAACGATTATCTGCTAATGGGCCAACGACTCATATTTGCGAGTATATACATACATATATATTTATATATATGAGAAACATTCTCTTATTTACATGCACATTTTCTCAAAGAATTTCTTTGTCATTTACAATTTCTTTAATATTTACAACTAATATTTTTTAATTAAATTTTTAATTTTTATTTAATTAATTTTTATTTAATTAATTTTTATTTCTATTTATTTATTATTATATTTTTTCAATTAAAAACATTTAATTGTAAACAAATCTTCAGCCATATTTTCTAACTGTTCAAATAATTTAAAAACAATTTTAATTGTGCAAATAATCCTTTTTTTTTTTTTTTTTTTTTGATAAATATTTCTTAGAAAGAGAATATTATAAAGTAGAAGTTATGTCTTTTACTTATGCATAGTTAATGATACAAGAAAAAATTATTATACAGACCTCTGGATAAAAAAACATAAAGTACTCTCAGAAAAGGAAAATAGATTTTTTTGCACTTTTATTCCCATGCAAAGATTTTTTAATCATTTATTTGCTATATACATTACCATTTTTTTAAACAAATAAAATAATTAAAAAAAGTATTTGCAACTCAATCTCTCTCTCTCTCTCTCTTTTTTTCATCTTACTGGTTTTAAATATTTTTTTGAAATTCTACTAAAAAACAATATGACTGAATGAATGAAATAAAAACCTCGTTTTATTTTTATATTTAGGTTATTACACTAAATAGAGAAAATGATATTTCCAGTTTCAGTTTCAAGTTGTCTACATATAAAATATATTTAACTTTTATCAATCTCCAGGGCTTTTTTTTCTAAATATAAATTGAAATGTAAATATATATATATATAATGTCAAAACTTCTCCACATGTTATAAAAAACAAAAAATTTTCAGATAGAAAATATTAGATTTTTCACAGACATTGTTTCCATAGTCTTATTTAGTGAAATACATTTTGAAAATATTTTAATATTTCTAATAGAATAACGATAATTCTGATGACTCAGCCTGATCTCTATCGCACAGTTATGGGCCTTAGAGTTTTTATTCTGGACAATAGGAGCTTCTCAGCAAGAAACTGCGGTGTGAAATAATAGTATGTTCACATCGGTCATGTTGTAAGTATTAAGAATCACACATTAAATGCGGTATATTTCAAATAATTTACAAATACAAAAAAACTTTTTTTAAGCTATTGTAAGTGTTATATATAAAAAG
Organism: Salticus scenicus; assembly: GCA_963930645.1. Lineage (NCBI taxonomy): Eukaryota > Metazoa > Arthropoda > Arachnida > Araneae > Salticidae > Salticus > Salticus scenicus. The sequence continues at coordinate 193,169,184 of OZ005654.1, read as the reverse complement.
AACTAGACTGCTACAAATCTAAAGTAATATTTTATTTAACAAGTAAAAATAAATATTTAGTACACTGGTTTATAGTAGAATAATACTGTTATCACTATAATATGGGTTAAGTTACATAAAACCATCTATTATTTAAATGATATTGTGTTTGATAGTATACAGGGTGATTTTAATTGAACTTTAGCTACAAATGGCTTCCTGTAGTCAAAATGTGTAGGCACATTGTCCACTTGTTGCAAGAGATGATCTTCAGGATCTAAAAGGATTAGTAAAAAATGGTCTGTAGGAGACGACATTGCACGGAAAAATAGAAAATATTCCAGTTTAAATAAATCATACAGAATTTTTCTCTATGTTAAACAAGCATTCATCCAGATTTTGATGTTAGGAATTTAAAAGAGAACAAATAGATAGGAACCTACATACAAAAAAAAAAAAAAAAAAAAAGAGTTTATGATTATTAAGTTAAATATTTGATAGGCACTCTCATTTATTAGCCAATACTTTACTTTTGTTTACTTCCAGAATACGGTTTTTTAATGTACCACTTCATTTTAAATATTCTATGCACACATTTTCGATGTATTTATCTAAAAAGAAATATTATGCAAATAGCATTCCTTTTTTAAGTTTTCAAAATAAATAATATAGAATATACAAACAAGTATATACGACTGAGTTTGAAAGAAAAAAATCTATCAATTAAACTAACGTAATAATGATTTGTTGACAGAAAGAGTGGATATGTCTTATGAAATAAAGCAGTGTTTATTTCCAGAAATTTTTCTGGAATTATGTGGGGCACATTTAGAATCTTCTAGGGTACACCAGTCACACTATTTGAAAACCACTTTCTTAAGTGCATCTTCTGAAATGAGTAGTTAGCAATTTTGGTGAAAATTCTCCCTATATGAGTACAGGAAATATTCATAGTGGAAATGTTACTAAAACTACACTCTCTCTATTGTTTGAGCTAGTACTTATGCAAAATAAATACCATTGTTTTAAATAGTTTTATTTATCATATTTAATTTAATAACTTTAGTTTTTTAACAAAGAAAATATTCTCAAAAAAACAGTTGTTTTCGAAATTTTGAACTGTATGTAATTGTCATAGAAATACTCTATTAAATGGATGAAGATTTCTTTGAATTTTAAAAACTACATGAATTAATGAAATACTTTTCAGATGTCTGTGTATTTTTTTTTACTATACTTTTCTATTCCATTTCCTTTTTTATTATAAAAGTTATTTGTCTTATTAAGAAAAACGGTTTCCTTTCTCGTATCGATTATATCAATGTTGTAAAATATGACAAAATATCAATCTTTTTTTACAAGATTGAATTTGGAAAACTTCCAAGCTTTAAAACTACCCAGAAGGAAAATTGATCGCTTAGAGTGACCTGAAAGATCACGTCTGTATGCCATATATTTCTTCAACAGTAAAACTGTCATCATGCTACATTTTCAATATTTTTTTCTGTCAAATTATTCCATTGTTCATATTTATGTCATAGAATTATATTGTAGATGGTGTTAAATGATATCAACTCCATTAATTATTAAGACAAACCAGTTTTAAAATATTGTCAATAATGTATATTTATATAAAATAATTAACATTTTATTATTTAAGCATGATGTTCTGACATTTACTTTTCTTACAAATATTTATAATAAAATATAAATGTCATGTACATTACAAAGTAATTTTGTTAAGTTTTAAATTTTTTCTTGTTATACTTTATGTCATGCAAGCCGTAAAGTAAAATTTACAAAGCTAAATTTTGATATTGTTAAATTTAATATAGTAAATTAAATTAATAAATATACATATACATTAAATATACATTACATGTAATGTCATACTATGTTCCATACGTAATAATACATCTTCTTCACAGAACGTCCTCTGGATGTTATGGTAATAAAAGGACATCCCAGGGAAACTTACAGGATGTACTCGGAAGGAATATGAGAGTTATTAGGGATGTAACATGCAGCATGTTTCAAATTTCAGCCATATACTGACTTCTACTGCCACGTTGAGAAATGTTTTAATTTCGAATACCCTTTCACTTTATAAAGCAGAATTGTAGTATTTAATAATGATTCTGTATGATATTTTAAAATTAATCCCGCTTAGCGGCACAAATATTCTTATAACTCAAATTTATTCTTTTCCCATTATTCCGCCTCCTGAAAATCTTAAAATTTCAATAATATCTAAGAAGTGTTGAAATGAAAATAACTAAATAACAATTTAAAAAAAAATCTATTGAGTGTTACAAATGTTGTATGAATGTATAACTCTGTATTCCATTCTTTAAATAATGTCTCGACAAACTAACTATAAAAATAAACGAAATAACTAACTCGGTAACCTAAAACATAATACCACATAACATTTGTTATTTTCAGTTTTTTTTTTTTTTTTTTTTTTTTTTTGCATTCGAAACAGAATATTTTAGAACGTCCAAACAATATTTTAGACCTAGTTTCTTTAAAGTTTCATGTGCATGGGTTGCAGAATTACTACGTGCGTTTTCTATATTTTTACCACTAATTAAAAATAGAATTTTGTAAAATAATATTTTACATTAAAATATCAGAGAATTAAGTGTACTGACAAAATACTAAAACGCACTTAAACATGTATGAAAGCTGCTAAACCTACATATGACGTATTTTTAAGAAATAATAATTTATAAAGAATTATCATTTAAAAAATTATTAATAATACATTATTAATCATAAAATATCACTAATACGCAATATATTTAAATTATACTTTTTATATTGTATTGATAAAACTTGTCCTATATAGTCATTTTTATGCAAACAAACAATACTTAAATATCGAAAAACTAAAAAAAAAAAAAAGTATGTATATGCATATATATATACAAGTGGAGTATATATATATTACCATCTATGCGTCAAAAATTCCTGAAAGTAAAATATAATAACACATATAAAGACGTTTATATCCCTAAAAACAGAAATTAGATTTAATTACCTTTTTAACGATATCGGCTATACTGCAGTATACAAATCATAAATTCTAACAAATTTTATTTCCTGGATTTTCAAATCTGAAAATTGTAAAACTAAAGTGGAAAAAGTCATTAAATTAAATTAACTATAATAAAAATTTAAGTATTTGTATGGTGCAAAGAGTCCCTAAGATGCGAGATCTTTCTAAATAATAAGGGTTACTTGGATTGTAATCTATTCCTTCGTTTAAAATACTGAAATCTTGTTCAAGAGAATTTTTTTTTTTTTTTTTTGCATGAAGTCTGTTGTTAGAGTTTAACTATTCTCGTGAAATTGGAACTTAAGCAATTAGCCATATAAAATAAATTAAAATATTTTAAATAGTATTTTTTTTTTTTATTACCTGAACAAACAATTGAAACAAACAATTAAATTATAAAATAAAATAAAATAAAATATATATAAATATATAAAAGTAAATTAAAAAAACGCAAGAAATTATATAAATTTTTCTTAAACTTTATAGGGCAATATTTCCAATTGAGAACATCAAATTACAAACTTATTAATAAATTAAATTTCATCAATATTGATTTGAAAAAATAAAAAAATAAAAAATAGCACATATAAATTAAATGTGGTTTATTTTTCCTTATTTTCTTTCTTTCTTTCTTTTTTTTTTTTTTTTCATAGAAGCCGAATTTTTATCATAATATGGGAAACATACAGTGATTTATAAAAAAGTGGCATTTTTATATCATTTTTATATCATTTTCCCTCTCTAAGTATCATAAAAATTCTCATAAATGGGAAAAACAATCCAATATTTTCAAAAATCGCTTTCACTACTCAAAATAGATTACATTGTTAGAAAAAATATATAAGAATTTCTTATAATAATCAAAAAATGAATCATGCTTGATAGGGTGCATCGAAAAACGCGTTTTTTCTGCAATTCAATTCTAATAGCGCGGAAAACTTGCGCATAGGCGTCATTATAAATGAAAAAATATTTTAAAAAAAAAAATTTCAAAATTTTAAATCGCGCAGAAGGCCTAAAGTTACCAAAAAAGCCAAAATACCTGTAAATTAAAAAAAAAAAAATGCTAAAATTACAAAAAAATACATTTTTTGTTCTAATAGTGAAAAAAGTGTTTTTAAGAGTGTCCTTAATGCATACAAAATATAATTAGACCCATTCTTCTTTTACTGAATTCGCGCAAAAAGCCTAAAGTGGCGGGTTGTATCGTAAAAAAACGATATTTCATGATTTTCGACGATTTTTAAACATGTGCCAAAACCCATAAAAGTTTTATTTTTAATTTGTAATAGTGTAAAAACCATTCAAAATAGTTTTCCCAATCCAGAAATAATACTTTCAGACTGGTTATTCCTTAAATGTATTCGCGCAAAAGGTCTAAATTATAGTATAAGTTAAGTTATAGAGTCCCGTAAAAATGCCGTTTTCCATATCTGATGAGTGCTTATTTAACACATTAAGGTTTGTAATAAGACAAACAAGTGATTTACAAAAAATGTATTAGCCAAACATATCATATTGCAGCTCTGAGCTCATTTCAACATTTAATCTGTGCTGAAATGACCCAGGACTCACAGCGAGGACGTGGCTGCAAGGCGAGTCCCACCTCCACCCTACCCAATTAACCAACCAGGGTGAATTTTATTTGCAATATTTACAGTAACTATTTACTTTGTACAATGCATATATGTTCGTTGTAGGCAAAAGGTTATTTACATAGTAGCCCCTTTGAATTCTGACTTTGAATTAAATGTGGGCATCAGCTAACTTGATTTTAAAGTAGCTCTAATATAACCATCTCGATTTTTATGCCCGCACACTTTTTCTGCTGCTTCTGTAACCAGTTTTACGCACATCTCAACTGACTGGGTGTGGCATGGGAATTTGAGGTAGTTAAACTCTTGTAGCGCTTTGTCTTTCAATAAAGAAGCAATGTATTCAGTTGGCATCTTGGACAGTAGTGGCGGTGTTAGCTTGCAGATTGACCAATCAATTAGTTCGGTATAGTTGTTTGCTCTAAAATTTATTGAAAGTATTTTGAGGTCTCTTACATAACCTTCAGCTGATGGCTCATTTCTGGATTTAAGGATCCTCCTGTAGTCATATGCACCTGTTTGGTTTGATATAAAGAAAAACTACACTGTGAAAGATGGACCGAAGCATATTTTGAAGGTAGTTAAAACAACCAGGCATCTACCGGACAATATCAAGCATATCATTGATCCAGTAACTCAAAGGAATGCATTCTTTTGCCACCCTGAAAATATGATGTTGGCTATGATAATGAATGAGAGACCACACATTAGAGAACTTGGCTACAGGAGGATCCTTAAATCCAGAAATGAGCCATCAGCTGAAGGTTATGTAAGAGACTTCAAAATACCTTCAATAAATTTTAGTGCAAACGACTATACCGACCTAAAATGATTGGTCAATCTGCAAGTTAACACCACCGCCACTACTGTCCAAGATGCCAACTGGATACATTGCTTCTTTATTGAAAGACAAAGCGCTACCAGAGTTTTGCTACCTCAAATTCCCATGTCAAACCCAGTCAGTTGAGAGGTGTGTAAAACTGGTTACAGAAGCAGCAGAAAAAGTGTGCGGGTATGAAAATCGAGATGGTTATATTAGAGCTACTTTAAAATCAAGACAGCTGATGCCCACATTTAATTCAAAGTCAGAATTCAAAGGGGCTTCTATGTAAATAACCTTTTGCCTACAACGAACGTATATGCATTGTACAAAGTAAATAGTTACTGTAAATATTGTAAATAAAATTCATCCTGGTTGGTTGGTTGGGTAGGGTGGAGGTGGGACTCGCCTTGCAGCCACGTCCTCGCCGTGAGTCCTGGGTCATTTCAGCACAGATTAAATGTTGAAATGAGCTCAGAGCTGCAATATGATATGTTTGGCTAATACATTTTTTGTAAATCACTTGTTTGTCTTATTACAAACCTTAATGTGTTAAATAAACACTCATCAGATATGGAAAACGGCATTTTTACGGGACTCTATAACTTAACTTATACTATAATTTAGACCTTTTGCGAGAATACATTTAAGGAATAACAGGTCTGAAAGTATTATTTCTGGATTGGGAAAACTATTTTGAATGGTTTTTACACTATTACAAATTAAAAATAAAACTTTTATGGGTTTTGGCACATGTTTAAAAATCGTCGAAAATCATGAAATATCGTTTTTTTTACGATACAACCCGCAACTTTAGGCTTTTTGCGCGAATTCAGTAAAACAAGAATGGGTCTAATTATATTTTGTATGCATTAAGGAAACTCTTAAAAACATTGTTTTCACTATTAGAACAAAAATTGTATTTTTTTGTAATTTTTGCATTTTTTTTTAATTTTCCGGCATTTTGGCTTTTTTGGTAACTTTAGGCCTTTTGCGCGATTTCAAATTTTGAAGAAAATTTTTTTTAATATTTTTTCATTTATAATGACGCCTATGCGCAAGTTTTCCGCGCTATTAGAATTGAATTGAAGAAAAAACGCGTTTTTCGATGCACCCTAATGCTTAATTTGTGAAATATTTATGTTCTCAGTAATTAATGTTATGTTTCTATATTAAAACAAACGTATGTATAACTTTTCTTTTAGAAATTTAAATGAGTAACACCTTTATACTAAAGTATTTTAAGATAAAATTTATACAAAATTATTAAATATTTTTCTTGATATAAATTTGGTCTGTAATAGGTTAACTAACAAACACTTTACAAATAGAAAGATTTCCAGAGTAATTTCGAGGCATTGGAGACGTAGACCGTGAAACAAATGTCATTAGCAAAATAATTTAAGCTCTTAAATATGCTAAACATTTTATGCAAATATGTATGTGAATTTGAAAGATGATCAGAAATGATATTACCTTTAAGAAAGTCAATACAGATCGTAACACTAGCAGCACTTAGCGATAAATGAATTTGAAATACTCTCATGATGAGCATTCCGACGGTGCCCATTAATGTTTTACTTAAAAGTTTACGAATGTAATTTATATTGCATAAAGAACTGGAAATAAAATTAAGAGTTAATTTTGTTTCAGTAGGATTAAGATTTTTAAAGGAAAATATCTTTGTTTAATTGATTTAAAAGATAATTTAAATCCAGATTTTTAAAGAAGTACAGAGATTGTAAAAGAATTTGAGGAACCAAAAGTTATAGAAATGTTATTCAAGTGTTGAGTAAAACGTGTATCTTTACCAATAACTGAGTGGTTACGACTCCGAGAAAGGGCTGGAAATTATTACGTAATTAAGTTCCTTAGAATGATTGAAAGAATAGGAGCAAATACGTGAAACAAAATAAACGTAAAAATAAAAGATTATATGATTTTTCTAAGGGAGTATCAGTAGTGATATTTGGGTTGAGGCCATTGCCAACATGAGGTACATAAGCTTTAGTAGGCCTTGAAGTTTAATGAGTTCCGAGAACGTATTTATGTGAATTTCGAAGCAAACCGAAAAATTCTGAACATCTAAGTCAAAGTGTGCAATCTTTGTTCAAATTCAGTAACATCCCTCTTACAATTTTTAGAAAAAAATTTCCTGCCACAGGCGGAGTAGATGAACCACTGAATTATCATGTAAAAGAAGAGAGAAAAGGGAAGGTTTTATCAAGACAGTTGTCAATAGCTCATCAATGTGCATAACACCTAGATATCAAGAAAAACAAATGAGAGAATTCATAAAATAAAATATAGAAAATGTAAAAATTATAAATTCATTTTCTTGAATCTCGTAATTTAAAAATAATATTAAACCTTCATTGTATTTTAAATAATTTTGCTATAAAAAACATTCTTAAAATAAAAATAATGTATGTAAGAAAGACCTGAAAATTTAATTTAAAAAATCATAGTTGACATTATATGACATAGTATAGTATACACTGATGTTTGGGAAAATTGCAACACCATCTATGGTTTATGCAAATTGAACCAAACTTGCAGGAATTGTAATGTGAGAGAAGGCGTGCAAATGGTTGGAATTACAAAGCGATTGTACATGCGTGGAACGAGAACCGACTCCTTATCAGTCGCTTGTTCTAGGTATATAAAGGACTGTTAAGGCGCGTTGAAATCTCTTTATCGTCCTCTGCCTGCTGTAAACGTTACATTGGTGGTCAATATGCCTCGCCAAATGCGAAAGGTACCATACCAACAACTAAAGGAGTTCGTACAAGGCCGCATCATTGATATGCGAGAGGGTGGATTTACGTATCAAGAAATCGCAGCCCGTACTGTAATTCCACAACAGTGATGCGGCGTTATTGGCAGAAATGGACAGAGAAGTACCAAACAAGACGAAAACATGGTAGTGAGCACACAATAGAACAATGGCACTAGACGACAGACACCGCATCCGCATGGCTGTGACAGACCGTACAGCGTCCTTTTGTGTGGTAGCACAACGTTGGAGCACGGCTACAGGTGTTTTCTTGTCTAGCTTCATGGTTCGTCGCCATTTGTAGCAGCATGAACTGCGTGCAAGTATTTCTCTACAAAGAATTCTCCTCTCGCTGAATCACAGACGCCTCCGACTTTAATGGGCTCAGCAATAGAGTACGTAACGTGTCCAGTGACAACAAATTATTTTCTCCAATTATTCTCGATACAATGAGGGAAGAGTACGCGTCAGACGTTGCAGGGGGGATCGTCTGCTCCCGCAGTGTGTTATCCAGCGTTATACTGCACAAACGCCTAGCATCATGGTGTGAGGAGCTATTGGGTATAATTTTCGATCCTATCTAGTACACATTGCGGGCAACATCAACAGTGATCGCTACATAAGGGAATTTTTGGAGCCAGAGGTCCTTCCCACTCTTCGACGTATTCCGGGTGTTTTATTTCAGCAGGATAATGTCCGTACACACATTTCTCAGACTGCATAAGCCTTCTTCAGTGCAAAAAGGTTTCGCTTCTTCCATTTCCTGCTTTTCCCCCGGATATGTCGCCCATCGAACATGTCTTTGATATCACTGGTCAGCGACTCGCTCGTACAACTAGTGGGGCGCACAGTAAGATTGAACTTTGGCGTCAAGTGGAAGCCATCTGGAATATCATTTCCCAAGATTACATTCAGAACCTGTATGATTCAATGCCACGACGTGTACAGCCTCTCATCGCTCAGCGTAGCGGACACACAAAGTACTCATTTCAGACTTAACTTTTTAATTTTAGTCTTGTACATTTGATCGTTTATTTGTACCATTATCAGTAATTTGTGGAAAAATTTCAATAACTTCTGAAATTTTTTTCGTGGTGTTGAATAAGAAAATTATCGCTTACTGCTCCTGCCGATTGTCGTCTGCCGATGTAATCGCATTCCTGAAGTAAAATGCCCCACCAGTGGCCGAGAGTTTCTACTCTGAAAGATGTTAGAGGTGAAGGCATAGCTGCGCGGAGAATTCCACGTTTTCTCCGAAACTTGATTAAATACGGGCTATTACCTCTCAGAAAGACATTCCATGGAGGGCTCTTCTCCAGGCCTAGGAACCTAGCGCAGTCAGTTGATCTTAACTCTTAACACCAACACCAAAATCTAAAATAAAACTGTTTTTTTTTTTTTTTTTTTTTTTCATAATTTGCATTTACATTTTGTTATTGAAGCTGCTTTTAGTACGCAATTTACGTAGGATTAACTTAAAATGCAAGGTTTTCCCCTTTCATTTTATTTCTGTGCATTTTTTAACTAATCACTAAGACTTGGGGTCCATAGGAGTTCAGACACATTTATCTGATTAACAAAAAAAAAAAAAAAAAACATATCGTAATGTGAGAGGTCTCAAGTCGTGAAAATCGATTTCAGTGTGTGCTTAACTCAGGTTAAAACTTTTTTGCAAAAATATCAGGTAATATTAGGAATTATATCATCGGGAATATATATGTCTTTGTATGTCCTGGGTCCGAATGGTCCCTTGGATACAGAACATTTAGACGCTCAAAAAAGGGTAAAAAAATATTTAATCCGTTAGGTATTTATACAGATATTTAAACATTTTGAAGACCATTGAAAATTTTTAAGGTATTTAAACACTTTTACGTAAGCGCTTTATAGTGTGTGGTTTGTGTGAACACCAGTTTATAACATAGTGTATTACAACAGATATATTGATAGAGTTTAATAACAGTACAATTTACCTTTCTAAACTATTTATATTTCTAATTTATAACGTTGTTTTTTATTAACTCCATATGTTCATTTAAGAAGATCATTTTTAACATTTTAAAGATATTTAAACCGTGTTAAATATGTGCTTTATAGTACGGGGTCTATGTGAAGCTTAGGTCATTAAAGGGCGTATTTTGCTAGTTCATAGCGATACGATAAATTAAGGAACACAAAATACTTTAAACAAGAAAATAAAAGGCGCATTTAAATACCTTTATTATTATTATTATTATTATTATTATTCCTAGCATTTTTACTACAATATTTTTAAGTAATTACTGAATAAGAAAAATATAAAGAAAATAATTTTAGAACAATACATTATACTCATGTTATATTTTGTTTGTTAATAAAATATAATTTCACAAATATATTTGAAATAAGTATTTCTTAAAATAATATACAATAAATGTAAATACTTAGTTAATATTTTTATGTAAAATGATACATTTTAAAAGGATTAATTGACGAAGTTAATAAATAAATTAATAAAAAAAATTCCATAAGTTTTGAGACTACTACATTCATAAACTTTTGAACCTGCGTGTTTATTATTAATATTATTATTATTTTAAGTGAAATATTTAAGTGACTGTAGAACTTTATAGTGAGGAAAATATCACGTATTAGAATTATCACAAATTTTGTTGACTATAAAATATCCCTAATGAAAAAAATAAAATACATGTTGAAACAAAAACTCTTCCAGTTGTCAGAAAGTAGTTTATTTTCCCTCAAGATCTTTATAAAGCATTCACTTTCTAGAGTATTTCCGCATCGAATTTTACATAAAAAGTTACACAGAAGTAAAGTTTTTAAAATAATTTAAATCCTACTGAGTTTTATTTTAAATCGAAGCACGCGCTATAATTTTTATCAGTGTTATCTCTAAAAATATTTTCTTTCCATTTCTTTTAAAACGAGTAAAAGATATAATATTTCATATGCTTTCAATTTTACTATTCTTTTAACTGATTTACATCTATTGTTCTTGACACATAGCAAATAAAATTTATTTTCATTTATCAAAAATTAAATTTAAAATCTTAATGACAAATGGAAAATTAATCCTTTATTGTATTAAACAGATAACAGAATATTTTCGGGTGTACATTGAATTATATTTTGATAAATTTAATAAAACTTTTTGACTGAAAAATCCACAATCCAATTACATTCATGACAGGTTTTTACACAAATTAAATTTACAAAAATTATCAGGCTTTTTTTTTCCGTTACGTGTTCTAGAGGAATCGAATATTTTTTTCTCTTATAAGAAAGTTAAGAATTATAGAAGCGTTGGATATTAAATATTGATGTTGATAATGTAGTTTTAAGAAGAACTATTATTATTATTATTATTATTATTATTATTATTATTATTTTACTTTCTTTTACCCACATAGGTAGAAATAGTATTGTTTTGGGATAATTTTTTCGAAAATGAGTTTTTGTTATATTTATACTTTTTGAGGTTCCCTGAATCCGAAAATCCTTTTTTTTAGCGGGTTGTTCTGTTTGTGTATGTCTGTTTTCAGCATATCTCAAAAACAAATAATAGCACAATGTCCAAACTTCGTATTCTAAATGTGTCTCATATAGGGATGCTACACTAAACTTTTCGTTGAGATCTTGCGAATGGTTCGTGTACAATTACCTCCAAGGGAATTCAAATATATTAATACATTTAAGGAAAATTTCTAGTAAGTACAGTGTAACATCTATAGGCTGACTATAAGCTTGTTTTGTGTAGATTGTGGTAGGGAAATCATTCATCATTCATTTACAGAGCTATCCCAAAGTATTTGGATATGTTGCGGCTATACTTGGAAATTGCAGGAATCGTAATTCATTATGTGTTAAGTATTTTTCAGGTAAGACTAATTTTAAATATTGGGTATTCTTCATAGTGCATATTGATTATACACAATGTACAGGGCTACACAGAATTAAGCAAAACATTCTTTTCTGTTGAATGTAATAAATGGAGTGCTTTGTACATTTTACCATGTCGACAAATACTACAAAATTAATTTTTCATACCCATACTGTAAATAAAGTATTTTTTGAAGTTCTATTTTCAACTCTGTTTGTATAATATCACGTTCAGAGATGGTCTGATTACAAAAATTCAATTTTTAGTGGTTGGTCTGTATATACGTTATCAACATAACTTAATAATAAAACACAGCAGGAAATTCAAATTAGGCATTTTAAATTTCGTATTAGATTTCCACTTAAAAATTTAATCATAAATGGTAAATTTGAAGGCAAATTAATAACAGCCTGGATTTATTCCCCCTATTTAATAATTGTATAAACTGTAATTGAACAGGGTGTTGAGGGAAGTGGTAGCCCCTCTCACACAGAATTGCATGTCGAATAAATTTCTTCCTAAACCTATTTTAGAATATTTTAGCACTGTAAATTGAACTTTTTTATCTTAAGCTATTAATCTTAAAATTTAATATGCAATATATCATTATAATATTGAAATGCAGGGTAAGAGAATATCGTATGAGTGTCACACCGCATCATTTTAAAATCATTTTCTTTAAAATCACATAAATGCTTCTATACTAAATTCAGTTTCTATATGCAGTTATAAATATGTGAAAATATATGAAATATTGTATAGTTTATGAATTTTTATTGATAAGAGAAAAAAATAATTTGTATTCATTGCTTAGAACGTGTGTATTGAAAAGTAATTAGATATGCCTTTAGAAATTTATTCATGATGATTAAAAAGTACCTTTAAATATTATTAGATTTTCCATAATTGCATTATAGCACTAATGTTTGGATATTAATTTTGTAAAAAAAAAAAAAAAAATTAAAAAAGCTATTCTTAAATATCTGTATTGTATTGAAATTTCTGGTACGATCAATAGTAATATTTTCATCAGACCTCTCTTTCATAATCTTTGGTTTGCAGTACAACATCATTGTTTTTTCTTACAGTGTTTAACCTCTCAACAAGCCTAAAAAAAAAGATTTAATAGTTTATTTTAGTTAAATTTATTGATGCAAATATATTGTAACGTATAAATTTCTGTAAATTATTAATAAAAAGAAAGAAAGAAAAAACAAAAAAAAAAAACAGGTAATTTTAATAAAAGTATGGAAATTATTTATATTTTTCTAAAAATTACAAATATTTCAAAATATTATTATGAACAAACTAATTTTATGAAGATGTGAATATTATATTAAAAATATATGAATCAATATTTTAATAACACACACACACACACACACACATATATATATATATATATATATATATATATATATATATTATTTAATAAAAATTAAAAAGTACATAAAATATACGATAATAATAAATCTAAAAACATTTAAAACATTAATATTAATATTGTTGCATTTATTATAAAATATGAAATCCAAACTGTCTGATAATAACGTTTATATTTTTATTCATCCTATATATTTCCTCAGAAAACTCTTAAAAAAAAAAAAACTTTTTGTATATGGCTTTGAATATTTCATTAATAATTTAAACATTCATGAATTTTAACTTTTTTTAATATATATATATATATATATATATATATATATATATATATATATATAGTTTGATTTAAATTCTTAATTGTTCATTTTTATTTTCATTTTCTGCAAATGTCTTTTATTTAATTTAATGAAAAGTTACGGTTGATTTACACTAGAGTAGTATTGCAATGTATTATTTTAAAAGAAAATGAAATTTATAATAGTTAAGATTAATAATAATAATAAAACAATTTAGACCAGTGTACTACAGAATATGAACCACTGTACTCTGTACATTAGTGACAGAGGTTCATTTTTGAGTCTAAGAAGTTTATTTTTTTACCACCGAATGCATTTTTATCTGTCTAACCGCGTTTGAAAAGAAAAAAAAAAACATTTTTTTTTCACTGCATGTTTTTTTTTTTTTTTTTTTTTTTTTTTTATGTATCAAAATTGGGGTTAATAGAGCTTTAGGTTAAAAATGCAACGGTATGCATCATAATAATCCGCATTACTATTAAAAAACGACCTTCAAACTTGAAAAACAAGCAAAATATTCATAAATATACAGTTTTGAAATATAAGTATATTAGGGAAAGAGGAAGAGCTCGGTGACAGGGTATGTCCGTCAGCGTTTGTCAGATGGTTAATGTTGTTATAGAATATAAGAAAGTACAAGTCATATTTAAAAATTGTTTTCCAATTTTTTAAACATAATGCCTTTTTTTTTTTTTTTTTTTTTTTTTTTTTACTTTTTTAAAAATTAAAAATAAAATAAAACAACACTTATTAGCCTTATTGATGTTTTAAATTTAATTTAATTATTGTCACAGGTGATAAATTTGATTTAAAAAATATGACTAGAGATTTTACTATTTATTGTTTATTTAATAAACTGTATGTTATTCATAACCGCATTTAAACCCGACTTTAAATTTCTTACAACAGCTATATATTTTTTAAATGTTCAGAAAAGAGACATAATATTCAAGTCTCATTTATTTTCTAAATAAAAGTTACTTTATAAGACAAGAGAAATTTCGAGGATTTCTTTAAAAGAATACTGGGGACGCATTGTATGATTAAGAAAGAAATGCTATATAAGTAATTTTTTAAAACTTTAAAATGCAATGCACGTATCTTTAATATTTCATGTGGTTATATAATATCTTTAGAAATATTTGAAATATTTAATACTTAGTCTGTGTTTACATAAAATTATAAATTATTATTGAATAAAATATACTTTTTAAGCAATAATAATTTAAAATACCTGCAAACTAATTTTCATTTTTTATCTATTAAATTGTTTAATTACTAATTTATACGGACATTAGTTATTAAGAAATATACATATATATTTAAATAATCGAAATTTAGGAGGTTTTTTTTTTTTTCAATTTTTTGTGGTAATTTTGAGATTAAAAAAAAATGGTACTTAAATATTCAAGAAAAATAAATATTTTTCTTAGAGATAGAATTTTCTTTCGGAGTGCACTTAATCTGTCTTAAACATATGTTGCAACAATTTTTCAGAAAGTTCATTAATTAAAACTTAAAGAATATAACTACAAACTCTCAAAAATTTAATGTTCGAGCCAGGTGTATTTAAGCACCTATTTTTACTTGTTTATTTATTTATTTTTAACTATATATTTTATGAACAAATTATTCGACATTGTTAATCATCTTTAATTTTATAAAAAAATATAAATATTTTTTTCAAAATATAATATAAAATATTTTATCATTAGAAGGATCAAACACCAGCAAGAAATATCTAAATACATAAAACTTTGGATTTAACGATTCTGTCACCTATCTCGCTGACGCCGATTGTATTTAACCACTCAGTCACTCCAATGAGCTGGCGTGTTGCTGTAAACAGTTATTTTCCTTTCTTTCTTTTCTTTTCTTTTTTTTTTTTTTTTTTTTTTTTTTTTTGAGCAAAAATCGTAGTGCGTACATTATTTTCACTTTGAATTTTAATTTGATATTTTTAGAACTATTACAAAGTAACTAATATCTTTATAACTAATACTTTGGAGTCCTCGAGTAATTTTGTACTTTTTGGTACAATCTGCGTCATTCGCCGTCTTCAGTTCGTGAGAAGGTCGTTGAATATACACGGAATGTTTAACCCATTACCTGCCGATTAAAATTTACGAGATTCGTTTCAAAGTGCCATCATTTTTTTTCAACTTTGTAATGAGTAAACCTTTCAAGAACACTGTCAACATCATTTTCAAGCTTATTTTATTGCTCAGTCAAACCATGTTAGTAGTTTCACTGATACAATGCAAAGGATCGTACTTCCGATAAACGTATAATATATATATACACCCGTGGAAGTTATAGGGTTAATATATATATATGGAAGTGTAGTCTTATACAATGCAAAAGATATTGGAAGAGTTCATATGTGCGGTTTCTGAGACATTCATAGATTATGTCATATGTATCATATATAAACAATACATAACAGAAGAAATGAAGAGAATGACTAGAAATAGAAGAAAGAGCAGAGGCCACACCGACTTAAGACGAGTGGGGTGGTTTAAATCAGTTGCCGGGCACCCAACTTCCCCCAGTCTCCGGCAAAACCATATGATAACAAAGGGAAAAAAATAAAAAGAAGATAATTGGTACTAACAATAAAAAGAAAAATAAAGTAAAAATAAATAAATAAATGCGAAATCCTTGGAAGATATAATTTATTGACACTCTAATGATATAACCAACTTCGTTCGTTAAACAAAAAAATTCATTTCCTTATTTATTTATTTATTGGTTTAAAATAAGACTTGAGACTATCTACGAGTTCAATAATTTTAAGGATATCAGTCAATTTAAGTAATTTTAAGCATATAAGTAAAACCCAATAGCCCCTTTAATCTCCATAACTTTAATTATTTCTGATGAAACTTTCATAAAACAAATTTCGTGACGATCTGCTTACACGCTTTACTTTTATGATGCAGTTTAGCGTCTATAGAAGACATTTACTTACAACCATCCTGCATATCTGTTGTTCCTATCTGTTTATATTGCATGCACGCGTGTAATTCACATTTTATTATAACTGAAGAAAAGCTGGAAAATTTCGATATTCTAATAAATGTCAGCATTCACATAGTCACGGCAGAGTCTGAGACCTTTTATTCAATAGTCACCAATAATTTTTAGAAGCGATATTTGATTTACATAATAGATGGATCGAACCGAAGAATGGTTTATTTTCCATCACTTCTTAAGATTATTGTTGACTATTGAATAAATAATTACAAGATAAAAAAAAACTTTTTATATACCAAGTTTTTTTTTTTTCTTGAATCATATAAACAATACCGAAGGCAGCAGATACCCGGAACAACTGACTAAAAGTATTACAAAAATTCATTGCTATCGTGTTTTGAGCTAATATAAAAGTTTCAAATTAGTTAAAAATCGATTACCTGTACTGGTAATGCTGCCGAAGGTAGCACGGTCCCGAAGTAGTTGGTTAAAAATATTTAAAAAATGCATTTTCACCGTGTTCTGAACTATTCTGAAAGTTACAAATGTCTAACTAGTCGGGAAGTTAGTTAAATGACTTTTCTGTTGGATCATATAAACACTGCCGAGGTCAGTAGGGGCTTGAAACAGTTGACTAAAAGTATTAAAAAATGTATTTTCACCGTGTTCTGAGCTATCTGAAAGTTTCAAATGTCTAGCTAGTCGTGAAGTTGGTGAAAAATCGATTGCAAACTTCGTACTGGTAACGCTGCCGAAGGCAGCATGAAGCCGAAACAGTAGGCTAAAAGTTTTTTTTTTTTTTTTTTTAATGCATTTTCAGTGTGTTCTGAACTATTCTGAAAATTTCAAATGTCTAGTTAGTCGGAAAGTTAGTTAAATAAATTTTCTGTCGAATCATATAAACGCTGCCGAAGGCAGTAGGGATCTAAAACAGTTGACTAAAAGTTTTTTAAAAAAGTGTATTATCACCGTGTTCTTAGCTGTCCTGAAAGTTTCAATTATCTAGCTAGTGGGGAAGTTAGTTAAAAATCGATTGCAAGATTTGTACTGGACAAACAAACAAACAAGAATAGAAGTTAATAAAAACATGGTAAAAAATCGTAAAGAGTGGCAACACTGGGTGTAAGTCCGAAATATTTACTAAATGTTATTATTTCCAACTTACACTTAAAAATGTCGACAATCAGCATTCACTGATGATGAATGTTGAATACAAAAATGACCTTTTTAAATCAATATTTATTTGAAAAACGTATTAAAGATTTTCCTCAAAATAGAAAAAAGAAATGAGCTTTGGTTCAGAATGCAATTTATTTATTTATTTTCAAAAAAAAAAAAAAAAAAAAAAAAGTTACATTGTAAATTAGAAATCAAAATGGTACCAAGAGGAAATTTATACACAGATTATATACGTTGACCAAGAGATGTTACCAGCTTAGATTAATTTAAATAAACTAATTTTTTCGATGTTTTTAATAAACTCGGTTTCTAGTTTGTTTGTTGTTTCTTTGTTTGTCCAGTACAAATCTTGCAATTTATTTTTAACTATCTTCCCGACTTGCTAGACATTTAAAACTCTTAGAATAGCTCAGAACACGATGACAACGCAATACCCCGAAGCCCAATTTTTAAAATTTTGATTAGTTTTCTTGTAATTAATTAAAATATGAAAATATTTATCTCCTATAGCTTTAGCTACCTATAGCTTTAAAATTAGCCATTTAAATATTAGCCATACTTTAATTATTGCCCAAAAAAATTTACGAGTTCATTTTCTTTCGACATAAAAATAGATATATTTAATTAAACGTGAACATTAAATATTTACTAGTGGATCTGCAGATCAGGAGCCTTAACGTCCTATTTGCATCAGATATTTTTCAATAGGTCATTTTTATTTATTCCTTATTATATAATAATATATATTGATTCGATCGACTTATTGCCATAATCAGATACATTCCTGAGGGGGGCTGCCGCCCCCCTCAACCCCCCGCTGTATCTCTCTTTGTATACCTATTTGTATATCATACAAAGTGTTACGGAATTGAAAATAATTGCATTTACTTTTGTATACATTTTTTCAAAGAGGCTTAGTAAGTCGATAAAATGCTAATTTTGTGCATTTCTAGTCGTTTGAACGTTAAAATAGCCTAATATTCCTTTAAAAGCGCATTGAAAAGCTCCAATAAGGGAAGAAATGAATTTGGCGCCAAATTTGGCGACTGTTTCCCATCTTGGCGATTTTTTTGGCGACCTTGGCGAGAAAATTCTTATTAGGGATAAACCAAATATGGAAGCTCTAATCTCATTGGCTGATGATATACGATAATTTTCCAGAACAGTCTGTGTTCGATAGAATAGTATAAAAGGAGCATTTTTTTAGCCAAGGCGGCCAATCTCAGATCTGTGTCAATTTCGTCAAATGCTTGCTTTACTTTGAGCCTCTTTCAATGAGACTTGCTTTATGTGTTATTGCTAAACAGTTTGTACTGTTGTTGTTTACTGGTTGAATTGAAGCTGATACTAGGTTTATAGACCTGTATTTTTCTGGAACTTTCTGTGAATAAATCACTGAATTTTTGCAAGTTTCGTCTTCCATTCTCGGACAACTTACGAACCTCCAAATACGCAACAATATGTATTCTTAATAAACGACGGTCTTGTATTATTTCCCTGAAATTCATAAATTTCAAATTTCATACAAAAAAAAAAAAAAAAAAAATTACATAGCATTTCAGAAATATTTTGCTTAACCTTTAAACTAATTATCAATTCTATGCCCACAATTTTCAACAGGAAAACATGCTTTTAAAATTCTAATAAAATTTCGTTATATTTCATGGGGGTGTAACCATGTTAAAATACACTTTTAAGAAATACCGACTATAGACCGTAATAGTGCGAAATTCCTTTATGTATCCCGGAAAAGTAGCCACAGTCATTATAAACGCCAATAATAAGAATAAACCTAATTAATTATAACTCATTAATTTTTCAAACTAATTTGACATCATTTGGATGATTACAGTACATACTCGGAATTATTTTGTGTGGTCCCATAAATTATTTAGTCTATGCATAACCTTTTTTAAGAGTAACATTTTAAGCATCTTTACAATGTATGTTAACTTTATTAAGTTCAATTCAGCATAAACGCATTAAAGTGCGCGCTTAAATTAAAAATTTGTCCATAGGCTCTAATGTTACGAAATTCTTTCGCGTGCATTTGTGAACGAACCATAAACATTGTGTACACCAGTAAAAACTATTCAGCTTATTTTGCATTTAAAATTAATAATTGTTCCAAATTTAACATCGTTTGGATGACTAAGTGACATTGTCAGAACACTTTTGTATGGTCCTGTACATTAATTAGAAAGCTTAAGAGCACATATTTTCTTCAAACAACATAAGTTTAAGCGTCTTACTCAAGTACTCTAGTTTCACTTTCTTCATTGCAGAGTAATGATATTAAAATACGTTTAAACGGAATTAACCCTATACGCCGTAATGTTAAGAATTTTGACGTGTCCCTGTACACAGTTTATAAAAAATATACAATAAAAATTATACAGCTACTTATACGCAAATCTGGAACGTGTGTGCCAATTTGCAAGTCAATCGAAGGATTTTTGCAATAAAAACCCATACAAACTCTTCCCATAGGCCGAAAGGATAAGAAAAATTTTGGCGTGTCCCTGTACACGAACGACAAATGGAATACACACCTAACACTATAGAGCTAATTCCGTTGGGCTCATGAATATGTGTACCAAATTGCAAGTCAATAGCGTTATTTTTGGGGCCGCTATCGCGGTACATAGAAATTCTTCCCATAGGCCGTAATCATAAAAAAAACTTTGGCGTGTCCCTGTACACGAACTACAAATGGAATGCACACCCAAAACTATACAGCTAATTTCGTGGGGATCATGAACATGTGTACAAAATTTCAAGTCAATAGCGTGATTTTTGCGGCCGCTGTCGCACGACAGAGAGACAGACAGACGGACGGACCGACGGAACCCAAAATCCTCTTGAGTCTCAACAGAGGGCCTCCACTGACGTTTCGGCAAAAATTGGAAGTCTATAGCTTGATTTTTGCGGTGGCTATCGCGGTACATACACATTCTTCCCATAGGCCGTAATGATAGAAAATTTTTGGCGTGTCCCTGTACACGAACTACAAATAGAATACACACCTAAAACTATACAGCTGATTCCGCTGGGCTCATGAACATGTGTACCAAATTGCAAGTCGAAAGCGTGATTTTTGTGGCCGCTATCGCGGTACATACAAATTCCTCCCATAGGCCGTAATGATAATAAAAACTTTGGCGTGTCCCTGTACACGAATTACAAATGAAATACACACCCAAAACTATACAGCTGATTTCGTGGGGCACATGAATATGCGTACCAAATTGCAAGTCAATAGCGTGATTTTTGTGGCCGCTATGGCGATACATACAAATTTCTCCCATTGGCCGTAATGATAAGAAAAACTTTGGCGTGTCCCTGTATACGAACTACAAATGGAATACATACCAAAAACTATACAGCTGATTTCGTGGGGCTCATGAACATGTGTACCAAATTTCAAGTCAATAGCGCTATTTTTGCGGCCGCTATCGCGCGACAGACAGACACACAGACACAGCCCAAAACCGTTTTGAGTCTCAACAGAGGACTTCCACTGACGTTTCGGCAATAAAAAGTTAAATTAGGCATCTCACAAAAATTGCCGTCATTATAGCTTTAACAATTTTCTACACATTGGTAAAATGCTAATGTAGTTCATGATACTATTCTACGTTGTTCTAAAAGGATTAATATTTTATTTTTAAAACCAACGTTTTTTTTTTTTTTTTTTTGTTTTTTTTACCGCTTTCAACTCGCTTTCTTGTTTGCAAAGTACAAATATTGTAATCGATTTTTAGTTAACTTCCTGACTAGCGAAACATTTCAAACTTTTAGAATAGCTCAGAACACGATGATAATGCATTTATAATTATTCGGGTGAAGTGTAAAGTTTATATGATTCAACAAAATTTTGAAAACATGGTATATAAAAAGTAACTACATTTTTCTAATTTATGTTAAATTTCTTCATTTGAGCTGATATCCTTACTGGTGTTGATTTATATATATATATATATATATTTCTGTTTAATTTATTATTGATTTTATTATTTATTGATTTTATTTTATTTTATTTATTTAATTTTTCCATTATTTTCATAACATTACTGTAGATGGCAGCACTATTCATGTTACAATAATTATAAATAATAATCTGTATCCTTTTTCAAGTTAGGACTCTACCTGAATAGCTCTGTGAATCCTTTATTTTACTCCATGTTCACTGCCTGCTATTTTGAACTGACTAACTGTGCTTTTAACTGATATCTGATTGTAAAAAAAATATATGTGTCTCGTTTAATATAACTTTGAGTTGCATCTGTTTCAATAATAATATTTCAAGTAATTTTGCATTATTATTTGTAGTGGTGAGTTCATTTTGATCTACGATTTTAATTGGTTTTGGGTTATCAATTTTTGTGAATTGTTTTCATTTGATCTTCGTTTTTTCTGAATTTACTATTGGTGTGTCGGGCCTGTCAACAGAGAAATTTTTAGCTTTTGCTTTCTTTGTGACAGAAAAAATCCACTTTTTAGCATATTTGCATTCTACCAGGCCCTTGAAAACGTTAGAATGCAAATAATGTTTTTTTCTCATTCCAGTTTCCAAAATTCATTTTGATCGTACTTTATTTCTTTTTTTGGTTTGATTTGAGTAGTCTCCGCTTATGATATGAATAATTGTTTTAATACTGAAATTAAATCATCCTTAAATTTCAAATTTTTGCACTGATAATGATGTATTACTATATATATATATCTTCTGTATTAAAATTATTAACAAAATATTATTTTCATATTGTATAAGAATCTCTTTATTATTTATATAGTTTCATTGTGTACATTTCATAAGTTAAAATGACACTGAAAATAATCCAAAATAAAGCTACCATTAAGTATAATTAGATACGTAAATAAACAATTCATTGATAACGCTAAGAGAGACCTAAATTCATTCACTTTATTTACAGATGTGAGATAATTTAGAAATTCATGCAGTTTTATTTCAGAAATAACTCACACAAATTATCATTCCTTTGAACAATTTGTTTAGGAATCTATTTTGAAAAGATACTTATATCTTTCATAGATATCATTCTATTAAATCTAATGTACATGCTTTCTAGCTTTAATGTTCGACGCAACAGAATTACAGTTTATATGTACAGGGATATCACTGTATGTATCGATTATTTCCACACGGATATATATGAATATATTCCATTTCTCTATTCGTTTCCTTTAATGGCTTAAATAAACTTAGATTACGAGTGAGATAAATCATATAATGTATCAAATAAAGGAATAGTGGAACTTAATTATTAAACGTACTTACAAAATAAATATCTTATGTATAGAAATAGCAAATGTATGTTTAGTAAATTGCTCAACTCTTCGATATCTTTTACCATTTATGTACAAAATGTTGGATATT
The DNA here is from genome assembly GCA_963930645.1 of Salticus scenicus. Taxonomy (NCBI): domain Eukaryota; kingdom Metazoa; phylum Arthropoda; class Arachnida; order Araneae; family Salticidae; genus Salticus; species Salticus scenicus. The sequence continues at coordinate 193,145,838 of OZ005654.1, read as the reverse complement.
ACATAATAGAAATATTTCTTTGTGCTATGTGATAAGATTTATTTTGTTATAATAAATTGAATAAATCTCTCTTTTTCTTAATAAGTTCGTGGTACTTTATTCAGAATATTTGTTTTATCAGTAAATCATTTTATGGAATATATGTTATATATATATATATATATATTAAAAACAAAAAACAAAAAAAAATATGTACATTTTTTTTTTTTTTTTTTTTTTTTTTTTTTTTAAGTATTACTTTTTTTTTCCTTAAAAGAATTATACACTGTTAAAAATAAAATAATACGTTTCACACACACATACACAAAAAAAGGGTTCCTAATCAGTTGAAACTAATATGTTAGTGCAACATTTCACTACCTTAATGGAGATTTCTCCTAAATTGGTAACTGGATTTGCAAATAATGTATTTCAGACAGCAAACACGTTTAAATTTTCAGACATTTTGGTGATTCAGACAATTAGGGCCATATTCACCAACTTCTTAACACTCGGATTAAACCTCTGATCAGTGGTAATCGCTCGATCATTCAAAAATAGGTTTCTCCAACAAAAATCCGCAGTTCACCGGCTACTTTAACTCTTTGTTTTTGATCCTCGAATATCGGAGGATTAACAGAGATAATACTCGAATCTTTTCGTAACGCATGCGCACTCCGCAGCTCAGCTTCGTAAACAAATAACAAACATGACTGACGTTGCACTAGATGATATTGAAAGCTTAGAACTATTGGAAAATTTTGAAAGAAGGAAAAGGGCAGTGCATCAAATTGGAGTAAATGATTTGGATTCTTTGGATAATGTGGCATTTCGATATCGCTATCGATTAAATAAAGATTCCGTGGAATCTCTAATACGAATGTTAGATAATAGACTGTCATCCGCCACAGAAAAGAATAATGCATTAACTTCGCCTCAGCCTCCAGTTCGGAGAGTTTTTTTCTCTTATCCATAACAATCAAAATTTTAAATCGTAAGGTAAATGTTGTCGTTTGCGTCATTATTCTTTTTAAAAATGTTCTAAAGTAAAATTGATTCGTAATCTGGGAGTAAACAAAAGCGTAGTAAACAAGAGCGAACCGTGTATCAATGTTGCTAATTTGCTTTTATCACTTTCTAATCTTCTAATCCGATTGGTTAGTTAATTGAAGCCGAACGGTGAATAAGAGCTATCTTCGTGCTTGGCCAATCAAAACGAAGCTTTTATTTCTCTTCCAGTTAATCAATGGATCACGTAATCGGCTGATGGTGAATACCGTAGGAATTTAATACAGTGTTAGCTTTGATTCTGGGATTTGCTGATCCATGGTTTAATCCTCGATCAATGAATTTGGTGAGAACGGCCCTTAGAGTACTTAGCAAATTTTCCATATGGAATCTACTTTAAGCAACATACTTAGCCTATTTAAACTTCTTTCCACATCAATTTCATGGAATAATGCTCTGGATATATGTATATTTGCATGGAATTGTGTTTAATATAACTTATAAAGCAATACATTATAACGCGAAAATTATTCGGTTTAAAAATAAATAAATAAATAAAATAAAATCTTTTTATTTAAAGCTTTTTCATATTTAAAGAAAAAGTATAAAGATGAAAGCAGCAAGTAACTTACAGCGAAGAATACTAATCTTGAATAATTTGTGCATAGCTATTTATTTATTTATCATTATTAATTTCAATTTAAAATGTGTTTTTTTCCACATAGTATTTATTTACATTTAAACGTAAGACATCGAATTTTCTGGTATCATGTTCATAATTTGTTTACTTTTAAATATTCGTTTAAAGAAAGATATCGTTATCCAAAAATATTGAGAGCTAGATAAGGGTAGTTTTTTACATATTTGATATGCATTTTTCAAAAATTCTAAACCTTTAGATATGAAATTTAATAATAGTAATGTATATTAACTGGTAGATATTATATTTTCAATAGTTTTGTAGCAAAAAACACGGATTATAACATAAAACAACCTGTGTTTTGCTAATACTGACTTACATATAATTATAAAAAGGATTCCTGTTGTGTTACTTGATAACGTGATTGGTAAGGTACCTGACGTTAGCTCCGATGCATGGTTTCGTATTCCACAGCTAGTATGAGTTCAGTTACTTAGCCGGTTAAAACACGTTTTTCTTTTAAAAATGATTCTTTTTTTAATGGTCTAGAAAACTCTAAAAACTATGTTTAACAGAAGAACAGAATCGCAGGCCACCTTTATTTATTTATTAAAAAGCCTTAAAAATAGCGGTGTTTTTAAGCCTAACATGGCGGTATTTTTAAGCTTAAAAAACATGGCGGTGTTTTAAGACATCTGCCTTAATTTCAGTTGCAAAAAGATGTCAAAAAATAAGACTTTTTTTTTCGCTTAAAAAATGACCATCCGTCTCAGACACTTTTTAAACTGAATTTAAGACTTTTACGTTTACAATGTGTTTCTGCTAATGAAGCACATTTTAGAACAAATACAGTGAAATATGTATGCAGCATAATAAACAGAGTACAGAAAAAACAAACACATGAAAACTACCCGCAATAAACCGTTAAAAGTAATCAGGAAATATATAAATGCATGAAATATTTTACAACAAAATCACTTTATTAATGTATATATATATATATATATATATATATATATATATATATATATATATATTGACATTAGAAATTATTTATAATTTTATTTTAATTGTATTAAATCTAAAACATTATAGTGATCCGATATTTTCAGTTTTTTCTGGACGTAGCAGGTTCTCCTTTAGCGGCCGGACTTTTGATTTAAACATAATCGTGTCAAAAATATGAACTACAGAACTGCTTATACCTACAACTGTACTGTTTCAGAAATTTTAACTTTATTATGTGATTTTATATTTATATGTTGGTGCAAGACTCTTGGTTCATGGACACTATTATTTATTTCATTTTTATAGACTGACTGTATTTTCCTCATCCTTTTTAAGTAAAAATTTTATGAAAAGGAATTTTAATTTAATTTAATTTTTATTTTTATTTTCACTTACAGCAGATTTCTGTTTCTAATGTTTTATTGCACAGTTTCTAACTCTTATAATTCATACCGGAGAACTGTTAGTATTTTCCTTTTTTTTTTCGCTCGAATATTTTCATAGAGCATGTTTCTTGTTATTTAATCGTAGTCAGATATAGGAGAATATTATAATACATAAATTGTGGTGCAAAAAAAAAGGGGGGCGTGTATTGACAAAGCTCCAGAATAAATTAAAAAAGTTGCAAATTTTGTCACAAAATTCCTATTTTAATTTTTAATTCATTATTGAAAGGTTGAGAAGAAAGCGCTTGACCGCCGTTTCATCTTTAACTATGTTTGAATAAGGGCTTACAAGAAAGCATATAATTTTAATAAAATGTTTTAATTTAACTTTATTTTTATTTCCGTCATCAGAACTCAAATTTGGATAGTTTCAAGAAAAAATGCAGTTTTTTTTTTTTTTTTTTTTTTTTTTTTTTTTTTTTTTTCCATAACATACATTTTCCATAAAAAGTAAATTCAATTTCAGTATTTCATTATATGATAAGAATGATTTATTCATTCATGATTATTTATACACAATTATGTTTTTTTAATATTGCATTATTTTGCAATTGCACTTACATTTAAATAGCCTCGATATATTTGACTGTCCATTCCAAGTATTTTTCTTTTTCCTTTTAATGCAAAGTAGAAACAATAAAATAAATATACCCTTTTTCGAGTTTAAATTACGAAATTTTATTTGAAAACTTACATAGAAATTTTATTTGATAGGTTTTTTAATAATGTATAAAGAACACAAAATACTGAAAAAAGAAGTATAAGGATTTAACTTAAATTTAAAAATACACATGCATAAATATGTTTCTACCAAAAAAAAAAAAAAAAATCACAAGAAATGGATCTAAAAATGTAGAGTTATATTAAATTCCTCTAAAGTAATTTATTTTAATACATTGATTATTTAACAAAAGTTTTATGCATAAAAGATTAACTAAACTTTAAAGTAAATTACAAACATAATTAAAAATCCAAACAGTATTTCCAGGATATACACAGCATCATGCAATACACAGTGTCATGTTCAAAGAAAAGAGTAAACATTAAAATTTTCCATTAAATAACTTTGTTTCATCTTTTAAGAAGCAAAGTATTTTGCATTAAGTATAAAGCTTTAATTTTACTTCTTTAAATAATAAGAAATCTCTTCGGAATGGAGTTTCATATTTTTCTATCAAAGCATCCGAACGAATAAAACAACAAAATAAAGAAAATACACAAGTAAGATAAATGCAATCTGTCACAATGTAGAAAAGTAACATTATATAAGAATTTAAAATAATTATTAAATAATATATATATGTGTATTGAATGTATTAAAAAAGGATTTTTAAAAACCTTTTAAAGTTAAAACATGTTACAATTTTATAAAACATTGCAATAAATTTGTAAATTAAAATTTTCAGTTAAATAAAAACTTTTGGAATTTAAAAATTAATATTCTCAGATATATATTCATTTCTACAAATAATAAAATATGCTACTTTAACTGAATATTGCCCCTTAAATTTTAAAAACTATTTTTTTTATTATTTTTATATTAATAAATATTATTATTATTACAGACTTTGATAGTTTAAAACTGATTATACAGTTGTTCTCAGGTGCAATATCGCTTACAATTTTTATTAAAATCACACAAACAACTATGGAAGAAAATCATATTTATTTAAATTTTATTTTTCCGAATGATTGAAAATAATGACTGGACCGGGAGTCGAACCCCGGATCTTTAACTTACAAGGTCAAGGCTCTACCAATTGAGCTATCCAGGCCGACACCCCGGTCAGCATTACTCACTCAGACAACCTTTAGACAGAAACATCTCTGGTCTATCATGTAGATAGCTCGACAGAAATAAGCCGCAGGAAATGGAAAACACCATTAGATAATGGGAGAAAGAAATACAATTTTTATTAAAATCACACAATCAACTATGGAAGAAAATCATATTTATTGAAATTTTATTTTTCCGACTGAGTGAAAATAATGCCTGGACCGGGAGTCGAACACCGGATCTTTGACATACAAGGTCAAGGCTCTACCATTTGAGCTATCCAGGCCGACACCCCGGTCAGCATTATTCACTCAGACAACCTTTAGGCAGAAACATCTCTGGTCTATCATGTAGATAGCTAGACAGAAATAAGCCGCAGGAAATGGAAAACACCGTTAGATAACCATTAGACCATTAGACCTTATCTAATGGTGTTTTCCATTATCTAATGGTGTTTTTCTAATGGTGTTTTGAAAAACACCTTATCTAATGGTGTTTTTCTCGAGCTTACCCTGGGATTCGCGAAGGAGTCGTCGCCAAAAGTTATAAATAGGAGGGAACTTATTTCTACGAAAGAGTACGTTGTCATTGATATTCAGAGTTATTCAGGGATTTATTCTGAGTGATTGCACTTTAGTGATTGAGCTCTAAGCAACAGAATATTTTTCGAGAGAGAGCGAAAATTTCTGCTCTGGAGTATTTGATGTTAATTGCTTTACACCTGTAGAACAAGTGACTATTTTTTGGACTGTACCCGACCATTCATTGAATAGTGACTTTTACTGTACGAGTAAGAGCTTCAACTGTTTCCACAATATTCGAAGAATTAACATTTCTATTTCCCTCTTTTCGAGATTATTCGTTTTAATAATAGTTTTGTTGCACAGACTCGAGAAGCTCAAAAAATGATATTGTCAAGGAGATCCAATACAAAAACTGTGACGAAAATAATCGCCAATCGAAATATATAATCTTAAATTTGACGCTAATCTAAAATTTGATCAAAAAACAATACTTTCTCTACCTTATGGGTAAGAGAAAGTAAAAAAAAAAAAAAAAAAAAAAAAAAAAAACTCAAACTGCTTACTCTAATAGACCATCTCAAATCAGAATCATCATGCTAATTTACCATTCTAAAATGCTATTTACAAATAAATTTTTGAAAGCCAAATTTATATGTACACTTTAAATTTTCCACTCATTATAAATAGATGGAATATTACGTCTTTTTATCTATTTATCAGCGGAAAAAATATTTTCTAAAATTAAATTACAATACAAATATGAAGATTTAAATGCCTTTTATTGAAAAAATAATCTGGTGTTTCACTCACACGACTTTCTCTTACCCTGAAATTTAATAATATAAATACGGATTGGAGATTAAGGTTTAAGATAACGAGTACTGTTATGCAAACCTGTGTTAAAGCAATTCAACTTAGGCTTCGGAAAAGCTTTATTTGACAAATAATTCTATTTGAGGGGGGCTACCACCCCTCTCAAACCCCCGTTTCATTATTGTACCTACATTTATAAAAAATTCAAATCTGTTATTAAATTAAAAGTTTCGTTTAAATTATTCAGGCAACTTTCACACACATAATTCCTTGAAACCTATCAACCTTGAACAAACTTTTATAATTATAAACGTATTCACAAATCCAAAATATTTAATTTGGATTGCCTGAAGTTATTTGCTCTTAATTTACTCTAACAGGCAAAGGCAAAGATCAAATTATAAAACTTGACTTCGGTATTCAGGAAGACTCAAAACGTGTAAATATACAAGAAACTAATCGATGAATATTTAGCTTAAAAGAAATACATTATTTATCATGTGGTCTTCAGTAATTAATTTCAATTACTGGGCTGCTTTTTTGGGCACGTTAAAATATTATATGATACAGTACATTATATTTCCACTAACAAATAAAAAGTGATTTTATGGTTTAAATACTGGAAACCCTGTATATCTTCTGAAAGTTATGTACACATATTACATAGTGCACATAATCCTTTAGTAATAACACATGGCACAACCTAAAATACACTTCCATAAATTTTCAAGTATTGTCACATTATAATCTAGTTCTTTTGTGTAGACCTGTAAACGAACAATGAATTATACCGTATTCTGCATGAAACATGTTTTTATTCGTATAAATAATATATATTCGTTTCATTTGGTTTAGTGCAGTCTATAGGTGCTATACTCTACTTACCTACGATTTCCTCAGTAGATGCAATTCTCTTAGGTGTCCCTGTACACGAACCATTTGCTTGATCTCAACGAAAAGCTTAGTGTAGCATCCCTATATGATACACATTTAGTATACTAAGTTTGAACATTCTGCTGTAATTTGTTTTTGAGATAGGCTGATAGGAGACAGACACACACATACCCAGGCCAACCGCTAAAACATGATTTTCGGATTCAGGGGACCTCAAAACGTGTAAATATAACAAAAACTTACTTGCAAATTTTGATCCCAAAACAATACTTTCTCTACCTTATGAGTAAGAGAAAGTAAAAAAGATTAAAACTGACTGAACATTTTCAATGAATTTATTTCTGAGATTTTTCTGATAATCATATTTGTTATATAGGTATCATTACTCAGATGTTCTACACGGGAAAAGCTAGTGTAATTTAAAATGTACTCAAATTATTAAAATTCACGCATGCTCTTCTTAAAATCAAAATACTTTTTTATTATTTCCGATATGTTAACAGAGAAACATGGTGTAAAATTTAAAGCTGAAATTCCAAAAATTTTTAGGCAAACTATATAAGTAAAAATCACTTTAAAGAGAACTTTTCTGACTGAATTTTGTGTGATATTTTTATTTTTGAAGTTTTAAATATAACCAGTTTTCGATACCTCAACTAACTCTATATTTCCATGAATATACTACAAAATAACGTTAGCTAAATTTAACATATATATTTTAAGTTTCCTGTGCAATTATTTTTCAGAGGACACTGCAAAACCTTGTAGTAAACATATTTTCTGTTCCAGTAGTGAACACATTTTATTTATTTTCAGAAATTTCGAAATAAAATGGAAATTTTATATTTAATTAAAAAAAAAAAATAAATAAATAAATAAAAGACTGTTAAATTTGTAACATCTTAAATAACTTGTTTTTATTTATTTATTTATTTATTTAAAATTAGTCATAATTTGTAAACAATATTTTAGTCACATCCTTATATGATAATCTTATAAATATCCAGGCCTGATAGTTTTTTTTAGATAATTGAACTGTGGAGAATACGGAATAGTTGGGTAAAATGGAATACCGTTATATCTCACTTGTAAGGTACTGCAACCTATCGGAGACCGGTCAAAAGCCTTCACTATGTCTGAAATATGAACAGTAGTTCACATTTTGTCAGTGAACACAGCAGATTTTGTGTGCCACACAACTTGTTTGGTTTATCAAGTTTCAGACTTTTTTGCAGGTAAGTATTACAAATTGTGTAATATATTTACGAAGCAGTAAAATCGAAGGAAAACTTAGCGTCATTTGCGGTAGGGAAATTAGTTAGTAGCTCGATTCCCATGAACTTATTTCTACCAACATGTGGTTGAGTTTCATTTATTCTACAAGGTGGTGATTTGGATAAAAGGAAATACAGGTTATTCCATATTATTTGCGATTTTTGTAAAACATGGATATTGATAATATTTTTAATACTGTTTATTTTCAATAATAATTTCAAAATAAAATGTTTATATTGCAATTAGTCATGATTTTTTTAAATATAAAAATACTGCCTTATTCTATATTATCCTTTAATCCTCTAAGCATCTGAGTGAAAAAAAAAAAAAAAATGTAATGTCGTTTTTACAAAGTAATTCTTTATAATACACCAAAACAGTAGGCGTTTTCACTATTAATTTAAATATGAACTTGTGACTATTATATATTGCCTTCATTCTTTAAGAAACAAGCTTAAAATCTGTAATTATGCACGTTTTAAATGTATGTTTATTAGGGGACAAACAATCGCAAAAACATTTTCACGATCGTTATAGAGTTTTAAGTTCATCAGTATTCCATATTTCCAATCGTGACTATTCCGTAGTACACGCTTGCTTGATCCTGTATTACCGTAAAATAGCTTTATTTAATTATTTATTTATATCTATTTTTCTTTTCTTTTTTTAGGTGAAAATTGTGCGTGTAAGTTCTATATTTTGTAACATAAAACCATCAAAACAGATTAACAACACATAAAATTTTGCAATATACTAGAATCCATAATGGCTCAAACAGTGACAATAAATGACTAAAGGTTTTTATTAATTATTTAATTATTAGTAGTAGTATTGTTATAACTAATATTATTTTATAATAGATGATACAAAATATTTTTGTTGAATATATCAGCAGTAGGAGAGTGCCACACCAACTATGAACTCTAATCGAACCTACGAAAAAAAAAATTAACTAATTAATTAAAATTAAAATTAAAGGGGAAAAAATCAACTACTGGTGCATTTACTCTAATACTTGTTGAGCGTCTGGAGTAGTTGAATTAAGAAGTTTTTTTTTTTTTTTTTTTTTTTTTTTTTTTAATACACTAATATGTCATAGATAATAAACTGAGAAATCTGACATAACTTAAATACTTCTTTGAATTGTACATATTATTATTAGTAGTATGACAGAACTTTCTTTCAATCTAGCATTTTGCGTCGTTACCAATTTATAAAGTTCCACTTCGAAAATGCCTGTCAATATCCAATTTTACCATTTAATTTCTTACTCTATCTTCAAATATTTTGTGAAATCCATAAATACTTTCATTTATTTTATTTTTATTTTTTTTTTATTGAGGATCGAATTCACAACCTTCGGGTCCGTAGTCCACTAACCACAGAGCCAACTTGTCTTGGCTCAATATTTCCTGATTATTTAAACAAATGTTTTCAGTTTTTTTTTTTTTTTTTTTTTTTTTTTTGAAAGGGTGCTAAAATACAAATATAAGTAGTCCTGTCGCACTAAATTAAATTCTATCAGAAATAATTTCATCCATCGTTTCAATGCTCGCGAAGCGAGCATAAATCAAAGTATTCACCACTTTTTTTTTTTTTTTTTTGAGATATGATAGTCAGAAGATAATCCTCTTCCCCCTTGCTTCACACACATACAAGTCAGTGATTTTTATTTCTTTCTTTTCGAAATGTACATTATTGTTAAAATGTTGTTCTGGACAATTGATTCATGTGTATAAACTGCTTAGGATCCTTTATTTATTTTACCTATTAATATTATTATTATTATTTTTATCCAGCACTTAATCTACTGTTACAATGCCTCTCAAAATTATAGAGACAGGTGATTTGTTGAAATACCAGTTCAAAAAATTCAATAATTACGGAAAAAGTAATAAGCATATGGAGCAGAATATAAATGTGTTACAACTAAGAAATATAGATTAGACAAATTATAAATTAGTATTTTTGCAAAAATTTTACAAAATGACTAAAAAAATATTCTGTCCAAAAACACAAATACCTTTCGAGTATTTGATATTTAAATTCCAATTTTGGATCAATGCCTTTGTATTATCTTAAAAATTCTATCAGGCATGCTTAGAACTAAAATTTGGCGAATGTGGGGCCTAGTCGTCCTAGGTATGAAAATAGTATGCCCAACCACTAAAGCCAAATAAATTGAACTGAAAAAATTACTTAACCATTCACACATTCTTCCAGCGATGAGAACCTGATGAGTTATTTTTGTCGACCAAACGAGGTGGTTCTCTAGTAGTGCTTTGCGTCTTCTGTTTCAACGAAGACAACAGATATTGCTGATATTACTTCTCTTAAGGACCAACATTACTCTGAGAATTATTAAAATGTCCTCAAAAAACAATCTACTTCCTGGTGGAAAATATCTTACGGCCGTGTTCACCAATAACTTGAACTCCCTCCTCAACGCAAAAAGTCTAAAAGCGTCTACGGACCGAGTGCAGCTTTCCAACAAACTTTAGTTCGCTACTTCTGCCATTTAATGTCGAATACGTAATATACTCTTTGATTAGTTATTTTCACCTAAAAAATCTAAAAAAAGAATGTCGCTAGATGGCAGAAACAATGCGTTAAATTTTGTTGAAAAGTGGCATGCTAACTTTATATGCTTTCAAGTTTTCAGGTTCAACCAGGAATTGAAGTTATTGGTAAATATAGCCGTGTGGGGAAAATGGAAATTCCAACACGACGATGTGTCGATTTTTACCTCCTACTCAACAAAAGCTTGGTTTATGCAGAAGCTTGGTTTATGCAAGTTACAGTTACAGATCTGTCCAGACCTAAATCCAATCGAAAACCTTAGGAAATATTTGCACCAGAGGTGTATGCACATGGTCTTCAGTTTTCGACTATTCAGAAATTAAAGCAACAAGTGGAACAGAGTTAGTAATCAATACAACCACCCAGTCTCCAAACTGTAGCTCTAAGCATGTTTGATGGGATTTCTAATGTAAATCAAAAAATGTGGATCCAAAATTTGAATTTAAATACCTAATATTCGAAAAGTCTTCATATTTTTGAAACAGGAGATTTTTTTTTTTTTTTTTTTTTTTTTTTTCATTTTTTAATAAAAAGTTTTCAAAAACTTTTTTTTTTTTTTTTTTTTTTTTTTTTTTTTACTCTTAAATGCTGATTTCAGATGGTTATTTTTTTCCGTGATTATTGTTTCAGTTTTGGAATTGCTATTAATAATATATATATATATATATATATATATATGTATATGTACAGTCGGTAACAAAAGTGTCCGAACACTAGCGAAAATTCCTATGTAACAAAAGTACGCTTAATACAGTTTTGCTAAATAAATCCTTGCCGAATCATGTTCTTACACTGACTAAGATCAGGATTCGACAAGGATTTCATTAACAAAACCGTATGAAGTGTACCTTTTTTACATAGGAATTTCCGCTAGTGATAGGACACTTTTGTTACCGACTGTATATATATAATTTGGAGACGAACTTTGGAGTCTACTGTTAAGATCTGTCAGTTTCAATTGAAAATTGTAAACAGGAAACCACTTATTTAAAATTTCATATAGCGCATGAATCAATATCTCCTAAAACATAGAGATTTATAGAGAGGTTTTTTCTTTTTTCCATAAACAGTCTATAAAATTAATCTTCAGTTTTAAAATGGTGCTTCCACATCCATTCATCTAAATATATAAATATATATATATATATATATATATATATATAAAATAATTAACATTTCTTTAGCTTCAGTTTTTTTTATTTAGTTAAAGACTGGAATAACATTTTAAATATCGGCCATGCAATACTTAATGTATTTGTATAAAATATTTAATTGGCCAATTGTTTGAAAAAATAAAGAATATTTATTTTTGAAAACAGAATAAGAAATAATATTATTAATGAAATTAAAGCGAAGCACTTTTTAAAGGTACAGCACAATTTTACATGATCAGAAAATTGAATTTGAGAATTTTACATATTTTAAGACATGGTTTTTTTCTCTATAATTAAAAAAAAAAAGTGTGTCTGAAAAAGTGCACCATTCCTCTCTTTCTAACGCAAATTTCCTAACATTTAATGAATTTTTCAGAAAACGCAGATTTTTACGCTTGCGCACATATTAAAAAAAATGACGTATAGTTTTGAAATTTTTATTCAATTTAAATGTTCATTTATTCACTTTCCATAATGTAGTTGCAGTTAGAATAAAGAAAAAACGTGTGTGTGAGAGTCTTTTTTTTAAATATAAATATACATATTAATAATAATAATGACCATGTTCAGGAACAATTCCGGTTAGACCGCTTCAAAACATATACTTTTGGTAGCCTTCTTATTTTTTTCCCTTAGAAATGCTATGTATTTTTATTTTTTATTTTTTTAATTAATCTACATAAATGTTGCATCATTAGAAATATCTTTCAAAACTGAACCTTTTTTGTGCTTAGATTTTTCCCTTAATCTGAATATGTAAAAAGATTTCAACGAAAGTTTATAACAACCACTGCAATTCTAAAATACCCATGGAGGATAAAATTAAAATGTAATATAAAATTCAATCATAAAAATTATGGGCTAATAGTTATTACATCATTTTCTTGCAATCATTATAATGTACTTATCTGATATAAACAATCATTTGATTGTGACGTCATATTTATCAAATTAATTAAAATAAATAAGGTTACAAATAAGGTACAATAAGGTTACTTCCTTACAAATATGGTACCTTTCATTAGGCACCTTTTTTGTAACGAAGTTTTGATTAGATAATTTAGAATTAATTAAAATATGAAAATAATTTCAAAATTGGACATTTAAAGTTTTGATTGTTGTCAAAAAAACTTATGATTGTTGCCCAAACCAGTTATTGTTATATATATATATATATATATATATATATATATATATTCACATATATATATATATATATATATATATATTCACATATATATATATATATTTGGGGGTGGGGGCATAAGATGAAATAATGTTTTCACACGAAAAATTAAAAATGAAAAAATATCAAATTTGCCTATGCATATAAAAAATACATATTAAAACGAGTCGAAGAAGGAAGCGAAAAATAAGTACTGAGTTATATTGCGATAAATACGATATATAATATGATACGTTATATTACACCTATCGTACAGGGTTAGGAGGTATTTCATGTAAAAGTAATAGTTTGTTCGTTCGGTGCAAGTTGCACATTAGTCCTGTCAGGTACAACTTGCATATTAGTCCCGTCAGGTGCAACTTGCGCATTAGTCCCCATTAAATATAGTGTCCATCGAAGCTGGCAAAGCATTTGTTGATTCACTACCTTAACTGATTTCACATTCCGTCATTTTTGACGGGGTTATATACTAGTATATATATATATATTTATTTATAAACAGAGGGAGGGAAGGGGGGATGGTAATGGATGGGGGGGAGGGAAGTTTGTATGGGTGAATTAATGAAAGTGGAATGTATTACCTTTCATACTTGAAAGCATAATATATAGATTTAAAATATTTAGCGTTTTCATATTTGCATTTTAGCATTTTCCATAGCATAAAGCATGGAGATTAAAGTATATTTCACTAGAGATTACAGAGTTTCTTTAAAAATATAATGTAAGAAGATTAAATAAAATATATTTATAGGTTTATGTATGCAGGTATAAGCACGCATAAAAATAATCTTTTACGAAGTGGAAAAGCGATATATAATCTTTTGTTTATAGTCTGCGATTTCATAAAAAGCATTTTTTTTCTTTCTCTTTAAAAATATGAAACGTATGCTTTATAAAAATTTTAGCAAAAAAAAAAAAAAAAAAAAAAAAAAGAACATATCAAAGCATTAAGCAATCTATGTTAATACATTATGTCCTAAAATGCACTTTTTATTTTTATTTAAATATTTTCCAGACGAAATATCCCTAACGAAAATATTTGTATATGTTTTAAATATGACATAAGATAGTGAATTATTTAAATATTTACTAAGATGTTTTTCTTTAATGTTAAAACCGAAAACATTAAAATATTTAAGACGTTCACAAATTATATTTTTATTTTAAAAGCTCTTGTGCAGGCGAAACTGCCACAAATCACGTAAGTTGAAGTAAAATTTGAATTAATACGATTAACTGGAATATTAAAAAAATCATCTGCTTCATTACATCTAAATATTTTTGTGCAGTGATCACAATGCAGAAATTTTAAATAAATATGATGAGTCGTAATGTTGTGCTGTAGAACATTTTTCATTATGCACTATAGTATTTTAGAGAAATGTGTTTCTTTAAAATAAATAATAATAATATAGTATTCCGTTACGGATATACCGCTTTTTTACCAGCACTGCATGATTGTGATAATTTACATCGTTTCTCTTAGAAGAAAAGAAAAAGAAAGAAAGAAAGAAATTGTTTTTGTAGTGTAGCAATTCTTAGTGTGTTTGTAGTACTTCCTATATATATTATCAACATTAAAATTTTTGGAAGTGGGTGTTATCTCTGTATTATTTTTTCTAAATACCGTAATTTCTGGTAGATACCCCGCAGGTTCTATAATCCAGTTTCGCACCAGAAATTTCAATTGATAAATAAATTTATATTTGTATGAGCTCTTCCTTCAAAAAAAAAGTATAGATTTCTCTATTAAATAAAATTTCTGGTGGAAGAATGACACATCTTACCTACGGGTTATCTATCAGAAATTACGGTAGATATATACCTGCGAATTTGTAAGGTTTCTTAAAACCACTTTTTCTGTGCATAATTTATCATGTTATTTAACCACACAAAACTTCTAAAAAAAATTTAAAAATATTTTTTGCCTGTCTGTATACCTGTCTAGGGTGTGTAACTGTCAAAATGTGGGTACATTTCGAAGCAGGTTTTTATTCATACATTAGTTTAATAGAGGCAGTGTGAGATGCGTTTCATTGAAAAGAAAATTTTTAAAAAAGCATGTTTCATATATATTTTAAAACAAATAAAATGTGATGTTTAGGAAGTAATTTGTTTTTCCTTTAAATATAGAATAACAGTGAAGATTACAACTAAACTTTGCTGATTTTAGATGACAACTTTTTTAATTATATCGACTACAGTTCACGTAGTTTGTAGATTATGAAAAACTTAAACACCCTCAGATTAAAAAATATATCTCTATATACATAAATAATTATCAGAAATTCAAAGTTATAAAATCTTATTCTTTGGTTGAAAGTTATAAATAATTGTCTTGTGTGTCAATCGCCCATGTTTCTGTTACCCAACATTTGAAAGATGTAAAGTTAAATTACATATTAAATTTAAAGGGGAAAACATGGAGTATTTTATACTTTAAAGGTACTTAAATACAAATTTAAAAACAGTTTTATTTAACTTTCGGTAAAAATAAATGTTTTACTGCCTCCTTGACCATCCACTTAATTATAGTACATACAAATAATAACAGGAGACTTGGCGTTGGAATATTGAAACCCGAATAAACTACTACGTCAGAAACGCCAAAGAAAAATATTGAAATGCATACAGCTGTTTCGGTAGCCTAAAGCGTACCGTCTTACGTGCAAAAAGGAGTAACTTTGCACTGAAAGCACTGAAGACGGTACGCTTTAGGCTACCGAAACAGCTGTATGCATTTCCAATATTTTTCTTTGGCGTTTCTGATGTAGTAGTTTATTCGGGTTTTAATAGTACATACAGTCGGTAACAAAAGTGTCCGAACACTAGCAAAAATTCCTATGTAAAAAAGTACACTTCATACGGTTTTGTTAAATAAATCCTTGTCCAATCCTATTCTTAGTTATCGTAAGAACATGATTCGATAAGGATATATTTAACAAAACCGTGTGAAGTGTACTTTTTTTACATAGGAATTTTTGCTAGTGTTCGGACACTTTTGTTACCCACTGTACATTGATAAAAAAAATACATCCGAAAGCGATGATGAGATGGTTTTAAAGTTAAATTTCCCTTTGTTCAATTGATATTTGCTATTAAATCATCAGCTTCACAATTTTTTTTCCCTTCTGAAAATGTGTTTATTTTTCCAATAAAGTAAAATTTTCTATTAAACCCGTGCGCAAAATACATTATATTAATGTCGATATGAAAGATAGTAATCTGGTGTGTCACTCACATGCCTTTCTCTTACCCTGAAATTTTATACTATAAATACAGGTTGGACATTAAGAGGTAGCATAACGAGTACTGGTAGCTATATATATATATACAGTCGGTAACAAAAATTTCCGAACACTAACAAAAATTCCTATGTAAAAAAAGTGCACTTCATACGGTTTTCTTAAATAAATTCTTATCAAATTATGTTCTTACACTGACTAAGAGCAGGATTCGACAAGAATTTATCTAACAAAACAGTATTAATGGTAAACAATTTATGATAAAAATTAGCGCTCTAACAAAAAAAAAAAAAAAAAAAAAAAAAAAAAAAAGAATCTAATATGTTCAACATATGACTTCTCTATACACGGACTAGAATATATATATTTTTATGAAAACATTGACATTTTTGTGAGATGTATAGTCGGTAACAAAAGTATCCGAACACTAGCAAAAATTCCTGTAAAAAAAAAAGTAGAGTTAATACTGTTTTGTTAAATAAATCCTTCTCGAATAATGTTCTTGGTCAGTCTAAGAACATGATTCGAAAAGGATTTATTTATTAAAACAGTATTAACTCTACTTTTTTTTACATAGGAATTTTCGCTAGTGTTCGGACACTTTTGTTACCGACTGCATGTGTATGTGTGTAATATTGAAGAAATAGCTTAACTATCTGCATTATTATTTAATCTACACTTATGCATATTATATGTCTCCAAATTTATATAAATATATATCGATGTTGCATTATTTAAGCAAAAATACGAATGTCAGGTGTATCTCTTCTGTAACACACTTTTTATAACATTTTCAGAAGAAAATATTTATCGATTCTGTTTCCCTTTTTCTGAAAAGAATGTTTACTTTTTTTCATATTTGAAAGGTGTAATCCTTGCATGTCATTCACGAAACACATAATCGTATATTAGGTGTAAAGAAATCGGATATTCATGACTTTCTTTTCACATTTCACGCAGTGATAAGTTTTTCTTTTCATCTGCATTGTTACTTTAGTTTATAAGAATTAAGATAAATATAAAAGTTTAGAAAAAAAAATTATAGGTAACAGTTTTTCAGCTTTGATATTATAGTAGAGATATTTAAAAAAAATTTACATTGTTCTAATCACATAACCAGAATGAAACAATTTAAATTGACACTAAATAGTAATAAATAAATAAAATATACAGGCATTGTTTGATATAATTATATACATATATATATAAACATAAATAATAATAATAATAATAATAGTAATAATAATAATAATTCTTAATTTATTCAAGTCATACCAGTTTCTCGTTTTAATTTCCGAAAATACACCTATGTAAAAGTAGTATTGTATATAATCATGAAACAATTCGACTTTCTATTCGTATCTTCGACTTTTCGTATCTATACATTTTGAGGTACCCGTATTCATTTTGTAATTTTACGATGGTGCATGTATCTGTGTTTGTATATATATGTGTGTGTGTGTGTGTACATACATATGTGGCGTGCGTGTATGTGACTGATCACGACAATGTCCAAACGATTTGATCGATTGAGCTGAGAGTTATTACTTAAGTTATAGGTCACCATCACACGAACTGAATATATTTTGGTGCATCTAACCTAATAGATCTTTACAGAAACACAATGAAAGTTTCTTTTTATTCTAGTCTATGGGCGCAAAATATTTAAAGTGGTGTAGTGTGTAAATACCTTATTTGATTGAGCTGAAACTTTATGTACGGGGTATAGTTTCCCATCACCCAAATTTTAAAGCTCATTGTATCTAAAAGTCTTATTCGAATGATCTAACAATTTATATACATGTTATAAGTCACCATCGCACAAACTGTATAGACTTCGGTGAATCTATTATTTAAAAAATTTCCAGGGACATATATATATATATATATATACATATATATAGGACATCAAGGCTCAATTTGCTTGATATACAATAGCGTTAAATTAAGCAACCTACTATTTGAGAAAAAATACCCAAAATCCTATTAGCTATCTGTCTACCTACCTATCTATCTGTCTATCTATATTGCTGTTGTTGTTTATTTAATGACTTTTCTTATTTTAATTCATTCAGAAAACAGCCAATTATTCAAAGCATTAAAAGTCGCGTGGACTCACCCCAGATTTGTTTCACACGTACCAGAAAACAATCCGACAAAAATATGTAGTAGACTCGTAGATATTCTTATTATTATATAGCTGGTATATTTTAAAACATAACTAGATATGTTCACTTGTTACAAATTACCAGAACTAACATAAATAAATTCTTTATAGTTAAGTTATTTGAAAATAGAAAACTATTTCGTTTTCTTTACATTTTTATATTATTATTATTATTATTTGTAATGTGCATTAAATGTCGCATTTCACTTTTTAATATATTATCTTCATGTTTAATGATTTCTTCTTACTACAATACAGTATTCTCTGTCTATCTTATCACCCAAACGAAAAAACAAGATTGAACGAAGAAACTTTCGAATTAACGCATCAGTTATAAAGATGACATTGCAAACTTGTATTGAAAATTTTAAAATCGGAAACTGTACATTAAACACTAGAAAGTGGACTGTAAATCCTGATCTCAAAATTGGCTCGAACGATTATCTTGAAATTACATTTATAAACCCTGTTTTAGACGTCCATTTATGTGAATTAGTATATCACTCTAAGACAAGTGATAAGTGTCCTGAATAAGTAAATTTTTTTTAAGTCACACAAGTTCGACTTTTCTTAAAAAAAAAAAAAAAAAAAAAAAAAAAAAAATGCGAAATTACCTTGAAATCGCCGTATTAACTCTGTTCCAGATGATTTTTCGTATGTAAATGTTATTTTCCGGTTAACAGATGAATTTGCCAAGTTTTAGTGAAAATAAAAAATTTAAAATAAAGATAATTTCCTTTATCACCATTAAATATTTGTATGCAGTAATCTCAATGCAGTAGTTTTTGAAGAATATGATGGGACGTACTATTGTGCTGTAGAATTCTATTATGCATTATTGTACTTTAGAGAAATATGTATATTTTTTCTAAAAATAAATTTACTTTAATGTAGTACTCCATTACGCATATTCTGCCTTTATAGCAACACAACATTATTGTATTAATTTACTTTGATTTTCTTACAAAAAAAAAAAAAAAAAACTGTTTTGTTCTTGTAGTGCTATTATTTTTATGTATATTACCTACTTTAAAATTTTTGGAAGTGAATATTATATGAATGAATATTACGTCCATATTATTATTATTATTATTATTATTTAATATATATATATATATATATATATATATATATATATATATATATATATATATATACAGGGTGATCCAAAAGTCAGGACCAACTTTAAAATTGAATAATTCGAAAACGAATCAAGATACAAAGATACAGTTTGCACCAAACGGATGGAAAAAAAGCCGGGTTTTGTGTGGCAAAGAAATAAAAAAATAGTTCTGTTGGCGACCAACAGATGGCACTGTCGAAGTTCTGATGTAGGATTATGCAAAGCAACAAACGATATAAAAAGGAAAAACTATATCAGGTAATGGTATTAGAAGCTTATATGCATCGAAATATCGCATTATCAGTCGCTACTTTAATCACGCATGGCCTCCAAGATCTCCCGATCTGACACCCTTTGACTTTTGACTGTGGAGATTCTTGGAAGTCAAAAGTGTACCGCGACCAACCGGCATCACTAGCAGCACTGAAAGATGCCATCCGCCAAAATGTGTCTGCCATAACGCAAGAAAAGCTACTAAATGCTGTAAACGATGTGGTGAATCATCTCACAGCTGTACTTCTGAATGATGGACATTGAACAGTTAATGTAGTAGTACTAATTAACTGTAATTAAGCTGACTTGTAAGCTGGCAGCATTTTTTTTTCATTTGTAAATCATCTTTTGGTGAAATAAAACATTATAGCGCCATCTGTTGGTCGCCAACAGAACTAATTTCTTTCCTTTGCCACACAAAACCCGGTTTCTTTTTCATCCGTTTGGTGCAAACCGTATCTTTGTATCTTGATTCGTTTTCGAATTATTCAATTTTAAAGTTGGTCCTGACTTTTGGATCACCCGGTATATATATATATATATATATATATATATATATATATATATATATATATATATATATATATATACATATATATATAGCAGCCAATTTATATGGTTTGTGAACAACTCTTTTCCTGTGCAAAACTTTTTATATTATATAGCCATGGTAAACGTCTAAAACATTCTTTTATATATTTGTTGCCTGTTTGTATAGCTGACTCGGGTGTGTAACTGTAAAAATAATGGTTCGAAGCGGGTATTTATTAAAACACTAGTTTAATAGGGGTAGTCTAATATGTGCTTGAACAGGGAAAAAAAAAACAAAAAAAAACATGATATTTCAGAAATAATATGCTTTTAATTTTAAAACAGAGTAATTGTCAAGATTGCAAATAAGCTTTGAGGATTATAGATGGACTCTTTTAAAATAATATCAGACTACAAATATCGCAGTTTATGGATTATGAACAAGTTTAAAGACCGTCCGATTAATATATATATATATATATACAGGACCCGAAATTTCAACTTAGATTAAAATCGCTGAAAAGAAAAAAATCAAAGCAGTCTTACGGGACTGCCG
The DNA here is from genome assembly GCA_963930645.1 of Salticus scenicus. Classification (NCBI taxonomy): domain Eukaryota; kingdom Metazoa; phylum Arthropoda; class Arachnida; order Araneae; family Salticidae; genus Salticus; species Salticus scenicus. The sequence goes on along the minus strand of OZ005654.1, from coordinate 193,124,659 downwards.
ATAGAAGTGAAAACTAAGTAATTTGTGAATTGTATAGTCGAGCTATTAGATTATTATTTTAGAATTATTTTTGGTTTGTAAAGAAGTGTTTATGATCTGTATTATATGATTCGGCACAATATTTGTAGCTACCCAAATTAAATGAACTAAGCCTTATATTAGCTAAAAATAATGATTACTTATAAAATTATTTTAATTAGTAGCTGAGATACAAAGGAAAACCGATTCAGGACACCTCAAAACGTGTAAATCCGGTGAAATCTCGAATTCCACTTTCGATAATATAAAAGAACTTTAAAATATCTTTCGAATGATGCATTAAAAATAATTTAATCATATATAGAATTTGAAATATAGAAAGTTGAAAATATTATAGCGCCATCTGGCGGTAGAAGTTTCTGTAATCTACTATTCGATTCCAAATCAACAAAGATTTCTAATGATGTATTACTTATGAAATTATTTTAATTAGTAGCTGAGATACAAAAGAAAATCCATTCAGGATACTTCAAAGCGTGTAAATAAGCTGAAATCTCGAATACCACTTTCGATAATATAAAAGTACTTTAAAATATTTTTCGAATGATGTATTAAAAATAATTTAATCAGAATCAGAATTTGAAATACTTAAATTTAAAAATATTATAGCGCCATCTGGCGGTAGAAATTTCTGTAATCTACTGTTCAATTCCAAATCAACAAAGCTTTCTAATGATGTACTACTTATGAAATTATTTTATATAGTAGCTGAGATACAAAGAAAACCCATTCAGGAGACCTCAAAACGTGTAAATCAGCTGAAATCTCGAATTCCACTTTCGATAATATAAATGAATTTTACAATATTTTTCGAATGATGTATTAAAAATAATTTAATCATAATTCGAAATTGAAATACGTGTATTAGAATAAAATTTATTTTGCAGTTAAAATGCAATTTTTTTTCCAAATCGATGAAATTTGAACCGCAACTATCCCCTGTGCTGTTAATGGCGCACAGTAAGTTTCAAAGAATTTAGAAGAAAACTAAAGCATTTTGAAATTTGCAACTTTTATTCCTAGTAGAAAACCACGTGATGTCAATTGGAAAAAGATATGTTTCTTCCGGATCAGATTCTCTGTGACTGGGTTGTCATGGTAACAACGCCTGCAGAATTTCATTCAAAGCATTAGCTGACGATGACGCGAGTTTCATGATTTTTGTTCACCCAAATGTGCTCAACGCGCCTAAAGATGTTTTTACTTCAAAAATTTACTCGCCACAAAATATGATTCCCTTAATCTATTTTTTTACGCATAAGTTGACCAGTATTTTTTTATTACAAAAAAAAGGGGGGAAATTACACAATGTCTTTTATTCTATAAGAAAATAGAAGACATTCAATTTTGAAATAGAAGTCATTTTAGAAGACAAAAAATTGCATTAAAATAATTATAAAAACCGATTCAAAAGCTACTTTATACAAGTAGTGGAAACATTTTTATCTCAAATGATGAATTTGGATTAGTATACCTTAATTTAAATTAATAATATACGGATACGAGAGAAAAATCCCTAATTTTTATAGGTGTCACTGGATAATATAGATATATTTATTTATTTTTTAATCAGTGCTGTAGCCAAAACTTTTTTTTTTCTTTGGTGGTACTTTCATGCAGTTACATAAAAAAACATTTGGTAGACTTTTTTTTTTTTTTTTTTTTTATTAAAATCATAATCATAAAAGAAAAAATAAAATTAGTAAATAAAAAAATAAAATTTACATTCGGTAGATGAAAGGATTTGTTTTAACGAACAGTCATTCTATATCAACATTTTATAAAAGTTCTCACACGTATAACCTAAATTAGTCTTAGTAGTTAATAAGTTTTTAAAGTAGGTATATAAAGATTTTTTTTTCACGCGCCTACATTTTGTTTATTGAGGAAAACAATCGCTTTGTGGGAGAGCTTTTGCCAGGAGGACATAAAATGAGTTCAACAAACTTTCGCACATTTTTGTGAGGTGGTGGTAGTGTTACCATTAAAGCGAACTGCTAGCACCAGGACTCTAGCCTGAGTAGGAAAGTCCTCCGTGGAGTCTTTCTAAGAGGTTCTAGTCCATATTTACAGTAGTTTCGGAGAAAACCACGGAAAACGCCTAACGGCTAAGCCAACGACTGGGTATCGAAGCCAGCGCCCCAAGTATACCAGCTTCGAGGACAGAACCTCTCGGTCACTGGTGGGCTTATTTTTATGGGGAATATTATTCATCAAAAGTGAGAACACACGTCAACCCACGGTGTATCAACCGGAGAACCACTTTCTTAATGATTTCATGACAATTTCAATAGTTATTCCGTGTTCTGGATCAAACAACCGTACAAATACAGGGAATACTTTTATTTATTTGTGATTCCAAGAATCTGAATAGATATAAACCATAATATGCTTTGGCAAGTTTATTAGAAATTTGTTCTTTTGCGAACCTAACGCAGAAAAAAAGTTAGTGTTAACCATTCGATACAGCCAACAGCCGATTGAGCTTCCCAGTTTTGCGATTTTTTTTTTTAAATTAGCACTAAATCCTTTTCATTTAAAAAAGAGGACGGAGGACACTCGAAGTTGGCGAAGGCAATCGAGTAATTACTCGAATGCCTTCGCCAACATTTTTTTGTATATGTTTGAAGGAAAATTCAAAGATATTAAGTTTTAAAGGTATATTGATGACGTAATTGCAATAAACTGTGTAGATTTTGCAAAATATACAGCTGAAATCTATCTCTCCGATCTTGTCATAAACCGTACTGACTCTGAAGACCAAACTTCTTTTCTGGATTTAAAAATTAAAAATATAGATAATAACTGGTTTATTGGGATTTGTGATAAAAGACAAGATTTTAACTTTAAAGTTAGTAATTTAACAAATTAGTTCTTCTGTATTAGTCATAAAGTTTTAAAAAATATTATGTTCACCCAAATAAACAGAATTAAAACGATTTGCAATAACAATTTAGACCTGAATCTGGCTATTAAATTCTCAAAAACATAATAACTGTTAACCGCTATCCAGTTATTTTAATCAATAAACATTTCGGTATTCTTGATGACAATCCCACTTAAGGTTTGTTGTTCCATTTTGGGCGACATTTAAGTGCTGGTAAGTGGTCCTACTAGCTGAAACGGGTTCTGCGTTTATAATAGGGGGTGGTTTTCTGGTTTTCAATTTTCCATATTCTGACTATTCCAGTTTGTCCATATATGTATTTATATATTCTTGTTTTATTTATATTATTTTATTTCATACTGACGTATTATATTTTGTGTTTTATTTCTGAATTTAATTGCTTTTTAGGCTTTATATTAATTAAAATTCGTTTGCTGTATGGTCTTGCTTCCATCTGTGAGAAGTTGGTGGCTAGAAACGTGTTTTTTGGTTAATTACTAACATTTCAGAAATATTTATTCCACTTTTTTATATATACTGTTTTTATAATTATAAAAAGTAATATACAAAATAACTTTCAGCATATCAATCTTAAAATCTTTAATAAAATTTATTTTATTTCCAACGTTTCGGTTAAATTCCTTCATTAACCTTCTTCAGGGAAAAAACGAGATTTAAAAAACTTAAACATAGATAATTAATAAATTTTATTTTATTTCCAACGTTTCGGTTAAATTCCTTATTTAACCTTCTTCAGGGAAGAAACGACTTTCTTCCTTGAAGAAGGTTAATGAAAGAATTTAACCGAAACTTTGGAAATAAAATAAAATTTATTAAAGTTTTTAAGATTGATATGCTGAAAGTTATTTTGTATATTACTTTTTATAATTACCAACATTTCGTCAGAAACTTCTCATATTCCTTTCCCTACATGAGGGATCTCCCCTGATGAGGGCAGCTACGGTGGAATATCTTATGGCTTAGCACACCTTAATATCGCCCATATCTATATTCATCTTCATGTGTTTTGGGAATGGATTTTCATCTGGCTTTGATTTTTTTTTTTTTTTGCTTATATATATATATATATATATTGGTAGTACCTTATACTGTAAGAATTCTATCTTCATTTAGACCGAAATTTTACTCGCCACAGTGAATTTTCCTCTCGCCAATGGCGAGCGACAATTTCGTGCCCTGATATATATATATATATATACAGTGATAATGAATTCATAGTCTAAAAATTTAATACTTCGATTAAAAATTGTCACTAATTGTCATGTGGGTCAATCGCCCAACTTTCTCTTATCCAGCAATTAAATAATATAAAGGTAGATTACATATTTAAGTGGAAAATCAGGAGTGCTATAACGAATGTTCGCTTTCGGAGAAATTTCCAGTTTTTTTTTTTTTTTTTTTTTTCCGTTATGATACTATTTTTTTATATTTTTTTAATGAAAATGTTCCGACGGAAAAATTAAGAGATTATTTACTGGGATTGTTTCGTATACCTTTTTCTGCTTGACTTATTCACCAATATATCTATCTCGGAATTTTCTCCTTAACTGATCACAGAAACAAAGTTAGGAAAAAGTAAGCAAGGTAAGGATTAAAATATAATGATTAAAGAAACACAGAAAAAATAAAAAACTTAATTACCCCGATTAGAGTGTGTTAAAAAAAAAAAAAACTAAATAAATAATTTATTTATATGATAAATTGATGCATATTTATATTCAGTTTCAATTTAGACATGTTTTCGTAGTGTAACGCTTTACTTTTATTAATAATTGTGAAAAATTAAAGTACTATATCCATACAAATGTTTTTATTTTCACTGTACATTGTACAGTCATCCCCCCCAAAAAAAAACGTCACCCCCCCCCCCCCCCACACACACACACCTAATTTTGCCGTAAATTATCGTAGAAACATGCGACTGGTACCAATCAGTTTGTCTAGTTTATAATGTTATAGTTAGATTTTACTTGTCGTCTGTCGTACGATATTACTTGTCGTACTTTTAATATGTCGTCTACATATTAAAACTGACATCAACTTCATTTTTTTCAATGGTAACCCCCATTTTTTATAATTTATTTGAATTCTTTGGATCAAATCATCACGGAAAATGGTATAGTTTATATATTTCGATCAATTTTTCATAGAGTTATAAGCTGTCAAAGTTTGGGGATGCTAATGTTAAATGAATGTGACAAACATTAAATCATATCTTCCGAAATAATTATGATATTTAAATTCTGTTTCTTTTTATTCGTTAGAATGAAGTGACCCAAACATATTCCATGCAAATTTTTGCTAAAAGAACATTTTTTGAATTATGAAAATTATTAATAAATTCATATTTGAAAATATTATGAATTATGACCTACGTTAATTTTTGCACGAATAGAACGGGCATCATCAAAAACATGGGTTTCCAAATTTACAGCTCGTTCCTAACATTTTTTGAGTTACAGTGATATTTCACTTTTTATTCCTGTTAGGGGGCCGTCACTTGTTATAATCTGTATCCTCTATAAGTAAATGTTTGTATATAATTTGACGGAAAACTATTTTAATTTACCTTTATGTTATTTTTTTTTTTTTGTTTCCTAAGCAATATTTCGATGTTTATTATACAAATTGGCATATTTTTTGTAAAGTTATCACAATGTAGGTGAGGGATTGTGAAAGAATTTCAAAAGAAAAGAAGCCCCGCCTCTGATTCGCTGAAACACTATTTTAAAAAAAAGACTAATTTGCATATTCCTATTTGACTCTATATGTGACGCTGGTATGCATAAATCACAATGGTATTTACTACATCGATTATTGAAGACAAAACTTAAATGATTTAATTACAAATATGCAAAATTATTTTGTTTTATATTATAAAGTTTTAGAAAAAATGTGAAAAGGCGTGGCTTACGGTACAAGAGAGGAATATATCCGATCCTAATATGTTAAGTCTTTCTTCATAAGTATTAAATATCTTTTTCTAGTTTTTCGCTGCTAAAATTCTATTATAACCCTGTTACACCTTTTTTCGCATTTCAATATTCAAGAGTACGTACACCTCTAGTTAAATATCATGTTTTAGAAAACACGGTACAGCGAAACTGATTGCATGAAACAGCAATTATGCATTCGACAACCGTTTTATTATTATTATTATGAATATTTAATAGTTTTAAAAAGATTTTTTACCATGAATTTTCTGTTTAAATTTTGTTGTGACATATTTGCATTTGGTTACTGTACCGTTTGTAAGCTTTGTGTTATTTAAAATTTATCCCATAATGTAACATAATAAAATATCAAATTTCTATTAAAAGTTTTTTAATAACGAATCAAATAGTGAAAAATTGGTTTATTATTTATATATATATTTTTTTTAAGTTTATAAGATCTATTATTGGAACATAGCTCAACAGTATTTATTTTCAATTTCCTAATCACGAAATCAAAGTCACAGTTATTATGGAATAAAAATTTAAAACAAAGGAATTGTCTTATTACTTTCAAATATATAGATATTGATCTTACAGAATCCTGAAATTTCATTTAAAAGACGTTAAACGTCTAAATTTAAAAATTCAAAATAAAATAAATTAATCTAAATGCTTTTAAAGTTGAAACGGGAAGATTTCAAAATATATGAAAATTGGCATTTGTGTTTTGAACATTTTGGTGCGGCAGATATTAAAAACAATATTTTAATGATGAGCTGAACCTGAGCTTAAGAGAGGGCGGATCCAGCTATTTAGCACGAGTGATATCACCTCACTAAAACCAGAATAAACAACATTTTAATTTATTCCGGGGTATTTTCAGGCCGCTGTTATTCTTTTTTTTTTTTTTTTTTTTTCAAACTTCAACACTAGCTACAGTACGCTTACGTCCTATTTACATTAAGCTTTGATATGGAAGCTGTGTTGCTGCTTTTCGATGCTGCGAAATTTACAAAATATATTTGTGTTAATATACTATACAGATAGAAGAATAATTATATAATATCAACAAAACTTCTTTAATCAATATGTTTATATACATTACTGTATGGAAATGTTTATATATGAATATTGTATTTATTTTTAATGAGACATATAAACGCAAAATACTAAAAAAAAGAAAAAAAATATGTTATAATTTTTTTATAATTCAAGCAAAATATATATGCATAATTGCCAACCTAACCCGTAACATTGTTAGTTCCCGCCCCTGTGTGTACACAATTTAATTTTTAGAGTAATTAACTTCAAATACATTTACGATTAACTCATTGAGCGCCACGCGAATTTTTATGGAAATGCCATTCAGGCCACACGTGCTGCTTAGAAGCGTGTTATGTTTATCGAGTTTCAATAAACCCCATTAGGCCTTAACGATATAATCCTATAAAAATCCTTTAAAAAAAAAAAAAAAACATGAAGTAAATTTTAAATAAAGTGTCAGTAATTACTTAAAACTATGTAAGTTCTGTAGTTTTATATCATATTTTACACTACCAGCTGACTTGGCATAAATGGAAAGATCAGTGTCAGCCACCGATGGCTGACATGGCGCTAAAAAGACAGATGTGAAAAAAATGTACGGAAAGGGGCGGGACCAGTAATCTTCCGGGTTAGGTTGACAAGAATGTATATACATAGAGCAATGCCAGAAAATGTTCTTTATTTTTCATGAACCAGATGAATGGTACATTTTTTCTGAATAGTCTATGTATTAAACATAATGCTGCTTTAAATACCCTTTAAATGAAAAGTTTTATTACATAAAGTAATTTTCTGGCACTCTATAGCTCCCAAATGACACACAATACGAAACCCCGCCCTTTTCCAGTGTTTAAAGGGTATTAACGTTTAATATGCTTTCTATTCGTTTTGATCTTTCCTCCTCCTCCTTATCTTCTTTTTTCCTTAAGAAAAAAGAGTTATGTAACATTTTGACCTTTTCAAGTGAAGATTTAGATTAAGGGTAGACAGCCTTTCTACACCCACCGTCCACTTCTGTATCTGTGTTAAAGAGTAGAATTTTAGAACATCCCATTAAGTAGTAGGATTTATTATTTTGCATATTAATTTGTTACACATTATAAAATATAAAAGCAAAAGAATATCGTGGAGATTTATGTAAAAGTTTTTAATATTGTCATAAAAAAAATAATTAATTAAAAAAAAATGAATAAAAATAAAAAAATCTGTTTTAATATTTTTAAAAAGTCAATTAAATTAAAGAAAATGAAAGTACTGCAGTATCAGAACAAACTCCCATTGTCACTGTGAAACGGCCGTGGGACCCAGGTTGAGTGCCGCCGTTTCAGACAATTATACGGCAACTTGAGTAAAAATAATTTTGAATTTTCAAACAAATTTAAAACCATTCACCTTTTTTTTTTCTCTTTTGATAGATATTTTAATATCTATTCAAGCTATTTAATTTTTTCTACCTGATGTTTAATCTACCTGATGTTTAATCAATAGAAACCAATAAAAATCTTTTAATTCATAAACTAACTCAGAAAGTTCTGTGAATTAGTCATTTTTTTTATTTGATAATTAACATTTCTTAAAATTTTTTCCGGTGTGAAACTTACTAAATAATGTATAACGGGTGGTAGATCATGATTTATATATTCTAAATGTATAGACGGACCCCTAATACATTTTCACGTGTAACTCTATTTAAAATTGATTTAAGGTATATAAATAGGTATGTTTTTCGAACCGTCTTGATCTCAGAAATCTGAATATGAAGTCAAAAATAGGGGTTGTTATTGAAGAAAATGAAGTTAATGCCAGTTTTAATATGTAGACGACCCCATAGGCAAAATGTAACTATACCGTTATAAACTAGATGTTATTACAAATCGATCGGTACCAGTCAAATGTTTCTACGATAATTTACGGCAAAGTTAGGTGGGGGGGGGGCGTTTTTTTTTTTTTGGGTGACTGTACATATATATATCATATCATACAGATACAGATTTTACAATTTTTTTACACTCTGCATTATTATTTGATCTATACTTATGCATATTATAAGTCTCCAGATTTAGATAATTATAAATCGATGTTACATGTTTTGAACAAAAATATCAAAGTCAGATATATATTTTACCTGACACACTTTTTGTAACATTTTTAGAAGAAAAGATTTATCGATTATGTTTTCCTTTTTTCTGAAAAGAATATTTACTTTTTTTATATTCGAAACGAGTAATCCCTACATGTCATTCTCGAAACACATAATCGTATATTATGTGTAACGAAATCGGATATTCATGAATTTGTTTTCACCTTTCACACAGTGATAAGTTTTTCTTTTCATCTGTATTGTTACATTAGTTTATAAGAATTAAGAAGAATAAAACAGTTGAGGGAATAAAAGTATAGGTAATAGTTTTTTAGTATTTATATCTTGATGGAGATATTTTAAAGAAGTTTACACTATTCTATTCACATTATTAGAATACAATAAGTCAATGTATGTGTAATTAAATCCGCACTAAATAATTATAAATCAATAAAAAATACTGACACTATTTGAATTAATTATATATATATATATAACAATAATTCTTGTACTTAGTTTTATTTTTATTTTTTTTCAATTCATATCAGTTTCTGTTTTTACTTTCCTAAAATACCTATGTAAGAAAAGTTGCACATAATCATGCGAAAAATTCGACTTTGTAAATTTGGTGTACACTCGGTAACAAAACTGTCCGAACACTAGCAAAATTTCCAATGTAAAACAAGTGCACTTCATACGGTTTTGTTAAATAAATCCTTGTCGAATCATGTTCTTACACTGACTAAGAACAGGATTCGACAAGGATTTATTTAACAAAACGGTATGAAGTGTACTTGTTTTACATAGGAATTTTTGCTAGTGCTCGGACACTTTTGTTACCGACTGTATATATGCGTTTGAAATACCTGAGATCATTTTGCTATTTTTACGGTGGTGTATGTATGTGTGTTTGAATATGTGTGTATGTATGTTTACATAAGTGTGCGTGTATGAAAGTGAGTGAGCACGACAACGTCCAAACGATTAGATTGTTTGAGCTGAAAGTTAGTACATATGTTACAGGTTGCCGTCGCACGAATTGTATGCATTTTTGTGCATCTAGCCTTACATATTTTTAAAAGAGACGCAAAGAAATTTCTTTTATTATTATGGTGTACGGGAGCAAAATATTCAAAGTGATATAGCGTACAAAAAACCTTATTCTATTGAGCTTAAAATTTGTATGCATGTTATTGGCTAATTTCACAGGAAATTTAAAGGTCAATAGTATCTAAAAGCCTTATTCAAATGATATGAAAATCTGTATACATGTTATACATGACCGTTTCACAAACTGTAAAGATTAACATGAATCTAGAACTCAAAAAAATTTACAAGTACACGGACACACACACACGCACAAAAAAAAAAAAAAAGTTTTGTACAATTACGATATATGGGTTCGAACTATTTGAAGTGCAATAACGTTAATTTAAACACTATACTACACTACAGCGTCCAAATTTCAGACACAATTGTGTCTAAAATTTTTGTTCAATTTTAAAATGCTACAAAGTGTTTTATTTATTTCAGACACTTGAAGTATCTTAAAAGACACATCGTTTCACACTCGAAGTGTCTAAAATTCCGCCATCTTTGATCCTGTCAATAGTGAATATTTTTCATAAATAAATAATTAAAAAGATGCGTTTTATACTGTTTACCTGTGAAAAATAGACTTTAGAATCTCCTAGGTCCTAGAGCATTAAACATAATAATAATAATAATTTTTACAAAAATATTCCCCGTTGCCCCCGCCGGGAATTGAACTGACAATCTTTGGAGTCAAAGTCGAGCGGTCAAGTTTTATGTCTTTGCAAAAAACTGTCCATAAGAAGTAAAGCTTGATACATATTTTATTATCTTAAATTTCATGTGTAGAGGTTTAGAGTTTTTTTTTTTTTTTTTGTAAAATGCGCAATAAATATGAAAAAATAGTAAACTGGGGATTTTAAACTTTTTTTTTTTTTTTTTTTAACTGGTATTTGCAAGAAAACAAACTATGTACATGAAACAAAAGAAAATTGCTCTTTTACATTTTGAAGTGTAGGGAAACGCGAAAAAAAAATTCAATTATGCACACATTGTTTAAGATTGTTTAGTTACGAAATCGCTTTCTTAGCTATAAGTTACATGCTTCGTTTATCTTATTTATTTTTTTTTATTACACATGAGAACTTTAAATAAAAATTAACTTTGTTTTTTAATTTTTAACAGAATAAGTTCCGCGTTTAAATATTTAAATACAAGGTCTATCCCGAAAGTAATGCGCCCCATTTTCTTTTGCCGTAACTATCTGTCGTACAGGATTGCCGCTTGCACAGAAGGGTGGGTGGAGTCTTGGGAGTTCAGCGCCACCAGCGTCAGTTGGCTCCGAGCTCCTGCAGAGTAACAGTGCCTGTTTCGGTGAACCCTTATATGAGTGTTCGGTCGAAATCCAGATGGGATCCGACTTATTTGGACAATGTGGAAAGTGGTGACGAAGCTTGGATCTTCTTGTACGACCCATAAACAGAGAGACAAAGCGCAGAGTGGCACACGGCGTCGTTCCGACGCACAAAAAGGCAAAAATGAGGAAAGCGCAGGTCAAAGCCTGAACAAGGCCGGCATTTCAACGCTCTCTCAGACGCCTTACAGTCCGGATTTGTCCCCGCCAGACTTCTTCTTGTTCCCAAAGATTAAAAAAATCCCTCAAAGTACAGCATTTAGAGACCCTGGAGAACAACAAAGCGGCTACAACGAGGTTACTATAGGACATCCCTGTGACGGACTTTCAGGACTCATATAAAGCATGGAAATTGCGTTGAAACATGCGCGTTGAAGCAGGATCTTAAAATTTATATGCATGTTATTGGCTACTTTCACAGGAAATTTAAAGGTCAATAGTATCTAAAAGCCTTATTCGACTGATATGAAAATATGTATACATGTTATACAACAAACTGTAAAGATTAACAGGAATTTAGAACTCAAAAAATTTTACAGGGACACGAACACACACACGCACAAAAAAAAAGTTTTTACAATTACGATATATGGGTTCAAATTATTTGAAGTGCAATAACGTTAATTTCCACACTATACTACATTGTAAATGCAAGTGTTCAAATTTCAGACACAATTGTGTCTAAAATTTGTGTTTAATTTTAAGATGCTATAAAGTGTTTTATTTATTTCAGACACTTGAAGTATCTTCAAAGGCACATCGTTTCACACTCGAAGTGTCTAAAATTCCACCATCTTTGATCCTGTCTACAGTGAATACTTTTCATAAATAAATAAATAAAAAGATGCGTCTCATACTGTTTACCTGTGAAAAATAGATTTTAGAATCTCCTAGGTCCTAGAGCATTTAAAAAAAATAATAATATTTTTTACAAAAATATCGTCCGTTGCCCGCGCCGGGAATCGAACTGACAATCTCAAAGTTGAGCGGCTTCCAAATGAAGTTATCTGTACTCCCGCTGTACGTTGCTTGTATAATGAAATAATATTCAAGCTTCTCTAAAACAAATCGAAGTTTTATATCTTTGCAAAAAACTGTCCATAAGAAGTAAAACTTGATACATATTTTATTATCTTAAATTTCATGTGTAAAGGTTTAGAGTTTTTTTGTAAAATGCGTAATAAATATGAAAAAATAGTAGACTGTAAATTTAAACGATTTTTTTTTTTTTTTTTTTTTTTTTTTTGTAAACTGGTATTTGGAAGAAAACAAACTATGTACATGAAACCAAAGAAAATTACTCTTTTACATTCTGAAGTGTAAGGAAACGCGAAAAAAAAATCAGTTATGCACAAATTGTTTAAGATTTGTTAGTTACGAAATCACTTTTATAGCTACAATATACATGCTTCGTTTCTCTTAATAATTTTTTGTTTTATTACACATGAGAACTTTAAATAAAAATTAACTTTGTTTTTTAATTTTTAACAGAATAAGTTCCGCGTCTAAATATTTTAAATAAAAGGTCTATCCCGAAAGTAATGCGTCCCATTTTCTTCTGCCGTAACTATCCGTCGTACAGGATTGCCGCTTGCACAGAAGGGTGGGTGGAGTCTTGGGAGTTAAGCGCCACCAGCGCCAGTTGGCTCCGAGCTTCTGCAGAGTAACAGTGCATGTTTCAGTGAACCCTTGTGTGAGTGCTCGGTCGAAATCCAGATGGGATCCGACTTTTTTGGACAATGTGGAAAGTGATGACGAAGCTTGGATCTTCTTGTACGACCCTGAAACAGAAAGACAAAGCGCAGAGTGGCACACGACGTCGTTCCCACGCCCAGAAAGGCAAGAATGAGGAAAGCGCAGGTCAAAGCCTCACCAAGGCCGGCATTTCAACGGTCTCCCAGACGCCTTACAGTCCGGATGTGTCCCCGCCAGATTTCTTTTTGTTCCCAAAGATTAAAAAATCCCTCAAAGGACAGCATTTAGAGACCCTGGAGAACATCAAAGCGGTTACAGCGAGGTTACTATAGGACATCCTTGTGACGGACTTTCAGGACTCATATAAAGCATGGAAAGTGCGTTGAAACAAGCGCGTTGAAGCAGGAGGGATGTATTTCGAAGTATATTCATAATTGGACGAATCGGTTCAATAAAATTGTTACAATAAAAATGGGCGCATTACTTTCGGGACAGACCTTGTAAGTTAACTACTTATATTATACAAAAAATTATCAAATTTATTTGTTAAAAAAAGTGCTAAAACAGGATATGCTTGCTGCTTAAAGTTGATTCCATATGGAAAATTTGTTAAGTAATACAAATGTCTGAATTTCTAAGTGTCTGGAATTTTTAATAATATTTAGTGTCTAAATTGTGAAATGTCTGAAATTTTATGTATATAAACTGTAATATGTCTTAATTTCAGACATATCAGTCTTATTCAGACACTTATCTCAGCTCATTTATAAAAAAGACATTTACGTGTCTTAATTTAAGACAGCACTTGCATCTGAAATTTTGCATGCGTAAGTGTTTCAGACATTTATGTTTCTGAATTTCCATTTCAGACACATTTCTGTCTGAATTTAAGACGCTTCTATTTACAGTGTAGTTAGAGGCAAATACTCAAACACCGTAATATATCTTTTTTTATTATTATTTAATCCAATAACGCCCTGTGTCTTCATTTGAGGGCAGCTAATAAAAGAGCACATATGTATTTTTTATGGTTTCTTGCAATGATTTCTGCTTTTTAGCGATAGTTTATAGCATCACTCTAAATGATCCCTCAAAGATTTATGTGCCTGATATTAATTATAATTACATAAATTGGATAGTTACTTTATGATTTTTCAATTATCGCGCATATATTTGTTTTTATCACAGCAGATATACAAACGTAAGTAATTTAAATATGAATATGTAAAATAAATGTCACTACAAATTCCATATTACATTGCAGAAGTTCTATGTGCAAACATTTTTCAGATTTAAGAATGATTTTTACAATAGTACTTAGAAGGAAACATTCAAAAGGTTTCGTCTTCAAAAAATATTGAAAAAAATATATATATATATGGGATTCTGCTCTTCCTAATACACCAGAAAGTGAAAAAAAAAATATCGGAGTAATGAATTACAGAGCCCACAAAAAATATCAAGATTAAACATATTTGGCGATTTATCGCTTTTAGGCGTTTAGTTCGCTAGCACAGAGATTGCCGTGTACGAACAGAATCGTGTTTTGTTTCTCCGCCAAGTACTCATAAATCAATCGCTTAACAATGTGAAATCACCAAATATGCTTAATTTTGATAAAGTTTTGTGGTCACTGTAATTCATTTCTGCTGATATTTTTTTCACTTTCTGGCAGAATCACATATATTATTTTCAATATTTTTTGAAGACGGCAACTTTTGAATGTTTCCTTGTAAGTGCTATTGTAAAAATTATTTTTAAATCTGAAAAATGTTTGCACGTAGAACTTCTGCAATGTAATATGGAAATTGTAGAGGTATTTATTTTGTGTGTACATATATATATATATATATATATATATAAATGGTTGCACTTCTTAAAAACTACAGAACTTTTACAAAAATATTTATTTCCATTCTGAAAAAAAAAAAACAAATTAGTTAAAATAAATAAATTAAAAGCACATTCACACTCTATAAACGTATGCTAGAAACCATGTTTTCAGAAAAGTATCAATCCCATATATTCTTCTAAATAATACTCAACTGACTTTTAAAAAAATAAAAAATCTTTCCAGAGCCAGAATTTAATTTAGTGTAGAGGACTATTCTGTATATTGCAAATTTTGTGTGTATATCTTCATATGTTTTAGGAATATTTACATTCTTCTTTAAAAATTATAAGTTTGCTTAATGCTTACTATATTATTTTAAGTAAAAAACTCAAGTAATTGCGCTTTTCTATTTTAGAAATTTACATTATTAGGATATTACAGTATTTCCAGCTCAAAAAAAAAAAAAAGAAAAAAGAAAAAAGAAAGAAAGAAAGAAAAGGGAAAGAAAAGGAAAAAATGCATTAAATTCACATATATTCATTTCTTTTTATTTAACTGTAAGAACGCGCAAAACATATTTTACTACATGATTTTGAATTCGATTGTTTACAAAAAGCTACAGTTGACCGAAATGCCACTGAAAATTATATTCATGACGCATGTAATATTTATATAGTGTTACGGAATTGCAAATAATTGTATTTATTTTTGTATAAATTCTTTCAAAGAGGCTTAGTAAGTTGATAAAGTGCTAATTTTGTGCGTTTCTAGTCGTTTTAGCGTTGAAATAGCCCTATTTTCCCTTAAAAACGCATTAAAAAGCCCCAATAAGGCAGGTAATGGATTTGGCGCCAAATATGGCGACTTTTTCCCACCTTGGCGATTTTTTAGCGACCTTCGCGAGAAAATCCTTATAAGGGATATACCAAATATGGAAGCTCTAATCTCATTGGCTGATGAGATGCGGAAATTTCTGGAACCTTCCACCCTTTTCTACAGGGGTATATAAGGAGCGTATTCCCTCCAAGGCAGTCAGTTCAGTTCTCAGCCATCTTCGCTAATGCTTGCTTTGCTTTGAGCATCTTTGAAAGAGACTTGCTTTAAGTGTTATTGCTATGCCGTTTGTACTGTGGATTTGCTATTGACAGATGTTGTTTAAGCTGTGTTTACTGGTTGAATTGAAGCTGATACTTGATTTATACACTTGTATTTTTCTGGAACTTTCTGTGAATAAATTACTGAATTTTTGCAAGTTTTGCCTTTCATTCTCGGACAACTTACGAACCCTCAAGTACCCAACAATATATATAGTTAATTCAAACGTTTTATTTATTATTGTTTTTTTAATCTATTTCTTGAATGTTTATTCTCCTCGGAAATTAGTGACTTTTGTTTAACATAATAATTATACTACTTGCTTTACATATCCCATTTATTTTACTCTTACTTAACTTCAAATACCCAAACATGCACTCTTAGATTTTTTTCAATCACATGTTTATTCCTTATGTTTTATTCATTACAAAGAAACTCTAAATTAATTGAAAATGTACTGTGAATCCACATAACATATAACACATATATTTTAATATAATCAAAATTTCAATTTCAATTTAATATATATATATATCCCATTAGCAATTATATATATATATATATATATATATATAGTTTATATATGTATATATATATAAATGATAGATATCATAATAAACTTTAACTTTAATATTTTAGCATTTAATAGATACATGCTAATACCAACGCAACAAAAATAAAACTGATAATAACACATTGCTAAAACTATCACAAAACGGTTGCGATACATGTTAAGATCCAATAAGAGACAAAAACAATTTAAATTACTTACGCCCACTTGAACAACAACAACAAAAAAAAGCATTATAAAACATAATGGCGGAGAAAGTAATTAAAGGACTTCAGAATAATAGTTGGAATAAAAAATGTTTAATAGTAAAAGTATTAACTCATCAGGGGCCAAGTACTTCATAAAGCTGTGAAAGCTGCAACGATTTTGTAAAACAATATAGCTATCAATAGCAAATTTATATTGTTCAAGCCCCAATCAAGTAGCAAAGCCATTTTGAATGAGAAATGAAATAAAATATTAAAAGTCAAATCATCAAGGAAACCAGTAATAAAAATAGAAAAAAAAATCGGAGTAACCACATGTAAAGCTATCAACCCAACATGGAGACAAGGAAGTTCCCATCATGTTAATGAAATTAAAATTAAATTCTTTGCTAACTTCGTTTAAACGATAAAGAAATAACAACTGAGCATTTTCATTAACGATAAAATTCACACTGTAATTGTTTATTAAGTTAGTTAAAATTTAATTTTTAATTTTAGTTAAAGCAATGAACTTTAAAACCATCTGAGAAAATAAAATAAATGACAGCTAATATTAATTCAGCAGTGAGCAAGCGCCATTTATCGTGTAGCTAGATAAAAATAATAAGTCAGTTAAATTAATTCAGGTTTAAACAATCAATTGCTATAAGGTGTATTATTTATAGAAGACTTTTAACTTAATGTTATAAGTGATTACGTGACACCATTTAATTAAATAGTTTTGATTTTAATAATGCTAAACCTAGATTAATAAAGCTTAATCTTAAAGTTATTAATAAGAATTAAATGTTAAGTTTATATATATATATATATATATATATTTATTTATTTATATTTATTTATTTATTTATATTCGTATTAAATGTTTGGAAAATATATATATAATTCTTACAAGTACATTTCCCTTGAAATAACAAATGTTTATTCTTTTACATACATCATTTATTTTACTCTTACTTAATTTACATACCCAAATATAAATATTTAGATGTTTTCAAGCAGACTTTTATTCATTACGATTCATTGATAATAATGAGATTATTAGTTAATTAAAAATGTACAGTGAATCCGGATAACTTGTAATATATATATTTCAATATAATAAAATTTTCAATTTTAATGTAATATATATCTATCACATTAACAATTATGCATGTATATATATTAAGCATCTGAAAAAATATTTTTACAAGTACATTTCTTTCGAAGTACATTTCGCTTGCAATACAAATGTTTTCTTTTAAAAATAGAAGAAACAAATGTCACATTGGCAGATTAATATATATTTTATTGCAGATTACTTCAATTTTTTTCAAAATAAATAAATAAATAAATAAATATTCTTGTATCAAAATAAAAAATATCAAAATAACTCTAGTAGAAAACATTCAACAAAATTCATTTTACGAAAGTGAAATTGAAAAGAAAATGGGTTCTTTACTGAAGAAAGTTATTTCAACAATTTAAAGTATTTCTCCTTAATGTCATTGGAGATGGATTTGGATTCAGAAATTTATATTTTTTTTCTTGAATATTATTTTGTTTAACGAAATGAATGTCATTTAATTTCTGCTGCAAAAATTATTGTAGATTGGAATTTAGAAAATAAAATTTAAAATTTACATTAAAATTGCTGCGCTAAATTGTTATAATTTGCAATTAATTTCCCAATGAAATTAAATAATGGAATTTTGACTTATCTAGATTCTTTATAATTTTTTAATGTATGTATATTACTGTATAAAAACTATTTAAAATGCAGATATTTAGTACACAGAATTTTTTTTTATTATTTATTCAATTCATAATTTTTGGTCATTCATTGCAAAACCAATTTGTGCAATTTTGTATTGAAAAGTTTATTTTTTTTGTTTACGAAAACTGCAATCTGCTTTTTTTTTTCCTTATTTTCTTATTTGTATACAAATGTTCTGCTTTATGTATATATATATATATATTTGAATTACTTCATAATTAATTTTTATTACAAACATTTTATTTTATGATAGCTGAAACGAAAAAAAAAAAAAAAAAAAAAAAAAGAATTATTTTGTTTTTTTTTTTGTTTTTTACTAATATTATAAAAGGTTTCTGTTGAGACAGAAATGTTTTCCTCTTTGCCCACTATAAACTTGCCACTGTATTCAAATAATTTACAAAAGAATCTAATCTTTATTTTGTGTACAATTTTATAAATTTATAAATATATGTATATATATATTGAAATCACCGAATTTTTCATTCCGGGCGACTGCACATAATTTTGGACTATAAGGATTCTGTCACTTATCCCGCTGCCGCTGGTTGCATTTTATTACCCAATCGCTTCAGTTAGTTGGTACTACTGTAAACGGTCATTTAGTTTAAATAGAAGCTAGAATATGTCAGAAAAAAAGGTACATATGCATAAAAACCTATAAAATAAATTAGAAGTTGTGATTTAATGTAGGTTTAACATTTTCCTTATCTGCACGTATCCGCACCTGAGTGAAATGAACCTTAAGGGACTTTATCCTTAATCGAAAGTATCCGCTTTTTCCATTTTTGGTGTCTAATTAGGTAAAGAAGTTCAGAGCATTCACGTAGGGGGAGGGGGGATACAGGACATTTTTTTTTCTATGTGTAGTGAAACTCCGTAATCTCAATGGGCACTTAAGTGTAAGAGGACAGATGTTTATTAATATTAACAATGAATACACTGGATAAACGTGAACTGAACTTTACGCAACTAGATTTAACTCTACTGAACCGAACTGAACTCAGAGTACATTTTTCTCATGTTTTTTTCATATTAAAAAGTCAGTTTCTTCTTTTCAATAAAAATACTCAAATCTATTTAGTTACTAAACTTCACCAAAAACAAAATTTTCCTACCAAATTTGTAACAACTGGAGAGCCTACAAGTAGAGAAGGGTCAAAAGCGAGTCACCCTCGGATTGAATATGTATATATATATATATATATATATATATATATATATATATATATATATATTACTATTAACAACATTTAAAAGTTTTTTTTCAATGGCTTTAAAGCATTGTGCTCAAAACTATAGCTGAAAAAAAATATATTACCAAAACACAACTGCGTCTGTAAGTTTTTTGTTGTTCGCATTCAACTGAGTTTTTTGTACCAGTCTGTCTCCAAAAGGTTCTCTAGTAAAAACTAGCTATTATTTCACAGAGAACCTATATATATATATATATTATATATATATATATATATATATATAAGTTTACGACCTGAATCTAGTTTGACAGTTTTGCAACTCCAACTTACAACATTCCTAAGAAAGTTATCGGAGTCGTCTCATGAATGCTTCAGATATGGGTAAGAACACAAAAAATAAATCAATAAATATACTTATTAATACTCTGTTTCAGAAAAATAATTTAACTAATATAGAATATTTAGTAAGTTATTTAAAAATATGAAATTTTGTCTTATTTTTATATTGCATTTCACTGTACATTTGAACTAATATGAAATATTATTTATTTTTCTTTCTGATATAAAACAAAAATCTTGTCTTATTTCTAGACTATTTTAGAAAATTAAACTATTCAAGTATTATAAAATGTATTTTTTTTTTCTAAACAGTAACTAAATTATAATAAGAAACGAATACACAAACACGTATTCGACACTTTTTTTTTTTTTTTTTTCTTACAATAAAAGTTGTTTGTGCGCTTGCCATTTTCTAAGTATTTTACAAAGATATGTTTAACGGATATACAAATCTATAAAGCCTGTCAAAAAATGATTCAAAAAGTAAATTTACTTTTTCACTCTAATTTCTGTTTACCTACAGAAAATTCAAAAACCTTTCATCTATTCTTTAATATTATGGACGTAAAGTAAATATATTTTTATATCAATATCAAATTTTGTTTGCAGTAACAAATTCTTTCGAAATATTTCATGTTTTTCATTGGATAAATTTAAAAATTAATTTGAAATAAAAAAATTGTATTACAAAATGCGTTGCTACAGGTCTAAACATAAGACACAAAGTAAAATTGATCGATTTTAGTTAAAAATAAAAAAGTTATTTTTGTGCAGTTATGATACAGCAAGATTTCTTTTTGTAATTTTACGAAAAGAATAAAACAAAATATAAATTTAAATATTGTAATTACACCGATGGTGTTATAAATATAGCATGCATTAGTAAGAAAACATAAATACGGAGTCAATAATACAAAAAATGATCCATAACAATAACACACGGTATCAAAAGTAATTAAATCTTTCAAACAATTACATAGATTTCAATTATCACGTACGTGACACCTTTATATATATATATATATATATATATATGTATGTGTGTGTGTGTGTGTGTGAATTTCCATGTTAATATCATTAAAAACGAATAAAAACTTATATTTCATTTCAGTTTAATCTCCTAGCTTTACATTTAAGGAATAAAAATATCTGGTGTGGGACACACACGACTTTATTTTACCTTTAAATTTAATACTATAAATACAGATTGGAGATTAAAAGCCAAGATAACGAGTACTGTTATTTAAACCTATGTAAAACAATTCAAATTAGGCTTCGTAACAGCTTTATTTGACAAATAACTTTATGTGTGTGGGGCTACCGCCCCCCCCCTCCCCTCTCAACACCCCGTTTCATTGTGGTATCTACATTTATATAGCATTGAAATCTGTTATTAAATTCAAATTTCATTTAATATTATTTAGACAACTTTCACACGTAAAATTCCTTAAAACTTATCAATCTTGATCAAACAGTTCTAGTTACAAACATATTAATTTCAGTATACAACATTTGGGAAGCTTGAAAGTATTTGTTTTCAATTTACTCTAAGAGGCACAGACAAAGATCAAACGTTAAAAACTTGACTTCGGAATTCAGGAAGCCTCAAAACATTTTCTGAAGATTATGTACACACCAACTGGTGCACCTAAATGTAATCCTATATTAATAACACAAAACACAACCTGAAATACACTTCCATTAATTTTCAAGTATTCTCGCACTATATTCTAGATTTTAGTGCAGCCTTGAAAAAGAACAGTGAATAATTTCTATGCCATATTGCACATGAAACATATATTTACGCATATAAAATATATATATATTTGTTTCATTTGGCTTAATACAGTCTATAGATCTTTATAATCTACTTATCGGCAGTGTCCCCTATAGCTGTAATGTATTTGAATTCTCTTGGGTAGCCCTAGACACGAACCATTCACTTTATGTCAACGAAACGCTTAGTGTAGCAGCCATACATGATACACATTTCGAATACTATGTTTTTACTTTCTGATATTATTTATTCTTGAAATATGCTGATAACATAACACACACGCGCACAGACTAACCGCTAAAAACATGATGTTCTTATTCGGGGCACCTCAAAACGTGTGAATATAACAAAGACTCAATTTTGAAAATTTGACACAAGAACAATACTTTATCTACCATATATCTGTACTGATACGTATAAAGGATTTAAGTGCATATTCTTGATTTTTCAGGAGACGAAAAATAAAGTTATACTAATTAAAACTAATGAGAATAATTAATTAGGAAAAGGGGATTTCGTTGACTTATACCCTTTATACCATTTAACGATTGTCAACTTTCATTTAATAACTGGAAAAATTTTAATTAAATATTTTATACCATACATGAATGCTAAATTTCTGACTTGAATCTTTTTTTACTAATTCATTTTCTCAGAGACTAAATGACATAGACTTAAATCCTTTATACCAATATATAGATAATTTATTTTTCTGAGTCTGACAATGTACTTAATTCAAAATCGATATTTTTTGACTTAAATCCTTTATAATTATCAGTACAGATATAATGGTAAGAGAAAGTAAAAAAAAAAAAAATAGATTGCTTTTCTGTTGTCTGTAAATCGTCTAAAATCAGCTAAGGTACAAAAAACAAATATTGTTTCAACTACATCACAATAAATAACGAAACATTATTAGAAAAAATACATTTAGATTAACCCTGCATATTGTCACAAAATATTCATACACCTGTTACTTAAATTTATTCTCAATTATAAAAAGATTTTTATCTGAATAATTGTTTAGAAGAGCCTGTTCTACGCAATGGGGTATGGTATACTAATGGTTCTACGGTATATATATATATATATATATATATATATATAATTTTTGAGGCAAAATTTAAAGACTTTTTTTTATCAGTGAAGCAGTTTGTAGGATATTTTTAAATTTCAAATAGCCCTTCCACTTATAATAGTTTTTTTTTTTTAATTTTATTAAAATATTTTATTTTATTACTGGGATCATACAATATATTTTGTGATAAACATAAGAATTCAGTTAAGTTTGTGGGTGAAATTTTTCACTAATACACTTTAAACTTTAAATACAATAAAATTATTTTTACAGGACCACACCATAAAATTCGAGTAATTTAGAACATAGATGTTATATTTTGAAGTTGTTTGAAATATTTTTGAAGTATTTTTCAAATCGTTTTGTGAAATTTTCACTGAGCTAAATTAAAGTGAAATATTTAATGCATATACATTTTATTAACAATATACAAAACAGTTCTAAATCTGTCAAATACGTTCAAAAGAAAGGTATAGGCAAAATTTAGATGATTCATTTTTAAGAAGAAGCAATGTACTTTATAACATTGTTAAATATTCCATTAATGGAGAAAAAATATTGAAACTATAGTATGAATTGGGTGGGGTTACCACCCCGCTCAGTCACAAATTTATGTGTGATGAAATTATCGAAAAGTGTTTTGAATATTTATTTAGAGTGTCTTATTAAAAATTTCAGTATAAAAAGTAATAATTTTTTTTTTTTTTTTTATATTAATTTAGAATAAAAATAAGTAGTGTGCGTGACAAAACCAATTTCATTACATCATAACAAAGGGAAATAAATAAAATCTGTGAAATAAAAATGAAGACATTAATTATGTACAGTCGTATATCGTTGTAAAATTTTATTATTTTTACGAGGTTTAAGATTAAAATAAATATGATTTAATTTTAACTGTCATCTGGACAATGGACTTTTTAAAAATCCAAAAAATGTTCACTTTAAAGCTTCCTTTTTATTTCCGCTTTTACTGCCTTTTTACTTTAATTCTTTTTTCTCGCAGTTTTCTGTATTGAGGTTAATAAAATATACTTTAAAATTCATTAATGCAGTAACATTTGTAGCATAATATTTCATTTTAACAGTTATTTTATTCTATTTTATTTCATACTCTAGTGATGTTTCAAACCATTTAATAAAAAAGCAGTCTAGTACATTTTAATGCGATATATATATATATATATATATATATATATATATATATATATATATAATTTGAAATATATCTAATATTTTCTTTTTAATTAAAATTTTCTTTTTAACTTTTAGGTTGGTTTGTTGTGTTTTACGTCCCTCTAGTGCTGTGCATTGGGCAATTGGTGACGGTCTAGGACACGCCCCTCGAGTTGGTCCAGAGACAGGCCATCACAATTTTGATCCTCCACGTAAGAGATTTTATCTACTATGGATTTTTTTCTTTTAAGGGATTTTATCTTAAGTTGCTAAACGTCAATTGGTTTACTAAAAAATATAAGTTTATTTGTTTCTAAAATTTATCATTAAATCGTGTTTAATCACATCAAAAGAGCCAAAGATAAAATATTTCTTCCTTCATACTGTTGTTTCATATTAAAGAAAAAACTATTGGTCGTTATAGAACAAAATAATGATTTGTACAAGTCTTAAAATTGGCCCTTATAATAAATTTGTTCACTAAAATTTTATTAAATTTATATAAACAGTATATAGTTTTAAGCGAATTCTAAAGATAAAGCAGATAATTATCTTTCAGAAGCTGCTAAAAGTTAATTGGTTTGCTAAAATATAAGTTTATTTGTTTCTAAAATTTATCATTAAAACAATTAATAAAATATTAAGTTATTTAAAATCCAAAGTGTTTCTTATTATTCTAAAGAAAATAAGTTAGAGTATAATCTTTTCAGTGAAAACATATTTTAATAGAATGTATTTAATCCAGTTAGCTTCAATCAAGTCAATGATTAATTTTTATTTAAAAAATCTCAAGTGAGGTTTTTTCATACATGTAACAATTTTTAATTTACATTTTCTTTAACCTTTTGAAAAGGACTCTTACGAAATCTTATGGTGAAGCGTGACAGATGCTGTCACAGCCCCTTTCAAAAGGTTAAACTTGAAGGATTAAATGGAAATTTTTAGTGAGATTGAAAAGTCAAAATGAGTTTGTAGCAACACATTGTTCAATAAGTTCTTTTTTTTTTTTTTTTTTTTTTAAATTGTTAAATGAAAATTCCTGATGAAGTTAAATAGAAAATTTTAGATTGAGTTTATGATGAGACTTATAATTTATACGGAAATTGAACGTAAACTTTATTTTCATTTCTATTTTTAACGAAATATATAGACAACTTTCCTGTTTTCAATTTTAATTCTTTAAGAATGTACAAAAAATACAAATTACACAACCAATTAATCAGGATCATTTGTGAATTAACATTTATAATTTAACAGGGGATAAAATTCTTCATATTCCTGTGTATTTCATAGGCTCAATTATCATATTTTTGTATCTTTAAAGACCCATATGTATCCCTATTTTCCTCACTACATGTGATAAAACTAAAAACCAACAGATACACACAAATATACATATGTTACCCAAACATTTAATTTCAAATAAAAATATTTTCGAAATATATATATACATACTTTTTTGTACGGAATTAACCGTTAGAATTCTTGAATAAAAATATATTTAATCTTTTTTAGATATTTCTTTTACAGATTTGACTTAAAAAAAAGAACTATATAAATAAACATATTCAAAAAGAAAATTGCAAAAAATTTCTTCTTTTTTTTTTTAATCATGAAAATTAATTTTTCCAAGTACTTAAAAATGTCTAGTGATAGAAACAAATTATCAGAAAACAATTCTCCGCCTTTTTTGCTTTATAAAAACCAAAGACGCTTAAAAAACATACTAATTGCGTATTATTTGAACTGAATACTAACAAAAATCTTCTGAAATTGCCTTTTTATTAAAACTAATACAATGTACTCACAAATTTCTATTTTCAGTGTTGACTTTTCTGTATGATTAATGACTGCATACATTTGACTTTTTTTTTTTTTTTTTAATCTTGTCAAATATGAAAAAAGTCTAATTAAATAACAGCATTTTCTCCCTGATCTTACTGAATGTTGTTTAATAATATCAGATAAGTTGATTATTTATGTTTATAGTGTATTATTATTATTATTATTATTATTATTGCTCTGACATTAGCGAAAACAATAGCGGAATTTAGATGTTTGAATCTAAGTATAGTTTTATATTATAATAAATGGAAAACTGTTTTTTTATTTGAAAAGAATACTACAAATATTAATAATTATGATTAAAAATTAATATTTTTTACTTTGGTGAGGATTGATGATGATGCATTTATTAAAGCATTTATTTTTGAGCAAGTTTGTATTGAAAAGTCTATGTTTAGTTTACGAAAACTGCAATCTGCTTTTTTTCCTTGTTTTCTTTTTTGTATTCAAATGTTCTGCTTTATATATATATATATATATATATATATAGTGTACTAACTTTAAATTACTACGATACATAGATGATATAATTATATTATATTTGGATAAACATCACACCAATCTAGACTTACCTGTCAAATATCCTGAAAATCTGTCTCTAAGTAGTACTGATTTGCATTCTAGTGTCATTAATTTCTTAGATTTAAAAATTATTCTTAATAGTAATGCCCAATTAGAATTTGACTTATACGATAAAAAGAAAGATTTCCCCTTTAAGGTGAATTTTTTCACTAACTGTAAAACATACTTACATAAATCTGTATTTGTCAATATTCTTCTTTATTTTAATCTAAGGATCAAATATTTAGTGTCTGATAAACATCAAAAATTACAATTTCGATTCTTTACAAATTTAGCATTAATTAATGGCTATCCCAAACACTTAATAAAAAAATTCTTTTAATTATTTATTTATTTATTATTATTATTATTAATTTTTTTTTCTCCTCATAAATTTTATTCAAATTTAAATTTACGTCTAAATATTAGGTATTATTTTTTGGTTTTCAATCAAATACATTGATTATTTGAATCCTAAAAAAAAAAAAAAAAAAAAAAATTGGTCTTCTTTTACTATTTTCCATGCTTCTTGGCTATTTAGTACAGATATTATATAAATATATATATATATATATATTTTCTCTTCTTCTTTAATAATCTATATCTTTTATTTATTTGATTGTATTTTTCCATTATTTTCATCTCATTACTCCAGATGGCAGCACTATTCATGATTCTCAATATTAGGAATCATCATCTGATTATTTTAAGGACTTGAATCCTTACCTTACATGAATTCCACTGTGAATCCTAAAAATTACTCCATGGTCAATGCAATTTTGAACTAATTAACTGTGGATCTAACTGCTAACTGATTGTTACATTTTTACATGTGCAACGTTTATTGCTTCAATTTCATTTAGAAAGGTTAAAGTAATCTTTATTCTTCTACAATTTTATGGGTTTTATTTTAATCTTACATTTAAATGGTTAGGGTTTTTCATATTTAGGTAATGGTTTTATTATGATCGTCATTTTATTATGATCTTCGTTTTTCTCTATTGACTATGTCTATTTCTTTTTTGAGTTGTGTTCATTTCAAATATTTTATTCAGTAAGTTGAATTTTTGTATTTTTATTTTAATCTTCATTTTATATGGTTTTGGATTCTCATATTAGGTTATAGTTTTATTTTTATCTTCTTATTTAATGGATTTTCTATGGGTGTTTCGGGCCTGCGAACAAAGAAATTCTTAGCTTTTGCTTTCTTTGTTACAGAAAAACATCCATATTTTAGCATATTTGCATTCTACCAGGCCCTTGACAACGTTAGAATGCAAATAAGGTTTTTTTTTTCTCATTCCAATTTCCAATATTTATTTCGATTTTTCTTTAATTATTCTTTGATTTGATATGGGTTGTCTAAGCTTGTGATCCGAGGAATTGTTTTGATACTGAAGTTGAGTCATCTTTAAATTTCATAAAAAAATTTTTGCACTGATTATATTAATGTATTTCTATATATATATATATATATATATATATATTTGAAATACTTTATAATTAATTTTTATTACATTTTATTTTATGATAGCTAAAATGCGAAAAAAAAAAAAAAAAAAAACTCTACTGATATTATAAAAGGTTTCAGTTGAGACAGAAATGTTTTCCTACTTACATATTTATTTGTACTATTATATGTGCTAGAAAAACAAGTCCATTTTATTGAAAGTTAGTAAATAGTAGAATGCTTAGCCCACTATAAACTTGCCACTGTACTAAAATGATTTGAAAAAGAAATTATTTTAATTGTACACAAAAGTCTTTATTTTGTGTACAATTTATATATATATATTGAAATCCCTGAATGTTTCATTTCGGGCGACTGCACATAATTTTGGACTTTAAGCATTCTGTCACTTATCCCGCTACCGATGGTTGTATTTTATTTTCCAAGCGCTTCAGGTAGTTGATACGACTGTAAACGGTCAGTTAGTTTAAATAGAAGCTAGAATATGTCAGAAAAATCCCGTTGCACATGCATAAAAACCTATAAAATTAATTATATTTTTTGTGATTTAAGATAGTTTAATATAGCTTTCACATTTTCTTTATCTGCACATATCCGCACCTATGTGAAATGAACCTTAAGGGACTTTAACCTTAATCGAAAAAATCCGCTTTTTCCATTTTTGCTGTATAATTAGGTAAAGAAAGTTCAGAGGCTAAAGTAAAATCGATAATTCATTTATTTCAAGCATTCACGTAGGGGGGGGGCTTTTTTATGTGTAGTGAAACTCCGTTATCTCAATGGGTATTTAAGTGTAAGAGGACAAATGTCAATTAGTATTAACAATTAATTTAACCGCGAAACGAAATGAAGCAAGAGTATATTTTCCTCTTTTTTTTTTTTTTTTTTTTCTTCATATTAAAAAATCAGTTTCTTCTTTCCAACAAAAATACTCAAACCTAATTAGTTATTAAATTTCTCCAAAAACAAAATTTTCCTACCAAATTTGTAACAACTGGAGTGCCTACAAGGAGAGAATCAGCAAAAACGAGTCACCTGCTGATTGAATAGTTTTTTTTTTTTTTTTTTTTTTTTTTTTTACTAT
Source organism: Salticus scenicus (assembly GCA_963930645.1). Lineage (NCBI taxonomy): Eukaryota > Metazoa > Arthropoda > Arachnida > Araneae > Salticidae > Salticus > Salticus scenicus. Next base: position 193,095,522 of record OZ005654.1, on the reverse strand, counting down.
CAGAAACATTATTTTTTTTAATGGCTTTAAAGCGTTGTATTCAAAACTATAGCTGAAATAAAAATATATTACCAAAACACAACTATACCAGTAAATTTTTTGTTGTTCGTATTCAACTGAGAAGTGTTTGAGTTTTTTGTACCAAAACCCAATTTTGTGGAATAAATATCTGCTATGAGAATATTCCGTAGATTACTTTCATCATTCATCATCTGTCTCCACAAAGGACATCTAGTAACAACTAGCTATTGCTTCTATTACTAGCCTATATGTATAGGCTATTACTAGCCTATATGTATATATATAAGCGTACGACGTGAGTCTAGTTAGACAGTTTCGCAACTCCAACTTGCAACATTCCTAAGAAAGTTATCGGAGTCGCCTCACGAATTCTTTAGAACACAAAAAACAAATCAATAAGAACACAAAAAATGAATCAATAAATATATTTATTAATATTCTATTTCAGAAAAATAATTTAAGTAATATAAAATATTTAATAAGTTCTTTTTATAAAAATAAAATAATAATAATAAATTTTGTTTTATTTTTATATTACATTTCACGTAACTTTTAAACTAATATGAAATATTTATTTATTTTTCTTTCTAATATACAACAAAAATAATAATAAAATATTTTCTTATTTGTAGACTATTTTAGAAAATTAAACTATTCAAGTATTATAAAATGTATTTTTTTTTTCTAAACAGTAACTAAATTATAATAAGAAATGAATACACAAACACGTATTCTACATTTTGTTATTTTACAATAAAAGTTGTTTCTACGCTTGCCATTTTCTAAGTATTTTACAAAGATATGTTAAACGGATATACAAATCTATAAAGCCTGTCAAAAAATGATTCAAAAAGTAAATTTACTTTTCTCACTCTTTAAATTCCTGTTTACCTACAGAAAATTCAAAAACCTTTCATCTATTCTTTAGTATTATGGACGTAAAGTAAATATAATTTCATATCAATATCAAATTTTGTTTGCAGTAAAAAAATTCTTTCGAAATATTTCATGTTTTTCATTGGATAAACTTAAAAATAAATTTGAAAAAAAAAAATGTATTACAAAATGCGTTGCTACAGGTCTAATCATAAGAAAAAAAGTAACATTGGTTTATTTTAGTTAAAAATAAAAAAGTTATTTTTGTGCAGCTATGATACAGCAAAATGTCTTTTTGTAATTTTACGAAAATAATAATTAAAAAAAATAATGAAAAAAATATAAAAATTTAAATATTGTAATTAAACCGATGGTGTTATAAATATAACATTCATTCATAAGGAAACATGCATACATTATCAATAATTCAAAAAATGATCCATAACAATAACACACTGTATCATAAATAATTAACTCTTTCAAACAATCACATATATTTCAATTATCACGTACGTAATACCTTTATATATAAATATGTGAATTTGCATGTTAATATTATAAAAAAAAAGATAAAAATTAATTTGTATCTCATTTCAGTTTAATCTTTTAATTTTACATTTAAGAAAAAAAAATGTCTGGTGTGCGACTCACACGACTTTATTTTACCTTGAAATTTAATACTATAAGTACACACTTGAGATTAAAGGCTAAGATAACGAGTACTGCTATCTAAACGTATGTTAAAATAATTCAAATTAGGCTTTAGAACAGCTTTATTTGACAAATAATTTTATATGAGGGTGCTACCCCCCCCCCCCCCAAACCCTCCCCAAACCCTTTCATTTTCGTATCTACATTTACATAGAATTGAAATATGTTATTAAATTCAAAAGTTCATTTAAAATTATTCAGACAACTTTCACACGGGAAACTCCTTGAAACTTACCAATCTTGATCAAACAGTTCTAGTAACAAACATATTTGTTTTTAATTTACCTTAAGTAACACAAACAAAGATCAAAAGTTTAAAAAATTGACTTCGGAATATAGGAAGCCTCAAAATGTGTAAATATACATATATATATATAAATGAAGGAAGGATTGCTGAATTTAATTTTATTCCAAAAATTAATTGGTTGAAAATTAGTTATTAAATAAGTCATCAAGGAATGATATAACTGAACTTCTAAAATACCATTTTCTCCTGGTAAGTTCTCTGTTTTGCTCGTGTTTTGAATTCAGCTTTTGTGGTTCGTGTTTTTATTTTATTTTATTTTTTCTGGTTGATGTTTCAATACATCAGGATGGCTTGTGTATAAATTGCCTCTCTTTTATTTTGGGGTGATTTTTTTTTTCTTGCGGGTTTTAAATCGTGTTTAATCACATCATAAGATGAAATATTTCTTCCTTAATACTGTTGCATCATATTAAAGAAAAAACTATTGGTCGTTATAGAACAAAACAATGATTTGTACAAGTCTTAAAAGTGGCAATTATAATTTTTTTTTTTCACTAAAAATGTATTAAATTTATATAAACAGTATATAGTTTAAAGCAAATACTAAAGGTAAAGCAGTTAATTCTTTTTCAGAAGCTGCTAAACGTTGATTGGTTTACTAAAAAATATAAGTTTATTTGTTTCTGAAATTTATCATTAAATCGTGTTCAATCACATCATAAGAGCCAAAGATAAAATATTTCTTCCTTAATACTGTTGCTTAATATAAAACAAAAAACTAATGGTCGTTATAGAACAAAACAATGATTTGTACAAGTCCTAAAAGTGGCCCTTATAATATTTTTTTCACTAAAAATGTATTAAATTTATTATAAAGAAATTTATATAGAAGTTTTAAGCAAATTCTAAAGATAAAGCAGTTAATTATTTTTCAGAAGCTGCTAAAAGTTAATTGGTTTTCTAAAATATAATTTTATTTGTTTCTAAAATTTATCATTAAAACAATTCATAAAATATTAAGTTATTAAAAATTCAATGTGTTTCTTATTATTCTAAAGAAAATAAGTTAGAGTATAATATTTTCATTAAAAACATATTTTAATAGAATGTATTTAATCCAGTTAGCTTCAATCAGGTCAATGATTAATCTTTTATTTAAAAAATCTCAAGTGAGCTTTTTTTTTTTATACATGTAACAATTTTTAATTTATATTTTCTTTAAACTTGAAGGATTAAATGGAAATTTTTAATGGGATTGAAAAGTCAAAATGAGTTTGTAAGAACACATTGTTCAATAAGTTTTTTTTTTTTTTTTTTTTGAATTGTTAAATGAAAATTCCTGATGAAGTTAAATAGAAAATTTTAGATTGAGTTTATGATGAGACTTATAATTTTTACGGAAAATGAACGCAGTCTTTATTTTCATTTTTATTTTTAACAAAATAGAAAGACAACTTTCCTGTTTTCAATTTTAATTCTTTAACAAAGTACAAAAATAAATAAAGAAAGAAAGAAAGAAATAAATAAAATAAAGAACCAACTAGTCAGGATCATTTGTGAATGAACATTTATAACTGAACAGGGGATAAAAACCTTTATATTCCTGTACATTGCACTAGTTTTCATGGGCTCAATTATCATATTTCTGTACTTTTAAAGACACATATGTATCACTATTTTCCTCACTGCATGTAATAAAACACACAAATATACGTATTGGTGATGAATTATAACTAGACTAATGCATAAAGAATTGACCTGCATCAAAAACATTTTACAAAACGAAACTAAGTTTTAGCATGCATAATATTAAGAAAAGCTAACTCACCTCTCTCCGGCATTTCCTGTGGTCGCTTGGAAAAACATTTTTAGGCCATACAATTCAATAAATATGAAATCCGATTGCTGACTATAGTTGTTTTTAATCAGAGATTTTCTTTCAGAATTTTATGAATAAAAACAGAATCTTTCACAAACTTTAGCACAGGTTTAAACATTCAGAATACGTATAAAGGCATTTTTTTATGCCTTGAATGAGTTATAAAGAATAAACAGAAGAATACTTATTGTTTTAATAATATAACAATTAATGGATTACTTGGCTGTACGAATGCAGCCTGAATATTAGAATGTCAATTCAAGAATAAATGTTACTTCAGTTTTTTCGAATAGTTCCGAGAGAAAAACAGAATCAATAATAAAAAAAAGAAAAAGAATGAGTTTTCTTCTCTTTCTGGTCACATGACTGTCTACTTCTGATCGGCTGTCTCCTTTCCCGCTTCCCATGAATCAACAGGCTGGGCGGGGCGGGAAGGCACCGGAGCAGGAGTCGAAATACTTGGAAAAGGGATCACCTGCGTAACCGGTCGAATCAGAGTTCCAGCAGAAGAGGTTTTAAGTTGCAGGACCCTGGCGATTCCGTCAGGTCCGGGAATCAACTTGATGATTCTGGCGAGATCCCAGTGGAGTGGAGGTGATGCTTTATCCCTCAGGATGACGAGTTCCCCTGGAGAAAAGTTGTGACGGTGGTTGTTGTTTCTTTTGGATCTATACAGCAATGTTGGCAGGTATTGTGCTTTCCACCTCTTCCAAAACGTTTCCTTCATCTGCAATAAGAGCTTATACCTAGAAGAAAGACTAAGAGAATTGTTGGTTAATGGCAGTTCTGGCAATTCTAATAATGCAGTTCCAATCAAGAAATGTCCTGGTGTTAAAGCTGCGATATCATTAGGAGCATTGGACAATGGTGTTAGAGGCCGCGAATTTATAACAGCCTCTATTTGACATAGAAGAGTGGACAGTTCCTCAAAATTTAAAATTGCGCCTTGTGTGATTTTTACCAAATGATGTTTGGCTAATTTTATCGACGCTTCCCAGAGTCCCCCAAAATTTGGAGCATACGGGGGAATAAAGTGCCAGGTTATTTGGTGTTGGGAAGCAAAATTTTGTAATTTTTCTTCTTTGAATAAAGAAAATAGCTGTTTTAGGTAAGAATGGGCTCCGACAAAATTTCTGCCATTGTCCGAAAATATGTCAGAGGGGTATCCACGCCTACCTATGAAGCGTTTCAAGGCTGCGAGAAAGGCTTCTGTAGAAAGATTTGAAACACATTCAAGATGCACTGCCTTTGTAGCCATACAGATGAAAAGGGCAATATATGATTTAAGGGTTGTCGCTTTTCGTTTATGTTGACATTTTGTCATTACTGGTCCCGCGAAATCGACACCAACCTTCGAAAAAGGCCGAATGGGTGTGATTCTTTCTGAGGGTAGATCCCCCATCTTTGGAATTATTGGCTTAGCTGACAGTCGAAAACAGAGTATACACTGTCTTAATACTGATTTTACGGTGGAGCGTCCGTGAGGAATCCAACATTTGTTTCTAAGGAGTGAAAGTACTAAATTGGGACCAGCATGGGAGCTTAAGTTATGATAATATGTTATTATCAAGGAAGTAACGTGATTTGCTTTGGGAAGTAATATGGGGTGTTTTTCTTGAAATCGTAAGGATGGGTGGTTCCGCAGGCGTCCTCCAACACGAAGAATGCCTGCTTCATCCAGAAAAGGATCAAGACAGAATAGATGGTGTGAAGGTTTTAAAAGTTTGCCTTTCCTTAGTAAGGCAATTTCATCACTAAATTCTGCATTTTGAATAACTTTTACAAGCCACATTTCCGCTTGATTTAGCTCTATGGCCTTTAAAGGACCACTTTCCTTTGATTTGGTTTTAATTTTATTGATAAATCTCAAAACATAAGCTAGAATTCTTAAAAGTTTTAGATAGTTAGAGTATTTCGTGATATGTGATATGAAAGTGTTATTAGAAAGTGTAGGCTTAGAACTTGAATCTGTCGAATGTTGATGAGTTTGTTTCTGAACGGAAACTGAATGTAATGTGCACATTGGTGGTAGCTCAAAACTCTGGAGCCATTTTGGCCCTTCCCACCACGCAGTTCTAGCTTTCAACTTAGCCGGGGACAATCCGCGTGTGGCACAATCGGCCGGGTTTTCTTTTCCTAGGATATGTCTCCAAAATTCTAATTGAGTAAGAGCTCTGATTTTGGTAGCTCTATGGGCCACGAAACTATTTCCTTTGTTTGGAGGGTTATTTATCCAGTTTAATACAATAGAAGAGTCAGTATACCAGTATGTCGAATGATTAAATTTAAGGGATTTTTGAATATTGCAAATTAACTCAGCTACGAGTACAGCCCCACACAATTCTAATTTCGGTAAAGTGAGTGCTTTTATGGGTGCGACTCTAGTTTTAGCAGCAATTAGATATACCTGAATCGTGTTTGTTATGATCTTTAAATATGCGACTGCCGCATACGCCCTCGGAGAGGCATCACAAAAGCCATGCAGTTCAACTGTACAATCTTTAGTATTTGAACCTACATAGCGTGGAATGGACATAGATTTAAACTCATTAATTTCATTATAAAAAGTTTTCCATTCTTGCAAAATATCTGGAGGTATAGGCTCATCCCATGTTGATTGCAACTTCCACAATTTTTGTAGAATGATTTTTAAGATAATAGTAGATGGCGAAATAATTCCGAGGGGATCATAAATTTGCGCAATTACGGACAGCAACTGTCTTTTTGTATTAATTTGTTGATCAGCTAAGGTTCTAACTTGAAGAGTATCTTCACTTAAATCCCAGAACATTCCTAGTACTCTTTGATTTATTTTTTCTTTATCCTCAAAAAAATGAATGACCGAATTAGCCTTATCTTCCTCTGGAATATCAGAGAGCGCTTCTGGATGGCTACAAGCCCATTTCCTAAGTTTAAAACCTCCAGCTTGCATTAGAGCCTGCAGCTCCATTATTCTATCTTTTGCTAATTGAAGGGATTGTGCCCCTGACAATAAGTCGTCGATGTAAAAATTCTCCTTGGCAATTTCTGCTGCCAATGGAAAATTTTGTCCCTCATCCTCACATAATTGCTTAAGGGTGCGTAACGCTAAATAGGGTGCACAAGCTGTTCCGTAGGTGACAGTATTCAATTCGTAAAAGGATAATTGGTCATAGGGAGATTCTCTCCAAACAATTCTTTGGTAGATTCTATGTTTCCTTTCAATTAAGATTTGCCGATACATTTTAGCTATGTCTGCACTGAACGCTACAGGGTTGGCTCGAAATTTTACTAAATTGTCAAAAATATTTGACTGTAGTTTAGGACCAATATATAAAATGTCATTTAAAGATTTGTTATTTGTTGTTTTAAACGAGGCGTCAAATACTACACGTAATTTTGTTGTTTCAGAGTTTTCATTTACCACCGCATGATGCGGTAAATAATAATGTGGCGTTTCATTAATTTCAGCTGGATTTAATTTTGTCATATGACCTAAATTTATATATTCGTTCATGAAATTCGAATACTCCCTCTTTAATTGTGGGTTCTTTTTAATTTTATTTTCAATGGAAAGAAATCTTGAAATAGCACCTGACTTACTGTCACCTAGTGCCTTATCTGGCTTAAACGGTAGATGAACGACATATCTTCCCTGACTATTTCTTTTAGTTGTGTTCACATAAATATTTTCCACAGGATCATTTTCTATCTTTTTTGATTCTACATTTGGAATTGATTCGGTATCAAAAAATTGTTTTAACGTGTTGTTGATATCATCATCAATAGTCATATGGCATATTAAACTGATATTTGTACATTGAAAACTGTTTATTCGTCCTGAAAGGAGGTAACCCAGCTTTGTGGGGAATGCTGTAGGAGTTCCTGCTGGCCCTTGAATTGGACTGCCATTGCAGATTGAGGCGACTATTTCTGCCTCAAGAAGAATATCGATTGGACCACTAACGTGATAATTGGGATCCGCTAGTTGTAATCCCTTTAAGTGTGGCCAATCATGTTGCGGTAGTTGGAAATTAGGGAGAGGTGAGGTAACCCTATCAACTATAAAAGCGCTGACTGAAAATGACTCCGACGAAAAATGCGGAGTGAATTTAAATTCTGTTTCGTTGAGAGCAGTTTCTGCTAAAACGCAATTAATCCCTATTATCCTATGCGACGTGCTCCGTAAGGGCAAATTTAGTCGCTTAGCACATTCCTTAGTAATTAATGAATTTTGACTAGCATTATCTATCAAGGCTTTACAATGCACAATTTTTCCTTTATTCGATTTAACCTTAATTAGTGCTGTAGATAACAAAACATTACTAGAATAAAACTGAGCACTATTAGAAACTGAAATGTCTGGCGATACATGATTCGCCCTTTCAGAATTTATATTTCTACTATAAACATGCAATAGCGTATGGTGATTTTCTGCACAATTTTTACAATTAATGTTTATCCTACAATTCTCCAGCCTATGATTTTGGCGTAAGCAATTTTGACATAACTTATTTAATTCAACAAATTTCCATCTTTCTTTAACCGGTTTTGAATTAAATGTCGGACATTTAAATAGCGCGTGACGCTCATTACAAAGAATGCACGTATTTTCCTTTTTCACAATTGTACTCAATACGTTTGATTTCTTCGAATTAGTGAATTTTACGTCTTGTTTACATTTTATCTCTTCAACACCACGCGCTTCGCGCTCAACGAATTTCCTAAAAAGATCAAGATCCGGCAATTTATCACTATCCAACATTAATTCCCATCTCTGTTTTAACGATTCATCCAATTTCCCCATCATGAATTTTATTATAATTAAGTCGCTTAACGCATTAGAATCTAAACCCAAAGTTTTTAAGTTTCTGACGGCTTCGTTACAAGTATCTAATAACTCAAGTAAAGTTTTAGCATTGTTTGCTTTTACAATTTTCATAGAAAATATTTTGTTAATTTGACTCAATGCTAATTGTCTCTTATTTTCATATCTTTCATTTAATATTTCCCAACATTGATCTAAATTTTCCTCTTTTAGAGCGAATCCTCGAATTAATTTAGCTGCGTTTCCGCGCACTGAAGAATGTAAATATTGCAATTTTTCAATTTTGGATAATTGATTATTTTGTAGAATTGTCGAATTAAAAATTTCTTTAAAAGAAATCCAATTTTCGGTTTCACCAAAAAATTTTGGAAGATCAAATTTAGGTAATTTAATAAGAGACGATTTTCCATTTTTCTCATCTTTATTTTCCGCGTGAGTATCTGAATCGCACGCGTTTACTTCTGTTTTGTCCTCTAACTCCACCAGTAAATCAAAAACCACTCCTTTATATCTCAAATACATATCCATATAATCCTCATTCTCTTTAGCGGATAAATTTTTAAATATTTCCGCGATTTCATGATCATACGATTGAACTTTGGTTTTTAATAATTTAACCTTAGATTGTTCATCTTTACTACACCCCTTTACTCTATCTCTAAAACTATCGATTTCCTTACATAAATTTTCAAATAATAAAACTTGCTTAGATAATTTCGGCATTTTAGAATATTTAAGTTTAAATACACATAACCATAGGCCTTCGAATTACAGAACAAACATTCAAGAACAAAAATAAATCATTTTAAGAATAAATGATTACGAATAAGAATAAGAATATCAAATACATATTAAATATATATAGTTTTTTTTTTATATATCTATATAAATCATCGATAGACTCATGGCTCTAGGACGGACCAAAAACATGGTGATTAATTATAACTAGACTAATGCATAAAGAATTGACCTGCATCAAAAACATTTTACAAAACGAAACTAAGTTTTAGCATGCATAATATTAAGAAAAGCTAACTCACCTCTCTCCGGCATTTCCTGTGGTCGCTTGGAAAAACATTTTTAGGCCATACAATTCAATAAATATGAAATCCGATTGCTGACTATAGTTGTTTTTAATCAGAGATTTTCTTTCAGAATTTTATGAATAAAAACAGAATCTTTCACAAACTTTAGCACAGGTTTAAACATTCAGAATACGTATAAAGGCATTTTTTTATGCCTTGAATGAGTTATAAAGAATAAACAGAAGAATACTTATTGTTTTAATAATATAACAATTAATGGATTACTTGGCTGTACGAATGCAGCCTGAATATTAGAATGTCAATTCAAGAATAAATGTTACTTCAGTTTTTTCGAATAGTTCCGAGAGAAAAACAGAATCAATAATAAAAAAAAGAAAAAGAATGAGTTTTCTTCTCTTTCTGGTCACATGACTGTCTACTTCTGATCGGCTGTCTCCTTTCCCGCTTCCCATGAATCAACACGTATGTTAACCAAACAGCATTTAATTTCACCTAAAAAACTTTTCGAAATACAATTATATTATATATATATATATTATTTCTAATAAAATTCGTTTCTTTGTCTTGAAATATAACTTTTTTTTTGTACAGAATTAAACATTAGAATTCTTGAATGAAAATACATTTAAACGTTTTCAGATATTTCTTTTACAGATTTGACTTAAAAAAAAAAAAAAAAAACTATATAAAGAAACATATTTTAAAAGAAAAATCTAAAAGTTTTTCTTCTTTTTTTTTTTTTTTAATCATGAAAATTAATTTTTCCAAGTACTTAAAAATGAGTATTGATATTCAGAAACAAATTATCAGAAAACAATTCTCCGCCTTTTTTGCTTTATAAAAACCAAAGACGCTTAAAAAACATACTAATTGCGTATTATTTGAACTGAATACTAACATAAATCTTCTGAAATTGCTTTTTTATTAAAACTAATACAATGTATTCACAAATTTCTATTTTCAGTGTTGACTTTTCTGTATGATTAATGACTGCATGCATTTGACTTTTTATTTATTTATTTTATTTTTTCCTTGAAATCTTACCAAATATGGAAAAAAAGCTGATTAAATAACAGCATTTTTTCCCCATATCTTACTGAATATTGTTTAATAATATCTCATAATAAGTTGATTATTTGTGTTTATAATGTAATATTTTTTTTTCTGCTCTAACAATCGCGAAAACAATAGCGGAATTTAGATGTTTAAATATACGTATAATTTTATAATATAATAAATGGAAAACATTTTTTTTTTTTTTTTTTTGAAAAGAAAACTACAAATAATATTAATTATGATTAAAAATTTATATTTTTCACTTCGGTGAGGACTAATGATGATACATTTATTAAAGCTTCTGTTTCTCTGTATCTATGGGTTTTAAACATATTTAAACATATAAATAATAAAAATCAAAACACCAATTTGTTATTAAAGATTGTTCTTCCTTTTTTCAATCTAAATGTATTTAAGTAATCAAATGCAAACATCCTACTTGAAATTACCAATAATATTACTGAAGAAAATAATGGAAACAAATAAGTTAGTACAATTTCTAACTAATGGTGAAACAAACAAACAAACAAACAAAATATTACCTTGGACATGTTTCATAAATTTCTTAAATGTTTTTTAAGTTGCAATATATATTGATTTGTAAAGATTTATCATGAACATTTAAAGTCTAATAATAAAATTAAATTATAGAATGAAATATATTTAAAAATTACATAGTTATGAATTTTTATTAATTTAATACATTATTTTCCAAAATATGCTATCCCTTCCGTGGAGGATCAATGGCATGTCTCCGGAACACCTCTAGGGGTGTGCCCCAGACCGTCGCCAATTGCCAATCTGCGCAGCACTAGCGCGACGTAAAACCCAACCATCCAAAATATACTTTAATTAATTAAAAAATACATGTGTTAAGTAATCTAAAAATTATATTAGATTTCTCCAGTATTCCTATAAATTTTCATTGTATGTTGCAATAACAATTACTACTCAGAAAAATATCTTTGTGATTAATGACGTGAATTCCGCTTGTAAAAAGAGCAATTTGATTAGAAATACATATTGCATTCACCAAAAAGGTAATTAGATTCTCAGAAGTATAAAAATAAATTTGTTGATATAACTTCTTTTTAAATAAAATTTTTATAATAACTAATTGCTTAAGGGGACATACGTCCCTTAGAACTTCAAAAAACAAAGATTTAATTATAGTCTTTTTTTAAGTAAATTGTTGTTAACTAAACTTCATTGGGCATGTCTAATTGTTTCCTATAAGTTTATTATGTATTTTCGAATATGATTTAAATTCTGTGGTAAATTATTTAAAACGTGTTAATAATAAATGAGTTTTTTTTTTTTTCACTTTGCGCGCAGTATATCTCTGAAACTATTTAATATTTTTTCTTGAAATTTTCACAGATTATGTAACATATCAGATCCTTCAAACTGAACCTAAATTTGTACCCCCCCCCCCCTATTTTTCACAGGTGATACTTCAGATTTTATTATAAAAAATAAAAAAATAAAAAAAATTCAAACTAAAAAAGAAAAGTACAAATTTTAAGTTTAACGTTTTATCTAGTAATTTAATGTTATTTTGTCTTTTTTGTTAGGCTTGTTGCTTTTTGATTTTTCAATATTTTTTTCTTTAAATAAAATTATTTAATTCTTTTTAATTTCTTTAATTTTTCTAATGTTTTAATTATTAGGATGAAATATCCACTACTAATACAAAAATAGTTGTTTACAAAAACCTACACAAATGTAATTTAAGTGCAATTATTATTGTTAACAGTTTAAATGCAGTTATTATTAACAACAATCCCTCCTATCCATATGTGCAGTTACAAAATCCTGTAAGAAGAAATTTCGGAAATTGGCTCTCTTAGTTTTATAACAAGTGTCCCATTAAACTAAAATTTAACAAAATAACGACAATGCATAAAAGTGAATTAAAATTATTCAGCAATACTTTGGCAAAACTTAATAATAATAGCAATGATAATAATAATAGGATTTTTTATCTTATTCTGCTGAATTATGTGTAGACACTCTTTGATTTACATTATATAAAGAACAGTATTATTCAAGTGGTTTTCTTGGAAGATAAGTTACAAAAACACTAAAGAGTCTAAGAGCAAATAGAGTTAAAGAAAATAATAATAATTTCCCTGCATAAGAATGAGTGGAATGGTCTATGACTGTACAAAATGTTAACGTAGAACCTGTATAATTTTACCATGCATTTGCGTCAGAGTTCAAATTAATATATATATATATATATATATATATATATATATATATAATAAAGATGATCTATTAAGCATAGTAGAAGCCAAGCAACAGATACAAGATCACTGAAACACCAATGACCAATAAGATTAAAAAAAAAAAAAAAATATCAGTGGATGAAATACACTAATGTAAAGTAACCAGATCTATTAATTAACAGCCTGGAAAACAAACGAATCAATAAAGTAACACAACAGATTTTAACTTAAAACCATAAACTTATCAAAATTAATGAAAAAACAACCCAAGAAACACAAGATAGGAAGAAGAAGGCAGGCGGCAAGACTTGTGACTTGCCTGTGGGGTTAAACTAGTTTCACGCCGGCAACACTCACCGAGCCTGCCACGACCAGAACAGGAACCATATGGATTTAAAAAAGCAAAATTTCAAAGCAGATGAACAACAATGAAACCACGAAGCAACAATGAAATTCACCGATTGATCACATTGTGTTTAACAGCATAATTAGAACATTAAATATAGTTGACAACTCAAAAAGGAAGAATCTGAAATTTTATTAGAAAAAGAAAGTTTGCATAGAAATACAAAGCAAATGCAACAAGCCTTCTTTCCTTATTTTTTTTTTTTTTTTTTAATTTACTTTCACAAACCCACCCGACCATCCAGCCTTACATATATACAAAAATTAAAATATTCAGACTGTTTTCATCATTTTCAATACGTAAAATTTTCTAAATAACAAAGTCACATAAAAGTGATAATTTTATAGAAATGCACGCTGATATCGGAATACAATAATTTTAAATATATTGCAAAATAAGAGCATTAAAACAAAACTGTGTTATACAAGCATATGTTCCGGAAGTATATGGTATTAATATCAAATTTCCTGCTAAATATCATGAAAAACAATCACGCAAAAGGTTGAGGTTTTTTTTTTTTTTTTTTTTTTTTTTTTTTTTTATCATTATTGGATAACATTGATAAATAGGGGGTAATAAAGGGGTAGTATACATAAATAATTTTTTTTTTTTATTACAAGTCCGTGGAGGAATTATGCTGATTTACGAAACGGGTGACAATTCATTTAAAAGTTAATTTATATAACCTTACATATGATTTGTGGTTTAATATTTAAATTGTCTTTTTAAAAAAACTTATGAAACAGGAAGTTTCAGTTTTTTCGATAACTGTCAAAATAAATAAGAAAAAGGAATAAAAAGAAGAAAGGGAGTATGAAAAACAAAAATGGTAATTTTTGCAGGTGGAATTCTTTGAGAACTAAGTTTTGTTTATCGAAAAATAATTTGTATATATATATATATATATATCTGTGTGCATGTATGTATGTATAAATTATCAAATTGAAATATATTTCAAAATATTCCATTTAATGTAACAGTTACAATAATTTTGTGAAACCCTGTATTTCAGTGGATGTTAATTGAAAAATTTTATACCTATTCAAAACTGTTTTCAAAAATCCTTTGTTGCCATAAAAACAATCAGATCTTATTATTTAAATTAACAAACAAGTTAAAATTTCTCATAAAACACAATTTTCAACAGTGAAAATTTTATTTTAAGCAAAATTACCTTATACATTACACAATAACTTAAAAATTAAGACACTTTATAAATGTAAAAAAAAAAAAATCTTCTTATATTTTCTTTACGTAATATTGCTTTATTTTATTTTGTTTTTTAATCGGAGCTTACAAAAATAAGTCAAACTTCAAGTCATGAACGTAAAATTAATATTTACTGTAAATGTCAATACTGCTCTTTCCCGCTTTTCGAATTTTTGATGAATAGTTAAATGACAATTTCTTTGATGTCTAAAGCCTATGTCAAAATGGCTTTTCTTGTCATTCTGGAATTCTTAGTGCTGTAAAATGAAGAAAGGCATTCACAGAAATAAAGAAGATTTTATCGGTGCAATTTGTATTATGTATTATTAATCGAAATTTTGTAACAAATGATTATTTCACGCTATAATTTTACTGTTATGACGCTGAAAAAAAATGTAAGGAAAATTTGTTGCATAATTAATAGCTTACTGAAAAATACTTCATCTACCACATACGTATTTATTTTGAAATCTGTCAAAATTTAACGCTTTCTTTTACACATGGTGTCATATAAAATATAAATTTTATTAATAAATTTATTTTTCAGGTACTGTTTTTTCCCTTTATTTATTTTATTTTATTTTAATTATTTATTTATTTTTTTTTTTTTTCAGAAAAGTGTGTGACCACTAGGATTTTTCTTTTTACATTATATTTCTTAAATAGTGCGAATGTATTCTTTAGTTTCTTAAAAATAAATATAAATTTTTACTCACGGAATTTCGTGTTTGAATATATATTTATTGTGACAAAATGTTACAATTTAAAAAAAAAAAAAAAAAACAGATAATAAAGTGCCACTTAATTTCTCATTAACCAAATTTAATTATTATATAACTAAATTACCACATTACATTTTGTTGAAGATCCAGTGACATAAAACACACTGTCGCTAAACATTACTTTAATTTAATTATGAATAAAAAAATTAATTAAATAATTTTGCTTTTATTGAAATAATAGAAAAAGAAATAATATACATTATATAAGCGTAAATACAACTAGAAAAGTAAGTGCATAAGATATTAAAATAGTCATTAGGCCAAGTTCTACATTTCAAAAATGTATGAAATTAATTTTATTTCAAAGCTGTAAAAAAAAAAAAAAAAAAAAAATGTAGTGATATCTAAAGAGTACATTCATACATAAATTGCATTAGTTAAAGTAGTTTTAAATAAAAAATAATAAGCCAAAATGCATTCAATAAGTAAATTCAATACAGCAATTTTAATTTTAAATGTAAGTAAATTTAGAAGTAGAATTTAGAAGTAGAATTTAGAAATGCAGATGCAAACTGTCAACGAAATCCTCAAAAACACCAAATTAAATTATAATATAACTAAATTATATATTAAGTATTTATATATTTCAAAAACATCATATATATATTGAAAATTTTTAAACTAATTCTAAAATCGAGTAATGTAACAAATTTAATTCATTGAAAAAATTAATATAATAAATTCTGAATATATATTAATAAAAAGGTTTACTGATGCATTTATAAAATTAATTTTAAGTATTTACTTTCATTATTTTAATTATTTGATACACAAACGTTACTGTGTATTAACTAGCCAATTACCGCATTTCAACAAATGTTTCATTATTAATAATGTTCTAGTTTATATTATAGAGTAATAAATAATAAAATACCATTATTACAACTGCACACTTAATCCTGAATTAATTTACTATATATATATATATATATATATTATATTATATTAAATTATATTAGTTAATACATTTAACAAAAAATATTCTAAATGCAAAACTATATAAAAATGTTCATCGAGAAAATATTCGGTTTGTTTTAAAATGTTAAATATGTCCAGAAGCTTTTTTTTTCAACATACTGTAAAAATGAAAACTATACATCCAATGCTAAATTCTTGTAGTAAATATGAAAAACCTCGCATTTTTATTTCTATAATTTCACATAAAATTAAGCTAATAATAACTATAATAATTATGATGAGAATAATAATAATAGAATATATACAATATTTCTTTAATCGTTTCATTATTTATTATTTAATATTTATGTTAGTTGGTGTGTCGATATGTAAAATAAAAATTTTGATGAGTAAAATATCTGAATTCATAAAATAAAGAGTTAATATTTATCATAACCATCATTAATCCAATGCACTGAAATTAAGATTTATGTTATGACGAGGGGTGATCAGAAACAAAAGGTTACAAGCTGCAGCATTTGAAAACTACATATTGTGGAGAACTTTTGTTTCAGCAAAGTGGAGACAGATGGTGCTACTTGTCATATAGCTGGTGTGTGGGTAGGTAGTGAAAGTTCCCAGACGGTTCAGAACGATTGAAATTGCAAGACGCTTAGAAAATTGGTCTCGTGTGGAAGTGCGAGCCGCGATTCGATTTTTATGGGCAAAGAATGTGTCCGCGAAGCATCTGGCGCAAACGGCCGGGCATGTTGAGTGAAGTTGTCATCCTCCTGCCAGGCACCATACTGCTCAAGCAACGCAGGAATTGTTGCGACGGTTCAGGTGGGAAATCTGGAGTCACCCCCATACAGCCCATATTTGGCACCCAGTGACTATTTCCTGTTTCTGAGGTTGAAGGAGCACTTATCCAGCACACAGTTCTCTTCAGACAGTGCTGTGAAAACATCCGCGAGACCTGGCTCGATGGACAAGGACCTGATTTCAACCAAGACGGGTTAAACAATTTATATCTGCGTTCTGATAAATGCCTAAATAGGCTTGGTGATTATGCCGAAAAGTGATACGTACGTATGCTTCTTAATTCTCTTTTGTATTTTCTGTCTATTGATAATAAATATTTCTTTCTTCGACTTGTAACCTTTTTACTTGATCACCCCTCGTATTATTATCACTAATTTATACTAAAAAATTAAATGACTAACTAAGTAAATAATTATATTTTTTAATTGTTTCTCTGCTTTTTTTTTTTTTTTTTTTTTTTTTTTTTTTTTATCGTGTATAGTTAAAATTAAATAAAACATATTTTTATTGCTTTTCTAAAGGCATCTTTACTTAAATTTTAAAGACAAGACGGATTTCAAAAATTTATTTTTATTATTTTAAATATTTATTTTTTCAACTAGATACCTTTTAACTCTTTAATCTTAAAATCTTTATAATAACATATCTCCTTTTATATACAGCTGCTTATTTGCATAATGTTTCATTTAAACAAGCTCGCATTGATTAATGTTAAAAATATTATTAATTTTGAAAGAATATTAAACAACGTCTCATTAGCTACTGATGAATATTCAAAGAAAGTCATTAACTTAGCATAATATGAGTTAAAAGTATTTAGAAAATTGCTTCAAATATATTTATTCTATTGTACTCACGTTGAAGCTGATGAAAATCTCTAGACCATAAGTAGTGTTAGAAAAAATTATGCTTGTTTTGAAACACATATTTTTATTATTTAAAAAAAAAATCCATTTTTTATACTAAGAAATTTTATTCAAAAACATTAATTAAATGCTGGGAGAAAATAAAATTAATACGTTATTATTTTGCATTTATTTTTCATTTTACTAAAAAAATAATTCCACAATTACCTTGCTTGCTTAATATCTTTTTAAGAGAAAGGATCTTTAAAAAATATAAATTATACAAACGTGTATATATTATTTACAATATTGTTATACTATGTAGAGTTTATATTAATTAAGTTATTGTTGTAAATGTTGAAAAGTTCAACATACAAACATAAAGAAAAATTAAAGAAAAGTTATATTATACACAGTGGAAAAACGTTACCTGATCCTAACAATGTGTGTGAGTGGCACAGGAAAGACACAAGTTTTAAAATAAATTTCAATTTTATTTATAGCTTTAAATATATATATATATATATATAAACAGAAAAAGAAGAATTATTAAATATATATATGAATAAATCTATTTAAATGCAAATTATGGAAGATTTATACAAAAAACACAAGTCAAAACATCCATAGTATCTGCTGCTTCAAACATAGTATCCAGGTAAGTGAACATCATACACCATCCTATTATAGGTGGTGTCTAAAACTGCCGCTCTTTAAAGATTAATAAAACAGTACTTACAAAATCATTGGATTATTTGAAGACTTTAAACAAACATATTGAAGAGGAACATTTCCAAGAAATATTAGATCATAATGCAAGATGCAGCTAATGATGAGCATAGATCACACTGAATATATTTGAAGGAAAAACACAATTTAATTTATTAATAGCGTTTCCAAAAAAAACTATCGCTATTTTAGCTTTAAGCATTTTTTTAAACTATTCATTAATTTAATCCAGGAAAAATTAACTTTTGAGATTCATTGAAAACGTTTTATAAATTTCTTTAAACTATCAGTACAACTATTAATTTATACAACATTACAATTATACTAAAAAATGAACTGTTCCTTTAACAGTTTAAATTAAATAAGAACTTAACGAAACGAAATTATAATTCAACAGGAAAAAAAAAAAACGGCAAGACGACCTGCGTCTGCAACAAAAACATCGCGACTAGCTTGTCAGCCGCACCAGCCGCATATAGTGACGTTCCTCCCTATTTATAGGTTTCATTTTATGAAGATTTGCATATTCGCGATGAATCGGCATGCGCCATTGAACGACTACACGATGCAACAACGTTACCTGCAACCGCTAACTGAGGCCGTTGCAAAAATAGCGGCATGTCGCCGGAAACGTGAATGAATCAAATGATTCATTCACGGAACACGCCGAAAACAAAACAAACACCGGCGTTAAACAGGTAAGTGTTTTTAAAGTGAATAAAAGAGGTATAAACTATTTCATTTATATAATTAATAAAAATAAACCTTTTAATAAGTAATGAATAAACTTTTTAACAATTAAGTTGATCAATATTTTTAATAAAACTTAAGCAATTAATAAAGGTTAAATTTCCTTTTTAAGTATGACTTCAAAGTTATCTGCCAAAGTAATGGCGTTGGAAAAGTTGGGAGCTGGAATATTTCCAACATTGCCCCCCACAACGACATTACTACGTAAAAAAAAATTATATGAAACAGTTAAATCATTTTTCTCCTTTTTTTTTTTTTTTTTTTTTTTTTAATAGACTAATTCAAGCTCATTAAATATATATATAAACATACAATAGTAAATTTTTAGATTCCAATTTAAATTTCAATCCTTTTATAGTAATCAAAAATTATTTAAACATTTAGACGTATATTAAAAGTTCATTATATTATTCAAATTCATTAATATTTCTATATTCAACATTCATGTAATGCAATAAACAAATTTAAAAATAATTGTATTAATTTGATACTGGGAACACTCATACATTATACAAATTCAAAAAAAATTTACTATAACATTTAGACAGACACAAATTTAATGAGTAATAGATGATTACACACTTATACTAGGCCTAGTATCACTCATACCGATGAAAGATGCATGACTTAGACAACACTACAAATGCAATTACTATAATATTAATACTACAACAATATAATATAATTTGCTACAAATATTCTACTATAAATATACTACAAATTTAATATATACAATGCAAATTCAATACCAATATTACTTATTTATACATTTACACATTATAATTTATTTATATTCCCAGTTCCTTAAAAAAAACTTTTAATCATTTGGAAAAAATTAATTCAAAAAAACTACACATATATATATATATATTTTAACCAAAGATTACTGTCTTAATTTAATCGGATTGCTCATCCTCAACAAAAATTTGTGAGGTAAATTTATATAAATCACATTTTGTTAAACCTTTAGTGAATGGATCTGCTAAATTAAGTTTAGAAGGAATATGCTTTAAGTCAAATTTTCCCTCGTAGAACCATTCTCTAATAAAAAACAACTTTACATTTATATGCTTGCTGCGGCTGTTCTCAATTGGAGATTTAGAAAAATTAATTGCTGACTGATTGTCAGAATAAAGAATAGGTAAAGAAGGCTTTTTATAAATTATATTGGATTCAAAACAATCATCAATAACATTGCTGAACCACATCAGCTCTTTAACACATTCTGTCATGGCGATAAACTCACTTTCCATCGTAGATAGAGAAACTCCATGTTGTTTAAAGGTACGCCATGAAATTGGGCTCTGGCCTAACAAAACAATCTGTCCACCTACAGACACAAAATCATCCCTGTTGGATGCGAAATCTGCATCCGAAAAAGCAACAAGTTCAATTTTATTACATTTCAAACTTAATTTTAAATTTTCTGTATATTTAATATATCCTAATAATTTCAATAAACCCGTCCAATGCGTCAATCCAGGATTTGCTTGGAACTGACTGAAAATGTTCACAGCATATGTTATATCAGGTCGGCTTCTGCTGGCAATAAAATACAGACAACCAAGAACATTACGATAGGGAAACTTAGCCATTTCTAATTGAGCTGTATTATTTGATGGACAATCCAATTTTGAAAATTTAACACCTTTAACTATTGGTAATGAAGTAATTGGGGGATGAAACTGTTTAAATCTTTCAAAAACTTCTTTAATGTAGTTGGTTTGATTAATTTCTACACTGTTTTGTTTATAATTAAATTCTACTCCTAAAAGATTCTTTGTTTGTCCCAACATTTTTAAATCAAACTTAGACTCTAAAACTTTAATAATTTTATCTATTTTTTCTTTACTTTTTCCAAAAACCACTATGTCGTCCACATAGACTAGTAAAATAATATAATTTTCATATTTATAGGCACAATTGCACCACTGAAACTTCGAAAAACCTATCTCAAGAAGCACACCATTCAGTTCGTAAAACCACAGCCTGCCACTCTGGTGTAGTCCATAGAGGGCACGGTCTAGTTTACATACGAATTCTTCCTTCCCTTTTACGATGTATCCAGGAGGTTGCTTCATGTAAATTTCTTCAGTAAGGGGTGCATATAAATATGCTGCCTTCACATCACACTGGAGGTTATACCAGCCTAAATTTGAAACCAACAAACTGAAAAAAAATCTGATGATAGAAAAATTGACGACTGGGGAGAAGGTTTCATCATATGACTCGCCTTTCACTTGCTTGAAGCCCTGGGCAACCAGACGTGATTTATAGCTTGCAATTCTTCCACTTTCATCACGTTTTATAGTATAGACCCACCGGTTACCAATTACGGTTTTACCAGGCGGTGGTTTAACTAGGTGCCAGACATTTCTTTCAGACATAACCCCAATTTCTTCATCCATAGATTTCTTCCATTCATGGTATTGGGCAGATTTTTGAGCTTGGTTGAAGGTTCTTGGAATGTTGACATCTAGTCATAAAACAGCGGAACTAGAAGGTTGAGGTGAATTCGACTCTGAATGTTCTGAAGATTCCGAGGAAGATTCTGAAGTCTGTTTTGGTATAATCCCTTCATAAGTATCACTGGGTGAAAAATTAAATAAATTTGCATCAAAAAGGATATTATGGCTTTTACAATATTTTTCTATTTCTTTTATAGACTTTAATCTAGAATTAGTTCCTTCAGGATAGTAGTACACATCAGTGCGTGTGCCAGTCCTTCTCTTCACTAGACACCTGTTCCAACTGATTACCTTTGGCGGAACTTGTGGACGCACCTCCTCTGCCTCACTTTCCGGCATTATCGTAATCGTGGGCGGTGGGTCGGAGCTCGCACAATCTCTTTCCTTTCTAGATACCTCAAGGTCAGGTGAAGGGCCCAGCACTGCTCCACTTCTGTACACATGATCCTCTGGATCAAAAGTTACATTTAAAGTTTCATAAATTTTGTCTTCTTCCTCTACCCATATACGGAATCCTTTAGTTTTTAACGAATATCCAATCAAATATCCCTTTTTTGATTTTTGCTGTAATTTATGACTTCTTAGTTGTTTTGGTATACCAACATATGCCACTGAACCAAAAGCTCTCAGATGTTTAACTGAAGGTTTAGTGTTCTGATATAGTTCAAATGGTGTCTTAGATTGACCCCGGTGACAAACTCTGTTCCAAGTGTAGCCAAAATAAATGACGGCATCAGGCCAAAACTTAAAAGGCATACCGCTTTCAATTAATATGGCACGCACACAGTTTAAAATAGTTTGATTAGCCCTTTCGCTAATACCATTCTGCTCAGGCGTGTACACGTTTGTTAATTCGTGTTTAACACCCCTTTTTTCACAAAAGTCCTGGAAGTTGGCATTGCAGAATTCTGTACCATTGTCACTACGAATGGCTTTAAGTTTTTTATTGAGGAACAGTTCAGCTCTAGTCACATGTTTCAAAAATATGTCAAAAACCTGACTTTTCTCTACCATTGGGTAGATAGCAATTTTCCTGGAAAACTCATCTGTAATTGTCAAAAAAAACCTCTCACCGTTTCGCCCTAAAATACTAATTGGTCCCCAAACATCTAAATGCAGTCGTTCAAGTGGTTCTCTAGATTGCCCACCTTGAATAGGTTTAAATGACCTGCGTCTCTGTTTTCCAAGACGGCAAGGTTCACAAAAATTTTTAGTATGTTTTAATCTTGGCAATCCATGAACACAATTCTGCTTACTGGTATGGACCACAAGATCTTTACCAACATGGGCGAAACGAGAGTGCCAAGTATCTACCGAATTGAGATCAACCACAGCAGCAACAGGCATGTGAGAAAAAACATTTAAATTTTTATTTCCTAGCCCCCCATTAATTTCAAATTCAGGATTCTTTAAAATTCTAGGAAAAACATAATATATACCTTCTTTAAGTTTAGCATTAAAAACAAAATTACCATCTCTATTAAACACTGAAATTTTTCCCCCTTTTCCAATATAACTTCCTCCCATACTATCTATACATGGTCCCGACATGAGGTTCTTCCTCAATTTACTAGAATACAATACATTATTAAACTGATACACAACATTATTAAACAGCATTTTTACCATACCTCTACCTTCGATCGGGAAGCTGACCCCGTCCACAGCAACAGACATGCTTTCATTTTTAACCTTTTGAAAATTCCAAAAATATTCTTTGACTTTGCAAAAATGGTGCGAAGCAGCCGAATCGAAGACCCATCTATTTCTGCCATCCAAATTAAAGTTTAGTAAGGATTCAGTCACAAAGAAATTTTGAGGAAAAACTGAATTAGTGAAACTGACTTGTGGACGAGTTTCTGCTTCCCTTCCGAAAGGTTTTTTACCAAAATTAAAATTTCTAGAAGGCACATTTTTAGGTTTAGAAAAAGACCTTTTAGGTAATGCAGCAAAACAATTTGTACTATAGTGACCATTTCGGCCACATCTAAAACATTTAACATTTTTCTTAAAAAATTTATTACCAGAATTAGAGGGACATGTAACATTCTGAACTTCAATATTAGATTTAGAGTTATTAAATTCAAGATCACGTAATTCTAGGCGGGTCTCTTCAGCGATTAAATGAGAAACAACTTCCTTAAATGAAAAAATTTTATGATCTAGCCTAAGCAAAAATTGTATAACTGGCTGAAATCTATCTGGTAAGCGACGAAGAATTTGATAACAGGCATAAATGTCTGCTACTGGCTTACCCATATTTCGGAGTTGTTCAATAATCTCTGAGAGCCTCGCCGAGTAAGTACGTATAGATTCATTATCTTTCATAAAACAGTCCAAAAATTTATGAAATAATGAAAAATGTTCAACCCGACTGTCAGGGACCAAGTTAGATTTCAAAACTTGCCAAGCATCGCTTGGACTTTCACAATTTTCAATTAAGCATTTTAATTCTGAATCTAAATTTAAATAAATTGTGGTCAAAGCCACACGTGACCGATTTTCAAAACTTTCTTTTAATTTTAAATCTTCATCACTAGGAGGTTTTTCAGTACCTGTAACTATTTTCCATGCATTTTTCTCCTTAAGTAAAAATTTAATATCACGAGACCAACTTGAGTAAGTTTTATAAGTAAGTTTTTCAATTGAAGGACTCAAGGTCAAGGCCATGTTTAGCAAGGAAAAAAACCCCCTCAAAAAATTTAGATATTAAAGCTGCTAGAAAAACTGTGCCAAAATTAAAGACCACTCACACATGGTATGGACCGGTTTCTGAAGCCCATAACCCTAAATATGTTGTAAATGTTGAAAAGTTCAACATACAAACATAAAGAAAAATTAAAGAAGAGTTATATTATACACAGTGGAAAAACGTTACCTGATCCTAACAATGTGTGTGAGTGGCACAGGAAAGACACAAGTTTTAAAATAAATTTCAATTTTATTTATAGCTTTAAATATATATATATATATATATAAACAGAAAAAGAAGAATTATTAAATATATATATGAATAAATCTATTTAAATGCAAATTATGGAAGATTTATACAAAAAACACAAGTCAAAACATCCATAGTATCTGCTGCTTCAAACATAGTATCCAGGTAAGTGAACATCATACACCATCCTATTATAGGTGGTGTCTAAAACTGCCGCTCTTTAAAGATTAATAAAACAGTACTTACAAAATCATTGGATTATTTGAAGACTTTAAACAAACATATTGAAGAGGAACATTTCCAAGAAATATTAGATCATAATGCAAGATGCAGCTAATGATGAGCATAGATCACACTGAATATATTTGAAGGAAAAACACAATTTAATTTATTAATAGCGTTTCCAAAAAAACTATCGCTATTTTAGCTTTAAGCATTTTTTTAAACTATTCATTAATTTAATCCAGGAAAAATTAACTTTTGAGATTCATTGAAAACGTTTTATAAATTTCTTTAAACTATCAGTACAACTATTAATTTATTCAACATTACAATTATACTAAAAAATGAACTGTTCCTTTAACAGTTTAAATTAAATAAGAACTTAACGAAACGAAATTATAATTCAACAGGAAAAAAAAAAACGGCAAGACGACCTGCGTCTGCAACAAAAACATCGCGACTAGCTTGTCAGCCACACCAGCCGCATATACTGACGTTCCTCCCTATTTATAGGTTTCATTTTATGAAGATTTGCATATTCGCGATGAATCGGCATGCGCCGTTGAACGACTACACGATGCAACAACGTTACCTGCAACCGCTAACTGAGGCCGTTGCAAAAATAGCGGCATGTCGCCGGAAACGTGAATGAATCAAATGATTCATTCACGGAACACGCCGAAAACGAAACAAACACCGGCGTTAAACAGGTAAGTGTTTTTAAAGTGAATAAAAGAGGTATAAACTATTTCATTTATATAATTAATAAAAATAAACCTTTTAATAAGTAATGAATAAACTTTTTAACAATTAAGTTAATCAATATTTTTAATAAAACTTAAGCAATTAATAAAGGTTAAATTTCCTTTTTAAGTATGACTTCAATGTTATCTGCCAAAGTAATGGCGTTGGAAAAGTTGGGAGCTGGAATATTTCCAACAGTTATCAATTTATTTATCTTTTCCAAATTAGAAACATTATAAAAGTACATTAAAATGTGTTTCCAGAAATCAATTTGTTAAATAAGCAACTATGTACAGGATAATTTCTGAGTACCTACATAAACAACACATTTGTAAATGAAATTTACAGAAATCGTCATAAATGTGTGTTTATATATATAAAAATAAAAAAATCTATGTTGCTTCATTCATATATACCAATAAATGTAAAGCTAGTCGATGACTGAGATTTAAAAAAAAAAAAACTGTGTAATCAAAAACATCGAAATTTCAATATAATACTCTAAGAAAATAAATAATAATAATAATAATATATATATATATATATATATATATATATATATATATATATATATATATATATATAAACGTATATCTAATAAAAACAGAAATTAGGCATATATAAAAGTTTTAACCACACAATTTCCCTTTGTTCAAATACAATATAAAATATTAAAAAAATTAACATTTAATCTGAATATTTTTAGACAAAACTCAAAGACTTCCTTACCATTTATTCCGCTGTTCTGAAAATAATTTTTCTATTGAATCTTTTGAGAATTCTTTGTTGTCTTTGTATTTCCTGATACATTGATTCTGTGATTAATTAGGATTCTGCAATGTATTCTATGCGACTAATTATATTAAATGTTCTAATAAGATTACTCTAGTACGTCTGAGTATTTTCATTTAGTAAGTGAATCTTTTATAAATCAGATTTACACCAAAGTAATAAATCAGTTCATTTTTTTTCTTTGTGTGAACAAGTGAGAAAATGTTATGTTAATGTGTATTGAAATTTTGAAGGAAAAGAAATATCCGTAATATTGTTACTTTGTAATTTCTCAAAATACCTCTATTTATAATGTAGGCTTTATAAAAAATGAAGTTAGTTACCATTTATGTTGTATTTATTTTAACAACAAAGAGTGTATTGTACATTGATATAATTAAATTAATCTATATTGACAAACAATGTTTTAATTTACCTTTCATTTTATTTTTGTAAGTTAACAATATGCATATTCATTTTTTTTTTTTTTTTTTTTTTTTTAATTTTCAATTTTATATAAGAAATATATGTTTAATGTGGATTCAATTTTAGAGAACATTTGTACAAAAAAATAATTTCTTACATCTTTAAATTGCGTTTATACTTCGAGATTAAAAAATAAAGAAAGAAATAAAGAAAGAATAAAGAAAGAATATTCTACTATTTATTTATTTTTTTCCTTTTTTTTTCAGTCATATAAATCTAATCAGTCCATTCTACTTAAGAATAGAAAGGCGGATAAATTTTTTGGCTGTATTTCATATAATACTTAAATAATTATAAAAAAAGAAAAAAAAAAAAAAAAAAAAAAAAAAAAAACTAGAGATGTCTTATTAATTCATTTTAAGCAATATCAATATTTTTTATTTCAAGAAAAACTGTTTTAAACAATTTAAGTATAAATAAAATAAATTATAATACAAGTTTATTATATGGTAACAAACCAACTTTTGTGATAAACAGTGAAATCATTCACAAAACGTGTGAAGGTGACGTGAAATAAAGCTAATAACATAAGAAGGAACAGCTGATAAGAGTTCGTTTCTGTTTGGAATGATGTATAAATAATCGCATACAGGCATTATCCGTAGCTTTCGAAAGCCTGGAAACTTAAGATTGGACATCAAGAACGTAATTGACAAATTTAAGTGAAGCAGCAGAGCTACCGATTAGTAATGTTCAGTAATACCACACGTAACAACACTGTACAAGGTGTAGTGGTTACGACGAAATGCAGCCCTACTGAACCTACGAAAAAACTGGGCCTGGAGTTTGGTGTTCCACACAAAGCACAATGTGGAAAACCCTACGTTACAAATTCCAAAATATTGCACATTACACGCAGATGGTGAAAAAATAAAAAATAAAAAATGCAGTAACTACGAAACTTAGATTGGATATAATGTTTATAAAAATGGGCAGAACTTCAAATCATTAGAACAAATCATAGTTTTAATTATATATAACATCAGAAAGCTTCATAATAGATGTTAAAACCACACAAGACGTCAATACAAGATATAATCTTTAGAAAATTATTATGTCTTGTTTTGGTAGGTCCTGCCACAAAAACAACAGCTGTTATATTCGATCGATAATATTCCTAAACCACTGAATTTTGATTCACAGCATTATCAAAACAACTTACTTCATACGGAAGAGCAAATTAAATAGCGTAATATAAATAAATAGCTAGATATAAAATTTCAGTTAGAGGAACATGTTCAGTAATAACAGAAATGTCATCAACATATCTACATAAAAAAATAAATTTTAAATTAAGAATAGAGTTAATGTTAAGTTCAATAAATTAAGTATATATATATATATATATATATATATATATAGGGTGATCACTTTAAAAGAGTATTCAAAGGTTTTTATTATTACCCTTAAAACTGACGGATGTGGCAACTATTCTAACACTGAAGGATAATTGTTTAAACCTTGTTTAAGTGTGGGAGATATCTTCCAACACTGTTGGACTGTTAAAACTTTATTTGTGAGGTAAAACAGAGATGAGAATACGCAGAGTTACTTAATCGTGTGATAATTTTATTTTTTAAAATCATAATTTAATTCAATTTTTTTACGCTGCCATTCCTTACAGAAAAAGTTGAAAATGTTCGCTACCATTCTGAATGCAAACATAAACACGTCGAACGAAGTTTTTTGACATACTTCGCAGCATTGTTGGTGTTATTGAGAAGATTTCTTCAGTTATCTGTTTTAATTCTTCAATGTTTACACGACTTCTCTGAAAACCCCATGAAATGTTAATGTAAAAATGATAATGAAAATGTAATGCAGCAATGATAAAGTAAAAAGTTTGAATTGAATTTTGTTTTTCATAAATAAAGTTATCACAGGATTAAATAACATGATGCGTCTTTTTTTCTGTTTTACCTCACAAATAAAGTTGTAACAGTCCAGTAAAGTTGTAACAGTTACAAATAAAGTTGTAACAGTGTTGGAAATTGTATCCCACATTTAAACAATGTTCAAACAATTATAGTTGAGTGTTATAATAGTTGCCACATCCGTCATATTTAAGGGTAATAAGAAAAACAAACGGGTACTCTTTTAAATTGATCACCCGGTATATGTAGTGTTCTAAATTGATCACCCGGTATATGTAGTGTTCCCCACTAGATTTACAGAGTGCCTAATTTTGTTGTAGCAAAAACTTTCCTTGTCATAAGCAACATAATAAAATGTTCTGAAAAAAATTATTAAAATATTTTTTCATATATGGTGATAAATGTATTTTGCATAATCAACTATGATTTAAGTGAAAGTCTAGTCTACACACTACTACCCTGCCGCAAATATTATGTATATAGTTAAATGTATTGTGTAGTATATATATTAATGTAATGTATTATTTATATGTAATTTTCTAGAAAACACTGTTTTATTTTTGAGAAAAAGATATTTATTATTTTTTTTTTCGTAAAATATTATTATTAATATTATTAGTTAAATATTTTTTGAAGTAAAAATGTATATATATATATATATAGTCTGCTTGCATTACACAAATAACATTCAAAAGTTGTCGTCTTCAGAAAATATTGAAAAAAAATAATATGATATTCTATATTTCATAAAACACCAGGAAGTGAAAAAAATATCGGTTGAAATGAATTACAGCGACTACAAATAATTATCAAATTAAGCATATTTGGCTGTTAGGCGTCCAGTTCGCTAGCACCGAGATTGCCTTGTACGAACAGAACCGTGTTTTGTTTTTCCGCCAAGTACTCAAAATCAATCGCCTAACAATGTAAAATCGTCAAATATGCTTAATTTTGATGATTTTTTGTGGTCGCTGTCATGCATTTCAGCCGATATTTTTTTAACTTTCTGTTTTTTTTAGGAAAAGTAGAATCACATATATTTTTTTCAGTATTTTTTTAAGACGACACCTTTTGACTGTTTCCTTGTTAGCTTTATTCTATAAATGTGCTTAAGAGACGTAGCATTCAGTTTCCATATTATAATAGGTAAATCACAAAAAATAACAGCATTTATTTCTTTAATAAATTAACCTTCCCACTTTAAATAATGTTAAAATTATATTTATAAATTAATAACAGAATTGAAAAATTAGTCAAAAGTTTCATTTAGCACAAAGAAAATAAAAAATTAATTTTTCTTTTCAAGCGTACTAATATTTAACAAAGGAAGCATTAATTATCCTCTTTAGAATTTTCTTTTAACGTAGGAGATTTTTACAAAGTTAAAAAAAGGTTTTTAAATTGAATTGCGATTACAGAATGAAGAGGCTTTGCTTGAACGCATTAAAAATTAATATTCTTTGTTGACAAATCTTTTGTGCACGATCAATATTGATAAAATAAAGTGCCGAATGTTGCTACTTAGTTATCGTATATTGTTCTTAAATAGTCTCTCTCTCTCTCTCTCTATATATATATATATATATATATATATATGTATGTATTATTTGCAAAAACTATTTCTGTGTATTAAAAAATAAAAATTAAATTAAAATAAAAAATAAATTTCAATTTTCAAAAATCACGCTTATTTAAATACTTAATATCCTTAAAATTAGAATTGTTACGTGATAGGCGTACACATAGTTATGCTATATAAACGTGTCTTATACTTTTGTTTCGAATCTGTATATTAACTACAAAATAAGTCTGTCGCCAGGATGAAAGAGATATTGCTCAGTTTTATTTTATTCATGACTGGGATATATATAAGGACAAATTTCTATATCTATGATGTCTACGAGTACTGGAAATATGTTTTCCACAAGATACATATTTTTAATGCAAGCTCTCAGCTGCCAACCGTTCCGACTTTTGGATACCGATAAGTCCTTATAGAAATGTTTGCCTTAATTAATCATAAAAACTTGTAAAATCTGTTGCAATAGTGTTACAAAATTTCTATATATATATATATATATATATATATATAATAATAATAATAATACCGGTATACAAAAATCGGAACGGTTCGGAAGCTATGCTTGCTATAACCATTTGTATATTCTGATGGTCAAATTTTAATTGGCCAAAAGGAACAACATATTATTTGGAGAAAATAAAATACTAACTTAAAAAATGAAATTTTTAATTGATTCAATAGCAAAATTTACCAAATTTTCAACTATCTTGCAAGTGAAGGCAGCTAATTCAACTTTTGAAAATTTAAATATATATTATTTAAACATTTATTATTATTATTGTTTCTTTTTTTTTTTTTTTTTTTTTTTTTTTTTTTTTTAAGAATACGTTTTCGAAATTAAATAAAACGGAATTCCATTACGCAAAGCTAACAAACTGAATAAATATGAATATTTAATTATTTTTTAAAGAACGTTATAATTGTCCGAATCAAATTTATAATTAATATAGGAAGTCACGGAACAAATATTTCAAGTTTCAAATTTTTGCATCAATTATTCACGATAAATAAATCCTATTAATAAGCCTATTCGTAAATTTATTTTATTGAAAATGAGTCATCGATGACTTCTTAATCTATTTTAGTAAGCTTAATTCGGAGATTTTTTAATACAAAGAAACGAAGTACAAACGAACATCATTAGGCGTTTTTTGTTATTGCAACGTTTTATAAAATGAAGATATTTCAAACTGAACATTATATGTAAATGAAATAATTCGAATGGTATGAGGCAAAAAAATCGATAAATTATATCTTTTGAAGATTTAAATGATTATATGCTTTTTAGATCCCTATGACTTATCGTTATTTAAAAAATAAATAAATAAATAAATAAAATAAATTTTAAACAAACATAAAAAAAAGAAGAAGAAGTAACCCTCATTGAAATATTCCATGTTTT
The DNA here is from genome assembly GCA_963930645.1 of Salticus scenicus. Lineage (NCBI taxonomy): Eukaryota > Metazoa > Arthropoda > Arachnida > Araneae > Salticidae > Salticus > Salticus scenicus. Next base: position 193,063,718 of record OZ005654.1, on the reverse strand, counting down.
CTAATAGGATCTTTCTAGGTGGTGTACATGGTTGAGATTGAGGGTTTCTCTATATCTCTATATATTAAAAAAAAAGTTACTGTCACTGACGTCTTTTTTTTTTTTTTTTTTTTTCGTCTGCGATAGCATCTTTTAACGGAGGGCAGGGTTCTTTAAGTCATGAGAGGCATCAATGTGTTCCGAGTACTCCAAGGAGGACATTTCAGGCGCTTAGAAATTTCTATCATTTTAATTAAAGACGTTATTAACTAAAAAAGACATGTTGATGAAGGTACTCTATTTGCCATTTTGAAAAATGTTTCTCCCAGTCACGTTGTTCTGTCATGAAGTCATTTTACACGAGAAAATTAAAATATGATCCATGGTTGTACGTAAGTTGTATGTGCACCAGCCACCATTAGTGTACCTGTACACGACGGTCTTTCGCAAGCTCAAGTATCGAATCGGCAATCTTCCTATTGCGTGCTAAGCGCTTTACCGACTAGGGTACCGCGGCCCGAAACCATGGATGTAAAAAACAAAGATTGGATTGGATTTTTGGATTTTTTTTACGTCGCACAAGTGCAACGCAGAGTGAAAAACAAAGAAAATAAATATCAACTTTTTTTTCTCTACTTTCAGAAAATTAATCTTCTTACACGGGAAAATTAAAATATGATCCATGGTTGTAGGTAGGTAGATAATTAGGTAGGTTATGATTGAGGTCGCACCATTAATGCGCTGTGAATAATTTGCGTTGGTCTGGGACACACCCCTACGGTTGTTCCGGTGACATGCCACCACAGTTTTGGTCCTACACGAGGGGGATAGCTCCCCAGATTCGGTTGCCCCCAGAGGTATAATTTTGATGGGAACACGGAGGATATTGTGGCCACGACATATTTTACGTGCACCAGCCACCATTAGTGTACACGACGGTCTTCGGTTGGCTCGAGAACCGAACCCACAATCTTCCAATTACGAGCTCGGCGCTCTACCGACTGGGGTACTGTGGTCCGGATTTAAGGTTGTAAAAAAGAAATAAAAAGGGTCATATACTAAAGCTGTGATGCAAAATGGTCTAGATATTATGTTTTTCTTTCTATTAAAAAAACATATATAAATAATATATATTTCAATTTGACATTGAATATGAGAATTTCCATAATAATTTTCTGCTTTAGTCTTGTAATATGCACTATTAATACTCCTTTTTAGTGAAAGAAAGCAGAGAATAGGCGGGCAGAGTTCTGCATGTGATAATAAGTAAAAGTAGTCGGGGAGGAGGCGAAGCCTCCTACGGGGTTGGTGAGCGAAGCGAGAGCCCCGTAGTGTAATTAAGAATAAAAATAAATAACACGTTCGCAATGATTATAGATGTTACAAAATTGAAGTCTTTTATTATTATTATTATTATTATTATTATTATTATGTAGAAGCGATACAATGAAAAAGCGTCGATTTGATAAAAAGCGGATTATTCAGAACGGTATATAAACAAAAATATGAGTTATAACATGCACGAGAATGGCCATAATGTAAATATAAATAGAAAAGTTCAGCAACCTCATGTTTCGTATAAAAAGCGAGCCATGTTGTCATAGATTTACTAGTCATCATTAAAACATTTCTAGTGTTTTACACATTCACGCAATGACTCCAACGTTTAGCGATTTATTGCAGAATTCAAAAAGGAAATCTTGGTCTGTTACGGCAGATTTTTTTTTTTTTTTTTTTTTTTTTTTTACAGAAAAAGAATTAAACGCATTAAAATATGACAAGTGTATTTCGATGTCACAAATAAACCACCAGTTCTATTGCGTATAATCGAACAAAACTTTATACGTGAAAAGTCCATTATGATACATTATGCTGATTTGATATGGGTGCATATCAGCCGAAATGTTATGTTTCTATATTTCTGTTTTTCCCGACAACGGAATAGATGTCATCTGCACTAGGAGTATTCACCTAGTTGGAGATAGACATTTAGTGTAATACTTCTCTTAGATGAAAATGGTCTGAATTCGTGATAGAAAAAAATAATAATAAATGATTTATACCATGTGATTTTTTTATGGGAAAATATAGAAGAAAAATTTGTGATGACCGCAACATACTAGATTTTTTTAGGGGGGGGGGGGATATAAAAAAACATAAATGACTGAATGGATAGAAATTTATACTAAAATAATTTTTTTAAAAAATATTTGCATGGTGGACGCGTTAGACATAAGTTCGGAAATATGAAATTCTTTACAAGCAATTATATTTATAGTCTAAGTTATAATTAATTTAAATTATTATAGAGAATAAATTTTTTAAATTTATTTATTATTATCCCTTTAAAATATATAAAGGGATATTCGGTGATATTTTTCTTTGTTTTCTAGAGAAAATAATCAATGCAAATAAAATTTTGTTTTACTTATATTATATTTTATATTATAACTATATTATTTTAAAATACTATTTCTAATTTTCTTTTAATTAAACTCAAAAAAAAAGTCCTTTTTGTATTTTATTGTGGAAAATAATTTAAAAGTAACATTAAATATTCAGTATATTTATTATAATGTATAACTAAAATATGTTAAGAAAAAAATACACAAAAACATAATCTCTTTTTTTTCTTCTTTTGCGATAACTGAATATTGTGCGCTTGTCATTTTTTAAATATTTTACATCGATATGTTTAACGGATATTCACATCTAAGGCCTGTCAAAAAATGATTCAAAAATAAATTTACTTTCCTCACTCTTTAAATTTCTGTTTACCTACAGAAAATTCCAATATACTTTCAGCTATTCTTTACTATTATGGACCTAAAGTAAATATATTTTATATCAACATAAAATGTTGTTTGTAATAATAAATTCTTTGAAATTCTATTATGTTTTTCCATATGGTGAAACTTTAAAACAACTTTAAATTACACCATGGAAAAATTATGAAATATGTTGATACATATTTCAAAATAAAAAACAAAATAACTTTGTTTTATTTAAGTTTAATAAGAAAACATATTATTAAACACCATAATGCAAACAATTAATAATAATAACAATAATAATAATAGTAATAATAATAATAATAATAATAATAATAATTCTAGCCTTATTGTATTGAATCAGAAGGAAAAAACATAACATAAATTTAAGCATTTTAATTTTAAAAACTGAGTTCTAAATAATGCTGTCATTCATAAGAAAATTTAAACACTCATTTAACATGATAAAAAAAGAAAAGAAAAAGGAAATAAAGAAATAAAGAAATAAAAAGCAAGTAGTTTGCATATTATAAACAATTTCCAGCTTTAATTACTCTCAAATAAAAGAAAGAAAATAACTCAACTTGAGTGAATATTCACTCGTCAGTCTAGAAGAAACGCACCCTCTCATCTTGAGTTAAATTCGTGAAATCCAATGAGTTGACATAAATCATTCAAACTTGAGTAATTTATTGTATTTAAGTAATTTATTTACTTTATTAATGATTTTAATACAAAGGATTTTAATAAACTGCATTACTTTACAATAGTGTTGCTTGTTGCACCTCCATGTTACTAAAGAAATGCGTTGCAGTAAGATCGATGTAACCACTCACAAGTGGTACAATGAGCACTAATAACTCAAACATCGATTAATATTGATAACTGAAGTTCGCTTAAATAAAAGATCTGCTAATTAGCGGGTCGCGGTAGCCGGCCTCGTACTTGGAAGATTGCGGGTTCGGTACTCGAGCCGGCCAAAGACCGTCGTGTACACTAATGGTGGCTGGTGCACGTAAAATCTGTGGTGGCCGCAAAGTCATCCATGTTCCCATAAAAAATTATACCTCTGGGGGTCACCGAAGCGGGAGAGCCATCCCTTCCGTGGAGGATCAAAATTGCTATGGCATGTCTCCGGACCACCTCTAGGGGTGTGTCCCAGACCGTCGCCAATTATCAATAGCGTTTCAATATTTTATTTCAATTTAATTCGATTCCATCTGTTTATTCATATTAGTTTATTCAATATATAAAAAACAAATTTTATGTCTCATACATGAAAATTCTAAAAAATGCATATAATACCTCCAAAAAATGCATATAATATCTCCAAAAAATGCATATAATATGTGTGTAATAGTGGATTGTTTCACATCATTTTTTTTATCTCACGTCGTCAATCGAGAATGATCTACTCTTTAAAAAAAAAATGCATCTTTCCTACCAGAAATTCTCTGTAATTACTGAAAATTACATTTTGTCAACGTAATTTTTCCGTAGTTTACGAATCTTTTCTCAAATTACAGAGTCCTCTTGGCAGCAAAATTGCATTTATTTTATTTTATTTTATTTTATTTTTTTATTAATGTATGACTAAAACCACTCAGATGTTTTTTCATCTTGACCTTTTTTAAAAAAAATTTTCGTGTTACAAATAAATTTTGAACTAACATTCTTCAAAAATTTTAATCTTTGTATAAATGTGAAATTTTAAAATAAATATAGAGGAGACCCGTGTACCTAGGGCCATCATGTACCTAGGTCCACCCCACTTTATTTGAATAATATTTAGTTTTAAGTTTTAATATTCAGTTGGGCGAGTAACAACACAAATTGCTACATTTACAATCACTTTGAAACCATTCAGGAGAAAGTTTTTACAAGTTACATGTACAGAAAGAATTTACATGGTTTGAAGTAAAATTTTACAGCTCATCTCTTTTGCTGTTTTACAAAAGTCAGTCAAATAAATTTCTTTTATTTCTAGTATATAATCTTTCTCGATATGTTGCGGAATAAATGAGATATTTAATTAACCCCATCTGTGTGTGGCATTTTTAGTGGAAGGTATTTTGAGTGAAGTTACCGAAACTTGTTTCTAGTGCCACGTAGCTGAATTGTGCCTAGGGCCATCCATGGCCCTAGATACAATTGCAGTCTTATTCTTCATGTTGTTATAATTTAATTGAAAAACTTTTATAATTAAATGAAGGATATTGTTGTATGAGGGACACTGCTTCAACCCACCACCAGTCATCAGCTTCAACCACTCGACAGAGGTGTGTTTGGACCTTATAAGATTTACTACAGGACAGCCTGTAGTAATTGGATGCTGGCAAACCCTAGCAAACCAATTGCTATATATGACGTTGTTGAAAATGTTGTCAAGTCTTATGCGTCGGTCTTTACTCCTGTGAACAATCTATCAGGTTTTCGTGTAAATGGCATATAGCCAGCGAATCAAAACATATTCACTGACCAGGAAAACATCCCATACTGTAATCATTAAAAAAAAAAAAAAAAAAAAAAAAAAAAAAAATCAAAACAAGCATTAATCAAAAAAGCATATATAAATATGTGTCTTGATGTATACATCATTAGCCCTCATAAGCTCATTTTCAAGTTATAAATTCTGAAAGTTCGCTAATATTCGGTGCAACTACGTCTAAATCGATAACACCACGCCTTACTTAAATAATGAATGAAACCCAAAACAAGCGGAAATTGAAAGAGCATACACAAACTTGTTCTTTGATGCATTCATCAGTTGCCTATTTCAGCTTTGAGATAGATTCAATTGATCTATAATGCCTAAAAATTCGCTAAAATATTATCTAAATATTGATAAAAGTCAGATTTTGATGAGACTCCTCCCACTCCTTTCTCGTTACTACATTTTTACTCAGACTTAAATATAGATTTCTCGAGAACGGACTTATGAGGGGGTAACAGTTTGTGCATAAAAAATCATGTTATATTATGTCCTCTCGAATAAACATAATTTAATTCATTTCTGTTATTACACTATTGGGATGGTTTTCTGGTGAGAGCGAATATTTAAATTCAAATGTGGCCGAGAGACAAGCTTCCTCCATAAATTTCAAAAAAAAAAAAAAAAAGATTTTCTTCAGGAAGAAAGCTTGAACAGGTACAACTTTTTCTGCAGCAAAACCTCCTACAAAAACTACTCAAAGAAAAGAAGGTGGCCGTAAGCCAGGAAGATCTAGAAATTTAAAAACATTCCAGAAGAAAAAAGAAAAAGAAAAAAAAGAAGTTGGGAAAAAAAAAAATTGAAAAAAAAAAAAAATATATATATATATATATATATATATATATATATGCTATTAGAATATATCCCAAAGGAAGAAAAAAAAAGAGTGAAAAATTCGGTCTTTAAAATTAAGGCACCATTACGATAATTATCATATGATAAATAAATGTGTTACTTGATATTGTTTCTTTTATAAAATATATGGTTATATGTTTATTTTCTATTCATTACAAAGTGAAATATAATTTTAAGAGCATGGCTCTAGGTACACTGATGCCTTAGGTACAATGAGGTCGTTCCCTAGGTACAATGTTGTCTGAGCCTAGGTACAATGAGCGTGGTGTACCTATGGCCATGCGTAAAATTTATTTAAAAATCTTGTATTTGTCGGAATTTATTATTTTATGTGCTTATATTAATCTCAATTAAAAGAAATTAGTTCTAAAGATAGATACATATCAGTTTAATGATTTTTAGCATATCAGAGGGTCTTTCGAAATTGAAAAAAAAAGCGACCCTAGGTAAAATGAGGTCGGCCCTAGATACAATGAGGGTGTTGTACCTAGGGCCATGAGTGAAGCTTATTTTAAAACCTTCTATTTGTCAAGATTTATTATTTTACGTATTTATATTAATCCCAATTGGAAGTAAATAATCCTAAAGATATGTAAATATCAGTCTTATAAAACAGGTGAAGGGCTCCGTTTTCGGCCATTGAAAAAAAGCTGTCCTAGGTACACGGGTCTCCCATATATATGAAATAAAATAAAATGAGAAAAATAAATCTTCAGTTTAAAATAAATTGATAATTGTTCTTATAAAATGTTATTCGTTCGTTTTCTTAAATCTAATAAATTTTTCTAATCTGACATGCATATAATTAACTAAAACGTCGATCGTTTACTTAAGATTGTTTATAGTTTTACCTGCTGTTTAAAAAAATTAAAAGTACATGTGAGTATGTCATTTTTATGCCATTAAAATATAATATTTAAAATATCACTATATTTAAATTAAGTTAATTATAAATTATGATGAAAGCTATTGAAATACAATGATACGTATTTGAATGATTTTTTTTTTTTTTTTTTTTTTCGTTTTCAAAGGCATTAATTTTTATTTATTAATCAATACATTTAAGAATGTTTACTCTATCGTTAAATTTATAAGAATACAATAGAAAATAAAATATGGAACTAGCATAGCATTAAACGTAATTCTAACAATGTTAAAAAATCGTAAATGAAATAACGGCTACAAAAAAGAAAAATATTAAAAATTAAATATATTTTTATTTTTTATTTATTTTTTTTTTATGAGAAAAATCTTATTTATTTTAATAATAATAATAATAATAATAATAATAATAATAAAATAATAACTCGTGTCTATTTTATATAAAGTAACTTGAAATCTAAATTACAAAATCTTATTCCAGAAGGATTTGTTTACAAGTGCATAAGGAGGAAAAGTCACAGTCGAAAAATCGGGCTTTAAATTTAAAATTAAATTATTTTCAGGAATATTTTTTATTGCATTTGTTAAAAACTAAAGTACTAAAAACATAGTCTGAAAAGGAAAAGGAAAAAAAAAAAGTTTTGTTTCTTATAGTTTTTACGCTTTTGTTTTTCCAAAAATTATATTTTTCATTTAATTTTACGTGAAATTTTTATCGTGTGAAATCTAGTATCCCAATGTTGATCCTACAAAACTACATTTAATGATTTTTTCTTATTTTAAAATTCTATTTTTAGGGGCAAAATACGTTGAATTGTGCTGGGATTGCATGATCAAGGGGTTGTTGAATTATGGGAATTAAGTCCGATTGACTACACTAGGGTCCTAGACCTGAGGAGGGATAGTTTCCTCCGTGGGGGTCTTTTCAAGAGGTCCTAGCCCATATTTACACAAGTTTCAGAGAAAACCGCGGAAAACTCTGAACGGTTAAGTGGACCAGCTCGACCCGGCGTCGAACCTGTCACCTCACGTCTACCAGCTTTGAACGCAGAACTGCTCGGCCGCTAGTAGGCCTGCATGATCAAAGGAACATCAATGAAAAAAAGGTAAGGTTTCACAGGCGAAATTGTAAAAATGTGATGCTAAATATATAATGAAGAGATTTTTGTACTATTATTAGAAATTATAGGTTTAGTTAAGAAAAAAAACTAATACTGTTGTTTTGAAGTGGAAAAAAAAAAAATAAGTAATGGGATAAAATGTATTATTATTTTTTTAATATATAAAATAATTGAAAATGTTAAAATCCATTGTAAATAATGTCAGAATAAAACATGTAAATAATGCACAAACGTTGTTATTTTATGTATAGATGCATATGTAATGTAAGCATACAATTCAATACGTCTTCAGGGGTATTTATTGAACATTGTATGCAAAATTAGGTGTATTTCTGTAAATCTGTAAGCTTAGAGTCAAATATAATATATTGTATTGCCCTATACGCCTAAACAGGACTAGATGAATAAAACAAGAAAGCAAGATATTTAATATAAAAAATTCATTGTAAGGTAAAATGAATCTTAAAAGATAAATTACTTACTATGCCCCTGAAGACGTATTGGGTATTGCTTTCTTTCATTATTTGGATTCTAATAATACTTTAAGATTTTTATTGAAACACTTCATTTTTTCCTGTAATATATATATATATAAATTACTCTGCAAAGTTTTCCACATAGATATCATAAATATTTCAAATATATGAATTTAAAGCATATTTTTAAATTAAACTACTAGTATGATCAGTCACAAATCTATAGTGAATCTGATTAAAATTGATATAAAACAGGATAATTGGAAATAAAATACATATGTGTGTGTGTGTGATTTCAAAAAACCTAATTAAAAATACATAAGAAAGAATTTCAAATTATTCACAAGTAAAAATTTACTTAATTTAAATTTGAAAATACATTGCTCTAGAATAAATCATTTAAAATAAGTTACAATGTATTTATATACAGCAGAAAGCTCTTTTCCTTAGGACACTTGGGGATTTTTTATTAAATTTGTACTGACTTACACTCTGATTCATTCATTCATTAAGATTTCGTAAATTCTAATTAATTACATTAGAAATTTAAATAAGATTATTTGATTATTTCTTTTTATGCTTTATTTTACTCTTTTATAAAACAGTTCTTTATTAAATTAACAAGCACTCCCGTTTATTATATTTTGGAGGGAAAAAAAAGAATCCTCTTGAAAGGAAATTTAAATATTTAATAAAAATAATTATACTTCATGCTAATATTTCATGATAGGGATATATAAATCAATCAAATTTTAAATATATAGGTAAGAACACTAATTCAATCTTCTGTTATATTGAAAAATAAACTTTTTAGCATAAAAATGTCTACATATATATTTAAAACAAATACGAATTTCTCTACAAATTTCCTTATTTTTACAAATTTACAAATTCCTTTTTTAAGAAATTTTTTTAATGATGCTCTCCAAATTTATATCATTAAATAATATTGCATATTCCTATTATAGATAATATCAATATCATGTTGAATGTAACAAAAAGATATGATTTGTAAAACTCCCTAGGGAGTACTTGCACTGAGTGTACATCCATTCTCCTCGCCCTAAGTGGAGTAGTCGACAGACGAATTTTAAATTTCAAATAGAGTTTACTATTTTTCATTCAAGATTCATATTATCTGGATAGTCTCGTAAACTTTTAATGAGATCGTAAATGATATGCATGAGAATTCCAGTACATCTACTGGGGGAACTTCAGACTAGTTAGTTCCATTTAATTGTTCCATTTAACTGTGCAACTCCATATGAGGATATTAAAAATACTCTAAAATATTATCTGAGAGGCAATTGGCAAAGAGAATGGGATTACCAAATTAATAACAAGTTAAAGGAAATTAAACCACATATTACAGTATGGCCAACACTCGCACCACGGAAACTAGATGTTATTATTACTAGACTAAGAATTGGGCACTCTAGAATAACCAACAGGCATCTTCTCTTAAAGGAACAGGAGCCTTCATGTCCGAAATGCCACTATAGCTCACTCACCATTCGCCATATTTTAACTGACTGTCCCTGCTTACGCCATCTATACAGGCATTGCTTTAACTCATCATCACCAAATCTGACAAGCCTTTTAGGCATTAATCCTCATTACAATTTGACTAACTTTTTAAAAGAGGCTGGGTATTACTGCGATATTTGATTTTATTTTTTTACTGTTTATCTATTTTTACTTCATATTTTACTATATACACTGCTCATAACTCTTTATATTGTTTTTATTATATGCATTGTTCATGACTCTTTGTATTGTTTTTACTTTATACACTCTTTACTCTGTTTTGTACTATTTTTGTACTTTTGTCATTTTTTATAAGTTCACACTGTCTTATTTTACTATTTTTATCTCATCTGACCATCTGGATGGGTAAACCCATCCAGAAGTTACTTTTTTAGCCTTTGTTTTTTATTCATCACAGTTTGGCGCAGCATGTCCCATTGTGGACCTTGCGCCAATAAAAGGCAACCAACCAACTAACTTCAGATTGGTGTATTTTAAAACAAGACAAAATGAAATTAGCATACACCTCATATAAGAAAAAAAAAATTCCTATAGAATGTCATATAAAAATATTTCCCCTTTTAATTACAGGAATAAAAAAAAATCATATGTTACTGAGTAAAAAGTACTGTTTTAAATTGCTTAAAATCCACTTCAAGTTTTGAAATGAATATTTTAGATTAACACATTCGTGTGTATCTTTTTTACAAACAATATTAAAGAGCGGCGCAAATTAGTCGAATAAGTTTCAATTATTGTTGTAAATAAAAATAAAAAATCTGAAAAATTTAAAAAAGGAAAAACCCACAATTTTAGTTTAAAGCAAAACTGCGACAGTCTTGTTTTGTAATTCAACAATCTTGCAACAAGTTCAGATTGACAAGTTTGTGTGTTCAGACTGAAGCAAGATAACGCAAACTCCGAAATCACCATACACCAAATTTGTAGCAGACTTGTCGTGCAAGTTGCACTCTTACTATATCAGATTTGCTGCAATTTTGTTGCAGACTTGTAGAAAAGTTAGCTTTGTCGTATCCAGATTACGCAAATTTATTGCAACAAGCAAGCTTGTCATATCACACCGACTACCTATGCATTGCAAACTTAGATTCTTGTCACATCACACTATCTGCAAATATGCAAACATAGCACATATTTCACAGAAGCCCTTGTCAGTAAAAGACTCTGTACATTCTGAAAGCCCCCTTGAACAATGTCACGCTTCCTCCTCCAATAAACAACGCAAAGAAGATAAATGTGCGGAACTGCCTCAGTATGAGTCCACAGGATTTTTTGAGATTTTCTTTTAAAAGAGTTAAAAATATTAAATATCCGTATTTTTCAAAAGACGTTAAATCGTTGGAAATGTGAAACACAGTACGTGCTTTCAAATAATGCAAACGTCTTTCCTCTAAGTTTAATCGTTTACACATAATTGGAATTTAAAATAAAGCTGATGAGAAACAGCTGATGAGATTTTCGGGAAATTCATACGGGCGTTTCACAAAAACTCGAAAAATTTTTGTAATTGGATTTCAATCTTTCTTGAATTTATTTATCTCATTAAGATCTATATTTAAGAAATATATAAATTTATTTCGAAAACGTTTTGAGTTACGAAATATTTAGTGAAAAATTCGATGTTTCGTAAATTTTGAAAACTGAATAACTATTACGTATATTGTTAAAAGCTTTATACGGTTCGATAGAAGTTTAGAAGGCCTGTCTAAAGGTACATTTCATTAAAATATCGACCGATTAGCTTTTTGTACAATGCGATAAAAAAAAAAAAAAGTCCTGGAAAGAAAGCAAAATTTTGGACATTTATAGCTGTTTTCTTATTCCAACTTGCTTTAATTCGTTTAGATTTAACTTTATTTCCTTATTGGTTTGATTTGGGTGGTCTTTTTTTTTTTTTTTTTTTTTTTTTTTTAATCATATTAATTGTTTGAATGCTGATTTTGAATCATCTTTAAATTAAATTTTAATTTTAATTGTTTTAATTTTTTTGTTTGTACTGACAATATTATATTTCTACTGTACGTTCTGATTACCTATATCTATCTATCTATCTATCTATATAATCTATTTTTATAAAACAATTACACCGTTAGAATTAGAAATACACGTTATTTCGAATGGTTCAGACGTATTTTTCACATCTCGGTCCGTTACGGAGGGATTGATATTAAAAACTTACAAAATTTATTAATTTCCTTTCTTCTTTCTGCGGAACGCTTTTAAGTTAAGGAATAAAACTTTTTGGAAAAACTATTTACAACTTGGTAATAAGAATAACTTATTAACAACACGTTTTAAACTAATAACTTGCTTCGTTAATTTAGGTGAAAGTAATTTCTAACCAAGATCAACGTGTTTCTTGAATTATTCGGAAAACATTGCTACTATTTAAGATGCTGAGGACCCTCTTTTCGCGGGAAGATGCAGATGTAGGAAGAAAAAAAATCAGACAGAGACAGCAGTATTTTTTTTTTTATTATTATTATTATTATTAATAGAGACTATCGATACTTTTATTAATGTAGCTATAATATTAAAACGAGAGTATTGGGGTGATGACTGCCTTACTAAAATATGATTTTTTACCAGGTAAATTTAAAACTGTTTCCAAAATACGTTGGAAAGATTTAATCACTGTACCTCAATTTATATTTCAGCATAAAGAGTAATGAATTTTATTTATAATAATTTATGATAAAATGGGGTAGTGAGAGTGTCACATCAAAACAATTTTTATGCTAAGAAGAAAACAATAAAATATTAGTCAATGAACTAAAATAAAGAAAATTAATTATATACAACCGTGCGAAATTCTACATGCATAAAATACCACCAAAGCTTAAGTACAAACTTCATGACTGAAACAAAGAGGGTTTAGTTTCTAAAAGTGTAACCTAAATATCTACTTCTCTAATTTGAACAAAATGTATTTTACTTTAAAATTTTAACCTTTAATTATTGCCTTACTTTTCCTCAAGATTTTTGAAAATGTTGTAATGATTAATATACATCATTTAACGGCAAAAATTTTATAACATTTCCCCCCCCCCCCCTTAATCAGATATGCCTTTCTATCTTATTTAACATTTTGTAATATGATATACAATTAAAAAGACATCATAATAAATTTTTATGCTGATATTTGTTTTAAAACATTAAAATATATCTAAGTTAAAAAACTTTGCAGTTTCATTCTTTTTTTTTTATTCATTATCATAAGATGCAAAGATAAATTATTTCTTACTTTATACGTTTAGCTTATAACTAATTTTAAAGTTCACAATAAAAATTTAATTTTCTATTCATCAGTATAAGACAAAATTTTAAATAAATTTATCAATTGGAACTTTAAATATCTTTTTTTACAGAAGGAAAGTGTAGTTTAAATAATTAGTCTAACATTTTAAATTAATTCAAACATGACGCGGTGAATCAAATGTCATAAGCTGTTAGATGTTAATTACGTTAAGAAAAGTAATCAGCTTATATTTAACTCAAATTTTATGCTTAAATAATATTAATCAAATATTAATTTACTCAAAAATTGGAAAGACAATATTCAAAACAAAAATAAGCTAAAGCTGTTTCCTTTTTTTTTTATTTTTTTTTTTTATTTTTTTTTTTTTATTTTTTTTTTTTAAATAAAAACATTTTTTATTAAAACATTTTTTAATAGAACGTATCTAATCCCTACACCTTTAATTAGGTCAAGTTAGAAATTTAATTTTGAAAGACTTTAGAAAGTTTTTCATTTAATTTTTTTTCCCCAATATTCACTTATTTTAATATTAATTGTGTACATCAATCTTCTCAAAAATTCCTTAAAGTTAGTTTTTGAAAATATAAAAACAAATGTAATATGTTAACAATGAATTTCAATAAAATGTAAATTGTGAAAATACGTATGAATAAATAAAATATCATACTTTAAGATAAACTTTTCAAGAAAACAGATAACGAAAACATAATGTGCTAAACATATCTGAAAACAATTTATATTTATAAGTATTTTAGAATCATTTTCATAAATTTAAATGAAAAATACATGAAATGAAACCAATAAATTTTATTTTATTATTTTCATTTGCTCAATTTCAATAACTATTCTCATGTATTCACGTAATTTTATACATATGTACTGACATTCTGCATATACTAATGAAGAAATTCTATGGATATTCTTTATTTAATTTTGCCTTATTTCTTGAGGCAGCTTTGATACTAGAATCAATTATTTCCATATCAATAATAGGAGTAATATCATAAATAGGAGTTTTACATTTGAATTTGTTATATTTATTCTTATTTACTGACGTTTTTAAATTACTATATAAAATAATAAATAAATCAGTTAAAGATTTTTCTTTCTCAGGAAACGTCAATAATCTTAAATATAAAGTAAAACAAAAAGAAGAATCACAGTATAAAAAATATTAATATATTTATCTATATACGCAGGTTCTTGTAAAACTAATGTCATACCTTCATTTTTTTTTTTTTTTTTTTTTTAATTTGAAACATGTTTTAGAACCCACTACATAATATAACGTTTTTCAAATATTTCAGTGCATCCTAAATATCGATGTAAGTAATTTATTTACAAAGCATTAAGTTATTTACAAAACCACTCTGTATTAAAAAAAACAATTGTTCTTTATTTTTAAGTTAAAGATGGTATATAAATAACAGTGTCACATCGAATATAAATTTAAACGAAGAATATCATACTTTAAACAAATCTAAAATATAACACTTCAGATAAAGAAACATTAGTAATGTCAAATATATATATGTTTATTTACTTATTTATTTTACCTTATTTAGTGTTTTTATCCCAGCTTAAAAAACTAATAAATCTGGAATTTCAAGTCATGAAAGCAAAATTAATGTTTATAGTAAATGTCAAGGCATCTTTTTTCCCGCCTTTGGAATTCTTGATCAATAGTTAACTGACAAATCCTTTGACGTCTAAAGCCTATGTCAAAAAGGATTCCCTTGTTATTCTGGAATTCTTAGAACTGTAAAATGAAGAAAGACGTATACAGAAATAAATCAGACTGTTTTGGAGTAATTTGTCTTATGCATCATTGATGGAAATTTAATAACAACTAATGGCATATTTCACACTTTAATTTTATAGCGGTGCTGCTGAAAATATATTTTAAGGAGAATATGTTGAGAATTGATAGGTTACTGAAAATCACTTTAAGTAATGAGCCTAGTACAGTCAAATTTGTTTTGAACTTTGTGAACATTTAACCCGTTTACGAAATGGAAAATCATGCAAATTTTAAATTTAATTATTAATATATTTTGTTTTATGAAATGGGTTTTAACCTTTTAATTTTCACATTCGAACTGAAACAAAATATTTGATATGAATATGTGTTTGAACATTTTCAAATACAGACGTTTTATGAAATATTTAGGAAATGTTTTTTGGAATTAACTTCAAACAATGGGAGGACAAAAAATCCGAAAATAACTTTCTGAAAATTAAATTAATTATTTAATTATTTATTTTTTTCTAATTATATGTTGAATGAAAAATTATGACTTAAATACTTAGAAATATATATATATATATATATATATATATATATATATATTCTTTTAATGCAGCAATTTATTAGCATAAACTTTTATTTAAAGAGCTTGGACTGATTAATGCTGAGGATATTTTTAATATAATGAGAATTTTAAATAATTTCTCTCAAGCTTCTAATGAGTATTCAAAGCAGGCCATTAGCATAATATACGTTAAATTAAAATGTAATTAGAAAATTACTTCAAATATGTTTATTTCGTTATATTCAAGAGGAAACTAATGAAAATCTCCTGACTATAATAAGATAATAATAACTGGATAATAATATACATATTCTTAAAAGATAATAATATTTAGATAATAATACATATACTCTTAAAAGGTTATAGATGTTTAGAAAACAACACTTTTTTTTAAATATTTATAAAAAAAAAAAAGCTGAAAGTATTTAATTACAATATAAAGAAAACAAAATAAAATATTTATTCTTTTAATAATTCTTTTATTTTACAAAATAATAAGTAAGAAATTATCTATCAATTACTACATAAAAACTTTAGTTTTATCAAAGTTATTCAATTATTACATAGCGCTTATTTTTATGTTTTTTTCTTAGCGAATGTTAAAATATTGCTGTTGGAAAAAAAAATAATAATATGTTTATTCTGTAAACAATTTGACGAATATTTAACTATGTATATTGAGCATTTTTGATCTACTGCTTTACACACATATATGTAAAGAAAATTTAGATAATTTTCATTATATTTATGTATACTAAAAAAAGTTACTTTATTTATATATATAGGGAAAGTTACTGAATCATTAAGATAAGAATGTAAAAGTTTATATTAAAGGTTTATATTAAAAGTTTCAAATTATAAAATTTTTATATTATAAAATAGAAATTTCCGTTTAATCTTTTATAAAACTACCAAATTTTATAAACAAAAATTCTCTAAGTAGACGTTTGGTAATAAAATAGAGAATACATATTACTAAATGATTTAAAAGCACAGTTTCTCTCTATCCAGCTGCAAAATAATATAGAAAAAAGAAAAATTTAATCGGGATATTTTTGAGAAAAATCAAAGTATTCTTTATCTTTTATTTTGCTATACCACAAAGTATTTTTCTGCCAAATCTTTTGAGAATTCGTCGTTCTCTTTGTATTACTTGATACATTGATTCTTTGATTAATTAGGATTCAGCAATGTGTTATAAACGACTAATTATATTAAATGTTATAATAGGATTACTCTAGTACGTCTTAGTATTTCTGATTAATAAGTGAATCTTTTATAAGTCAGATTTATTCTACAGTAAGTCATTTTGTTTTTCTTTTTGAGAACTGCAGAGAAGATATAGTTATGGTAATGTGTATTGAATTGTTGAAAGAAATATTTCCTGAAATGCACATAATATTGTTACTTTTTATTAAAACCAAAGTATTTATAATGTATATTTTATTAACATTAAAATTAGATACTATTAATATTGTGTTTATTTAATCAAAATAAGTGTATAGATCTCCACATATAATAAAATAGGTTAGTTGGTTGGATGGTTGGTTGTTGTTTTATGGCACAAAATCCACAATGGGGCATGCTGCACCAACAATTAAATAAAAAATTAATTAATTATATATATATATATATATATAGATATAGATATAGATATAGATATAGATATAGATATATATATAGATATATAGATAGATGGATAGATAGATATAAAAAAACAGGTTAGATATGTGCGTGTGTGTGTGTTGATCGCTTCATAGGAAAATGGCTGATCACACAGCTGCAGAAATTTCGATGGAAATTCAATTGCACACCGAAGTCCATGTTTCAACTTTGTGATTAGTTATTTTTATTTATTTCTTTTTTATTAAAATAAAAAAATGCAAAAACATTTTATCAACTTTAAAATTAGCTCTTCAAAGTTTATTAAGCAGATGTCAAGATTATGCGTTTATTTTATTTTTTTATATAAAAAGAAATAAATTTATTTAAACACGAATAATAAAAATTTATTAAAAATTAAATTTTCTCATGCATCTGATAAAAATCACCTCATTATAAATTAATATATATATATATATATGTATATAAAATTATAAAATTGTGTTTCAATTTCTATATTCATGTGTAAATGATTAAATACATATATACCGGGTGCGTCAAAAAAATGTATACACACTTTAAACCGTCATAGAAAATTTATGTTTCGTTGTACAAGGATCAATTGCTGGAAATGGAAAGCTTAAAGTCCAATTTGAAATATAAATGCACTTTCTGATGCAAATGTAATTACTGTTGAAAATGGCTGCCTTCAGCACCAATATATTGCTGAATACGAGCCACCACTGATTCCGTATATCGTAGCATCGTTTCCAATAGGATTTCTGCGCACACCGCTTGAATCTCATTCTAAAGTGTGTCTGGGTTACGGGGTTTAGGTTTGTACACCTCATCTTTTACTGTTTTACATCTTTTACATCTTTTACTGTTTCATCTTTTATTTTATTTTTTTTTAACGTACGTCCGTTATCTTCCAGTTACTTGTCACTAACTGGTTTGAGTAGCTAGAGCGACAATTCTGCTGCCACCTGATAATAGTACTTTCTCCAAGAAATTGAACCTTGTAGCACGAGAACTACAGTTTCTATGACGGTTCAAAGTGTGTATACAATTTTTTTTTTATGCACCCAGCATTTCTTTATATGCTGAAAAAAAAATGTGTGGTTTGTATTTGGATTTTGTTGATACTAAATATTTAGTGAAACATTTTACTTAGTAATTTATTTTTTGCTAATCAGTTTTAAAGTATGAAGAAATTTTATACTAACGCGCTAGGGCATAACGGGAATATAATTCTTTCAAACCTAAGTTTAGTTTTTATTTGAAAATAAATAAATCAAAATAAAGTATTTAGAAAGTGAACTAATGTAAAAATTGTCTCATATAGTCAAAAAGCTGCTAAAAAATATTTTAATGCAGTATTTACCTTAAAATTGTTATCACTTTATGGTTAATTAAATGATATATAAGTAAAAAAAAAATCTTTATTTTTAATTCCAGTTAATTTTTAAAATAATATTTAGTGTAATATGCAATTATTACAACTTTAATTGACAAAAATCTCACTTTTTTGCTTGGTTTCCTAAACACATAATACTAGGTCTGGCAAAAAGATAGGACCAAACCAAAGTGAATAGTAGGTATTAAAATACAGTCGCCAGTACAAACGTTGTTCTTGAATAAAAACAGCGTCAAATGTCATCCAATAAGCACCTAAATTGAAATGTTCAAGTTATGTGCAAATGCAAACAGTGGGGACGCAGTTCACGTATAGAAAAGACTGAGAAGACCATGCCGAAGGCTGTAGGCATTTAAAGAGAGGATTTGAGCAATTTTAATGAAATTTTCTTTTTTTTTTTTTTTTTTTTTTTTTTTTAAGAGATTTAAAACCTAGTTATTAAATTTATTGAAAATTCCTTTAAATATAATGACCAATGAAACATGCAAAGCCTAATAGTAGGGCACGTAATGAAATTGTGTAATTTATAGACACATTTACTTGTTTATCTATTTATTTATTTTTACATGTTTTATATTATATTGCCCAATTTACAATATGCAAATACATCTCTTTTTTTTTTTTTTTTTTTGCAAAACCTATATTATAAGAATAATATTTTTACTACACAATTTTCAATTTTAAGCGTAAAACTGAATAATAACACAGTTTCTCAATTCTGTAATTGAGTTATTATTTTGAATAATAAGTAATTTTAGAATACTTTAACATTTTCTATTGTGAAATACTTTTATATGTAGGAGGTCTATAATTACCTTTTTCTGTTGATATGAGAGTCACAAATTATTATGGCTATATTTTCTTTAATATTTTTATCAGTTATAAACAAACTCAGCAGAAATATTAATTCTTAATTCAATAAAAGCTATGCGAATATCATTTCAAGATAATCGTCTGTAAAGCATTTTATATACTTATAAAGATAATGCATACCTATAAAGACGTAATTAACGTATAAATACTAAATACAAAATATAAAGGAAATACAGTTTTCTTAAATAGTTGCTTTAAATTAAGAAACATTATTATAAGTAAACTGCAAAACATTAGAAAACACAAAATTTTCACAATTCCTATAAGTAAAGGAACTCTCACATTTTATAAAAAATAAAATTCCGTATTTATGTCATGATAATAATTTATATTTTACAAAATATGTCTAAATTATGCTTCTTGTTTGATATTTTTGACGTTTCAGAGTGTTATTTATTTATTTATTTATTTATTTAGTAACAGCCTATATATCCATTTTTCTTTAAGCACAAAGCTTTTAGATCTAAATTATTTACGTATTTTTTTTTAATTATTATTACTATTTTATTAATGCTTTAAAATGTATTATTTAAACTGTATGTTAGAAATTAAAATATGTATAGAAAACTGCTAAAGTATATGAAATAATTAGTATATTTTTTTTTATCATTGAAGTTTTATTATTATCTAACAACAGAAAGAAAATCATCTTCAATTTATGTTAAAAACCACATTTGTTAGCAATACAAATATAGTATGTTTGGTCATCACAAAACCTTTTTTTGTATTTTTCTCAAGAAATTCCCGAAGTGCAAAATATTTATTAAAATGATTTTCCATGATGAACGTAAACGATATTTATCACAGAGAAGTACAATACTAAATGTCTGCAAAAAGTCAACTATGTGCCCTACAGATGATATCTTCGGTCATTTTTCTGTATATTAAGGACATTAGTTCATTAGATCAGGAGCTACAGTTTAAAGTTGATTACTAATCGCTACAAAAATACATATCTGTACTGAGATCTGAAACTGGCACCTGGAAATTAAATGCAAGAGAACTATCCCAACCACCATTGCATTGAAAAGAGGAATGAGAGATTTTTCAGTAAAAATAGTCTTCTTAAATTTCGGAGTTGTTTAGTTTTATCATGAGCACCATCATTACAGAAGATATGGAAACGGGAATATGGGAACGGGAGAAAAAGTGTTACCACAAAATTGATAGAAAATCCCTCTTACCGTAATGCATCATAAACCTACTGCCAATCCATGCGCCCAAAGAACTTTGCTCTTTATCCCACTTTCAATATAGTACATTCCGCAGTAAACGTGAATGCCATAAAATCATTCGAAGATATTCCGTAAATATTAATGGGGGTTACAGCGCAGTCACACGGAAGGACAGTAACGACATCAGACAAATCGAACTACCAAAAGTCATAATCAGAACACTAAGGTTATTGCAATGTGTTAAAGTCAATTAACACAAGCATGAAATTACAGAAATTTCAATTTATAACCGTTAAAGAATCTAAATACCTTCAAGTAGTCTTAAATATCATAATGATAATCCTACATTGTCCTGTCTGACTGGAGTAAGGGGCCCCAACAGAGGCCGAAGCTATGCTCAAAGTTCGTCGATAGAAAGTGCCAGGCTCGATACCAAGTCTCATTCATTGATTTAGCCGTTCTGAGTTTTGCGTTGTTTTCTTCTAAACTCGCGTACATACGATTTAGAACACCTTAGAAAGAGACCCACGGAGGGCGTCCCACCTACAGGTCTAAGACCGCACAACTGATTGGATTAAAGAGGGCCAGTAAATATTAATGCAGTAATTGAAGTCTGAAAGGTCGTTAATGATCATTTGTATTGTCTGTTTACATAAAACTGTAAACCATTTAATTAATTTATAATTATATTTCATAAAAATGTTGGATCATAAGCCACATTTAAAAAATAATGTATTATTTACAAGTGTTTTTTAATATTTACTATTTTGCTCCCTACAGAATTACTAATTTAAAAAAAATAAATGCGTTAATTAAACTGAAAATGTGAAATGCATATATATAAACCTGAATAATTTATTTATTTGCGCATTGTTGTCAAGCCTCAGTCAATCAAACATAATATAAATATGAAATCTCGATTGATATGTTATACTATTTTATATCAGTTACGAAAGATTACTGAAACAATATTTCAATTGCCACAAATACATTGATAACTTATAATAAACAAATGTCATTTGTGTCACTCATATTTAAGAAACATGAGAAACACAGAAATGATAAATTTAAACTCTTGACAAATCACCATCAATTTTTCTTTTTACAATTTTATTTTAAAAAATTAATATTACGATTAAATGGAAATACGACTGTGTAAAAGTATTATTATTATTATTTTTAATTATTATTTTTTATATGTTCTTTTACTCTTCTATTTTATTTTATTTTATACACTTATTTATTTTATTTTTTATTTTTTATTCTATTTATTTATTATTATTATTATTATTATTATTTTGAAAAATGTAAAGCTAATTTAGATTATATATATATATATATATATATATATATATATATATTTATATTTATGTGCATATTTCTAAAACTTCTTTATTATTTACTCTAAAAAATGTATACCTAAACTGATATTTTTGTATAAAAACTGTTTTCGCTAATAATATTAAGAAATTTCGAGGTAAAGAAAATTTTAAATGTTTGGCATACTTTTGAAAATAAATTTTAATCTAAAAATAAATGTATTTTAAAAAAGTAATTTAGCCCCTTCCTTCTGGAATTATGAATTGGGCAGATAAATAAATCAATGAATGGTTACATATTTTACATTAAATGTAAGTATCTTAATTATGAAACATTATAACATTCTGCCAATTTTCACTAAATTTCAATTTGCCGAAAAAATGAAAATTTATTTCATGTACAGCTTGCAACTATTTTGTATGAAACATTTAAAAAAAATTCTTTGTGTGTGAAAACATAAAAATATTGCACTTTTCTCACAAAATGAAGTAATGTCAACGGAAACTATGCATTTGCCGAAAGTAGTAGGAAAGATGCATTTATCGTTTGGCTGATAATGACTAAACGCTTCCATTATCTTCTCTGCTTGAGACGTCCTTCCATCTACGAAACAAGAATGGTAGCATGCTGCTATTCTTTTATGTATAGTAGTAGAACACTGAGTTTAAAATTCTTGATCAAATGGAATTAAGAAAAATATAAAATATGTGTTCTAATACTAGGACATCAGGTCCGAAGAGGTTAAAAGGCAAAGCATTTAGAGCCCCAGCAGTGGCCGAACTGTTCAGCGGTCAAATCTAGTAGACGGGAAGTGCCATATTCGATCCCATGTCCCACACGTTATCCAAACTGTTCAAAGTTTTCCGTGGTTTTCTCCGAAGTTCGAGTGAATACAGGCTAGGACTCGTTAGGCAAAAATCTTGGATAGTGAACAACTTCTAGGATTAGGACCCTACTGCATTTAACCGGTTTTAAACACCACAACCCAACCAATTATACTCAGAGTCCATATTATGATTGATAATAATTTTAAAAATAACAATATTTACTTTTCTTTAATAAACTTTCATTTTAAATAATATAAAAACTGAATTAATAAATTATTTACAGAATAGAAAATTAGTCTCAAATTTATAGACAGATATGACACAGATAAATTAGAAAATTATACTGTCTTGTCTTATGTACTAATAATTAAAAAAAGAAAGCGTTAATGTTCCTATTTAGAATATCTTTCTAGAAAGTAGATTTTTCACAAAGTTTAAAAAGGTTTTGAAAATGAATGGGAATTAAAAAAATAAGAGACTTTTATTGAATGCATTAAAAATTAATATTTATTGTTCAGAAATCATTTGAGTAAAATAGATACTGATAAAAAAAAAAAAAAAGAAAGAAAAAAAAATCTGTATGATACCATTTATAATAAAATTTATCATATAGTGTCCTTAAACAGTCCATATTCATTTTTAATGAAATCTGCAAAAAGTGTTTCCTTGTGTAAAAATATATGTTCAATTACATCCATTTACAATTTTTACACTTGAATTTTGTATTTATTAAAGGCATTTATTAATATTTTCATGATAAGAAAAACATCATTAAGGGATTAAACATCACTAATTAAATTTCTGATGAGTTAAGGCCCGCCCCTCTTCCCTGATTTCGAGGCCTCCGTAGAGCAAAATTTAAGCAAGATAATGCACGACCGCAAGTTGTTTGTATTGTCCGGATCTTCTTTGACACAGACTGTTGCTCTGGCCAGCGCGTCCTTCTTATCTCGCACCAATGAAAATGACTGTTTAATCATTGAAAAGCGACTGCCCCCCACCAGAATTGTGGCATCGTGTTGAAGCTTCATGAAGTGCTCTACCAATACATGTCATCCAATCGCTGTTCGATTCAATGCCTAGGCAGATATGTGCTGTTATTGCTCACAGAGGTCGCTGCTTTATGTACTGTTTTCTCAGTACATATTACACCCAATTTCCTGCGATTTTAATCAATTGTTCTTCCTACTATAATGTATGTGTCCAACAAATTTCATTCTGTTATTATCATTCCTTCTTGGTGCTGCATTTTCAATGTCGAACAGTGCATATATATATATATATATATATTATAAATCTGTTACACTGGTAGAAATATTAGTTTAACTGAAGATATCATTTAAAAGATTTGTTTCACTGATTCACAGTTTACGATAAATTATTAAGATGAATATTACTTTAGAACTTCAAAGATACATAATATCAGCCTTATAACATCATTGATTAATGAATTTAATCAAAAATAATGTTACTTGGAGATGATTTTTCATTTGCTGTCCGATTGCATTTGGCAATAGTTTAGACTTATAGGTGTTCGATGTTCGAAAATCACAGGAAGGAAGAATGGTGTTTATTTGAATTTGTTGAGAACAACTGCATGAGGTGAATTTGAAAATACGTAACCGCAGATAATATATTCTTTAACCCGGTTTCTTGTGGTCATTGGAGCATTTGCGCATGTGCTAACTCAATGAGCCCAGTGTAAAAATAGGCAATATAACCCTTGTAGCTGACAGAAAATAAGCGATAAGAGGGCGCCGAATGACTGGATGTTTACCAGATCTCAACCTGTGGGTCAATTTGGCACCCCTCCAAGCCTTTTGAATCATCCTCAATGCTAGCCACGGGAAATGTAATTGCACGATATATAACGGCCTAAACATTTTATATATTATTTGTTTTATCATTTATATTCGGGGTTTTATGCAAAGTTCAACCATAGTTTGTTAAAAGGGCTGAATATGTAGCTATACTTTTTGTTATTTTCTTTATCGAATACTTATTGAGGCTATTTTTGATGATTAAATACGATTAAAAGAATTAGACTATTTATTTATGATTTCACGTCACCATAAATGACCAGGAAATAAATTCATATCATGTTATTTATGAAAACAGAATTTTAACCTTAAAATGACTGTTTCTAGTTAAACATATATATATATATATATATACTAGCAGGCTTTGCCCGCTTTGCTGTACATTAAACTTAAATGAGTTGTCAATTTCAAATTTCGTGAAATCCAGTTACAATAAGTGCCGGATGCATACGAACAATTTACGCACCAACTTTCGTGACCACAGAAGTCTATAATAGAAAATATCATAAATAAATAAATACAAAAAGTACAGCTTTAGTATGGGACCCCTTTGGTGACTTTAAATATTTTAAGCCATTTTTTGCGATGAACTGAATTGGCTATCTCAATTGTGTAATTAAAGATCTTGGCGAGAAACGTCCGAGCTACTTCGGTGCCGAATTTAAAATTTTGTCAAAGGAATCCGATACTAAATCTTATTCCATACACAAAATAAATAAATAAAGAAAATAAAATAAAATAAAACTCTTTTCTGATATTTACAAAATAAAAATAAAAAATCTTCATAAAATCCAAATTATAATCATTTACAATTAAGGGGAGAACATAAAAGAACCTCATAAGGTACAAAATAACAACAACAAAATTTGTTTTACTGCAGGAAAGAAAAGTACTGCTTAATTAAACAAAAATATTAAACTAATACCAAATATCTCTATGAAAATATTTATCCACATACAAATTCCTGAATACTAATAATAATAATAATATTAAAATCACCAACTTTTGTAGGTATTTTTCTCTCTAATTTTATTATTATTATTCACGTGAAATTAAAAATATTTCATTTTATTTCTGGAAAATAAAAATATATGTAAATATAAAACCTTCTACGGAATCTGGGTTGAAAACGGAAAAAAGGTAAAATAAATTGGAAATATCAGACCTATATTTATAAATTTGATACCAAATGAAAGGGACGATTTTTCTGAATCCAGGGGTGTAAACAGTTTTTCGATACGACAATTAGAATTTTAAAAATTAAGTAAAGTATAAAACTTGATGGCAACACTTCATTTCAATCTTTTCATAATTTGTAGTGCAAATCACGCGAATAAAAAAAGTCTAACTTAAAAATTTATTTTTATATTTTATTTTTCCATTCAAAGCGTTTCAGTGAAAAAATACTTATGGCGCATGCGCAGGCGTTTTTTACCCGCAATTCAAAAACTAATCAAAATTTTGAAAAATTTCCATAGATATAATTTTAAGTTGGGTAAAGACCTAAGTTTCTGCCAAGCGCCGTTGAATTCCGTCCAGCCGTTCTCGATTGATGCCCGGACAAACGTGTTTTAGTCTTTTACCCCCCAGGGGGGAACGGGGGGAAATTTCTGAAAAGTTGATAGATATAATTTTAAGTTGGGTGAAGACCTAAATTCCTGCCAAGCGCCGTTGAATTCCACCCAGCCGTTTTCAAGTGATGCCCGGAGAAAAAAAGTTACATACAGACACGATCACACACACACACACACACACACACAGGCAAAATTTTCTGATGTCATTTTCGGCTATCATGGCGTGTGAAACTTGAAGATATCGCAAAATGTCTTGATCCCGACAAATTTACAGACAAAAGTCTGATTTTATTAATATAGATTTCAACCTGTTACTAAGCCGTTAAAATGTGACCATGAATAATATTTATTTTTTTATCGATTTAGTATTTTGAAGTTTTTTCGAAAGTTAACTGGTAAACTTATTTCGTCAGGCTGAAATTTGAGATATTATACCCCCTTTTATTAACAGATCTTTCTAAATAATAGATTGTTACAACCTACACTGTAAAAAAATATTTATTACCAGCGGCAAGAAACTCTCTGTGATTGGAGAAAATAAGTATTTTTTCCAATCACAGAGAGTTTCTTGCAGCTGGTAATAGTTTTTTTTTTACTTTCAAAAATAGTGTGAAACAAAGTAACTATTATTGAAAAGTATATTCAGTATTATTCAAATATCTGCATATTTAAATTTTTTGGCGAAACTCCAATAAAATTGTTTTGATTCTTATTTCTTTACATTCTTTCTTTCTTTTTTTTACTAACAGAAAAAGCTATATCCCAAGCCATATTTCAAATTTCAAAGTTCACCAACGAGGCACTATAGTATAGTACAGATGTTCTTGAATATTAATGCGTATTTAGTTTATTTTAATAGTTTATTAATAAAACTGTAATAGCGTCTGTCTTTCCCTCTGTCAGGATGTCTCAAGAAAAATCTACTGCAGGATGATTCCTCGGAAAACAGGACAATTATCCACGGCACGTGACAGTTATAATTTCATTAAAAAAATTATAATTAAAAAATACAATGGAAAAAAAATTGTCCTTAAAAAATTATATAAACATATGATTTTTTAAGCACAAATTTTTCTCATTGTATTATTTTATTAGAATTTTTTAAATGAAATTATGCTGTCACGTGTATGTCCGACACCCCGAGCAGACATAATTTTATGTCGATCACCCCACATTTATTGATATGAAATTTGGCACACAGACAATCTAGAATGTCTTCGGGAGCAATTCGAAGCCACGTTTTAACTTTATAAATTGGCAGCATATTATTACTTATAATATGATTAACTATGGAGATTTTTTGCGGAATTTTTCACCATGAAACGTTCCAATTCAGACCTGGAGGGGAAAATCCAAACTTTTTGCTGTTTCTTCATTCAGTGCTCTAAAAAACACTATGAAATGTCTTTTTACTTTTTCTTACCCATAAGATAGAGAAAATATTGTTTTGGGGTCAAATTTTCGAAAGCGAGTTTTTATTATATATACACATTTTGAGGTCCTTTAATCCGAAAATCATATTTTTACTTTCTTCTATATGTAATACAGAGAAAGTATTGGATTCGCGAAAATTTTCGACCTCCGTTTTTTGACGGATCTACACGTTTTGGGATGTCCTGAACACGAATTTATAGTTTTTAGAAAATGTATGTCTGTCTGTGTGTCTGTCTGTCTGTATCATTTTTTTGTGGACGCTCTATCTCCCGAACCAATGAATGAAATTTAACCAAACTTGGTATTTAGTTGCACCCTGACATGATCTGGTGCTGATTAGATTTAGGGATCAATAGCTAAACAGGTGGCGCTGTAATCGCATTTTATGCAAATTTTTAACATGGCAGCATAGGACAAAATTCCGTATAAATGGACATAATGAGAGTTATTTTAGACTTGTGATTGTAAAATTAATATGAATTATTGATAATAGTAGTAGTTAACTAGGAAAAAATTTTGTGCATGTGGGGGCATCGGTTCTCCCCCCCTGGGGGGAAGTACCCCCACGGAGAAGTAAAGTTTCAAGATGGGTATCTTTCGAAAGATCTCGTTGATAATAGTAATAGTTAACTGGGAAAAAATTTTTGTGCATGTGGGGGCATCGTTTCCCCCCCACCGGTGGGGGAAGTACCCACCCGGGAGGGAAAAGTTTCAAGATGGGTATCTTTCGAAAGGTCTCGTCAATACCTTTAAAACAAATGGTTGAACCATAAATCTGTGATAATTTAAAACAAAGTTATCGATTTTTTTTACTTTTAACAAAAAAAAAAAAAACTTAGAAAAAAAATCGGATTTTTTTTTTTTTTTTAACGAAATTTTACCAATCTTTGTATTTAGTTGGTCCCCGACATAAACTGGTGCTGATTATATTTGGGGATCAATATCTCAACAGGTGGCGCTGTGATAGCATTTTATCTAAATTTTTAACATGGCAGTATAGGGCAAAAATTCGTATAAATGTGCATAATAAGAATTATTTTACACTTGTGATTGTAAAATTAATATGAATTATTGATAATACTAGTACGTAACTAGGGAAAAAATTGTGCTTGGGGGGGCATCGCTTTCCTCCCTGTGGGGGACGTACCCCCCCGGGGGGGTAAATTTTGAAGATGGGTATCATTCGAAAGATCTCGTCAATACCTTTAAAACGAATGGTTGAACTATAAATCTGTGATAATTTAAAACAAAGTTATCAATTTTTTTTACTTTTAACAAAAAAAAAAAAAAAAATTTTTTTTTTTTTTTTTTTATTGTTATTGATTGAATATGTATAGGAAAATATAGAAGAAAGTCTTGTGGTGGTTAGTTGTTGGTCTCTCTCTGTGTGTGTGTCACTGTGTGTCTGTCTGTTATCAGCATATCACAAGAACAAATGGTAGCAGAAAGTCCCAACTTGGTATTCTAAATTTGTATAATACTGAGGGTGCTACACTATGCTTTTCGTTGGGATGAAGCAAATGGTTCGTATACAGGGACACCCAAGAGAATTCAAATAGTATTATATTTCAGGGTAAGAGAAAGTCGTGGGGGTGCCACACCAGATTATTTAAATTCAAATCATGTGTTTACTAATGGATCGTGCGTTTTCATTTTGAAACCAAATTAAATTTCATAATATATTGTAGTACTACACTTATGTTTCGGAAAATTGCAAAACCATGAAAGAATTGCCAGAAATTAATGAAATTTATTTCACACACTGCTGCTAGCAGTACAAACAAACGATTAAATGTAAAAAAAAAAAAAAAAAAAAAAAAAAAAAAACGTCTGAAATCAGTATTTTGTGTGTCCGCCACGCTGAGCGAGGAGAGCCTGTACACGTCGTGACGTCAAATCGTACAAGTTCTGAATGTAATCCTGGGGAATAGCATTTCAGATGGATTCGACTTAACGCCAAAACTCAATCTTTCTGTGCGCCCAACCAGTTGTACGAGCGAGTCGCCGACCAATGAAATCCCAGACATGCTCGATGGGCGACATATCCAGAAATCAAGCAGGCCATGGAAGAAATGAAACCGGTTGTGCACTGAAGAAGGCTTGTGCAGTTTCATAAACATGTGAACGAGCATTATCCTGCTGAAATGCAGCACTCGGATTGCATCGAAGTATGGGAAATTCCTCTGGCTCCAAATTTTTCCTTATGTAGCTATCACTGTTGAGGATGCCTGCAATGTGCACTAGATGGGATCGAGAATTATAATCAATAGCTCCCCACACCAGTATGGGCAGTATGGCGCTGGATAACACGCTGTGGGAGCAGACGTTAGGGAGCGTCCATTAATTACGTGAGGTATTCAGGGGGGGGGGGGGAGGGTCGAACCGAATCTCACCCAATGTTCCGTGGGGGAAAAGGGAGTGTCTCGGCAAATACCACGCAATTTTTTCCCGCAAAAACCAGTGTAAAATTGCGAAAAAAATGAGTTAAATTCAAATAAAACATACGCAAAGTGCGACCCTCACGGGTTGTCACAAGATGAGCTACTGAGCGTCTGTGCGCAAACGACAATGGTTTAGAGTGGCTAAATAAGAGTGAAGCAGAGGGAGAAGATGATTGTACTGAAAATAACATGGATATGTTGTTTGCAATAGTCACTCGTGAGACTGTGCACGAGTCCCAATGGACTGACTTAGAATAAATATTCTTTATTAATTATGGTAGTTTCTATTTAAGTATTTTATTGTTCAATTTCATTACTGTGATTCTAGACTACGATCTGTGCAATCTTAAAAACTAGTCTTAACTAGTCTTCAATAAAAATAATAAAGCAAATTATGTTTTTTTAAAACAAATCCAACGAATTTGCAGTAAAAGTACGAATTTTGAAAAATCTTGTGAGACTAGAAGAGGTGAGAGGGAGTCGAGCCAAATCTCACGAAATCTCACCAGGGGAAAGGGGGGGTGTGAAAAATCGTCAAAACCTCCTCAAGTAATTAATGGACGCCCCCTACCCCCGTGCAACGTCTGACACGTACTTTTCTATCATTGTACTCCAGACTGTAGCGAGATTCATCGGATAAAACAATTTGTTGCCACTGGGCATGCCATGTGTTGTGTTGCTATGCACATTCAAATCAGATTCGTCTGTGATTCAGTGACAGGGAAATCCTGCGTAGAGGAACCCTTGCATGCAGTTCATGCAGCAGCAAACGGCGACGAACCTTGAAGCTAGACAACAAAACGTCTGTAACCATGCTCCAACGTTGTGCTAAAACACGTGAGGACACTGTTCGGTCCGTCACAGCCATGCGGATGAGGTGTCTGTTGCCTCGTGCTGTTGTTCTATTGCGTGCCCCACTGAAAGGTTTTTGGCTTGTTTGGTTCTCCTCTTTCCATTTCTTCGAAGCATGCATCACTGTTGTGGCATTACACTGCATGCGAGCTGCAATTTCTCGGTACAAAAATCCACACTCTCGCATACCAATGATGCGTCCTCTTACGAACTCCGTTAGTTGTCGTTATGGCACCTTCCGCTTTTGACGAAGCATATCGAACACCAATGAAACGATTACAGCAGACAGAGGACAAACAAAAAGATTTCAACGCGACTTAACTCTCCTTTATATACCTTGAACAAGCGACAGGTAAGGAGTCGGTTCTCATTCCACGCATGCGCAATCGTTTTGTAAATTAAAATAACCAGCTTTCGTTTTTTAAATTCTAAATGAAATCTGAAATCATTTTCTTTTTTTAATAAATTCTTATTGCATTATAAATTAGTCTTCAATTATATTTTAGTTTTCCTGTTGTGTTGAGATGTAAGAATATATTTTAACTTTTATTAAAGGCGAAACATTTGTAACATATTTTTTTTTCTCTTTACAAATTATATTCTTCTGTTTTCTTCAAGATCCAGTCAATATTTAAATAATATTTTTTTTTTTCATTTATTTTATAAATGATTTTATTTTATAAATAATATTTTATATAAAAAAAAAATGCTTAATTTAAAACATATTTAAATGCAGTAATTGTTTTAGGTTTAATCCATTACTCTCATAATAACTAAAGAGGAAAAAAAAATTTCTTTAATACATTTATCTTATTATTTTATATTTATATTACTTTTTATTCATAAATTTCACAATTTTCCTTGTAGAACAAATAAATGATTTGTACAATAAGGCTTTACAAATTGTAACTTTGAATAACTTTTTTACAACAAAAATATAAAGTTCGTATAAACTGTCTAATATTTCACGTAAGTGTTTAAAATGAAGTTGTGAAACAAATTGCACGCCGAAAAAGAATCAGTATATATTTAGCAAAAATGAAGTCTTTAAATAAGTTTCATCAAATATTAAGTTACTAAAAAACAAGGATTGGCTTAATATTCAAGAGTAAATAAGCTAAAGCTCCGTGTTTCTATTAAAAAGATCTTTCAATAGAACTTGTCTAATCCCGTTACTTTTAATCAGCTCATGATAAAATTTTAATTTAGAAAGTGTCGTATAAATTTTTCATAATAGATTCTAGAAATTTTTAAATTACATTCTTTTGAAAATTGAAGGATTAAGGGAAGTTTTAATGCAATGTAACAGATGGAACATGTTTCTACCTACATAAAGGTGATTTTGTTTTTGAAATAACTAAATTTCTAGACGACTTCAGTGAGAAAAAAGAAAGAGTTAATTGTAATAATAGAAAATTCTCTGTAAATTCAACGAAATAAAAATAATTCGAAATAAAACTAAAAGTTCTGCGATTAATATATTTTAATGAATTTGTATATATACTAGACAAAATTATCTCCTCAAAAAAAAAAAAAAAAAAAGAAAAGAAAAAAAAAAAATACAGAAAGAGTTATCCATCTTAAAAATAATGCAAATAACAATTTTATTTTAAAAAATTAAATTCTCATGCATAACTATAAAATTATTTAAAAAAAAAAAAAAAAAAAAAAAAAAAAAAAGACTTTTTCGACTTTAAAATAACCTTCAGTGTGTACAAATGTATGTACTTAAACCTTAAATATCCAAAATATCCTAAAATAATTTATTAAGTTTTAAAGTTTTCGAAGAACTCAGAATATCAGAATAACTTATATATTATCATTTATCCATGAATATGGGCGACAAGTACCAAATTATATACATAAACATTCAAATGATTTTTTTTTATGTAATTAAACGTACAATATGCATAAGACAAATTTCTTTTTATTAAAATTATTTTACTTACAATATATTATATATATATATATATATATATACAAGGTCATTCTACGGATATGGGACAAACTTGGAATTCACGTAGAGAACATCACAAAGTTAGAGAATTGTATAGGAACACATGACCAAAGAGGTCATTTTAATGCTTTTTGGTTATTTATTTAATTATTTAATTATTTAATTATTTATTTTTATTTATTTTCTACAATAAAATTCAATTCTGAATGTTTTAATTTTAATTTTAATTTTTAATTTTTATTTTTATTTATTTATTTATTTATTTATTTTAGAATAAAATGCAGATCACTCTGCCTATTTCGTAAATTTAAAAAGTTTGTATATTTCATTATTTTTCAAAATTATACACAATCTTTGTCGTCATTAAGCAGTACGATAAGATACTTACATGAAAAAGCAAAATTATTCCTACAAAAATTTGTTTACGTAGACATTAGCATGTAATTGTCGTAATGCAACATTCGTGACCCACTCCCATATCTGTATCTTATCGCCAATAATAACCAAAACATCTAGTTCTTAAAGGGTGATACTGACGCTTGTGATGGTTTCATGTGTTGCTATATAATTTCGGGATGTTCTCTAAATACTTCTAAGTTAGTCATGACAGTAGAATTACTTTCTATACGCACGCACCATTAAATATAATGAATATATATATGCATATACACTCCAGCTCAAAAGTTTAGCAAAACTTGCAAACGGTCAGTTTTTTTTTTTTTTTTTTTTTTTTTTTTCAATTTAAAAACTTATCACCAGATGAAATGTTTTCAAATATTGAGTATTCAAAAAACTGGACCTTCATCATGTTTTTCGGTGAAGATTGGTTTAAGAAAACATTTAGGGGACCGGTAACAAACTGAGAAAATCAATAATGTTTGTGATCACCCTTATATCATTAAGTTAACGAAATAAGATGTAACTTTGGGATATGTTAATACAGACCACGTTTAATAGGTGGAGGAATTTGTGTGATGATAGCATATTAAGTAACGGAGATATAACCATTAATTTTAAAACTCAAAAAAAAGCATGTTTTTTATTTATATAAGTTAGAAAAACACTTTTAAAACAATATATTGTAATCGGAATATAAAAAACAATTTTATTGCATAAGTTGAAATCTAGATATATTGGGCAACTTTTGTCAAAAGTGCATTTGAATAGAGTAAAAATTAAGCAAATTATTCGAAAAAGAATGATCTAGATTTTAGATGTTTTCCAAGAGTTGAAATTTCTTAAT
Source organism: Salticus scenicus (assembly GCA_963930645.1). Classification (NCBI taxonomy): domain Eukaryota; kingdom Metazoa; phylum Arthropoda; class Arachnida; order Araneae; family Salticidae; genus Salticus; species Salticus scenicus. The sequence goes on along the minus strand of OZ005654.1, from coordinate 193,029,489 downwards.
GGGTTTTTCATATGCCGCGTAATTAATTTAAAGATCAAAATATTTTAACCGCTTAGCAAATGTTCTTTTTGTGAAAAAACCCTAATCATCTCACAAATCGTAGTAAATGAACAAAAATATATTAAAGTTACAGGCCTATAAGGAGTTTTTTCACAAAAAAGTACATTTGGAGCGTGGTTGAAATAATTGGATCTTAAAATGAATTACGCGTCATGTGAAAAATCCCTTAAGAAATTTCAACTCTTGGAAAATATCTAAAATGTAGCACGTTCTTTTTCATATAATTTCCTTAATTTTTACGTTGTTCAAATGCACTTTTGACAAAAGTTGCCCAATATATCTCGCTTTCATCCTATGCAGTATTTCTTTCTTTCTTTCTTTTTTTTTTTTTTTTTTTTTAATCTTTCACACATGATCAGTGAAAATCTTTTTTCATAAAAATATCATTCAAGAGATATTTAAAATATTTGTATTCCGATTACAGCATATTTTTTTAAAAGCGTTTTTCCAACATATCTGAAAATGGGAATAATTTTCGTTAAAAACTCTATATTACAAATTAAAAAAAAATAATTAAAAAAATAATAATAATAACATTTTTTAAATAAATGCTTATATCTGCGTTATTTAATATGCTACCTTCACACAAATTCATCTAGAAATTGAGCTACGTGTACATTAATATATCCTAAAGTTACAATTCGTTCACTTAACGATACAGGGTGATCACAAACATTTTTTATTTTGCTCAATTTGTTAGCGGCCAACTTCTTTAAATATCCTGCCAACGATCTTATTAACAATCAGAAGATTTTTAGTACCCGAATTCTTCTTTTATCACCAATCTCTTTTTAAGTAATTTTATAATAATTTAATTGTAACTACATTTGGAGATATTTATTCAAAAATAAAGTGGTGTGGAAAGAGGGGCGTATACTAATAATCCTCCGATTCACAATTAGGATGCTGGCAGGTATGATAAGTTACTACTATAATTATTATTATTATTATTTTATAGGGAGAAACAGAGAATTGAATTAATAATCTTATGTTTTCGAATGAAACTACTTTTAAAAATTTTAATATAGACCTTTATATGTATTAGTCAGAAAAAAAAGATAAATAAACACACGTATATCAAAATTGTAATAAAAACATGTTTTTAACTTTTTAAATCACAGAAAATTATATTTCTATCGAAATATATATTTCTATTAATAAAAATATAAATTCAGAAACAAATTACCAGAAATAAATTCACCTTCTTCTTTGCATTATAAAAATCAATGGCGCTTAAAAAAATATACCAATTATCTGATATCTGAACTGAATACTAACATTAATCTTGCAGAATTGCTTTTTTACCAAAATCAATACAGTGTATTCACCGATTTCTATTTTCAATGTTGACTTTTCTGTTTGATTAATGATTGCATAGATTTCTCTTCTTTTTCTTTGAAATACTATCAAATATGAAAATAAAAAATCTGACTGAATAAAGTTTTTTTTTTTTTTTTTTTTTTTTCAATATTTTCACTAAAATGTATTTAAATATACCTGGAAATGAGGTAAATATTTATGTTTGTAATATATATATATAAATATTAAATATTTAGCAAAAACAGTAGCAGCTTTTGTTTATGTACTTTATTATTATTATTATCATTTAATTGGAAGTTTATATTGTTTATAATAATTATTGAGAAACACTACTTTTTTTTTTTTTTTTATACCCCTCAATACCACAATTTCTATTTTTAACAAAGCTGAATATTTTTACTCTAACATTTACTTTTGTTGATTTTATGATATTTTTATTGATGTTTCTGTTTTGAGTGTATATGCTTTATTAAAAGACTTTATAAAAATAAAAATAAATAAAATGAAAAATTGACTTTTTTTTTCTTTTTTTAATCTGAATTTTTTGATTGGTAATCTTATCCAAACATTGTACTAAAATATCCAGTTTTATTGAAAAAAAAAGAAAAAAAAGAGAAAAAAAAAGGAAATTGCTGTAGTTTTTTTTTCGTTAATAAATAATAATAATAATAATAAATATAAAAAAGAACACATTGAAAGAAATTTTTTACTATTTTTATCTTGTAATATATATTTTTGCTAAAATATTTCTTACAAACATTTATTCTTTTGCTAGCTCTAACTCTTTAAAGCACAATTTAGGACTCTTTTAGAAATTCTAAGTTGGTATTAAGCCAAATTTAGTCACCCTTTAAGTTGGATAAAGATCCAACTATCACCAATAACTTTGAGAAGTGATATTTCATATCCATGATATGGACGAACAACCTTCAAAGTGATTAGGTAATCGTTACAATTAAAATTTAATGGTGGATATTGAATGAAAATTTCCTTCATTAGACAAGACTAACCAGAGGAGAGAAATTAAATAGAACTAACAAAGTGATAAATCAAATCTTCAAATTAAAAATTATGCATATTATGCATCTTAAAATGTAATTATTTAAAAAGATGTATATACAGAGTTTCCTAAACGTTCCAGTACTGACGCTGATGTATTTTTTATTTACAAAACAACAAACCTTAAAACGATTATTTTTATGGAACTAAAAGGAATTCCTTTTATGGAATTAAAAGGAACATTTAAAAAAACGAAGGAAAAAATACATAACTTACATTTATAATAAATGTTCAAAATGTTCACCCTTTTCTAGGAGGCAAAGTTGAACTCGTTTGCGCATGTGTTTAGAAACGCGATTTAACATGCTGGGAGTGACTTCTTGTAGAGAAACCTGTACACACCTGCACAGAACCTGTATTACGAAATTGTCGAACGAGCTGATATAGCATATTTTTACTCGGTATTGCATCATCTGGATATTTATATCGCCAAACATCTTTGTATCTTTCATACGATTTACATTCAAAATAAACTTCAAACAGCGTAATTTTCTAAATGCGTGATAAACTCATTTCACTATGAAGAACAAAATAACATAAAACTTTATTCTCACACAACTTGAGCGAGAAAAGAAACAAACGATAAAAATTAATGAATTGATGCAATAGCAGACGATAAAATTTAATATTTAAAAAATCATGGACGCAATGAGTTATTTAAGTTGGAGTACTGGAACTTTTAGGACACACTGTATAATATTGTTTTCCAAAATAGGTTTGAATTAATTAGAAAATTACATGTGATAATAATTCTAAAATGGAGAACAAGTATGTGATGTTTCTATAATCTTTGAATTTGAATGACTGTTGTTTCTATAATCTTTGACTTTAAAAAACCAGCTATAATTAATAAGAGAAATTTTGTGATTGATGAACGCTTATATATAAGAAAGTTTCATTAGTATTACATAAAGTATCCAACAGTTTCAAGAAACATGAAGAAAAAACAGTTAATAACTTCCTCGTGAATGCATAAATTATTATTCGTTAATTAACTAAATTCAATGGAAACAATTTGTTCTCAATAATTCCTTGAATATCTGCTAATTAGAGAATCTGAACTATATTGAAAAGAATATTATACCCAGCTTTACTAATCACGTAATTGTTCACACTGTACGCAATTTTAAATAGTTTTATTCCGCTTAAAAAAGCTTAGACATCCGTATTTAATATTTAGTGATCTTATATATGCTATATAATTGTCTTAAAAAAAATCAGTTAGTTAATCGATTAGTTAAGTTTACTTTATTTTATTTTTATTTCTTTCAATCGGAGAGAAATTTTAAATGGGTACAAGGATCTGCCTGTATAGTTAATAAAGAAATATTTATAAATTTGTACACAAGTGCTCAAAAAGTTTCTTAACAATAAACATAATTACCCTAATATTGTAAAACATTGCATCAAAAAATAACTTATTTAAAATATAAAAACATAGACGCGCGAATGAAATTTTTAGGGTATATTTGCAAGGACAGACTAGTTAAATTTATTTTATTTTATTTTTATTTCTTTCAAATGGAGAGAAATTTTAAATGGGTACAAAGACCTGCTTGTATAGTTAATATTATAACTAATTTTAAGAGATGAAACTCAAATTTATTTAAAAGCATATTTTCAGATATACACTCTCAGAAATAATATACTAAAATTTGACGATTCAGACATCCTCGGGCTAGATTTCGTTGTTTTTGACAACCATTTCGTCAAGCGATCACGTGATTTTTGAGGAAACGTGAACTGTTTACACACAATAGCATGTGCTAGCTTTTATTACCGCCATATTGTTTTTTTTCCTGTGTTGTTTCGATTTTACGTTACAACGACTTTTACTTGCCGTCCTGGTGGTTCGGTCGGTAGTCCGCTGCCTACTGGAATCCCAGGTCTCGGTTTCGAATCCCGGTGCGGACATGGATGTTTGTGATGTCCTATATCTTCGAAATATTGTGTGCGCTTGTTTCTGGGAATTTCTGTAAAAATACGGATTATTGAGACATAAGTCGTTGTAACTATAGGTCTCAAAGCTGTCAAATAAATGTCCAAATGACTTTTATTTGTTTGCTCTGTTTTTTTTATATTTTCATTAAATATAATTAGGAATTAATGTCTAAAGCAACGAACTTGCAAGTAATTTTATAATTCTATAATTTATATTTTATTCTGTATCAAGAAACTTGGATGAAAAAATGTATCTTTAATTTTGGCGAAATTCGTATGTTCAAACAAGTGAAGAAAGTAATTTTCTCAATTTCACGAAATATTTGCTCAGAGTATTTCCCTGGAAACGGTTTCGTGAAAATTAAAGAAAATTTCGTGAAATTTGAGTATCCATTTCTGAGAGTGTATATATATATATATATCATAGCTGCCAATTTTATTAATTTTTTAATCAGATTTATTTACGTTATTTTTTTAAAGCAATAAGTCATATACACTTTCGACGATTATATAAGATGAAAGCAATTAAACAAATATTCCGGTATTAAATCTTCCTTGAAAAATGGGAGACTCAGATTACATTTAGAGAAAAAAAAAATTCTCTAAAAATAATGTAATGTGGAAAGATGGGTTTGTATTAACAATTTTACGGTATATTAATTAAAATTTTGGGAGGTATATATATATAAATATACTTGTATTGATAAGGTTGAGTGATGAAAATACAGATATTGATTTTCAGTACTACCCTAAGAATTTAAAACTAGAACCCTCCTCAATGAATTGTAAAAATATAAATTATTTAGATGTAAATATAAAATTAGAGAATGATAATTTGGTAACTAGAATTTATGACAAAAGAAAAGACTTTAATTTTAAAACAATAAAGCCAATGCATTTTACATCTAACGTACATATTTCAGTTAAAAAGAATGTATTTAGAAATGGTTTAATACGTATTGCTAGATTAAATTCAGACTTGGAAGAGATGTTTGAGGATATGGTAGAATGGTGTCGTCAGAGCATAGCTCAGGGTTTCCATAGAGATTTGGTGAAAAGTATGACGTACCAATTCGTGAATCAGTATAAAAGGAGTACTGAGCTGAAAATGTTGTTTGAAAGGAAGGATGGGTTAGAGAATTCGTTTCATGAGATTTTTTACATTTGGTCTTGACAGGTGAGGGGAACGTTGCATGCGTAAAATTAGTTTAACCCTGCAGTGCATGTTGTAAGCCATGCCGCCTGTCTCCATTTAAATTTTTATTTCGCTCTGTTTCATTTTTAGTTTTGGTTTATGTTAAAGGTATTTCTCGTACTCTATTTAGTTTTAGTTTGTTTGTTAATTTCGTTAAGTTTTTGTTGACTTGTTTTATTCTTGAATTTTATGTTTAAATATGAGTTCGGTTTTGCTTTTCAATGGGATATATATATATACAGAGAGAGAGAGAGAGAGAGAGAGGTGTGTGTGTGTGTGTGTATAACCACAAATACAAAGGATAAAGATTTTTGTAATTTATTTATATTCGTTTTAATCTGTTATTTGATTTTCATCTGAATACACACTAAAAAATATATTTTTTTTTTAAATACAAATCTATATAAAATATTTTCTGAAATTTATTCTAAAAGGGATTCGTTTGTTAAAAATGCCTATTCATAAGTGGAATTGGTTTTGAAATTAAATCATTCTTTTTTTTTTTTTTTTTTTTTTTACTTATGTAAATTTATTTTAAAAATTAAAAGTAGGAAGTTTTTAAGCTTAACTTCAAAAGTTTAGAAATACATTATAAATGCACTATAGCATTTATATATGATCTATTTATTAATAGACAAACATGAAATTTGTGGTACACTTTTAACATATTAGTTATAGAAATAGAGGACTGAAAATGGTATCATTCTAAAGATATGATTAGCCAGATTTGCAGAGTACAAAAAATTATTTTCTTATGGTGTTAAGGAGGTATTTAAAAAAACTTTTTTTTATGCTTTTTTCTTCTTTTTTATACACGTATTCTTTTATATTAAAAAATTCCTAAAGAAGAAAGTTCTTAAATCTGGTTATTTCTTAAAACTCAAATAAAACCATAGACACACAGTAATTTGTACAAATGTATCTATACTATACTCTCGTATACAGATTTTTCATTCAACATCCATTAGAGTGGTAGAAATTTGAATAAGTGAGTGGTAGATGAAACGTTTATGTTATTGAGCACATGCTCAAATTAAAAAAGTTGTAACAGTTTTTTTTTTTTTTTTTCGATTTATGTCAGATTTAATATGAAGACGTTTTTAAGCTAAAACATAATGCATTTCAATTAACTGAAACTGACTATTTATTTTTTAAATAGTAGATATATTAATATATCTTCTGCAAATACAAGAAGAAAGTATAAGATTCCGAAAAACGTTTGATATCTGGTTTTCGACAAACTAACACGTTTTGAGATTTCCTTGCACTTCAGTTAAATGAAAAAATTAAATTGACAACTTAATTTTGAAAAATTGGATTTATTATCCTTATAATTATCTTCTGCATATTAAGAAGAGAGTCTAGGATTGAGAAAAATTTTAGATTTCCTGTTTTCGACGAAGTTACACGTTTTGAGGTTTTCCGAACTCAATTCGACCATTTTCAGAAAATGTCTGTCTTTTTTTCGTTGGAAAACTATACTTCATGAACCAATGGATTTAATTTAACCAAACTTGATATTTGGTTGAACCTTGGTTTGAATTGGGCTATATCATCCACCAGGGGGTGTTTCCACGTTGTGATCTCCTTTCATTTCAGGAAAGGCTCAGCATCTATAGTGTATCAAACTTAGAGATATAAATTAAGTAAAACTCTGTTAATTCAGTTTGAGTGCATATCGGCCAACAAGTGGCACTCTCAAGTTGCAATTTAATCTCATTTCGGGGAAAACCATGAGCTTCTATAGTGTATAAATGTACGAAACTTGGCGTGTGAGGTGTTTGTTATGTAATACTGTGCTGATTCACATTGGATGCATGTTGGATGAGAGGAGGCGCTGTTCTTCAGCAAAATTTCCCGTTTATGGGAAAGCTATATCAGATACTAAACAACATAAATGTACAAAACATGATATGTGAATGTATATTATCAAAAATGGACAGGATGATATTGACATTATATAAAACTCTACTGTCTTAATTTGGGTGCATATCGGCGGAGAATTGGTGCTGCTGTGTTACAATTTAATTCCGTTTACGAGAAGGCAATTACTTTGCCTTTTTTTGCTTCAAAAAAGAGGTCGAGGTTTGAACACTGGGCGATACTAGTACTTATAAATATGTAAAAGGCAAATGTTGATAAGGTATAAATAAGTAGAAACCTAAAATTAAGTAATTTACTTTTAATTACTTTTTAACAATAAATATAAAATATAGAATGTTATATAGAATATAAAATTTAAAAATATTAACACATTAATATTCGATGTTTCCTAAAAGTTTAAAATTGACAATTTCTCAGAAGTAATTTCCGTATTATCTTTGAACGTAGTTAAATATTTTCTGTGAAGTTGAAGAAAACGGTCGTACTGATTATGTATAACTAGTAATTTTACATTATTTGAATGAAAAAAAACTATATTCATTATGAGTGATCTTTCATAAAAAAGTAAAAAAAAGAAAAGAAAATACACAAGAAAATTCAAACTTGATTTATATAATTTGTTTTTTACACTCCCATTTAAAAGTTATATTTTAGGCTACTGTTCAAAATTTTACAAACGAATATTTATTTTTTCTTTTACAATATATATATTGCCCACTTGACAAGATTTTCTATCTTTTTCGAAATAAAGAACAGTATATTACTCATGATTCTTCGTGAAGATTTAGATGCAATAATCGGGGTCTCTCAGTAAATGAAGTTGAAAATAAAATATTTGTGTTTACCCAGTATCAATAAGGCACTTTTTTTTTATGTTCTAAAGTTAAAATGTAATATTTATATTCTGCATATACTGTGTTACTTCTTCATTACACTTTGATATCTGAGGCTTAATCTTGTTATTTGACGCCTCAGTTAAATTGTTTTTATGGAAAAGCAAAGAATAATTAGTCTTATATCTACATTAAGTGCTCTAACAAGCTAGCCAGCAATATAATTAAGGTTATTTTTTGCAATACCGTTAACAGAAAAAATATTAAAAATATAAATATTATAAAAATGATATTTTTTGCAAATTTCACCTTTCAATTTCCCCACCAAAAGTGCTCAATAAATTTCAAAATTCATCTTTAATTCTTCTAAGTAGGTTCTACTAAACATCAAAGAATTATTAAGTATTTTCTTAAATATCTGTAGAATTTTAGCATTTTGAAGATCATAAAATCATGAAAAAATTTCATTTGAGAAAACACAATTTAAAGATTTTAAATGTGTAAAAAGTAATCGAAAATTATAAGAGTTGTTGTCTGAATAAAAATATATCATTGAACAAACCAAATATAGTTCAATTTATAAATATTAAATTGAAATATAAGCTTTTATATGAAAGATTCAGTGATGCTAAGTCAAAGGTACCAAATCACTTTAAAAAATGAGATAAATGATTTATAAATTTACAATATATCCATATAGTAACCAATTTTACATAATATATACATTTTACACACATTTATTGTGTAGTTGTATAAGAGTATCAGCTCAAAAAAAAAAAAAAAAAAAAAAAATCACTAACACAGTCGGTAGCAAAAGAGTCCGAACACTTACAAAAATTCCTATATAAAAAAAGTAAAGTTAATACTATTTTGTTAAATAAATCCATGTCGAAATATGTTCTTAGTCAGTCTAAAAACATGATTCGACAAGGATTTATTTAACAAAGCAGTATTAACACTACTTTTTTTATATAGGAATTTTTGCTAGTGTTCGGACACTTTTGTTACCGACTGTATATATATATATATGTACTATATATATATATATATATATATATATATATATATATAACGAATAGTTTGAAAAGGAATTTAATGCCACTTCTAAAAATTTTAAAAGAATACTTTAAAAACAAAATAGATCAAACTGAAACTGATTTCGAAAATACTAAATATCTCATAAAATATGCGCATTTAATTAAAGAATGACTTTATAAGCAAGAGCGTCGTACTATTAAAATATAACAATTTTTGTAATATGATATTGAAAAATATCTGCAAACTATTATTAAAAAGCGTGTCATACGTCGTAAAATGGTATTCTCCAAACATAAATATGATTTTAAATTATTGACTAAAACTGTATTTTTAAAAAAGGGATATATATAAACATTACTTAAATATAATTCGATACTGAATTACAAAACTGTTGTCTATTTATTTAAAAAATGATGTAAGAAATCTTATGTATAATTTGTGTTTTGATGCGTATAATACCATTTTTTATAGTATATACATAGCCTATTTTTTTTTTTTTCATTTTTTGTATATTTAAAACATTATTATGTCCTCGTGTATTTAAGTTTAATTACACTTACTCTGACACAGTAAAACTACATAAAGATCTTTCAACTGTTTCTTATAGATGTTTAATTACTGAAAAAAATCTCATAATTATTTTTGATTTTTTTATAAGTTGATATGACAATTACAATAAGCCTATAACGTTTTAAATGTTGTAGAGTCATTTTTTTAATGGATTTTTGAACGTTTTCATGTAAGTTTACTCTTTTATGGCATTTGCAAAATGTTCTTTAATACTATTAATACTGTTGTTTTTGTCGTCGTTGCTATTGATGAGCAGCTTTAATAATGGGATCGAGTATTTCGTTATAATCGCTATTAAAAAAAAAAAAAAACTACTTTACTTATTTATTTTTTTTATAAAGTGTTTATACTGTTTATAATATTTCCTGTATCGCATTCGTATTTATAGTGTCCACAAAAAAAAAAAAAAATCTTTACACTTGAGCATTCAAGTTTTCTTTTTGTTTGACCTATATATCGCGATTATTACAAGGGACTTATTATTATCAGTAAAATAATAATGATAAATAAATTAAATTAAATTAAATGTTACAATTTAAATAATTTATTTAAAATTCCATTCCTTCCATTTTTTGTTTCAGTATCTCTTGTTTTCTGCTTTGTGACTATGTCCTGTCTGATTGGCTGCTTCCTATTGGATGGTTGTGTTGCTTCTACCTCTTTGATTTTTGCCCTGCTTTCAGTCTTGCTTTTACCTCCAAGGCAGTAGCACGTATTTTACTCCTGATGAAGATAAGCCACGTCCATTCGAAACCGGTAGAATTTTATTATTTTTATGGTGTGTAAAGAAGTTTTCTCAAGTTTAAATATCGTTTGTATATCAGTAGCAATATTTGATCTATTTTAATAGGGAATCAGTAAACCTTAGTAATATGTATGAGTTTCAAGAAAATCCACGAGTATTTAAGGAAATTAGAGGCGCGGACGGACAAACAGACAGACGACGCACCGCCAGCCAAATTGAAGTCATAATCGTTTTTCATTTCTTTAAAATTTTACGACAAAGAGAAGAAAGACAGTATTGAAAAGAGCAATTATGCTTCCTACATATTCAAATTTTTGTAAAACATTTTTCATACAAAAATCTTAATTATGTATTTATCTTTTTTTCAATTCGAAATACATTTTCGCAATTACCATCGTATGTAACCGTTATATGCATTTGCATATATCTCCAATCACCAGGTATGTCATTTAAAATAGTTTAAGTTAATTAGAAAAAAAAAACATTTAATGCCATAAAAAAATATATATATACCTCTTAAATTTTAAGTTAAGGGTAATAAATCGATAAAATTTTTCAGTAAACTTTATTTTCAAAAATGAAAAATATATTTTAAATGTACATTAGGTATTCCAAAAAATATTAAGAAACCTCATTAATAATTTAACATATTTTACTTTAATTAACTTCCCCCCCCCTTAAACTACAGCTTAAAAATGTAAAGTAAATATGTAACTTCATGTCACAAAAGTAAAATGAATGTTTATCGTAAATGTCAATACATCTTTTTCCCGCCTTTCGAATTCTTGATGAATAGTTAAATGACAAATCCTTTGATATCTAAAGCCTACGTCAAAAAGGATTTCCTTCTCATTCTGGAAATGTGAACTGTAAAATGAAGCAAGACGTATAAGGAAATGAAGTACATTGTTTCGTGATAATTTATCTCATGCATATTATAGATGGAAATCTTATAAATTTAAATAAGAAATTTCACTCTGTAATATTTAATTTAATTGCTGAAATTATACTTGAAGATTTTTTTATTTTATTTTATTTTATTTTATTTTATTTTATTTATTTATTTATTTATTTATTTATTTATACTGATAGTTTTAAAGCTTTAAATATATATATTTATATATCTACTGCGTGCGTACTTGTTTTGAGCTATTCCAATCAGTACAATTAATAAGACTTTTGTTACTTTAATTTTCATGTAAAATTTTAATTAATTTAAAGTTTTTTCTAAAACGTCGAATTTTATCAAACATTTTTAAGCCTCTTTTAAAGAATGCTAAACTGCTCATATTACGTTATTACTATCTTCTATATAAAAAAGAAGAAAATAATAGACTCGTGAAAATTTTAGACTTTCAGTTCTTGAAGGATTTACATGTTTTGAGTTATGTTTTGATGTTGTTTTGTACATGATTCGACATGTTTTTAGAAAATGTCTATTTTTCTGTCTGTGTGTGTGTATCATAATTTTTTGAACTATTTACCTCTCGAACCAATGAGTGAAATTTAACCAAACTTAACATTTAGTTATATCCTGACCTTAACTGGTGCTGATTTCTTTTGGAGACCAATCGCTCAACATGTGGTGGTGAGTTCCCATTTTTTCTAAATTTTTAACATGGCAGTACAGGACAATGTTTTGTGTAAATTTACATAACGAGAGTTATTTTTAACGCATGACTGTGGAATTAGTATGAATTATTGATAAGAGTAATAGTAAATTAAGACAAAAAAGGTGTGCATGTGTGAGCATTGTTCCTCCCTGGAGGGTAAGTAATCTTCGGGAGATGTAAATTTTCAATATACTATCTTTTGAAAGAACTCGTCAATATTTTTAAAGTGAAGATATGAACCATAGATTTGTTATAACTGAAACCAAAGTTTTATATATATATATATATATACATGTATGTATTCTCATTTTTAACGAAAAAAAAAAAAAAAAAAGAAACTAAAAAAATCCTTTCTTTAGCTGTCAGCAGAAAAAATACTTTCTTTTCATGTTATACTTTTCTGAGTATAAGATAAAAAAAAAAAAAAAAAAAAAAAAAAAAAAAAAAAACTTTTTATATACCATGTTTTAAATTTTCTGATGAATCATAGAGCTCTTATCAATGTGCATAAAATTTTTATAGTGATAATGATGTCTATTTTTATGAGATGCATAATTTATTTTTTTTATAATTTTTTAATTTTCACGTTTAATTAAATGTATTTATTTTTATGTCGAAAGAAAATGAACTCGTAAATTTTTTTGGCAACAATTAAATTATAGCTAATATTTTAATGGCTATTTTAATTCTATTAGGATGTTATTATTTTCATATTTTAATTAATTATAAGAAAACTAACCAAAAATTTGAAAATCGGGCTTTGAAGTATTGTGTTGTCATCGGGTTCTGAGTTATTGTAAAAGTTTCAAATGTCTAGCTAGTAGGAAAGTTAGGAAAAATTCGATTGCAAGATTTGTACCGGACAAACAAACAAACATACATACAAACAAACAAACAAGAATAGAAGTTAATAAAAACATGGTAAAAACGTCAGCATTTATCATGGAAAGAAATTTCATTAAATCGTAATTTAACAAATGTTCTGAATAAATTTGTACGTGATTATTTGGAAGACAATCTAGTGGTGGCTACAACATACTAGTTTACCCTTTATATACATTTATACTAACTAACAGCATGTATAAGGGTAGTTTTTCCCTTTCTTTCAAAGCCATATACTCTTCAAATTCCTGTTTCAATATATTACTATATTAAAAACATTTAAAAAAAATTTCCCCTTTGATTAATCAAAAAAAGTTAAATGATTATTATAATAAGTCTCTTTAATATTAATTTAAATGAATGAAATATTTACGGATACCTTTTAAAATTAATTTAAAGTATACCCAGCTAAAAAAATCTGCAAAAAAACTTAAAAAAAAAACTGTAGAAAAACTGAAGGCAATTGGCACAAGTTTTTTTAAAGTTTTTTCAAAGATATTTTAAAGTCAAAGTTTTACTGAACAGACTTCAAAATTTCAGCGAAAAAACTTTAAAAAAACTTGTGCCAATTGCCTTCAGTTTTTCTGCAGTTTTTGAAGAACTGCAAAGTTTCCATGTAAAAACTTTAAAAAAACTTGTGCCATTTACCTTCAGTTTTTCTATAGTTTTTGAAATTCTGCAAAATTTCAGCGAAAAAACTTTGAAAAAACTTTTTCCATTTACCTTCAGTTTTTCTGTAATTTTTGAAATTCTGCAAAATTTCAGCGAAAAAACTTTAAAAAAACTTGTGCCATTTACCTTCAGTTTTTCTGTAGTTTTTGAAATTCTGCAAAATTTCAGCGAAAAAAATTAAAAAAAAACTTGTTCCATTTACCTTCAGTTTTTCTGTAGTTTTTGAAATTCTGCAAAATTTCCATGAAAATATTTTAAAAAACTTGTGCCACATGCCTTCGGTTTTTATACTTCTGCGAAAAACTGAAAATACTTATTCCTGTTACTTTCAGTTTCTCTGCTGTTTTTTAAATTCTACACAATTTCTGTGAAAACCTTAAAAACTATTACTGTTCCCCTGCCACACATAAAAGCCATTTTTTAAAACTAGTTTGTTGTGGCCAACACATGACTCTCTTCTGTGTTTCTATACAAATTCCCTCAGTAAAAAATAATTTATTAAAATTTATCTTCCATATGATGAATGCAGACAATTTCCATTCTAGAGAAATAATATTAGGAGCAGTCAATAAATAACGAGTCAGAGGCAAATTCATTTCAGAGATGAGAGTTGGAAATAGGCAAAAAGTTTGAAAGTATCAGCAAAACTCAAAGATAATTTAATTTTAGTAATAAAAGAAGAAACAGATACACAAAATCATACTTTCTATAAGAAAAAATGGAGAATACATGAAAATCAGTTGTTTAGAAACAATCAAAAGAAAGAAAATTGAACAAAAACAAGAATATTTAGAACAAAAAACCAGAAAATTGTTTTAAAAAACTAAGAAAAGCCTGAAATTCCTACAAAAGTCTGAAAATTCTCATCCCTGCAGTAATTATTTAATAAAACTCAAAAGTATTGTCCGTAGGTATTTAGGCATTTATTCCATTGTGACAACAGTCGCATAATGCCATGCTCGTAGAAAGCCTTTGGTTGCTGTTTGAATCAATTGTGCACACACTCATTGACTTCATCGTCTATTTGAAATTGGTGTCTCTGCAGTGCTTTTTTAAGTTCAAGATGTGGAAGTCATATGCAGACAGATCTGGACTATAGGAGGGGTGGCTCAGGACTTCCCACTTGAACTTCTGCAGACATTCCTGTGTTGTGTTAGCTAAGTGTGGTGGTCTAGTGTTGTCATGCAACAGGATGACACCCCAAGAAAGTTAACTGGTACGTTTTGATTTGATTGCATTCCTGAGCTTCAACAAGGTTTTACAATACCGCTGAGCATTGACCGTAGCTCCATGCTCCAGGAAATCAACGAGGAGTGGTCTATTACGATCGAAGAAGAACGAATGCAGTATCTTGCTGGCACTAGTGTGTAAGGGAATCTGTGTGCTTCCACTAAAGACTTGGCCGTTTTGACTCGGGCTAAAAGTTGTGGTACCAAGTTTCATCACCAGTAACAATTGCTGAAAGAAATTTGTCCCCATCATTGTTGTAACGCTACAATGCTTGCAGAGACATGGCCATGCGGCAGCCCTCTTGTGCTGGTGTCAAGCGATGTGGGACCCATTGTGCGCATACTTTACGGAACTTCAACCTGTCCTTGATGATTTTGTGAACTGTACCATGACTAAGCCCCACTGATACCGAAATCTCGTCTACTGTTAGACGACGGTCTTTCTTTATGAGCTCATCTACTTTTGCAATATGTTCTTGTGTAACACACTTTGGTGCTCCAGTCCAGGGATCATCACCGATCGATCTGCATCCTTCACGAAAGTGCTTATTCCACTCCTGAACTCTTGCCCGTGACATACAGTACTCCCCATAGATAGATCCTTTCTATTCATCTATGAATTTCACGTCCTACTATACTTTCCGCTGCCAAAAAATGCACAACACCACACTGCTCAGCTTTGGATGCCTCCATTCCACGTCGCTTTCAAAAATGAAATGACTGGATGTGGCTGATGCTGGGTTATCATTTTCTCACTCCTTGCCAGACAAGTAATGGCATCTGGCGAGAGAAATGTGTATGAATCGTTAGGCTGCACTTTTCTACATACTATACTTTTTGTGAAATATTCACTGACTCGTTATTTATTGACTGCTAATATAATAGCACTAAATATGCAAAGAAAAAACAATTTTTTAGATATGACTTTTTTTTTCTTAATTTTAACCACAAAATAATAAGCATGTTTTTTTATTAAATACCACACATTGATAATTCAACCATTTATTTTAAAAGGTGTTGATGAGTTCATTTGGAAGATACTCATAAGGAATATTTGCCTCTCTTGGGAGGGACTTTCCTTTTGAGGGGGGGGGGGATGCTTGCACATTTACAAAAAAAATTTCTCAGTTGACTATCACTAATATAGATACTTCCTTTTAATTTCATAATTATTAAAAAACCAATTCACTTTATGTGCATTTACATGAAATGTTTTTTCTGCAATGTAAAAAATTAAGGAAAAAAAAAGCAAAATGACAATCCCATTTGTTGGATGATTTTTACCAAAAGTTTCTAGGCATTAATTTAGGTATATCAAGTTGCAACTACATATCAAATTTTATGAAATTCTGAGTAGTATAGTTCCTAAGATACAGTTGTTACAAAATTTTGTCACACACAGATATTTTTTTTTAAATAGTCAAATCATGTTCTAGACATCTCAAAACATGTAAAACCATTGAAAACCTGAAGTCTAAGATTTTTACGAATCCAATACCTTCTTGTATTGAATATAAAAGAAAGTCGTCTTCTTCCTCTTCAAGGATTAGGCAGAAGGCCTGTTGCGGATTCATGATCAAACCACTGCTTTCTTGGCCTACCTCGGTCTCGTCTGCCTTGTGGGTTGTAATAAAACATGGCTCTAGGTATTCTTCCGCGTGGCATACGTCGAATATGGCTTAACCAATCTTGTCTGTATTCCCTAATTTTATCTTCTAGGCAAAAATATGTTTAATTCTCTACGTATATCTTTGTTTCTAATTCTATCGGGGATTGTACAGCCTTTAACAGATCTCAAGAACCTCATCTCGGCAGCTTGTATTCTGATTAAATCCTGGGAGCCCAGAGTCCATGTCTCAGAACCATATAGGAGAGTGGGGACTGCCATGACTTTGTAAAATTTTAGTTGAGTTTCAGGTCTAGTTTTTCTTTTTAAAGTTCGGATCAGGGTTCCACTAAGATGTTGGAATTTATGTAATTTCTGTTGGATGTCATGATCATAATCATAGGTTATGTCACAACCTAGATAGTTGAAATGTTGGGTTTGCTCAATAAGTTTATTATCTATAATTAATTTTGTTCTAACTGGTTCTTTGATAAAAGAAAGTAAAAACAAGTTATTTTGTTAAAATATGCATAAAAGAAAGTAAAAACAAGTTATGCATATTTTAACAAAATAAAATAATTTAATTTAAAAATTTATTCATCAACCATGAAAGTTCATTTCAGAAAAATTTGGAGTAGAAGTGTGATTTTTTATACCAACTATGTGAAAAATACCAGAGCAGGGAATCAAACCCGGGCCTTCCGCTTTACATGTGGATGCTCAAACATTGAGCTGCCCTGGCTGATTACCAGCTAGGCATTTCTCACATAACATTCGTTGGCAAAGTAGAGCCACCGAGTCTGTAAACACAGGTATATCAATTGACATTATTAATCATGGCACAACTCCAATAGACTACAAAATTTTAATTTAATTTAGAAATTTATTCAACAACCAAGAACGTTCATTTCAGAAAAATTTTGGAGTGGGAGGGGATATTTTGTTCTAAAAGTGACTGCTGCAAAACAAAATTTTGTGCCTTTTAAAGATTCATGCAGATTGCGAGTGAGGTATTTAGTGATTTTTCTTTTTGTGCTTAATGCGAAACGCAGACATACATATTACTGATTGTTGCAAAACGTCGCCATAGCGCAGTGCTAGTGTGATGTTAAATCCAACCTACCTGCCTGTGTACCTCCCGGATTGTCTTTAATCTCCCACAACACTGTAGTAGTGAGACATTAAATCGAATCTGCATATTTACTTATACACTTATTCAGTTATTTATGGTATTTTTGTTTTGTAATGTTTAATATTTTTTAGTTTTTATTTTCTTTTGTTCAAGTTTTTGAAAAGCTACTTTTTACACTTTTTTTTTGGTAGAGCTGTACCGAGTACTCGGTATATACTCGGCATGTTTGTCGAGTACTCGGTCCTCGGCCAATACCGAGTAGTTGTGGGAATTTCACTATTTTTATGCATTATTGAAAGAAATGTGTTAATGAGTTACATTTATTTTATAACTAAACAAAAAAAAATATGAAAATATAAATACAGTGTCATTATAATTAAAATTTTTTGCTATAACAGCTTTCTGCAATTAAAACGGGTTGTTACCAAACTTAGTATAGAGATAATTCATGATATGAGCTTTTAATTATAACTATCTTGTATGAATTTAATATGCATTATTTTATAAAAACTTAGTACATAAAATTGTATCTATAAATCAGACAAAATTAAATATTTTAGAAAAAAAAAAAAAAGAACCTTTATGTAATATTAAAACAAAATTTTCGTTATACATTTGTGCAAATAAAAGTAAGACACTTCCAAATCAGTAAGAAAAGATTGATTTTGAATTTTATACTATAAAATAACGTAAAAAAACTATCACCTATTCGGATACAGTCTACCGTTGAGCAAAAGGTGCGTTCATTTAGTATTTTAACCCTTTGATGGTTATGAACGAGTTCAGCTCGCAATCGAATCGTGCTTCATAATGTGCGCAAACGAGTTCTGCTCGGGAGCAGGATTTCGACCGAAATGGTTAGAAACGAGCACTACTCGTGTAGTGAAGTTTTTTCCCAATGCGCGCTGACGAGCTGTGCTCGTTCGCCATTATTATTCTGCATTGGTTATGTTACAAACGAATCCTACTCACGAAATTTAGTTAGTTTTACTGTCTACAGATGGCAGTACGGGTTCCATGAATTTCTTTTCATAATGAAGGGGGAATGTTATTTTTTACTTTGTTCTTTTTATGCGTATTTCGACGCATTTTTTAGGTTGTTTGTAAAGTAAAATGGCTTAAAAGCGAAAGTTAGATAATTATGATGATGATGATTATGATTGTGATACAGAAAGCTTATCAAGTTTTGAGTCTGATGCTTCATAAAGTTCTACATTAGTTGTATTTATTTAGTCCTTTCAATTAACTATTATTATTTATATAATTGATTATAATCATTTATAATTTACTATTTAATAATTATCATTTATTAATTACTTTAAAGTACGTAAAAACTGTTATTTATGTACTACAAATACTTTAAGAAGTTTTTAAAACGCGTGAGGCGAGCTATCTACGGCGTCGCCAGAGAAGGGTGACATTTTCGGAAGAACGTCAGGGGAAAACACCTGCCACTTTCGAATGCTGTTTACTGGTAATACTGCGCGAATTAAATAAACGAAAACTGCTCATTTACCTAACCGTCAAAGGGTTAAGAACAAAAAAATAAAAATAATAATAATGTGAAAAGAGGAGGGGGAATTTAACCGAGTAAAGGCTTTTAAGGCATTTTATGTTATATATATAAAAAAGGTAAATACACTGAAATGTTATTTAAAACGTATTTTCATAATCAAATCTGTTGTTTTGCCAATTATGGCCCAAAGCTACCTGTCATTTTACATTTCTACGATCTGAAGATTAATGAAGCCTATCATGTTTGAAATTATAAAATATTTTAATGTTCCCCTTTCATATGTGAATTTCATGTATCTTAAATTAAGCCTTAGTCTTTGAGTAACTTTTATATTCTCTAAGAATTATCTCAGGATGATAATTTCACATCTAAAAAAGATGTTAAGAATAAAGTTATCAGTTATGGTTTTAGTAATCCACTATGCTGAAAGTATCAAAATATAGCAATGAACCTAATTATGTATACCTATTAGAGATGAGACGGGCTCAGCCCGAGCCCGATGGGGCTCAAATCTTACGCAAGTCTTCGGGCTCCGGGCGGGCTCGGATTCAAGCTAAAAGTTCCGTTTATTTTATTCTTCATTAACTGGAAAATGTAAAAAAAAAAAAAAAAAGAAACTTTATTCATTTTGAGAGCACCTTTAGTAATGCCATAATAGTCATGACAGGTTATAAATCACAAAATAATCTTGCAAACCTTAGTAACTTTGACTTTCCTTTTTTTAATAGAACTTTTTTTTCAACGGGATGCATATTATGTCATAGTGTTATACAGTAATCCTTCCTCCTTCGTTATATTGGCTTTCATTATATCACTCTTTCGGATAATTTTTTTGTCCCCCGATAGGTGCGTTATAAACAATGTGCTGCACTATAAATATATATTATAGAAATATATACATGTATACAGAGACACAGACATTATAAATTGTTATAATAATATTTATAGTTATTTAAATTGAGGATTGATAATAAGAAAATTAATTTGAAAATAAAAACGGTATTTAATTTTACTATTGTGTATGCGCTGCATAGCGTACCACTTTCAATATCGGGCTCGGGCTCTGATCACACAAAATTTTTCGGGCTCGGGCGAGTTCAGTACAAAAATGTTTCGGGCCCGAGCGGGCTCGGATTGCCAAAATAGAGCCCGAACTCACCTCTAATACCTATACGCTACAAAAGTTCTGCATGAAAGCATACTGTTTACCATTTAACTAAATTTTATATTCTTACAATTACTCAGTACTCGGCCGAGTAGTAAAAGGCCAAGTACTCGGTATTCGGCCAAAGTGCTACTCGGTGCAGCACTAATTTTTAGGCACTTGATTTAAAATACGTAAAATCGACCATTTCGAAAAAATCACGAGACAAAACTGCAAAAATGTGTCAAATTGGCGATTTTGAAAAAAGTCACCAAGCAGTGTAGTGAAGCACCAGGGCTTGAAAAAAAGTTAGAAAGTTATTTTTGTTTCAGTATGCATGCCTAGCTGGGCATGTAAGAAAAAAAAGTACATACCCACTGTAAATTTTTATACACCCCGAGCCGAGCATGTCGGGCAATATAATTTACGAGCCCTGTAAAGCACATTATGACCTCTATTTCTTTTCTGGGAAAAAAATAAAAATAATAATAATAATTGTAAATAATTTTTGGCAGGGATTCAATCAAATAGTGGGAAAAAAAAAAAAAAAAAAAAAAAAAAAACATTTATATATGCATTAAACATTTTGCAAAATATGCATTTTGCGAAAGAGCAATATAGAGTTCTGCGTAGGTCGAGAAAACTTGACCCGCAGGAACACTTTTGACCCACAACCGGCACAACCTGACATGAACCTGCAGCTTCTAGCCCACAACAAAAACAAAGTATTATTCAATTTACATTATATAAGAAACTGAATTAAAATTGTATTTCAAAAAATAAAGTTATATTATTAAACATATCTTTCAGAAAATTATAACATAAATATTACAAGTACAATTAGAACCTTGATCTATCTTTTTTCACGGGGTGCAAGGGAAAAAAAAAAAGATGAAAGCGGGAAAACAACAAATGCAGGTTAAAGTCAAAACACGAATAAAACAATGTTTATGAATTAATACACAGAATGTATACAGTATACTACTAATAAAAACTAATTTCCAAGTGGTCAAAGAAATACATCAATGTTGTAGAATATTAAGAAAAATTTATTTTTAAAAATCATTAATTTTATGTAGTGCTAGACAATTTGACAGGGTGCTCCACCCTGCTGCCCTTTCAAACCCATTTTAGCACCCTGCTGCCCTTTTAAAAACATTTTAGCACCAAGTAGCTTTTTCTAACATTTTAAATGAACAGAGGCCTTTAGATACTTTTCTTTCTGATTTTTCAACTTTCTAGAAATAGTTCTACAGCATTCCTGGAAGAAAAAATGCACGCAGCCAGGGTTTGCGCTAGAGTGCGGGATCGCACAAAAAAAAAAAAAAAAAAAAAAAAAAAAAATATATCCCACTTTGTAAATAAATACAATTATTAAATATTTCTTGCTCATGTAATTATTTTTTGCCCCCCCCCCCCCCTTTATTTATCTCCATCTAGCAATCAGCAACCAAATGTTCTGCAGAAGTCTTGTTTCCGAATTTTTACCCATCTGAAACATAAATTATATTTATAATATTCATTTTAAACTTGCTTTATTAGATTCTAGAAGTAGAATTGAAAGAGTTTAATATTTTTTACTCTGTAATTATTTTTAACCCCCCCCCCCCCTCTTTCCCTTCTCCGGAATACGGATTGTGGTCAATGATCAATTCTAGAAACAATAAAGCAATAGAGCAATAGAAACAATAAACAATAAAGCAATTTTTTGTTAGAGTGGGAGAATCTCACTAATTTTTTTTCCTTGGTGCGAACCCTGATATAGTCTATATATATATACACGTAAAATTAGTATTTTACTTTTGTTATGTACAAAAATCACAACATAGAAGACCGCAATTATGCAAATAATGCCCTTTTTGAAAATAGGTTGTCCTTTTTACTGAATTCCCCCTGGCAGCCCTTTTATTCTAGAGTCAGCATTATTATGTTGGGTTTTTCTTTCATTTTATAAATTAAACAAGAAATTTTTCAGATTTAAAACATTTCTTTTTGGTCCATTTATGTAATTTCATACGCATGTATAACAGTTTGTGCACTTTAAAACCCCATAATTATGTCATCAGCGTGACAATTATCCTCAGTTTTTTTCGCCATTATGTACATTTTTTGAAATCACACATTTCTTCTATACTTTAGGATACCGCATGTTGCAATATCTTGATTTATGCAAATATTATCACTAAATTTTGTACACATTCTCTGCTACACGCAACAATGCTTCATCTGCATAATAAGCATCATTTTCTTGCCTTTCTGTTTAGTATTGTTCCTCATTTTTCTGCACTTAACTGCACTTGCTAAAATAAAGAGATTATTTCGTGGTATGCTGAAATTATAGTAATGAATAAAGAAACACAGACATGGCATCACAATTTTGATCCTTCATGGAAATGGAGAAGAGAGTTATTTTACGATGCACAAAGTATCCAATTTGTACAGAACCGCTTGACCTTCATGAGAAAATTTTTGAGTCAGAAGAAAAACTTTACAACAATGAATGCAAGAAAACGACTTTTTGAAGCACGATACATGTGGGTTTAATTAACATTATATAAATATAATTTGTGCAGGGACCATAGAAATAAAATTATCAATGCGGGAATGATAGACCAGGTTTTCACTGCATACATAATTAAATTAAAACTAGAATATTAGTGCTGCACCGAGTAGCCGAATATCGAGTACTCGGCCGAGTACCGAGTAGCCGACTAGTTGTAAGAAAGAATAATTGATGCATATATATAAAGAAATGTGCACATCTTGAAATTAAAAAAAAAAGGCTTTTGAACATAAAATTTAGTTAAATGGTAAACAGCATGCTTTCATGCAGAACTTGCAACCAGCTTTACTATACGGCACCCATTGCTTATTGCTGTTGCCGATGTTTTGATCACATGGTATGATGTTGTTCTGATTCGGTTTGTTAGTCGGTACTGCGAATTGTTTCACAACGTCGTGAATCGAATCAAAATGTCATGAAACAATACTTTTCATTATTATGAAACATTTAAAACTAAATTTTAGAAAATAAATGATTATTTTACTTACCCAGTAGGAAAAAATTTCAAGAATAGAAAAATGTAGCAAGCTGATAAAGTCTTAACATGATGCAGCTATAAAAAATAATTTTTGTGAACTGTATTGATAGCAGGCGTTGTACATTTATTTTTTCAGCCTTTTTTTTTTTTAATGTTTCACTATGTTTTCTGCTGTTTGCTCGCTTTGCAAGCATTAAGACAAAAAAAACATCACTGGACGCCCTTAATTCGTGGAGCATGAATCAGTAAAAGCATGAAAATTCATGGAACCACGGTCACTATGTTTTCTGCTGTTTGCTCGCTTCGCGAGCATTAAAACAAAAAATAAAAAACATCACTAAATACCCCTAATTAGCAATGCATGAATCAGTAAATGCATGAAAATTTGTATAAGCCGCGATCAGTACACTAGCTGCTGTATGCTTGCTTCGCAAGCATTAAAATCAAAAACAAACATCACTGGACACCCCTATTTCGAGGAGCATGAATCAGAAAATGCATGAAATATGTACTGTAACGGTGAGTATTCCGATGGTAGATCGATACGCAAGCATTATAAATAAATAAATAATCATTGAATGCACCTGATTAAATCACGATGCATGAAAAAAATCTGTACTGAAGCAATGACTATTATGCCCTACCCTTTTTTTTCTTCATAAATTTATTAAACAATATATAAAAATACACTGAAAAAATTTTGTTTTAAACTTTGTAAAATCATTTAAAAACAGTAAAATCTAGAATTAATCTTACTTACATATACCGCGGTGGCTTTAAAAAAGGTAGAAGAGAAGATATAAACGATCTTTAACAATTGAAGATCCTTTTGTTCCGTTTCGATACAACAGAAAAAAAGTATCGATACTCTGATTCGGGTCTCGAATCACCATCATATCATGTGATCCAAACATCGGCCACGGCAATAAGCAATGGGTGCCATATAGTAAAGCTTAGCCCAGAACTTTAGTAGTGTATATACATAATTAGGTTCATTGCTATAAATATTTTGATACTTTCAGCATAGTGGATTACTAAAAACATAACTGATAACTTTAATCTTAACATCTTTTTTAGATGCGAAATTATCATCCTCAGATAATTCTTAGTGAATATAAAACTTACTAGTCACTAAGGCTTAATTTAAGATACATGAAATCCACATATGAAAGGGGAACATTAAAATATTTTATAATTTCATTCAAACATGATAGGCTTCATCAGGGGTGCAGCTGCAGAATATGTCCGAACGCCCAAACAAGGTTCGGGGGAAATTTAAACTGACTGGGGAAATTTTGATTATTTTTTTAAGAGAAAATAAAAATGTAAATCAAAAATAACAATTTGCTACTTTGAAGTGCATATACACTAACAGCGATATTTTTATGTTACACTGTATACTTATTCTCTTAAAGATTTATTACATAGAACAAATGACTTTGTATAGCAAAGTAGATTTTTCATTATTGAGGGAAATTTATACTGTGTTTGGGGGAAATTTCCGAGGTTTGAACATTTTCTGCACCCCTGGGCTTCATTAATCTTTAGATCGTAGAAATGCAAAATGACAGGTGGTTTTGGGCCATAATTGGCAAAACAACAGATTTGATTAGGAAAATATGTTTCAATTAGTGTTTTAGTGTATTTACTTTTTATATATATAACGTAAAAAGTCATAAAAGCCTTTACTCGGTTAAATGCCCCCTCCTCTTTTTACATTTTTGTTGTTGTTGTTGTTAAAATACTAAATAAACACACCTTTTGCTCAACAGTAGAAAATATCCGAATACGTGATAGTTTTTTTTATGTTATTTTATAGTATAAAATTCAAAATCAATCTTTTCTTACCGATTTGGAATTGTCTTACTTTTATTTGCACACATGTATAACGAAAATTTTAATGTTAATATTACATAGAGGTTCTTTTTTCTTTCTAAATTATTTTATTTTTGTCTGACTTATAGATACAATTTTATGTACTAAGTTTTTATAAAATAATGCACATTCATACAAGATAATTATAATTGAAAGCTCATATGATGAATCATCTCTATACTAAGTTTGGTAACAGCCCGTCTTAACTGCAGAAAGCTGTTATAGCAAAAATTTTAATTATAATGACTCTGTAATTATATATTCATATTTTTTTAGTTATAAAATAAATATCTCTCTAACACATTTTTTTCAATAATGCATAAAAATAGTGAAATTCCCACAACTACTTGGTATTGGCCGAATACATAGCCTAAATTTGCGAGTACCGAGTACTCGGCAAATAGGCCGAGTATATACCGAGTACTCGGTACAGCTGTATAGAATATGATTATAATTATATTTAAAATATCTTGTCTAAATATAAAATTCAATGTTCTAATAAAATTCAAATTCTAATAGTTCTCCATCCTAACAAAAAGTTTCGTTAATATTTTTGAATAACAAAGCCTCATTATGCATTTTTATATACAATTTTGCCCTATGACTGGCCATGCTAAGAAAACTGAAATGTTCGAATTAAATTCGAAGATTTGATTGAACTTTTAAAATATTCCTTTTTTTATTAACTTTTAATACAAATGATTTTAAAAAATGATCAAATATTTAAAATGTATTTAACTGAAATATAACATACTCACGTACACAGAAAAGAAAAAAAAAGAACTCATTTCCGACTCTGTTTTTTTTTATCATCCAACTTATTTATAGAAAAAAAAAGGTACCAAATTTTCTAAACAAATGTGGGGACAAATTGACGAGATTGAGATGACTAAAATTTCAAAATAAAAAATGGCAACAAAAGCAATACTAAAAAAATGTGCAGCACAATCTTCAATTTTAAATCATAAATTGCAACAAAAGCTTTACTTAGAAACGTGTTGTTATGTCTGGTATAGTGAAATACATAATAAAAGTTATTACGAGATAAATAATTCTAAGTAAAATTCCATTTAAAAGAATATAAAAATTTAATAAATGAAAATTAATGCGCTGGGAAGTTAGTGTGGACTGATCAGGTATTTGTTAAAGAATTCAACAGAGGTAAGTGTGTGAATAGAAATCTTTTTCTTCTTTTTTTAATTTCAATTGTGTTTAAAATAAATAATAATATTAAATTCCCTGTAATACATTTAAAAATAAGCCTCTATTCTATTTCCAGTAGTAGTAAAAGCGTAGTATGGCAGTAAGCGCTGCAAATTGTTTAATAAAGTTCTGCATATCAATTTAACAGCTAAAGAAAGAAATGTTTAGGGTTAACAATATACATATAATTTGCATTATCTCTATAGATTACTGTACTTGTTGCATAGTCTTAATTTATTTTTATTATAATTACATGCAGTTGCAAATTTTACTGTTGTTTTTAGAGAGTTTTTACTGTTGTTGCTTAGTTCGGCATATGATTTTCAGATATTTATATTATTTTGCTGTAGTTAGATTCAGAAAATTCTGCTACTGGGCTGTATTTGATTTTTCATGAATTTTAATTAAATGAAAATTTGACTTTTTATTCAGTAAGATAATTTTAAGGTTGAATAGAGCAATGAGCTCTTAAGTATTATTATTTCTAGAAATTATCGGCACAAAAAGAGAAACAACGTTTGAAGACAGTTAAGCAAAGTTTCAATACAAAAAGGTTACTATTAAAAATTGTCGATACACTGAATCGCCAATGGGAGCCCAATAGTAAAGCTTAGCCTTTAGTTTTTGTTTTAATAAATTATTGCATGCGTCACTAACTTATCTATATACTTACAAGATGGTTTCAATTAAATTTCAACTCTAAACAGTCCCTATAAGCTAAAATGGGCAAGTGCATCTCAAGAATCGCAATCGTCTGTATAGCTAATTTGGTGGCACATCCACTTGCCCGTTTTAACTGCAGAAAGTTGTTTAAAGCAAAAGTTTAATTACAATGACACTTTTGGGGCCAATTTATTAAATGTTTTGGTTCAAAAACAGATTATTCATAAAAATCAATAATCTTGAAATGAAAAACCTTTCACATAAAAATGGGAAACACAGGAGGTGAGTTTTATCATAATTTCATATATTTTTAGGGAATTTAAAAAAGGAAATAAAAAGAAACAAAAAAACAGAACACTTAGTTTAGAAACTCACAAACCACAATACAGAAATGAACTAAACAAATAAATACACTACATGCATGCAAGCAGAAATGAAAAACATATTAAAAAGGGGCAAAGTTACCTGTATCTATAATTTCTAAAAATAATAATACTTAAGAGCTCATTGCTCTATTCAAATTTTTTGAAATATTAATTTACTGAATAAAAAGTTAAATACAGCCCAGTAGCACAATTTTCTGAATCTAACTACAGCAAAATAATATAAATATCTGAAAATCATCTGCCGAACTAAGCCTGGCCTCTCAAAAAACAACAGTAAAATTTGCAACTGCATGTAAATAGAAAAAAAAATTAAGACTAACAAACACAGTACTAATCCAGAGAGATAAAACAAATTATATGTATATTTTTAACACTAAACATTTCTTTCTTTAGCTGTTAAATTGATCTGCAGAACTTTAAACAATTTGCAGCGTTCGCTGACATACTACACTTTCTTACTACTGGGAAATAGAATAGACCTTTTTTTTTAAAATGTATTTTACAGGAAATTTAATATTATTATTTATTTAAAACACAATTGAAATTAAAAAAAGAAGAAAAAGATTTCGATTCAGAAACTTATCTTCGCTAAATTCTTTAGCGAGAAGGGAGTAAATAACAAATACCTGATAAGTCCGCACCATGAAGGTAGAAAGAGGATTGTACTACCATGGTCAGCACTAACTTCCAGGCGCATCAAATTCCATTTATTAAATTTTTATATTCTTTAAAATGCAATTTTACTTAAATTATTTATCTCGTAATAACTTTAATAATGTATTACACTATACCTGACATAACAACACGTTCGAAAAAGCACGCGATCGTTTCGTAGAATTTCGTAGTAGTAAACAAATGTTTGTTTCTGTAAGTTGAGTTGTTCAACATCTCCTGCGTTTGTTAAATAAAAAATTGAAAGGATTATTTAAAAATATACCTTACACAGTTGGTACTGTGTAATTAAAACAAAAATTAAAATGTTTATTCAAAAAGATAATTGGATCATGAAACAAACTTTTTTGCCACTATCAATTCTAGGATAAGGGCACCAATCGTCATCGTATTGTGGGGACAGTCCTCACTTTTGTTATTATTATTTTCTGCATAATCATTTTTTTTTTTTTTTTTTAGTAAAACTTTTGTGGCAATTTATGATTTAAAATTGATAGTTGTTTAATTTTTTTTTAGTATTGCTTTTGTCGCCATGTCTTATTACTTTCTTCTATAGTATAATACAATCAGCAGCAAAAGTATCCGAGCACTAGCAAAGATTCCTATGTAAAAAAAGTACACTTATACAGTTTTGTTAAATAAACCCTTCTCGAATTCTGTTCTTAGTCAGTCCAAGCACATGATTCGACAAGGATTTATTTAACAAAACAGCATTAAGTGTACTTTTTTTTACATAGGAATTTTCGCTAGTGCTCGGATAATTTTGCGACCGACTGCATATAGAGAAAGTATTGGATTCGTGAAAATTTTCGAACTCCAATTTTCGATGGATTTGTATATTTTGGGATTTCCTGAACACGATTTGTCTGATTTTAAAAAATATCTGTCTGCCTGTGTGTATCACAAATATTTCGGGCGCTGTATCTCACGAGCCAACGAACGAAATTTAACCAAACTTGGTATTTAGTTGGACCCTAACATAAACTAGTGCTGATTGGATTTGGGGATCAATCGCTCAGCAGGTGGCATTGTATTTTCCTTAAATTTTTAACGTGGCAGTATAGGACAAAATTTCGTGTAAATGTACATAATGGGAGTTATTTTTAACGTGTGATCGTAAAACTATTCTGAATTATTGATAACAGTAGTAGTAAACTAGGGAAAACAATTGTGCATGTGGAAACATCCCTTCCTTCCTTGGGGGGGGGGGAGGAAAATTTAAATATGTGGGTACCTTTCGAAAGATCTCGTCAATACCTTTATAACGAATGGTGTAACTATAGATCTGTGATAATTTAAAACTAAGTTATCGATTTTTTCATTTTTTAACGAAAGAAAAAAAAAAAAAACCCTAGAAAAAAAAGAATTTCTTTTGATATTGGCAAAAAATTGACTTTCTTTCGGCATTTAGTGGTATACTTCCGTCAGATAAAAATCATCTGCATTCATAATGGAAAATAATTCAATAATTTAATAAATAATTTGTCTAGCAAGAATTTTGTGTAAAATCACACAGAAGAAAGTCTTGTCATCCCCCTCAACCCCCCATTTCATTATTGCACTTACATTTATATAGAATTTAATTCGGTAGTTAAAAAATAATTCGGTAGTTAAAAAATAATTCGGTAGTTAAAAAATAATTCTGTTTTTAAAAAATAGTAGTAGTATCACACCAATTTATCCAAAAAAAAAGTCCATTTTATTCTACATATTTAAAAAAAAAAAAAAACTTTTTTTTTCGTTAAAAGTAAAAAAAAAAAATCGATAACTTTGTTTTAAATTATCGCAGATCGATGGTTCAACCATTCGTTTTAAAGGTATTGGCGAGCTCTTTTGAAAGATACCCATCATGAAAATTTACTCCCCTCGAGGGGGGGAGGCGAGGCTCCTACATACACATTTTTTTCCCTGTTGACTATCTCTATTACAAAAAATATATATTAGTTTCATTTGGTTTAGTGCAGTCTATAGATGTTAAACTCTACTTACCTGCAATTTCCCCCATAGAAGTAATGTATTTGAATACTTCTGAGTGTCCCTGTACACGAACCATTTGCTTCATCTCAACGAAAAGCTTAGTGTAACATCCCTATATGATACACGTTTAGAAAACCGAGTTTGGAATTTCTGCTACTATTTGTTCTTCAGATATGCTGATAACAGACAGACACACACACCATTCGCTAAAAACATGATTTTCGTATTCAGATGACCTCAGAACATGTAAATATAACAAAAACTCCCGTTCGAAAATTTGACCCTAAAACAATACTTTCTCGACCCTACGGGTAAGAGAAAGTAAAAAAGGGGAATATTTTAAAATTCTATCAAAACATCGAATTTTATTCGAACATTTTAAAGGGCAAAATTGTATATAAAAATGCATAATGAGGCTTAGTTATTCAAAAATCTTAACGAAACTGTTTGGGGAGGACTGTTAAGTTTCAATCTATTTTTTGTAGACCAGTTTTATATAAATCCGAAAACACATTAGAAATATCATTTCTATTGTTACAAATTCAGTACCAAACGAAAGGGGCGATTTTTCTGAACCCATGTGTGCAAACAGTTTTTCGACACGACAATTAGTTTTTTTTAGAATTAACTAAAGTATGAAATTTAGGTGGAAACACTTCATTTTTAATTCATTTCAGTCATTTATAATTCAGTCATTTTTTCGATGAGTCACTCACACGACTTTCTCTCACCCTGAAATTTAATACTATAAATACAGGTTGCAGATTAACGAGTACTGTTATGTAAACCTGTGTTAAACAATTCAAATTAGGCTTCGGAAGAGTTTTATATCATAATTAGTTTAATGTGAGGGGGGCTACCGCCCCACTCACCCCCCCCCCTTTCATTAATGCACCTACATTTATATAGAAATTAATTGTTCTATTAAAAAATAATTCTGTTTTTAAAAAATAATTTATTAAAATTATTATTTAAAAAATTACCTTTTATGATAATGCAGACGATTTCCATATTAGAGAAGTAGTATAACACTAAATATCCAAAAAAAAAAAGTCCATTTTATTCTCAATAAATAAAAAAAAAATATTTCGTAAGTTTTTTTCGTTAAAAGTAAAAAAAAATAGATAACTTTGTTTTAAATTATCGCAGGTTGATGGTTCAACCATTCGTTTTAAAGGTGTTGGCGAGCTCTTTTGAAAGATACCCATCATGAAAATTTACTACCCTCGAGGGGGACTTCCCCCCCCCCCAGGGAGGGGGGGAAGGCGAGGCTCCTACACACATAATTTTTTTTTCCCAGCTGACTATCGCTATTACAAAAAATATATATTCGTTTCATTTGGTTTAGTGCAGTCTATAGACGTAATCCATCTAAAATTAACATCACCCAATGTCGCGACGTGGCTTTCAGCCAGGCGATGACCATGTACTCATTCTATGTTGTTTTCCATCGCCCCTTGTCGCGGTAAGGCTTCATTGCCTGGCGATGCCTATGTAAAACCGTCTTGCTTTTTAAATAAACGTCAGGCAGGTCTGTAGGGGGTTCTTCTCGGGACAGCCCACGTGAACTTCGGTTCTAGAAGCGCTCAACACCGCTCTTCGAGCGGTGAGCGTGGGCTGCTCCCCTGTTCAGTCTATAGACGTAAACTCTACTTACCTGCAATTTCCCCCATACGTAATGTATTAGAATTCTCTTGATTGTCCCTGTACACGAACCATTTGCTTGATCTTAACGAAAAGCTTACTGTAGCATCCCTATATGATACACATTTAGAATACCAAATTTGGAATATCTGCTACTATTTGTTCCTGAGATATGCTGATAACAGACACACACACACACAGACCAACCACTAAAAACATGATTTTCGTATTCAGTCGATCTCAAAACGTGTAAATATAACAAAATCTTACATTAGAAAATTTGACCCAAGAACAATACTTTCTCTACCTTATGGGTAAGAGAAAGTAAAAAGTACGTGGCTCAGTTTTACGGTCAAAAAATTAGATAAAAAATAAATTAAAAATAAAAATTTTACAGATTGAAATTATCAGTCTTTTGTACTAAACTAAATTCTGCCTTTGACATAATTTAGAAATTTCGGAGTCTATAACCCGCCCTTACAAAAATGCAGCTTTTTTTTTATATATTATTATTATTAATATTTAATACTATTCTTCGCAAATTTTTATAAAAATGCAGTTGTTTTATAGTTACCATTTCTCATCAAGTTAACTGTGAAAAGTCTGCGATATTTTTGAAGTCACATCACTTCTTTAAGAATTCTGCAGTTTTTATTAAGTCGTGACCTTTACTTTAAAATCGCTGCAGTTTTTATTAAGTCATAAACATTACTTTAAAATCGCTGCAGTTTTTATTAAGTCGTGAACTTCACTTTAAAAACTCTGCAGTTTTTATTAAGTCGTGAACTTTACTTCATAAATTCTGCAGTTTTTTTAAAGTTAAAAGCACATTATTTGAAATACTGCAGAAGTTCTACAGTTTTGAGGTTTTGCTGCGGAAAAACTGCAGAATTTTTTAGCTGGGACACTTACATTTTTATTTTGATTATTCGAAACATATAAATTGTATAACAATAACTAACCAATTCCCCTATTTTAAAGTTACTCTTAATTAATATTA
The DNA here is from genome assembly GCA_963930645.1 of Salticus scenicus. Classification (NCBI taxonomy): domain Eukaryota; kingdom Metazoa; phylum Arthropoda; class Arachnida; order Araneae; family Salticidae; genus Salticus; species Salticus scenicus. Next base: position 192,996,589 of record OZ005654.1, on the reverse strand, counting down.
TTTTTCTCAATTTATACGATACATTAAGAAATAACCAAATTCATATTTTTCAATTATACCTGATTAGTAATTAGCCTAGAGTTAAACAAAAAAAAATCATCATAAATTACATAAGATATTTATTTAATGTTTAAAAATTAAATACGAAACTATAAGATTGAAAGAACAACATTTTAATGGAAATTATTATGATATAATAATAGTAAAAATAATACAGTAAACACAGTGTTATTTCATTTGCTCCGTTTTCCATTATTTTATTACATACAAGTTATATATATATACGTAATATTGCCCATTTGTATAATCATTTTTTATATACTGTAATGAAAACAGTATTTAAATTTAGTGTTATTTCCTCCAGTTATGAAACTGAAATAAAAATATAAATGCTCAAAAATAAATAAATAAATAAGTATAATTATAACTGAAGAAAATTATGTTTTTTTTTTTTTTTTTTTTTTTGCTCTGTTAAGAGAATTTATCTAAATTTAAATAAGGAAAAAAATCTGAAATGAACACCTGCAAATTATTTATTACAATACTATTTTTTTTCCTTAATTACGCGTTGAATAAAAATTTATGGCTTAAATATTTATTAAAATATATCTCCTTTTATATACAGATGTTAATTTCCATATCGTTTCCTTTAAAGAAGCTCAAATTGATTAATGTTAAGAGCGTTTTTAATCTTAATACATTTTTAAATAATTTCTTTTGAACTTCTAATAAATATTCAAAACAGCACATTATCATGATATAAGTTAATTCAAAAAGTAATTAGAAAATTTCTTCAAATATATGTATACCATTGTATATTTAAGCTAGAACTGTCTTAAACATCTAGAACAGAAGTAGTGTAATATTAAAAAAATTTAAAACTGTTTCTGAAACAATTATTGTCATTAATTAAAAAAAAAAAAAAAATCGTTTCATTTTTATTAACCGATTTCAAAAAAGAAGGAAGGTTCTCAATTCAAACCGTAGGTTTTTTTTTTTTTTTTTTTTTTTGTTAGCTCATAATTTCTGAACGGATGATCCGATTTTGATATTTTTGTTTTATTGTAAAGGTCTTGATCTGAAATAGGTCCCATTGTAAGATCTTTACGATAAAAAAAAATACAGGGGGCCCAAAAAAGTCAGTCCCGACTCTTTTAACTGCTGAACAGCTGCAGCTATAGTCATAAAAGTGGTATGCAGTATAGTAAAGTGGACATGTGCTACGCTATTCAGCCGCCTAAAGCGCCACCTCTTGGAAAAGAGTGGAGTTAGCGATCCTATCGCGGAAACGTTTCAAGACAGGAGAAAAAGAGAATTATAAAATTGCAGAGCATCATTCATGACGCAAAGATAGTTTAGACATTAAAGCTGAAAACAGAGCGCTTAAATCGTGCATTTGTTTGTTCACAATTTCCTTTTTTTTTGCACATTTGAACGACATTGCATATGTTGTAGCGTAGAGGGTGATATTTATGCTATGTAAAATTCAAAGTATGGTTATTGTAAGCGGTCACATCGATTAACGCATAAACGTTTTAAACCGACTTCATAAAGAAAGAGGTTCTCAATACAAACCATGTTTCTCGTTGTTGCTGTTGAAATTTGTTAGCTTATAACTTCGTAAGAGATTATTTAATTTTAACATTTTTTTTGTTGTTGTTGTTGTTGTTGTCGAAATGATCTTGGCCTGAAATAGGTTTCATTATGATTTCATTAAGATATAAACAAATTACAGGATACTCACAAAAGTCTGTTCTCACTCTAACTGCTGAACGCATGCAGCTACACTGGTAAAAGCAGTATATAAGTATTGATGTTGAAACTTCTGTCCGTCAGTTGCAATAAATATTTTGCTCTTTGTTTGAACTTTAAGCTGAATCCAGCGCAGCGGATGACACGTATTCACTGTAAAGTTCATTATATATGCCTAACAGAATTTTTGGTTACGAATACAGCGTATCCGTTCTTTATATTCCTAAAGACTTTTTAATTTAACGTTTGTTTGTTCAATAGATAGTATTTTGCTCATATCCTATAGGTTACGTGCTAACTCCGACGTGCCATCTCCGGACATAGTCAAAGGAGGTCAAAGGTGTCAATCCCCTTTTGTAATCTCTAACGTCCAATGTGCCATCTCCGGACATAGTCAAAGGAGGTCTGTCAATCCCCTTTTGTAATCCCTAACGTCTATTGACCGGAAATGTAGCCAAGATGAATTTTGGCGATAAATTTACTAGTTTTACACACGCTCAATGTAACTAAAATAATTTTTTATGCTTTCTAACATTACTTAAAATTAATGTTGAATGTTTTAATCGTTATATTATGGAGTCTATGGAAATTGAATTGTTATCAACTTCGCAAAATAAACCTTTGTTGATAGTGAACGGTTATCAACATAGAATACACAGAAAAAGTAATGAATACATATCTTGGATATGCTTAAAAGAAAGACAAGAGAAATGTGCAGGAAAAGTTAAAACAGATCTGGATTATAAAATGTTAAGTTTTAGTGAACATTCTTGTGTGCCGAATGCAGCAAATATTGAAATTAAAAAAACAATAGAAAAATGCAAAAAAAGAGTTCGTGAAGAAATCGCATCACCTGTTTCCAGAATTTTTCATGAAGAGATGTCAAAATTATATAATAAAGGATATGAGTTTGTTTCAGAAACTCCAACTTATGAATCAGTCAAATCTACATTATGTCGCGAAAGGAGAAAAAATTTTGGGAACGGTGCAAAATCCTAAAACTTGTAATGATATTGGATTTTCAAATGAATCACTACGCCTCCCAAATAATGAATGCTTTCTTAGAATAGATTTCACGATCGACCAGTGTAAAAAAATACTTGTTTTTGCCGGTGAGGAATCCAAAAAACTGTTAAAGAATGGTGAAATTTTCTTTTTTGATGGAACATTTAAAAGTTGTCCAAAACAATTTATGCAAATTTACACAATCCATGTTGATTATGGAAGTACATCATCGGAGACAAGCGTTTTTCCTGTTTTGTTTGCTTTTCTTCCTGATAAGAAAGAAATTACTTACTTTAATTTATTTACAGAAATTAAGAATTGGTGTCCTGAATGGAATCCGCAGTTTATCAAAATGGATTTCGAAACAGCAGTATTAAAAGCAGTGCAGGAAGTGTTACCAAACAGTAAAGTATCTGGTTGTAACTTTCATTATAACCAATGTTTATGGAGAAATATTCAAGAAGTAGGTCTGAGTGTATTGTACAAAGATAATGAAGAAGTTAGGCAAATATGTAGAATGTGTTCGGCTTTATCTCTCATGCCAACAGAATTTATTGATGAAGCTTGGCTAACAATAACAGAAAATGCTCCTAGAAATGATAAACTCTGGATGTTTTTAGACTATTTTGTGGAACAATGGTTGGATAATAAAAATCTTCCTATCCAGATATGGAATGTCTATGGTCAACGCCATCGAACAAACAATGCTGTTGAAGGCTGGAATTGTAAGTTAAATAAGATAATTGGGAAAACTGAACCAAATGTATATTTAGTAGTGCAAACTTTGAAAGCAGAGTCTGAGAAAATGTCTCATTTTCTAAAAATGAAAGAACTGGGTCAGCCATTAATGAAACGAAAGAAAAAATATGTCAAAATTGATGAGCGAATAGAAAATGTTTTTGCAGAATTTAGAAAAAACAACGATCTAAGAAGATGTTTAAATGCCTTAAGCTTTGTAACCAAATTTGAATAAATAATTTTAATAGCCTGAATAACTTGTTTTTCCTATGTCTTTTATTTCTCTATGTCTCTTAATTTGTGTATGTATGTGGTATTTTTTTTTTTTTTTTTTTTTTTTAAGTTATTACATGAAGTGACGTGTTTATTTACTAAATTAAAACAAAATTTTTGATGAAAAGAAATTTATGAGCTAATTTAAGGAAAAAAAAAAAAAAAAAAAAAAAAAAACAGAAAAAGGAAAAGGAAAGGAAAGAAGAAAAAATTAATATTGTAGATCATTAAAGCTACAATATATATATCTGTAGTGATAAGTATAAAGGATATAAGTCCATATTCTTGATTTTTCAGGAGACGAAAAATAAAGTTTAACTAGCTAAAAACAAATCAGAAGAATGGATTAGGGAAAAGGTATTTCGTTGATTTTTACCCTTTATACCATTCAGTGGTTGTCAACCTTCATTTAATAACGGGAAAAATTGAATTAAATATTTTATACCATACATGAATGGTAAATTTCTAAATTGGTCCTTTTTTTACCAATGGATTTTCTCAAAGACTAAATGACATAGAATTAAATCTTTTATACCAATCGATAGAGAATTTTTTTCTGAGTCTGACTATGTACTTAACTCAAAATCGACATTTTTGGACTTAAATCCTTTATACTTATCAGTACAGATATATAAATATAAAAATATTTTTAATGTTTTCTTTCTTTTCTTTTCCCTTTTTCTGGAATCTATAAAAAAATATTTTTCTGTTTACACATAATTCAAGGCACCTGCTCTTTTCAAATTTACCTTTTCCTTAAATGCAGACTTTGTAAAATGTTAAAATATAAATAAACTTTGCAGGTGGAATTGGGAAAAAAAAAAAAAAAAAAAAACTATATGGTTAAAAGCTGAGTATGAGGAAATATGCAAAATTAGAATATAATTTTACACGAAGCCAAAATGATATTGAATGTAAAAAAATAATATGACACTTCAAATACTACTACTGATATACCGATTATTTAAAAACTATAGCTTTTAAATAAGGTGTATATCAATACCGATTCTATATTAAAAAAAAAGAAGTAAGCACAATAATTTCTTTCTTCACATTCTCAGCATTTTTATAAATATAAAGAAATATTATTGTGATAGAATGCACAATAAGTTAATTTATTTTCAAACTTCATTTATAATGAATGACACGTAAAAATTTAGCTTGTCAATTAATATTAAAATTAGTTTCAATAGCAATTCGAAGAAGGAAATGCATCTCATATGATTTTTTCATTTAATGAAGGACACATCACAAACAATAGTTTCTAATGATGTCAAGAAAGATGTTATGGGAAATAGACTGAGAGCTTAAATTTTTAGGAATAATTGTTTATAAAACCCATATGTGAAGTGAAAACATAATATTTTTTTATGCATAAATTTTAAAATGTTGATTTAAATAGATACACATGTATCTTAATTATGGTTATTATTGCACATTTTAAGAAATATAACTCTAAAAAAATTTTGCCTTTGTATTATTATTGTTTTTTTTTTTTTTTTTTTTTCTAGGAAAAATGTTCTTTGCCACACTTTTTAACTTCTGAAAGTTTTTCACATGTAATAATAATAAAATGGAGGTGTTTGAACTTTTACAATATTAAATTAAGATTTGAAAATATTTAACTGAATTAAAAAAAAAAAAAAAAAAAAAAAAAAAAAAAGGCTAAAAGGCTATTTTTTTTATACAAAAAAATTTATATTATTAATTTAATATGATATATATATATATATACATATACAGAAAGAGTTCAATATTTTTAAAAATCCATATACACACAAACATAACAAACATATAATTGCTCGTTATATATATTTATCAAATAAACAACAACAATGAAAGTTTATGTTTAATATGTAAATTTTTTAAAATATTGAGCTCTCTTTCTCTCTCTGTGGGCTAGGAGCAGACTGAAAGAAATTATTTGTTTTATAGCACTTTCTTCTGATTTTAATGAACCTTGTATAATAACGTACAATTTATGAAAAAAATAAATAATAAAAAAAAAAAAATTACAATAAGGATCACTCATAATTGGGGGGAAGCTAAACGGGTAGATGAAATTAAAATAATTTTTTACTTATCTATGAATCTTTGTATAAATATCAATTATTTTTATTTGAATTACAGTAATGGTACATGTACAGTTAAAATGGGGGAGGACAGACGAAAATGAAAGAATTTTTGTGCCAACCCCCATTATCTGTTTTTGTTGACATTATGTGTAAATATCAATTGCTGTTAATGAAAAATTACAGTGGGTGTTGCATGTGTCTTGGGTGAGGGATGCTGGAGAACAGAGGGAAAAAATGAATGTTTTACATCGCTGTTTTCCCTTTTAATAAAATTTATTATAGATTTCATTTAATATTCAGGAAAATTTAAGCTGATTTTTATATACCTTGGAGGGAAGGGGGGGAGCTATGCCGCTATGGAGGCAGAAGAGAAAAATGATTACTTAAATGTTACAATGTTACCAATTTTAATCAAAGTCTGCACAAATATCCCCTATTTAATGTAAAATCTCAGTGAGTGTAACATGTACCTAGAGTGTGGTAAGGTGGCAGAGAAAAAGAAAATGATCGTATTTAAATAACCACACTTTACATTTATAGGAAATTTTGTAAAAATATCACTTTTTGTTTATGAAAAATTATAATGCGCTCTACGTTAGCTCCTTAAGTTAGTACGCAAAAATTCAATGCTTGATTAACATCTATAAAAAAGTTATTCTAAAACAGAATTTTTTCGTTTAATCTGCTCTTATAGTCCCCCCCCCCCTTCGAAAAAAGAAAAAAAAAAAAAAACGCTATAATTTGTGTTTAGAATATATTTAACAAGTAGCAATTAAAAAAAGTGCCCTTTTTCATGCAATGCGGAAAAAAAGGTACTTTTCTTACTCTCCATTTGTAAAATACATACTAAACATTAACGACAGTGCAAGTTTTTTGTTTTTACGGAGGGAAAGGGGGGAGGGGAGTAAAGGGACAGATTAAATAAATAAATTTCCTTTTTGAATCTTCTTTTTACAGATTTAATTCATAAATTAAATTTTTGTGCATAAATTTAGGAAGAAAAAGAGACCGTGATACGTAATCCTCAATGTAATTTTTAATGAATGGTAAGTAATTTTTCTAGAAAGTTTTATTCGGTAGGCAACATGATTGTATAAAAAGGTATTTTTCCATGTGCTTCCCCAGCCCCCTTCTCTTCCCGAATAAGATAACCCTCTCTGCAATTTTTAATAGACACTAAGAGATATTTATACAAAGTTTTCTAAAAAAGTGAAGCGAGATGATATAAAAACAATCATTTTCTTTCCCTTAGCCCCCCCCCCCCACACACACACACTCTTCCAGGTACATGTAATACACAATGTAATTTTTTATTAGAAGTAGGTAATTGTTGAAATTTTAATTAAAATTGGTAAAATTGAGATATTTAAGCAATCACATTTTTCTCTTCTCATCCCTACTCCCCCTATAATATGTACAGCAATCAGCGTAAGTTTTTCTAAACAGTAAGTGATATTCATAATACATTTTGTTAAAATGTAAAGCATAATAACATAAAACAATCATTTTCTTTTCCTCTGTCCCTTCTCCCCCCCCCCTTCCCAAGAAATATATAAACCTCACTGTGATTTTTCATTAATAGTAAGTGATATGTACACAAAATGTCAACAAAAAATTTATAATGTGAAAAGTTTAAAAAAATATTTAATTTCCATTTACCCATCTCCATATGCCCATAGTTTTTCAACTACATGTAATATTCACTGTAATTTTAATAAAAAGTAAGCAATTGTTATACAAAGTTTCATATAAATAAGTAACATGGCGGCATCGACCTTTTTTTCACTCTGCCCCCCCCCCCCCCGCAATATGTGTAACACTCACTGTACTTTTTCTTAAACAGTAAGTGATAATTACACAAAGTTCCATTTAAATCAATAACACAGTAAAAAAAAAAAAAAACTGCACCACTTTCTTGGCTCCCATCCCCTTTCTCAGCTATATATAACACTCAATGCGATTTTCATAAAAAATAAGCAATAGTTATCAATAATAGGACGATTTAATCTTGTCTCTTTTAAAATAAATAATAGAATGGTTTAAAAAATGTTTAATTTCTTTCTGCCCCCCCCCCCCCTTCAACTATATGTTGTAATTTTAATAAAGAGTAAGTGGTAGTTATGCAAAATTTTATATAAATAGTTAACATGATAATATAAAATACTTTTTTCCGGATGCCCTTTATGTATATACAGATTACAGCTTGTTATACATCTATATGTCTAACAGCGTCAAATACTGTACAGAAATTTCTTTTTTTTTTTTTTACACATGATATATTACTTAATAATTATAAACACATTCTTTAAATTTTATTTTGGCAGTATAATTAATTTTACCCATTTTACTAAAATAATCTGTTAAGGACAATTTTATATTCTAATTACACATATACACACTATAATAATTTTTAAAGAGAATGTTATGCACCATCTTGTGGAAAGAAAGGAACATCCCTTATATTAATTCTGCCCTTAAATTATGATAAATAAATGAAATTGGTATAATTCTTTAATATATTTATTATTATTATATTTATTATTATTATTTATACTTTAAAAACACATTATTAGGGGTTATTTCCATATTGAATGAATGCTGAATTTATTTATTATTTTATTTATTTATTTATTCAGTTATTATAACACCTAAATTTGATGAATTTGAATTAAAATATAAGTGAATTTTTGAATTAAAATATAAGTTTATGCGAAATTTTTAAGAATATTATCTTCAATGTTATTAATTAGTTTATAAAGAGAAGTTTATGATGATTCTTACCAATATGAAACCCGACTGTATTTTGATTAGTTACAACAGTCAAGTTTCTAATAATACAATAAAATTATTTTATTTAAACTGTCTGAGAATGTCATTTATTCTGGTTTTAGGAATAATATTTTATATGAGTTATAATTAATATTTTATTGAAAATTAACTTTATAATTTCAACCACAAAGAAAATTGCAAAAGATAATATTTTAACGCCTGGACTTTTAAATAGTTGCTGCAAAAGTGCAAAAAGTATTAGAATGTTAAGACTAATGTTTTAGAAACTATAAATCTAATTGTTAAAAATCTAATATGTCTAATTGTTTAAATATTAAAATTCCTTTGGATATGTATGAAGAAGATTTATTTATCAGTCTCATCAAAACATTCGCATTACCGAACAGAAAAAAGGAAAAGCTGTAAGCTACAAAACGATCATTTAGGGACTTATGGGACAGAACTTCATATTTTCATTTTATGCTGCAATTGCATCTCTAAATACAGGGAATTACAGAACTAAATAAATAAATAAAAAGATTTTGAAAGAAATATTATTTAAACGAAAAGAGTGTAGAGGCAAAAATATTTGCCAACGAAGAAGATAAGTACTTCTATATGGTACAGCGCGATAGCTATAAATCTGTAACCCTAATAGTCCTCCACCCCTGAGCAGTCCTTGGGGTGCGGTTTTATTGTTATGGGATTTGGTCGCAATCAGCACGTCGGAGTTAGCACGACACCATCCTATAAAGGCAAGAAAAGTGACACAACTTATAAATGCAGCATTTGAGAAAAATCAACTTAAAAATAACTTGACTAGAATAAAACTGGCACAACTGTCTCTCGAGTGGATAACTTTCTACATGGAGATGTAACATTTTTGTTCACATTTTTCAGAGACACAAATCAGTTTTTGAGTAATGTCACTTTTCTTGCAAGTTGTGATTTGTGAAACTTCCGTCGAACGTCTTCTGATGCTCTGCTATATAAATAAGTTTTCACTTAAAAGAGAAAAATAAAATCTTTTTGTAAAAAAATAGAACCGACTCCAAAAAGAAACTACTATTCAAACAACTAAAAATGAAAGATAATTGACAGAAAATGGAACTGTAAATTGCGCCTAAATGTATAAAATACTTTCCTTCGCCAAACAACCTATAACACTGCAATCAATCATAACTTTTGAAGTCGGCGCAAAATTAAATAAAAATTGATAATTTTATTGAATACAAAAATCAAATCCTATTCAAAATACACATCTCATATTGTTACCTGCAAAACGCAGCCGAAAACTACTTTGATTAAAAAAACAAATAAGATTTCATAAGCAGCAAAAGTTGGCGAAGATGATTGTATCTGACGTACTTGGTGAAAGAAAAATCGCAAAAATATCCGGCAAATATGTTTCATTTCTTTGGGATATCATGATTATTTTGATAAGGTATATCAAGAGAGTAATCGAGAATATGAAACAACACATCGTACAATATATATTATGAAAATATACATCTTGCGTGTATATTTTTGCCTTACGTTTTGATCGCCAAATCCAAAAGCCATCAAGGATGATAGTTATAAAAGTTATACGAAATTTGCAAAGGAAACTCTAACTTCGTAGAAACATAAATACTGCATTGTGAAAAATGTTCACTGTTCTATGTGGATGCTACTAATGGATTAATTGTATACAGTGATAAAATAATAAAAGAAGCATGAAAATGGATCATTAAGACAACAGCATTTGTTGCTACTGATATAAAGACAAGCCTTTAAAAACTAATTAAATTTTATTTAATTTTGGGCCGACTTCAAAAGTTATGATCAATTGTAGTGTTATAGGTTGTTTAGCGAAGGAAATTATTTTGTACTTTTAGGCGAAATTTACAGTTCCATTTTCTGACAATTTTCTTTAATTTTTAGTTGTTTGAATAGTAGTTTCTTTTTGGAGTCGGTTCCATTTTTTTTATTCTTAATTGTTATAAAGACCATTTACGACAATACTCGAATTTATTAAATAACTAGTGAGTATATAATAGAACATTTAACTTTTCTTTTTTTTTAATTTTACTAAAAAAATGTAATTGCCAAACTCTTGCAACATATGTATTTTCAAAAATAAGGATATTAAAAATATCTATCTATATGACATTCATATATAAATACACTGTTTGTGAAAACTGCAACATCAAGAAGGAATGGGAATATCATAATGATATTTATTGGACTCATACATTATAGTAAGAAGAACAATTAATTAAAATTTCAGGAAATTCGGAGTAATGTGTACTGAGAAATCAGTACATAAAGCAGCGACCTCTGTGAGTAATAACTCCACTTATCTACCTAGGCATTGAATCAAACAGCGATTGTATGACATGTACGGATAAAACACTTCATGACGTTTTAACACGATGCCATAATTCATCGGTTGTAGTTACTGGTGAATGGTGGAGGCCAGTCCCTTTTCAACGATTAAACAGTCTTTTTCATTGGTGCAAGGTCAGAAGAACGCACTGGCCAGAGCAACAGTCGAACATATCCTGCATCAAGGATGATCCAGACAATATTTACAACTTGCAGTCGTGCATTGTCCTGCTTAAGTATTGCATTTCGTAGGCCTTGAATTTAGGGCACAGCGAAGGGACTTAACTCGTAAGAAATGTAATGGCTGGTATTTAGAGTGGCGGGAATGAAAACAATAGGTGATCGAGATGTGTATCCAGTGGTATCGCATACCATGACTCCAGGTGATGACCCAGTATGCGGCTACCAAAATTTTCATTACCCTCAAAAACGCATCACTGATATAGGCGTATTTAATGTGTGATCAACGAGAAACCTGGACGCAGGAATGGCGTAAAGTCTTTTTTCTGAGAAATCAAAATCCTGTTTACAGCTTCATGACTGCCTTATCCGTATTTAAAGGCATTGTGAATAATGCACATTGCCAGCTGGGATTCGGCATAGTAACACTGTCATTCACCTGCAGTGATGGTATGGGGTTATACTGGATAGACTTCTCGATTACTTCTTGTTCGCATTCCCAGCATTCGGAATAGCGGCCATTAAATTTCTGGCGAGTTAAGGCCCGCCCATCTGCTCTATATTCAAGCCTTCCATAACGCAATAATTACACATGATAATGCACGACCGCAACTTGTCTGTACTGTCTGGACCTCCCTTGATACAGAACGTGTTGAACCGTTGCACCGGCCAGCGTGTTCGCCTGATCTTGCACCAATGAATAGGACTGTTTACTCGTTGCAAAGTGAGTGGCTCGCCACCACTCACCAGCTACTACGATCGATGAATTGTGACTTCGTGTTGAAGCTTCATGGAGCAATACTGTACCTGAATATGCCATCAATGCCTAGAAAGATAATTGTAGTTATTAGAGGTCGCTGCTTTATGTACTGTTTTCTCAGGATATATTACTCAAAACTTCCTAAAAAATTAATCAACTGTTCTTCCCACTATAATGTATGTGCCCAATAAATATCATTCTTGGTGTTGCAATTTTCACAAACATGAGTGTACATATACATGTAAAAGTTTTTTTTCCTGGTGCGGAGTTTATATATAATTGAAATATTCAATTATATATATATATATATACATATGCTTATATATATACATATATAAATTGTGTTCTTGCAATATAAAATATTTTTATTTTTATACAACATATAATACGTAAAACTTTATATTTTGTTTAACTTAATAAATTACTGTAGAAATTCGCTTACTTCTTTTTCTTTTTTAATATTTTTTTTAGCATCTGCATAAACCATGTATTTTTCAGAAAATTTTGAGAAATTCCTATAAAAAATGTATTTATTGTAAAACATCTATGTTACTTTACTTATATCTATATCGCTATCTATATATATATTTAGAAAAGCACTGAATCTCTGATATAAATGGAAAAAATGCCTTTTATTGTAACTTTTAAACTATAAACTTGAAACTTTCCCATACATTTCGATGAAAGAACCCAATATTATGCATATATATATATATATATATATAATTAGTAATAAGTTCGATAACAAGTATTTCTAAATAATTTAAAAGAACAATTTCCCTTTATTCACCTACAAAAGAAGTAGAAAAAGAAAAGTTTAATTTAGATATTTTGGGGGACAGTCAGTGAAGGGTTTATATTTCCTTTTGCTATAATACAAAATAATTTTCTTTCGCTTTTTTTTTTGAGAATTATTTGCTCTTTTTGTATTTTCTGATACATTCATTCTATAATTAATTAGAATTTTGTAATGTGTTATAAACGACTGCATATATTAAAATATCTAATACCATTATTCAGGCACGTCTGAATATTTCTATTTAGTAAGTCAATCTTTTATAAGCGAGTTTTACTATGCAACACATCAGTCGCTATTTTCTTTTTTATGAACTGAAGAAGAAATATACTAATAACTAGTATTGGAATGTTGAAAGAAAAGATTTATTACATAAAAAAATTCCTAATATTGCTACTTTTTATTTTGTCAATGTACAATAAGTATTTATAATGGCCTTCGCCAATACCAAAATTAAATAGTAATCATTTTGTCTCTATTTTAACAAAAATAAATCTATTTACACAGTACTATATTTAAAATGTAATGCATTAATCTAAATAACTAAGGGATATTAGGATTTTTGATATAAACTGCAGACGAATATTTGTTACGTTGTAAGATGTGAGAAATGAAAAGAGAGCAACAAACAGGGAATAATTAATTTTTTACTGACAATATTTGTCGGTCAATACTAATTACACAATTTGTGTATATCATGTAAGTAACAACAACAACAACAACAACAACAACACTAACAACAAGAAGGGTTTTTTTCCGTATAGAAATGAGCCAGAATAAGAGATTTTTCTCTGATTGAAAGCAATATCGTTAATCTACGAGTGAAGAATTCATTGAGGTCGTTAAAAAGGGACTGCGTTATTATCTCCCAAAACGACTGAGAGCTTTCCAAATGCTGAATTGTCTTGGGGATAATAAGCGACTAGAAACTCTTCTTCCTACCATCTCCCAAACTTGTTCTACTGAGTAAATATTAGAGGAACATCCTGGCTAATCCGTCCGAAGGATTCCTTCGTCGAAAAGGAAATTTTCCACTGCGCTAACATAATGTGGGCTAACATCGATGAGAACGAATTCATCCCCGACTAGTGCTGCTTTAAGGACCACAACAGGCATAGAGATCTCATCTCTATGTAAATCAGCCATTAGTGCTACATTCCTTTGCTGTTTCCTACATTCCCAAGCTCGATGGGGCCATTGAAAGAATTACCGAGCCAGATCATCTCTTCCCTTCCGCGAATCGGATCCTTCATTCCATAAATGTAGGTTTATTCCGACGAGCAGATTCTCTCCAGACGATAATCCGCCTGTTGTCGAAAATGGGGCTCGCACGTAAATAGCACGTTGCTCCACTCCTTTCGTCCTACATTGAGAGGCTCTCTTACCTCCTTCTACAGACAGCACGTTAGTCCACTATCATTGACATACAAGACTGCGAGAATAAAAGCCCACATGGTGGATTCGGTTTCGAAAAGTTTGAGTCTAAATCCTGGTACAAGCAGCTCTCTAAAGGTACTTTTGCAATAAAGTGATTGTCATGGGGCAAATTTTTCTCGGTGCTAGTGTTAAAATACTGATCCTCATTTTGTATTTTTGCAAGCGTATGACCATTTCCCAATTTTCGGAAAACATTTCCAGATTGAAAAAACTGATTTCATAGTCTTCAAATGAAACTTTAAAAATTCTTAACACATTTGCTACAACGGATTGTGTTTGACGGATTGCGTCTCTAAACGATCGATGACTACCGATTCAGCTATGTCATGTTGATGAAGTGTCACATTCTCTGTTTAGAAACGTTTAATTGTACCAATTGCGTTGAGCCTTTTCCTATAGAATGAAAACTGCAGGTCACTTTTTACTTCTAATCTACAACATGTCGATTTCTACGTCGCTGACAAAATTTGCATATTTTCAACATTGTAAACGGTGTAATTTTCCTTTTTTAATCGTTTTTCTTATATTTTTGTTTAACGTGTTGTCGATTACTTGGTTGAAGCTCGTAACAACCGCTAACTGTTTTGAGCAGTGTATATCTTAACAAGACAATTTTATTTTATGCTTTATTTTATTTTAACTAATTTAACAATGTACGTGTTTTATTTTACACAAATTGGTGGTTCAGAAGTAAAAAAAATAAATAAAGTAAAATAAACTCATAAAATGAGAATTTTATTACAGAATTGCAATATAAAGTCAGTAGTTCAGTTGGTATTATCAGCCCTGTCATCAAAAAGGTAGTGCTACTATTCTCTTATTTCTTTGTGTCTATGAAAAATATTGTAATTTTCTATAGTTTACATGGTTTCCAATTTTAGCCCTTTTTGGCTGGAGAAAAATTTTATTAGAAAAAATTATATATTTCTACAATAGTTTTCACATATTAAGGGGACTTTGAACTTTTGACTTTGCACCACTGAAAGTTTCATATAAAATCTTATATTTAAATTTAATGTTCATAAATTGAACTATATTAGGTTTAATAATAAACACAGGAATAATAGATAATGTCTTTAACGTCACTGGAAATATTAATCTAGCAGACAGTTATTTCGGTAGCATTTAGCATACCATTATTAATGCATTAAAAAAAGAGAAACGAAACGAAAGTGCTATAAAGGAATCAGATTTTATGACTTATCAATTAACCAATATAATTAGATTGAATATGAGACATTAGCCAATAGAAAATATAGAAACGATACTCATTTGAAATGTAGAAAATTGAATACTGAATGTAAAACTTAAACAATCAGAAAAAGGCGGTGCAGCTTAATCACAAATAACAGCATTGTTAGATTCTTATAACTTTATAATGTTTTAAAGAAATTGAGTTCAAATGTATATATGGGCATGAAATTATTTTAGCTGTGTTAAAATTAAATTTCTGTTTTTTTTTTTTTTTTTTTTTTTTCAGAAATGTTTAGAAATGACTGATTTGTTGGTTTGATGCTTTCTGACGTAACTGATATATCCTTTTAAACAGAATTTACAGTCATTTGCAAAAGTTTAAGACCAGTAGCCGATTTTCAGTATTTTAACACATTGCATCATTTGCGCAGATTATTGCGCCATCTCATGTGCTGATTGCATCAGACGCATTCTAGTGCTATAACTAAAGGTGCCCGGTACGTTTATTGCCAATTATTTATTGGATTTTGTCTTAGACAGTGCTCTTCTGTAATTATTGCAATGGGTAAAAAAAAACTTCACTTACAGTTACAAAAAGGTCAGAAATATTGACCTTGCGTAAAATTGGATTTTCTGAACGTCAAATAAGTTCGAGGGTAAATGTGAGCAAGACAGGTGTGCATCGAGCTATTAGTAAATTTAAAGTTTCGGGGAAATTTGTGAACCTTAAGAGTCGTTTCTTTTTGGTACTTAAAGTAAGTCAAGGTTTCCTTGCACGTTTATGGGATGATAAATCATAATCTTTGGCCAAACATCTTGAAATAGTACTCAAACAATCGTTGGTCCCTTTTGCAGCCAGAGAATGTCTAATCGTATTGCAGGAGGTTCTATGATCTCGTACAACCATCCTTCTTATCACATGATCATCACGAATACTTGTATTTCTAGGGCGACCGCTTCATTTAATGTCCACGAATTCTCCTGAAATTTTAATTTTACTAATAGATTGATGCGCAACTGTCTTGCTCACATTTATCCTTCAAATTTATTTGACGTTCAGGAAATCAAATTTCATTCAGGTTCAATATTTCTGACCTTTATGTAACAGTAAAAGAAGGTTTTTTTTACCCATTACAATAATTGCACAGCAGCACTGTCTACGACAAAATCCAATAAACGACTGGCGATAAACGTACCGGGCACCTTTATTTATAGCAAGAGAGTGCGTCTGATGCAATAATCATGTGAGATGACGTAATACTCTGCGCAAATGATGTAATGTGTTAAAACACTTAAAATCGGCTACTGGTCTTAAACTTTTGAAAATGACTGTAAGATTGCATTTAATTTCACCAATATATGATAAATCATATAGGCAAAAAATATTGCAAATACCAACAGAGTTATGCATATCCACAGAATTATAGTACAGCTGAGAAAGGGGGAGTTTATTAGAAGGAGAAAAAATATTTTAAATCAAACTGTTTGAGAACTTTAGCCATGGCATAACGTCATTTAGGAAAATAGGGTAAAACAATATTTACTGATATTAGAAGAGATTGATGTTAGAGTTTAAGTACAAGCTGTAAATTTTGAATAGTTTTATCTATCATGAAAGGGTTATAACCCTTTTTATTTCAATGGATTTCTGATATTTGATTTTAAATCTCAGTAAAACAGAATCGGAGCAAATATTTAAGTGCATGGTTAACAAAAGTATAAAAAATTACCATTTTATGGGTAGGTAAATAACATGAACGCGCATGAGTAGGAAAAAAAGAATGCAAAATTTTTACAATAGATGATGGTACAGAAGCATTTTTCAGTGAAAAACGAGCGTGTCATGGACAGAGAGTAATCCACTATTTTTTATTTCATATGTGAATTGCATATTACTGTCCATATAGTTTACAATTTGTAAAACGTGGTCAATATTGTGAAAGGATATGGCAGTCTGTGTGAAAGTTTCATCAACATAACAATTCCAAAAAGGGAAGAGCATTTTTTAAAACGGCTTATTTTCAAAAATAATGCATGCAATTTAGTTGAAACTAAAATAGAGGGGCAAGATGTTATAACCAGATTTAATTTTATTTAATTCTTGTGTTCTCTCTTGCGCATTGTTTTCAAAGGCGAATTGTTTCGAATAGGGACCTGAAGTAAGCAAGGACTCAACGTGGGAAATATAAACCTATTTGTTGACTAGAACAGTTTGTTCTACTCAACAAACAAAAGATCCTTCTAATGATCCTTAAAAGAGATCCTTCTAATGATCATCTTGATCAAGTCAAATACCACGTTAAAAATTCCGTTATCCTTAATGATTATACCAAACGCATGGTAATTCCTTCCGCTGCTGATTGTGCTCGTTTTTATGCACTTCCGAAAGTTCATAAACCCACTCTCTGCTTTCGGCCTATTGTGTTTAATATTGGTACGTCTTCTTATAATCTTACTCGATTTCTTTCAAACTCTCTTTCTCATCTAACTACTGCTAATCTTCATACTGTAAAAAACTCGCACGATTTTCTTGACAAACTAAAATGCATCTCTCCGTCTAACTATACTATGATCTCTTTAGATGTGAAATCACTTTTTACAAATGTTCCGGTTCAAGGTGCTCTGGTTTGTTTAGAGAGAAGACTACGTGAATTCCATTATTCTTCTATTGAAATTGAGGAGCTTGTGAATTTAGTTCATTTGTCTATCAGGCAAACTACCTTCATTTTTAATGATACTTATTATTCCCAAAATGATGGTATGGCCATGGGTAATCCTCTCTCTCCTTTACTTTGCGTCATTTATATGCACTATTTTGAAGAAAAACTCTTCGGGGTATATAAATTTCCTCACTGGTTTAGGTATGTGGATGACACTTTCGTTCTTGTCTCCCCTGATGTCGATTTGTCCAATTTACTTTCTTTGGTCAATTCGATTGACCCATGCATTCAGTTCACTTTTGAGGTTGAACAGGATTGCTCTTTGCCTTTCCTTGACGTTCTTGTGATTAAAGAAAAGGATTGTTTCTCAACTACTGTCTTTAGAAAACCATTCTCAGTCTCTTTGCTGCCGCATGCTCTCTCTAACCACGCCCCTCATCAAAAAATGTCTGCTTTTTTACACTTATGTTTATCGTGCCTTACACATTTGTTCAGATCCGTCTAATCTTTCGAAAGAAATTTATTATTTAAAATCTCTTGCTCTCTCTCGTGGTTATAACCCATGTATTATCGATAAAGCTCTATATAAATTTAAGAATCCTAAACGTTCTGCTCCCAAATTAAACGATCACAGTCTCATCCCAGATCTGTTTTACCTTTTTATTCTTCACTCTCTTTTAAAATCTCTAAAATTCTTTCACCGTTTGGTTTCAAAGTCATTTACAAACCCGTCAATAAAATTAAATTATCTTCTCTTAAGGATCCCATTCCCACCGAAAACCGTTCTGGAATTTATTTAATTCCGTGTTCGTCCTGCAACTTAGGTTATACTGGTCAAACTAGGAGGCGTTTGAAATACAGAATAAATGAGCACCGTCGGAATGTTCGTAATGAAGAGATTACCAAATCTTCTATTGCTTCCCACTGCTGGTCTCTAGGTCATCGTTTTGATTTTTCCAAAATTAACATAATTTCATCTCCTGTCTCTTCCTCCCATTTGGACATTCATGAAGCATTTCACATATTTAAAAATTCGAAAAATCTTGTTAATGATATTTCTTCAACTCCATTCTTCTCTGATGCTTGAAAATTACTCACGTAACTTAGATTTTCGTTTAATTTTGATATCCTTAGATTGTTATATGGTTAATCTCACTCATTTATTTATTTTCTTGTTTTCTTCTACAATTCTACTCACACCAGTTGTCATGTTTACTTTCTACTTTATAAAGTTTTTCTTTTCATTTTATACGATTTTGTGCGTTGCCGCTTTGACTGCAGCACTCGTGCTTACTTTATTCGCCTGATGAAGGGTCGTGTGTTTTTTCGACCCGAAACAATTGTTGCGAGTTTATTGCATTTTATGGTGTTTATTCAAAGTTTGTAAGTAATATTTTTTACAACGCCAGTTTTGTGGTGCTTTTTTATTAAAAGTAATTATAGTTGGTCATTTCACTAAGAGATAATCATGAAAAATTTAAGCCGAAGTCTGATGCCATTATCAACAGGACCTGCGATTTATAATATTATATGAAATGAGGATGCTGCAGTATCTGCATTTGAATATTTTATAAAACCTAACAGTACATTGTAAGTTATAATAAAATTGTTAAAAGAAAGTTTAAAAGAAAGAAGTGCATGAAAATTTATGAAAAAACGTTGAAAGAGAAGAAATGCTGCGTTTTTTTAGACTATTCATTCTTACTGAAATCTACACCATATATAAGGAATAAACATGTAGTTATGATACGAATAAAATGGTCATCTAATTTTCAACATGTATATATCTAGAAACAGATGCTCACGAATATTATATTGCATACGATTGGATGATAATGATTTCAGCCGTAAAAACAGATTTGATAATAAAATTTCACTATCTAAAAACGCATTTTTGTCTTGCACATGCCTCTTATCAAAGCGTTACAATGGATGAACATTTAGTGACATTTTAAGGAAAGTGTTCACTTCAACAATATATTATCTCTAAGAAAGAAAAGTATTTTTTTTCAATCTGGTCTGCATATCTGTGCTGATAAGTATAAAGGATTTAAGTCCAAAAAGGTCAATTTTGAGTTAAGTACATAGTTAGACTCAGAAAAAAAAATATCTATCGGTTGGTATAAAGGATTTAAATCCATGGCATTTAGTCTTTGGGAAAATCCATTGGTAAAAAAAGATTCAAGTCAGAAATTTAGCATTAATCCTTGGTACAAAATATTTAATTCAATTTTCTCCTTTCATTAAATGAAGATTGATAATCACTGAATGGTATAAAGGGTATAAATCAACATAATTCCTTTTTCTTAATCGATTGTTCTAAATAGTTTTTAGTTAATTCAACTTTATTTTTCGTGTCCTGAAAAATCAAGAATATGGACTTAAATCCTTTATACTTATCAGTACAGATATAATATCATTGTGTTAATGTTTCTAATACGCATGTATATACATGAAAATGAAAATGTACCTAGAAATGAAAAATATTGGAATAGAATAAATATAGATATTTAATTTAGGCATTTACATATAATTAATTTCCCTGCAGATAACACTTTTTCTCCTAAAATTTGAGTATTGAAATAACAGTAGAAATAAAAAGCTAATAATTTTTGGAATTCTAATTCCTTTAGAATTACACTAAGCGTTTATTACTACAAAGGAAACAAATAATATTTATTATATTTTAAATTTTAAAAATGAACAAAAATTGTATCTTATTGCACAAAAAAAGAAAAAATTGTGACTTTATTAAATTTTATATCTTTTTCTATGGAAAATGAAATCTTTGAAAAATTATTACCTTTTTATGATAAAATATTATAACAGCACGAAATCAGTATCAAAGTAACGGACAAAATAACAGATATAATATGCAGATTTCCATTATATATATTTAATAATATTCTTCATGTGAATGACTTGAATAATTTAGTTGTTTGGTTATATCTGAGTTTTAATAAGGAACGAAAATGCAATTATAAAAGGCGACTATTTCTTTTGAAGCTAGGTAAATGTTTAGCTCAGGAAAATCTTGAGAAACGTTCCGATATTTAAAATTCAGTGGAAGCAGTGTATTCAAGTGGGATTACTAAATGTAAAAAGTGTGGGAGATGCTTTCTTATGTAAGATCATTAGATAGAAAATGTTGTGACATTTGTGTGGAAATACTCAATTTTTGTTTTTAAAATTTATTCAAATATTTCTATACTCTGTGAGAAAAGTGTATAAGATATAATTTATTATGACTCAAGTAAAGAAAATAAAGTTAGAAATTCGACATTCAAAAGCCATACTTAAATCTGTTTAAAAATGGCAAAAAAGAACTGGCTCTTAATGGGTTAAGTTGAAATTTGCGGACATTGTGTCCTGTCTAATTTTTAATCCTTATGATGTACCCTCTCTCCGATTTTGGTTCACGAATTCACGTTTGGGCCAAGTTGTGTAATTTTTAATCATTATGATGTGCCCTATCTCCCATTTTGGTTCATAAATTCAGGTTTTGTCCCTATTTGGACCAAGTTTGGTCGATGAATTCAAGGATATTCTGTATATATAGGTATATAGAAAGATATTTATATGCATATGAATAAAATTGAAAATTCAATTAAACATACAAGAAAGCCAAATAAGACTTTTTAATGGAAGTGAACTCCTGAAAAAAAAGTTCATTAATTTCAGGATCAAAAGTCACTATAATAATAAATGTCGTATTATCAATTAAAAATATCCTTTTGGTAACTAGTTTAAAGTTTAAAGCTTTTAGACAGATGCGATTCGTATGAAACATTCAGATCTATTTCTTACATCCTTGTATAAATCAAACTCGAACTTCCAGAAATGAGCTTCTTTTCACTAATGAGAAAAAAAAAAAAAAAAAGACTTCACTAAACAACTCGGGTTTTTTATTAATTTATAATAAAATATGCGTAAATTATTATTTTAGTTAATTTTGTAATAAACTATTATAACAATTATTATTATTTTGAAAAATGTAGTCTAGAATACTTTAGAATAAATATTTGGGAAATCAAGTGTTCATTTAAAATACATAAATAAAAAAAAATAATAATAATGACAATACGTTTAATACAAATTTTTTCATAGATATTGATAATATTGTTGTTAGATTAGGTCACGTTTTACCGTTAGAAAAAAAGCTAATAGTTGCATTGGTATGAAGTTATTCGCTTGAACCATCGATATCTGTATCCAAAACCTATATTTATATTTATTTATTCATTTTTATTTTTTGTAAATGTCTTTTCACATGCAAATCAAAGAATCAATTGCATCCCAAGAGAAACAAGGTTGTTTCGATTTTCTTTCAAAAGTATGTACATTATATTTATTAGTTTAGGAAAAATTGGGCGTTTTTATTTGTATAGACAATAGTCTTTTGTTACATTGCTTATGATGGAAGCTTTAATACTTAAAAAAAAAAGGGTTTGCTTTTTACAGGTACTAGACATATAGATTGAAATCATAGACTTTTATTTAAAATAAATAAATAATAAATAAATAAATAAATAAAACTCTCACGACAAAACTTTGTTTTAAATAATCTGTTAATTATGAGGTATTAAAGGATTCAAAGAAAGAATATAAATAATAATTTTAATCGAAAAGAAATTAGAAATAAATCAATTATACTAAAAGATAAAAAGAAGGATATGTTATATTTTCTTGAGATGTTCAAAAAGTTTATATATATATATGGGATCTGGTAGCAAGGTCTTTAAGAGAAGCGGGTTCAATCTTCGAGCCGGCCGAAGACCATCATGTAAACTGGATGACAACTGGTAATGACATCTAATGACAACTGGTGCACTTTAAATCTGTTGTGGTCGCAGAGTCCTCCGAGTTGCCATTAAAATTATACCTCTGGGGTATTGGATATTGGTATTTTCTCGGCCTCGATTTGTATCAAAATTCGAGATCTTGTTGTTTGATGATACTGTCATCTTTTGCCACCTTTTCAAGCTAAGTCGTTCTTTCACCACTTGTGGTGCTTCTCTAAAAACGAAAGACGCTCCCATTCTGTCTTAAAACCGAATATTTTCCAAACAGGGTCTCAAATTTCCCAAGTGTTTAAGATAATTACCTAAACTTTTATAACGAATAAATAATATTACATAATTTTTTTCTTAAGTAATGTGACAGTTATGCCGCGATTATTCAGCTGTAATTGGATACAAATAATATTGTGCCTTTTCTTCCGATAATACATTTCTCACTCTAAAATAATAATAATAATAATAATAAGACAAGCAACAAAAACAGAATAAGTATATATATATTGTTATCAATCAATTACAACGTAAAAACATCCATATGTACAGTCAGCATTAAAAAAAAAAAAAAAAAATAAATAAATACGTGTTCCCAGATAAATTTAATTGCAAATCACTGTATAAATATGAAGCTGGTTATGATCATTTGTTAATAACCTGTAGTTATTAATGCGATTCTTAAATTTGGCTCAAAATACCAACTACATATTAAAACTTGCATCATTTTTTGGAATGGTAACATTGATTTTTGTCTCCATATTCAAATTTCTCAGATCAAGGCGAAAAAGTTATCTTATATACTTTTAATTAATTCTTGATACAGTTATAAGCGAAAAAGTTAGGGGTTTCTTGATAAATTTAAAAAAGTTAAATTAAAACCTCCCGAATTCAGATAACTAGAAACAAAACAAGAAAAAATTGGTATGGAACAAATTGAAATTATTAGTAAAGAAAATAAAGTTTTAGATATAAAATTAAATTCTAATAATTACGTTGTGCCTACACTTACTTGAGTAAGTATTAGTTCCCCATCATACTATAGGTATGGGGAACTTAGGTAATCGTGAAAATTTTCGACCTCGTTTTTTGACTTTTCTATACGTTTTTAGGTGTGAGGAATCCGAAAATGACAAAATTTATATGGTGTCTGTCTGTAGGGTGTCTATTAGTCTGTTAGTGTGTTAGTCTGTTAGTTTGTTAGTCTGTGTACACGATATCTCAAGAACAATTTGTCGCAGAGAGGTCAGATCAGTTTTAAAATATTACTTTCGACACTGGCAAGAACCCTATTCATTTGCAACATTCGAATTTATAAAATTCGTAAGTTATTAGAAATTTACGATTTTCTTAACATGGGATAATAGGACAAAAATTCACTTAAACGTGCATTTAATGGAAAATTTTTACTGTAAAAATGTCAGACCAGTTATAAAATATCACTTTTGATGCCGGAATGAACATCAGTAACTATAAATATGCTACTTTGAAAATTTCGCAAGTTATTGAAAATTTACGAATTTCTTAACATGGCAGTATACGGCAAAATTTCACATAAACGTCAATTTTAAGAGATATTTTCATCGTAAAGATGTCAGACTACTTTTGAAATTTTATTTAGGACACTGGAATGAATATTAACGACTATGAATTTTCCAATATAAAGATTTCGTAAGTTATTGAAAATTTACGAATTTCTTAACATGACAGAATAGAGCAAAATTTCACAAAACCGCAATCTTAAGGGAAATTTTCATCGTAAAGATGTCAAACCACTTTCGAAATATTATTTAGGATACTGGCATAAATATCATACACTATGATTTTTCCAATTTAAAAAATTCGTAAGTTATTTGGGATTTACGATTTACTTAACATGTCAGAATAAGGCAAAATTGAGCATAAACTTCCATTTTGAGGATCCTAAATACATTAGACAACTTCAATATTATTTTTTTTGATATTTGTTTGAACATGATTGAATACAAATTTTCTACTAGGAAAGTTTCGTAAATTATTCGTAATTTACGATTTTATCAACATAGCGAAATTGTAAATTTTTCATATAAATATGAATTTTGAGGATTATTGCATTGGAAATAGTAGCATGAAAACTAAACAACGGAATTGACCCCGATAAAATAAATTAATAGATTAGAATAAGATAAATATATCGATGTGAACGGTGGATAGCCTATTAGGCGGGGATTTCATTCTGTCACTGTATCAAGCTTTGGTCAAATTCATTTCTTTTAACATGATTATAATATGTCTCGCACTAGAAATTTCTGTGAACATAAATATGATAGGAAACTGAGCAGAGTCCACCTATGCCAACAAGTTTTTATTGCTATGTAGGTAGGGTGTAAGATAATTACCTAAATTTTATAACGGATAAATAATATTACATAATTTTAAAGTTTTTTCTTAAAGAATGTGATATTTTTACCGCGATTATTCAGTTGTAATTGGATATAAATAATATTTTACCTTTTCTTTCGATAACAGATTTTGCACGCTAAAAAAAATTGAAACTCGAAATACACTACTTTTTTTTTCTTCAGTAGTAAATTTTCATTGTCTGTATTTTTATTTTTGAACAGTAAGCCTTTCCTTAGTGCGTTTCTCTACAATGTTTCATTTAACAAAGGCGTATAAATCCTGCAATGTTCAAATACTAAACTATGTATAATAATATTTAAAAAAAAAAGAAAAGAAAAACGAAAAAAAGATGGTAAAAAGTAATTTATATTTAAGAAAAAGAGTAATATAGTGTGTTTGGATAAATGTCGATTTTGAACCGTAAGGCAGGCTCTAACTCATTTTTTGAAATGTTACATTTAATTTCAGGTGTACGAACCCTGCAATATTAAAATACAAAAATGTGGACAGCACAATTAAAAAAAAAAAAAAAAAAACTGGAAAAGGTACTTAATAATTAAGAGAAAAGAGTTCATAAAATCTTATTTTAAACAGTAAGCCCCGCATTCACGCGTTTCTCCATAGAAATGATAAAACGCGAAGGCCCCGAAACACCAATAAGAAATGACATATCACTATAAAACGATAAAGAATTATAGGAATATAGAAATAAGCTGTAGATTTCAAATCAGATTTATTTATCATGTTTATTCTATTCATTTAAAAAAGAATATTGATCAGACTTCATTTTTTTTTAATATGAATTTATTAATAATTTTCATTGTTCAAAACAAGTCTTTTCATGGAAAATATGCTCGGAATGAAATATGTTTGTATTATTTTACTCAAACGCATTAAAGAAATAAATTTCAATTTAATAATCTTTTGGACGGATAACAATTAATGTCTGTGACATTAGCATCCCCAGACTTTGAAAGCTAACAACCCTATAAAATATTTGAGAGAAATATATAAACTGTACCAATTTGGGTTATGATTTCATCAAAATAACTAAAACAATTAGCAGTACCATTCGAAAAATTTACATTGATGCAATTTTTAATATGTAGGTGACCTCCTAAGCAGAATAAGTACGTCAGTATAAGAAGAAAAGTGTAAAGTAATAATTTTTACTAAGCTATCAGTTCCAACCACTTATTTGTACGTTGTTTTGCTGTGAAATCAGTCGGAAAGTAGCCTTTGTTTTCTGATTGTACTTTTAAGATTGTTTCAAAATAAACATGTAACAAAATGATGTTTTAACTGACCTTCTTGTGTTTACTTTGCAGTCTCAAAAGCGGATTGCGAAAAATTTGTCTACCAGCTGACAAAAAATTAAAAATATATATTTTAGAGGAAAATTCCTTTCTATTTCACATTTTTCTTCTGCTGAATTTTTGGCTTGAACTTTTGGCTTGAACTTTCGGTTTCAAATAATAACTAAAAGTAATTGTTTTCTTCAGGTTTACCTGATATTTACAAGAATTAAAATTTTCGAAGAACCTACATTCAAATTTTTTTTAATAAAACTGCCTTATATCTGTAATTATTTTTATTTTAATTGAATGCGCAATAAAATTAATTAATATTTACAAATTAATATATATATATATATATATATATATATATATATATATATATATATATATTATAATATATTAATTATTTTTACTAATTGTATATATGTGTACAGTTATTAAAAACTAGCAGTCTACGCCCGCTTCGCTGGTAACTATTTTTAAATGAATCACTACAGTTAATAAATTATCAAAATTACATTAATTTTTATCATGCAAAAAGAAAAAGAGAGAGAGAGAGAGACAAAATGTTGAACCGGGTCCTCACTGCCTTCTGCAACCCAGGCCATTGTGCGCTGTGCGCGTGCATTTATGTTCGACACTCTTAATGAATCACATATTATCGTAAGGGAAAAACATATATATAAAATACAAAAAAAAAAAAGGTCTTCTCCCATTGTTGGAATAATCGGTCCGAGATCCCACTGCCTACGGCAGCGTATACAGGCGCGCATGTTCCTTTACCTTCCGTTCCCGCCCCTCCCAATCAGTTTAAACTTTAAAAAATACTTGCAATCGTTCTCTCGCGCTTTTAAAACTAATAATACTAATTTCCAACATTCTATCTGAATTTCTTTATCTTTACCCCTTTGCCCGTCCCCCTTCCTGACCCTAGTAATTATTCTGTACTTTCGGAAATAACCGCAATCGATTTATCGGGCCTCAAAACCTAATAACACTTCTTTTCAGCGCTCTAACTCTTTTTTATGTATTCTTGGCCCTTCACTCTCCCCCTTACCTTCTATCCTAATAATTTTACAAATTCGAAAATATTCGCAATCGATTTGTAGGTATCAAAAATCTCCATGTACCAATTTTGAGCAACCTAACTCTATTTTTATGTTTTTGACCTTCCATCCCCGTCCTAATAACTTTACAAATTCAAAAATATCCGCAATCGATTTGCAAGTATCAAAAACCTTTATGTCTCAATTTTGAACGACCTATTTTTATTTTTTGCTCCTCCGCCCACCTCTTCCCACCCCTCTTAATGACTTTAGAAATTCGAAAATATCCACAATCTATTTGTAGGTATCAAAAACCTCTATGTACCAATTTTGATCGGTCTAACGCTATTTTTATTTTTTTTGCACCTCTGCCCCCCTCCCTTTCGGACCCTCCTAATAGCTTTACACTTTCGAAAATATTCTCATTCGACTTGCAGGCCTCTAAAACCCATCTGTATCAATTTTGAACGGTCTAACTGTATTGATATTTTTTTGCCCCATAGCCCTTTTCCCGCCCCACCTGGGACGAATTTCTAAAATTAAAGAAATTAGTCTTTATGTATTTGTCGGAGCTATACTTTAGAGCAAAAATCTCACATATTTCTTTTTTTCTGTTTGCGATACAAAGGATTTTTTCAAATCAAGTTTTGCCCCCTTTTCCCCCTTTTTGGGGGCTAAATTTCTAAAATTCCAAAAAATTGTTTTTAGGTATTTGTATTAGCTATATATTAGAGCAAAATTTTCGTGTATATCTTTTTCTTTGTTTGAGATAGATAGGAGTATGTGAAACCACGTTTTGCGCATGTGAAATCACGTTTTGCTCCCTTTCCCCCCTTGGGGACCGAATTTCTAAAATTCAAGAAATTGATTTTTAGATATTTGTGTTAACTATATTTTAAAGCAAAAATTTTACGGATATCTGTTTTTTTCTTTGAGATATGAAGGTTTTTGTGAAATCACATTTTACCCCCTACTTCCCCTTGGGGAGAGAATTTCGCAAAATCGCTTTTTAGGGGTGCTTACACTGTAGTTCTACACTCATGTCCAAAATTATCTTTACATGCATAAATTCACGGATTTCTCAGAAACAGTGAACTTTGATCTTGTGATTTTTTTTGGAATGTTATATAACACTATGACACATAAATAACAAAGGAAAAAAATTAAAGGCATTGCATATAATATAAAATTATAGCATGAAACATTAAATATGGTAATAAAATGTGACAAAGAGAGCTCAGAAAAAAAGGAATAATGCAGAACAGAATTAAGCCTTACGAATTTAGTAAGGAATATGATCTCCCCTGACTTGTACACACATATCACAACGTGTTTTCATGCTGACAATAACGTTGTTAACCACAGTTCAGGGAATTAAGCTCCACTCTTCAAGTAATGCCGTTTTCTGAGCATTTACATTTCTAGAAGGAGGATATCTACGTGCAATTGCTCTTTCAAGGTAGTCCCACAAGTTCTCTATTGGATTAAGATCAGGAGACTTTGCTGGCCCCGGTATTCGCTCAATGCCTTCACTTTCAAGGAATTCGTCAACGAGCTTCGCTCGATGTGGACGAGCATTATCGTCCATAAATAAAATGTCAGATCCATATGCACCTCTGAAAAGTCTGACTCTAGGCTCTAGGACCTCATCCCGATAACTCTCGCCGGTCACAGATCCCCTGTCGAAAACATGTAGGGACGTACATCCATTGATCATTATTCCTCCCCCCCCCATACCATCACACCTTCCAAAACGGCCATGTACCATTATGCTTGAGGGATAATTTCGTGTTCCTGACTTCCTCCATATATAAACACGTTTAGAATCACCTGTAAAACTAAACCTTGACTCATCAGTAAGCAGAACATGGGACCATTGGTGTTGACTCCAGTTATAATGTTCTTTACACCAATTAAAGCGATCCCTCCTCTGTTGTGAAGACAGTGAAACACATACCCTTGGCATTCTGGCATAAAGGCCTCTTTCATTAAGCCTTCTGCATATCGTTTGTCGTGATACAGCAGTTACAGTGGCGGCTACAAGCTCTGAAATTAACTGGCGAGCAGTAGATTTCTTGTTCCAACGGGCAGTTAGTGCCAAATATCGATCTTCAGAAGCAGTTGTCATTCGTTTACGACCTTGTCCAGGCT
This sequence comes from Salticus scenicus, assembly GCA_963930645.1. Taxonomy (NCBI): domain Eukaryota; kingdom Metazoa; phylum Arthropoda; class Arachnida; order Araneae; family Salticidae; genus Salticus; species Salticus scenicus. The sequence goes on along the minus strand of OZ005654.1, from coordinate 192,966,916 downwards.
TCCTTACAACAATTCCATCGTTTCGAAACTGTTTCCATAATGTAGAGACTGCCTGTCTTGAAATATTCCGACATCTGGCTACTTCTGTGATAGGCTGCCCTACTTCTAAACGGCCGATGAGTCGCCACTTCATAGATTCTTGCAAATGATATTTCGAAGCCATAGCAAACCGATTTGAGTGTTTACACACTGAAAGCAAACGCTATATCGCATTGATTCCCTAAGTTATTCACTTTGCGCAAAGCGCTTGATTCAGCGTCGGATGACGTAAGCCTAGATTTGCATATCACAGAATCGTTTGATTACTTTTGATTGGATAATGCTAATTAGGCTTGTTTTTCACACATTTTCTGCAAAAATGGATCCCATTGATTGGATATTTAATTGAATATCATTAGTTTTGGCTATGTAAAGATAATTCTGGACATGAGTGTATAATCTGACCCAGTTTCGAGTCAGTGGCTCCAGTAGAGTTTGCTGTGCGTTGATGAGTCAGTGAGAGTGTGGAAGTACTCTTTTATATGTATAGATAATCTGACCCAGTTTCGAGTCAGTGGCTCCAGTAGATTTTGCTGTGCGTTGATGAGTCAGTGAGTGAGTGAGGGAGTGGAAGTACTCTTTTATATGTATAGATAATTAATAATTAATAAAAATTACATAATTTAACAAATTTTGTAATCCTTTAATTTTTTGTTTATAAAATCTGTAAAAGTGCTATAAAGTTGAACAATAATAATAATAATAATAATAATAATAATAAATTAGACCTACAATTATATTAAGAAAATTAATTTTCTGTCAACAATGAACAACGGACATTCATATAAGCGCAAAATTAAAGATATATTGAAATTTCATCCTTTTTTTTTCCCCTTTTCAATTCTATTTTCAATAACAATACTCTGATGTTCATTCTTTACTTGCTTGCACAAATTTAAAATACAATACTATTGTATGAAGAACAATATATGCTTATTTTATATATAAATAAGAAACACATTTATGATAAATGTTATCTTGCAGATTTTTTTTCCCCATATGATAACATAATTTGAAACTTCTTTTAATTCCGTTGGCTTAAATTAGTTTAATAAAATATGTTCCTTATATATTTCCTTTATGTTAATTTATATTAGCATGCTTAATTATGTGAAGACTTTTATTAGACTTAATAAATAGTCGAGGAATTCCAGTTAATATCGTCTCTATAGTTTATTCAATTAGAAAATTCAATATTTGATGAAAACAATGCTATTATCCAAGTATTTTAAAAAAAAATATATATATATATATCTATATATATTCTTCCAAAATTAAGATTTTTTTTCTTTTTCACAAAATTAGTAATAATTTCATGTTACTATTTATAAAATATAATCGTTTTTTTTTTTTTTTTTTTTTTTTTTTTTTTTTTTTTATCAGACTAATTGCTATATTTTACAATGTTACATAAATTAGTGAAATAACCTAATGAAATTTGTAAATAGATAAAGAAACTTTTGTTTGCCAAATGATTTTTCAATGATTTTTCATGGTTCAATAATATTATATAAGCCCATCCTATGTTCTTCTATAAGTGAAAAGTAAAAGTGCCTCCTTCGAATTAATCGTAAATTAATTTCAAAATAAACAGCAGCATTCGTATTCATCAAAATGTTTTCAAGGCTGCTGATTGTAATAAATCTTGCTAGGGAGCATTTTCATCAAAGTATCGGCATCATCCAGCGTGAATTAATCTTATACTAATAAACAAGTAATAATTCAAGTGCATCAAAAATCACCCAATAATATAAATAATCGACTCTGGACATTTTGGACGATTCATAAAATGAACATTATCTATTACCTCTGTAAACAAAAAAACTAAGAACGTTTAGAGCTATAGGTAAATATAATGACTCTGAGATTTAAAAATGAACGATGTTGATTCAGTTAAAAAATACATTAGAATAACGCTCGTTGATATTATAAAATAAGAAACGTCAAATCAAATTCAGTTGAATTGTTTATTCCAAAGGAATAATCTAATTAAAGAAATGAAAATATTAATCTGTTGATAATTCTTATTATTCAATCAATAAAAAACATTTGTTATTTATTTATTTATTTTTTTTTAATTGATGACCATAATTAATGATATTTCATTTTCAGCAAGAGAGTATGTTTCCGGCCCTCTGCCGACAAAACGACACTAAGAAAAAATCGCGGCTATTTTGACAGATGTCCCAGGGATGGAACACGGGCGCAGAATTCATACCAGAATCTGTTTAAGAAATTTTTCTACCTATAATATCGTTGATTTAAGAAGTAGAAAAATTTCTTACATTGATAGTGGTATGAATTCTGTGCCCGTGTTCCATCCCTGATGTCCGCGTTATATAAACAACGCAATCATATAATGAGCCACTATACGCCCATCACGCGCCATGATTCATCCTTCTTTCCCAACCATCCAATAAATAAACAAACTAGAAAGTTAATAATATCTTTTTTAATATTTGATTATTTTTTCATTAAAAATTCATGATATTTGAATTTTGGAAGGAAGTTTTAAAATGATGAATTTTTGAATAAAATGATAAAGGGTTTACCTTTTAACAATATATATATATATATATATATATATATATATTTTTTTTTTTACGAGATACAGTGAAGAAACCCAAACATAATCTCTCATTACTTTTGATTCTGAAAAATATTTTTAATTCTGAAAAATATTAATAAATTCATATTCATAAAAATTATGAATTATGACCTATATTATTTTTTACATAAAATGAAACCTAATGCTGAAAAATATGGGTGTGCAAATTTGCAGCTCATTCCAGTTATTAGTTTTCGAGATATTAATAAATCTTTCTTTTGGAGTAGTATAGGGGGCCGTCTCTTATAAAGTTTTGCACGAGATAACGAATCAAATCTTAAAAAATAACAAAAAATATTAAACAAAATATTTTTATTTTTTATTTATGGGTTAAATTATATAACAACAACGTCAAACGCAAAGAAATGAAACAAAAATGATGATTTTTAGACATTAATATTAGCATCAAGAATTCCTGTATTCTAAAGGAGAAAAGCCCCGCCTTCATCCTTCTTCAAAACAAAACAATACAGAAAAGAGTAAATGTGACTTTGAGTATTCGTGTTAAACCCCTTATTTTATGTTGAAAAAAATATGCAAAAGTGGTATTTACTTCATAGATTTATTGGTGATAAATTTTGAATCTTTTAAACAAACACGAGAAGAAAAAAACTAAATAGGCGGGGTTTACTGTTTTAAACAGAAAAATATGGTTGATGGGAAATTGTCAAATATAAAAAACGAATGGAATTGGAATGCAAGATAGACTTGTAAAACCGTTTCTTAACTACCGTCACAGCTAAAAAAGGCTTAATCATTTGCTTCATGTATTGCTTTATTTTATTTTATTATTTATTTATTTTGTAGGGGGACGATTATTATTTTAAGGACACTTTAGTCTTTAAAATTTTATTAGTATATTTTAACTTTATACATTTTTAAAAACATACCTTAACTTTTATAAATATATTTTAACACTTTTTGCGACCGCAGGATTTTGTCTTTTTGACAGTAAAAACCGCCTACGGGCGTTATACTCTCAAAATAAAATATTTCAGAACAAACTTTCTGTATTCACAATTATATTACAATATGATTACACATATATGATATATATGACATATATGATTACTACAATATGATACATTAAAATTATATTCTTTCTAATCAATATATTTCTATCCATAGTATATTTTATTGCAAAAATATGAACACTGGGTACACACTTAAGAAATATGTAACACACAAATTACGATAGAAACGCCTACTGACAGAGTTACAGATTTTCAAATGGCTTGAATCTACGTACGCAGTCAAAAAAGGTTTATTAAGAAATTATATTTTCATAGGAATTATAAAACGAATCGTACAGTTCCAAAGAGTTCAACTGACCCAAAACTGGTATGTGCGATTAAAATTGTTTAATATTTACTTCTTGAACGCTTACAATAATTTATCCGAAAAGATTTAGTTTATGCGTTGTTGTATATATATATATATATATATATATTATTTCATTTCGTATATTATGTTACACCTACGAAAGAAAATTTAAGCTTTATTGGTGACAAATACGGACATAATAGACACTTTTACTTGAAAAATATTGCACTTTTTTCAAAGAGTACTGTATGCATACTTGCCAACCATCTCATTAATAACCGTACAATTGTTAACTCCCCTTGAAAAAAACGCCCCTTTTTTCCCACCACTTTATTTTTTGGGTAAATCTCTCCAAATATTGTTACGATTAAATAAGTATAAAATTATACTAAAAAATGACTGGGGTGAAAAAAAAAAAAAAAAAAGGCGGGTACTGAAAATTGTACGGTTCATAATGAGATGGTTGGCAAGTATGCTGTATGGACTAATCGCAGACCTAAAATTATCTAAAAAAGTACTGAAGTATATACAAATCTACAAAAATGAATTCATCATAATTAAGGAAATGGAAAATAGGCAGCGTTTTATTAATTTCTATATATTATTTTTTCCCTAAAAGATTTCCGGCGTGAAACATTAAAATTTTCTCTCTTTTTTATAGGATCTTAATTTTATTTTTCTACATTTATAGATAACCCCTAACACATTTTTGATTATAACTCTATAAATACTAAAGCTAAAATATACAAACAGTATACTTTTTCGCACCGCCAGACTCTCAGTAATTCGAAAATGAAGTCAAAATTGGGTGTTGCTACTGAAAAAAGTTGGCGCTCATTTTAATATGTTGATGACCCCTAATTCAAAATTTGACGACATATTCAGAAAGTGCTTTTCATTTCCGGTTGAATGATGTCTATTAGATGTTCCCGCGTCAACTAATAACGGAATTACAGTGGGTGTTGCGTTTTTTTCCCCCGACTGTACAACCCACTTAAACAATACAACAATTTTTTTAGTAAACGTTATCACGGAGTTTTCCTTCAACATATTTTATATAATTGCAATTTGGCTCATTTATATTATGTGTAAAGCGTTTTATTTTCAATAAAAATTGTTTCAATTTTATAGTAAATAATAAATAATAAAATAAAATCGAAATGAAAATGAAAATGCCCCTTCCTTTTATAACCATAACAATTTATCGAATCTTTAATACTGCGGAAATTATGAATGTTTCTTATTGTCTAAACTCTAAATTACAGTGGTACATAATTAATTTTAAAATTTTCATAAAACTCATTTATTTTCTATTTATTTATTTATTTTGTATTTATTTATCTTATTTTATTTTTTATTTTTTATTTTTTACTTTTTATTTATTTTTTTATTCAGAATTTCGGAAAACAAATTTTTTATTATTAGTAGTAAAATTTTTTAACTAAAGAAATTTTAAACGTTTAAAAGTCATTTGGCAAGCATGATTAATTTATGTGTTAATATATATATATATATATATATATATATATATATATATATAGCGCTTTTATTATTATTGGTTATTAATCATTTTTTTTTTCTACTTACAGCACCCTCTTCACGATAAATAAATAAATATATATATATATATACATAATAAATACTATTTATAATTTAAAAATTGAACAGAAAGTAATCTCGTGTTTATTTTTAACGAAGAGAAAAAAAAAAAAAAATCATGCATACTACTATTCTCCAAAGAAAGCAATAATGTTCTCATTTAGAATTTCCTTCTGCAAAGTGAAGTTTTTTCACATCGTTAAAGAATGTTTAAGAAGTGAATGGATCTTTCTAAATTAAGACGGTTCTCTTAAATGCATGAAAAATTAATATTCTTTGCTGGAAAATGTTTTGTGCATAATATATATTGATAAAATAAAGTACTGACAGTCCGTATGCATAAGAAAATGCATTATTTATCATTCTTAGATAGTAAATATTTTGTTTTCATGTAATTTGAGAAAAGTGTCCCAATGCGTAGAAATAAATGCTTAAATATGTCGGTATTTTATTTTTTAGATAAAATTTAGAGTTGATTCGAGATATATTAATATTTCGATAGTTAGAAATTGTACAGTCGGGGAAAAAAAAAAATGCAGCACTTGATGGTATTTCGTTATTAATTGACGCAGAAAAATTTAATAGACATCATTCAACAGGAAATTAAATGCACTTTCTGAAAATGTCGTCGAATTTTGAATTAGGGGTCATCTACATATTAAAACATGCGCCAACTTTGATTTTTTTTCAATAGCAACACCGAATTTTGACTTCATATTCGAATTTCTGAGAGTCTGGCATTGCGGAAAAGTATACTGTTTGTATCCTTTATGTTTAGTATTCATAGAGTTATGATTAAAAATGTGTTAGGGGATTATCTCTACATGCATAAAAATAAAATTAAGATTCTACAAGAATTAGTCAAATTTATACTGTTTCACACCAGAAATATTTCAAGGAAAAAAGTCTTATAAAAAGAAATAAAATCATTAACACTTTTGCAGTACCTTAATTATCATTAATTCAGTTTTTTGGATATGTATATGCTTCAGTACTTTTTTAGATAATTTTAGGTATATTTAAATACATTACACTTACGATTTGTCAGACAATACTCTTTATAAAAGTGCAATATTTTTCAATTAAAAAGTATCTATCATGGATATACTGATCACCAATGAAGCTAAAAATTTTCTTTCGTACGTGTAACATAATATACAAACTGAAATAATATAGCTATATATATATACAACAACGCATAAACTAAATCTTTTCGGATAAATAATTGTAAGGTTTCATAAAGTAAATATTAAACAATTTTAATAGCACTTACCAGTTTTGGGTCAGTTGAACTCTTTGGAACTGTACGATTTGTTTTATAATTCCTATGAAAATATAATCTCTTAATTAACGCTTTCGCGACTGCTGACGTAGATTCACATCATTTGAAAATCTGTAACTATGCCAGTGGGCGTTTCTTTCGTAATTTGTGTGTTACTTGTTTCCAGTGTTCCAGTGTTCATATTTTTGCAATAAAATATATTATGGATATGAATATATAAATTAGAAAGAAAATAATTATTATGTATATCCATCTGTAATATAATTGTGGTACAGAAAATTTGTTCTGAAATATTTTATTTTGAGAGTATTTCAAACAGTAAACCCCGCCTATTTAGTTATTTTTTTTCCTTCTAGTGTTCGTTTAAAGGATTCAACATTTATCACCAGTAATCGATGAAGTAAATACCACTTGTGAATATTTTTGTCAACGTAAAATAAGGGGTTTAACACGAATACTCAAGATCACATTCACTTTTCGTTTCTGTATTGTTTTGTTTTGAAGAACGATAAAAGGCGGGGCTTTAGAAAACAGGAATTCTTGGTACTAACACTAATGTCTAAAAATCAACATTTTTATTTCATTTCTTTGCATTTGATGTTGTAGCTATATAATTTGACCCGTAAATAAAAAATAAAAATTTTTTTTTTTCAATTTTCTCTGTTATTTTTTAAGATTTGCTTCGTTATCTCATTCAAAATTTTTTAAGAGAAGGCCCCCTAAACCACTCCAAAAGAAAGATTTATTTATATCGCGAAAACTAATGACTGGAATGAGCTACAAATTTGCACACCTATATTTTTCAGCATTGGGATTCATTTTATGTAAAAATTAATATAGGTCATAATTCCTAATTTTTATGAATATGAATTTATTAATATTTTTCAGAATTAAAAATATTTTTCAGAATTAAAAATATTTTTCAGAATCAAAAGTAATGATGGATTATGTTTGGGTTTGTTCACTGTATCTCGTAAAAAAAATTATATCGATAAAGTTATTTTTTGTGAAGATAATAATAAAAGTGTGAAATATGAATTTAACATTAGCACATTCAAACTTTGAACGCTTATAACACTGTGAAAAAATAAGTAAAATTTACAACCAATATACTTTTTCGCATTGTCGTGATCCCAGGAATTCAAATATAAAAAAGAAAGGGAGCATTAACATTGAAAAAATCAAAGTTGTGCGCATTTTAATATGTAGACGACCCCCAATTCAAAATTTCCGTTCATTTTCTGAATCTACTCTCAATTCCCCGTCGAATGATTTTATTACATTTTTGTGCATTGATTAGCAACGGAGTTACATCGAGTGCTACTTTTTTTTTTTTTTTTTTTTTTTTTTTTTTCCGACTGTACATAATAGTTTTATATGCTTTTGTGTTTTTTTTCCCCGACTTATTTAAAAGCTGATTGTTTTGACATTGTATTAACAGCAGAATGAGGCAATGATACATTATTACGACGATAATAATAAAATTCATTTTATATTTAAAAACAAAGCAATTAATTCAAGGTATATAAAAAATACCTTTATGACAAGACACAACATCATGAAATACGCATTATTTAAACCAAAGAAAACTACAACGTCTAGAACGCTAAAAAGAAAAAAAAAAAATGGAAAGCAGACAGCTGTTATGGTAACATTTAGTTTATCATTTTCAGTAGTTTTCTTTGTTTTAATAATCCCACTCCAATTCACCTATTAATATACATGTGTTATTAGAAATTTTATTCATAAACCTTTAAAAATAATTTCTCATAGATTGGAGTGGAGGGCTGATTTTATACCAACTAGTGAGAAAGTGCCGAGATGGTTATCAGCCAGGATAGATCACTGGTTAGAGCATCCGCGCGTCAAGCGGAAGGAACGGATTCGATTCTCGGCTCTGGTATTCTTCACATAGTTGGTATAAATCTCACTCTTCCGCTCCAATCTATGAGAAATGTATTATTAGTTCAGATGCTGACTTACAAATTTCATATGGCATAGAAGCAGAAAAACATCACTTTAAAACAGCATAAATAAAATGGATAAAATGAGAAAATTCTTAAATAAAATAAAAAATGAATAAAAATGTCATGTTTAACTGACGTGTAATGAAACAAAATTTAAAAATGTCAGAATTAACAACAGAAGACATGTTATAGACATAAAATAAACCAATAATCCGTTACAAAAAAATTACTGAAATAAAAAGAATCTTTTATTGTTTAAATTGAATTTTATGAAATACATAATTTTTAAAGTAAATTTATAATTCAAATCAACATGTTATATATGAAGTTTTTGAACAATTAAATGGATTGGACGCCGATTAAAGATATATAAAGCAGTCTAGTCGACGTATTACAAATTTTCATTTCCTGAAAATTAGTCATCGTCCAGTAAACAACAACAACACCAAAAATCGTTTAGCAAAAGGTTGAATATTTATATAATAAGCGGATATAATGAATACTATCACACGAAAAGTAAAGTGCAAAGGGCGATCAATGAGAGGTTTTTATTTTTCCAAGCTTTCCTAAAACGAATATATTTCTAACTGCAAATGTGTAGCAAATGAAATACGTAACAATGTTATCTAGAGGAAAAATTAATAAATTTAATTTTTAAAAAAATTCAAAATTTAAATTTTTACATAAACCTTTTATCCCCAATATAATAATTAACAAATTAAATCCACTAATATAATTTAAAGAAAAATGAGAACGTGTGCTATGTTAAGTTTAATGTATTCAACAGAAAATAAAATTGCAAATTATAGATAAGATTTTCATTTCTAATACATTTAAATATGTAGGTTAAATTCGCCAATTTATGTAGAATTAACAGAATGAAAATTAATCGTGTTTAAAAATGAATAGACACAATCAAAAATCATGTAAGTGGTACTAAATGAAATGGAAAAGCGGAAAATATAAATTGGGATTGTTAAAATGCTAGTTGATTAGCACAATAGCCACACGTTCCGGATAAAATATGAGTCACGTATTGATTGTCTCATAGTTTCAGCAATTTTGTTCCACATGTCTAGGAATAAGCAAAATCATGCATTTATTCCTGAAATCCTTTAAACAGCGCCTGTATTATAGTAGAGCTTTCAATATATATGGATATACATTGAACATTTTTTTTTTAATTTCTTTTTTATTTGAACTTTTCTCTCTAACTTTATAATACGATTTCAGTTTTTTTTTTTTTTTTTTTTTTTTTTTTTTTAACTAATATAAAATTTACATTTTTATTTCTTATATTATGTGAATTAGCTATTATAAACTAAAATAAATATAATTTAAATGTTTTATGAAACCATTTAAATAATAGTTTTTATATAATTAATCTCAAGCTGAGAGATAAATTGTAAACACGTGTCATTTTTATAATATAATTAAAAAACACTTTTAAAAACACGTCTAAAATACATTTATTAAAAAGGTTAAAATCTTCCAAAACTTTTCGCCCTAACAAATGAAGGCATCATCAGGGATTTAGTTATACACATCACAGAGTAGTTTTACATACATTTTTTTTTACCGTATGATCAACAGTTAAGTCCTTACAAAAAACAAATTCAACTGGAAGCTGCACTTAGAATCTGGAACTATTGTAGTATGAGGAGGTGCATTATTCAGATGCTTGAATTATTGTAGGATGAGGAGGTGCTGCACTTAGAGACCGTAAACATTGTAGTATAAGGAGGTGCTGCACTTAGAGGCTGGAACTATTGCAGGATGAGGAGGTGCTATTCTTAGAAACTGTACATACAAGAACATATACGGAAAATTAGGGAAAGAAAGAGTTCTACTTTGGTTGATTTTACTTCCGATAACCCTAACGCTTCTCCTGTGTGGGATAACGACAAAATTATTGCAACCCCTCCTACGATCCAAGAACTGTATTTTTGTGAAGCTATTAATATAATTAAACATAGAAATTCAATAAATTTAAAAGATGCTGCAATTTTGCCAATAATTTGGCACTTATATTATAAAATAACTAACAGTTTGTGTTTTCTAATTCCGTATAGTTTTACTCCTTCAATAGCTTCATGTGACTCTTCAAACACCCGTAATAAATTCAGTTTCTGCATTTTCACTCTGGTGATTCTACGATTTCTTCATCGACAGTTCCTTATTTCTACGACAGTTCCAGCCTCTAAGTGCAGCACCTTCTCCTCCTACAATAGTTCCAGCCTCTAAGTGTAACTTCTCCTCATCCTACAATAGTTCTAGTCTCTAAGTGTAGCACCTCCTCATCCTACAATAGTTCCAGCCTCTAAGTGTAACTTCTGCTCATCCTACAATAGTTCCAGCCCCTAAGTGTAGCACCTACGCATCTTGCAATAGTTCCAGCCTTTCAGTGTAGCACCTCCTCATCCTACAATAGTTCCATCCTCCAAGTGCAGCATCTCCTCATCCTACAATAATTCAAGCCTCTAAATGTAGCACATCCTCATACTACAATGGTTCCAGCTTCTACAGTTGACTTTGTTTTTTGTAAGGACATATGGTACAAAAAATGTATATAAAACTGCACTATGATGTGTGTAACTAAATCCCTGATGATGCCTTAATTTGTTAGGGCGAAAAGCTTTGGAAAATTTTAACCTTTTTCATGAGCTGTAAGTTCGTACGCATTTTGCAAGTCACCATAGCACGAACCCTATTGATTTTGGTTAATCTGGCACTTATAGTTTTTTTTTACAGGGACACAAAGAAAATTCTTTATCATTATGGTCTATGGAACCAAAATCTTAAAAGTGTGATAGCATCTAAACGCCTTATTCAATTGAGCAACAAATTTATACACATTTATAGGTAACAGTTACTCAATCTGTATAGATTTTGGAGAATCTGGCACTTATAGTTTTTTTACAGGGGCACAAAGAAAAATTCGTTATCATTATGGCCTATGGAACCAAATTTTAAAATGTGCGATAGCGTCAAAACGCCTTGTTAAATTGAGAAAATAATTTATACACATGTTATAGCTGCATGAACTGCATAAAGTTTGGTGAATCTGGCCGTTATAGTTTCTTGACAGGGACAGAAAGAAAAATTCTTTATCATTACGGCCTATGGTACAAAATTTTAAAAGTGCGATAGCGTCTAAACGCCTTATTCAATTGAACAAAAAAATTATACATATATTATAAGTCAAAGTTTCATGATCTATATAGATTTTGGTGAATCTAGCACTTCTAGTTTTTTTACAAGGACACAACAAATAATTCTGAATCATTATGGGGTGAAATTATTTAAAGTGCGATAGCATCTAAATGCCTTGTCCGTTTGAATGGAAATTTTATATACGAGTTATAGGTCACCGGTCGCACAAACTGTATGGATTTTAGTGACTCTAGAACTTAATGAGTTTTACAGGGACACAATTAAAAATTGTTCATCATTATTACCAATAGGCTTAAATTATTTGAAGTGCGACAGCGACTAATCTCCTTATTCAAATTAACTGAAAATTTATATACATGTTATACGTCACCGTCACACGAACTTTATGAACTTTAGAGAATCTAGCACTTATGGTTCTTTTCACAGGGACAAAAGGCAAATTTCTTTGTAATTCTGACATATGGGCTCAAACTTTAAAGTGCGATAGCGTCTAAATGCCTTATCTGATGGAGCTGAAATTTTTTAAAAATATTATAATTCACTGTTGCACTAACTATAAGCATTTTGGTGAATCTAGCATTTGTAGGTTTTTACAGGTACACAATGACTTATTCTTTATCATTATGATCTACGTGTTTGGTAAAATAACGTTGAATTAAACATCGTGTACTATATAAAGAAACATACTCAAACACCCTATTATAATTTTTACTTTTGTTTGTTTAACAACTCCTCTTACTTTACTTTATCTACAAAAACGTTAATTACTCAATGTTCAGAAAGTCGAGTGGAGTCACTCCAGATTTTTAAGTATATAACAGTTTTTATATTATTAACTTGGTTATTTTTGTTTGTTATTATCATTATTTAAATTCTTCTCATTTGTATTTTTATTTTTATTTATTTAAAGTTTTGTCTTACTTCTAGTTAGCCTTATTTAAATAAACATCTATATCTATATATATAGTAGGTGTATGCATAAGTTTTTTCCCGTCTTTCTGGTTAAAAAAAAAAAAAAAAAAAACGCGTAATTTTCAAGGGAAATTAATTTTTTTTTAATTCAAAATATTGGCCACTGCTACTCATTTGGCCCATCTTTCAGGTAATAGATGAACACCATGCCAGAAAAAACTGCTTGTCTTTTGCGGCAAACCATTCGTCGAGCCGTTTTCCAACTTCCTCGAAATTGCTGAAGTGCTGCTATACGAGCAAATGCCCCATTAGTTCAAAGAGGTGATAGTCAGATGGCGCCAGGTCCGGGGAGTACGGCGGGAGCGGACGTATGTTCCATCCAAGCGATTTTATGGTGTTTTTCACTGGTTTTCCTGTGTGAGACGGCGCATTATCGTGTAATAAAATCACTTTCGCATGTCTTCTGGCTCATTCCGGCCGTTTTTCGATTAATGCGTGTTTAAATTAATCATTTGTTGGCGATAGCTTTGTATATTAACGATTTCGCCGGGCTTCAAGTGTTCGTAATACAAAATACCGCCCTGGGCACACCAGGCACAGAGCATGGTCTTCTTGCCGAAGCAATTTGGCCTTGGTGTTGAAGGACCGGCCTAGCTTGGTGAAAGCCACGGGTTTTTAAAATAAATCCATTTTTCGTCACCCGTCAAATTCGATGCGAAAACGATTTTATTTCGGGGCGTTGAAGCAACATTTCACAAGTGACTTTGCGATTTTCTTTTTGACGTTAATTCAAATCATGTGGGACCCATTTACCGAGTTTATTGATCTTTCCCATTATTCGTAAGCGTCTGCTGATTGTTTCCTGTGACACATGTAATCCTTCTGCTAATTGCCGTTGAGTTTGAGTTGGGTCATTGTCCAATAACGTCACCAATTGCTCGTCTTTGCATTTTTGTGGTCTGCCAGAGCACACGCGTTCTTTCACATTGAAATCACCCCTTTTAAATTTGCGAAACCATTTCTCACATGTTCTAATCGATGGAGTGTGTTCACCATATGTTTCTACCAGCAAACGATGACTTTCAAAAGCCTTTTTCTATTGATTACATAAGAAAAGCAATTCGTCCGAAAATGTTCTTTTTCAGGCACAAAAATCGACAGGATAAATGAACGATAAAACAAAGACGCTAGTATTTTTGCGGAACCAACTTTTGTGCGTTAGTATTTTAAATGTCATACGAAGAAAATGACGTATATCTACGATTAATACGTTGCGTACTTTTCGCTGGCGCCATCTCTTAGTTAAACCAGAAAAAAACGTATGCATACACCTGGTATATATACAGCTGATAAAATTTATTAAAATATTTTAGGAGATCTTATTATTTCAATTCATGTTTTAATCCATTTTTATATGAATATATATAGATTTATTTATTAAGCGTTTTAGAAATGCAAATACATCAGACATATTCATGATGAATTCAGTTTCTTCAATAAGAAGGAGAGATAATGTTAGAATGCCACGTAACTGAACACAGCAGAAAAAAAGTAGGGCTAAAATCTGGATTAACAGGAATTGATATTGTAGCGATTGATGTCTCTTTGATAACAAAGGGGAAAAAATAAAGAGTACTCAGCTGTGCTCCCCAAACCCAGCTTAAATGTCTCATTGATGTATAACTTTCATTCTATGGGGATTTACTTATTTTGTACGTTAGAAAATATTTAAGAGCTCTTTATTTTATTTCTGAGAAATAACAGAAAATAAACTGTCAATAATAAATTTTTGCAATGACATCCAGGCAATGATATATATATATATATTTTTTTACTTTGTAAAAAATACTTATATATATATACATATATATATATATATATATATATATATATATATATATATATATATATATATATAAAGAACCTCCCTTTTTTATTTACTGCATTTCTTAAATTATTTCACACAAAATCTTATTAATTATAAATGGTCAAGTTTCTCGTTCGTTGAACCACTACTAAAACAATTTATTGAAAGTAAGAAAATAAATTTTTATCCTTAGTATAGAGAATTGAATATATTGCAACATTGCATTGAATATATATATATATATATATATATATATATATATATATATATATACTTGTGATTTGAAAAGAAAAATAATAATGATAAAGAAATAAAATAAATAAAGTTTTAAAAATAATTTAAATAATCGAAATAATTCTATGTAAAAAACACAAGTTTAAGATTTGTCGGTTTTCGTTATCGACCTCTGATATAAGCCATCAAATTAAGATTAGGGTATGCAGTTGATTTAGAGGATAACGTAAGAAAAATAAAAGTTAAAGTGATTGCAATAAAAAATAATATATATAATATAAATAATAATAAATTGAAACTAAAAATATATTTCTGATATTAGAATCGATTTCAAATACATTGGAAAAAGGATATAATTTCGACTCATGTTCGACAATTAAACGAGAATATTGATAAATTTGCGCAGACGTTAATAATAAAAATAAATAAATAAATAAATAAATAAAAATACATTTTATAACAAGAAATCTATACTATCATAAAAAACACAGATTTCAAATAATATTTTTTTTTTCCTTTTTTGTCCAATTATCATGATATTTGGTCACTGTTTCTGATTTGGTGAACCTGACAAAGATTCATTTGAAAACATCGTTCGCTAGGTTGCTAAGTTATTAATTTTTCCATTAATAATATCTAAAAAGTAATAATAATAGCATTTACTTAAAAATATTTAGAATGTTTTATTACTTTTTTATATTTATTGTTAAATTTACCAGTAAATTAAAATTCTCAAAGGCTATCCTCTAGCTCATATTACTTAGAAGTTAAATAATTAGTAACGAAATGTACAGATTTATTTTTAGTACTATTGTCTCTAATTTAGAAACTATATGAAAATAAAAAAGAAATTTTCAAAGTTTTATATATAATTAATCAAAAAATCGTATGTTTATAGCTCTATTAGAGACATATTTATCTGAATTTGAGTAAAAGGAACTTTCGAAATTATATATGTAGATAAATATATATTTAAATGCTTGTTTGTTTGTTCTTTTTAATTGCCAATTAAATGAAAATTTATGAATTATTATGAAAACGTATTACATACAGCCGCTCTTCTGCATAAACTTTCATTCAAAAGAGCTCGGATTAATTGTTGTGAAGAATATTTTTAATACTAAAGGAATTTGAAAGAACTTATCTTCAGTACCTGATGAATATTCAAAACAGTTCATAAGCGCATGATATGAGTTTAATCTAAAGGTAATTAAAAATTCCTTCTAATATATTTATGAAATAATATTTAATCTGAGAATGATGAAAATTTCCTGGGCATAACACAAGTTAGAAAAAATTATATCCCTTCTTAAACGTTTATTGTTACTAATATATATATATATATATATATATATATATATA
The DNA here is from genome assembly GCA_963930645.1 of Salticus scenicus. NCBI lineage: Eukaryota > Metazoa > Arthropoda > Arachnida > Araneae > Salticidae > Salticus > Salticus scenicus. Next base: position 192,950,549 of record OZ005654.1, on the reverse strand, counting down.
TGTTTTTTTTTTTTTTTTTTTTTTGGGGGGGGGGGATTGGAAGTCATTAATTGATTATTTAGATAAAATAAAAAATATATATTGTTATACAGTTGTTTTTTAATATATTAAAGAACAATAAAGAAACATTATATAATATACTGTTAAAAATAAGTGTAATTCATATATAAATATTGAAAACTTTTCAAACATTTCAGAAGATGAAACCAAGTATCACATGAAGAACTAGATAAGACGTGAGTAAAGATTTCTGAAAAAATTAAGCATTCTTCATTTAAACTATACAACATCAATACTTTTTCAAGTGCATAGATTGATCGTTGCATTAAACTTATGTGATATTTAAGTCTTACTGTACGCAATTTGCTCGAACTCTATGCTTAGCATCACCCAATGGACGTGTAATTAATGTCGTATATATATATATATATATATATATATATATATATATATATATACGTAGTAGTAAAGATAAGGTAATAAATATTTCTAAATGATTTAAAAGAATACTTTCTCTTTATTCACCTCAAAATTGAAGTAAAAAACAAAAAGATTAATTTAGATAACTTGGAGGAAAACCAAATAATGCTTTGTGTTATATTTTGCTACACCACAGAACTTTTTTCTATCAAATCTTTTGAGAATTCTTTGTTCACTTTGTATTTCCCAAAGCATCGATTCTTTGATTAAATGAGATCCTTAAATGCGTTATAAACCACTAATTATATTAAATCTTTTCATAAGATTACTCTAGAACGTCTCAGTATTTCTATTTGTTAAATGCATCTTTTATAAATCAGATTTACATCAAAGCAATAAGTCACTTGCTTTTAGCAATTTGAAGGTAAATAGAATGTTAACGTATAAAGAAAAAACTGAAGGAAAATAGTAATTTCATCAAAAGTTAATAATGTAGTTGTTTTCTAATTTTTCGATAAGATAAATCTTTTAAAATATATGTTTTAAACACAATGAAATTTAATAATATTATTTTTTCTTTTTCTTTTCTTTTCTTTTTTATTTATTTATTTATTTTTTAACAAAATCACTATATTCTTTCAATTACATAATTTAATTGTGTAATGTACATTGGCAAGAACAATTTTATTTTATAATTAATTTTACTTTGACAAATTTATCAATATCTGTATACATATTTCTTTAGACAACGGTTAATAGCATTTTATTAAAAAAAAAAAATATTCGTTTATTGTAGATCGTTATAATTCAATTGCAAAATTGGATATTAATATAGTTGTTAATTCAGCCATTCTGCAATGGTTGCAAAAGACTTTATGTATTCTTTAACTATTAAAATCCTCAACAGTTAAATTTTTTATCATTCTGTGCATCCATTTACGATGCAATCAAAGATTTTATAATTTGTGTAAAATTAGACATCTATTAATACTTTAACATGTGGAAAAATTAGTGTCATTTTTTCACACTGCTATAAATATAAATATATAGACACACACAGTTATATATATACACTACCTACCACTAAGTATTTAGACACTTTCGAATTTGGAAGATTTTTCAAATACTGTAAAAAATATTTTGAGGAATTATTTTGAGATATCGGGAGAATAAAAAAGTGCTTACGCCCCATGTATTTCAGTAAAAGCTTTGTCCTGGATACTACTAGGAAATGAAACAAAAATTAAAATGTTTTGAATCTCCCTGTAAAAAGCAGTGCATGAATTGGAATTTTCTTTTGATTATAAGTTCTCTTCTAATTATCTATATAAATGTTTATGAGGGTGTTACATATATTCATCGAGATGTAACGACTTCTTAACGACCCCCCCCCTAATATATATATATATATATATATATATAACACATAGGGTATTAGACCCAGTGAAAGCCATTTTTATGAAATCTGGGCTACTACACTAGACACAACGTAATGCAATCAGAATGCAAAAATGTTAAATACTTTACGAAATATGATATTTTTTAAGATAATTTTTAACTAAGTCTTTAAAAAAAATCATTTGCATAAATTAATATTCAAAAGTATTCAGATACATTTATGAAAATCTCAAAAAATATCGTTTAAATTAAAAATGTTATGAGTTACAGAATGAATATAGAATACCTTTCGGGGAAAAAAAGGGGGGGGGGAGATGAATGGAGATTTTATCAATATTTATTTAAAATCACCGAGCACTGAATTATTATTGGGACGTGATAAAATCAAAATAAATATGCGAACAAAACAGTATATTTATTAATAGAAAACATGGAAATGTTTTTTTTTTTTTTTTTTTTTTTTTTTTTTTAACTGATGTCCGTGAAATGATGGATTATTTGTAGTTTAGCTTTCCTTTTGAGAGGAAGTAAAATTCTGTTCATTGTATATCTCATAACTTTTTGAATTTACATATTTGTTTCGGGTTTTCATATAAGTATAGCTTAAAATTTTGGCTATTAAATTATGCAAATGAATTGTTTTTAAATCTTGCGCACGTGTAGTTAAAATTTATTCAATAAAAATGCTCATAATATTTTGAAAGGTATTCACCATTTTGGCCTTTTGATTGCACTATGTAGTATGTGGAGCGTAATTGTGAAATTTCCTAAAAATGGCCTTGCACTGAGTCTAATAATCTGTGTGTTATACTTAAAAAAGTAGCAATTTGTTTTGTATTTTTTTTTTTTTTAAGAAACCGTTTTCTCTCCATGAATATATGTGGTATCCTCATAAAAATTTAAACAGATAATTAGAAGTATCCTCATAATCACATGCTATAGCCAAATCGAATTTCTAGCCTTAGTTTTTACAAGGGTGATCCAAAATATTTTGATATTTTTAATTTTTTTACGGGTCTTCTTTTCGTTTTCCAGACAAAACATTTGCTGAAATATATGATGTATAACAAGTTTTTTATGTACTTATTGTTAGATAGCGTACGGGTATGATGGAAAAATAAAATAACTTAAACAATAATAGAAAGTTTAAATAATTAGGATTTTAAATAGTGTTGTAACGCTGAAAATTTAACAAATTGCCATACATTATATTTTTGACTGCAAATATTATAATTGTAGTCTTAGAGATTTAAAAAAAAAAAAAAAAAAAAAATATAAACGTAATAACGGGAGAAATTTATCGAGTAAAAAATAAAATTAAAGAATAATAATTTTAAACGAAAAAGACATAAATAAATAAACTGTTAAAAAGAAAGAAAGAAAGAAAGAAAGAAAGAAAATATAATAAAAACATTTGTTCTATTTTAGAATAGGTCAAACTTCTTTAAAAATATTTATCTGCATTATGGTTAAATTACAACAACGTTGTTATATTCATATACACTTATAAAATTGACTAAAGCTACTCACAACAGGAATTCATATTTTAAAAATACTTTTGCAATAGCTAAATATAATCTAAAATACTCTATCGAAACTGGAATGCGTAAACTTACTCTACCTGCTGACAATATATATATATATAGAGAGAGAGAGATGCTTACATGGATGTATAGATGTATATATTTCAAGAATTTTAAAGAAAACGTTTTTATTATATTTTCGAGAAAGAAAATATCTTATTTGTAACGATGCGACTGATATTTCTAATTTATTTTTTAATCTTTCTGATTTATTTTCCTCATTTTAAATAAGTGTACGTTTTATTATTATTATTATTATTATTATTATTATTATTATTTTGTCGAAAAAAAATGGCAACAATTAAATTATGGATAAAATTTTAAAATTTTAATGTCTTATTTGTCAGAAATTAGAAGATTTTTATTTTCACATTTTAATTAATTAAGAAAAAACTAATCATCCGATTGATAAGCTGTTTAATGCATCGGATTTACAAAAATTTTCCCTTTCATTTGGTGTCTTATTTGTAACGATGTGAGTGATATTTCTAATTTATTTTCTAATCTTTCTGATTTATTTTCTAATCTTTCTGATTTATTTTCTTCATTTTAAATAAATGTACGTTTTTTTTTTTTTTTTTTTTTTTTTTTTTTTTTTTTAATTATTATTATTATTTTGTCGAAAAAAAAAATTGGGAACAATTAAATTATGGATAAAATGTTAAAATTTAAATGGTTTTTTTTATCAGAAATTAGAAGGTTATGATTTTCACATTTTTATTAAATAAGAAAGAACTAATCAAAAATTCGAAAATCTGACCTCGATGTGCACAATGACCCTTCGGGATGCACCTTTGTGTTAAATCTCGTGACTGTCCGAGCTACCGTTTTCGAGATCAGTGAAATTTACATTCAAATATTGCTCACTTAATAGTATAAGATTATTATTATTATTATTATCTTATTAATATCATTATTAATTATAGTCTTTTTTTTTTCAGAATTTCAAAAATATATATATATATATATATATATATATATATTTTGCCAATTTATTCTACTTTTTCAAAAAATATTTATAGCTGTTAAAATTTATTAAAACATTTTAGGAATTCATAGGTTTTTTTTTTTTTTTTTTTTTTTTTTTTTAATATATAAAAAAAAATTCTTCTTCTTCTTCTTCTTCTTTTTTTTTTTTTTTTTAATGTAAATACACCAAAAATAACCAGTCATACATCCAGTTTCTTCGAAAGAAAGGAAAGATAATGTTATAATGCAATACTACTGACCGCAAAGGAAAAATAGGGCTAAAGTCTGGATTAACAGGAATTGATATTGTAGAGATGAATGTCGCTTTGATAACAAAGGGAAAAATAAAGAGTACTCAGCTGTGCTCCCCAAATCCAGCTTAAACGTCTCATTCGAGTAGAACGTTTATTCTTCAGGGATTTTCTCCTTTTGTACTTTAGGAAATATTTAAGGACTGCTTATTTTACATCTGAGTAATAGTAGAAAATAAACAGTTAATTACAAATTTTTATCTGTGTGTGTTTATGCAGTTAATGTTTTGTTCTCAAATAATTTTCGAATAAAAAAAGTGATATTGACAATTTCTTTTGTTCTACTATAAAAGTTGCGATCCAAAACAAACAAAATTAAATATAAAATAGGCCAGTGTTGCCAGATTTTGCGACTTTTTTATTCAATATCCACCGCTAAATTTAAAATCTAACGGTTGCCTTAACACATCGAAGATTAATCATTTATTACGTACATCAAATATCACTTCTCAAAATTATTGGTCGCTATTGAATAAAATTAGCAAAATCTGGCAACACTGAAGTAGTATTAAAAACCCGGATAAAATGCTACGTTAGAAATGCCAAAGAAAAACATTTCAGATGCATACAGCTGTTTCGGTAGCCTTAAGCGTACCGTCTTCAGTGCAAAAAGAATTCTGAATCTGGAGAAGTGCTCGTATATATAGGAGAGCCACCGAATTTAGTTCAACCGAAGGATTACGGGAAAGCTGGGGAGTGTGGCCAATAGGAATTTAGGAGTGTTAGCTGTGTAAACAGTAGAAAAATTAAGAAAATGTGGACTGAATGTAAAATTTCCAACAATCAGACAAATAGGGAACCGCGAAATCACAATTTACAACGTTTTTAAATTTTGTATATATATGAAAAACTTCAAGGAAATCGAGTTCATGAATGGATTTAGGCCTGCAAATTATTTTAGCTGAATTAAATTTAAAATTATGATTTTCCTCCCAGCAATGTTTAGAAATAGCCGATTTGCTGGTTTCTTGTTTGCGGTCGTAATTCATATGTTCTTTTAGACGAAATTTAAGACTTCGTTTAGTTTGGCCAATATATGATAAACCACACTGACAGGAAATACTATAAATGCCCCAAGAATTATGCATATCAATGGGATCTTTTAACTGAGAAAATGTGAGTTTATTGGAAGTCGAAAATATTATTTTAAAATCATATTGTTCGAGAATTTTAGCTGTGGTTTGAAAGGATTTGGGAAAATAGGGTAAAACAATACTGATATTAGAAGAGACTGATTTAGTAGACGGAATACGAGGGAGTTGTAATTTTTGGATAGCTTTGTCTATAATGGAAGGGTCATAACCTCTGTCAATTGCAATGACTTTCAGGTATTTAATTTATAGATTTTAATAAAATAGGGTTTGAACAACTGATTTTATTTTAATAAAATAGGATTTGAACACTGAAATAGACTGGAATATTTCAATATTTTGGGAAATATATGGTTATTTTATATAAAAAATGCATGTAAGTAAAAATTAAAAACTTTAATCTTTTTCTTTAAAAAAATGCATTTTGCTTTTCTTCAAAATGATACAATAATTAAGAAAGTTTAAAACAATATTTGTCAGCATTGGATTTTGTGAAACGTATTTCATTTTGCATAATAAGTGTTAAATAAAGATTATTCTTTTCCCAAAACTGAGTAAATATAAATATTTAAGATAAAATATTTGTGCAATCTTTATTTTTAAATAGAAATTCACAGTTTGATACTTAAAAAAAAATACATCAATCCAAATCATATAATAATTTGAAGCTCTCTTTCAACGTGCAAACAAATGTAATAAATGAAATGTAAGCTATAAAATACGTTGCAAATTTTAATTACACCTTAAAAGTATGTTCATATTAGTTATTATTACAAACATTTGAACTTAATGCCCACGTAACGCATTTTCTCAACACTAAATAATTAATTTTAACATTTGTTTAAAAAAAAAACTTCATGGAAAGTATATTAAGCATCTACACTGTAAACGTAAACGTTTACACCTTTTTGCATCTGAAATTAATACATTTCAGATGTCTTAAAACACAGACATATTTTTTTTTTTTTTTTTATTAAACACTGCCATGTTAGGCTTAAAATTACCGCTATTTTTAAGGCTTTTTAATAATTAAATTAATTAATTAATGTGGTACGTGGTTCTTTTATTTTCTTTTAAAAATACATTTTAGATTTTTCTAGAACATAAATAAAATATGAATTACTTTTTAAGAGAAAAATGTCTTTTAACTGGCACGAGAATTGAACTCATATCAGCCGTGGAATACGAAATCCGGTATCGGACAGCGGAGTCAATGTCGAATATTTTATTAATCACACCACCAAGTAACACGACAAAGCTCCTTTTTACGATGATATGTATTCCACTATTAGAGAAAGAAAGGTAGTCATGTTTTAATTCTTATTTTTACTTTCCGAACACTATAGTGAGGAAAGTATTGTAATCATGTCAAAAATCCGAATTCGAGATTTTGATGTTTCTATACGTTTTGAGGTCCCCTGAGTCCGTTTTCACTATTTTTACGATGATGTATGTATGTGTGTGTGTATGTGTGTATGTAGGTGTGTGTGTGTGTATGTCTGTGAGTGAACACGCTAGCGTCTAAACGCTTCGTTCGATTAACCTGAAAGTTGGTACGCATATTGTACGTCACCATAGTACAAACCCTATAGATTTTGGTGAATCTAGCACTTATAGTTTTTTTACAGGGACACAAAGAAAAATTCTTTATCATTATGGCCTATGGGAGCAAAATCTTAAAAGTGCGATAGAATCTAAACGCCTTGTTCAATTGAGCAAAAAAATTATACACATATTATAGGTCACAAATACTCAATTTGTATAGATTTTGGAGAATCTAGCACTTATAGTTTTTTTACAGGGACACAAAGAAAAATTCTTTATCATTATGCCTATGGGGCCAAATTTTTAAAAGTGTGATAGCGTCTAAACGCCTTATTAATCTGAGAAAAAAAATTGTACACATGTTATAGATCGCAATTGAACTAACTGTATAGACTTTGGTGAATCTAGCACTTACAGTCTTTTTACAGGGACACAAAGAAAAATTCTTTATCATTTAGGCCTATGGGACTAAATTTTTAAAAGTACGATAGCATCTAAACGCCTTATTGAATTGAGCTGAAAATTTATATGAGTATTATAAATCACTGTTGCACTAACTATAAGCATTTTGGTGAATTTAGCATTTATAGATTTTTACAGGGACACAACGAAAAATTCTTTATCATTATGATCTATGGGCTCAAAGTTCAGTAGCGTTAAATAAAACATCGTGTAATAGATGGAGAAAAATACTCAAACACTCTATTATGGTTTTCTCTCTTTTGTTTGTTTAACAACTCCTCTTTCTTTACTTTATCTACAAAACTGTTAATTACTCAATGTTCGGAAAGTCGAGTGGAGTCACTCCAGATTTTTTGCTATAAAACTATTCATAAATGGTACCGAAAAGTTAATATGCATTATTATCTTAAATTTAACATCTGGAGGTTTAGGACTTTTAAAACTGCATAACAAATATGTGAAAAATTATCGTCTGAATTTCCAAAATGTCTGAAAATGCAGACGCGTTTACTGCCTGAAATTTCCTATATTTACGTCTTTTAGACATTTTTGGTGTATGAATTGGTATTTCAGACACATTTCTGTCTTAAATTAAGTTATCTAATATATCTAAGCTGTATATAAAGACCTTTACGTATCTTATATGGCTTTCCAGTTGTTTTTATATCTTAACCTTTTATTTGCTTTGTATGAAAGTCCTTTGTATGATCCTTTTATTTGCAGTGTATGAAAGTCCTTAACTAAACAATAATCCAATTTTCATTTTTAGTTTATGCCACTAAATAATTATGCAACATTTTGTTAGCTTTAAAATTTAGCTAACAAATTACAAATATTACTTTTTCATTTTGCACTATAAAATTTTAGTTATATTATAATCGTTGAATAATAATAATAACATTATTAATCATTGATTTGTTGTCATCTTACTAAAATTTACTTTTACAATAACTAAAAACAAAACTAGGTTGTTGTGTACATCACAAAATTTTCTTCTATATTTATTTGTAGAAATTCATGCAATGCAATCTATTAAATCCTATTATTACTTACTAAAACTGTTTTTTATAGTAAACGCATGTGATCTTTATCTCAGAAATTTGTAACGTTACATGTCGAAGAAATGTCAGTTTTTCGACCTCTAGATGACATCTTAAAGGGAAGATTTTATTTTTTAATGAAAATAAAATGTATATTTTTTTTTCCTAAACTTCACTGATATATGGTTTAAAGCATTCTTTTTAAAGATATGGATGACTTCTTTTGAATTATACACACACTGAAAATGTACACTTCCAGAGACAAAAAGTGATCCTACATAATAAAAAATAAATAAAAAAGAAAGAAAGACGTAAATAAAACTGAATAAATATTACTGTTAAAAATACATTTTTTTTTTTCATATATTATTAGTTAAAAATGAGCCTCTTTTTGTACATTTATACAAAGATTTCCCTGCACCGCCATATTAAAATATAATATATATATATCGCAGACAGCGCCTCGTTCAGGATTTAGAAATGCTACAGTTTTTTGTGTCACACATAAAAAGATAATATAAGCAAATACTTTCTTCTACTGGAAACAAAAGAAAGTAATAATGAAATAAAATAAAATTTAGGATTACCATTTTAGAATTTGGAGTGTTGTTCAGTATAAAATTAAACCATTTGTAAAAATTTGAAATAATTAACAATCCCAATTTGCGAAGAGAATTAAAATTCTCAAACAAATATTACTAAATATTGTCATTCTTTACACTCAGTAAGATGTACAACTATAACACTATTTGTAAGAATTAAAATCTGTGCAAAATGTTAATTATTTAATTTGATTAAATTTTAAAAAACAATTTTACTTGATAATTCATTTTCATTTCACGCAGTAAAATATAAAACAAAATTATAAGAATAAAAACTGCATTGGATACTATTTAAATGTGCCTCTAAAAGTAATAAAACTATTACTATATATATATATATATATATATATCCACAGGTTTTTTAAAAAAGGGAATTTTTGGCATAACTTTGAAGTAAGATTCTACAATGCTTATGTTCAACAAAAAACTAAATTTTTAAGAGAATCTTAAAATTTATACAATGGTATTTATTTATAACTGACTATTATTTAAAAATTTTTAAATAGTTAAACAAATAAAATATGCCTTTAAAATTTATTTGAAGTTTTCTTATTAAATGAATTTTCAAAAAATAATTTACTGCTTCCAAAATATATTATTAGGAAAATATTATTAAAAAATTCTAATGCTTCTTTGCATATTCACATTTTAAAACTTCTTTATAAAGATAAAAGTTCAACAGCCGTTATATCAGATAGTCTCTTGATTATTTCTAATATTTGACTTTTCTTAAGTACTACAAGAGAAGGTAATATCTATGCTTATGTTAATGAAAATCAATAGGTGAAAACTTAATTTTGTCACGATTCTTTGTTTACTATATTTAAGTATTGATCGCTAAGACAACTTTCCTTGGAACTAATAAATATGTTTAGTTTGCAAGACTACAGATTTCCATTTATTACACATTTTTGCATAAATAATTTTTTTCTATAATTTGGAATATACGCTACTAGATTTAATATACGGTAACTTAAATGTTAAAAGTTAAAAGGTTGATGTCATATTAAAGAATGAAAGATTATGCATATAATATTAATTAATACATATCATTTTAAGTCAATAACACACTAGTTAGATAGATAATTTAGGAAAACAAAAAATGTGCACTGATAAATATATACCCATTCAGAACAGAATGTTTAAGTTATGTTGCAAAAAGCTTACAATCTTTCAAAAACGTAACACATTTAAGTATGCTCTCTGACACCTTTCTGAAACATTCGCTCTTTTTCCTTTTCTATCTGTCAAATGATTGTAATGTTTATGTTACGTATCTGATCTTTTGTTACGATCGCGGACATTTCTACGTTTTTGAAACTAATCAGAAAGCAATCTGAACTTTTTTAAACGTTCCTGAAATGTTTATAATGTTTCAATGTTAGGGGTATGCTATTTTAGGGTATTCTTATCTATCTATCTACATATATATATTAATATATTTGTTTTAAATCATAGTAAAAGCAACATAAGATTTAAGACCCTTGAAACCACATATACCAAGAAGGATAAAATTGCATCAAATTAAAATTACCTGTGAAGATTTGTTGCTAATTACTGAAACAATTATATTTATATTGTGGTTTTTGAAACAATAATATTTACTTATTGATATTTTATTTTATTTTAATTTATTTTCAAACTTATATTAATATTATTCCCAGAAAGTAAGTAGCTGTTTAAATAATGTTGCCTTTACGTTAAAACGACGTGAAACCAAAACAGAAGAATCAAACAAACAATGAGAGAATAAACAATTAAAATTATTTTTTCGACAGATTATTTTTCAATTAAGAAGAGCTCAGAACGGTGAAAAAAACACTTCAGCGGAAACATTTATCACCGTTGAGCACCAATGTACGATTTCATTCGCTAATAGCTACAATTACAAATCTCTAGTGGGCTCCCGATCACAAATTAAAATAATTTAATTTAAATATGAGGAATAATGTGGAAAAAAACTATTTAGTGCACAGATAATCAACATCGGTGGACAAAACCTAAGGACAGATGACAATAGCTAACCTGTTTAGAGATTTTTCCTAATATTACAACAAATACCTTATGGATTCCCTTGAAACTTACGGGGTAAAAAGGACATGTTATACCACATATATCTGTACTGATAAGTATAAAGGATTTAAGTCCATAATCTTGATTTTTAGAAGACGAAAAACAAAGTTAAACTAACTAAAAACTGAACAGAAGAATCAATTAGGAAAGAGGGATTATGTTGATTTATACCATTTATACCATTCAGTGATTACCAACTTTCATTTAATAAAAGGAAAAATTTGAATTAAATATTTTATACAAAAGATTAATGCTAAATTTCTGACTTGAGTATTTTCTTACCAATGGATTTTCTCCAAGACTAAATGACATGAATTTAAATCCTTTATACCAATCGATAGATAATGTTTTTCTGAGTCTGACTATGTACTTACTCAAAATCGCATTTTTGGACTTAAATCCTTTATACTTATGAGTACAGATATATTCCGGTGAAACTTTTTTTTTTTTTTTTTTTTTTTTTTTTACCGAAGGCTAAAAGAGGAGAAAGTCACTAATAAACTAAAAATATATAACATTTGGGATCACTTCGTGAAAGATAATGCTTCAAAGTAGTTGTAGCATATGATTATGAGCTTTTTTAAAGTTATAGATATACATTTATATGAGAATTGCACTTATGTTAACAGAAATGTAAATATTTATTAAATAACGTCGGCTATATTTAGTGCGTTTTTTATTTATAACTTGCAGGGTATTAAGAAAATTTTGACAGTTAGACACAACAAACTGCAGTCAGAATATAAAAATATCAAATACCTGATGACGTATAAGTATCGTTACTGAATAATTTTTAACTACCTATGTGCAAGCACTAACAAAATTTATTTTGCTTAACTTGTTAGCCAGGTGTATTAACTCTAAAAAAATTACAAGCATATATCGTTAAAACTTAGAAAGGTATCATAGATAAAGAAGTGGATTTTCAAGTACTTTCAAAAAGTGCAAAGCGCTAAAGAATTTATCCATATTTTCATTTTGAATCTTTGCTCAGTCATGAATATACGTGGTGGTACACATTGCATTTTCTCCAAAAATGGGAAAAATATTTAAAAACCAGTTCTTTTACTAAAACATTTTTTTTTGTGTATTCTTTAGTATCTTACCTATAGTGAATAATATTGCCTATACATATCACTCTATCCGATATTACAATTATACTGTACCTGCGTTTTTTGTAAATGTTCGAATTTTTGTTCGAATATTAATTTGATATTTTGTAGTTATCGATATAAGATTCTAAAGATTATATAAACAATATATTTTAGTAAAAACAATGGTGTTCAATTTCTATTATTATTCTTTATTTTCTTTATTTCTTTATTTATTTTATCATACTTTTTATTTTTCTGACAATACACGGTGTACATAGCGAGTAAAGGTACAAGTAATAAAATAAAGGCAAAAATATGGAAGTTAAATATATAAATATCTCAATAAAACCCATTAGTAATATTTTCCAAAGTATTAGAAACGACAATAAATAAATAAATAAATAAATAAATAAATAACTTTTCAGAAACTGAGGAATGTATAAAATAAATTTCACAGATGACAAAATATATATATATATATATATATATATATATTTTTTTTTTTTTTTTTTTTTTTTTGTAAAAAAAAAAAAAAAAAAAAAAAAAAAAAAAAAAAAAAAATAGAACCGACTCCAAAAAGCAACTGCTATCCAAACAATCAAAAATTAAAGAAAATTGGTAAAAATGGAACTGTAAATTGCGCCTAAAAGTATAAAATAATTTCCTTCGCCAAACAACCTAAATACTACAATTAAACATAACTTTTGAAGTCAGCGCAAAATTAAATAGAATTTAATTCGTGTTTAAAGATTTGTTTTTAGACCGATAACTGTAAATGCTAATGTCTCGAATGATCCATTTTTATGTTTTTTTTTATTATTTTATCAGTGTATAGTTGGTCCATTAGTAACATCTACATAGAAAAGTGAACATTTTTGCACTTTGGTACTTATGCTTCTACGAAGTTACTAAAGTTTTCTTTGTATACTTGGTATGACTTTCATAACTATCATCCTTGGCCGTGTTTGGGAGTGGCGATCAAAACGTAATGCAAAAACATACACGCGAGATGTATGTATTTATAATATATATTGTACGAAGTATTGTTTCCTATTCTTGATTGTTATCTTAATATGGTGCCGCTGCGTTGAGATGTATACATTATTAAAATAACCATGATTTCTCTAAGGAATTAAATATGTTTACCGATATAATTTGGCGATTTTTTTTCACTAAGGACGCCTGATACCAGCAGCTCCGCAAGTTTTTGCAGTTTACGAAATCTTATTTGTTTATTTGAATCAAAGTAGTTTTCGGCTGTGTTTTGCAGATGTTGAAGTGAGATGTATATTTTGAATATAATTTTATTTTTGTATTGAATAAAGATATCATTTTTTATTTAATTTTACGCGGACTTCAAAAGTTATGTTTAGTTGTAGTATTTAAGTTGTTTGGTTAAGGAAATTATTTTATATTTTTAGGCGCAATTTACCGTTCCATTTTTACCAATTTTCTTTCATTTTTAGTTGTTTGAATAGTAGTTCCTTTTTAATCGGTTCTATTTTCTTTTTAGGGAAAATTTATTCAAGTTGCAGAACATCAGAAGACTTGAATATTGGATCAATATTGAATATTGTATCCTTGTCGAATCATGTTCTTAGACTGACTAAGAACATGATTCGACAAGAATTTATTTAACAAAACAGTATTAACTCTACTTTTTTATAGAGGAATTTCTGGTAGTGTTCGGATACTTTTGTAATCGACTATAAATGGTCTAATTTGGAGAACATGTCGAAAAACACATGCAACTATTCTATTTGTGTAGGATGGGTAATAGGTAATTTCGACGCATATCTATAATTAGTTAAAAATTACACTTTAAAAACATGATGCCTTGATATGCTGGGCAAAATTTTTTGACCAAATATCTATGTAAAAATTTAAAATGATTTTAATTAAAATATATCTTTTTAAGGAAAATGTATACGTGTTTTTAAAGTATAATTTTAAACTAACTTATGTGTATATGGAATACCATTAATATTTTAATTCATTGTGATAAACTCCGCATTTTGGATCATTGTGGATTCAACTACTGCAAATTTTCAAGTGCTGTTCATACCTTTTGATGATTTTATGTTGCAAAAAATAGAGTTTACATGCAAAATTTTTAGTTTAGTTAAAAATAAAATAAAATAAAATAAAATAAATAAATAAAAAATAAATAAATAAATAGGTAATACAGACCAAATTGGCAATATGGAATAGTTATGATGGAAAATGTGGAATACCCATTCCTTTAAAGGATAAAATGAAATTCATGAATAATTCCAATATAAACATTTTATTTTGTGACTATTATTTAAAAAAAAGAAGTATTGAAAAAAATTGTCACCATTTAAGTTCTACAGAAATCGCAAATAATATGGAATATTTGGTTTTCCATATTACCTGAACCGCCATTCTGGAGTATAAATAAACCTTAACCACCTGTTGGTAGAAATAAGTTCATTGGAATCAGATTACTAATTAAATCCCCTACAAGAAATGACACTAGGTTTTCACTCATTTTACTGCTTCTTAAATAGATTATAGCATACCTAAAACTTACCTCCAAAAATTCTGAATCTTCATAAACCAAAGAAGTTTTATGACGCAAAAACTTCTATTCTCACTGACACAAGGTGAAGTATCGTACACATTTGAGACCCAATGAAGACGCTTGATATTTTTCCGTTAGTTTGCAGAACCATACGTGTGAGATATAACGGTAATCTCTTTTACCCGACAATTCCATATAAACCCACCGTTTCTCTACATGCCCATTCCAGTTACGTCTGTGAAGTCACCTTGCATAGTTATTACCTCCAGCAAAAATTGTGTCTAAATAAATACAAAGCGCCATTTAGAATACCTTGAGTTTGTTTGCTTTTTACTTCCGTTACCCTAAGTCCGTAGACAATGGAAGTGCTGTATTCGGTACAAAAATTCGATATCGAGTTTCACCTAATTTACACGTTTTAAGGTCTCCTGAGTCAAAAAAGAAGATTTTGGCAATTCGTCAGTGTAAGTGTATGTATGTGTGGAATATTCTGGCTATCATATCTCTGAAACTAATAAAGATAGAACTACTAAACTTCAGAATTGATACATGTCTGGTGTACAGATGCATTTCCCAAATTCTGGTGAAAATTGAAAAACCAGAAGTAGGCCATTGGCAACAGTAAGTGGGACCCTAAGTCCGTATCTCAAAAACAGCCCCTCTAACGATTTTCTTCTAAATTGCTACATAAACGTCCTATTAGATGTCCTACCGAATGATATAGTTGGTTAGATCAGAAAAATTGACAGGCGTCCTGTATAAATAATTGAATTTCAGGTCTCTCGAAGGCGTTCCTTTAAAAACAGCTGTACGGGTTTTTTTCAAACTTGCCATATTAACCCCTTTCTAAATACCTTTTAGTATGTAATTATTGTTTTCCGGTTAATAATTGAGTATGCCAAGTTTTGGTAAGTATTGGTATCTCAAAAATGGCTCTAACAATTTTTTTAAAAATTATTACATAAATCAATTTTAGATACACTTTATCATGTATTACGTGGTTATTACAGGGAATGTAAAGGCCAATCGGATTACGTAGTTCAGTTTTACATCTCGGAAGTTGTTTAAAAAAATAGCACTATTTCCCCCCCTTATTTTTAACTTTCTATGTAAACTCTGTTTTATATGTCTTTACACGTGTATCAAATTTCTCTTACTTGGAAAAAAAATGCGTATAATGTGTCCGAAAAATGCATATAATACGTGTAATAGTATGTAATGGGAAGTCGTGTGGTTGTTTCACACCAGACTTTTTTCTGTATGAAGTCATTTTCCTTTCCTTTTCCAAACAGACCCATAATATTTTAGAAAGAGAAGAACTAATTCTTAATTTCCTGTACTTAACTATTAATTCCTTTTAAAATATTAAGTATATATCATATAAAAATATTTATCATCATTACATGGTTGCTTTACAAAATATTCTAAGACAAATTAACATTTGTAATCAGAAAATTTAAAACTGGTGTGAGAAACACTATTCCATATTCAAAATTAATCATTCGAACAGTAGTCCATGTTTTTAATACAATTTTAATGCACTTTTTCAATTTATTAAACACGATTTCCAAAATAAGAATTTCTTACATTCTTCGTAGTATGTAATGTACTGCTAAAATATTCTTCTCTTAATACAAAGAAATCAATATACATGTAAGAAATAAAATAAAGTAAAAATCGCAAATGGGTTCTTTTAGTGAATGTTTAATTCTGCAAATGTGATTCTCAAAAGTGAAATGGGGAAAAAATAAAAATAAAAATAAATAAAGCATATTTTTCACTTAAAGGAATTATTTGAAGAATTTAAAGTATTTATTCATTATGTCATAGAAGATGCATTTGTATTTTCGTAATTTTTAAATTTACTTTTGAACTGTGTATTTCTGTTCACCTAATTTCATATCAAAAGTTTTATTTCGTATTATATGCGAATGAAAATGATTTTCTTTAAAAATATATTGGAAATGGAGATTCTATGCATTTAATTTAAAAACTTATTTCAAGAAAACATTATTTTTATTGAATGCATTAAATAAATCTTTAATTTTCAGAGTTCTCGGTAAATTAAAAAAAAAAAAAAAATGAAAGCGAAATTTAGGTTGTTATTTATTTGAAAATTTTTATATTCAAATTTGTAAACCGTGACTTAAAGCGGTATATTTTCTAAAAATTTTAAATAAGATTAAAAATAGATTTTTGTTTATTATTATTATTATTATTCATGAATTCATCAATTGTGAATATTCATCTTAAGCAAGCTGGAGTGTAAAGGTTGATATTTTTATATACCAACTACGCGAAAAATGCCAAAGCCGGGAATCGAACCCGGACACCTCCGCTTAAAGCACGGATGCTCTACCATTGAACTGCTCTGGTTGGTAACGAGCTAGGCATTTCTCACATAATATTTCGCTACGATTAATATTGTCTCACCTGTTATATCTGCGTTTACAGACTCGGTGACTTTACCAACGAATATTATGTGAAAAATTGCTAGCTGGTTATCAGCCAGGGTAGCTCAGTAGTAGAGCATCCGTGTATTAAGCGGAGGTGCCCCGGTTCGATTTCTGGCTGCAGTATTTTTCACATAGTTGGTATACAAATATATCAACCTTTACACTCCAATTTACTTAAAAATATAAAATATTTCATAATATACATTTTAAACTCGAATATATATATATATATATATATATATATATGTATTTGCAATAAAATAGTTTCTTTGAACGTGTGTAAAGCACTAAAAAACACGTTTATATGTTTACGATACAATGAAGTTTAACTCCTATAGTTTTAAAACATGTGATATCAGTTTTACTAAAATCATAGTTTTTTAATAATTTTATAAATCATTTTACATATAGAAAATAAAAGTCTTCAGAAATTTTGAAATTTATATAATCCTTATAACTCCCTAGGAGTCTAAATATAATTATATAATAATTATGTACTGACATCTGGCATGTATATCACGCAAGCGTACATAAATATTTACAATCCACTTCTTCTTCTTTTTTTTAACTATTTTAAATTTGGGTGAAAAAAAGAAAGAAAAGGATTATTTTACATGTAATTTCAAACGTAAAAAAAGAAAAAAAAATTAGCAATTCACGTTATTATCATTATTATACTGAGACACATTTTTTTCATCTCCCTTACAAATGCGAAAATTAAAATACGCCAATTCATATTATTTTATTAAGACTCATTTTTAAATTTCGCTACAAATTCGTGCTGAGCGGTTTAACACATTCATTTATTTTTACAAGATTCAATGCAGTAAAATGTTAATATATTTAACAGAAAAAAAATTATATAATTTAACATTCCCTATACTATATAAACATAATATACTTTTCTAAAAAAAGAAAAGATAAAAAAACACGTGGAGATTGATGAAAAGGATTTAAAAACACTTTCGTGCACGTAAAGTATATAAAAATGTCTTTAGAAAAAGTTAAATCTAAAATATTGCATTTTAAGATAAACTATCTAGTGTGACATTCACGCGAATTTCTCTTACCCAGCATTTTAATTCTATAAAGTCAGATTGTAGATTAAACGGTAAGAAAACAAGCACTGTGTGGAAACCAATGTTAAAAAGAATTCAAATTAAGCTTAAGAACAGTTTTATTTCAAAAATAATTCTGTGAGAGAGTGAATTCTGCCTCACCCAACGCCCTGTTAGAGTATAAAAGCTGCATTTATATAGAATTCAGTCCTGTTATTAAATTCAAATATTAATTCCGAATTATTCACGCAACATTCACACAAACCACTTCTTCACACTTATCAATCTAAATCAAGAATTTGAAAAAGGAACCTCGTATTAACTTCAAAATACAACGTTTGAATGGTCTGTAATTATATTTGTTCTTAAGTTATGCTACTAACAAACAAACACAAATGTCAACTCGTGAAAACAGGATTCTAGTATTCAGGGAACCTCAAAGTCTGGGCCAGATTATGGCATAGGCACACGGGGCAGTGGCCCAGGGCCTCCAAATTTAACGGGCCTCATTTTCAAAGGTTCAGAGGTAATAGTACAAATTTTTCAATTATGTCTATTAAAAACAAAACTGATTAAAATTGTCTTTTAATATTTAATTAGAGAGCTTAAACAATTATTAAATTTTGTAACTAATCTCTTAAACTAGTTTATATTGGCTGATCAATGTGCTTTAGTTTTTCATTTGTCTAAAATATAAAATTAATCATTTTGTTATTGATTGCTAAAAAAATAAGGAAATAAAAAGTATAATTAAAGGAAAAGTTTAAACAATGCACTATTTTATTTTATTTATTTATTTTAGAATGCGTCCTTTTGGTGAGCTCTGTCGAGTAGAGGAAGGGTGCCTCCAGATAGCATCACTGCCCCGGGTCTTCAAAAAGCATAGTCGGGCCTTGCTCAAAGCGCCCAATTACACAAAAAACAAGCGTTGAAAATTTAACTTGAAAAACACTTTACTTACTATAATGGTATAGGTAAATATAAATTCACTCCTAAACAGATTTGTTGGACATGGTAAAATATAGTAAAGCATACCCACCAATTACATCCTATAAAAAAAAATGTTTTTTCTTAAAAATTGGTAGCTCAATCTGTCTTTTATAAATTATTTACATATCACATTGTGTACTTAGATCTTGTACCACATCGTGTACTGACACAACACAACCATAAAGGCAATCCAGAAATTTCTAAGTATAGTCCCACTATATTCTAGTTTTTTTGTATAGTCCTGTAAACAAACAATAAAATTTTTTCATACAATATTTTACACGAAATATGCTTTTTATTTATATAAAAATATATCTCCATTTTCATTTCACTAGTTCAGCTAATAGACATAAAATGTACCTACCAAAAATTTCGCCCATAGACGTAATGTATTTGAATTATTTAGAATACTCCTTTACACGAAACAATTGCTTAATCTCACAGAAAAAAAAATAGTGTAACAATACAGATTTGTACAATACAGATTTGTAATACCCTTATACAATTCAGATTTGTAATACCCAGTTTGGACTTCCTTTAGCGAATTGTTCCAGAGATATGCTGAAAAAAGTCACACACGCACAGAGACACACAGATACACACTGACCAACTGGAAAAAACCTGCCTTTCGGATTCAGGGAACCTGAAAACATGTAAATATATAACAAAAACCTAATTTCGAAAATTTGATCCAAACACAATGCTTTCTCTAGTATATATATGTGTTAGAGAAATTAAAAATTTCGTAAAATACAAAAACACCAATATTTTTGCAATCACAGAAGAACACCTACTGTTGATATACGTGGTTTAATAGTCAAGAAATATATAGAAAATTTTGTTCAGTGAATGTTTTGTTACATGAAAAAAAAAAAAAAACTTTCATAATTCAAATGGATACAAGTGGATAAATGATTTGTAAATTCGTAAGAGCTAGGAGATACTTCAATTAAACACAAGCCAGGCTTGAATATTCTAGAATGCACTAAGATACCAATTAGAGTTATAAAAATATTTCAAAACTAATGCGTACAAGGGAAAATGGACTTGCAAAAAACGTACAAAGTAAACTTTAATGTACATGCAGATTATACCTTATTTAGAATAATCAACATGATCTGGAGTTTATATATTGCCTCCTAGCCAAGAATAAACGTTTCAGAATGAAATCATTCTAATGAAAAATACTATTGTAGTTAATGTTATATGTGTGTGTGTGCGTGTATATATATACAATTTATCAGTGATAATCAGTCAATTTAAAAACCCAGATCATATTTTTTAAATAGTTAGTATTTAACTAAAAATCACCGTTTTATCGAAAATATACTTTTATTACAAGTATTTGAAACAGACAAATACTAGATTTTTTTTCTTTTTTAATTTATAGATAAAGTATTAGAGTTATCATCATACACTATTTTAAAATTAACATATTTTTTCGGGCACTCTACAGCAGACGTATAACTAAAAATAAATCACTCAGTTTCGAATTATTTCTTTATTTAAGCAAAATCTATAGAAAATTATTAACAGAAAAATTAGTGTCTAGTTTAAACAAAGTTTTTTTTTTTTTTTTTTTTTTTTTTTTTTGTAATTATGCTTATTGGTTCAACAAAAACCACATTGTTTAAAATCAAAAATACTTAAAAATATGTTTTGGACTAACAGGTCAACCCAGCGTAGCGCTGCTCTAGTTAAAGTACTGCTTATAAAGACTTTGAATGAAAGAAAAAACAAAGTTAAAAAAGCATGAGATGTAATTAAAACTAATTTAGATTAAGATAAAAATATTTTATCTTCAAGACGTTGCAAACTTTAGTTATTTGTATGACCAATGGATTTTAGTATCAAAATTGTTTAAACATTAAAATTGGCAGAAAACTTCAACGGGATAAAAAGAAATCAGTAAAATGAAGCAATTCGTGAACAATCTCAAAAAAATCCACATTAAGACAAATTGAACTCATTGTGAGAATTTAAACGAATGAAATTACATATGAAATGAAATTAAAAAAAAAAAAACTTTTCACGTCTGTTTTCTTTTTTGACCAATAAAAAAAAGATATTTTTATTTGTATGCAATATATTCATTTGTTTGTTTAAGTTCGGCATATTTTTTTTTTCTTTTTAATAATTTAAATGTTTAAATGTGGTTTTTATTTGATAACTTTTAAACCAATTATGCAATTCAACAAAAAAAAATACGGCATTAGTCAGATTTTTCCTGATTACTAATTCTACAAATTTCGTATCGATTAGTTGAATGGTGTAGCTTTGTATAACAAACGAAAAATGGGAACAGATACAATGGCAAACTTTTATCTTTATATTTAAAAAAAAAATGGTAATAAATAAAATATTAACGCGTTAATTTTTTTTGGACATAAAAAGAGACATATTTATTTATTTATTTAATTATTTTTTCCATCGATATGTCTTTTTTTTATGATATAAAAGTTAATAAAGAAATGGTTTTTTATTTAATATCTTTTTTCTTCCAATTATCCATCTGAAAAAAAAAAAAAAAAAAAAAAAAAAACAGCGTCAGCAAGACTTGATAGCAACCTGATAGTATAGCAACCTGATTAATTGCTATACTTTTCGTTGCAATCGATTGAATGTTGTATCTTTGCACAGTGAACCAGTTGACATATTTTCAGTATTACATGTATATATTTTAGAAAAATGTGTATATTTAAATATCGGGGTGATTACATGTGAAGCAAATTTTTCTCACAAACTTTAAACGTAATTTTTAAAAGCATACAAAATCACAATTTTTTAGCTGTTGTAAAACTGCTTGTATAAAATATACTGTTTTCGACAATCACCTGTCTGCCTATGTAGAAATAATTAGTCATTTAATATTTACAGTTAAAACAATTCATTTAAAATAAGTTTTAGGGAGAAATTGTTATAGCGCAAAATTTGCGTTTATGTGAAAGTAAAAGTAGAATTGTAATTATATTTTTTATTTTTATTTATCTATTTATTTATTTGTTTTAAGTTTCTAATTTTTCTAGACAATACTGCTCTACAATGATTTTATATATTACAGAACAGTAATGGTTAAGCAAAATCCAAAAATTTGAAATAAAATAATTGTAATTGATAAAATTATGTTATGGAATTACACTGCTGACCATAGAAAATGCAACACCAAAAATAAATGCAAATATAAAAATAGTATTTATTGGGCACATACATTATAATAGGAAAAGCAACTGATTAAAATTTAAGGATATTTGGAGTAATTTATACTGAGAAAACATTACATACAGCAGCGACCTCTGCGAGCAATGACAGTACTTATCTGCCTAGGCATTGAATCAAACAGGAATTGGATGACATGTACGGGTAAAGCACTTCATGAAGCTTCAACACGATGCTACAGTTCATCGAACGTAGTCACTGGTGCGTGGTGGGGGCCCAGTTGCTTTTCAACGATTAAACAGTCATTTTCATTGGCGCAAGATCAGGAGAGCGCGGTGGCTAGAGCAGCAGTCAAAGACATTCTGCATCAAGGAAGGTTCGTATAATACAGACAACTTTCGGTCGTGCATTGTTCTGCTTAAGTATTGCGCTTCGGAGGCCTTGACAGCGCTTATCTGCCTAGCCATTGAATTAAACATCAGTTGGACGACATGTAGGGGTAAAGCACTTCACGAGGTTTCAACGCAATGCCACAGTTCATCGATTGTTGTTACTGGGGACTTGTGGCATGCCAGTCGCTTTTCAACGATTAAACAGTCATTTGCATTGGTATGCGATCAGGAGAATAATTTAGCCAGAGCAACAGTCGAACACATTCTGCATCAAGGGAGATCAGAACAGTATGAATAGCATGCGGTAGTGCATTGTCCTGCTGAAATGTTGCGCTACGGAGGCTTTGAGTATAGGTCAGAATGACGTGCCTTAACTCGTTAGAAACGTAATGGTCACTATTCAGAGTGCTGGAAATGAACGCAAGAAGTGATCGAGACGTGTATCCAATGGTGCCACATACCATCACTCCAGGTGGTAACCCAGTATGCGACTTCAAAAATTTTGATAAACCTTAAAAGTTGAATCATTGATAGGAGCGCCTTTAATGTGTGATCAACGACGAACGTGGACAAGGAATGGTGTGATGTCGCCATTCAGACAAATCACAACTCTGTTTACAGGATCAAGATGGCTTCAACCGTATTTAACAAAATTATGAATAATGCACATTGTCATCTGGCATTCTACATCGTCATACTGTCCATCACCTGCATCGATGGTAAGGGTTTCCATTTTATACACGTCTCGATCACTTTTTGTTCGTATTCCCGGCACTCTGAATAGCAGCCATTACATTTCTGAAGAGTTAAGGCCCGCCGCTCTGCACTATATTCGAGACCTCTGTAGCGCAACATTTAAGCAGGACGATGCACGAACGCAAATTGTCTGAATTGTTCGGATATTCCTTGATACAGAATGTGTTCAAGTGTTGCTCTGGCCAGCGCGTTCGCCTGATCTTGCATCAATAAAAATGACTGTTTAATCGTTGAAAAACGACTTGCCCGCTACCACTCATCAGTAACTACAGTCGATGAACTGTGACATCATGTTGAAGCTGCATGGAGTGCTGTAATCGAATGTCATCCAATCGCTGTTCCATTCAGTGCCTGGGCATATAAGTGCAGTTATCGCTTTCTTTCGTACAGTTTTCGCAGGATATTACTCAAAATTTAATAAATTTTCTTCCTACCATAGTATATGGGCCCAATAAATACCATTCCAATATCTGTATTCTTTCTTGGTGTTTCGTTTTGGGTGGCCAGCCGTGTATCTAAATTATATATATGTATATATATACTTTGGTCTTGTTGTCACATGATTATTTTAAAATAATTCTGAATAAAAAAATTACCTATTTGGTTTTAATTACGAATGACTATTCAATTTTAACATAATTAAAGTTAATATTTGTCAAATTTTCAGGTAGATTAATAAAATTATAATTCGATTTAAAAAAAATTAAATGTTAATAAATATGAAAAATAATTTAAAAACGGTGTCTTATTAATTAACACTTATAATAAAAAAAAATCCATTAACAATTAATTTCACCAGGTAAAATAGTTTCTTAAACAACTGAATAATTTTAATAATATAAATATGTTCTGATAGTTCATGATGAAATATTTTCTATGTATAACATTTTTGTCTGCTCGTAAATGATAAAAGTTATGTATATATTTTAATTTTTTAATACTTATATTTGAAGATTAAATCTTTAAAACCTTTTTACCAAAAATAAATGAAGAAAAGCTATATAATATTAAACTGCAGATAAATGCTTACATAAACTACAGATGATAGCTTTTTTTGTAAGAAAATGTGCATATAATTTTTTTCAAAGATATAAAACTGTTTTTAAATATAATTTTTATTAATGTCATGAATTTATTTATTTTATATTATGTTACAGACCAATATCAGTTTCTTAATTGTACAATTTGTTTCTCCACATTAGATTCTTCGAATAAATAAGATATTACCATAAATAGTTGAATCGTCATAATAAAATCAATAAAACACATGGTGATATTTATAGGTGTAATTTTTCTTTCTATTGTAACTAAATATACATATATTTCATCCATCTGTCCAAGACATAAACTTTCGTTTATCTTTGCGATAATAGGCTCAGCTTAATGTTTCTTTTAATATAGGATTTTTCCGTACAATTGTACTTTATACACTTATTTATAAAATATAGAAACAAAAAAATTTAAAAATATAAAAATATAAATATATGAATATATGAATATATGAATAACAATAATAATAATAATAATAATAATAATAATAATAATACTTTATAAAACAAAATAGAGAGTAGGTTATAAAATAAATTTAATTTGTATACTAAATTATGAAATGATATTTTAAATATAAAAAAGTGAATTCGTGCAAATATACGCATATGAATAATTGATTCACTTATAATTACTTTTCGATAAGAATATTTTATTGTAGTTCTTTTTAATTAGTTTATTAATATAAAATAAATTCCATGTCATTGAATTTTCTTTCTATTAACAAAATATCTTCATTTATATATTATATTTTGGATACCAAGAGATAAGAAAAGATTCATGAAGAGACCACTGTGTCGTTGGACAAATGAAATTGTAAATTTTGGAAGATTAGAATAGAGAAGAACTGCAGAAAACAGGGCAGACTGGAATCACTTAAGAGAGGCCTCCATCTTGCAAAGGATTGATAAAGGCTGAAATTGATTATTATGAGGATGATAATGATATAATTACTTCTTATTCTAATTACCTTCAAAAATTTGCTGTGAATCAATTTTATAGTCAAATTTTCAATTACAGGTTTATTTATTTGTTCACATGGGTGATTTATTGATATGTTTTTAACTTACTCAAACATTTTAATTTTCAATTTTTTAAAATAAAGAAATAATGCACTCTGTCACTTTTAGTATGTGAAAGATTTTAAATTTTAAATACATTCAAGTACGGGTTTTAGCTCATTAATATTTTATTACATTCCGAACATACATGTTTAAAGAAAGTATTGTAATCATATCGAAAGTCCAACTTTGTAATTTTGATATATCGATAAGTTTTAAGATTCCTTGAGTTCATATTTTCTATTTCACGGGGATATGTCTATGTATGTGTGTGCGCATGTATGTGAGAAACACGATAGCGCCCAAACGCTTTGTTCGAATAAGCTGAAATTTTGTACGTATGCTGTAGGTCACAGTAGCACAAACTCTATTGATTTTGGTAAATCTAGAACTTATAGTTTTTTTTCCCAAGGCTACAAAGAAAAATTCTTTATCATTATGGCCTATTGGCTCAAAGTTTTTAAAATGTGATATCGTCTAAACGCCTCATTCGATTGAGCTGAAATTTTATACGCATATTATAGGTCGTCATTGCACGAACTGCATAGAAAGTGGTGAATCTAGCACTTATATATATATATATATATATATATATATATATATATATATATATATATATATATATATATATCTTATACTATTAAGTGAGCAATATGTGTATATTTCACTGATCTCGAAAACGGTAGCTCGGACAGTCACGAGATTTAACACAAAGGTGCCCACCGAAGGGTCATTGTGCACATCGAAGTCAGATTTTCGAATTTTTGATTAGTTTTTTCTTAATTAATTAAAATGTAAAAATAATAACCTTCTAATTTCTGATTAAAAAAAAAGCCATTTAAATTTTAACATTTTATCCATAATTTAATTATTGCCAATTTTTTTTTTTTTTTCGACAAAATAATAATAATTAAAAAAAAAAAAAAAAAAAAAAAAACGTACATTTATTTAAAATGAGGAAAATAAATCAGAAATATTAGAAAATAAATTAGAAATATCAGTCGCACCGTTACAAATAAGATACCAAATGAAAGAGAAAATTTTTGTAAATCCGATGCATTAAACAGCTTATCAATCGGATGATTAGTTTTTTCTTAATTAATTAAAATGTGAAAATAGTAACCTTCTAATTTCTGATAAGACATTTAAATTTTAGCATTTTATCCAACGAGATATATAAAGTAGAGTGATAAATGGTAACCCTTGAGAAGGTCCAAGATGAGTCATGTGACATGCTTTCCTTGCACATGCGTATTCGGTGGTTTCCTTGGTAACAGCTCATTTTCAGTACATTTCTATGGCAACGGTTTCAATGTTTTTGTTTACTTTACGTAGTTTAATATTCTTTTGTTCTAAACCATTTTGATTTTGATTTTACTTCTTTTTTATTTCGTGTAGTTGAATTTTAACCGACAAAATGCTTAAAAATAGTTGAAAAGTTATTATTTGTTGTTAAATTTAGCTCTTTAAAACTTTAAATTTTGTTTTATAAACACTTTTAAAGTTTGTTGAGAAACGATGAAAAGAAAGGTATTTTATTATTTATTAAAATGTGAAATATGTGTAAAATTATTTTAAAAGCAATTTATTTCGGTCATAGGACTGTCATGTTACCTAATAATAATGATAATTTGTCGAACTGATATTTTAAATGCCAAAATAGCGATAAAGGGCCAAACACAGCAACCTATTCGAGCATATCACGTGATTCATCTTGAACGACGGAAAGTTAATCCTTCATCCATTGAATCAGCACTCTAATTTATATATCTCGTTGATTTTATCCATGATTTAATTGTTGCCAATTTTTTTTTTCGACAAAATAATAATAATAATAATAATTAAAAAAAAAAAAAAAAAAAACGTACATTTATTTAAAATGAGGAAAATAAATCAGAAATATTAGAAAATAAATTAGAAATATCAGTCGCATCGTTACAAATAAGATACCAAATGAAAGGGAAAATTTTTGTAAATCCGATGCATTAAACAGCTTATCAATCGGATGATTAGTTTTTTCTTAATTAATTAAAATGTGAAAATAGTAACCTTCTAATTTCTGATAAATAAGACATTTAAATTTTAGCATTTTATCCATGATTTAAATGTTGCCATTTTTTTTTTTTTTTTTTTTTTTTTTTTTTACGACAAAATAATAATAATAATAATAATAATAAAAACGTACATTTATTTAAAATGAGGAAAATAAATCAGAAATATTAGAAAATAAATTAGAAATATCAGTCGCGTCGTTACAAATAAGATCCGCGATTGTAATGAAATGCTCGCCCTCTGGTGGGCTAAGGTGAAATTATCACACCACTGCATATCCTCATATTATGCAATCGACTTTCCATGATGAAATGGCGGAGAAAGAATAATAATTACACGTGGCTGTTATATTTACTAACAACTGCAGTGTTCAGAGAGCGCCATCTATCGATCATTACAAACGCGGATACCAAATGAAAGGGAAAATTTTTGTAAATCCGATGCATTAAACAGCTTATCAATCGGATGATTAGTTTTTTCTTAATTAATTAAAATGTGAAAATAAGAACCTTCTAATTTCTGATAAATAAGCCATTTAAATTTACTGAAATTTGATTAAAAAAACTGAACTAAAAAAACATTTTCAACTTTACTGAGAATAAATACGAACTGAACTGAAAAAACATTTTCAACTTTACTGAGAATATATACGAACTGAACTGAGAGGAGTCTGAGGTTTAAAAATGTGAAAACGAAAGTGTTGTTCTTTTTGATAAAAAAATCTTTTTGTTTTGTGATTGAGTTAGTATAAATTAAAAAAATCCCTTTTCGGCAAGCTTAAAGGCAAAGGTAGATTCCTTTACGTTAATGTTACAAAGGTAAAGAAATATTTCATACTAGCAGGCTTTGCCCGCTTCGCTGGACATTAAACTTAAATGAGTTGTCAAAATCCCATATCTTTATTAATAACCTAAATTCTCGCTGTGATTGGTAGAGGTATTTCACGCTAGCAACGTGAGGAGTCTGGGTCCCCACTGCCTTAGTCAGCAACTTACCCACTTCTTACCCCCCTCCCTTCCTCAGCGGGTGAGTTCGAAGTTTTGCAAAATCCCACTAATATACATAATGCGTACACTTAATCAATATCCACACACCAAAATTCGCCATTCTAAGATAATTCAAAACGAATTCAAACGGAAAAACATGTTTTTACACATGTTTATTGCCCTCCGACTCCTAAAAGGGAGGGGGGGGGGTCGCATTTTGTGAAAACCAGTTACAATAAGTGCCGGATGCATACAAACAATTTACGCACCAAATTTCGTGACTACAGAAATCTTTAATAGAAAATATTATAAATAAATAAATACAAAAAGCACAGCTTTAGTATGGGACCCCTTTGGTGACTTTAAGTATTTTAAGCCATTTTTGCGATGAATTGAATCGCAATCGTGCAATTAAAGATCTTGGCGAGAAACGTCCGAGCTACTTCAGTGCCAAATTTCAAATTTTGCCAAAGGGATCCGATACTAAAGCTGTTCCATACAGGAAATAAATAAATAAATAAATAAAATAAAATAAAAACTCTTTTCTGATATTTACAAAATAAAAATAAAAACTCTTAATAAAATCCAAATTATAATTATTTACAATTAAGGGGAGAACATAAAAGAACCTCATAAGGTACATAATAACAACAAAAAATTTTGTTTTGCGGCAGAAAAGAAAAGTGCTGCTTAATTAAATAAAAATATTAAACTAATGCCAAATATCTCTATGAAAATATTTATCCACATACAAATTCCTGATTTAAAACAAGAAAAAAAAACACGAACTTTTGTAGGTCAACTATTTATTTTTCTCTCTAATTTTTATTATTATTTACGTGAAATTAAAAAATATTTCATTTTATTTCTACCGAATCTGGGTTGAAAACGGAAAAAGGGTAAAATAAATTGGAAATATCAGACCTATATTTATAAATTTGATACCAAATGAATGGGGCGATTTTTCTTAATTCAGTGGTGTAAACAGTTTTTCGATGCGACAATTAGATTTTTTAAAAATATTTAAAGTATGAAATTTAAGTGGCAACGAAAAAACGGAAAAATAAATTAAAAATATCAGACCTATCATTACAAATTCAGTACCAAATGAAAGGGGTGATTTTTCTGAATCCTGGGGTGTAAACAGGTTTTCGATATGACAATTATATTTTTTAAAATTAACTAAAGTATGAAACTTAGATGGCAACACTTCACTTAAATCTTTTCATAATTTGTAGTGAGAATCACGCGAATAAAAAAGTCTTTAACTTAAACATTTATTTTTATATTTTATGTTTCCATTCAAAGCGTTTTAGTGAAAAATTATTTATGGTGCATGCGCAGGCGTTTTTTACTCACAATTCAAAAATTAGTAATCAAAATTTTGAAAACTTCTATAGATATAATTTTAAGTTGGGTGAAGACCTAAGTTTCCGCCAAGCGCCGTTGAATTCCGTCCAGCCGTTCTCGAGTGATGCCCGGACAAAAAAAGCGACATACAGACACGATGTCACCCACACACACAGGCAAAATTTTCTGAAGTCATTTTTGGCTTTCATGGGGTATGAAACGTGAAGATATCGCAAAATTTTTTGATTCCGACTAATTTACAGACAAAAGTCTGATTTTATTAATGTAGATGTATTAATATATGCACTTAGCCAATGGCTTTGTTCCCTCACATTGGATTATTTACGTCGCTATTCTATTTTTAAGAATTTTAATTATCAACTACCTTAATATTCATTCTACTTAAAATTTTAGGCTAGATTTATTGGTCAGTAAATGTTTCAATTCTTTTTAAATCCAATCTCATAATCATTCAACAAATAGAAACCATAAAGATATACTATTTGGTGACAAAACTTCTAACTTAGCAATGGAATTTGTGATTTGGCGGCAAAATTTGATAGTTGGCGACGAAATATTTGACTTGGCGACGAAATTAGTTATTTGATGAAAAAATTTGGCGAGCTTGGCGATGAAAAACGACAGCTTTGGCGTCACTATATTTTCCTCCCACGCAAAAACCTCATATCTCTTCACAGACCTGTTTCCACAAGATAAAAAGTTAAAGGAAGCTGTAACGTATTACTCTCAATTCAATCGTAAATTTAAATTCTTTCGTAAACTGGTGTTCTAAACTATTCACCACAAACGATATTTTTACCAAGACTAACGTATTATTTTAATTTTATATTTTTAAATGATTAATTAAAGTTTTTACCATGGTTTTTATATTTTCAACTATCTTTTTTAATATTGTTTGCACGTGACGTAAGCATCAGATTATAAATTTAAGCAATTAAAGTTAAAGAAAAAGTCGGCTTCATTACGAAAAATCACTTTTTAACTTGTAACCACGGAGTAATATTTAATAGGAGAAGAAGGTAACGCTGAAATTTTGTGATGTTGTTTTATAATGTTTACAGAGGGCGCCAGCGTGCAATCCTTCCTTCTCTCCAGCTTCCGCAATGTTATTCAATTGGGAAATGTCTCGTTTTAATTATTTTTTTAAAAATAATATCAAGCTGAAAAAATTTCGATTGAAAGCAAATTTCATTAAATAGAGTATTCTAACCAACATGTTTTTTTTAAGAGCCATTTTATACTCATTTTACTTTGAAAGAAAGCTTTTAAAAAATGACGATTCTTATGAACCGAAGCTAACTAAAACAGACAATTGGGAGGAAGGAGAATGAATGAAATTTTGTAAAGAAAAAAAATAAACTTACTTTAGGTGCAGAAAACACGAACTCGGACTTTATTTTTCTCCTAGGTCTTTTTTTTTTTTTTTTTTTTTTTCTTATCACTATCATAGCCTGTTTTACAACTAGGGACGAAGCATTTATTTGAAACATCTGAATTATGCAGTTTTAAGAACTTACAAAGAAATTAAATTGCTTAAAATAAAAAAATTTAACCCTTAACTACTGTGACTAAAATTCTCTCACAATAACTGTGAGCGGTCTCTCAGACCGCTTGATTAAAACTTATTTAAAACGTCGAATAAATGGTAAGCTATTGATTGTATGCTATTATTTATCTACTAAATTGTTTATTTAATTTATCTTTTTATTATTATTATTTTTTTTAAAGGCAGTTTTGGAGAACTTAAACGGTTATCCCGACATATGAACGTGCAAGAGAATACCGATGGGACAACATTGCATCAATGAGCATGAATTATATAATTTTAAACTCGCTAGTGTAACAAAAAATTATAGATATAGTAAAAAAGTATTTATAATTGTGGAAAATATTGCACTATAAAAGAATATTATTAGTTCCATTCAAAATACATAGTTGCAAACTACTCCGGATTATAGCTAACAAAACTTCTCAGTTGAAAATTTTTCAAAATACGCAAATATAATGTATATATCTTGAAATTAAAAAAAAAAAAAATAGTGGTAGTCAACATCCGGAGTAGTTGGCATCCGTATTTAAATAAAACAGTAAATAAAATGAAACTTGTATACACATTTTTTTATTTTTTTTATATAAATTTACAAGTTCCAGAATTCCATTCTGTGTAAGATACACCGGACGTTTTCTTGAACTAGTCGAAGCCCTTTCTTTTCATAAAATTGCAAAAAATATCATAAATATATCTACAGAAACAATACTACTCATCGGACAAAAACAGACTCGTATCTGCAGTCAGCGGTCTCACATACCGCTAGAAAAAAGAAAAGTAGAAAAAAAAAAAAACTAAACCCCGTTCGCTGAACGACAAGTGGAATGTGACCTTGGCCAATCGTTTTAGGAAGGTAGAAAAGAGGGTCTGGATCATTACCTATTTTGAGGGGTGTTAATGAGGGCTAGAAAATGGCGAGCGGTCTGTCAGACCGATGACAGCAGTTAAGGGTTAAATGTACTCCAGCAAAATTCTATTGAAAACAACAGTATATCCGCGCCGAGGTAGGGAGGAATGACAAGTGGCGCCCTCAATATTTACCAAAAGTTTAGATCACAGTTTCGTAGCTTTCTCCCATTGGACCTTCAACTCCTATTAATATTACTCCGTGCTTGTAACTTTTAAGCAATTGAAGTTATCGAAAAAGTTTAAATACAAAAATTGTTCTTTAGGGTAAGGCGGTAATTCGCCTAATTTAAAGTATTTTCCTATTTTCAATAGTAAAGAAATTATAGGCAAATGAAATTTTCCACCCCCTTTGAGCTGGATACCCCATCTACGAACTTGACCGAGATCTTTACTGTCCTGACAACATATACCAAGCTGGTTAAATTTAAATAAAAAATACTCCAGTTATCGTGTTCACAACTTAACATGGGAAAAAGCGTTATACACATATATATATATATATATATATATATATACCTATATATATATATATATATATATATATATATATATAAACTTTTGAACGGAGGGTGGTTTCGGGTTCTAGGGGTCATGATCGGTGAAGAAATGAAGAAATTTTCCAGAAGTCGTGTCATGAGAACCATTGCAATAGGTAGATCTCCTATAAGGAATCTACCTAAAACCTTCTGATTCTTTTAAACAGGGAGTTATTAGCAAGTCTTTAAAATCAAACTACAACATAAACATTTTATTTCAAAGGATGATATTTAAACACGTTCATTTTAAAAACTCTGAAACACTGATATGTGGCATCAAGTTATATGCAAGAAAATCAAAAACAACTTTCATTTAAAATTTAAATACGAGTTTTTAGAAATCAAAAAGTTTAAATAAATATTCTTAAGATGAAACGATCAAATGATGTGATACCAGTTAATCCAGAAGTACAAAGTACTTCAAATGCAGACCAACTAATTAATCGTACTTCCTTATATCAAGCTAGGCCTATCCGTGCATCAAAATTAAAATGTCGCCAAAATATAAGGGAAATAGGACAGATGTACAGAAAGGAACGTTCTGAGATTATATCTAGGCAAGCTTTTCAGCATCGAGCAAGGGAGAGCACGGAAGACAGAATCCAGCGACTTGAAGATCTAAGACAGCGAGCTTCTCAGCGTAGGGCATCAGAGAGTACACTAGAGAGACGACAACGCCTAGAAGAGAAAAGACGTCGACAAGCAAGATATGAAGTGGCATTGCGAAATCGGTGCCCAACATACAAAATAGCAGTTTGTAGAGATGTGAACTATAGTACTTTAGGAGAATTCAATGTGAAATGCGTTCATTGTAAAGCATCACATTTTCCAGAGGAACGTGTTTGTAATCGTCTTCATAGAGACTCTTTTAGTGATTGTTGTCTTCATGGACGATTATTACTGCCAGCACCATATTTTGCGAACGAGTTAGCAAGACTGTTTTTGCACTGCCATCCACTTGCTGAAGAATTTCATAAAAGAATCAGAAACTTGAATTCCTGTTTTGCTTTTTCTTCTTTCAATGTGTCAGAAGACAGAACCATCAACAGTCGTGGCATATACAGTTTTATTGCATGTGGACAAGTATACCACAAAATGAACTTGGCTGCTCAACCGACTCAAGACATACATGGAGAATTTGAAAAACCTCAATACGGTCAGATGTATTTTTTGGATCCTGATAATGCTGTTGACGAACGATTACATCATCCTCTGAATTATGGAACAAGTCGTGAACTCATGGAATTATTAGAGCACGTAATAAGGGCACAGAATGGTTATGCACAGGGTTATATGATGATGCGAGAAGTTCAGTATGAAGTTGAACAGCAAGCTACTGCACAAGGATTATCTGCACCTGAAGTTCAACTTTTGTTCAGAATTCCTCAGGAAAGTGATTACAGAAGATTTAATACACCATCCATTAATGAAGTTTGCGCTGTCTTTACACTTAATGCCGATCAGAGTTTCCCAGAAAATGAAATGATTGTACATCGGCGAAACAAGGAAATTGTTATTCTAAAAAATATTGATAAACGTATTGAGCCATTCACTTATCCACTGTTTTACCCACAGGGTACGGATGGTTTTTCACTTGATATACCATTGACTACACCTTATTCTTCGCGGCATCATGCAACGCGCCTTGAGTTGGCTCAGAACAGACTTGCTTTTCGACCTGAAGTAATAAATTATTTGTCCACAAGAATGAATTCTACAGGTCAGGACTTGCGACAAATACAATTTAATGCATTGCATTTTGGTGGCAGACTTTTTCAACAGTATGTTGTCGACACTTTTATTAGTGTCGAAAGAGATCGTATTCAGTGGATTAAAGCAAATCAAAAGAAGATTCTTGCTGATAATTATACAGAAGTCACACGTTTGATAAACGACTTAGTAGAAAAAAAACAAAGCTACAGTTGGAGAGAAAGTCATTCTCCCATCATCTTTCCCAGGGTCAACACGCTATTATACTGAACAATTTGAAGATGCTATGGCAATTGTTCGCCGTCTTGGTTCTCCAGATTTCTTCATAACAATGACATGTAATGCAAACTGGCCTGAAATAAAAAACGCTTTGCACATTCAGTTACAAAATGGATCTTTTATACAACAACTTCCTCAAGACCGTCCAGATGTTGTAACTCGAGTTGCAAAATTGAAATTTGATGAAATAATTGAAGATTTTGATAAGAAGCAGATATTTGGAAAAGTTGCTGCTTATGTGTATTCAATTGAATTTCAAAAGTTAGGTCTTCCTCACATTCACCTTCTTCTAATTATGTGTTCTCAAGACAAGATTCATAATCCTGAAGAACTGGATGATCTCATTTCTGCAGAGATTCCCGACTTTGAAGATACAGATCTGAGAGAACTTGTAATAAAGTGGATGATTCATAACCCCTGTGACGAACAGAACCCAAACGCTGCATGCATGGTAAATAAAAGTGGACGTATGAAGTGCCGCTTTCAATTTCCAAAATCATTTGATGATGTATCTTCATTGGCAGACAATGCACAACCAAATTATCGAAGGCGTTATGATCCCAAATTGGACCCTCACAGTCGAGATTTCTCTCATGAAAGTGCAGTGTATCGTAAGAGTGTTGATGGCAGCCGCATAACAAGAGATAATCGTCATGTTGTTCCTTATAATGTATATTTACTGAAAAAGTACAATTGTCATATAAACGTTGAATATGTTGGAAGCATTATGGCTGTGAAGTATCTATACAAGTACATATATAAAGGGTTTGATTGTGCTTCACTTAAAGTTGTTGAAGGAGGAAGACAAATCATGTACAATGAAGCAAATACTTATGTTGAGGGTCGATGCATCACTCCACCAGAGGCATGTTGGCGTTTATTTGGAAATGAAATTCAGAAGAAGAGTCATAGTGTGCTACGATTATCAATTCACCTTCCTGGCCAGTACAGAATTGTAAATTTAGATCAGGCTCAGGAATTTAGCTGATACAGGACAAAAAGTTTCGACTCTGGAAGCATATTTCAAGCACAATAAAAAGGCTAAGGAAGAACATGAAATTAGACAATCAAATGGAGACACGGAGGAAGAGCCAATCTATTATTACTACTGGCAAATGCCTGAACACTTTAGATGGGATGCAAGAAACAGTGAATGGATTCAAAGAGTACGACAGATAAAAGTTATTGGAAGAATACATAATGTCAATTTTGTTGTACAGCCTGAATTATATCACTTACGACTGTTATTGTATCATGTAAAAGATGCAACCAGCTTTAAGGATTTACTGACAGTGAATAATATTGAACATGCGACATACAAGCAAGCTTGTCTAGCACGAGGATTATGCTATGATGACCAACAATGGATTGAAGGATTGTCCGAATCTGCAAGCTCAAAACTGCCAAGTGCAATGAGAACACTTTTTACACAGATTTTGATTCTAGGCTCACCAGAAAACCCAAAACGGCTGTGGGAAATGTTTAAGCAAGATCTCGCAGAAGATTTCATTCATGAAGGTGAAAGAACTGGAATTTCAATTGAAGATTCTATCAAGCGAACATACCGTGTAATTGCCCATAAACTCGACTCAGAAGCGACAGAAGGTAGAAATTTTCAATATTGGGTTGAAAAGTTTTCATTTGATGATATTGATGATTATGAAACTGAATCGAATCAAGAATTGTCAAATGTCAATGAATCAGCAGCTATTGGTCAACAAATGTATCAACTTCTTAGAGGAAAACAAATTGAAATTGTGGATGCTATCTTTCGTTCAGTCAATGATGAGAATATTCAATCAAATTGCTTTTTTATTGACGGACCTGGTGGTACTGGAAAAACTTTCATATACAAGACTTTGTGTTACCTTCTGCGAGGAGGGAACTTTAATGTGCAGTGTATGGCTTTTACAGGCATTGCTTCGATTCTACTTCCTGGAGGACGCACATCACACAAAACATTTGGATTGAAGGTGCCCCTTTCACCAGAGTCAAGTTCCACAATCAAACCGGGCTCCTGTAAAGCTCAAAAACTTTCTAAAGTTCAAGTATTTCTCATGGATGAAGCACCTATGCTTCCTAAATATGCATTGCATGCAATGGACGAAATTCTTCGTAAAACTGGAAATGCAACTTTGTCATTCGGTGGAAGAATTATGGTTTTAGGAGGAGATTTTAGACAGTGTCTTCCAGTTCAACCGCGAGCGAATAAACAAGAACTTATTGACTTATCAATTAAAAAGAGTGTGCTTTGGTGTAAATTTAGGAATTATTCACTGGATGAGAATTTGCGGGTTGATCCAGAACAAAGAGACTTTGCAAACTATATTTTAAAAGTTGGTAATGGAGAATTACCGATTAGGTCTTTAGATGAGATTGAGCTACCCGAAGACATAATTTCAAATGGAAATCTCATTGATGAGGTTTTTGCTTTCTGCTTTGTCAATGAAAATTATGAAGAGATGAAAAATAGAGCTATACTTGCTCCTCTTAACAAAGATGTTGACAGGTTAAATACTGAAATTATTTCGAAATTACCCGGAAAGTACAAAACTTATCACAGTTACGATACTGTAAATAACCAACCCGAAGGAGGACTTCAATTTACTGTTGACTTTTTAAATTCTGTTGAACATTCCGATTTACCACCTCATGAACTTAAACTGAAAAAAAAATGCTATTATTATGTTGATGCGTAATATAGATGTATCAGAAGGCCTTTGCAATGGTACAAGATTAATTGTTACTGAGCTGTGCAATCATATTATTAAAGCAAAAATAATAACTGGTGAACACTGTGGCCGAGATGTACATATACCAAGAATCACACTTCAATCATCAAAAGGTCAACTTGGTTGCGCATTATCTAGACATCAGTTTCCTGTAAAAGCAGCATTTGCTATGACAGTGCATAAATCACAGGGCCAAACTTTTGACTTTGTAGGTGTTGATCTGAGAGTACCAGTTTTTATGCATGGAATGCTTTATGTAGCTTTTTCAAGAGTTAAAAGAAAAACATCATTAAAAGTACTTTTGCCGATAGAAAATCAACGCCATACTCGTAATATCTTCTGGAAAGATATCTTAAACCATTCAAGAACTACAGAAATGGATTACTGTTTTAATGAAAATGCAGAAGATTTAAATTTCAGCTTCGATTTGGACTAATGCAATTCAGGCACTGTTCTTATGCGTTTAATGTGTTAATAAATTTTTCTTATGCGTTTATAAAATGGTAGCACATTTTTTGTTTGTTTGCTGCAATATATTTTAATATTAACTGTTAAAATTCTTTAATTTATAGCATTGCAGTAGAAAGTTATTTAAATGTGATGATTTATTAAAATTTCTGATGATTTATAAAATATATGTATAGTTATAAATTTGTAAAAATAAAATAATTATTCAGCCTTAAACTTTTATATCCCACAGTGTACTCACCCAACAACAAATTTATTATCATCTCTAAGTGTTTTTGTTCTTATATATTTTCTTTTACGTGTTTTATTTCTTAAAAAATAAAAGAGCGATACAAATGTTCTTTCTAAGAATAGGGGAAGAAGTTACGATTGGCGCCACAGGCACCCAAGAGTTAATTTAAAATCGTTATATTTTTAATATTTTAGTATTAAGCCACTTTTACAGAGAACAAGTTATGATTGGCGCCGCTGGCGCCTAAGATTTTATTTAAAAATATTTGAATTTTCAATATTTTTATATTATGCGACTTTTAGAGAGAACAAATTACGATTGGCGTCGCAGGCGCCCGAGAGCTTGTTTTTTGGTAAAAATTTTCTTGGGTCTCTGGCCAGCTAGCAGGTGAAGCCAGCCAGTATATATATATATATATATATATATTTTACAGGGACACAATAAATAATTCTTTACCATTATGTCGTATGGACTCAAATTATTTAACGTGCGATAGGTATTAAAGACATTAATTGTTTGAGCTGAAAATGTATATACATGTTAAAAATCACCGTCAAACAAGTTTTAGTAAAAGTCGAATAACTTAGTACTTATAGATTTTACAGAAACAACAAGAAAAAAGAATCCTAATCATCGTAGCTTATGGAGTCAAAATATATAACTGAAAATTTATATACATGTTATAGACCACTGTCGCAGGAACTGAACAGATTTTGATGAGACTAACATTCATAAAGTTTTACCGGGACATAACGAACATTTATTTATCATTATAATCTATGTTATTACATAATTTAAAAGGCAATAGCGTTACATTAAAGAACATATTACATACAGAATATATACAAATATATTACATAAAGAACATATTACATACAGAAATATACTCAAGTAAACTGTTATAATATTCTCTTTTGTTTATTTAATACAGACAAATTACATACATGCAAACAAATACTGTATGTAATTAAAAAGGCAATAGCGTTACATTAAAGAACATATTACATACAGAATATATACAGATATATTATTTAAAGAACATATTACATACAGAAATATACTCAAGCACCCTCTTATAATATTATCTTTTGTTTATTTAATGACTTCCCTTATTTAGTTTATTTATACAACTGTTAGTTACTTAATTTTCGGAAAGTCGAGTGGAATCACTCTAGATTTTTTTTATTATTATATTATATTTAAATATTCGAAAATTAATTAAGTAATAGTGAATTTCTTTTTCCAAATGGAGTAAATTTTGAAATATAATTAAAAATTTTATAAATTATTTCCATGTATTGATTAGTGATTAAAAATCCCTCCATATTAGAGTTAAAAAATAAATCTTTGTGGAAAAAAATGTTTTTTGCGTCACATTCAAAGATTTAAGCTAAAATCAATAATATTTTCTTGTTCGGAAGGAAAGTATTTTTTTTTTCTTGTATAAGTTTCAAACAAAAGGATATCCTTTCACTTCCTTTTTAAAAACTTTTGCTGTTTGTTCTTGTTTTCCGTCAAACTTTTTTAATCATGATAAACTTTGAAACTACATTTTTTATATACTTTCTTATTGAAAACATATCAAAGAACTTGTTCCTTGTTTTATAGTTGTAGTAGACGTAATTTTTATTTTAATTGTATAAATTGATTTTTTCCCCTAATACAAAAAATTATTCTCTAATACGGTTATAAAATTCAAAATATACTTTAGTTATTTAATTTGTATAGAAGTACCTAAATGCCCTAATTTAAAAGAAAACTTTTTTTTTTTTTTTTTTTTAATCAGTGGTTAAATATATTGAAATTTTATTTAAATCCATTTCAACAGATTAAGAAAAATATTATACTTAATAATTTGCAAGGAATGTGTAATGTACTTTTAAAATTTTAATGCACTCTAAGGAAACAACTTTTCGTTTTCATCAGCATTGAACCACTGTTTTTAAAGTATTTGTCCAATAATAAGCAGGTGAAGTTCTTACATTACATGAATATATTTATAATTGAAATATACTATGTCTATTGAATCGAGTAACTGATATATTACAAAGAGCTGAGAAATACAAATTTTTCAATTTCAAATTCTTACCCTCCAGTAAATGGCATTTCAGTGTGATGATAAGTGTAAAATTGATTGAAAAATTCTTAAAATTAATCCATAGGCAAAAATGAAATTTTTCTAAAGAAGATAACAACTGCAGAAAATATAACATAGAATATCCAATAGTGCCAAAACTTTGTTTATTTATTTTATTTTATTGTTATTTATTATTATTATTATTTTTTTTTTAGTAACTCGTGTACACTCATTTTTTGATTTGTCCAATCGTATTGGTGCTCGATCATAAACAATATGAAAATTTACTTGAGTAATAATTTATAAAGAATTTTCAAAGATGTGTTGCAATTTTAAGATTGTTAATTTTGCCTTAAATCTCCCAAATATATATATATATATATATATATATATATATATATATTTCTTAAAATATAATTTTGCTTGTATATTAATTATTAATATTATAATAGGTATCTAAATCTTTTAAATTACAATGCATATAGACGAAAATTAAACTTTAAATTATTTTATATATATGTATATATATAGTAGGGTATTTTCTTACATATTTCTCCCAAACTAAGTATATTTCGCTGTGATAGTTATTGATATAATATGCAAGAACATGTATATTTTTATATTTGGGTTTATGGTTAAATTACCGCTTTTAAGAATGTATAGATTCTTACTTGAAAGGGAACTAATGGTTTAAAATTTTTTAATTAAAGAAATTGTCTTTATTTTAAATTATTTATTGTTGTTTAAATTGCTATTTATACTGTTATTTTTATTTAATTTTACTGGGGAAATAATAATCTTATTCATATTTTCTAGAAAATATACATATTTTACACTTTTTTTTTTTTTTTTTTTTTTTTGGAAAGCATGTATTATTCATATTTTTTCTCTTTTTCATCCCGATGTTTATTATGCTTCAATTTGTGTTTAATGTAATCATTGTATAGTTTTCAATACTCACTTTATAAAATATATTGTTTTAAGACAACTTCTAAAAATTAGAACAGAAGTAAATATATAAGGCCAAAAATTAAGTTTAGAAATTTATCATATGACATGATTTATTTTCTGCAATAAATTGACATATAATTGATGTAATATAATGACATGAATTATTCTTTGTATTAAATTGTCAGAATATTATACATACTTTATATACAAAAAGTTTTTATTTCTATATTTTGAAAATAAATTATTGTTATTATTGTTATTTTGATTAGAATATATATATATATATAAATTACATATATATATATATAAATTACACATAACTTTAGAGAAAATCAATTAAAAGGGTAAGATACGTATAACCTTAGAGATATTAACCTGTAATAATAATAATAATAATAATAATAATAATAATAATAACTATATTCTAACCTTATATTATTAAAAACTTGCATTATGAGAAAATATACATGCCAATATGTAGCACTAAAGCGTGAGACATTATTATTCTGATTAGTATTTATAATACATACAAAGATAAATTTTATTATTGAGTACAAAAAATATATACTCCTCTTTGATAATAAATAAATTATTATAATTGTTTCATATCATTTATTTTTTTCTTTTTAGCAATTTAAAGAAAATAATTACACATTTTTTTTTTA
Organism: Salticus scenicus; assembly: GCA_963930645.1. Taxonomy (NCBI): domain Eukaryota; kingdom Metazoa; phylum Arthropoda; class Arachnida; order Araneae; family Salticidae; genus Salticus; species Salticus scenicus. The sequence goes on along the minus strand of OZ005654.1, from coordinate 192,907,983 downwards.
AATACGTTTTAGTTATTTATTATTTTTTAAATGTATCCAATAATATACTATTCACTAAAGAAAAAAAAATATATATTCGTTTGAAAGTTGGTCCTTATTTAACAAAGTATAATAAAATGCACTAACAAACTACAATCATTTCAACAATTCTGCTGTCGAATTCATTTTACTAGGAACAGTATATTTCTGTAAGTCTTTATTATTATGCCTTAATATCTCTTATTTTAGTAATTGTTGGTTAACAAAACTAGCTACAAGAAACTGCAATGATTTTGTCTTTATGGTGTACTCCATACGTGGCGCAGGAGTTTTACGATCTAATTTTGCAAATTCACGACTGTGGGGCACTCGTTGCACTTCGTGTTCTTCTAGATATAATAAAGTGTATAATTGCTAAGAAAATCATGTGTAAAGAAAGGAGAACAAAGTAAGTAAATGTATATAATAAATTGTGTTTTTCTGATTATAAACATGCTCTAGTTACTTAACTATAAATTTATAAATTTGCTTATCAAACTACATTTTTTATATATTTGACTGGGTTTAATTTTATTTATATTTCTATAAAAAAATTTCAACGTATTTTTAAAAATATGTTTTAAATACTTTAGAGATTCTTTGAAAATTGTGGAAGGAAAAATCTTTATCTTATTGTAATAATTTCACTTTCCATTTATTTAATATAAAAATACTTAAAAATTTACTTTAATTGGTCATATTTTCATTTTACTGATTACTAATTTCCAATTCGTGCAAAAAGGAACATGTATATTATTTAATATACGTTTTCTTTTACATGTGAATAAAATAATAAACTTTTTCTAAAAAAATGGAGTAAAAACTTTCAATAGTTTAATAATTGAAAATGATATAAAAATTATTTTTAAGTGAATATTAACATTAAAGTAATTAAAAAATTGTATTCGATAAAAATTGTTTGAAGACAAATTTAAACATTATAGGTTATGATTTTTCTTTGCTCTAAATACACGACTATTTATAAAATATATTTAGATGGCTAAATAAAATATATTATATTAAAAATTTTATTACTATAATTACAATTAACTTTTATTTTAATTAGATTTTGTTTGTGAAGTTAAATTGTATAATCTTGATAAAATTTTATTATTATTAATTTATTTATTTAAAAAAAAAAAAGGATTTATAGATTTCCATAGCGCAAAATAATTTAGACGGTAATTAGTTAAAAAAAATATATATATATTTTTTTTTCTATAAGCCAGTCATCGATTAGTTGGTTGTAATTTTCATTTTATGTATAATTATTATAGTTAGGTTTTAATATATGCTTTTGAATTCTGATATTGTAAGAGGAAATATTGCAAAAACGTCACGTACTAAGAAATTTTTTCCAAAACGCTTTAATTACATTTACATATACAATATAAAATTCAAATTTACTCAGAGTTCTTCACTTTCAAAACTTTTGTAAAATTACAATGAAAATTAATACGCTGACATGCAACTTCTGCTTATCACTGCACGCAAAGCAATGTATAAATATGTGCTTTATTTTACTTTTCTTGATAGACAGAATATTACTAAACTACAACACACTAATATTACTAACTCACACTAATATTACATAGAATATTATTAAACTCATAACATTCAGTCTCATTATTTTAATTCGATTCTTTGAAACTTGAAACATTTATAAATTTGGTAAACTTAAAAATCTTCAAAAACATGCTCCTTTATGAAAAATGGAATGAACAGAAATGTTTATTGTTTGTCAAGTCATAATTTTAAATATGAATACAAAGGAAAAAAAATAGTAATTTTCATTTATGAACAACAACTGTGCCTTAGCTTATGTAAACTGAATCAACTATAAATGCTAACATATTAAAAATCTAGAATATTTTTAGAGATTCTATAAAAAATTTATTTATCTTTAATTTTTTTCTTCAGTTCAAATACTTATAATTATCTAACTAGATTATTTATTTTTCACACGATACATTTAGTACCTAATTAAATGTATATCCTTTTCAAACCCACATGCTTTCAAACTAGCGTGTTCAAACGTAAACATTTATAATAATTTATAAGATAAAATATATTTTGCAATTAAATCTCCAAAAGACAGCCAATTACATCTTAACTGTATAAGAGCATTCTATTACCTACATCGGTTTCTAAATTAATAGCTTTTCGTGTGTATATTGCTGAAAATATTGTTTCAGTAATACCTGAATTTAATTTCTTCGAAATAAATGACATATTCAAGAAGAAAGGTATTAATTACCATGCTATAAGACATCGTGAAAATGAATTATAATATTTCCATTAAATAAAATGTAATAGCATTCAGATTGCTTTATTTATCCAGTACATAAGTTATGAATCACAGAAATTTACATTTACATTTAGCTTAAATTTACATTTACATTTAGCTTAAATTTACATTTACATACACTGCGTACTAAAATTGTCTGTGTTTATTCAAGGAGAAAATCTAGTTGAATAAACCATTGATACTTTTAGTAAAAAACTGTTTTCCAAATAAGTAATAAACATCATAACAAGAAAACTGTTGATTAAAAATATGATAGAACACTTATGTTTCGAAATATTTCGATATATTTATTTATTTTTTTTATCTACTTCTCTTTGTCTTTCTTATTATTAATATTGGCTATCTTAAAACAGAATATTGCACTGAGAAAAAAAATCTGTAACTGTAATCTAGAACGTAAATTATGGCTCTAGAAAAAATAATTCCATGTCATCCTCAAAATTCTATCCCCTTTGAAAGCGAGTTCTAGAAACCCCTATTAGAATTTACGAGAATTTGTCTATAATATCGAGGTCAAACCTATTTGAAAATATCTCCAAATATATGCGAACCCAAGAGGCGGATTTCAGCAAATATAATCTTGGTTTATGACCCAATTCTAGATAACCAAGTGAGAATTTCTCGCAATACAAAAGATTTAGAATATTGTTTCACCATCTAGAAACATGTAGACTAGAAATTCTCGATCATTTCGTCTATTCAGTTTATTGGCGTGTCGGAAATCTATCTCTTAGAAAATGGCCAATTATTCATTCTAGATGAAGGTGGTGTATTTTTTCCTCAGTGTGGCATAGATTCAGAGGAGTAGCAATCCTAGTAACTACCAATCCTTGATCTTTTAGTTACTGGGTATCATTCCTCTTTAAAACTTCTAAGTATAGAAAAGCTTTCCCTGTTTCCAATCTTCCTACCCTGTGCACTTTTAAATCCCCTGGCTAAACAAAACATTGGAACGTTTTACACTTATGCATAACGTGCCCTTTAAATTTTTTCTCACATTTCTTCAGTTAAGAGGACTCTCTACTTATCTCTCCCAGAAGCCAAAGCCAATGTAACTCCATGGAGAATTTTGCCCCCTCATAATTCCTAAACTAATACATATTTTTAAATTCCATTTTCACATTTAGAAAATTCCCAATTGCTAAAAATTTTATCGTTTTCAGTCTTTAGAAAGCGATAAAATTTTTAGTGACTGGGAATTTTCTAAATGTGAAAAAGGAATTTAAAAATAGGTATCAGCTAATAAGTTATAACAGGGCGAAATTTCTCATAGAATAACATTGGTTTCGGCTTTCGGAGACAATAAGTAGAGAGTCCCCTTAACGAAGAACTTTCTTACTTAAAGTATATTGTTACTAAAAGAGGTTTTAGCCCTTCTATTATTGAGAAAGCTCTTAAGATGTTCAGTAGACCTACTTGTAATTCTACTGTTTCTAGTGATGCTAAAGTTAAACAAGATAACTTTATTATCTTGCATTTTTACTCACCTTTATGTTTTATTTTGGCCAAAGTTTTAAGATGTTTTATTTTCGTGTTATTTTTAAACCTACTAATAAACTTCAATTTCCTTCAACTAAATGTCCTGTTCCATAGATTAATAAGTGATATATCTATAAAGTCCCTTGCAATAATTGTCATTTGTCTTACATAGGTCAAATTAAAAGAAATCTTCAGTGTCGCTTACATGAGTATTCTCGGTATGAAATTAAGAAGAAATTTTTAAACCCTCTATTGTGAAGCATAGTTGGGAATCTGACCATAGTTTTAATTTCCAGTAATCAAAAATTATCTTTAATACCAAACGCGTTTCAGAGTTAGTTTTCCTGAAAGAATATAGTAATATATCGTAACAGTTATAAAATTGTTAAAGAAAACTCTGATTCCACTTTGCTGGCCACGTCTTAAACAAACTTGCTTAGTCCCGTTAAATAATATTCTTCTTTTTGCAATAATAATAATAATAATAATAATAATAATAATAATAATAATACATAAATTAATTAATTAATTAAAAAAATCATTTCCCTAATTTTTGTGTTTGTTCTACTTGTTTCTTGTTTTTAAATTGTGTCCACTTCTGATTAGTTCTTGCATACTGTGTTCTTGGATGATTGCATTGCTCTTCCCCTTTAGGTTTTTCCCTGCTTCCAGTCTTGCTTTTGACTCTACGTGTTTTTTGCTTTTTTTCACCTGAAGAAGAAAGGCCATGTTCTTCTGAAACCAGTAGTGCTTGGATATATTTTATGGTATGTAAAAAGTGTTTAAGTTTAAATAGCCTGGTTAAATGTTTAATTGCACTAGCATAAAGGCCATCTTTTTAATTTATTTTGTGAAACCGTTTGTACCTGCATTTTTATTTATTTATTATTTTTTTTTTCTTATTTATTTTTTTTTTTTTCATACCACATTTTTAACAGAGACATTTTTCCCAAAATTTTATTATGATTAAATTAGAAGAAAATAGCATGTGCTGACAGTTTTACAATTTAAATTAAAAATTTCTCAAGTACTAATTAACAACACTGTATTTAAATTTAAAAAAAGAAAAAGTATGTGAATTATTTTTATCAAATTTATAAATATTTAAAAAAAATGATATTTATCATAAGATTTTTTTTCGTCTTATGGTGTTCCATTAAAAGGTTTTATTTAATAGAACACTTCAATTTTTGCTGACGAGTTTTGAAAAACTTTTTAAAACTTATTTTATTGCAATATAAATCAAATATCGACTAAGATTTGTGCATCACAACTAGGCTTTAATGAAGGTATACTGAAGCATCAATAAATATTAACACTCACATAGAAGGTCGAGAAAATATTGTTTAAAGAATCTTGAAGAAAAGTTTCTTTTAAAATCTACATTTCGTATAAAATTACTTCTGCAGTTCAAATACAAGTCTTACTTAAATTAGCTTATGTCATATGCACCCAATACATTTATTATCTCATGCATGAATATTAATTCGATAGCACATACACACAATTATCCACATACACAAACCTATGTATTCATAACCACGCACACGATCAAATACCTTTTGAAATTGAATTTATAAGAGAGAACCAATAACTTCTGTGCTATATAAGATCCTTCTATTTATCTTATATCGACTTCTAAATTAATTAATAGATTCTTGTACGTTTATAGATGCAAACATTTCTTCAAAGTCACCTGCAATAATTACTTAGAAATAATATTCATGAAGAAAGCATTAAATTTTATGTCTATATGCATTGTGGAGGCGAATAATATTTCAAGTAAATATAATTCAATCGCATTTATATTACTTCTTTTCTCTGGTATTTATATCAGAAATTGCGGAAATTTTCTTCTATAGCAAATGTTGCTTACTAATATGGCCTATGTTTGTGCAATATACTCAGGGATAAATCAAAATCAATTATATAATTTTTACCATACAAATTAATATACAGATTGAATTTCAAAGAATAAAAAAATTATGACAGGTAAGTATTTGAATAAAAATATAGAACACTTTTTTTCGATATATATATATATATATATATATATATATATATATATATATATATATATATATATATATATCTTTATATATATATTTCTTTTGTGCGTGTGTATGTCACTGAACTCCTCCTAAACGGCTGGACTGAGTTTAATGAAATTTTTTGTGTGTCTTCAGGTGGATTCGAGAATGCTTTAGATTTACAAATGAAAGGTGTAACTTAATTCGTTCTTTCTTAATTAATTTTTAACCAACTCTTTCAACAACTTTTCCACCTAGATGGCGTGAGTTGTCGTAAACACGATGTCAGAATTTATTTAATGTTGAAATGAAAAATGAATTTTTAACCGTATCTTACGAAGTGTTTAAAATATTTTTTCAAAGTTAATATTTTAGAATCGTAAACACGAAGTCAGAATTTATTTAATGTTGAAATGAAAAATGAATTTTTAACCGTAAGTGTTTAAAATATTTTTTCGACGTTAATATTGTTAAAATGTTAAAATTAGATAAAATGGTATATTCTTTTAAAAAAATCGTCAATATCCGACGGAGTTATTTTATGTTAAAATGAAAAATGAATTTTTAGGCCATTATTATTTGTGCAGATGGAAAATGTAGGGAAAAGTTGGACAAAACGGGATACCATTCTTGTTTTTCTTTACTACGGAAAATATATTGAAGAAAACCACACATTTTATTTTTTTATAACTACAAAATTTATTGAAGCACACAAAAAACATATTTTTAACTAATTTTAATGACTGTGGAATAGTAAAAAAAATTATTTACCAAACTCTTACACATCCCGTTTTAGCATACCTGGGTTGGACAAAACGGGATAGGGATTACAATATTTAATTTTTTGTGTAAAACTAACTGAAAAGCATAATTAACTGGCAAAAACCTGTAAAGCAAAATTTCTGCTTGAAAGAACAATGCCTTCAGTAACCAGAGACTTGAAATAAGAGGTTTTTTTTATGTTATTATTTACAAAATGGGAAAGACCTTTTATTTTGGCCTATAGCAGAACAAAAGTCGCATATAAAGGTGTCGTCCTCTTCGTCGGCATTAGAACACGCTTCGTGAGCCCATTCTTGGTATCCAGAACATTGGATCCAACCTTCACCAGCCTTAGAATCGACGTACAGTGCATTACAAAATATGCAGGTTTCTCCTCCCTCTGTTTCATTTTCAGACGATGACGACATGAATTCTTGGCTGCTTGGTGAAGGTTTTTTAAACTTTTCTATGTTTTGACTTTTAACATCAGGATTAGGCTTTCCTTTGGAATCTTTTGTAGGCCTACTTTTAGGTTTGATTGGACCTGGTAGCTCTTTTTCATCCTCTTTTCCCTTTCCTTTACATACAAACTTCTCTTTTGGAATTTTTAAGAGGGATTTCTTAGCAGCCTTTTCTTCAATTTTCTTGGTTCTTTCTTGTAGTTAATCGTCCTTTCTTTTTCTTCCATTTCTAACTCACTCCTATATGGAGATGATGCTAATAGGACTACAGTTTTCTTCTTTCCCTTATCAGCCCTTTTTTCTGGGCGAGGACATTTTACTTGAGGTACAGGCAGAGCAAACTTTGGAGAGATGGAAAATGGTAGCTTAGATCAATAACAAGAGAGTTCTAATCCTTTCTTCCCTGAGGATGTTGCAGGTTGGTCTGGACATAGGCTGTCTCCTGACAAGTTTGTTGGTTGGTCTACTTCTACGATGTCCCTTGAAGAAGTTGAAGGTTGCTCTTGGTCTTTGCTCATATCAGTCTGGTGCCCAACGCCTGGAGGTTCTTGCTGCAGGTCTGACGTAGGGTGGTCTGTGGTGACAGAAGGTGCAAACAAGTGATCTGGGAAGACGTCAGGATTGTAAGGACTTATGCCAGTTTTTCTAAACCCTTTAACGGCAGTTTCTGCAACAGCTGCCCGTGAATAGGCTGCGTTGAACAGTTTCGCAACTTCGTAAATTGTGACGCACCTACCTGGATAGTTAAACAGCCACTTTTGAACTTCTTGTTCATAATACGTACTCAGTGGAGCCATGAAACTGACATCCAGGGGCTGAAGGCGATGAGTTGTATGTAGGGGGAAGGTTAGGATGGTTACATTATTTTCTCTTGCCAAATTTACAAGTTCCAAACATTTGGTGTGACTGTTGTGTCCATCAAGTAGCAACAGCACTGGCTTCTCATGGGCAGGGTTGGAAAATTCTACGATTTTTTTAAACCAAACAATTAAGGTCTCCTTCGTGATCCAGCCGGTCTTGTGATATACTGCAAATGATACTGGAAAAGCATCATCCATGAGTCGTGGGTTTTCCTTCACTCGAGGAAATACAAACATAGGAATGACGAATATACGGCATAAAAAAAATGTATCCCGTTTTATCCAACTCATAAGTGTCCCGTTTTGTCCAACTCCGACACTTTTCAAAACAAACATGGCTGATGCCTAAACGTGAAAGGAAAATTAGATAGATTACACATGAGAATGTTCGTTAATAAATGCTTAATCAAATGTAATACTCACTGGAATTGTATTCCTATATATGTAGGCAGTATAATCTAGAAAACAACGCATGTAAATGTAGAAAGTTCCAAGAAATCAGAGTAAAAAAGTTCTAAGAGCTACAACTTTCCATCAACTAGTGGTCTCGAGGCGGGACGAACTGAGAATGGTGTAATGACGGCCGAGAACAAGTGTCTGTCGTCGTCCGCTCGATAGCAGTACTAGACAGGTCCCTAGGCGACGTATCCCGTTTTGTCAGACTATCCCGTTTTATCCAACTTTCCCCTACTAAAAGTTTTCCGAAAAATTTCACGATCACAAATGTTGACAGATATCCATTATATCGTCGAAGAAATCCCGATAATGGCGGACGTCAACAACATAGATATTGACATTGATAACCGTTGGGTGGTCCCATATTCGCCTCTGCTGAGCAAAACATTCAATGCTCATATTAATAGCAAGAAATTCAAACTTCTTCACTCACCATAAATTTTAAATCAGCACAACCGGTTTCGAAAGGACGTAGCCTTTCTTCATCATGTGCAAACACGTGCAACTGCCTTGGAGGCAAAAGCAAGACTGAAAGCAGGACAAAATCCAGAGGGGGAGGAGCAACACAAACAACCAATAGGAAGCAACATGCAGGACAGGACCAATCAGAGAGGAACACACGTACACACACACCACAAAATGAGGAGGGAGGAAAGGAGTAAACAATTATTATTTTTTTTTTCAGTAATATTAAACTAATAAGTAAATTTAATAAAATTTATCCATTAATTATTATTACTTTTGTTTAAATTAGAATTATTTTATTATAACTAATATTATGTTATGAACACAATGAAGGAAATTATTTAATTGAATTAAACAAATTTTTCCAGGCTGTAGACAGCAAAGTGGAATCAGATTTTTCATTGACAATTTTATCACAATTAAGGTAAATAGCTAAATTTTCTAAAAAATCCAGTTCGGAAACGCGTTTGGCATGAAAGATAATTTTGGCACTCTTAAAATTAAAACTATGATCAAATTCCCAACTGTGCTTCGCAATAGAAGATTTAGAAATTTCTTGATTAACAACATACCGAGAATGTTCACGTAAACGACATTCAAGGTTTCTTTTAGTTTGACCAATATAAGATAAATCACAGTTATTACAAGGGACATTATAGATACCCAATTTTTGAAGCTCAGGAACAGGGGATTTGGTTGAAGGGAATTGGAATTTATAAATAAAATTCCAACAAGGTGGATTTTTTTTTTTTTTTTTTTTTTTTTTTTTTGGGGGGGGGGGGGGGTACACCAGGTGGAACTCGCAAATCATTCCTTATTTCGCTAATTCTCGCCGAAATACGATCAAATAATGGCATCGCATTGGCTGTTGCATCATCTGACATTGCGCCAACTTTATTGGATGTAGGCAGAACAGCTAATTCATTATTTAAACTGCCACTAAATATTCAAAATAACCCAGACGCAGTGTGCAACATAAAAAAACAATCGTCCATGACCACAGTGCTGAAATAGTGTAAAATTCTTATCTGGGATGAATGCACTATGGCACACAAACATTCGATTGAGGCGTCGAACAGGACATTGAAAGATATAAAAAAACAACGACAAACTATTTGGCGGCACTCTGTTACTCTTTTCAGGTGATTTCAGACAAGCACTCCCCGTTATTCCGCGTTCAACATACGCTCATGAGATGAACGCGTGCTTAAAATCATTGTAATTGTGGCGTAATGTTGAAAAAGTAGAACTGAAAATAAATTTGTGCGTTCAAAAGCTTCAAGATACATCCTCTGAAACATTCTCAAAACAATTGTTAGATATCGGCGATGGAAAAGTTACTACAGATGAAACTGGATGCATAAAATTACCGACCGATTTCTGCAAAATCATTGATTCTCAAGATGCTCTTATTGACCAGATATTTCCCGATGTACACAGACGATACACAAATCATGAGTGGCTGGCAGAAAGAGCAATTTTAGCAGCAAAAAATGTGGACGTCAATGAATTGACTCTCAAGATACAACATATCTAATGATACAGTTTGCGATGCCACCGAAGTTGTAAATTATCCAACAAAGTTTTTAAACTCATTGGATTTACCAGGCATGCCACCGCATATTTTACAACTGAAGGTTGGATCTCCGGTTATTTTGCTTCCTAATTTGAACCCACAACGGTTGTGCAACGGCACGCGATTAGTCATAAAAAAATTAATGAAAAATGTTATCGAAGCCATCATTTTAAATGACAAATTCCGAGGTGAAAATATATTACTACTACGAATCCCTATTATACCCACAGATGTGCCAATTCAATATAAACGCCCTCAATTTCCAATTAAATTGGCATTTCCAATGACTATCAATAAGTCTCAGGGCCAAACGATGTCTGTCTGTGGCTTAGATTTGAGTACATCATGTTTTTCACACGGACAATTATACATGGCTCTCCAGTGGGCAAACCATCCAGTTTGTTTGTATTGGCGAAAGATGGGATAACAAAAAATATTGTACACTCTGTTGCATTAAGGGATTGATATTGTTGTTTAGTAATATTGTTATAAGTAGCGATATGTATATAATTTTAAAGAATCAATTTTAATAAATTAAAAAAATAAATGATTGGTGTTTTGTTATTTTTATATTCTTTCACCGTTCACAGCGCTCCATACATCTTCCACTTATATACCACATCCTTACTCACTTACAATAAGTTAGTTATTTTTTTCTAGCAAAATATTCTCTATAAATAATTTATATGACAAAACAACGTTTGTCGGGTCAGCTAGTATATATATATATATATATATATATATATACTGCTATGTAACAATAGATAAATGGCGTTAATTTGAAACGATTGAGTCTAGATTTAAAATATCTACGTGCAAATAAAAAAATATATATACCCATATAAATAATTTAACAAATACAAAATATTTTTCCTTTAGAAAGTATTGTGTTTATTATTCTCTTTATAATTTCTGGTATTTACTTAAAAGTTTTTATTTATTAAAAATAGTATGGAGTGAGATAAAGGTAACAACGTTTGGGCATAGTTCGAGTTTGATGGCATTTAGTTCAGTTAATAACATACTCACACTTCTAAAAATTTTTAGGCATAAACTACAAATACTTGACTTTGAAAGTATACGAATTTTATAATTTTACAACGCACCATTTAAACTAAAAAATTAAGAAAACTCTACTCCATCTTCCCTTGGTTCTGGGTAAGTATAAACTTGGACTCTAAATCATATATAAGGGTTATATTAAGGTTATATTCACCCTATAAAACTTTAAGGGGATTTGGCACTTTAGACGACATGACTGAAGTAGGTTTCATATAAAAACTTATATTTCCATTTATTATTTATAAACTGAACTAGATTTGGTTTTTAGAATAAAATACATAATCAGATAACAATTCTTATGGTTTTTGATATATTATTTACAAATTTGAAATTTTTAAATTGCGTTTTCTCAGTTTGCATTTTTTAATGGATTCATGATCTTAAAAATGCTTAAACTCCTACTGATATTTAAGAAAATGCTTAATGTTTTTTGGATGTTTAGTGGAGCCTAATTTAACAAATTTGGGATGCGTTTTGAAATTTATCAGTTGGTTTTTTAGAAAAAAATTAAAAAGTGCATGCTTCAGCAAAAATTTGAGGGGAAAGACTTTTCGTAAATATCTCTATAAGTTTAAGCATTTTAAAGATCATGAATTCATGAAAAAATGCAAACTGAGAAAACGTAATTTCAAGATTTCAAATCTGTAAAAAATATATCAGACACCGTAAGAAATGTAGCCTGAATATTTATTTTATTGAACAAACTAAATCTAGTTCAGTTTATAAATATTAAATGTAAATATGAGCTTTTATATGAAAACTACTTCAGTCGTGCTGTCAAAATATCCCACGTCCTCTTAACAGATATTTTATTCAAATCACCAGACATTAAAAACATTCGGAAATATGGGGTTATCTGAATTGCTAACGTATCTCAACTGTTTGCAGAGTTGTTAACTTACCGTACGCCGCTAAGACAAAGCGCACATTGAGACTCGGGCGTGCCGCACAGGTCAGGCGACATTGCTCTGGAAAAAATTGCGTGAAGCAGGGTGATCATATATTGCCGCGCAGTATTTCATCACGTTTCACGTTTGCTGACATTTGGAAAGAACGTTTTGTGTTGAGTACTTTCTCATTTTGTCATGGCAATATAGATTTAAGTTCTGAAACAGATCATGATACAGAAATAGAGTAGTACTTATTATGTTATCTTGGATCGAAAAAAAAAAGTTCTGGAAAAGCATGAAAAAGAAAGAAAATCTTCCATACAGTTTCGATTTGCAAGAAGCGCGTGATGCTCGAAACTGTGTTCGAACACAAATGACACTCGGACCAATGTCAGAAAACCCTGCGCGTGGACCAGTTTGCCATGTTGCCGTCTTTTTAATGCTTCACAAAATCGAGGGACGGGAAAATTTCTCCGCACGTGACGGTTGCGTCACAATGTGCCCCTGCAAACGCTTCACTTCTTAGACATTTTAAAAGTCCAACAAAACTATTAAAATATATTCAGGCTATAAGGTTTCGTTTAAAGTTAAAAGACAAAACTGAAATTCCTATTAAAAAATATATATGCGATACAGTTGAATTGTTTGGGACAATTATAAAAACACTGGTTACACTACTCGGACAAATAAAATTCCTGGTGTAACTGTAATCATGGGTGTAAAAACAAAATGCTCCCTGAAATTATATTCATATTTTGCGTACAAAACGTATATTTACTTAGAAAAAAAACTACAATTTACTCTATACAAATACATCAACTCCAAACTCTTAATTTTGAGAGGGGCGTTTTCTTCAAGATGGAAATATATCCAATTTTTCAAACGTTTAAAAGTATAACTAATTCACATTTCATTTGTTTTACAAAGACAAAATATAAGAAATAAAGGTTTAAACAAGCACTTATCATGTCCACTATGTCCAAAGTTAGTTGTTCTGCCCTTGTCCACTTCATCCTAATTTATATTTTTTGACTAATTTTGAAAAACTTTTTTTTCTAACTATAATGCATAGTGAAACAAATATCAACTGAGATTTGTTTTCAACATCTATGCATTTATAGATGTACACTGTTATAGTTATGAACGGTAATACATAAAACATTTATAATATTTTGTTTTAAGGTTCTAGAAGTAAGACTTCTCTTTAATTATATATTTCAAATTCATCTGCTTATTCATGTGGATTTATTTTATATTTTAAATTTGCATTTAATAACTAATACATGAACACCACGTTGGTTAAGCATATGTAAGTATACCAGTATTTGTGAACGTGTACATTCATAATTTATAAAGGTGTATTCCATTAATCTCATCGAATAATAATGTGATAAAATTTACAAGAAACTGCCAATTGCATCTGTAAATTATATTTAGCCTAAATTGGATTCTAATTCAATAGATTCCTGTATAATTACTGCGAAAAACACTCCTTTAAAATTATCTGGATTAATTACTTGAAAATAAATGATATACCCCAAAAGAAAGTACTAAATAATATGTCTATATGCATTGTGGAGGCGAATAATATTTCAAGTAAATATAATTTAATCGCATTTATATTACGTCTTTTTTTCTGGTATTTAAATCAGAAATCGCGGAAATTCTCTTTTATAACAAATGTTGCTTAATAATATGACCTATGTTTGTGCAATATACTCAGGGAAAGATCAAAATCAATTATATAATTTATACCATACAATTAATATACAGACTGAATTTCAAATAATAAAAAAATTATAACAGGTAAGTATTTGAATAAAAATATAGAACACTTTTTTTCGATATGTATGTACTGGTATGTAACAATAGATAAATGGTGTTAATTTGAAACGATTGAGTTTAGATTTAAAATATCTACGTGCAATTAAAAATATATATACACATATAAATAATTTTACACATACAAAATATTTTTCCTTTAGAAAGTATTGTGTTTATTATCCTCTTTACAATTTCTAGCATTTACTTAAAATTTTTTATTTATTAAAAAGTGTATGGAGTGAGATAAAGGTAACAACGTTTGGGTATAGTTCGAATTTGATGGCATTTAGTTCAGTTAATAACATACTCACAATTCTGAAAAATTTCAGGCATAAACTACAACTACTTGACTTAAAAAGTATGCGAATTTTATAATTTTACAACGCACCATTTAAACTAAAAAATTAAGAAAACTGCACTCCATCACCCCTTGGTTCAGGGTAAGTGTAACCTTGGACTCTAAACCATATATAGGGGTTATATTAAGGTTATATTAACCATATAAACCATTAAGGGGATTTGGCACTTTAGACGACATGACTTAAGCAGGTTTCATATAAAAACTTATATTTCCATTTAATATTTATAAACTAAACTAGATTTGGTTTTTAGAATTAAATACATAATAAGATAACATATCTTATGGTTTTTGATATATTATTTACAAATTTGATATCATTAAATTGCGTTTTCTCAGTCTGCATTTTTTTATGGATTCATGATCTTAAAAATGCTTAAACTCCTACTGATATTTAAGAAAATACTTAATATTTGTTGGATGTTTAATTGAACCTACTTTAAAAAATTGGGAATGCGTTTTGAAATTTATCATTGCGGAAACGAATTATACTTCCCTTAAATATAATATAATTGCATTAAAATTGCTTCATTTATCCGGTACTTAAATCATGAATTACAGAAATTCACTTTTAAAATATACATTGCTTACTAAAAAGGTCCATGCTTATATAATATACTCAGAGAGAAAATCAAATTAAATGATTAATTAATACTATTCATAACAAGTATAATTTAAAGAATAAATAAGAATATTAGTGCAGGTAAAAATTTCATTAACAATTATGAAATAAGATCATTATGTCTAATTGCGACGTGAATTTTTTTAAGAACTAATAGTATGTAGTTCTGACTTTTTACTAACAGTGTGTGTATATAACTCACCCTTTTTTACTGAATACATGAGCAGGAAGGTAAAAATATTTTATTTTCAATCCAGCAATTAATGAAAGTACGTAACTAGATTTTTTTTTTTTTTTTTTTTTACTTTTTATTTATTGTTTTTTACTTTTTATTTATTGTATGCTGTTCATGTTTTCGTTTTAAGCACTCATTTTTACTTCATCTTTCCCTTTACTTTATCTTTCTATATTGTACAGAAACTATTGCTTTGGAGGCAAATTTTCAAAATTGAGTTCCTATTATATTTACACAGTTTGAGGCTCCCTGAAACTGAAAATTACGTTTTTAGCGGTTGGCCTGAGTGTGTCTCTTATCAGCATGTCTTAAGAACAGATAGTAGCAGGAAATAGAAACTTACTCTTCTAAATCTGTAACATATAGGGATGTCACACTAATTTTTATTTATTTATTTATTTATTTATTTATTTTAGATCAAGAAAAAGGTTCATGTACAGGTAAATCCAAGAGAATTCAAATACATTATGTCTAGGGGTGAATTTTTAGGTGGGAACAGTTTAACATCTGTAGACTGCACTAAACCGGACTGAAATTTCTGGAAATGCTTTTCACGTTGTGCTGTATGTTATAAAAGTAAGACGATATTTAAGTATATAATGCTACGTATAATTTATAGATGGCGTACAGGTCTATTAATATTTAAGCAAAATCTTTCTGTTTAATTGAATGTAATTGGTAGAAGTACATTACTATATTTTACATTTATAGGAAAACTATTTTAATAATTGGTAAATTAAAATTATAAGGTTTAGGTTAATCATCAATAATTTTAATGTCGCCCTAGAGCTACGCGAAAATTCGTGACGGACTGTAACTGACACATGGAGACATGCCATCGCAGTTTTGATCCTCCTCGGAAGATATGGTTCCGCCGCTTAGTTACCCTCATATTCTTTACTTAACAAAGATGATGTTGCAATCTGATCGGATTTTACGCATACCAGCCATTATTAATATACATGACGGATATTTGCCGACTAAATATTTATCTTTGTTTCTTCTCAAATAGTAAATTTAAAGTCGGGAAATTTCGTGAAAATTAATAGCATAAAAAAAGCACAAACTACTGCTTCAAAATAAAAAGTTTATTCGAGTTGTTGTTTTTTACATTGCCCGAACTATCATCGAAGTATTAAAAAAAAAAAAAAAAAAAAGACTTAACATCTGGGGATGAGTTTTCCAGAGACGTTATTTCCAGGGTGCGCATGTAAAAAACGGTTTGGTATTTTTATTATGCCTTACGTGTTTTGTCCCTTCAGTATAAACAAAGGAATCTTTATGCAAGACAGCTAATTCAATGAAAGAATATTTTACACATAATCTCTACATAAAGTAATTCTGTAATAATTCTTAATTTATTGTATTACAATTTCAGTGCTTAAAAAATACTTATGTAGTCGCCCACAGAATATTTTAAGACTTGGAATTATTTAAAACATTAAAAAATCAAGTCTTTTTCATTATTTGCGTAAGTAAAATCTGACATTACTATTTCACAATCCTGAATGTAAGAACTTGGGTAACACTCCCCCCGTACATAAAAGTTTACACACATCCAGAAAAAAAAAGATTATATTTGCATTTGATTGTCTTTTCAAAAACCAGTTATTTTAAAATAGTCATAAATTCAAGTCAATTAAAATTAAAATTAAATATTTTTGTTTTGATCATTAGAAATGTAAATATTTTTAATTAATTACCATCTTACGCTTCAATTAAATATATCTATATATCATTCGAAATTTTTATTATACTATGAATAGAAATAATATAAATATTTAATAAGCGTCATGAAGCTGTTATTAAAATAATAATCATGATATTTTTCTACGTGCGCATGCACATAGTAAACGTATTACATCATTACAGCCGCTGAATATCTAATAATTTCACCCCTCTTCCAATATTTTAAATGCAGGCGACAACAAACTGTTCATTAGTTAAGAAATGAATTTCGCTATTTCCTCCCTAATGAAAAATAACCCAACAGTAATAAATTAATATAACTGAATGGACATTTCTATTTTATACGTGTTGATCTATTTCTTCAATGAAATTCAGTTAATTCTTGTTCTCTATTCTTGTTCTATATTCTTGTTCTCTATTCTAATTTCTATACTTAAACATATACATACATAATTCAAACTTAATAAATAAACTTATAAAAAAAAAAAAAATGCATACATTTACCTTTATATATCAGTTAAATGTCTGTCCACTTTTACGGGATCCAATTTGTCACATACAGGTAGCTCAATATTCACAGTTGCTTAAATATGATAAATATTTTTAAACACCTCTGATGAAAATGTGTAGTATTTTCTTCAATTTGCTTCCGAAAGATGTAAAGAATATTTAAGGACATGACGTGACAATGGTTACTTGACTTTGAAAGAGAAAAGAGAAAAATTGCAATAACTATTTGTTGAGGTTTCATCGCATTTAGGGAATGATTGGGAGAGACGTATAATGAACAATATGTATAGCATGAGAAAATTCTACCAGAGGAAACCTTTAAAATGCTATGAAAAGTTTCGCGAATCATTCTTGAAATGTGGATGTTTCATTATCATGCATCTGTATACGATTTTTGCATTCAGATTTTCAGTAAAAGACCATTATTGCACTTATGGCTTATCGCATTTTGCCGGACTGGCATTACTTATTTTTCCAAATATTTTTATGACAAAATAGATTAATTGCCTTAATTTTAAATCATTTTGTGTGTATTAAAATATCTGCGTCATTCTATAAATATAAGTTTATCAACAATTTAACAAAATAGTTTTTTCATTATAAAATATTTCGTTTATTTTCGTTTTTTTTTTCAATTTATGGTGTTCACTTTATGGATAATAATCTCGTGTGTCATTCACACGAATTTCTCTTACCCTGAAATTAAATACTATAAATACAGATTGCAAATTAAGAGGTAAGATAATGAGTACTGTTATGTAAACCTATGTTAAACAATTCAAATTAGGCTTCGTAAGAGATTTATATGATAATTAGTTCTGTGTGAGAGGGCGGTAGCCCCCCCTCATCCCCCCGTTTAATTAATGCACCTACATTGGTATGGAATTTAGTTCTGTCATTGAAATTAAAAGTTTACTTAAAATTATACAGACAATTTTCACACGCAACATTCATTGAAACTTATCAATCTTGCTCAAACTTTTCCAGCAAGAAACTAATATTAACTTCAAAGTACAACATTTGGATCTCCTAAAATTATTCGTTTTAAGTTACTCTAAGAGACACAGTTAAAAATAACGTTAAAACGAGTTAAGTTAAAACGTTAAAAAAATTGACTACGGTAATCAGGAAGCCTCAAAACGTGTAAATATACAAAAACAAGAGATGAATATATAGCTTAAAACATACATTATTTACCATATCTCTATGAGAAATTTATTTCAATTCCCAAACAGCTTTCCTGGAAATGGTAAAATATTATTAGTAAAGCACACCCACTAACAACAAATAACTAGTTCGTTGTGGCCACCACACAACTTTCTTCTATATTTTCCTATTCAAATTCACTCACTAAACATAATTTATTAAAATTATTATTTTAAATAATCGTCTTCCATGATAATTCAGACGATTTCCATATTAGAGAAGTAGTGTAACACTAAATATCCAAAAAAGTTGAATTTATTCTCAATATTACATTATTATTATTTTTTCTTTAAAAAGGAAAAAAAAATCAATAACTGTATTTTAAATTATCGCAGATCGATGGTTCAACCATTCGTTTTAAAGGGATTGGCGAGCTCTTTTGAAAGATACCCATCGTGAAATTTACTTCCCTCGAGGGGAGACTTCCCGCCAGGGGGTCAGGCGAGGCTCCTACACACACAAAATTTTTTTCTCAGTTGACTATTTATATTACAAAAAATACATATTCGTTTCATTTTGTTTAGTACAGTCTATAGATAATAAAATTTACTTACCTGCAATTTCCCCGTAGACGTAATATATTTGAATATTTTTGAGTGTCATTGTACACGAACCATTTGCTTCATCTCAACGAAAAGCTTAGCGTAGCATCCCTATATGATACACATTTAGCATACCGAGTTTGGAATTTCTGCTACATTTTGTTTTATAGATATGCTGATAACACACAGACAGACACGCAGACACACAGACACACAGACAGACAGACACACACACACCATTCGCTAAAAACATGATTTCCGTATTCAGGGGACCTCAGAACATATAAATATAACAAAAACTCACGTTCGAAAATTTGACCCTAAAACACCACTTTCTCGATCCTATGGGTAAAAGAAAGTAAAAATACTTATTATATATAATTTATATATTTTAACAAACTCTGATAAAAATAATATAATAATAATAATTTTAAAGAAATATAAAAGAAATATCAGCTTAGATTTTTGCATGAGAATTTCTCAGCATAAATGGGTAACTAATAAATAAATGGGTAACAGCATAAATGGGTGTACACTAAAACAGTTATGAGTGTAACACATAAAAATTTTAATGTGCTTATTTAAATATTTATGAAATTTAAGGACCACGGTAGCACAGTCGGTAGAGCGCCGAGCTCATAATTAAAAGACTGTGGATTCGATACTCCAGACAGCCAAAGAAATCCGTGTACACTCATGGTGGCTGGTGCACGTAAAATCCGTCATGGCTTGAATGTCCTCCGTGTTCCCATCCAAAGTGTACCTCTAGAGGGTCACTGAAGCGGGTGGCCACACCCTCCGTGGAGGAATAAAAATTGTTATGGCATGTCTCCGGAACATCTTTAGGGGTGCGTTTAAGACCGTCGTCAATTACCCATATCGCAGTACTAGTGCGACGTTTAACCCAACCTACCTGCCTACCATATTAAAATTTCAATATTTCATTCCAGTTTATTTCGAATTCATCTGTTTATTCATATTAGTTTATTTAATATATAAAAAACAAATTTTATGACTCATACATGAAAATTATTGTAATTACACACATATTCCAATATTTGCAAACGTGTACATTCGTAATTCATTTCATTGATCTGACCAAGTAACTTTTGTAATGAAATTTACAAGTGACAACCAATTACTTCTGAACTGAATAAGATCGTTCTATTCTGCCTAAATTTGTTTCTAAATTAATAGATTCTCGTATATTTATTGCGGAAAAGACTGCTATAAAGTTACCTGAAGTAATTACTTAGAAATAAATGATGTATTCAAGAAGAAATCATTAATTAATATGTCATTATGTATTGTGGAAGCGAATTATATTTCCATTAAAGATAATGTAATAGCATTTAAATTGCTTCGTTTATCCGGTACTTAAGTCATGAATCACAGAAATTTCCTTTTAGAGCATATATTGCTTAATAAAATGGTTTGTGTTTATACAAAGCATTCAATGAGAAAATCTAGTGAGTGAAATGATTGATACTATTAGTAAAATAGTATATTACCAAAGAATAAAAATTGTTTTAATTATTGATTAAGGAATTCTAGAACATTTATGTGTCGAACACTTTTATTATTATTTTTTATTATTATTATTTGTTCTTAACTCTAACCGCACATGGTCTCAAATGTCATCTCAGGATGTCTTATGGATGAAAAGGAAGTATATGGACATCCTGTGGATAACTTCAGGATGTATTGTGGACAAGTGTGTTGTTAGGGAATGTAGAAATAGATTAGTGCCATTGATTTTATAGGAAAGTATATTTAATATAATCTCTGCTTATGGTTGTTAAAATAAGATTAGTGTCAGTTTGACAGTAATATTTCTGGAAGACATTCACTGATTAAAAAAATATAATTTCTAAAATAATTTTTATTTTTCTTTCATACCAATTACTAAAGCAAGTATTTGAAAGGATAGTGGTGTAACATACAAAATCTTTAATATAATACTTTACATGAATCCCTTGTACTGTAAAACTTTTTTACGGTGTGTTGGTATTAGGATTAAGGACAATTGTCTACACTAGGAACCTGGGGCTAAGGAAAAGGATGTTATCCGTGGGGAAAGGGGGTCTGTTTATGGTGAGTTTTCTTACGCAGATTTCAGCAAAGTATGCTGTTATAAGCATAATACCCATTCCATTGTAATTTTACAACATGCTCTATAATAAATATCTATAATTTTTTTTTTCAAGTGCTGTCGTCTTTACAATTGCTTTAAATGAATATAGTATCTTCCCTGAAATAATCAAAAGAAACAAACTTAAAAAACCCTGCAGCAAAATATACTGAATTTTGTGCATTTATTTAGTTACTTATTTAGTTGAAATATAGATTAGACATCCATAGTTACAATAAATATTGCCTCGA
This sequence comes from Salticus scenicus, assembly GCA_963930645.1. NCBI lineage: Eukaryota > Metazoa > Arthropoda > Arachnida > Araneae > Salticidae > Salticus > Salticus scenicus. The sequence continues at coordinate 192,886,248 of OZ005654.1, read as the reverse complement.
GTAACCTATATTCCATTACTCCAATGCGTAAAAATATACAATTTTTTATTTACATATGAGAATTTAAGGAAAAATTCGTATGTTATCCATTATTCGATCCTAGAAATTTCTGTTCAAAATTTATCTTTCTTGCAACTGGTATAGTGAAGCTATCAATGTTTACACGCTTTTTTTTTTTTTTTTTTTTTTTTTTTTTTTCGTTTCATAACCACATAAGAACAAGATTGACTCGGATTGCTTAATAAATTACACGATAAGCGCAGAAAGTATTCTGTGAACATTTCGATGCTGATTTACAGAACAATATAAATTTTTAAAAATACTTATATGTATATATATAACGATCCTACAAGTTTTGAATAAAAGGAATTCATTTTCAATTCTACTTTACAAGTATGAAAGAATTCGGTACTGTTTCTAATACTTTTTCCTTCTTTAAAATCCAATAATCTGTTAGAGAAAAAGGCTATTGCATCACTATTGGATATTACTAAATATCATATTTTTTTGTACCTGGAATTGTACATCCACAAAACTGTTATTTGTCATACAAAATTATATAAAACTATAATAATAATTTATGTATTTATTATTAAGCTATTTATTATTATAGAGTTCAAAAATTACTCATTACCTACTGCAATTTTTTTATTATTATTATTCTGTTTTACCATTCGAAAACTTCACAACCGTTAAGCTTGTACATGTTTCCCAAAAATTGATTTTTTGAACTTTAATATTTCATTTTTGAGTTTAAAAATACGAAAAATTAAGTATGTGTAATTTTAGAATGTTTTAGCTATAAAATTAAACATTAATATTTAAAAAATAAAAATAAAAATAAATAAATTAATTAAAGGAAAATGAGTACCATTTTAATGGTTCCGAATTTTCTTCATTTGAAAGCTGAATTAAAAAAACAGGTAATGCGAAATAGTAAAAGGAAATTTCTCCATAGAGTTATGGCTGTTGGTAAGGTTAGGTGTTTTGTGCTCTTAAATATTCATAAACTATTTAATTTAACTTACTAAATTGTAAGACAATTTTTTTCATTAGAAAAAACTCTTAAGAAATAAGTATTATTATAAAATTGATACATTTATTAGTGCTTTAATTTTCGTCTTGTATATAAACTGTAGTGGCACTCTTTCTAGTTTATCTTAATCTAACTCACTACAGGCACATAATCTATATAAATAAAGAGAAGTGTCTGTGTGTGTGTGCGTGTGTGTGTGTGTGTGTGTGTGTGTGTGTGTGTGTCTGTGTGTGTCTGTGTGTCTGTATGCGTATCTGCGCTCTGGTGCTCACACTACTGATCGCAGAGCTTCCAAATTTGGCATATAGGTACCTGGGACCCTGCAGGTGTGCACCTCATCGAGATTTTTTCGAATTTCGAATTTGAATCTTTTAAATTAATGTTTTTTCGATTTTAAATATTGGCTTCAATGTTTCATTTTTCATGAATTTATTCTTCGATTGTTATCGTATGCGTATCTTAGCAACGGCTATTATGCAATTCATTTGTTATTTAATACATTGATTTGAAGGCGATTTTATTTCTTCTTTTTATTATTATTATTATTATTATTAATATTATATTTATTGAAAATCAAATGGTAATGCAATAGAAATAAATTGTTACGTTTATGTATAAATTTTATGCTATAGCAACTTTTTATTTTTCATTTTTTTTAATTAATTCCTTTAAAAGAAAAACCTTTTTTTTTTTTTTAATTATTATTATTTATAATATTTATTGGGTGAAAAAAAAATGGTAGTTTATAAAAAAGGATAAACTGATTAAAATTCACTTTTCATGTATTTAATTCCTTTTAAAAGAAAATCTACTTTTTTATTTTATTTTATTGCACTGGTCGGAATCAAATCGTAATATAGTGTAACTAACGGGGGCTATAAAACACATGGTTCAAAAACTAAAATATATAATAGATGCTGAGATACAGTCATCTTTAAAATCGTAGTTCTTAAATAACAGAAAATCCACAAGTCGTCGATAAATACCCAGATTAAAGTGCCCGTTAAAGACTTTTCTGTAGATAGTGGGAAACTGGATCTGATGCGGTACGGGCAGAAAAAAGAGCTGCCTTAGGCAACGGGTACCCGAAGAAGCGAAATCTAAAGCGATTTCAGTGGTTTTTTTTTTTTTTTTTTTTTTTTTTTTTTTTTTTTTGTAATGGAATGTAAAAAATAAATACTGATCCAATTCTTTTGAAAATTCATTTGAATATAGTGGCCAGCGAAGCGGGCGTAGCCTGCTAGTTACAGAATAAGATGAAAACAAAAAAAGGCTATATTTGAATATTTACATAGAAAACGTTAGAAATCTAAACATTTAATTTATAGGTTGATGTATTCATAGGTTGATAGTCCATATATTTACTGTTTCTAGGGGCACAACTTCTGCTCGCTTCGTTTACCAAACCCCGTGGTGGCTTCGCCTCCGACTCGTTTTAGTGACCAAAATGTACAAAACTTTTATTCCAGATATCCATAAATAAAAATTACCATGCAAGACCGAAACGCTGGCGCAGAACTCATACCGATATTTGTTTAAGAAATTTCTTTACCTATAATATCGTTGATTTAAAAAGTAGAAAAAAATTGTTCCATTGATATTGATATGTATTCTGCGCCAATGTTCAATCCATGTAAAAATTTACAGAGAAATTCTAATATAATAACTATGTATTGAAATTTTATTTTTCCGACTGAGTGAAAATAATGCATGTACCGGGAGTCGAACCCCGGATCTTTGACTTACAAGGTCAAGGCTCTACCAATTGAGCTATCCAGGCCGACCCCCCGGTCAGCATTAGTCACTCAGACAACCTTTAGGCACAAACATCTCTGGTCTATCATGTAGATAGCTCAACAGAAATAAGCCGCAGGAAATGGAAAACACCATTAGATAATGGGAGGAAGAAATACAATTTTTATTAAAATCACACAATCAACTGTGGAAGAAAATCATATTTATTGAAAGTTTATTTTTCCGACTGAGTGAAAATAGATGTTACACACTGAGTGAGAGATGTTTCTGCCTAAAGGTTGTCTGAGTGAGCAATGCTGGGGTGTCGGCCTGGATAGCTCAATTCGTAGAGCCTTGACCTTGTAAGTCAAAGATCCAGGGTTCGACTCCCGGTCCAGGCATTATTTTCCCTCAGTCGGAAAAATAAAATTTCAATAAATATGATTTTCTTCCACAGTTGATTGTTTGATTTTAATAAAAATTGTATTTCTTTCTCCCATTATCTAATGGTGTTTTCCATTTCCTGCGGTTAATTTCTGTTGAGCTATCTACATGATAGACCAGAGATGTTTCTGCCTAAAGGTTGTCTGAGTGAGTAATTCTGACCAGGGTGTCGGCCTGGATAGCTCAATTGGTAGAGCCTTGACCTTGTAAGTCAAAGATCCCGGGTTCGACTCCCGGTCCAGGCATTATTTTCACCCAGTCGGAAAAATAAACTTTCAATAAATATGATTTTCTTCCACAGTTGATTGTGTGATTTTAATAAAGATTGTATTTCTTTCTCCCATTATCTATTGGTGTTTTCCATTTCCTGCGGCTTATTTCTGTTGAGCTATCTACATGATAGACCAGAGATGTTTCTGCCTAAATGTTGTCTGAGTGAGTAATGCTGACCGGGGTGTCGGCCTGGATAGCTCAATTGATAGATCCTTGACCTTGTAAGTCAAAGATCCAGGGTTCGACTTCCGGTCCACGCATTATTTTCGCTCAGTCGGAAAAATAAAATTTCAATAAATATGATTTTCTTCCACAGTTGATTGTGTGATTTTAATAAAAATTGAATTACTATATATTCCAACTTCAGTTTGTATTTGGTTATAATCATTTTAAATTTTCATAGCTTAAATGCTACTGCATATGCGTATAAAGTACAGAAAAATATTATATTTTATATTTTTTTCTTCTATATTTAATAGCAATTAAAATTACAGTAGTATAAAAAATATCAGAAACAACAAAGATAAGTGGTTGTGTAGACGATAACGTTAGGCTAGTAATAAGACAGGTTTTCATTAAAAACTTATACTAGCAACAAAATAATACTAGACTAATATATAAACAGCATAATAACACTGAAAAAGGTCTAAACAAAATAAAATGTAGCATCATGGAAACTAGTTCCTTAATTGTATTATGAAATTCGATAATCTGATTTTCTTAGGAACATCATTTATTTCTACTTTGACAGCTCTACAAGGATTGGAGGAACGCCCACATTTTTGACCCAGTGAATATGATAGTGCATGAAGGAACATAATTTTCTCTTTCAATTAAGAAGTAATTAAGTTAAGTATATAAAAAAAAAAAAAAAAAAAAAAAAAAAAAAAAGATTTAAAATCACCTAACTATTTCAATAATATATGTATTTTGGGTTAGCAAAATAACTATGTCTGGTTTTTAATAAAAGTTTTAGCGAATTATTTCACGTACTTTCTATATATAGTAATTAAAAAACTAAAATAGCCTAGACACAAATTGCCTGCTTTGGAAAACAATCTAAAAAGAATTTAACAATTCGTCAAAACCAAAAAATAGTTATATACTGTACACCACAATTAACTGAACTATACCTTAGCAAAATATGATAATAAGGTTGACATGAATAGTTTTTGATTCTATAAAACTTTTATAACTGGACTGTGTTGCACTATTCCATCATTAAATATCTTCTTAAGTAATTTGCTTAAGTAAGTTTATCACGCATTTGTGTTCAAAACTGACAAATTCCATGTTTTTATTTGAAACAGTTTTTACTGTATAAACTAAGAAAGCAAAAATGACACTAGAAAATGAAAGTGAACAGAGGTAGCGGTAGCAGATCTCTTTATTTTTTTAATTAGAGAGTTATATGTATTTACATTAACATTAAAAAGGATTTTTTACTGGGACACTGAAAAATGGTAATACACTGTGTTTCATGAGAGGCATTTTTTATAAATCATGTTTAAATACCTCTATACTTCTCAAACTATAATGAAATCAATTTTTATTTTTCATATTCACAAATAATACATATTCTATAGAATACTGTAGAAGTAGCATTAAAGTTTACATGGTCACAGAAAAATGTATAGATATATTAAGTCTATAATTTGAAATTGCTCATACTGAATTTTCGGTTGTGTTAAGCGCTTTTGACTCTTTTCAACGATGTTTAAAAGTGATTATGACTTAAATTAGTCTATATATTTTTCACATTTGTCTGTCTGCATTCAAAGGGCCATAAATAATTTCACAAACTTATTAATCTGATACATGCTATTAAAGTTTACAACAATGTGTTTCCTATTTGAAATTGCATAAAAAACGTAAATGTTTTAATTAGAAGTACGTCCAAAAGAACACCAGTTCATTGCAATCTGTAGTAGATGTTTTTAAAATCACATTTAACTATATTTGTTTTGCATATCCCATAATGAATTCGACATTTAATAATCATGCGCACAGAAAACTGCTTTCTGTGGAGTATGATATAACAAGCATTAGGATATACATGCTACAGATAAATATTCAGATACATTTATGGCATTGGTTACATTTGAGTTGCCTAAGTCGCATTTTTGTTTTTGATACATATTTTTAACATTTTTCAAGATTGTTTAGGTGTTGTTAAGTTTTCAATTAAAACTTGAATAAACTACTACGTCAGAAACGCCAAAGAAAAATATTTGAGATGCAGACAGCTGTTTCGGTATCCTTAAGCGTACCGTCTTCAGTGCAAAAAGAATTCTGAATCTGGAGATTCTTTTTGCACTGAAGACGGTACGCTTAATGCTACCGAAACAGCTGTATACATCTCAAATATTTTTCTTTGGCGTTTCTGACGTAATAGTTTATTCGGGTTTTAATATTCCAACGCCATGTCTCTTGTTATTATAAGTTTTCAATTATTCAAACTGACTGTCTTTCAGTCTGTTCTCTAATTTACGTTAATATTTAGAAAATTTCTTGAAATTAATTCATATTATTCATGGCCTCTAAAACATGTTCTCAAATGATTATTCACTAAAGGAGTGCAAATGATGGAAATAATGCGACTTGTTTCAATGTTAGGATTTATAAAAGAATTTCTACGAAATTAATTCTATTAGAGATCTATTTTAAAAGCATAATTTAATATATTTCGACCACTTAAAATAAGTCGAAATTAATATACTTTTTTTTAAGATATACAAAACTATTTTTCCTGAAAAAAAAGATATCACTAACTAAATTGATTAGCTTACGGGATCGTGCCAATTTCTTCTGACTAATTATGTGATATAAGGGAAAATTATTTAACGTAAATTTTGTGTGAAGAATTTTTTAGTTGATCACGTTGTGGGAATGCATAATTTAGATAATTAATAGATCTATATAAAAACAATTTTTTGAATGCTTTCTCTTTATAAATAAAGCGATTAATATGCTTTTGTCACATGTTTTAATGTATTGCAAACACAAGACATGCTTTTGTAGGTTTTTTAGACTATGCGCGACAAAAACTACCATAACGTGACAGCCTACTATGCGGTTTTTCTTTAAAATAGTAAAAACTGTGTAAAATAGTTTTTGTGAGTTTTCCTTGCGTACTAATTTAAAACAAATTGTTTTTTTAAAATGCCATTTTTAAGGCAAATACACTAAAGGTTAAAGGATGAAACGGGTAAGTTTGGAAGGGTTTATAATCTTTGCTAAACCCATGACTTTTTTCCTTGTTATATTGTTCATAATTATTTTTTTCTTATAATGTAGTGCATAAAAGATAGCATAGGTATTTTAAATTTATGATACATATTTTTTTTAATTAATCAGGTATAAATGTAATTTTCATGCAACAGATTAAGCATGTCATCGATTGAAAAAAGAAAATTTAGTTTTTATAAGTTTTATTAAAATTTACTTTACAGATATGCCAAGATTATGTTGTTCCACACACACGCCAAAAAAAAAAAAAAAAATGTAAAAGTAAAAGTAAAAAAGAAAGAAAAAGAAAAATGAAAAGTAAATCATTTACACGTACAGAAACAGAATAGCTTTTTTAAGCGATACGGTAACATAGAAAAGAAAGAAAAATCTATACAAACATTAATCATAGAAGAAAGTCAATAGCGAAATAAAGTGTGGTGAGAATGCAGCATTGATTTTATCTAAAACTATTTTTTTTTTTTTCAAGATTTATGTTAAAGTTTAGTTTGAATGTCAGATAATTGGTACATTTTTTAAGCGTCATCGATTTTTTTTAATTTACAGAACCTGGATAATTTCTCCGATAATATTATTTCCGAAAATCAATTCCTCTTTTTTATACTAAAAGAAAGAACTGTAAAAAAAGAACGAACGTTAGCAAAGGTTGCATATAATTATTTTTTAAAAAGAAATTTAGCATTGTGTGATTGTATTAAAAAAATAAAAATTATTTGAAAAATATATTTAATGCTTTGTAAGTTATTTAATTATTGAGAATTTTTACGCAACATAACTCATTTATACAAGAAAGTATGAAACATCTTTATGGAAACTTCCATATATTTTATGCCAGAAAAGATATACAAAATATTGTATGAAATAAAGTTTTTTTTTGTTGTTGTTGTTGTTGTAAAAAAATGAAAGAAAAAATTAAAAGAAAAGAATCAGGTAATTACGACTATAACATTTCATTGAAGTGAAATGTTTTATTCAAAATTTATCTCTTAAGTTATGACTTTAGATTATAATATAAAACCATAGATTTTATGAGTAAATTATTTTACAATACGCTTAATTTGTTTATAAGTAAAACAACAATTATCGTATTTATTTGGCATTTTTATGCTCTATTTCATGAGTCATTATCATTTTAGTTAAACGAATCTTTCAAAAAAAAAAAAAAAAAAAAAAAAAAAAAAAACGATTTTTTCAAAAAAAAATTTCATGCATTTTATGCAAAAGGTTATATAGAATTGATTAGAAAAACATTTTAATGAATATAAAATCGGTAAAAGAAATTTATATCTAAAGCTTTTTTTTTTTTTTTTTTTTTTTTTTTTTTTATAATTATTATTTATTTATTCAATATAGAAGTTGTCATGTATAAGAACAAGCAAAGAATAAGATTCCATTATTTTTTTTTTAGTATAATATTTTTTTTTTACCATTATCATTATACAGAAATCTTTATCTTATTTTCAAAATAGTTTTTATTTTATGTTATTCCATTAGTGATTAAAAAGATCGTGACTGTTGCTTAAAAACAGTGGTGGAAGCCAACCTCTCATAGCTTGTGAGCAACTGACACTATATTTTACATAAAATAACATATTATTTTTACATATTATTTTTTACGGAAACAATATTTTAATTAATAAGGTTCTTTTTTTTTTGGGGGGGGGAAGGGGGGAGGGGTGTTCAATTTTTATTTTTTTGAAAAATTAAATAAAAATTTGCATAGTATGTTCCATTCATTTATTTATTTATTCTGTTTTATTCTATTTTATTCTATTTATTTATTTTGCAATTTTGATATATATATATATATATATATATATATATATATATATATATATATATATATATATATATATATATATATATATATATATATATATATATATATTCATATATATATATATATACATATATATATATATATATATATATATATATATATATATATATATATATATATATATATACAGTATTAATTTAATATATTTCCGCAATAAAATGGGGTTGTAATTTAAATTGTAGTGTCTTTTCGTCCAAATCCCTTTTTCGGTAAATGTTTTTTGAGCACATTGACACTAATACATACTTTTATAGTTTAATTTAGCATATATTCTAAAAAAAAAAAATGGTATAAATAGATCTACTAGATTGTGTGATTCTACTCGGAAAATAAATTATACAATGGTATTAAACATATTTTAATATATTCATGCAACATGAAACATAACACAATGAATATACATTATACAGATGCAGAAAAATAAGTATCCTATAGAATACAGTTAAGACAAAAAATGGTGGCATACAATGATATACAAAAGTATTCACTGCATTCAGGTATGCTAGGAAAAATTACTGAAAGCATATTCTCAGCTGTTATATATGTTTTGATCACTTTTTTTTAAAGGTTATGATGTTTTATGAATTCTATTGATGTTTCTGCGTATACATCTCAAATGATTTCGGGATATGCATTAAAATCCATATATGGTATTTAGTTTTACGATAGTAAGTTTCTTATTCAAAATCGTACCTACGGAAGAGATTTTATAAGTCACTGTTTTGAATATCACATTTTATATAAAGTAATCTTTGTATTATTCTTTTGAAGATATATACTAAAAACGGTTGATGAAGATTACTATAAGAAAAGCTCGTATTTAAATTAGTGACTGCTCAAAAATCTGCATACAGTAGTGGATAAAAGTATGCGGATGAGTGAAAAATCTCCAAATCAAGAAAATGTTGGGTGGCAAAAATTTCTATAATATTAAATTAAAGAACTGGTGTATAATCAATATTCAAACTCCTTCACACACTACAAAATTAATTAAAGCACGACCGGTTTCGAAAGGACGCGACCTATCTTTTTCAGTGCAAAATACATGCTACAGTGCAAAATACATGCTAGAGGCAAAACCGAGACTGAAAGCAGTGTAAGACACAATGGGTGTGGAGGAAATAGCCAATAGAAAGCAACCTGAAAAACCAGTCGGAGAGGAAAACAAACACACACACACACACACAAAAAAAATAATAATAATAATAATCTGGTGTGTCACTCACACGACTTCCTCTTACCCTGAAATTTAATACTATAAATACAGGTTTGAGATTAAGAGGTAAGATAACGAATACTGTTATGTAAACCTATGTTAAACAATTCAAATTAGGCTTCGGAAGAGTTTTAAATGATAATTAGTTCTGTGTGAGGGGGCTACCGCCCCCCCTCAACCCGCCGTTTCATTAATGCACCTAGCTTTATATAGAATTTAATTCTGTCATTTAAATTAAAAGTTTACTTAAAATTATACACACAATTTTCACACGCAACAGTCATTGAAACTTACCAAACTTGATCAAACTTTCCCAGAAACAAACTGATATTAACTTCAAAATACAACATTTGGACCTCCTAAAATTATTCGTTTCTAAGTCACTCTAAGAGACACAGAGAAAGATCAAACGTTAAAAATCTTGACTACGGTAATCAGAAAGCCTCAAACCTTCGTTTTAAAGGTATTGGCGAGCTTTTTTGAAAGATACCCATCATGAAAATTTACTCCACTCGAGGGGTTCTTCCCTCCCAAGGGAGGAGGTGAGGCTCCTACGTACACAAAATTTTGTTCCCAGTTGACTATCTCTATTACAAAAAATATATATTCGTTTCATTTTGTTTAGTGCAGTCTATAGATGGTAAACTCTACTTACCTGCAATTTCCCCCATAGACGTAATGTATTTGAATACTTTTGAGTGTCTCTGTACACGAACCATTTGCTTCACCTCAACGAAAAGCTTCTTGTAGCATCCCTATATGATACACATTTAGAATTCCGAGTTTGGAATTTCTGCTACAATTTGTTCTTGAGATATGCTGATAACACACACACAGACCATTCGCTAAAAACATGATTTTCGTATTCAGGAAACCTCAGAACATGTAAATTTAACAAAGACTCACGTTCGAAAATTTGACCCTAAAACAATACTTTCTCGACAAGAGAGAGTAAAAAAAAAAAAAAAAAAAAAAAAAAAAAAAGGTAATAAGGAAACAAACAAATAAATGTACTCTGTACATTGTTTTGTGCATTGCATATATACACTAAAAGAAATATTTTAGTGTACAGTTTGTGTAATTTGTCTTTAAAAATCGGTTCCTGAATTACATATCCTTAGTTTTAATGTGTATTAGATTTAATAAGTATAAAGTTTTTTAGTTTCCAAACGATTGTTTACAATTTATCTTCCAGTAAGCAATAAATAGCAATGAGACCAGCATGATAACTTTGTTCTTCGTTAAATTTTCGTTAAACGTGAAAATAAGGCACGCATGTCTCTCATATCAAAAAAGGCAAAGATTTTGTACAAATCTATATTACACCGCAAGGAATCTCAATCGATCAAAATAATTTACAATATATATATATATATTTTTTTAAGTCAATGAATTTAAGACAAATCAGTAACGGACTATTAGACCTGTACCAGTATGTGATCACCATCACCAAAGAAGAAGAAGAACTCGTTTAGAGCATGCAAACATTTTATCGAGTGATTAAATTAGCAAAGATTAAAACGATCAAAACATTCAGTATATGATTATTGTTTTTTATTTAAGAAAACAATGCGCAAGAAAACGGACTCCCTATTATGACAATTTGGTGATGCAATGGTTTTATCATGGTATACGGTGGTTTTTGACCTCAAAGGGAAAACAAACATTCGTTTTTTTCCAAATTGGAATGACTACGGTGAACTATGTTGATATATTAGCTAATAACTTTTTATTTCGATCTCTATTTAGAACTTCTGAAGACTATTAATTTCAAGATGAAAATGCTTCCATGCACGTTTTCAGGTATGCTAAGTTATGGTTTGAAGCCAATTTTTTGTTACATTTCTAGACTGGTCAAATAAGAATTCATATCTCAACCTCGTGTACAATCTTTGCAGTATTCTGATCTGAGAAATATGCAAAATATATACATAAATGTTTAGGATTAAAACGCGTAACGACTTCCTCAAAAATACTCTAGAAGAAATTTATAAATCTATATAATTCAGACTCGTTGATATTATTGAAAAAAAAGATTTTTTTTTATGAATATGCTTTAGGGTTCTCAAAAAACTTGTCATTCTTTTTTTCTTTTAACTTTTGTTTATTTCATTGAAATTTAAGTGAATTTATGAAATATTTAAGTTCCTGTTGCGCAATATTTACTCTACTTATTGTTTTCTAAACTGGAACGCTATTTTATGTCAAATTTTCAAACTAAAACATTGTATAAATTTTGCTTGTAAATATAATGTACGGTATAGGGGCAAAGTAAAACATTCAGAAACATTGCAGTCTACATGAGATAGTTATTTTAAGACTATTTCACCATACTTATACGTTAAACATAACGAAATAAACACATTTTATTCAAATACTAAAAATGATAACTCCTACAAACTACAACGTGAGTAGTATTTATGATTAGACCACAGGCTTACACCAAAATGCGTGTCTGGATTATGCTCGCTTATCTATATGTTTGCACATTCGTCCGAAGACGTTTTAGAATGCCTGATATATAATATGCTTCTCCCCGATAAGGCGATTAGCTTCGAACATGGTTCGGAGTCCCTGTATCTACCCTGTAAACTATGAAGTTTTGGGGAAGGTTAATTTACGTTTGATCTAAAATAAAATATATAAATAAGGTTCCACCACAAAAGTAAAATGCAGTAAACGTTAAACAATGCAAAGTGTAAGTATATTTGGAAAATATTTTTTAATTTATGTCAAACGCAAGATTTTCATTTTTGTTTTCGTATTAAAAATCAATTCAGTATCTGTGAACTTACGCTAAAAATAATAAAAATGGTTATTGATTTTTATAATTTTTAAAGGATATGGTAATTTCTAATTTTTCGAACATGTCTTTAGAAGTAAGTTTAGGTTTAATTAAATTATTATAAAGTTGATTTATTACACTCGTAACTGCAATTTAGAAAAAGGTTAAAATTACCACATGTCTAACATCAATATTTAAATGCAATAAGATTATTTACATACATTACAAATATAAATTCTAAAAAGTTATCGCTTGTTTTGGTAAAATTTATACACATGCTACTAGTAACTTGTAAACCAATTTTGTCTAGATAATTTCATTACAATAAAATCGAAAGCTATAAAAAGAGTAATAAGGTAAAATTATTGATATTTATAGTTTTAATCTAATGCATTTTTAAGCAAATGCAATAATTGTATATGCGTAGATAAAATATTTTACTCGGTAGCGAAATAAATCATACCTGTAATTAATACCTGTAATTTCATAATGGATAGTTCAACTATACGCTGAAGGAAATTTTAAAATTTGAGTAGAAAATTCTAAAACTTATGCAGAAAGACAGAAAAATGAAGTAATTATGCAAATAAAATAATTAAATGATAAATTTAGATTCAATAATATAAAATATTATAATTTACGTATATTTATAAATATATAAAATAAATAATTAAATTCATTAATTCTCTATTACAAAACTTATAGTAACATTTTATATTAAATAGAATTGTTGCTTATTATTTTTCAACATTTTAGTTTGTGTTGTTTTTTATAAAACTTTATTATTCAATTATTTATAAAAAATTACAAAAAAAATCTCTTTCAATAAATGTTGTGAAATAACAACTGAAAATAACAATATATCAATAATACAATATATTAAAACTGTTTTTTCTTACCATAAAAAAAAAACAAAAAACCTACCAAATTTTGTTTAAAGGTAGTTCGAAATTAGCTCAAAAATTTCCAAGAATATTAATCAACGCTTTTTATATGATTTAAGGTATATGTAAAATAAAATCTGAGCTATCTAAAATTATTTATGTTACCGATTTTAATTTGGTTATATTATATAAACATAATATTTTTTTAATTTACTTTACAAATTGCATATAGTTTTACTATGATGTTTTTCATTTTCTTCATTATAGCAAAATTGACTCTACGAAGAATTCTCGTAAGATTAGTATTGTAGTATATCGTTAGTATTTTGAAATAGATGAAAATGAAATTTTCGTAATAAAAAATAAAAAAATAAATAAAAATTTTTGTTAAAATTTCTGAAAAAACAGTATGTAAACATTAAATGCATTCTACAGTAGCTCCTAAAAAAAATACATACGTATGAAACCTTTATTTTGAAATAGATTGTCATGGAAAGGCAAAAAATGGGTTTTATGAAACCTTGAAAATTGTTCAGAATTTATTATAATATTTATTTATTTTTTTATTTATTTTATAATAGAATAGGTAATTCTTTAAAAAATAAGAATAAGTAAAATTGAATTAAAGAAATTTTGTGTGTGCGTAAATTTATTGGCATTTGATATGAATAATAGTTTTTAACAATATTCTTAAGCATAAAGTGTATTAACCCGGAAGGACGGGTGAGGGGTGTTTTGACACCCCATGCCCAGCAGCATTTATCTGCTGCCTCTAACTATAAACAGAAGTGGTCGGGTCCGTCAGTACCTGCCTCCAAGGTCATCCTCCGTGCGGAGCATATGAAAACGGACATCCAGAACGGACACGAATTCATCCAGATTTTTTTTTCATTCTTATCTAACACTCAGAAATTGAAGCTATATGTAAAAGCTGAAAAAAATCTAAAGTTTCTGATCCATGTACACCCTAATTATTAGGAAAAATAATGTCTCAATATTCTTATCCACAGTAATGTATCATTTTTTTATAATAAATATTGTAAAGAAAATAATTAAGTGCCGCATGGGAAAAATTAAGTTTTTCGAACAAGAAGGAAAAAATTGAGTTCTTTTAATTTATATTCTATTAATTTTTAAAGATATCGATAATTTAACATTTCAGTTATTTATTTTCATGAGAAATAGTGTAATTATCATGAATTTCATTAGCACATTGAATTTTAAAGATTTGTTTCGTATCTATGTTATTTAATATGTTTGGGGTGCGCTGACACCCCACGCCCGTCCTCAAGTTACAATTCACGGCGCCCGTTCTGTCGGGTTAAAAACTGTTTTGATTTTCATTTTTTTCATAATAGCTTCAAATGAATACTTTTCTATTTTATAAGAAGAATTTTAGGGTTCTAATAGAGGAAATCTGAGATATTTGTGGAAATTTTAATATTTTCATGCTAGGTGTAATATTTTTAAGCAACTAAAATATTTCTACACATAGGGTACACCGGGGCTAGTTGTTTATAGAGGGATGTTGGTCCAGTCATAATATTTTTGAATCATTGTATAGAATAATTTTTCTCTGAAGCCAAGTTTGGGTTGTCCCGTCTTATCTCTCAAACATCAATTTCATTGAGGGAGATTTTTCGAAATTTTGGTAAGGCGAGTAAGTTCCTTCGCTAATAAGTAATCGCTTTTTATTTATTTGTAAATTACATTTTAGATTTTGATAGAAAGTCTGGAGAAAGATGTTAGTTATTCTAGGATGTGTTTATTTATTAAAATACTTTCAAAATAATTTATTTACACAAGAAAAATAAAAATAGTGATAGTCTAGTTGACCCATTTCACATGGGGTACGTACACCCGGCGATCAAACACAACATGTCCCGTAGAAGCTCTAGTGGATAGCAGTAACGGAGAATTTTCGCAGATTTCGGTTTTCTAATGCACAAATTAATTAAATTTACAGATTGGAAAACCAAGATTTGACTCAAGTGGTGGGTTAAGACTAGAGTTACCATATTTTTTCATTGAATTTGCGAACAAAGATAACGGTGACCTCGAATTTCCAGGATAAAAAAAAAATAATTAAATCCCCTTACATTGTAAAATTTTAGTAATTTTTATGTAGAAAGCACCTAAAAGAACTTATTTCAGGTTATTTATTATACATATAATAAATTATTATAATAAAACATTAATAAGTTTAAAACCTGCGTCCCCAAATGTGTTGTAATATTTTGGGGACGAAGGTAGTTTTCGAGCACTGTCCTCGATATTCGAGGACATATGGTCAGCCTAGTTAAGACTCTAAAATTGATAACTGTATAATTGTTGCAACTCGTTTAAATTCCTGACCTATTCGAGTCAGATATCTTTTTTAAAAATAAAGTTATAATGCTATTTGCTCCCACGCTACATTAAATCAGCTACTATGTTTACAAAAATATTATTAATTTTGATAATTATACAAAACAAACCTTTCGCTTGTAGTAAAAGCATTTAACAACGTCTGGATTTAAGTTGACAGGCAAACCCCCCTCCCCCTAAATAAAGCTATTTTAATGAGAGAGTTTTATGCAATAGTATATGATAGATCAACCTAACCTAGATTCCCCATAGTAACCCACTGCAGCTACCACTCCGCATTTGCCATCAATTTCAATGTGTCTTCATCCAAAGAGAAAACTTAATTCTGTAGTATTGATTGATATATTAGTCAAACATGCATTTCAGGAAGAGTAAATAAGAACAAAGCAAAACAAAGTCTCCGTCAAAAAATAAGTAAATTTTTGAAAAACAATTTTTTCCAACAGGACAACGTAGAAGCAAGAAACATACAGTTGTCAAAAATTAAGATGATCAAAACCATTTGTGACTTTGCTGGTTTAAACAATTTGCAAGCGGTAAACAGGTGGAACAAATGACAAAATGCAAATGCTGAGCACATGATGCAAATGCTGAGAACATGCATCACGTGTTATTACTGGCGAAACAATATTTTATGTTTTTCTTCATAGAAAATTATATGAAAAATTAATTATTTTATTTATAACTTAAAATCGTTTATTATTATTATTATTAAACTTAAATCTTTTTCGCCTGACGTATAATTTTACCTTTTTATAAATTTATGGCTTCCTTAAGGAGTATTGTATAAATGATTTTCTTTAAGTTACTTTGTATTTTTGTTCGCCCGATATAAGAATTAAAATTTGCGCTCATTTTGAGCATTTTTTTAACTTATACATTATCAGAACATTAAAAAGGTAACGTATGCTAATTTACCTCGATATCGGTGCAGATTTCCCAAGGGACTTGCTGTCAGCTTGATTTTCTAAGCTACTATTCATAGTTATTATTTTCAAGTTTTATCATGGAGATTTTCTCCTGAAGCTGCACCGATACTGTTAGCGCAAAAATAAACATAAAATAATAAGTTGTAATAAAAAAGGTGGTGTGTGTGAGGGGGGGGGGAGGACAGTAAGCGTATTTTTGCTTTCTAAGTACTAGATATGTATAAAACAGAATTTTATTTAGGATGACAGAACTTATTTTAATCTATTCTTTCATATAAAGGCATGCAGTAACTATGTTTACTTCTCTAGCATCGATTACCAAATTCATTTCATAAAATGTCTTTAGTATAGCTTTAGCGTTGAATTTATCAAAGGAGCTCTTTTACAGCTTCTAATTTTTTTTTGTCATTTTGGTGATGAATTAAAAGGGCTATCACAATTGCATAAGTAAATATTTTGGCGAGAAACGTCCGGGTTACTTCGGTTCTAAATTTAAAAAAAAATTCCAAGGGGTTCTATACGGAAGCGGTTCCATTTCTTTAGCGTGACTTTTCTTCTTCTTCTTTTTTTTTTTTTATTAGTATTCTCAAAACACGATAACAATGCATTTTTTTAAATGCTTTTAGACAATTGTTTTGGGTCCTAGCTGCCTTCGGTAGTGTTTATATGATTGAAAAATCATATAACTTCCCGACTACCTCGACATTTGAAACTTTTCGAAAAACTCAGAACACGATGACAATGCGTTTTTTTAATACTTTTAACCATTTGTTTCGGGTCCCCGCTGTCTTCACTAGCGTTTATATGATTCAACAATCATATAACTTACCGACTAGCTAGACTTGTGAAACTTTCAGAATAGTTCAGAACTCGGTGATAATGCATTTTTTTAAATACTTTTAGCCAATTTCTTCGGGTCCCCACTGCCTTCGGTAGCGTTTATATGATTATTCAACAGAAAATTTAAAAACATAGTATATAAAAAGCAATTTATCTTGCATTTAAGCTTTATCTTCCAATTATTACTTTATTTAAGCGTTGTAAAGAGTCTTAAATGGATGAAAAATCGATTTTTTTTTTCAATTTATTATTATTATTTAAGGATTTCCGGACAATATGCTAAAAACTTTATTAGTAATTTCGCGTTATTTCATAAGATATGACTGTTTGAGTAAGCTACAATATACTCTCGTTTATAGTTAATGTAAATTTTAACTGCTGCTTCCTCAGTTTTTTAAATTCCACTCTTACTCACATTGTATCTCAGCAATATGAAAAAATTATTTTCTTTATACTTTGTAAAAATATTGAATATAATGTGTGCAACAACTTATACACCAAATTACAATAATTTCAAATTATTATGATATAAGATTTAAAAAAGGGGGAGAGAGAGAGAAATAAACTAAATAAAATTGGAAATTTACGACATAAAATTATAAAAATTGTATACTAATGACATTAATTATGATTTTTTTTAACTTTCTTTTTCTCATATGGTAGAGAAAGACATGTTTTGGTGTCAGATTCTCGAAAGTGAATTTTTGTTGTATTTACACGTTTTAAGGCTATTTAAATTTAAAAAGTAATTTTTAGTGGTTAGTCTGTGTGTCTGTTATCAGTAAAAATAGTAATATGATGTTCGAAACTGTTTATTCTCCTAGATCTGTTTTATATAGGAATGCTACATTAAACTTTTTGTTGCGGTCAAACAATTCGTTAGTATACAGGGACATCCAAGATAATTCCAATTTCAAATACATTACGTTTCTGGTGGAAATTTTTAGTAATAGTATTTTGATATCTGTAGACAGCACTCAATAAAATTTAAAGGGCATACATTTGTTATGTATATAAAATCCTGTTTTGTGTAGAATATGGTGTGAAAATCATTGATAATTTCATCTACAGAGCTACTTAAAGTCATTTGGATTCATTGGCACTATAATCAAAAGTATGGGAAATTAATATCTGGCCGTGTTATGTGTTTTCCATATAGGACAATATGGCGTGTAAATAACTTTCCGACAGTATAAAGGGCTACCCAAAATCAAGTGAAAGCATTTTTTATATTGAATGTAATTGATACAAATTCTTTACAACATGCTTACGAATAAAAGTATTTGATCATACTCATACGATAGACAAACTATTTATTTTTAATTCAATTGTCAGCTCTGAATTTTGTATAAAGTCGCGTTTTTAGGCCCTATGAGTATGAAAGTCAATTTTTTAGTTATTGGTCTGTATGTATATGTGTTATGAGCATAACTTAAAAACAAATAATTGCAGGAAATTCAAATTTGTATATTGAAGTTCATGTGAGGTTACCACTTAATCAGTTTGATTAAGATTGGTAAGTTTCAAAGATTAATAAGTTTAAAAAAAAAAAAAAGAAAGATTAAATTAAAAATAAAAAAAATAAAAATCTTTGAAAAAAAAATTTAACAATTGTTTCAGATCAAAAGAAAACATGACCCTTCATCAAACGAACAAAGTAGGTACGAGTGCTGCCGACAGAGTGGAACGCATGCATTGCTGCTATATTTAGTGCTGTGTAGTACTAGTACCATTTCTGCTAGTACTAGTTATAGTTCTAATAATATTCCTTTTATAGTACCTTACATTGATAGCATACCAGCAAAATTAAACAGTCCGAGTACTTCCTTATAGTTCATTCCGAATCCTTTGTTCTTTTGAATTTCCGGCATTAACAAAAAAAAGATGGTGGAATGAGCTAACCAATAAACTTGCACTATTTACATACCGAAGTTTCAGCCAAATTGGTTTATAAATAAGATTTTTAATTGAGTTTGAAATGTTGAATTAACGGACATTTTGAAACAAGTTGATAGATTGCGTTGATTAAAAGAAATTGGTTGTATTTAGACCTCTATATGAGTTATGTATATCTATAATTATATATAAAACTGAGTTTCATGCAAATTTTTTCATACATACCTTTTTATGTCAATTTGAAATTTTTAACTCGCCGCCATTTTCAAACAAGATGTTCGATCGTGTTGGTTAATAATTTTGGTTGAAACCTCGATGTGAATTATAATTATAAAGAAATTTTTAACAAATCTGTTCAAAAATATATTTCTTATACATATGAGATTTTCCAGCAATCATCCATTTTCAACTTAATGGCAGATCAAGGGACTAACGAACATACTTGAGATATTTCTACAGTAAATCCGTTGCGTGAAATGTGTGCTTCAATTGATACAGCTTGATATGAGTGGTCTGCGATTATGATCTGAATAATTGTTTTAATGCTGAGGTTGAATCATCTTTGAATTTCATAAAATTTTTGCACTGATATTATTATATTTTATTATTGTATTACTATATTTATTTCATTTCTAAGGTAATGCTGCATATAGCGCTTTATTTGGAAATGAAGCTTTTCATTAATATTATTTTTAATTCACTATGTGTTTGCACAATTTTTGCTATTACTTAAGCAATTTTTACTTTTCAAAAAATTTCAAAATACATCATTTTATAGCTGCTATCTGCGCATTTTATGTTGTATTATTATTATTATTTTATAACAATATTTCAATTCTTATTCGATGTATTACAATTCATTCAGTGTTTTGCAATTTAATGATCATTTTGAACTACTTTTATCATTTATTTAGTAAGTTTCTTGGTATTATCTTTAATTCTTTTCTGATTTGATATGAGTGGTCTGCGATTATGATCTGAATAATTGTTTTAATGCTGAGGTTGAATCATCTTTGAATTTCATAAAATTTTTGCACTGATATTATTATATTTTATTATTGTATTACTATATTTATTTCATTTCTAAGGTAATGCTGCATATAGCGCTTTATTTGGAAATGAAGCTTTTCATTAATATTATTTTTAATTCACTATGTGTTTGCACAATTTTTGCTATTACTTAAGCAATTTTTACTTTTCAAAAAATTTCAAAATACATCATTTTATAGCTGCTATCTGCGCATTTTATGTTGTATTATTATTATTATTTTATAACAATATTTCAATTCTTATTCGATGTATTACAATTCATTCAGTGTTTTGCAATTTAATGATCATTTTGAACTACTTTTATCATTTATTTAGTAAGTTTCTTGGTATTATGTTTAATTCTTTTCTGATTTGATATGAGTGGTCTGCGATTATGATCTGAATAATTGTTTTAATGCTGAGGTTGAATCATCTTTGAATTTCATAAAATTTTTGCACTGATATTATTATGCTTTATTTGGAAATGAAGCTTTTCATTAATATTATTTTTAATTCACTATGTGTTTGCACAATTTTTGCTATTACTTAAGCAATTTTTACTTTTCAAAAAATTTCAAAATACATCATTTTATAGCTGCTATCTGCGCATTTTATGTTGTATTATTATTATTATTTTATAACAATATTTCAATTCTTATTCGATGTATTACAATTCAGTCAGTGTTTTGCAATTTAATGATCATTTTGAACTACTTTTATCATTTATTTAATAAGTTTCTTGGTATTATCTTTAATTCTTTTCTGATTTGATATGAGTGGTCTGCGATAGTGATCTGAATAATTGTTTTAATGCTGAGGTTGAATCATCTTTGAATTTCATAAAATTTTTGCACTGATATTATTATATTTTAATATTGTATTACTATATATATATATATATATATAGATAGATAGATAGATAGATAGATAGATAGATAGATAGATATAGATATATATACAGACAGAGAAAGAGAGAGAGAGAGAAGAATTAAATAATAATTATAGGTTGATTTCTGAAAAAATCGACCTAAAAAGTTAAATAAATCTTAACTAAAATAAAGCATTCAGTGTTCGCCAACACTAAAATTTGAACCAGTGTTTGCCACCCTCACAAAAACAAAAGACATTTTAAAATAAGCGTTCAGTAACATCTATGAATTTTAATCCACCCACACTAGATTCTCTAGAAGCGGAGGACCTAACTCGAGCGGATTCAAATAAATTTTATTTTATTTTATTATTATTTTTTTTTTAATCGCGCAATTGATTTTCATAATTATGCTTTATTATTCACCAATTAAATAGCGATTTAAAGATCTGCTGGGATGCTATTTGGAACAATAACAACAAATTCCTTTTTGAAATATTCCACATTGTCGTTTAATTGTTGTAAACAATATTAGCTGAATTTAATTTCAATTAAATTGCTTTATTTATTATTATTATTATTTTTTTTGAATGTTTGTAAAGTTGTATATATATACGTGGTACTGTATAAAGTATTTAAGATAATGTGATTCTGAAGCAATTATATTTAACAAAACAAAAACACTGACAAATCCTAAATTAAACTTATTGTTATTATTTATTTGTTTGTTTGTTTTGTTATTTACTTATATTTTATTTTTATTTGTTTAATTATTTATATTTTATTTTATTTTATTTTTTATTTATTTTATTTTTCATTTATTTATTTATAATTCTTTTTTCCACGATATTTCAAAATTATTTCTAGGAACGAAATATTTATCGGAAATTTCTCATAGAAATATTTATTTATTTAGTAATTATTATTATTTTTTTAAGTGATTATTACATTTACATATTTAAATAAGATAACTCTTGAAACGTGAAACAAAATTTATAAAATAACGACATAATAATTTTACAAATACCTATTAAAGATTTCATACTATTCTCTTGAAAAAACTGTTATGTTATGCGCCTTATTAAAATAATATTAGTTAGATAACTAAATTAAAATTACTTTACTCATTAAATAATCATTATTAAAAATTTTATATAAAATCTTTAATTAAAATAAATGGATTTTTTTTTTTTTAAATACTGCATAATATCGACCACAAGGAGTCCTTAATGCTTCCATTAGAATTTCCTACCGTAATTTTTTTTTTCCTTCTGGAGATATTTAATTGATCTTCTGAATGAATGAAACATTTTGCATAAAGGCACTTAGGTTGATTGGTCTTTAAAACTAAATTGTTTTGTTGAAAATATAAGAAATTAGGAAAATGCAATGCTTGGGTACATTAAATACATATGATAAGGGAATATGATTTAAACGTTAAATATTTCATTAATCTAAAAGAAAGAATCTTGCAATTTTTTGTAAAGTGTTAATTGAAATAGAATAAGAGAAAAAAAAAAAAAGAATTTCTTTACACATTTACAACATTCTACGTCTTATAATATTCACATATGGTGGAGTATTTTATTGATATAAGAATCAATGAGGAATTATGGTGGATTTAAGTAATTACTATTTTTATTTAATGATATTTTATGTAATTTTATGTAAATGAATAAGTTAAAAACATTTTTTTAAAATTGTAATCAGAAAATGCGCTGGGGTGTTTAACTATGGACATGCTTTTAATATGAATAATACATATTTTTAACACAGCTAAATTTTCAAAGTATAATTTTATTGATAGTTGCAAATATTTTGTTTTTTATATAAAGGGACTATTTCATTATGAAAATAGACGAGTACAAAATTAAAATCGTAGTATTTAATTGACAACCCGTCCCCTAAAAGATGTTTTATTGTACATGCATAACTGCTAATTCCTACCATTTTTCAAAATCACTATTTTATAATAGATATTTTTGTCGACAATAGCTATTGTTGTAATATATAAGCCATTAAATCAAGCATTTTTTTAACAATAGAAATTTAAAGGTGGAATACATAAAGTGTATTGTGTACATAATAAAGTCGCGATAAATAATTTAGTAATAAATTATGTGTATAATAGCATTTCATTCAATCAGCATATATATATATATATATATATATATGTATATTGTATTGCTTCTATCTCCATGACTCTTGCAGGTTATACCTATTCTTCTGTAATATCTTTTTTTCTGGCTTTGAGATCTTAAGAATGTGTTTTTTCATATAAGTACATTATCAGCCGGTCTGAAATTTAAATTGTACTAGTTGCTTGTGATACTTTAAACAGAATTTACAGAATCATATTCTATATCGAACCAAACCGACGCCACTTATACTAACTAAAACAAACTTACAGTAGATTTAGTAATTTTAATGTTATATTTCTCGAAAATAAATTTCTACTAAACTTTTAAATATTTCAGTAATTTTTCATAATATATGTTAAGTGTTTGATAAATATCATTCTACAAATTATGTAAAACATAACATTTTATCTAAGTTGGAGAGTATGTAATACAATTATCAAATCAAAATTGTTTTATGATTTGTAGATGTCATAATTTTCCATTTAATCTGTACTACATTTTATACACTTTCTGTATTAACACTTTTCACTCATAAAATTATTATTAATATTATTATTATCTCCTTATATTATTAAAATCTGTGCGCATCTGTCTGTCTGTCTGTCTGTCTTTCTGTCTGTCTGTCTGTCTGTCTGTCTGTCTGTCTGTCTGTGAGAAATGCCTTGTGACTGCTAAAGCTCCGGCGCTAATGGTCGCATCGCCTCGAAACCGGTGTCGACAGACGCAGAATTTCTTCATCTCGACATCGCGATAATTCGCTAAACGATGCGACCCTAATTAGCGGAGATATTAATTAAAATGTCCACCCACGTCTACCGAAAAATGACCCAGAATTCATGATTAAATGCTTAAAAAGCGACATTTTTACGGAAAAAGTGGAAAATTAATTAGAAATATCAGTCGTATTGTTACAAACAAGATACCATTGGAAAGGGCTTTTTTTCTCAATCCGATGGTTTAAACGGCTTATCGATCGGACAATTAGATTTTTTTAAATTAACTAAACTAAAAAAAACTGGTGGCAATAAATCACAAGCATTTTAACTTGGCACACGATCTTGAACGGAAAGAAAAAACATCTGGTGTTTAATGAGTACTGCGATTAAAAATTACAATTTTCTATTTTCTTCAATTTTTCAAAATTCGCACATTTCAATTAGTATACAATCTTAAAACCACAAAACAAACTTGCATTTCAAATTTCATCGATTTTGGTCAATAAACAAAAGTTTTACATTTTAATTGCAAATTAAATTTTATCTTTACACGCCTGACATTTTATCTGTCGAAAGAGGATACCAGTTTCAAAACGACACAAATACACTTAAGGTAAAAATATTTCTTTTTCTATTTACTTCCATTAACCGACTACCGTAGATAATGGAATTCGAAATTTCACCTGACTTACACGTTTTGAGGTGTCATGGAGCTGTAATAATTTAAAATTTCAATATTTAAAATTCTAATTATGTTTAATTTTTTTTTTTCTTTAATATGTCATTCGATACACATTTTAAAGTACGGTTACATTATCGAAAGGAGAATTCGAGATTTCACCCGATTTACACGTTTTGAGGTCTCCTGATTAGGTTTTCTTTTGCATCGCAATGGTGGAATTCGAGATTTCAGCTTATTTACACGTTTTGAGGTCTCCTAAATGGGTTATCTTTTGTATATCAGCTACTAATTAAAGTGTCGAAAAGGGAATTAGAGATTTCACCGGATTTACACGTTTTGAGGTTTCCTGAATGGGTTTTCTTTTGTATCTCAGCTGCTAATTAAAATAATTTCATAAGTAATACATCATTTGAAAGCTTTGTTAATTTGGAATTGAATAGTAGATTACAGAAATTCGATATTTCGACATTTCTCCTGATTTAAACGTTTTGAGGTGTCCTGAATGGGTTTCTCTTTTGTCTTAGTTACTAATTAAAAAAATTTCATAAGTAATACATCATTTGAAAGCTTTGTTGAGTTGGAATCGAACAGTAGATTACAGAAATTTCTACCGCCAGATGGCGCTGTAATATTTTTAAATTACAATATTTCTATTTCTACTCATGATTAAATTTTTTTTAATGCGTCATTCGATACACATTTAGAAGTACCTTGACATTATCGAAAATGGAATTCAAGATTTCACCAGATTGACACGTTTTGAGGTCTCCTGAATCAGTTTTCTTTTGTATCTCAACTACTAATTAAAATAATTTCATAAGTAATATATCATTAGAAAGCTTTGTTGATTTGGGATCGAACAGTGGAATACAGAAATTTCTACCGCCAGATGGCGCTGTTATATTTTCAAATTTGAATATTTCAATTTCTAATCATGATTAAATTATTTTTAATACATCATGCGAAAGATATTTTAAAGTTCTTTTATATTATCGAAAGTTTTCAGCAGACTTACACGTTTTGAGGCGTCCTGATTAGGTGTTCTTTTGCATCTCAGCTAATTGAGTAAGACCGTTCAAAATTGGTATTCGTAGGTTAATTAGAAGGGGCTGAAAGGGTGGGGAAGAAATATGCGTGCACCGCGCGCGTATCCCCTAACTTGCGCGCGCGCACCGCGCACGGGACTACGCTGCCGAAGGCAGTGAGGACCCGGTCCGACTTTTTAACCGATGGGAAATAATTTTTTTAATTTTCTTTTCTTAAGAATAAAAATTTGATTTGAGAAAGAATACGTGCGCGCAGCGTGCGTATACCTTCACACGCATGGGTCTACAGTTCCGAAGGCAGTGGGTACCCGGTGTGATTTTTTTACCCGATCAGAAATGATTTTTTTTAGGGGGCACGAAGTGTCAGGGAAGGAATGCGGGCGTGCAGCGCGTGTAATCTTTAACTTGTGCGCGCGCAGTGCGCACGGGACTGCGCTGCCGAAGGCAGTGGGGCCCCGGGCCGACTTTGCACCCCATGAGAAATGATTTTTTTTCTTTTCTTTTCTTAAGAATAAAAATTTGATTTGAGAAGGAATATTTGCGCGCAGCGCACGTATACCTTCATACGTGCGCGCGCAGCGCGCATTGGTCTGCGATGCCGAAGGCAGTGGGGACCCGGTGTGAGTTATTACCCGATCAGAAATGATTTTTTTTTTGGGGGGGGGCTCGAAGGGTCAGTGAAGGAATACGCGCGCGCAGCGCGCACGGGACTGCGCTGCCGAAGGCAGTGGGAACCCGGGACGACATTTTACCCGATCAGAAATGATTTTTTTTTTTTTTTTAATTTCTTTTCTTAGGACTAAAAGTTACTGTTAGTGATTGATTAATTATAGTGATTCATTTGAAAATACTGACCCGCTAGCGGGCGAAGCTCTCTAGTTGTTATTATTATTATCTGTTTATTGATTTCTATTATTTATTTATTTATTTTGATGTCGCTCAGATTTTATACAAAAAATATAATTAGTACAAAAAGCTCTAAGACATTTAGTTTTGCTACTAAAAACTATAAAGAGCAAATCTGAAATTCATGCGTAAGTCACAACTGTACCGAAATTATTTATTGTAGCTTTGTTTTATATATTGTATGCTAACTTTTAAAAGAGTTATTAAAAAAAATATATATAAATAAATAAGTAATCAGTAACACATATTACTGTTATTTATTTATTTTTATTTATTTTTAATAACATCTTATCTACACAGATTATTTTGAATAAGTATTATAAAGTCAGTAAAATAAAATTGAATAAATTATTATCGAATTAAATGCTGTAAATCAAAATTTTTCGTTTTGTCAACAATTAACAGAACATAGTACATCATTACTAAACAAGATATGCACCATCTACCAATAAGTAATTTAAACACTTTCGAATTTAAGCACTTTATTAAAAATCTAAAAAAATTCTTTAGGAATCATCTTGAAACTTTAGTAGTGTAAAGAACATGTTATACCTCATTATGTTCAGCAAAAGTTGTGTCCTGACGAGGAAAAGGGGACCAGTAAAAAAATCAAAAAATTCAAAATGTTTCAGATTACCCTGTAAAAATCAATGCTTCAAATACTTTTTCACCGTAGCATGTGATTATGAAAATTTTTCTCATTATCTGTATAAATATTTATGAGGCTACCACGTATATTCATAGAGATGTAACTTTTTTCCTTTTTTTTTTTTTTTTTTTTTTTTAGTTAAAAAAAAAAAAAAAAAAAAAAAAAACCTACTTTTTTAATTATAACACGTAGGGTATTAGGCCCAGTGCAATTCCACTTTTAGGAAATTTAACATACCACATTAGACACAGCATACTGCCTTTAGAATAAGAAAATGTTAAATATCTTGCGAATATGAGCATTTGTACTAAATATTTTTTAACTACGCATTCATTATCTTTTAAAAAATATCATTTGCATAATTTAATATCCAAAAGTGTTGAGTAACTTTAATGAAAACCCCAAACAAATATCGTTTAAACTGAAAAAAATATGAGAGGTAGAATGAGCAGAATTTCTGTTCCTCTCAAAAGAAAGAAAAATGATAAGGTATTTTATCAATATTTGTTTACAATCAGCGAGCACTACACTGTTAAAAAAATCTCGTAAGATCTTGGGGAAAGCCCGGCAACAGAAATTCCAGACAAAGCCCGAAAAAAAAAAGGATTTTTACGGGCGTAATTATTTTTTTACGGGCATGTAACATAATTTAAGTTCATTTTATACTTAATTTACGATCTAAACTTTTTTTTACTGGCTTTGTCTGGAATCTCTGCTGCCATACTTTCCCCGTAATTTTACATGATTTTTTTTTTCAGTGTAGTTATTGAATGAAAACCACTGGGTGTTTATTAAATCAAAATGAAAAAGGGGGTAAAATCATTTATAATTTACACTACATTTCTAGAGGAACAATTTTTTCTAATATGTAATTACAGTTAAATAATAATCAAATTGCTTTTCTTATGATTAAGTAAAAAAAAGTTGCTCTAGAGAAATAATAATGTAAGATAAGGCTGATACTAACAATGCCAAATCAAAAATTTGCCTTTACGAAAATGTTGAATTATAAAATCAGTCAACAAAAATACTGTTGACAAAATTTTGTTGATACTTTTATCTGATACATATGCTTTTTTGGTGTGCTGAAACCGAAATTGCCAGTTTGCCTCTATCACGTGTATATTTTTGATCATATATGGCATGCACGACACTATTTCTCCACTTTCAGTAGTTTCTAATATGTTTACTTAATTAATTATACTTAATCAATGAAGCATACTATGAAAGTTACTACATAATCATAATGGTGGAAGAAATTGTATTGGAGGGACACCCTATATTGGCAAAAATTTGCACGTTATAAAAACGTTATTCGAAAACGTGACATCAGTTTCGGCTGCAGGAAAAAAAAAAAAAAAAAAAAAAAAACATAAAGATCAGCAAAAATTATCAAACCAAAATATTAAAAAATGAAGGGCGAGCAATATCTAAAGTTCCATTAGTTAAATGGGCAAAATAACTAAATAAATAATCATTGCTAAATTTATTAAATTTATTATTCATTACCCATTAGCTGCTAATACTTCCTCTTTATATATTTTTCTGTGTTTGCAATATTTCTATATTTAAAATCGATATTGTTGTAATTTATAAGTATGCAAATTTCAGATATTATATTCTATTTACCGATAATTTAATTTATCACTCATTTCATTCATAAATGATCTTTAGTTTTACGTTAATTATTATTTTCCTAACATTTTACAAATTTGGAATTTTACAATGTTTTCTAATATATGGAATAGATCATAAAAATATTTTCTACCTAGTTGACTAATAATTTTTTTCTGACAAATGATAACAATATTAATATATGTTTTCCTAAATCCATGAGATAGAATTTTTTTAATAATTAATGCTATACAAACTCCTTTCCCTTTATTCTAAGCGAAAAGATATATTAATTTTAATGCAGCTAGTTTTCTCTCTATAAGATCTTGTATTACTGCCTCAAGGCAGCAATTATGATGGCCATACGTAACTTTATTTCGATTAATATATTCTCTTTTAATAAAAAATGAGTTTTATGCCTAAAGAAAAACTCTCCAATGAGTATTTTTCATATGTTGTAATAAAGAATGAGGTGAACGCTTATTTGAGCATTTATTCTAACGTTTTCTATACATTTTTATACTATTATCTTAAATATTATAAGAAACTTTTGTAAATAATTAGAATAACATAATAAAAATAAATTAACAATATAATGAACAAAAGTCTGTCTTTTTTTTTTTCTTTTTCCTTTTCCTTTCATTTTTTTTTCTTTTTTTTTTTTTCCTTTTCCTTTCTTTTCTTTTCTTTTTATGTAATTTTTTTTTAATATAGTATTATTCACTTAAAAAAGGTACTGTGAATGTAGGAATCATTTCGCATATTTTAAGATGAAAACCAAAGATAAATGAGTTTCTTCAAAGATAAAAATATTTTTATTAATGTCATTCAATTAATTTTACAAAGAGAGCATCAAGTATTAAACTTTTAGTAATCCTCACCTAATATATATCCCTTCCGTGGACGATGAAAATTGTGATGGCATGTCTCCGGACCACCTCTAGGGGGGTGTCCCAGACCGTCGCCAATTGCCCATCTGCGCAGCACTAGAGCGACGTAAAAACCCAACCAACCAACCACCACATATATATCTATAAAAGAAAATCTTATATAAATAAATACCGAAGTAAATATTTCTGCAGAGTTATGCGGCGTCTCGTAATCATGCTCATTTCATTTACACGAAAGAAACGTGCAATCTTTTTTCCAAAGTAATATTGGGAAAGCGATTCAGGTCGATGGCAATAGATGGTGTTGCACTTCGTTTGGTTAGAAAATCGTCAATGTGTGTAAGGGTATATCTTTTAAAAGTTATGTACACATCACATGGTGGACATAAATATAATCCTATATTAATAACACGTCGCACAACCTGAAGTACACTTCCATCAATTTTCATGTATTGTCATACTATAATCTAGTTCTTTTGTGTAGCCCCGTAAACGAAGAGTGGATGATTTCTATATCATATTCAACATGAAACAGGTTTTTACGTATCTGATATATATATATATATATATATATATTCGTTTCATTTCGTTTAGTGCAGTCTATAGATGTTAAACTCCGCTTATCTGCATTTTTCCCTATAGACGTAATGTAGTTGAATTCTCTTGGGTGTCCCTGTACACGAACCATTTGCTTCGTCTCAACGAAATGTTTAGTGTAGCCTCCCTATGTCATACACATTTAGAATAATAACTTTGAACTTTTTGTTATAATAATTTGTTTTTGAAATATGCTAATAACATACAGACACACG
Organism: Salticus scenicus; assembly: GCA_963930645.1. NCBI lineage: Eukaryota > Metazoa > Arthropoda > Arachnida > Araneae > Salticidae > Salticus > Salticus scenicus. The sequence goes on along the minus strand of OZ005654.1, from coordinate 192,855,402 downwards.
CACAGACCAACCGCTAAAAACATGATTTTGGGATTCAAGGAACCTCAAAAACTGTAAATATAACAAAAACTCAATTTTCAAAATTTGACCCAAAAACAATACTTTCTCTACCTTATGGGTAAGAGAAAGTAAAAAGTACACTTAACACAATTTTGTTAAATAAATCCTTGTCGAATCAAGTTCTTTGACTGACTAATAACATGACTCGACGAGGATTTATTTATCAAAGTAGTATTAATTGTACTTTTTTTATATACGAATTATTGCTAGCGCTCGAATAATTTGATTTTCGACTATACTACAAATGATTAATGAAGAATACTATTTAAAAATAGTATTCAAAATAGTGATTGCTGAGAAACATGTATTGTATCCTTCAGATATTTTTACGCTTAACGAATATTATCTTTCAAATATTCTTTAGTACCAATTTTTATTAAATTGTTCAATGCATATTTTTCTTAGATATTTCATTTTTTTTTTCTTTTAATCATGAAGAATGAGCTAAAAACTAATTTTCAAAATACTTTTTAAAAGATTTTGTGCGTTGTTCAAATAATAATGAAAACAAATCGATAAATAATCCTTTAAAACTTTGTAAAATATTTTATACAATTTAAATTATGTTGAAAATCCGTTATTATTCAGAAATTTTATTTTTTGAGCAGTACAAGTATAAGCAGATTAAGCAAAAATATATCATGTGCCTCAAGATGGCTTTATTTATGCTGTATAATAAAAAGATTTCCTACTCGACATTTTTATGGGTCATAAATCATAATAATGTCTTAATTTCACGTCGTTTTTAATTATGTAGTTTATTGAATTTAAGGTTCTTTTTTTGTTGAAGGTTACTACTGAAAATATAGAATAAAATTTTATAGTAAGCCAGCTTTAAATAACAACTATGCACCAAATTAATAAATTATGAGTATATTAATTCTTAAAAGTATTTTTTATGTTTTATTTATTTTTTTATGTTTTTTATGTTTTACAAAAATAAAAATAAAAATAAAAAAATAGAGAGAGAATAAAATCCTTAAAATAACGAAAAAAAAAAAAAAAAAAAAAAAAAAAAAAACAGAAAAAGCAGAAACATTACGTTAATTTTTTTATTAAAGTATGGAAATATTACATATTTTAAAATATTATTTAACGATAACTTTTTTTATATTCCAAATTCTAAATATTTGACTCCAAATCTTCATTTCATAAAATTTAAAGTTCATGATGTATGGGTCTTCTTTTCAAGGGCTTATTCTGGTTGATTTTTCTCAAAACGTAGGTTAAAAAAAATCTTTTGATATGTAAAATAAAACTTATTCTAGATTATAATAATTAATTAAAGTAAAAATTCAAATATTAAACCTTTATTTATGTAAGTATAATGACATAATCGCTGTAAAAAATAAAATCACTTTTTAAAGGCTTCTTTATTGTAATTCCTAAAGGCGGGATTCTTTAATTCTTAAAAACTATCTTTATGTTACCTGAAAATAGAATTATCGTTTTTTACAGTACGGAAATTTTATTTCATTAAGCCAACAAAAACTGTTACAGAAATATATAAATAATTTCTCTTAAAGTTTTCTGGCAGACATAAACATTAAAAGTTGGCAGTATGCCTGCAAGCAATGTGTTAAACTAGATCATTCTCAATGTACAAATTATACAAGGATAGTATCGTACTGTAGAAACTCATAGAAACTGTAGCGTATTACACAACCAAAATGACAAAAAATTTTAATCTATATGTATGTTTAAACTAACTGGAATGAACTGGAAGTTCGAATATTGTATCGCAAGTAACTTCCTATATTTTTTTATATTATGAGTCATTCTATAGGTTTGAAAGTAATAATAAAAAAATATGCCTGAAAGCAGCTCGCTTTTATTATAAAAAGATGTATACTTGCAACATTTGTTCAGATGCAACATTTGTTCAGATGCTCCATAAATCGGCTCAAATTCAGACTTCGATTTATGTTTTATCTGTCAAGTGTCTTATACTGAGCAAGGCGATATTAAATTGCTTAGTCACGAACATTTGCTTTACACTGTTAAAAATTTCAACAGAAAACTCTGTGTAATCTATTATCTTAAGTTTTACATAAAATTACAGAGAAAAATAAACGGAGATGTTAAAAACACTTATTTTATACATTCATTTTAATAACTAATATTAATTTAATTAATTACTGGTGAGAATATATTTCGGACTTGGAATGCTTTTTCTAAAGTAGAAACAGTAACTTTTTATTTTAATTAAAAATTTAAATAATAATATTACGTAAAAATACAGAATAAAGATTGAGAATCTCGGTTATTCACTTTTAACTAAGAATTACTGTAAATTTACGGATACTCTAGATAAATATTTACATTAAATTTACAGAAATTTTTAACAGTGTAGTTTTTAACAAAAAAAAAAAAAAAAATCTAAAATCTGTGAAATTTCAATTGAAACCATACCAAACTTTAATAAATGGATCAGCCGAAAACAGCGTTTCTGGTAAGATATATACACTGAGAAAAAAAAATATACCGCCTTCATCTAGAATGAATAAATGGTCATTTTCTAAATCCTTAAACTAGAAATATAGATTTCCGAGCTATGCACATAAGGCACGCCAATAAACCGAATAGACGAAATGGTCGAAAATTTCTAATCTACACATTTGTAGATGGTGAAACAATATTCTGAATATTCTGAATCCTTTGTATTACGAAAAATTCTCGCTCGATTTTCTAGAATTGGGTCATAAACCAAGATTATAGCTGCTGAAACCTGACTCTTGTATTCACATTTAGTTGGAGATATTTTCAAATACACTGATGGAAAAAAAAAATCCCAACACCAGGAAGGAGCTGTGCTAGATAAACGAAATTTGGTAGGCGTGTTTATACATCTGAAAGATGACGTCGATTCAAATTTCGAGCTACCCGCATAAGTGTGGCGCTAGTAGCGACACTATCAACATGCAAATGAGGTTTGCTTTAAATAAGCGCTGTAAGGTTTGTGATCGTTATTTACAGTTGAGATTTGACGTAGTGGGTTAATGTTAGTCAAGGATGCCTCTAAGAAGACGAAGAAGCCATTATCAACAGCTCACTGAGTTTGAACGAGGTCGTGTAGTAGGGCTACGAGAAGGTGGGTTTTCTTTCCGTGATATTGCAGAAAGACTTGGCAGGAATGTATCCACTGTGCATGAGTGTTGGCAGCAGTGGTCAAGGGAAGGTACTGCCTCAAGAAGACCGGGTTCCGGGCGGCCACGTGGCACTACTGAGAGGGAAGACCGTCGTGTTCGGCGTATGGCTGTGGCTAATCGTACTGCGTCTGCAACTGAAATTCGAGCTGCAGTTGGCACCACAGTGACACAACGAACTGTTACAAATCGGTTACTTCAAGGACAGCTTCGAGCCAGACGCCCTGTAGCGTGCATTCCACTGACTCCAAACCACTGCTGTTTGCGACGTGAGAGGTGTCAAGCTAGAGCTCATTGGAGGACGGAGTGGAGATCTGTTGTGTTTTCTGATGAAAGCCGGTTCTGCCTTGGTCGCAGTGATAGCCGTGTGTTGGTTAGAAGGAGGCCAGGTGAACGCCTGCTAGCGACCTGTCTGCGGCCTAGACACACAGGGCCTACTCCTGGAGTTATGGTTTTGGAAGCAATTTCGTATGACAGCAGGAGCACTCTCGTGGTTATCCCACGCAACCTGACTGCAAATTTGTACGTCAGTCTAGTGATACAACCTGTTGTGCTGCCATTCATGAACAGCATTCAAGGGGGTGTTTTCCAACAGGATAACGCTCGCCCTCATACCGCTGTTGTAACCCAACATGCTCTACAGAGTGTCGACATGTTGCCTTGGCCTGCTAGATCACCAGATCTTTCTCCAATCGAGCACGTATGGGACATCATTGGACGACAACTCCAGCGTCATCCCCAACCAGCATTAACCGTCCCTACATTGACCGCCCAAGTGCAACAGGCATGGAACTCCTTCCCAGAAACTGATATCCGACACCTGTACGACATAATGCATGCACGTTTGCATGCTTGCATTCAAAATTCTGGCGGTTACATCGGTTACTAATATACCAACATTTCACATTTGAAATGGCTCTTCTCGCCAATGGCTCTACCTGTGATCTTGAAACTTTAATTAATTAAATATGTTACCTAGACAAATGTATTGCTGAAATTTCATTACTGTACAATAATTTTTTCTTGGTGTTGGGATTTTTTTTTCCATCAGTGTAGGTTTGTCCTCGATAGCATAGACAAACGCTCAAGAATTCTAATAGAGGTCTCTAGAATTCGCTTTCGAAGGGGATTAGAAAATTTTTTATAAGGGATTTATAAGGATGATATGGAACTATTTTTTCTAGAGCCACAATTTAGATACTAGATGTCAGTTATAGAATTTTTTCTCAGTGTATTGGCGTGCCTTATACTCATAGCTCCGAAATCTATATTTCAAGTTTAGGGATTTAGAAAAGAACCACCTATTCGTTCTAGATGAAAGTGGTATATATTTTTTTCTCAGTGTATATATATATATAGGAATATATCAACAAATTAATGAAATAAAATCCCAAAAAACACATCATAGAGACTCTTCAGAGTAGGGGTGAAAGAGAAGTTTCTGAATGGACAGTACCAATTAGCTAATTACGATAACTATCCTTGGCCCCAATGTGTGTGATCACCCTGTATCGTTAAGTGAACGAAATGATCTATAACTTTAAGATGTATTAATATGCAATTACTACAATTTGTGTATGAATTTGCTTGACGATAGCATATTAAATAACGTAGATATGAGCATTTATTTTAAAACTTAAACAAAAAAGAGGTCTTTTGATTAATATATACAGAATTTTATTCCCACTTTCAGATAAATTGAAAAAAATACTTTTGAAACAAAATACTGCAATCAGAATACAAATATCTTAAATGGCTCATGAAATAGGAGCATTTTTATAAAAAAATGTTTTCACTGTGCATGTGCAAAAGATAAAATGCGCTTTATTGCATAGGTTGAACATTTATCAAAAATGCATTTGAATAGAGTAAAAATTAAGCAAACTGTCAGCGAAAAAACGAGCTTGATTTTAGACATTTTCTAAAAATTGAAATTTCCTAAGGGGTTTTTAACATGTTGCGTAATTAATTTAAAGATCCAGTTATTTAAATCACACTCCAAAAGTACTTTTTGTGTGTGTGTGAAAAACTCCTTATAAGTTTATAACTCAAACATATTTTTGTTTATTTACTAAGAATTGTGAGAAAAAGGGTTTTTCACAAAAAAGAACTTTTGCTAAGAAGTTGAAAAAATTAGATCTTAGAATTAATTACGACCCGGCATGGAAAAAAACCCTTATGAAATTTCAACTCTTGGAAAATACCTAAAATCTACAATAGATCGTTCTTTTTTGGATAATTTACTTAATTTTTACTCTATTCAAATACAATTTTGACAAAAGTTGCCCAATATATCTAGCTTTCAAACTATGTAATTTCTTTTCTATCTTTCACACATGCGCAGTGAAAATGTTTTTCATAAAAATAATTATATTTCATGAGATATATAAGATGTTTGTATTCCGATTGTAGGATATTGTTTTAAAATTGTGTTTTCTCAGTTTATTTGAGAGTAGGAATAATTTTCGTTAAAAACTATATATAAAAATTATATATAAATATATATAAAAATTATATATAACATTATATATAAAAAACATGTTGATTTTTTTTTCTTTTGAGTTTTAAAATAAGTGCTTATATCTCCGTTATTTGCTATGCTATCGTCTCACAAATTCATCCACAAACTGAACTGGGTCATTATTAGCATATCCTAAAGTTACAGTTCATTTCATTCATTTAAGGATACAGGGTGGTCACAAACATTATTGATTTTGCTCAATTTGTTACCGACCCCTTAAATATTGTCTTAAACCAATTTTCACTGAAAACAAGGAGGAAGTCTTTATGTACCCAATGTTTGAAAACATTTCGTCGATATGTAAGTTTTAAACTGGGAAAAAAAAAAAAACTGATCGTTTTAAAATTTTGCTAAACTTTTGAGGCAGGAGTGTAGATATCTATAATTAGTTCAGGATATCCACGACATTTATAGAACCTTCTTAAGATATTTTGTACCTTTTATGGATCATTGGATGTAATTTAGATATCCAGTGGATATAAGTGGGTGTGCGGCTCTTCTAACGTACTGGAATTACACATTTCTATCTCGTTGATATTAAAGTACCATGTGATTTTAATTAAAGATACCCCGTTTAGATCTATGTAGAGCCAATATCTTCTTGAAACTATTTATTTTAGTTTTGTCTACCACAAGAAAACTTTAGGCATATATATATATATATATATATATATATATATATATATATATATATATATATATATATATATATATATATAATACTTTAAATTTCGTATAATTTACTTTTCGCGGAATTTAGAAAGAATTTTATTAAAAAAAAATGGAGTATTAGAAAGAGGCAATACCTATTCAATGCAGTAAATCATATGTCACCTTGCGTTTAAAGAAAATAAACTTTTAAAATCAGGTTATTTTATGAAACTGGGAGTATTTTTTTATTTGCACTGTGGCGACGCTTAAAGGCTTATACTCTAATTTTCAGAAAATTCCTAATCTCCTCGTTACGTGGAGATTTGTGAAAGTATTTTATTTTGGAAGAAGCATACAGAACATACCTGAATTTAAACTGAGCATTGTACGCATCACGTTGTTGTAATTAATAGCAAAACAATTTGTTCTTTATTTTATTTAATTATTTTATCTTACTATTAAATCATTCCAATATCTAACTGTGGGAGAGACTACGATAAGAAAATACGCTGTAATTAATTATAGTTTTGTGTTTCTAATTTGCGTTTTTTATTTTTTCGGCGCCCACTCCTTCCTAGGTGGTTGAAATTGAATTATACATATATATATATATATATATATATATATATATTTAATGATTTATTTTTCATCTGATTGAATTAACTTAAGTAGCAAGTTTTAAAGAAGTACGGATAGCATACTTGTGTCGACGTAGACTTAAATAGCATAATTACAACCACACAGTATATAAATAATCTGGTGTGTCACTCACACGACTTTCTCTTACCCTGAAATTTAATACTATAAATACAGGTTGCAGATTAATAGGTAAGATAACGAGTACTGTTATGTAAACCTATGTTAAGCAATTCATATTAGGCTTCTGAAGAGTTTTATATGATAATTAGTTCTGTGTGAGGGGGGCTACTGCCCCCCTCAACCCCCCGTTTCATTAATGCACCTACATTTATATAGAATTTAATTCGGTTATTAAAAAATATTTCTCTTTTTAAAAAATAATTTATTAAAATTATTATTTAAAATTTTTTTTTTTTATGATAAGGCAGACGATTTCCATATTAGAGAAGTAGTTTAACACCAAATGTCCAAAAAAAGTCCATTTTATTCTCAATATTTAAAAAAAAAAAAAAAAAAAAAAAAAAAATACGATTTTTTTTCAGTTTTTTTTTTTTTTTTTTTTTTTTTTTTTTTCGTTAAAAGTAAAAAATATGGATAACTTTGTTTTAAATTATCGCAGATCGATGGTTCAACCATTCGTTTTAAAGGTATTTTCGAGCTCTTTTGAAAGATACCCATCATGAAAATTTATTCCCCTCGAGGGGGGACTTCCCCCCCAGGGGGGGAGGCGAGGCTCCTACATACACAAAAAAATTTTCCCAGTTAACTGTCCCTATTACAAAAAATATATATTTGTTTCATTTGGTTTTGTGCAGTCTATAGACGTTAAACTGTATTTTCCTGCAATTTCCCCCATAGACGTAATGTATTAGAATTTTCTTGATTGTCCCTGTACACGAACCATTTGCTTGATCTTAACGAAAAGCTTACTGTAGCATCCCTATATGATACATATTTAGAATACCAAGTTTGAACTTTCTGCCGTAATTTGTTTTTGAGATACGCTGATAACAGACACACACACACACACACAGACACACAGACACACAGACCATTTGCTAAAAACATGATTTTCATATTCAGGGGACCTCAAAACGTGTAAATATAACAAAATCTCGCGTTCGAAAATTTGAGCCAAAAACAATACTTTCTCTACCCTATGGGTAAGAGAAAGTAAAAATTAAGAAGGTGATAAGACAGGCTGTCAAAACGATGTCCTAAACAGATTTTAATTGTTTCTTAATGCTTAAATAAACAGGAATAATTACAAGATAAAAAGAACTTTTTATATACCATGATTTTAAATTTTCTGTCAAAACAGATAAACGTGACAATTCTATGTATTGATAAATACTTCATATTTATTTTTTTTTTTCTTTTGGTGAATTACCCCATCAACTTGAAAGAAAATAATTAAATGCGTAATTAAGAGAGAAAATATAAGAAATTTTGTAACATTTATTAGGTAATTGAATAAGTGTATTAAACTAATGAATAGTTATCGTGTTCTGAGCTATTCTAAAAGTTTCAAATGTCTCGCTAGCCGAGAAGTTACTTAAAAATCGATTACAAGATTTGTACTGGACAAACAAGAAAGCGAGTTAATGAAAACGTGGTAAAACAATCAAATTAATTTACAACTGCAGTCATTAGTTAATTATTTCTTTTTATAACTCAGGTAAAATTCAAAAATTTTGACATCCATTCGCATTATTAAAATAAATGTGAGTATTTAAATCAGTCATATATTTTATTTAAGAAAAAAAGAAATGTATATGTATGATATTTCCAAATTATTGAATAAAATTACTCTGTAGAAATATACATAAATTAACTACAGATTTACTGAATTACAAAAACTTTAACTACAGTAAATATGTATATTAAACTGCTATCAAAGAGCCTAAAGAAATATTTAAAAACATACTTATATATATCTGAATTTAAATAATGTGTTACAAAACGTTTTATAAGCATTTAAAAAAAGCATAAAATGCAGATTTCACAAAAGAATTCTTCAAATATTATTTTTTTTTAAGGTGAATAAAAGTAAAAATAGTAATTATTACAGGAAAAATAATATAAAACAAATAATTTGAGATGGGAAAACTCTTAATTTGAGGGAAATAGTTCGATAAGAAAATATTATGAAGCAATTCGAGACGATAGAAGATAGGAAAGTAGAGCCTCAAGCGACGCAATTACAATTGAATAGCCAAATTTATTTGGGTTTTATTATTTACTTTTGGGTTATTATCAATCTTTATGCCTGAGGTACACCATTTCATCCCGCGTAAAATTACATTGTATGCTAGAATAATAAAGAAATAAAACTTTTATGGGGATAATTAAAAAGAGATCGAAGCTTTTTATGTATGCAAATGTATTTCTAAAAATGAATAAGGTAGTATACTAGAAACAATGTTTTAAAACATTGTTTCGTAATATAACTTGAAATTATCTGCTACTTTTTATAATTCAAAATATCATTATATATATATTTATGTAAATTATTACTTCCATCAAGAGCATTTATATGTATTTTTAGGTAAAATAATTTTTCGATTTAATGATTACTGAAACTTTTTAAATAATTTAATTATTTTTGAATATTTGAATTTCTGGAATCTCTGAATAAATGTTTAAACGTTCGTAGATTATTCTAAATATTAATTCTACAGTGAGAAAAAATTCTGTAACTGGCATCTAGAATCTAAATTGTGGCTCTAGTAAAAATAGTTCTATATCATCCTTATAAATTCTGGTCCCCTTTGAAAGCCAGTTCTAGAAACCCTTTTTAGAATTCTAATGCGTTTGACTATATTATCGAGGAGGATCAAACTTATTTAAAAATCTATAATAATAAATGTAAATAAAAGAGGGGAGTTTAGTAATTATAATCTTGGTTTATGATCCAGTTCTAGAAATTCCAGCGAGATTGTCTTGCAATACAAAGAACTCGTAATATTTTGAATATTGTTTTACCATCTAGAAATTTATGGACTAGAAATTCTTGATCATTCCGCCTATTCAGTTTACTGGTGTGCCTTATACGCATTGCTCGCAGATCTATTTTTCTAGTTTAGAGATTTAGAAAATGACCACTTATTCGTTCTAGATAAAGGTGGTATGTTTTTTTCTCAATGTATTGTAATTTTGTTAAATTTTGTTAAGACTACACAGTACACAGTCAATGAATATATTGTCACTAGATTCGAAAAAATACTCTCATATTAACAATGAGAATATATTTTTCTAAAATTACAAAAATTTTGAAACTTTATACTTGGAAATAAGTATATGAAACATCGTAATTTCCGTTTGATAAAATAAACAATCATATAGAACAATACAGTCCTACTTTTATTTACACATTTTTTTTAATGTATTAATTATTCAACATCATTAAGGGATAGAAATATATAAATATTCACTTTATAAAAAATGATCAAAAACAGCAATGATATGTTTCATTTGTATTGTAAATTTCTAAATTGAAATTATTCAAGTAGTTACGAATGGGGCGATTTTAGCTGTCTCTCAATAGACTATCACTTTTTTCATAGCATTCTTCGTATTATTTAATCGAAGAAAAGCACGAAAAACATTAATGAATATTATTACTAGAATTGGATCATAAACTAAAATTATATAATTACTAAAACTAGCCTCTTGAGTTCCCCTTTATTTGCAGAGGTTTTAAAATAAGTTTGAGCGCGCACAATAATATAAGAAAACGATCTAGAATTTTAATAGGAATTTTTCGAACTCATTAGCAAATGGAACTAGAATTCATATGGATGACATGAGAGTATATTTACTGGAAACACAATTTAGTTTCTAGATGTCAGTCACAGATTTTTTTTTCAATGTAATTATTATATACTTTGGGTTGCATTCGTTTCAATTATAATTTTTTAAGTAATTTTGTAATATTATTTATAGTGGTGATTTTATTTTGATCTACAATTTTTAATGGTTTTGGATTATCATTTTTAGGTAATAGTTTTATTTTGATCTTCGTTTTTTCTGGTTTTACTATGGGTGTTTCGGGCCTGTGAACAAAGAAATTCTTAGCTTTTGCTTTCTTTGTGGAAAAACATCCATTTGTTAGCATATTTGGATTCTACCGGGCACTTGAAAATGTTAGAATGCAAATAATGCATTTTTCTCATTCCAATTTCCAATAATTCATTTCGATTTTTCTTTAATTCTTTTTTGGGTTGATTTGGGTAGTCTTAGCTTATGATCCGAATAATTGTTTTAATACTGAAGTTAAATCATCTTTAAATTTCAAATTTTTGCACTGATAATATTGTATTACTATATATATATATATATATATATATATATATATATATATATATATATATACTTATATATATATATAGACTGATGTATTTATTATGATCTTTTAGATAATATGAAATTATTTCATTCCTAAACATTATTACTTAAATATTAATATATTATAGCAAATAAAAGTTTTAAGTATTTTCAAACCGTTTTATTTTTTTTTCAAACCTACAATCTGCAAATACGCTAAATCAAATTCCGTGTGATAATCAGACTGCATGCCGACTATTTTAACATTTAAGAATATTGCTAATGTCAATTTCGGTAATTATTTTTAAAGAGTTATTCATTCGCATTACATGAGGCGTCTTAAATATTCGGTTTGAAACAGTAAAAAGATAAATATAATACATTTTTAAGATTTTCTACTGTCCGTATATCCTACTATTATACTACTGTGGAAAACTTTCTCACAGTTAATCGTGAATATACAAGACAAAAAATTATTATCAAAATTACTGGTTCGATACAAAAAAAAAAAAAAGAAAGAAAAGAAACGAACATAGAAATCTGATTTGCATTCTTGTGATAATCCAGAATTTCTGCATTTTGTATTTATCAGAATTACTATATATATATATATATATATATATATATATATATATATATATATATATATATATATAATTCTAGTTGAAAATTAAATCATTCGTGAAAATCGTTTTATTTCAAATTTCTGGTTCTGGAAGATCCAGACAATAGGAAACCTGTAACATTATTAAAAATATTTTTAAAAATACCAAAATTTTCAGAAAAATTACAGGATTTCTACGGTCCGTATTTTTTCATATTTTTTCCTATTTAAAGGATCGTTGAAAAATAATAAATTAAATTACAATTAATAAACAGATTTTCTTGAAGATACTGTTAGTATAAATCTTTAATTACTATAAATAAACGTTAATGCTGATTCGTTATTCTAAAATAATTTCAATTTATTCTAAATTTCTAAATTTACTAAATGTCAGCAAAAATTTCGTACATATATTTCAATAACGCTACTATTTTTAAATCAAATATTTTGAATAAGAATAAATAAAAATATTATATTTATGTTTTGATTCACATGTATACAAGATTGAAATTTATTAATTATTATTCATACGGATTTCTACGATCTGTGTTTTCTCGAACAAACATTTTGACATATTATTTCTCTTTAATTACTTTTTGGAAAATATTAAATTAAATTACAATAAAAAAAAATAAAAAAAACAGTTTTTCTTGAAAGTATGGTATATATCAACTTTTATTTTAATGTATAAATGGATAAGGAATCGTTATTCTAAAATAATTTCAATTTATTCTAAATTTCTAAATTTACTAAATGTCAACAAAAGTTTCGCAAATACTATATTTCAACAACGTTACTAACTTTGAAATGAATTTTTTAGAGTTTTAAAAAAATCTTTACATTGATGTTATGATTTACATACATACATACAAATTAAAATTTATTAATTTTTATTAATATGCACCTTTCAATGCAATCAAAATACAAACTGTTTGTTAAGGAGTATAACCATTTATAATAGAAATAACAATATAATATAACAGAGAAAAAGAAATTTTATTTAAATATAGACTGAAAAAAATATTTAATTGTTTATAATGATACATCAATAATCTCTTAAACTAGCTGTAGGGCAAATGAAAAGGCATATTAACAAACTGAAATACTTTAGAAAGAAAAAAAATGCATAGTTTACATTTTATGCTCATGTAAATAATGTTTAAAAAATATACATTATTTTAAAAACAAGTTAATTCTTTTTTTTTTTCTTTTTTTTTATGATTAAATCTTAGTATTGTTATATAAAGAGAAAAATATTGAGAAAAACTATTTATTTATTTATATCTTTAGGTACTGAGAGTAGTTTATTTCCGTAAGTAGAAAAAGAGCCATTTTAAACTATGTTAATGGTTATTATTTTTAAAGCATATCAATATTTTAAGAATTTGAGTTTAAAAAGAAACTAATAAAGGAAATACAAATTTCTATTTGCAAATAACTGAAATAAAAATAAATTGTTAAAACACTTAAAATATATAGAGTATGAAATGTGTTATTATCAACGTGCAAAGTATAGAATAAATATCTCTAGAAATCAAACATTTGATATTAAACACAGTTAATGAAAAGCTGTTTTTTTTTCAACTAATGTTAATATATGGATTATTTTAATAAATATGAGTATATGTATCTTGAAACACTATATAGATATTTAGATTTGTAAATTTTTAAAATTTAATTTACTGATTATACCGTGACATGACAGCGTTATTTACATAATTTAAATCTTTTTTTTTTTTTGTGTGTGTGTGTGTGTGTGTGATGGTATAGGATGTTCGATATCCCTATGGTAATTATTATAATTTTTAATAGCATTCTAAAAGCATATCTAATTTAAAGTTCAAAATTAATTATTTTTAGGCCTAATAATATTTTTTCTAGAGTATTTAAATTCAATTACACTCGGTGCGCTTCACAATTTATAGTATTTTTTAAGGGGTTACATGAGTTTCGAAGGTTAAAAAATGCCTATTTTAAACCTCTCTCTCTCTCTCTATATATATATATATATATATATATATATATATACACACACACAAGGTGTTCCAAAAAGATTGAAACGCGGTTTAATTCTTTACCTGTTAGAGATGAGAAGGTAGCGCAAATTGCAAAAGTGTACAAAATAAGATAGGAAATAAAACTACGCTAATAAAAATATATTCCTGTTAATTAAAAAATAATAATAATAAGCTTTTTTTATATAGGAACCATCTAAACAAATTTGATCAATTAGAAAAATTTTATTTTCAATGCAACAACATCATTGCAAAAAACCGCATTCTTGTATCTTTAAAACTGAATGAATTATACTTATTTGAAAACTGAATTCTGATTATAGGAACCATATATCAAAATAGAAATGTAAATTTGTGATATATTATAAAAAGATAAAATGTATCATAGCATTTGCATTAAAACTATTCTTGAGTATGTTGGATTAAAGATGCTAAAATCGAAACGCATTTTAAAATTCTAATCATTAATTTATAAGTATTTGAGAATTTTTCGACACATTAGGTTTTTGATCTTAACATTTTCGTTACCAATTTGTAAATTATCCCTATTTTCACCGAAAAGCCAGCCTTTTAAAGGACACGGAACAATGGCATAAGTCACTTTTTTTTTTCTGTATTATAATTCGGTTGGTTTTAAGGATATAGTTATGCGGTTCTTTCTAATCGTCTTGATGAATGAAAAATAAACGTTTTAACCTTTTTGGGACACCCTGTATATATATATATATATATATATATATATAATCCTATTTTATCCTATTTTATTTGTCGATCCTATATAAATTTTGCTCGGTTCTTCAAAGTAGAATTGATTAAGGCATTAAAAAAGATATTTTCTTTCTTTTTCCCAAATTCTTATGTACTTACGGTATATCACTACGGTATGTTTGTGAATCTCAACCAAATAAAATATGCGCCTCTATTTTAAGGTAAATACAAGCTTTTTCATTTGTCTCTCTGTAGCTCAGTTGGAAAGAGCGCCATGTTAGTAATCAGGTGGTCCCGGGTTCGAAAACCTGAAGGTCCAGAGTGTTAATTTTTGCTGAAAATTAGTAGAAAAAATGTGAATTGATAAAAGAAAATTTATCGTTGACTACACAGTATTCTAAGAATTTTTGAAGAGTTTTTTTTTTTTTTTTTTTTAAGAAGCCTTTTTCTTACATCTCTTTTTAGAAGCAAAAAAAAAGTTTTTTGTGGACTACAAGCGCCCTCTATTGGGCGGAATATTCACTAAAATGTCAATGAAACAATTAACAATACAAAATAAAAATGATTAGGAACAACACATAAACATTAACCAAATCAGTAAAATGTTAGGTTATAATATAAAATAATAATAATAAACTAAGATAATAATAAAAAAGTGCCTGAAACGAATAATTAAATTGCAGATATTGGTCCTTAATCAGAAAATGAAATCACAAGATTTATAAGCAATCGTATGGTGATGCCATTTGTTGTGAATTTTAAGAAATATTTTCTCTTTTCTTAACACAGTTTAAATTTCCCCAATTTTGGTTAATAAACGAAAAAGTTACATATTTTTTCTTTTTTAAGTTTCTTCTAAAAAACTCTTCTAAAATTTCAAATTTCTTTCTTTTCTTTTCTTTTCTTTTTTTTCTTTGGTCCCTCGTTTAAGAATTAGTCAATTCTATTTTGAATAAATGTGCAAAATTTCAGTAAGTTAGGTGTATTAGTTTTTGAGAAATCTTGACCACTGGATTTTTAAAGGGTCTTCAAAAACCAGAATCCACAAGCTTAGTTTTCCAAATTCTTTTAATGAAAGTTTCATAAAATATTATTTAAATGTTGATGTGTTATATGCTCAAAATTTAAAAAAAAAAAAAAAAAAAAAAAAAAAAAAAAAAAAAAATTATTAATTATAATAAAAGAATAGAGAAAATGTGTTTTTTTTTTTTTTTTTAGTCTTCGAAACCCATGTAAACCCTTGTTTGCAAAAATGGAACGCAACTTACATGTATAAAATAATGTGCCATTAAGGGTTTGTGTCCTCTGACAGGGAAACAAATTCCCGAAAGAATTCACGTTCTAGCCCAATGAGACATTTAAGCTCCATTCCTTAGGCACAGCTGTGTACACATTATTTTTTCTTTTCTTTTCTTTCTCATTACATCAAACCTACATCCATCTCACCGGTATCTATTTCTCTTAATCCTCGGTTTAGGTCAATTCTTCCTTCACGCTCAGATACTTCTTGTATCTGCATTTCGTTTATCCCGTTAATAAGCCTAAAATTATTTTAACTTATTTTCCATTAAACTTATATGAAAATGAGTTAACTTATAGAAGTTAACAAGTTTTTTTTTTTTTTTTTTTTTTTTTTTTAACAAATTTGCTAATCATTTCTTTCCGATTTCGACTATGTATGATTGAATTATATAAAAGTTTTTATTATTATTATTATTTCATTACAAACTAATAATAATAATAATAATAAAAGGACTAAAATAATTATAAGATTAAAAAGAAATCTTTTTATATACCATGTTTTTAAATTTTCTGTTGAATCATATAAACCTGACAATTCTATGTATTAATAAAGGCTTAAAAACAATAATAATAATAACAATAATAATATGAATTATTCCATCAACTTAAAAAAAAAATGATCAAATACGTAATAAAAACGGCAATTATAAGAAATTTTCAAACATTTATTAATTGAATAATAGTATTAAAAGTTTGCATTGCCATCGTATTCTAAACTATTCTAAAAGTTTCAAATGTCTAGCTAGTTGGGAAGTTATAGTTACAGAACTATATTAACACTTTATCAATGTGTATAAAATTTTCAAAGTGATAATGACGTAATTTTTTCTGAGATGCATAATTTAATTTTTTACAATTTTTTATTGCTCACGTTTAAGTAAATGTATTTATTTTACTGTCGAAAAAAAAAAAAAAAAAGAACTCGCAAATTTTTTTGGCAATAATTAAATTATAATTAAAACTCAAAAGGCTAATTTTAAAGCTATTATGAGGTTATTATTTTCCCATTTTATTGATTATTTAAAATAAAACATTTATTTGAATAAAAGTATTAAAAGAATGCATTGCCATCGTGTTCTAAGCTATTCTAAAAGTTTCAAATGTCTAGGTAGTCGGACAGTTTGATAAAAATCTATTGCAATATTTGTACTAGACAAACAAGCAAACAAACAAACAAGAAAACTACTTTATAAAAACATGGTAAAATAATAAATTCGTTAATACAATTTTCTTATTTTCTGTTGATATTGATTAGATATTATTGATTTATATTAAAGGATTTCTTAAATTTTCAGGAGAAACAAAAAAAAAAAAAAAAAGTAATGAGTTTTAAATAACTAACTTACAAACACTAATTTTACTAGTAATTTTTTCTTTATCGATGTTGATTCTATATGCTCTCATTAAATTGAAGAGATTATTAAATTTACATCGCAAATGGAGGAAAAAGTGCTAATATGTAAAACATGACCAAGAAAACCGGCAAATCAATTATTTTTTAAATATTAGAAACTATCCAACCCTTCATTTCTCTTGTAAATAAAAGTGGAAAAATACTTTGAATTAATTAAAATTGTGTTACAAATAAATTTTAAAAACAAAAAGTATATCAAATAATGAATTTTTAAACACTGGTAGGGTTAGACATTTTTATCGATTCTGATTAGAGATGATTGAATAATTCTTAAGAATTTATTAAATATGTATTACGAAAAAACGGAAAAGTTAATTTGAATTAATGTGCAAAGATTAATAGTGTAGTTAAGCATTCTTATTTCTCCAGGAATTATCCATCTCTACATTTATCTCATATAATTAACATATGAAAGAAATTACTCTTTAGTAGTATCCACCGCATTATCAAAGAGAAAAAAAAAAAAAAAAAACTACATTTCAAACATACATTTTTTGTTGCTTAAGAGCATAACCTTCTATACTAGATGCCTTGCGCGTGGCATGGAAACATGGCGGTAGACAGAGCCACTTAGTACAGATTGCGCGCCTTTTTTATTCAACAACCACCAAAAAATTTTAAAAGTGGTTTTTGATATACATAAAAGACTAATAGAATCGAAGAAACGTCGATTATATATATCATATATCACTTCTTAAAATTATTGGTGACAGTTGAATAAAAAATCGCACAACCTGTACCAGGTGGCGCTGTCTACCGCTTGAACTGTTGCCAAGTTTCCGAGCAACGCGGAAGGTATCTAGTTTAGAAGGCTATGCAGAGAGTAATTAAAATTAGGCCTTTAAAAACTGTAACGAAAAAAAAAAAACTTTTATTATTCTTTGTATTATTTCTAACCAGGAAACCATTTCAATAGCGTAATAATAGTAATCTGTTAAATTATGTTCATTCGAGAGGGCATAATCTAACGTGAATTTTGACGTATAAACTGTTAGTACTCGTAAGCCCGTTCCTCGATAAATCTATATTTAAGTTTGAGCTAAAATGTAATAAACAGAAAGGAGTGGGATGAGTTCCGTTAAAACCTGCCAGAACCATAACTATTATCAATATTTAGATTCTATTGTAGCGAATTTTTAGACATTATATCTCGATTGAATAAATCTCAAAACTGAAATTGACTAATGCATCAAAGAACGCTTTTGTCTATGTTCTTTGAATTTCAGCTTGTTTTGGAGTTCATTCATCATTTCAGTAAGGCATATGGCGTTACCGATTCTGGCGTGGTTGCAACGATTATTAACGAAATTTCAGAATTATTAACTCGAAAACGAGCTGCCGAGGTTTATTGTTTTATGTGTCAAAAAACATATTTACATATGCTTTTTCGATTAATGCTTGTTTTGATTATTATTATTATTATTATTATTACACTATGGTATGGTTTCCTGGTAAGATTAGTGGGAGATTCTTGACGTAATACAGGAGTTAATTATAATACACTTGAAAATCTTGAAAAATGCCATGCAAAAACAGCAAGAACACTCTATAAAATCCCTTTTGGAACACAAACGACTAGATGTATCGTCTAGTTCGGTGTAGTCAAATTGAAATGAGGTATATATATATTCTATTCTAAAAATATCCTTGAAATTTATGCCATAAATTCGATTTTATAAGCTTTTTAAACTATTGATACTTAAAAATTACAATTGGTAAAAAAAAGGTTAAGTTAAAATTATAAGATTTGCACTACAAAAATTTGAAAAGAATTAATGTATAGAAAGTAATGAACTTGTAAATACAAATTATAATAGTGAATTGTTGTAATTTTTATTATATATTGTGAGGTTTGCGTGGATGCAAACTCCATCTTAGATAATCTATCAGCTAAATAGGTAAATTAGAGCACACGACAATGAAGTAAAATAAAATGAGACTTTTATTAATTGAATTAAAAGGAAGCAAATCTGGCTCTGTAAACTCAATCAGTATAAAACTAAGGTAACATTCAAAAATAAGTAAAAGAAACAATTTAGATAATTAAAAAGTAACTCTCACCCACAGGAGATAACAGACGAAGGCTGCACTCTTTATCACTAGACGATGTGAACACAATCTTGCCGGATGGATTCCCACGGCCGACAGAATTTACACTTAACTGTTCTACCTCTATAACTTCACTATACACATCAAGCCATCAAACTCAACTAGCGAAAGACCTTGCTCTTAGTATAACAAACTAATTTCATCAATACGCCACAAACTATAGTTTAATCGAACATCAGAACTAACTCATCTACATTACAAACTCTACGAAACTACCTACCTATTTAATTCACATTCAATCGACTTCCCATCTCTTCACTTCAACAAAACTTTAAAGCCGCTGCGCATTCGCCTACACTCCGCAACTTACTTCCTCCGTTGCAGCGCTATATTGACGCAAAACTATTTAAACCTAAAATTTCGCAGACTGTTGGCGTCGAAGCATTCAGCTCTCCCATCCAACTGTGGTGACCTACTATAGTCTCAACCTTACAATATGAAATAATTTTATTTAGGAAATTATTTAATGTGCTTTACAGAACGAAAATAAAAGATTTAATATATACAAGATAATGAATATGTAAACACAAAACATGATAATAATTACAAAACTTTGAATAAACACCATAAAATGCAAAAAGCTCGCAATAATTGTTTCGGGTCGAAAGAGTGCATGACCCTTCGTCATGCGAACAAAGTAAGCACGAGTTTTGCAGTTAGAGCGGTAACGTCATATTTTAGTTGTTTTTGATTAGACATGATTGTACCATAAAATTTATAAAATTTGCTTTACGAAAAAAATGAGAAAATGAAAATGAAACTAGCATGATGTGGCCACCACATGACTTTCGTCTAGGTAATATTACACAAAATTCATTCAGTACAAATTATTTATTAAATTATTAAATTATTTCCCATTGTAAATGTAAACGATTTTTATCTGACAGAATTATATATAGCACTAAATGCCGAAAGAAAGTCAATTTTTTGAAATTCCTCAAAGAAATACGATTTTTTTTTCCGTTTTTTTTTTTTTTTTTTTTCCTCCCCTTCTTCTTTGTTAAAAGATTAAAAAATCGATAACTTTGTTTTAAATTATCACAGATCTATAGTTCAACCATTCGTTTTAAAGATATTGACGAGATCTTTCTATAAATACCCATATTGAAAATTTACTCCCCCCCCCCTCATCCCCCAGGGGGAGAAGTAATGCTCCCACATGCACAATTTTTTGCCTTATTTAACTGCTACTATTATCAATAATTCATATTAATTTTACAATCACACGTTTAAAATAACTATCATTATGTACATTTATACGAAATTTTGTCCTATACTGCCATGTTAAAAATTAAGAAAAAATGCGATCACAGCACCACATGTTGAGCGATTGTTCCAAAAATCTAATCAGCACTAGTTTATGTCATGGTCCAACTAAATACCAAATTTCGTTAAATTTCGTTCATTGGTTCGTGAGACACAGTGTCCACAAAATTTGTGATACACTCACAGACAGACTGACAGACAGACATTTTTTAAAAACAGTCAAATCGTGTTCAGGACATCCCCGAACGTGTAAATCCATTGAAAACTGGAGTTCTAAAACATTCACGAATCCAATACTTTATATATACATATCGAAGAAAGTAACCATGTATAAAATGCGATGAATTTTGAAAGTGAAATTATAAATAGTCTACATTGGCGATTTAAGTATATATATATATATATATATATATATATATACATATATATATAATGTTTCAATACAAAATGAAAATTCTCTTGTGGAGAAAGACGCGAAATTTCAAAATTATTTGAAAAAGAAATTGATGTATGAACTTTTAGAAGATTATTTAATCAAAATATTTCTGTATAAAAATTAAATAGAAAATATAGCTAATTTAGAAATGCTTTTAAGTTGGTATTTTGTGAAGACATAAAAAATCAAAACCGTCACATTTTTGAATTTTTTAATACTATAATTTATGGAGAGTTATTTTGACTTACTTAAATCACATATTTTCCTATCAATAAGGAAAACAATTCTGCTAAAATCCATTGGTATTTAAAACTCCGGAGTGTTAGCAACGTTGCCAAATTGTGAATAATAAAAACTGAAAAAAAAAATATTTTTGTTTATTTTAACCAAGAATATTATTCATTCATAAATAAAATATATTACAAAAATCTCTCAAAATCTTCATCAAAACATCTCAATTCGTTTTATTTGGAAATTGGAGCAACATTACAAAGTAAAACTAAAGGTCTAACGAAAAAATAAGTAGACAAATGAACTCATTACGGCAACAGGAAATTATTTACTTCAAATATACGTTAACAGAACTGATTGGAAATATTAATTGAAATTAATATTTGTTTAATTTTTAAAGTAGTTCAATTACGTCAGAAACTATCTTATGAGTATCCTGATTAAATTCCTTTTTAATTTTGTTTAAGATTTTGTTTAAGATTTAAATTTATATCAGAGAAGAACTTATATTATAACTTTATACCGTGTTATATTGGCAACAAAATGCCATTGGTTGAAAGTATTGTGCAGAGTGTGAATACATTACCATGATAGCCATATTAAAGTTTGTAACTTAGCTAAATTAAATTTTCTGGATGAAAGTTTCACCAAATAAATATCGTTTGATTTCATTTTACACATTTCTGCAATTTTTTAGAGAACTTCAAATCATATTTTGCATCCTTGTGTTCATCACTTCAAAGTTGAGTAAAATTTATTTTAAGATATTTTATATTAATTTTTAAATAAACGTAAACCTATATTTATAATTTAATATATATAAATATTAAAAGCTCACTATTGTGACACAATTATATAATGCAAATAATAACCTCAAAATATTTTTATTATTTGACAAAACTTATCATTAAGTAAATTCATTAGTTAACGAGATTTACAAATCCATTTGCATCACACGCAAAAATTTATTTTATCACTGTATGCTATTATACTTTTAATAAAAAGCCATTGGTTAAAAGGATTTTGGAGAAAAATGTCACTATCATAATGTTGATAACGAAATAAATGTTGAAAGAGCTGGATTAACCCATATTGGACAGCCGTTCTATTTATAGGACAGTTGAATTAAATGTCAATAATGTAAAAGAAACATTTAAAATCTGCAAAAAACTTGACATAAATTTTTAGAAATAGACTGAATTAATTAAATTACTGTGAAAAATGGAATTTGAAAAAAATATTAATGCTGCAGAATAATAAAGAACTTCTGCTAAATAGTGAACATGTGCTAGTGAAAAATCCAAATGGTCGTCAAAGACGATGTCAACTGAAATCATGCAATAAAAAACCTGTTACAATTTGCAACATGTGCAATGTTGGATGTAGAGATTGTTTTTTGGACTTCCATTCGTAAAAATCTTTACAATTTGCAAAATGCTCACTTTGGGACTGTGTAGAGCCTGTTTTTTGGACTAACAAACAAAATAAAAAAATTTGTAAAATTATTATAATTTTTTAATTTTTTTCTTTTTTATATGTGTAAGTATCTTATACTGACCATGTTTTTAAAAAATTACATTTTTCTAATGATTCGTTTAATGAGTGGTCCAATATGGGTTAAATTAAATTTGCGGGACAAAATTCGTCTAACCAAATATCTTTAAGATCTATTTTGCGAATTCATGTACATTTTTTTAGGAACACCAATTCTTATTTTACATAATTGCAATCCTCGTTGCAGAATAGACGAATTTAAAATAGCAAAATCTTTGGTAATATTATCAATTATCTTTTAAAAACATTCAAAATTTAATATTTATAGACATTGAAATCTTAAAATTAAGAACCAATTATAAAATTATATTAATTACTTACCTCAAAATAATTTGAATTATTAACTGAATTAATTAATTTTAGACAAATTCATGTATATTTTTACAAATTTTCATTAAAAAATTAAAAATACGTGAATAAACAAATCTGTTGAAATTTAAATAGTACTGATAATTTCTTTGTATTAAATAAATAAATAATGAAATAAACATAAAGAAAGTTATTAACAATATTCAGTGTTCTTTTTTTAAAAAAATGTAAAAAATATATTGTTTACAAAAATAAATAAATAAATAAATGAAAATTTCTTTCAAAATTTTTATTGCTTTATACACAGGAAGTGCATAAATAGAATTTTAAAAATATATATAGAGAGAGAAAAGAAAAGAAAAAAAAAAAAAACATAATATCATATATATATATACGTATATTTTCTTTTTTAACGAAGCCAAATCATTGGATTTTTGAATTTCTATTTATTTTTTTTTATTTTTTATTCATTCAGAAGAAAAATATCATTGTAAGGATGTTCTCCTAATGTGATATAAGAAGTTAAAAAGTAAATTACAGAGAAAAATATATAATTCCATTAAATTGAGTAGTCTGAAGCAATTATTTTCAATAATTGAATTCTTTTTTCTGCAATACAGAAAGCTTTTGTTTTGTTTCAATTGTATACAAAATTCCCAGATGATTTTTTTAATTAAATCAATAATCTACCAAGTGTAAAAATTGTATTTTTTAAATCTTCAAATGAATATTAACTGACTTTTTTTTTTTCTGGAAGAACTCACCTTAAATCTTTTCATAAACAGATTACATAAAATGTTATAAATTGTGTCTCATATATGTACAAAAATATACCATGAAATAGAAAGAAAAACTATAACATATCTTAACATAACAATACTTGATTTATAATTTAAAGTTATATCATGTTTTACAATATGTAATTGGAAAATCGGGTCACTGCATTTTTTAAGATACTGCAAATGTAATCTGACCTGTATTTAATGATCCTCGATTTTTCAAATTTTCACTGCTACAAATATATATATATATATATATATGTATATATATATATATATATATATAGATTTATGTTCACTGCGATTAATTATAGAATTTTTTTACCTATCAAATTGTTCTATTATGATTGTTATTATTAATTTTTATGTTGGAAAAATAGGTTAAGCGAATAATTTTAACATAATTTGTATATATACCATATAATTCAATAACTTTTTTATAATAATTAGTGTTTTTATGTATAAAACAATGGCTTTAATTTTATATAATTTAAACAGATGTTAAAACTTTATCTCTAACGAATTTTCCACTTAACGAAATTTATTGCGGTATATATCGCCTTCGTTATATAGAGGCCCGACTTTACATTAAATACTTCGCCTATCTCTAAAAAAACTTGTACAGAATTACTTGAATTTTTTTTAGATTTTTATACACAAATAAATTATATGTATAATATGACTGTATTAGCAGTATCCAATTTCCTGCCGTGTCGTCCCCACTTGGGGATCGCCTACATTCCCATACATTTTGACGTCATGTAGCACCTGGGCGATCTCTTATGTATTCATAAAGATTTCAACTATTGGTAAAATTCTGAAACAACCACGTGGACTCAGTTTGTTGATCATATAAGTTTATTTTCCTTACTCTCTCATTGCTTTTTACCAGAAAATAACATTGTTATTTTCAAAGCAGAAAAATGTTACGTAGGAACAATTGTTGTTACTGCACCGAATTTATATATTGATCATTGGCAATTAGTGTATTTGGTAATTAATTGGTTATTAATGTATTTGATCACTGATAATTAATGTATTTATGAATTTTTTCATCATGCTTTAGTTTGAATGGGTACAAAATGAATCTAGTTACATCTACCTATTCTTGTTTATTGATTAGAATTATTATTACCTCTTTTTTTTTTTTTTTTTTTTTTTTTTTTTTAAGTTTTAAAGCCTTTGTGATAAAAACCTATTTTTCTTATTATTTATATGCAAACTAACAGGAATTTAAAAAAAATGATTAAATAAAAATTTAGCACTTAATGGGTTAAAATGCATTGTGTTGCTAAAAATATATTCCCTGAGAAATATATATATATTAATCAAAATTATGATGCTCAGCATGTCTATAAAGTTCTAGAAACAGAATTATTAATATGAAAAAACCGACTTTTTTGTTTATAGTAACAATTTAAAGGAGGTACGTTTCAATAGGTAATTAAATTATTACCCTAGACGTTGATATATTCATACAGATAGTATATGTTAGTATGGAACTGATTAAACGGCAGAAATCCCACAATAGTAGGTTTTACCCAAAATTCAGTAATCACTCAATCAGTTCAACAGTGTTCCAAGGATATTATAGTTGTCAGACCAACATACACCTATTGAGTTCACAAAATGTAGAAAGTATGCGTTATTCAGTAGGCAGTATATTCATCCCTGGTGGCGATATAACCAGATATTCGGCATAGTATACAGCTCTGTATGCCATTTGAAAGCTATTACTTCTAGAAGACATTTTGAAAAAGCCGAACAATATGTGAACTATCATTGTCCGGTTAAAAAAAAACATAATTTGGTCTTTTAAAAAAATAGTAAAAAAAAAATGCTTCAGACTTATCTGAGAGTACACTGTTAAAACTTTCTGTAAATTTAATCTAAATATTTATCCAGAGTCTCGGTAAATTTACTGTAATTCTTAGTTAAAAGTGAATAATAGAGATTTTCAATCTTTATTCTGTATTTTTACCCAATTTTATGATTTAATTTTTTAATTAAAATTAAAAATGACTGTTTCTACTTTAGAAAAAGCATTCCAAGTTCAAAATACATTCTCACCATGATGTCACTCGACGCGAGTTCCGTTTCTTGCATTTTAGAACAATAACCTTGAACTTTGTCGGACGTCCTTAGCCCTTGCAAAAGCTTACTGTGCCTTTTCTAAGCTGCACTCAGAAAAAAAATATATATACTGCTTCTAGCTAGAACGAATAAGTAGTCAATTTCTGGAAATGTAGATTCATTTGTTATGGCTATAAGGTAGACAAATTGGATAGATGAAATGATTGAGAATTTCAAGTCTATATTTTTCTAGATGGTTAAACAATATTATGAACATTGTGGAGATTACAAATTCTTTGTATTGCGAGAACTTCTCCCTTGATTTCCTAGATTTGGATCATAAACCAAAAGTTATTAAACTAAAAGTTATTAAAACCCTCAGTTATTAAAACGCGTCTCTTTAGGTCACACTTATTTGTAGAAACTTTTAAATAAGTTGTGAGGTCGGGACTATAGAACGTCTCCACAGTTCGTTTGAATTTCAGCTGAATCCAGCAATCTAAAGTTGGGACTGTCAAATCACTTCGTCGCCAGTGACTCGTCGAAAGTCTTGGTCGAGTTAGTTTTATGTCGGCATGGTGCTGCAGTGAAATAATTAGGATCTCAGTGTTAGATGAATTAAAAGTGATTTTAAAAGGTTTTGAGTGAAATGAAAGGAAGGGAAGTTGTTGAATGTAGTATAAAATGAAGGATAGTGAATTTCTAGGGGTGATGAATTGGTAGCTGATAAGCGTGGGGTAAAGAGTTATAGCGAGTTGGAGTTGGTGGTGATACGGAGTGGCACCGGATTATGGTGTGTGTGAAGTCAAGAGGTGTAGCATTGTGGCGTAAATTAAGAAAAGAGTCTGTCGTGTATAGGGAATCTGGCCGACACTCTAAAGTGAGAATAGTTAGTAGTATCCGAGAGCAGTCGCCAAAAGGATCAGCATTGGTGAGATAAAACTTCTTATTTTATGTCTTGTTAAAGTTAGTTCCTGAAGTCATTTATTTAAATTGAGTTAGCTCAACGCCCTCCTTGATATTGAATGCTAAATAAACTTTGTTATTTATTTGTTAACTTTGTCTCGAGCTCTTCTTACTTCTATCACATTACTAAGTAATTAAGCAATTAAGTTCATCTTTAAGATCTAGTAGGATTTAAGATCTACAATTGAGAATATGGAGACAACTTATTCTCTACAAAGTTTGACCACGATAATATAGGAAAGTTATCTAAAGTTATAATAGGTTTTTTTAGAAGTAGCTAGCATAGGAAACTAGAGTTTATAAGTACGACATGGAATTTAATTTTATAGAGACCCAATTTATTTCCAGTCAGTCACAGAAATTTGTCTCTGTAATGGTTCCAACAATAAAAACTACCACATAACTTCGTTCAATATTTTAGCCTATCTTTCAGTTTGCCCAACCAAGCTCTCTGAGACCTATCCTGCGACTCCTCTTAATGTTGAGCATGCATTCGAAACACCACCAAGTACGTCTGTATTTTTTTATGACTTTGTCGTCTATGCGACCTATAAAATAGGTTGCAACCAGATCTCTACCAATTCTTCAGCTCATAGGTGCGTTGCGTACTTGTATAATGTTTATTTGCAGCATAAGGCTGATTATTTGTATTATTAACTAAATCACAGTTTTTGCGAAATTACGTAGTTGTGATTAATTCTTAGTGAATCCATATTTTTTTTTCCTAGCAGGGTATGTATATGTATGTTCTTTGTGTGGGTGATTTACATTTCTGTAATGCAGCAATAACAGTATTCATTACTTAAATTTATTTAAATGATCTATGAATCTTGAACATGAACATATTTATTATCTAAAACTAAACTCTTATATTTAATATCTAAATCTATATGTATAAAATAATATTTCAGTTATTTGAATTCAAAAAAATAATAAACATTGATGAAATGCTTTACTTTTTTAAAAGTTTAGTTTCTAGTGTTTTAATAAGTACGTACTTGGGTAGAACAGACAAATAAATAATTTATATTTCTCCAGGAAAATAAAGTACCTTGAAAAATCGAACAAACTGTTTCTTAGATAGAATAAATCAACAAAAATGTTACATTGTGTCAGCTTTAATAACTGCGTTACAGAAATCTGAAAGAAAACACTCTCAATTGACAAATGTGTCCTCTTAGAAGAAAAACAGAATCATTTTTATATTTTGTTCTTTTACAAATAGAATAACAAATCTTTTTGTAATTTTGTGATAAACAGATAGAGTATAATATCAGAGTAAAAAGAACAGTATATATCTGAAGTGCATATTAGAAATGTTACATATTTACAGAAATTTTTATTTAATGAATTATTCTGCCATAGCTGCTTAGTTTATAAAAATATACTGTACTGTTTTTATTTTTCTCTATTAAAAATTTGTATAGTAATTATTGTTATAAAATAAGCCTATAAAATTAAAATGAAGTGCATGGATACAGAAAAGTGGTGGAAAAGATCATAAGAAATGTGGGTCCATAAAAAATGTTAATTGTACAGGTATATATATGTATATATATTATTTACATATTAATTAAAGCATATTTGTACAAGCGGATGGGTGTTTTTCACATGAAGTGTTTATTTTTACAAATGTTTTTTTCGATAATTTAATTCGTTGTTGTTGTATTTATTAACATTTTTTCTTTTTCTTAATCCCGCCCAGTTATCTTAAACTCTTGCACCTTTTTATCACTTGCTATTCAAAATTATATATATATATATATATATATATATATATATACATACATATTATGCGCAGAAAATGTATTATCCAAATTGTTTAAAATTGATATTATTGATTGCTGGATATGAATTTAAACAATTTTAATGTTTAAGTGCCCACCAGCCGCCGAGTGGCTCTGAACGCAAATCTGGTAGAAGGCAGGTCCCGGGTTCAACCTCAGGTCGCGCACATCGACCGAGCCGTTTGGAGTTTTCCATGTTTCTCTCCTAAACTCTCGTTAATACTGGCTAGGACGACTTAGAAAGATTCCCACTGCGGGAATTTTTCCTAGCGTATTTCGAAATATTTAAAGCTGAATTTTGTTATATATTTTATAATCCTGAATATATAAAACAATATTCTGAATATTAACCTTTTTCAATAATATAAACCTATAAAACCATTTAGAAACTGAATATATTTCTGGAAATTTTTTGCGTTTTTCATTCTTAATTTCTATGCTTTACGATGTTTTTCTATAACATTCGACCTGTCATTAGGAAGGATGCCAATAGTAGATGGCATTTTTTTATCATCAGCTCAAGACGTGCTTAAACTTTTCAATTTCTTCTACTTCTTTCGCTAATATCTTTCCCCTATTTTTTTTTTTTTTCTAAATCTACAGGATAATAATAATTATACACAACAAAATCGAGATGTAAAACAAATAAGACAAATTTATTTTTATTCTATTTATAATAGAGGATAATAGGTTAATTAAATAACACTATGTGATTATTTAGAAATTATCATGATATATTTTTAATTAAAATGTAAGCAATTTCAATTAAATACATCTAAAGTACCGAAGGGTGATTTACATTTATTGTTTAATAACCTTTTATAGTGTATTTAGTTGAAACATCAGATTAATCAAGGAAAAATGTATTAACATTTATATTTTACTGAAATAGTCAGTAAAATTGTATATTCATGCATGTGTGTAAATATATATAAATTTTGATTTTTTTTCTTTTTAAATTTGAAAATTATGTAATGTAAAAGTATAAAAATTAGTCATATGTAAAAAAGTACAAAAAGAAAAGATCGAAAAGCATTTCTTGATTTCCTAGTCCAAATGTGTAGATTGCGTATGAAACAACTTTAAAAATACACATTTGTTCTGGAATTAAAATGCAAAATCACTACTTTTTTTCTTTTTCATTTAAGCTTTTTGCTTTTTTTATGCGTAATACTTTTTTTTAAATCATATTCAGCCTCCAGAGCTCCAACCTAATCCGGCAAATTGTTAGTACCGCCCATTTTTCTACACCACTTAATTATTAGAGTAATTCTCTTCAAATATATTTACGATGATTTAAGAAAACAAATACTCTAAAAATAAAGTGGTGTAGAAAAAGGGGCGGTACAAACAATTTGCCGGATTAGGTTGGCAGCTCTGAGCCTCATTGGTTTTAAACAATTTGACAGGTGTAGCACAACGTTTAAATAATTGTATATACCTGCTTTCGGTATTTTATCCTATAACTGTTTTATGTAGAAAACATTCATTTCTGTGATATTTTACACACTTTGAAATTTTATTATTTAAACTGTTGGTCTTGAAAAAACAGGCTTCAAAACTTCAATTAAGGGCTGTTTCCTTTCTCAATAAACAGAGAAAGTCGTTTTTAGAACTTTTTTTTTTCTACACTGTTCTATTTTTTCCACTTCTTTTTATCGTCTTGCTATTTTAATACAATAAATCCAGGGATGGAACACGGGCGCAGAATTCATACCGGAATCCGTTTAAGAAATTTCTGTACCTATAATATCGTTGATTTAAGAAGTAGAAAATTTTCGTACATTGATAGTGTTATGAATTCTGCGCCCGTGTTCCATCCCTGTAAATCTCTTATTAACATTCAAGAAATGTTTGTCTTAGCATGTTGAATAATTTTACACTATCAGATTGATTCTTTTAACCTTGTTTTTATTTAGTTAATGAAAAAATATTTGAATGGTGAAAATGTACTAACAGAAGTTATCATTTTGTGTTACGCTATTAAATGCATACAATTTTTATTTAACTATAAACTTCTGTAGAATAATGAAGAATCTACGTATTTGTTTTTAAGGGGTTAAATTAAAAAAAAAAAATATTTCTCACTGAAAATATATATCATTTAATTTATATGTTTAAAGCTGTATTTTAAAATACATTGAAAACACATTCACATTTTAATAATCTTAGAACATGAAATCGATTACATTGAAACGTATGTTAAATGACGAAACAATTTATTATTATTATTATTTTACAGTCAGAAACGTGATTCTTGTTCCATTTTCAAATAACGGCTTTTGTTTACGGCTATTTTTAGCAATGTACTTTAGTCAGTCTTTATTTTATCATCATCATCATCATCATTATTATTATTATTACAAAGCATTTTAATCTTAAATTTATTTTAATAAAAAAAAAAAAAAATCACGAAACATTGGTGAAATAAATGAATGAAAAAAATAAATGACATAACATTTTTATGAATGTTAAAATTCAATTTCCATTTAAAAAATATATATATTATTATTATTTTTTCAGTATAAATGGTTTCTTAGACTATAATATGAAATTAGTAGATAAATGATTTCTTTTGTAAGAATTGCTGTATGATTCCACACAAAAAGAAAAAGTAGGAATGGTAAAAAAATAAATTCTTGAAAATTATCTCATGATTCTTTAAAAGACAATTTTCTTACTATTTGCAAAATCTTCGTAATAATGATTATTAAATGGCTCTAACACAGTGAAATATTGTAAGATTTAGGAATACTTTCTTAATAATGTCTTATTTCATGTGTCCCAGAAGAGTCATTAAAATTCGAGAATGAAGTATTCTAATTAGGTTTTAAAATAAATGTATATTGATATGCTGGATTTTAAATCTTCTTACACCCTCACTGTGTCTTTTATGGCCTCAGGAACATTTTTAATATCCTAGAATTGCAATAGAATAAATGCAAAAGTTTATATATTCATAGAATTTGAATAGATTGAAATAAAAATTATTCGTTGATAAAAGAGGAAGCTTAAGGTAATTTTTAACATTTTTTCTAGTACTTTTACAGCTTCAGTATTAGTTGAGTTTTTAATTTCGATACCTTTTAGAGTTTTTTTCCTTTTTTAATGCATAAACAATTCAAGTGTTCAAAGTATCCCGATGTTCTCAAAGATAACTATTAGCTGGAATTTAAGCTTACATTTATATTTATTTATTCAATTATTTATATAAATATATAATGCATATTATGTATTTGCCATTTTCTGAACTAGTAAGTTTTTTTTTTTTTTTTTTTTTTTTTTTTTATGTGTTATACACATTATTTTCAACTGTATTGCGCCTTTACCTTGTGTATTATTTCATTTCATATTTACTTTTATTAGTAATATATTATCAAAATATGATTATTTTCTAAAGTTTTCTTATAAAATTTGTAATAATGTTTTGAAGCAGAATGTTTTCGATACACTGTTAATACTTGATTTAAAATTCCAATAAACAATTCAATAATTTGTTTAATATGTGTTTGTACTTATTACGGTTTTCTATTTATTCATTTTATTTTTTTTTTTTTTTACTTTTTTTTTTTTTTTCAAAATCTTTT
The DNA here is from genome assembly GCA_963930645.1 of Salticus scenicus. NCBI lineage: Eukaryota > Metazoa > Arthropoda > Arachnida > Araneae > Salticidae > Salticus > Salticus scenicus. Next base: position 192,822,919 of record OZ005654.1, on the reverse strand, counting down.
TCTGTAGAAAGAGGATATTGACATCAGACATACTGTTTTCGAGTATTTCCATTTTTTATAAAATTATATACATAATTATATAATTATATACATAAGTATATACATATAGTATACATAAATTATATACATATATACCTCCTGGGGCACAATGGGGTATTGGGGCGAAATGAAGTTCGAAGTTTTTTAGTGGCAAGGAATTCCGGGCAGCAAGCAACAATAAGTTGATGAACTGTTACTGCGTAATATGGAAGTCTGGTTTTCTTGAGCAGTGGTATGAGAGGTTTACGTTTGAAGGTTCATTGATCTTGTGTTGTAAATTTTAATAATTTGTAATCCAATTAGATTACACATACTTATTTTCATTACAACTACAGTTAGAACATGCTTGAAGAACGATTTATTGTACAGTAGAACCTCGATCCATCGTTTTTCACGGGGTGCGTGAAAAAAAAACGATGAAAGCGGGAAAACGATGAATGCGGGTTAACGTCAACACACGAATAAAACAATGTTTATGAAATAATAGACGCAATATATATAGTATAAAGCTAATAAAAACTAATCTGTTACTCTTAAAACTGTCAGAGAAATACATCGAAGTTGTAGTACATTAAGTGATATTTATTTTTAAAAATCAGTAATTTTATGTTCGACTTTTTGTTCGATTTATAAATAAAACAGGGATTTTCCAGATATACAAAATTTTCTGTTCCTTTTCTGTAATTTCATGTGCATATAAAAGAAATCATGCATTTTCAAATGCTGTAATTACGTCAGACACACTTGGCACTGGCGTAGGCTCAGCCTCAAGAATTTGAAAAAATGTAATAGCTGGCCGTACTGGATGCATCCATTCTCTTCTTTACATAAAGTAAAATAACTTTTTCTATAAACAACAATACACGATCCGTATTCAGTAATTCATAGACACATGTTATAATATCTGCATGATCCCTGTTCTTCACTTAAAACAGCATAAGGGTTGGGTTTTGCATCGCACTAGTGCTACAATAAGGGCAAATGGCAACGGTCTGGAATTTACATTTGAGGATGGTCCGGAGACATGTCATCACAATTTCGACCCTTCTTGGAGAAGGAAAAGAGTTATTTTAAGATAAATGAAATAATCCCAGTTTGAATGCCATACGAAATCGCTTGATTTTCAATTTCATTTCGGTCAGTAGAAAAAAAATTACAACGATCAATGAGGGAAAACGACTTTTGAAGAACGATACATGGGGGTTTCGTTAACATTATTTAAATACACTTTGTGCAGGGACCATAGAAATAAAACGATCAATGCGGGAAAACGATGGGTGCGGGAACGATAGATCGGGGTTTCACTGTATTTAGTTTCGTGCAATGAACGTGTGTCTGCGTTTCTTTCCCAATGAATCTTACCGTTATAACCTTAGTCACGTCCTTGTGCCGGAATGGGAAAGTATCTCATTTAGCACTGCAAAGTTTTTAATTAATAGTTTCGTTTTTAGTTGTGTCACTCCTGAAAACTTTTGAATCATAACTGACAACAGATCCTCTTTTGAGTATAGAATAGAGTTTAACCCTTTCAGTCGCAGTGTTCCCGCTGATGGAACACCTAATTTTAATTCTCAAGTGCAAAAACTCATCCCGGAAATTTTTTAGCAAAAATTTACATTTATAACATAGCAGAAAAGGCCCTTTTTTTAACGTGAAAATTAAAAATGTCTTGTATTTCAATTATGTTCGTAAATTCCGGTGGCAGTGTAATTTAAATTATTCGAATTACCTTGCGCTGCAAAGAGTTAAAATACTCCGGAATAAACTGAAATGTTGGGATCTATGCAACTTTTACGAGTTTTTGTTGTCGATAATGTTTACTTATAAAGTGATTTATTTATTAAATTAAATATTATGTGAATTTAATAAGGTTTACTTACAGATGTTTCAAACCGAAAATTTCTCGAAAAGGAACAATGCTAATTTTTTATTTTTTAAATATTTATGATCAGCTATGTGTCTAAAAGCCATTTTTAAAATTAGTTTAGTAATTTTTAAAATAAATTAAGTAGTGAACGTTACAACAATATACAATAAGAAAAAAATTTAAAAGTGGTAGAAAACACCATATCGGAGTAAGAATATAACCAGCCAATAAGGAAGAATGAGGTATACGTAAAATAAAATAGACATGTCATAAATAATATACCATGACTAAAACGGCATCAAGACTGTTCAAGTTTCGCCATAGTTTTAAATTACAAAAGACAAATATTAACACTAATGCTAGTTTTTGTTTTTTGACCTTTGATTTGGATTTTTGGGGAAATTTACCTATCTATTTTTAGCGTGATGTTATTGTGAAATGAAGATTAATCTTACGTATTGGTTTTGCTTATTAAAAAATGTAAATACTGTTAAATGGCTTTTCCTCTACTCTATGCTTGTATATTACCTATTTTATTTATTCATTTATTTCAGTTAATGAAAAAGATAAGGCATAAAAAATAAGAAATAAGACAAAGAAAATTTAACAGAATAATGTTAAAATCATTATTTTATTTTTTATTTTTTCCCATAAAAGTTGCTTTACTCTTTCTAATATTTAATGTATTAAAAAAACTTATTAATGCATTATTAAAACAGCAACTGCATTTCTTGGTTATTTAAAGTAAAACGATGTTTGATTTATGAAAACATTCCATTTTTAAAATTATATAGTAATTTTACTGCAGTCTTAAAAAAAAAAAAAAAAAAAAAAAAGAGAGATTGTTTTTATTATATGTATATATTGTTACTGGAATATAGACTGACTTTTATTTTCCGCTTTAAAGTATATTTCATTTTATATCACAAATCTTTAACAACAAATTTGATTTAAATATGCAGAAATGAGCAACAAATGCTTTAAAAAATATTTTCCAAACAACAGACTTTTCTCTTACTCAAAAATAAAACTGAACACTTTTAGAAGGCTTTGCTTAGAATTCAAATACATACAAAAAATCAATGTTAAAACAATTCTCCAAGAGAAGGGGAGAAAAGTATGATTTAGTAGCGTGGTTGACAGCAGAAAATCGCGGAAGAAATAGACCAGGATAAGAGGCATAATCAAGTTAAAATAGCTCTGAACTGAAAAGGAATAAAATAGAAGAATATCATATGATTACCATACAGATGTGGAGAGAATAAATGTGTTTTTTAAAAATGAAAAAAAAAAAATATGTATACATTTCTCGCGTATTTCGAGTATATTTCTAAAGTGTACAGCGCATTACTTTTATTTAATTTACTACCGCTAAATTCAAAGTATTTGCATGTTGATTCCCTTTATACTTTTTGGACTTTGTTAAATTAAAAATATTTATTTTTATCCAAAAATTACCATATGTTTGCAATATAAATGTGGGGAACAGAAATACTTTTTTCAAAGCTAGAAATTAAAAAGGAAAAAAAGTTTGCATATTTCTCGCAGATTGATACTATCAATACCTTTCTAAAGCAGCCAACGCTATTTAATTTACTATTAACAAATTCGGAGTGTTTACATGCTCAATTTCTTTATATTGAAGACATTTTCTAAGCTTTTTCTAAGCCACTTTTATTCATTTTTTTATTAATTATACCTTAAAAGAATTTTTTCATTAATTTTTCATGAAAATTAAACTACGATACTGAAAATAATAAAATCTCTCTATTTCTACATTTGCATAAATGTTTATTAAGACCGGTACTACAAAATTACACTTTATTTTCCTAAAAATCGAATGAATTTCACATCTAGATTATTTATAAAAATTGAATTTATGTTTGAATAAAAATTAGTTTAACAAATGTCGAATCACAATATTATTGCTGTACTATTATGTTTGAGGCTTATTAACTAAGGAAACGTAAAACATTAAAGCAGTAAAAAAATTTAATTTTTCATCACATATTGTATAAACACGTAAAAATAATTCAGTGCTTAATTAATGCAAAATTATGCTAACCAATTGTTAGAGGAAAGATTCAAATGCATAAATACCAAGCATTTTTGTTATAGTACTGAAATATCTACATTATTACAGATTATTAATATTTGAAAAATGTCAAACATTATGTCTTTAAAATCTTCTAATTCTAAAAAGGACTTCCACTTTTAAATGTCTTTATAACATTATATATATATATTTCATATCCCTCCCATTTATTTATTTTTCCCTTATTAAAAAAAAAAATAATAATAATAATAATAATAATAATCTATAACTATTTTTTGTTCAGCACCGAACATTTTTATAAAAGAAAATGAACCAAAAAAACATATTTCTTCATTTATTCCAAAAGATAAAGTTTGATATTGCTTTTGGGAATAGTACTCGATGCATTTAAATGATGGCGGATGATTGTCGATAAGTTGGCAAGAAACCAAGTTGCAATAAAACTAATATGATTACGAATTCCTTCAAACATCAAACTTTTCCGGAATCGATTCCATACACTTTTATTTTCAAGCCTCATTTCTTATAAATTTATTTCTTCAAAACGTGATGAACAAAAGGCAGCCAAGAGGGGCGATTTCAAAAACCAATACTTTCGCAGTTCTGCGTGCGCACATTGAGCTGAGATGTGAGATTCCCTTCATTCTTGTCTATATAAACAGAAAGAACGTAGAAGCGATAGATAAGGCGTATCTTATAGTGATGTGTGTACTGATTCTACATATGTTCTACACTAAATATCACACTAACGGAATTGTTTTGAATAGTAAAGAATAGCTGGATTTTAGAGAACAAATTTAAACTTATGGCTTAGTAGTAACTATTATTTTTAACCACGTGTTTTTGAGAAATTTTCCCCTACACGTGGCAGTAAAGGGAAAGTTAGGGATTTTAGAACGATTTTTCCCTGTTATTAGTTTTCTTACTATATTTTGATGTGTAAGGTAAAATTAATTTTTTCTTCCAAGAGAAGATGTTGATAGCTATTTTTATTGAAACAATGAGAAGTTTCCAGAAGTCAGTATTCATTTTTCAGGCAATTATTGCTTTTATTGTTGCAAAAGGTAAGCATATTTTTATCATATACATTTATATTTTTCATGCTAAATATAAAATAATTTTTACGTGACACAAATCTTTTTAATTTAAATTTCTAATACTTAAAGAAATTTAACTGGTTTTAACTATTCAATATTTATTACTATTCATTATTTAAATGACCCATTACTTCAGGACTATATAATCATAGATTTCATAAAATTCTCATATTCTACTACGTTAATTTATTTAAATATTTAACAAGTTAAAATTATCTATAAGTAATATATATCTATATCTATATGTATATATATATATATATATATATATGCAATTGCATAACTAAGTGTGGGTTATTTATTTATTTATTTATTTATTTATTTATTTTATCAACACAATAATAATGTTCATTTGTTATATACATTACACATTATAAAAGATTTTTTCTAGAAAATTGAGGAAATTGACTTTCTTTTTCCTTAAAATGCATTTTTTTTTAATTCATATAGGGCTATAATGTTTTAAGTCCGTAGCCCTAAATTGTTGATATACCGTTTGTAAATAATACAACTTTAATGTTTTTTTTTTTTTTTTCCCTTCAAAAAGTAAATAAATAGATAAATAGATAAAAATAATTAAACATTAAAACAGGGAAAAAAATGTTTGTAGAATTTTTTATGCGATATAAAATTAAAAGGTTTTTTATTAAACCTAAATTATTATCATATAAGTTTAATCTGTTTTATATGTATTTGTAAATCTTATTTATATCATTTTATTAGTTTTATATAAAATCATATTACGAATATGATACCTGGTTTATTTTAAAGTAATATATGTTTGTTTTTTACCAAATAAACTTCATTTGATAATTTTTGTTCAATAAATCGTTAAAAACGTTTAAATTAAACTTAATAAACTAGATTCAATATTTATTTAATATTTGTTTATTTCTATATTCACATGGTACAATTTCCTTTGAGTTTTCTTTCTTGATCTGCTTTTTTAATATTGTTGTAAAGGATTATCACATTAGATAGAAAAACAAGCTATTATTTAATAGCAAAATTAGCTTACGTATTTTAATTTAAAGTTTATTTATGTGATATGCAGCAGAAGCTTTATAAAAATAAGTTTTAAAGATTATTTTTAATAGCATAACATATAATAAAAATTAAATGAAAAAATTATAAAAAGTCAATTGCAAAATTTTTACATGGTAAGAAGACGCTAATGGTCATTACTTAAACTAAAATTTAAAAAAAAAAAAAGGTTCTAACAGTCTTTTTATTTTTATCCCCCGACATTAATCAGAGATGCCAACGTTTTAATTTATTTCGTAGCATTGTTAGCCCCCGCCGTTTTTCACCACACTTTATTTAAAAAAAATATATATATATATATATATAAATCTAAATAGAATGAAAAAGAATAACATCAACATATGTAACTGAAGAGGAGCGAAAGAAAAAATGGAGACAAAAGTATCTAAATGGCAGGGGGGAGTTGTGACCACCCCACTCCGGTTAAACATGTTTTACGACCGGTCAACACTCCCGGATACCTGATACTTTGTCAAAACTTAGAATAAACTTACATGAAAATGGTAAAATAAGGAATAAATCCCAAATAAAAACCTTTAAAACAATTTATAAGAAAAAAACAAATCACAATTTAAAACGACATACAAGAAAAATCATAAAAGCAATATGCCACCCATTCAACACAATTCAAACTTAGAAACAAACAGTTAATGAAAGTTACAGTTAGTGAAAGGAAGAAACCTTAAAATCGAATTGATAAACGATTCAAAAAACGTGATTTACAAGTAATATAATCTAAATGGTAATATTGTTTAAGAATATTTAACAGAAAATAAAGAGGATAATTATTATCTATAGCAATTTGTATAAAATTAACTACAAAAGAGTCACTGTCATAACTATAAGTAAAAATTCGACTGCATCGAATAAGTTGGTTAATTATAATATTTCTGAATATATTTTTATGTAAACAAGAAGACCAAGGAGAAATTTGGTTAATTTTAAATTTAAAAGCATCACGTTTATCATAGATTTTAATTACTATTGTTTCATTATTAATACAAATATTAAGGTCTAAGAAATCAACACTATAATCATTGTTGGGTTCAGTTTCAATTAAATTTAAATTATTGGGGTAAAAATTAAAATTTAGTTTAAATTCTTCTTGTTCATATCTAATTAGAATATCATCTACATATCTTATATACAAAATTTCATTTAAAACATGAGTACCAAATTCATAATGATGTAAATAGATATCTGCAAGGGCAGAGGAACATCCTCCCCCCATAGGAATACCGTAAATTTGTTGGTAATATCCAATCCCATTATATAAAATGTTTTCATTTAAGACGATAGTCAAATGGGCTTTAAATTTTGGAAATGTAATGAATTCTTGTAAATCATATTGTTCAAAGTAATTTAATAAAACCTGAAATAAAATCTGAATGTCTATAGTATTAAATAAATCAGCAAAATCAAAACTTACAACTTTTTTAACTGTGCTATTTGAAATTAATTTAACTACATTATAACTATTTTTAACAAAAAAACAGCCATCGATCCTAAATTTGTCAATTAGTTTATTTAAAATTTTTAACAGTTTGTCGTTAGCTAGAGTAAGATATGTATTACATGCTATTGTGACAGGACGAAACTTGATAGGGTTTTTATGTAATTTGGGAATGAGAGCTAAGTAGGGAAATTTAAAATTCTTGATTGTAAGACCAGTTTTTTTATATAAAGCAGTAATTCGATTTTTAATTTCACGTTCACTGACATTTAAAGGTTTATATAAATTGATGTCATTATAAGACTGAATTAATAAATCGTAATAGTATTTTTTACAAGTAAAAGCATAATTAGATGCAACTTTATCTAAATAGGAAATTACATAATTATTTTGTAGATCATTAATAGCACATTTTAATAAACGCATATTTAAATGTTGGCCTGTATATTGATGTGGATAATAACTAAGAAAATGCAATATAAATTTATTTTATCTTTCCATTCATCAAATGAACATAATGGTAAACTATATTTTACAGCCATTTTATATATGAAACAGTCCAGATTAGTTGTAATAGAAGTTTTAATATTTCGGTTTTTTTCAATTTTAAAATTTGTCCCCAATTTCATAAATTTTTTTAAAGTAGAATTCTTTACAATATCTAAATTACCAGTTACAATATGATTATGATTATTGTCAAAACCTATAGAATCCGGTTTACAACAACATTGCAGTGGAGAATTACAATTTAAATTGCGTGAGATTTCATTATAGTTAAAAATTGATCTACCAAGAGGGGTTTCATATTTAAAAGCTGCACTTATATTTATATTATTTAACGGAAAAGATTTTTTAATATTTCTAAAAATGTTTGCAAATGGAATATAATTAAAAGATTTATTGTAAAAATTAAAGATACAGAATTCTTTAGAATAAGTAATTTGATTGTCATTATATTTTAAATCGATATTGTATTGAATAGCTCTAACCTTAAGGTGTTCTAATACTATAGCATAAACTGTAGTACTCAAATCTGTATTGGTTTGAATAACATCTTGGCAGTAATGCCACATATGTTTAATAAGTTTAATTCTTATACTATAAACGAAGTTTTAAATCCAATTTGTTTTTATCAATTGATATTGTTTTAACTTGTTAACTAAGTTTGTTAAAGTGGTTTTTGTAAAATCTAAAGAACATTTATTTCTACGACCACCCCTGCGATGTCGTTTAACTTTGGTTTGATCATTCAGAGATGTAGAATCATTAATTAATGGATTATTATTGTTTATAATAGATGAAATGGAAACAGTTTTGTCAAAAACTTGAGTATTTAACCCAAATGGAAATAAAGTTTTAAATTGATGCATATGAAAACTCTCCCACCATTTACGAGTATTTTCATTACTGACAATGTCTATTATTCTAACTACCATGTTTTCAATACCGTGATCTGAAAAGTGTTTAATTTCTAGAGAAGGGGGGGGGAATTTTTAGTATTGACATGATTAATTTGACTTCGGTGTAAATTGATTCTAATGTTAAGAGTGTTTTTAGTTTGTCCTATATAACTAAAATTACATTTTTTACAAGTAAGTTTATATATACAATTGAAAGTTTTACAAAAAATCTTATTTTTATGTGAATTATCGATTTGTGTTGGATCTGAAACGGGACATAATTTACAACGTAAATTATTGCAAAGTTTATATTTAAAGCTACACATTTTAGGGTAGAAACTTTCGTAAAATAGAGTGTTATTACTAGATGTATTTAAGTTATTAGGAGTTGAATGAACAGAAGATTGACTAGGCAACACACCACTTCCATGACATTCATTAAAGTTTATTTATGTGATTTAAGGTTTATTTAAAGTTTATTTATGTGATATGCAGCAGAAGCTTTATAAAAATAAGTTTTAAAGATTATTTTTAATAGCATAACATATAATAAAAATTAAATGAAAAAATTATCAAAAGTCAATTGCAAAATTTTTACATGGTAAGAAGACGCTAATGGTCATTACTTAAACTAAAATTAAAAAAAAATAAAAAGGTTCTAACAGTCTTTTTATTTTTATCCCCCGACATTAATCAGAGATGCCAACGTTTTAATTTATTTCGTAGCATTGTTAGCCCCCGCCTATTTTCACCACACTTTATTTTTTAAAAAATATATATATATATATATATATTCAATAAGTAAATCTCTGCATTAATCTGAATTATAAAATTAAAATATATAAAGTCGTTTTAAGTATCTAACTGGCAGACATATCTATTTTAATTTATTCATTTCATTCATTTTCATTTCATTTATTAGGTTATTTGATATATTCCACTTAAATTATTACGTGAATGAATAGTTGCCAACATCCTAATGTAAATGCCATAGTACTGTTAGTACCCGCCTTTTCCTACACCACTTAATTTTTTTATTAATCCTATCCAAATATAATTGCGATTAAATAAGAAAAAAAAAAAAAAGGCAAGTATAAAGAATACTATGGAAGATTAATTGGGATGTGAATTTATCTTTAACAGTGACAAGTAGGCCGTGTCACTGTTAAACATATAGTATGGCATTTTAAGTAAAAAATTCCTTTTTTAATATCTACTGACGAAATGAGGGAAAACTGTACTAAATATCTATACTAAATATCTATCTGATTTAAATAGAAAATAGACGGTATTAAAATACTATAATAAAAAAAATAAAATACCTGGTATTAGTTATATTTTATTTCGGAGCATTATTAGTACACGCCTATTATACCCGCCACTTGGCTTGTAGAGAAACTTTGTCCAATATGATATACTGTGTTGCCAGATCTGGCAGATTTTTTATTCAATAACCACCAATAATTTTTAATTGTAACGTTTGCCTAATCACTTCGAAGACTGATAATCTACTATGTATAGAATATATCTCTTTTCAAAATTATTGGGGACTAATGAATAAAAATTCCGCCAGACCTAGCAACACTGATGATATAACCATGCATTAAGAAGAAAAATGCTCTTAGAAAAAAAAAAAAAAAAAAAAAACAGTTACGTGAAAAAAAAAGCGGACACAAACAATGTTTCGGAATAAATTATGATTATCAGATATTCTATAACGACTAAGTACGTTTGTCTACCGAAGAAAATTACAGATTTTTAAAGTGTTTATTCGACATGCTTAAAAAATAAAAATGTTGACGAAAATCTTCAAATTTAATGTATGCGATTAGTTTTAAACAAAAATTATTCTTACATAATATTTTATTACTTTCTTCCACACAGTGCTGTAAATTAAATGCACAGGAAAAATTTAAGAGCTACACATCTCAACATAACTTATCACAAAACTTGCTGATGTTGCCCAATACTGAAATAATAATAATAAAAAAATAATTAAGTAAAATAAATAAAAGACAAGTTTACTCAAGAGGTTTTCTCTTACTAACTAAAATACTTGTCATTATCTTTCTTTTTAAAAATTTACTGGGAATTTTAACTTGATATATGTCCAATGTTTCAGAAATGTCAACCTAAGATAGTGGTTTCTTGAATCTAGAAACGAATATGTAGAAGATGATGTTACTTATTAATTACAAACTTTGAATAAACACCATAAAATGCAATAAACTCGCAACAATTGTTTCGGGTCGAAAAAATGCACGACCCTTCATCAGGCGAATAAAGTAAGCACAAGTGCTGCAGTCAAAGCGGCAACGGACTGCAGCACTCGTGCTTACTTTATTCGCCTGATGAAGGGTCGTGTGTTTTTTCGACCCGAAACAATTGTTGCGAGTTTATTGCATTTTATGGTGTTTATTCAAAGTTTGTAAGTAATATTTTTTACAACGCCAGTTTTGTGGTACTTTTTTATTAAGAATAATGTTGTTTATCAAAAATCTACGCACCATGTATGGTTTTTAGTAACGTGTTTCAACTAACACACCAGTATTAGCGATTAGTTGAAACGATTTTTATAAACAAATGAAAATTGATATATATATATTCATTTTTAAATTATTTATATATATATATATATATATATATATATATATATATATGTATGTATATATATATATATATATATGTGTGTGTGTGTGTGTGTGTGTGTGTGTGTTACATTATTATTACATATCAATTTAATAAATATTGTGTTTATATATATGTATACATATTTACAACTTATTCTATATATTTTTTGAGTTTCCATGTTTTTAAAGTAATTAATGTTTATATAATAGATGCGCACAGTTTACTAAAATAAGCAATATTTTTTTCAAACAAAATTTGTATTTTGTTAATTTACTTAATCAAGTATTATATCGTATGAATTCATATTTTTAAATATTAAATTAATTAGTTAAATATACAATTTTGTATTTTGTCTCTTTAGCATCCTTTTATGTATTTGTTAAAAATAATTTACAATTTTACAATTTTTTCATGAGTTTTAATCGCATTTTATTTATTTATTTATTTATTTTTACTTTAAATAAAAATGTTTTTGTATTGTTTGGTTTGGTCCAAGATTTGTTACATACCTCGGGTATATTTTCACTGAAAATTTTATTATTATTATTACTATTATTATTATTATTATTATTTTTTTTTTTTTTTTTTTTTTAACTGATGTATATAACAGAGTTTTAATAAACACTGAAATATTTTAACTTAACTGTCAAATGGTAAGATAATATAAGACCGTAAATAAATAAATACGTTTTATTAAATTATATTAACTTAACTAGCAGGCTACGCCCGCTTCGCTGGTCACTATTTTTAAATGAATCACAATAATTAATGAATTCTCCAAATTGCATTAATTTTTATCATGTGATAAAAAAAGAAAAAAAAAATCTGATCAGGAAAAATGTCGCACCGGGTCCCCACTGCCTTCGGCAGCGTAGACCCGTGCACTGCGCGCACGTATTCCTTCACCATCCTTATGACTTCTCAAAATTCCATGTTATTACTCATAAATTTTCATTCTCAAGAAAAGGAATTAAAAAATATATCATTTAGCATCGGGTAAAAACTCACACCGGGACGCCACTGCCTTCGGCAGCGCAGACCCATGCGCGCTGCGCGCGCACGTTTAAGGATATACGTGCGCTGTACACGCATATTCCTTCTCAACTCAAACTTTTATTAAGAAAATAAAATTAAAAAAAAATCTTTTATCATCGGGTAAAAACTCGCACCGGGTCCCAAACCCATGCGCGCTGCGCGCCTATTCCTTCCCCACCGTTCCAGCCCCTCCTAATTAATTTGCATATACCAATTTTGAACGGTCTTACTTAATTAGCTGAGATGCAAAAGAAAACCTGATCAGGACACTTTAAATTGTAAATCAGGTGAAATCTCGAATTCCACTTTCGATAATGTAAAAGAACTTTAAAATAATTTTCGATTGATGTATTAGAAATAATTTAATCATAATTAGAATATGAAATATTAAAATTTAAAAATATTACAGCGCCATCTGGCGGTAGAAATTTCTGTAATCTATTGTTCCATTCCAGATCAACAAAGCGTTAAAGTGATGTATTACTCATGAAATTATTTTAATTAGTAGATGAGATACAAAAGAAAACCTAATCAGGACACCTCAAAACGTGTAAATCGGATGAAATCTCGAATTCCATTTTCGATAATGTAAAAGTACTTTAAAATGTGTATCAACTAAAATAAGCTTTCAAATGATGTATTACTTATGAACTTTTTTTAATTAATAACTGAGATACAAAAAAAAACTGATTCAGGACACCTCAAAACGTGTAAATCTGGTGAAAACTTTCGATAATTTAAAAGAACTTTAAAATATCTTTCGAATGATGTATTACAAATAATTTAATCATAATTAGAAATTGAAATATTGAAATATTTAAATTTTAAAATATTACAGCGCCATCTGGCGGTACAAATTTCTGTATTCCACTGTTCGATTCCAAATCAAAAAAGCTTTCTAATGATGGATTACTTATGAAATTATTTTAATTAGTAGCTGAGATACAAAAGAAAACTGATTCAGGAAACCTCAAAACGTGTAAATCTGGTGAAAACTTTCGATAATTTAAAAGAACTTTAAAATATCTTTCGAATGCTGTATTAAAAATAATTTAATCATAATTAGAAATTGAAATATTGAAATTTTAAAATATTACAGCGCCATCTGGCGGTACAAATTTCTGTATTCCACTGTTTGATTCCAAATCAAAAAAGCTTTCTAATGATGTACTACTTACGAAATTATTTTAATTAGTAGCTGAGATACAAAAGAAAACTAATTCAGGAGACCTCAAAACGTGTAAATCTGGTGAAAACTGTCGATAATATACAAGAACTTTAAAATATCTTTCGAATGATGCATTAAAAATAATTTAATCATAATTAGAAATTGAAATATTGAAATTTGAATATATTACAGCGCCATCTGGCGGTAGAAATTTCTGTAATCCACTGTTCTATTCCAAATCAAAAAAGCTTTCTAATGATGTATTACTTATAAAATTATTTTAATTAGTAGCTGAGATACAAAAGAAAACCTAATCAGGACACCTCAAAACGTGTAAATCGGGTGAAATCTCGAATTCAATTTTCGATAATGTAAAAGTACTTTAAAATGTGTATCAAGTCAACAAAGCTTTCAAATGATGTATTACTTATGAAATTTTTTTAATTAATAACTGAGATATAAAAGAAAAGTGATTCAGGACGCCTCAAAACGTGTAAATCTGGTGAAAACTTTCGATAATTTAAAAGAACTTTAAAATATCTTTCGAATGATGTATTAAAAATAATTTAATCATAATTAGAAATTGAAATTTTGAAATTTTAAAATATTACAGCGCAATCTGGCGGTACAAATTTCTGTATTCCACTGTTCGATTCCAAATCTAAAAAAGCTTTCTAATGATGCATTACTCATGAAATTATTTTAATTAGTAGCTGAGATACAAAAGAAAACTAATTCAGGAGGCAAAGCGTGTAAATCTGGTGAAAACTTTCGATAATTTAAAAGAACTTTAAAATATCTTTCGAATGATGTGTTAAAAATAATTTAATCATAATTAGAAACTGAAATATTGAAATTTGAAAATATTTGGCGGTAGAAATTTCTGTAATCTACTGTTCAATTCCAAATCAACAAAGCTTTCAAATAATGTGTTACTTATGAAATTATTTTAATTAGTAGCTGTGATACAAAAGAAAACCTAATCAGAACATTCTAAAACATGTAAATCACGTGAAATCTCTAATTCCATTATCTACGGTAGTTTTATTAATGGAAGTAAAAAGAAAAATAAATATTTTTTATTTCGCCAAAACCTATATATATACCACGGTAGTCAGGTAATGGAAGTAAAAAGAAAAAGAAAAAGTATTTTTTAGTTCCTTCAAATGTATTTTGTTGCTATGGAAACTCCTATCGTCTATTGAAAGATAGATTACGTGTTAGAATAAAATTTAATTAGCAATTAAAATGTAACTGCTTTGTTTATTAATGAAATTCGATGAAATTTTAACTGCAGGTTGTTTTTGTGCTGAATAGGTTGTATATTAAGTGTTGTGTACGAAAAAGAAAATTTGAAGCACTTTGAAATTTGCAATTTTTAACCCCAGTTACAGATCATGTGACATTAATGACTTGCACATGTTTTTTTTCCCTTAGAGACAGCCGTTAAAATCGTCTGCTGAATGCTGATAGAATGCCTCTTTTTAAGCAATAAGGATTTTTGGTCATTTTCGCGAATGATATGGGTCAGCATTTTAATTAATATCTCCGAAACTAATTAAGATTTTTAAATTCTGTTTCGAGGAAAACATCGGAAAGGCTCCAGAGCATCCGTATGTCAATTCTTGTACTTCTGCGTTTAATAGGGGCTGAACGTATAAAAGAACAGACAGACAGACAGACAGACAGATAGACAGACAGACAGACAGACAAACCTTTCCATTTATTATTATAGATTGTCAAGTTGTAAGACAATAATATAAGATCGTAAATAAATAAATATATAATGCCTTTTTTTTTTTTTTTTTTTTTTTTAACTTTTTTAAACAATAATCGAAATTCAGTAAGTAAATGATTTTTTTTATTGTTATTATTATTTAGGTACTACTAATACATATTACTTAGATATTACAATTTCGCTTATTTATTTTTATTTTATTTTTTCTTACAGTACTTTTTTTTAAACTACGTCTTAGAATTATATTATGAGTTGATTTTTCTTTTTCCCCAAAATGTCAACATATCCCAAATTGAACATTATCTCTACAATTTATGAATAGACTAGGAAAGTATGTAATTTAACATCCAATTAGAGAAAAATATTAGTGCCCTTCTCGAGTAATTTGAAATCTAGAAGCTTAAATTAGATTATTTAATTAGAGCCTAATATCTCCCTCATTAAAAGAAAAGCTTCCTTATTTAGAAAATATATGCAAGCTGGATTCTGACTGTGAGTACTAACAAAATTAAGTTATAAAATATTGTAACAACAATTATTTAAATTTTAATTATTATCTTTACCGTTTTTACTTTTCGAACATGCATATGTAAGGAAAATATTGCAATCATGTCAAAAATCCGACTTTGAGATTTTTGTGTATCTACAAGTTTTTAGACCCCCTGAGCTCATATTTGCTATTTTTACGATGTTGTATGTATGTGTGTGTATATGTGTGCTATAATGTATGTATGTGCATATGTAAGTCTATATGCATATGAGTGGACATGATAGTGTATAAACGTTTTCTTTGAATGAGCTGAAAGTTGGTACGTACGTCATAAGTCACCGTACCAGAAATTCTGTTGATTGTGGTGAATCTAGTACTTATAGCTTCTTTACAGGGTCAAAAATTCTTTATCATTATGGCCTACGGGCCACAATTTTTTTAAGTGTGATAGCATCTAAATGTATTATTCGATTGAGCGGAAAATTTATACACATGTTATAAGTCACCATTTGTACGAACCGTATAGATTTTTATGAATAGAGTTCTTTTTTTTTTTTACAGGGGCACAAAGAAAAATTCCTTATTTTGTGCTCAAATTTTTAAAGTACGATTGCTTCTAAACGCCTCATTCCATTGATCTGAAAATTTATATACATGTTACAGGTCCCAATCGGGCAAAATGCACAGATTTTCGTGAATCTAGCAATTATATATATATATATATATATATATATATATATGTTACCGTGGAAGACCGAAATTGGAGAATGTCGACTTTCACCGGTGAATGTCAACAAACACCAAATACGTCGGTGAAAGATCGAATATTTCATTACATTCTTGTACATTCGGACCCTCACCGGTGTATGTCGACAATCACAGATATGCTCTGGTGGAGGTCGAAAAGAGAGGAGCAGACAAAGAGGCGACTGGCTGTTTCCCGCCAAATCCTTTGTTCTGCTTGGAGTCAGTCAGCTTTGTCAGTCTTATGCAATGTTTGATGGTGAGAGAAACGCTTTCTTAATTTTTTTTCCGATACCCTAATTTATACAGAATGGATACTGCAGTGAATCGTGGTCTTTTTCTTGAAAAGTTAAATGCATTAATTGCGGGTAAACGAGAAGACAATTATTTTTATTTTTCTCAAGAAATGTACTCTAAAATACTTTCTGAAGTAGTTTCTGCTAAAACTAAGTGCAACACACCTTTGGATTACAGACGATTAAAACGTTTTGACGTTTTAAAAATTAATGATGAAGAGAAGTTAATTGTACCATTAAAACCAGGAAAAACGAATATACAGTATTATGTTACCAATGAGGAATTGTTCAGTATACTATATGAAACTCACACCAGAATAGGCCACGAAGGAAGAACACGTATGCTTAAAGAGTTGCAAAATAAATACAAAAATATTACATATGAAGTTGTAATGTTGTATTTAAATTTATGCAAACAGTGTCAAATGAAACACAGTGCACCTAGGAAAAGTATTGTTGTGAAACCATTGATCAGTTCTGAGTTAAACTCAAGATGTCAAGTTGATCTGACAGATCTGCAGTCAAACAGAGATGGCGAATATAAGTTCATAATGGTGTATCAAGATCATTTAACTAAGTTTGTCCAGCTACGATCTTTGAAAACTAAGAGGGCGGAAGAAGTAGCGTATCACGTTCTTCCAATATTTTTAACATTTGGTGCTCCAGCAATATTGCAATCAGATAATGGTAGAGAATTCAGCAATCAAGTCATATCCGAAATATGCGCTATGTGGAAAGATGTTAAGATAGTTCATGGAAAGCCTCGGCATAGTCAAACACAAGCCTCAGTTGAAAGGGCCAATCAGGATATAGAGAATATGCTAACTGCATGGATGAACGATAACTATACAAATAAATGGTCAGAAGGTTTACTCTTTGTCCAATTTGCCAAGAACACTACATACCACGAAGGAATACGCCAAAGTCCTTATGAAGCCATGTTTGGCATTAAAGCGAAAAGAGGCATAGCATCGTCTGTTTTGCCTAGCGAACAAATCGCAAATATCGAAACCGAAGAACAACTTGAAGAAATTGCCAATACTTTTGAAACCGAAGAACAGCTTGAAGAAACTGGTAATACTTCTGAAAAAAATTTGAGTGGTGGTCATACCGAAAACCATATTCCAAAGAAAAATATTGAAGAGGACTTGCAATCTACCATGTCTTCACATCAAGTTCTGACTGAAAAACACGAGTTAATTTCTATAAAAAGAGCGGCCGCGAAAGATAATCTTCTACTGCAAGCAAAATAAAATGTTACGAATCTCACAAAAACAATTTCCTCCTGCTCAAATTGGTGATACTGTACGGATACAAGTCCCTGATGTCGACCGTCGTCGTACAGATAACCGAAATGTGTTAGCAGTTGTTGTTGGAATAGAAGACTCCGACTTCTATAAACTTGCAAATGAAAATGGTACCCTCAAGCAGCTTTACACACGTAATCAGTTCGTAATTTGTAAAGAAAAGTTACTTTCCATTGATGAGATTCTTTTTCAAGAAATTTCGCTGAGAGAAGCAGCTGCAGATAATTCGAGAAACGGTGGGCAAGGCTATAAACGCTGTCATTGCAAAAAGAAGTGTTCCACAAATAAATGCAGTTGTAAAAGCAAGGGCCTCTTGTGCAATTCAAAGTGTCATAATAGTTTCAGTTGTTGCAATAAATAAGATTTGAGTCACATAATTTAGTAAGTTTTTTATTACTATTATTTTATTTTCTCATTTAGAACGTACTGTAAATTTAAGTAAGTTTTTAACTTCTATTATTTTCCTTTCTCATTTTGAATGTACTGTATAATTAAGTAAGTTTTTAACTTCTATTATTTTCCTTTCTCATTTTGAATGTACTGTGTGTTTTCAGTTCTTAGTCATTCCTCTCAGAAAGAGAGGCGAAAAATTTATCGCGACTGAATTACGGAGAAGAAAATATACATCTCGGACCTGTTCAACATTCACCATTAGTGCATGGTGAATGTCGACATTTACTGGTGTAAGTCAGAAATAAGGGTATTTAGCAAATATTTCGGACATACACCAAGCAACTATGTGTTTGTTGACATTCACTGGTGAAAGTCGACATTCTCCAGATTTCGGTGTTTCACCGTAACATATATATATATATATATATATATATATATATATATATATATTTTTTTTTTTACAGTGACACAATGAAAAATTCTTTTTCATTGTGCCCTATAGGCACAAATTCTTCAAAGTGTGATATCGTTTAAACGACCTATCCGATGAAACTGAAAATTTATATACGTGTTACAGATCACTGGCAAACATATTGTACGAATTTTGGAGAATATAGCAGTTATAGTTTTTTTTTTCTTTACATAAACACAAAGGAAACTTCTTTATCACTGTAGTTTATAACTTAAAGTTATTTAGAGTACATTTGAAATTAAATGCTCTATTCGACTGAGCTGAAAACTTATATACATATTAGAGATCACCGTCACAAGAACTGTGTCAATTTTGGAGAATTTGCACTGATAGATTTTATAAGTTCACAAAGAAAATTTTCTTGTGATTGTCTCTCATGGATTCAAATTATTTATAGTGTTATAACATCTAAACGCCTCATCCGCATGATCCGAAAATTTATATATATATGTGTGTGTGTGTGTGTGTGTGTGTTATAGGTCACCACCAAACGTAATGCGTAGATTTTACTGAGTCTAGCACTTATAGATTTTTACAGGGACACAGCGAAAATTGCTTTATCGTTATGATTTATGAGCTCAAATTATTTTAAGGGCAATAGCGTTAAATTAAACAATATACTATACACAGAAAAATACTCAATCTCCCTATTACATTTTTCTTATTTGTTTGTTTAACGAGTTATCTTAATTTAGTTCATTTATACAACAATTGATTAAGTAATGTTCGGAAAGTCGACTGACGTCAATCCAGAGTTTTTTTATTTATACCTATAAACCCTAAAATGTATACGGATTTACATTACAAAAAATTTGGTAGATGGAAAGAAAAATTTAAGTTAAAATTATTATTAAGATAATTATTATTAAGATAATTGCTTTAAAATTTTACATTTGAAAAATTTTCATTATAAAGTATTCTTGAATTTCTAAAAACTCATACAGTCATTATTCAAAATAAATATCGTAAAATTTGATATAATCTTGTTTAAATTAAGAAATAAGCAATACGGGGGATTTTTTTTTTCAATTAAATCTGTACAAACAATTTTCCGAAAAAAAAAATGCTATGTATTAGTACTTTTTTTGTTTTAGAAAACACATAGCTATAAAAACAATCATTTATTTTTTAAACAATAAACTAATACTCTTTTATATCAATATTAAAATTGCCATTAAAGAAAAATTTATTTTAGTAATAAAATTAACAATATTTCTTAAATTACAAGTGACCATTTCAATGAATAATATATGTATAAATGAAATATTAAAAAGTAAATGTAAAAATTGTATATATTAAAATATCTAACATTTTAACACGGACCTCCTTTTAGAATAAGTATAACACATAACTAATTAATATTGATAACAACTACATGTAAATAAAAAAATACTTTAATATAACGCAATGCAAATAATAAATAACTTAAGATAGTTTTACATGCATTCTTTAAAAAAGATATGTCCATAAATTTTACATGAAAAATAAATTGAAAATCTAAAAATACAGAAAATATTAAAAAGTAAATTTAAAAATTGTATATATTAAAATATCTAACATTTTAACTCGGACCTAATTTTAGAATAAGTATAACACATAACTAATTAATATTGATAACAACTACATGTAAATAAAAAAATATTTTAATATAACGCAATACAAATAATAAATAACTTAAGATAGTTTTACATGCATTCTTTAAAAAAGATACGTCCATAAATTTTACATGAAAAATAAATTGAAAATCTAAAAATACAGAAAATATTAAAAATTAAATGTAAAAATTGTATATATTAAAATATCTAACATTTTAACACGGACCTCCTTTTAGAATAAGTATAACACATAACTAATTAATATTGATAACAACTACATGTAAATAAAAAAATATTTTAATATAACGCAATACAAATAATAAATAACTTAAGATAGTTTTACATGCATTCTTTAAAAAAGATATGTCCATAAATTTAACATGAAAAATAAATTGAAAATCTAAAAATACAGAAAATATTAAAAAGTAAATGTAAAATTTGTATATATTAAAATATCTAACATTTTAACACGGACCTCCTTTTAGAATAAGTATAACACATAACTAATTAATATTGATAACAACTACATGTAAATAAAAAAATATTTTAATATAACGCAATACAAATAATAAATAACTTAAGATAGTTTTACATGCATTCTTTAAAAAAGATATGTCCATAAATTTTACATGAAAAATAAATTGAAAATCTAAAAATACAGAAAATATTAAAAAGTAAATGTAAAAATTGTATATATTAAAATATCTAACATTTTAACACGGACCTCCTTTTAGAATAAGTATAACACATAACTAATTAATATTGATAACAACTACATGTAAATAAAAAAATATTTTAATATAACGCAATACAAATAATAAATAACTTAAGATAGTTTTACATGCATTCTTTAAAAAAGATATGTCCATAAATTTTACATGAAAAATAAATTGAAAATCTAAAAATACAGAAAATATTAAAAAGTAAATGTAAAAATTGTATATATTAAAATATCTAACATTTTAACACGGACCTCCTTTTAGAATAAGTATAACACATAACTAATTAATATTGATAACAACTACATGTAAATAAAAAAATATTTTAATATAACGCAATACAAATAATAAATAACTTAAGATAGTTTTACATGCATTCTTTAAAAAAGATATGTCCATAAATTTTACATGAAAAATAAATTGAAAATCTAAAAATACAGAAAATATTAAAAAGTAAATGTAAAAATTGTATATATTAAAATATCTAACATTTTAACACGGACCTCCTTTTAGAATAAGTATAACACATAACTAATTAATATTGATAACAACTACATGTAAATAAAAAAATATTTTAATATAACGCAATACAAATAATAAATAACTTAAGATAGTTTTACATGCATTCTTTAAAAAAGATATGTCCATAAATTTTACATGAAAAATAAATTGAAAATCTAAAAATACAGAAAAAATTTAGGGATTTTTTTATTGTAATACACTTTATAATAAATTACGTTAGGCCCAAATTGTGTTGGATATGTATTAAACAATAATATAATCTTTAAATTTATTTATTTATTTATTTATTTAAGTCAGACTTTATTATTGTTACTTTGTAAAATTAGAGGAATGATTTAAGAGGAGAAGAAATTTCCAAAAAATTATGAAGCAAAAATCATAACAATAACAGCCATTAAATAACATAATAGTAAGTGACGTTTTGGTAGACTCAATGTGGCTCTTGAGATAGTGTTGTTATTGTGGCAGCCATCTTGACTAGACTAATAGTTAACATCATTTACTCTGCCTATTGATACTCCTTAAACCAACCTTTTTAATACCATTCCTCTAAACTTACAAACAACAAACATTCTTTACTACGGTAAGTGCACAAGTGATTGACACTTTTAGAGCAATCTCTGATGTTTTAAATGTTCTAGTCATCAGAAAATATTTTTAGAAATCTTAAGTTAGTACATATGGCATGAAAGACATTCAGAACCACATACATGTTAAAACATATACATTTGATGACAATTAATATTATTATTTTATGAATTTATATTTGGCACCCATTCAATGTTCCAGTAATTGACACTGCCAGTTTTTCATTTTATCAGTAATTGGCCCCCTATGTTCCAGTGTTTGACATTGCTAGTTATTCATTTTACCAGTTATTAGCACCCTGTGCTCCAGTGTTTGACATAAAATATTAAAATTCTTATATGTAAAATATATGATTTTATTATTTTTCTTATTTATTAATTATTTTGGGATAGATGTCAATTACTGGAGCATGCCAATCACTGAAACACCTACCCTACTATGCCCAAAACTTTACTTTTATTTTTACTTTTACGTTAGACAGTTTTATTTCCACATTTTTGTGAAACCTGAAAAAAATAAAAAAAATCAAAAATCAAAGATACTAATCTATATTTATTCATAAATACTAAATTATCACCTGAATTATTAACCAGCTCATAATATAAAAGTATTATTTTTTTTATATTAAATATAAATTTTATTTCTTCTTTAAATATTGTGACTAGATATATTCTTTATATTGTATAAAATTAAAAATTAAAATTCGTGGAAATAACATTGAGACATCCTAATTTTAATGCTTTGACTCACATATTTCACCAAATTATTCGTCAAATTTTAAATAAGATTTTTCAAAAACATATAATTTCTGTAACATACAAATTTATTTTTCTACTTTGTTGTAACAATCGATACAACTTAAATAGATTCATAATAAATATCCAAGAAATATTTTCACTTGTATATATTTAGTATTTGAAAGGATAAAAAAATCTTATACCTGTATTATCTTACTCGAAATTAATCAAAGTAAGATTTGTTTTTAAAACTTACATCCTTGCTACCGTATTCCATTTCACTTCCATGTTTTAATCTTTTATTTTACCCCTGTGAGCACTTTAACCTTATCGTACCTCATCCGAAGATTTTCGTTCGACTTCACAAAGACAGGAAGTTAATCCCATTTCTCTGAGTCTGGGAATTAGGAGTAAAACTTTTTTTTTTCCCATGCAATCCTTTTCCCGATAACAAATCTCTTGTCAGGCGTCAAGACCTGTGAAATAGATCTTTGGAAGTTATGACTCAATTCCTTTGATTGCTATCATGTGAGTCTTATATATTTATAACATAAGATTTTATTGGGGAAAAATAGATTCAGACATAGACATATCTAAAGATATATTTAAACGTGTAAATGTTACAACTAATTTGTTTCAGTCGTATAGCAAATTGTTTTATTTGATTTACTTTAAACAATTTTAAATGCTATAATATTTGCATGAAATGTTAAGTTCATTATTTTTGTAATCGTACAACAATTTTATTGTTGCGTGAATAATTTGTTGTTTCCTTTTTAAAAATAATTATTTTTTTATAAGTAGTGCTAATTATCACTTATGTTACGCTTAAGGTAAACAAATACACAAATTTGGATTAGGGATATAAAAAATAATAAAATAATAATAATAATAATTAATTAATGCATATCCGTTAATTAAGATTGATTTAAAGTTTGGTCAATATAGTTATCTATCTCTTCTACTATAATTGCATTATGAAATTAATTTTCATAATATTATTTTTATATGAAGATTATATTAATATATTTATTAATTAAATTAAATATTAAAATAATATACATTGTTGTATTCAGCCTATTTACTTATTCTCTCTCAATTTCCATCTGACCGCAACGAAAAAGGTAAAATATATACGTTGTTTTCGTGTGAGTTTCTTAAAATTTACTAAAACAGAGGTAATTTCAGATTTTTGTTAAAATGTAACTGTGGATTTTAATATCTAAAAATTTATGATGATTATATGATTTTTAAAATTAAAAAACACAATTTGAAAACTTATTATGCAATTTTTATTTTTAAAATTATAATTAAAAAATGCTCGAAGACTGTATTGCCTGAACATTAAAAAAAATGCCATACTAATACTTTTAAAATAAAATAATAAAATTGAATTCATATTAAACCATCAGAACAAATTCCATTTCAGTACTGATTTTAAACATACACTGAGAAAAAAATATATACCACCTTCATCTAGAACGAATAAGTAGTCATTTTCTCAGTCCCTAAATTTTAAATATAGATTTCTGAACTATGTATATAAAGTTGTAAGGTTGAGACAATGGTAGGTCATCACAATTTTTCAAATTGAGCTGGATCCAGCGATTCCCGGTGACGCAATAAATAGAAGAGTAGAATGCTTCGACGCCAACAGTCGGCGAAATTTCAGATTAGGTTAGAATGGTTTTGCGTCAGAATAGAGCGGCAACGGAGGAAATAAGTTGCGGAGTGTAAGCGAATACAAAGCGGCTTTAAAGTTTTGTTAAAGTGAAGAGATTGGAGTCGATTGAATGAAGGATAAATAGGAAGGTATTTTCGTAGAGTGTGTGGTGTAGATGGGATAGTTCTTATGCTAGCCTAAGCTATAGTTTGTGCAGAAGATGAGTTAGATTCTTATGTTAGTGTGGTGGAGTTATTCGGTTAGTTGAGTTTTCTAATCTGATGAGTATTGTGGAGTTATAGAAAATAGAAAAGTTGTGTGCAGAATTTGTCGTGCAGTGGGGATCCAGCCGGCAGTTTGTGTTCACATCGTTTAGTGAACAAAGAGCAGCCTTTAACCTTCTTCTGTTATCTCCTATGGGTGAGAGTTAATTTATATTTCTCTAATTTATTTCTTGCAGTTATTTTTTCCTAAGTTACCTAAACTTTATACTGATTGAGTTCGTGGGCCCGATTTACCTCATCATTATTTTACTTTAAATAAAAGCCTTATTTTATTTTAATCAAGTCTTGTGCTCTAATTTACCTTTAGTTAATTAATTAATTAGTTAATTAAAATGGAGTTTTATCCACTCAAATTTTACAAAGTAAGCAAATAAACTGAATAGATGAAATTATCGAGAATTTAGAGTTAATCTAGATGATGTAATAATATTATGAATGTTATGAATCTCAGATATTACCTGAAATTCTCACTTAATTACCTAAAATTGAGTCACAAACTCGAATTATAGTTGCTAAAACTCGCCTGTTGTGTTCGCATTTATTTTAAGAAATTTTTAAATAATTTTGATCTCGTTAACATAAACATAGAATGTATTTTTACTAGAGCCACATATAAATTTCTAGATATCAGTCACAAAATTTTTCTCAGTGTATACTTAAAAAGAAAAAACAAATTTTTTTTTGTGTTATTGTTCTCAAATCCTACGAAAATTTTCAAGATAATTGTATTACAAAATTGAAAACATAATCTCAATATCCAGCAAACATTTTTTTTTTTTTTTTTTTTTTTTTTTATAAGATTTTATAATTTAGTGGATAACACAATTTTATAAATTTCGTTATGGTTTTAAGATAATGAAAATATAAATTTATAAAATACGTTAATACAAAGGATAAATTTATTTACTAAAATTCAAGATATATTTTTCCGAACATAATGTTTATTATCTTATAACAATATAATGGTCCATTATTATATTTATTTAAGACTAAGCCTTCTTACTAACCATTATTCCATACACAGATTCAGCAACTATTCCGCCCATGAATATCTATCCGCAGCCATCATTTGCCGAGCCTATACCTAACGTCACAGTATCAGCCGGAAGAGACGTAAGCCTAACATGTGTCATCGATGATCTTGGAAATTACAGGGTGAGTGATAATACAGATTCAGAGCATCTATTTCACTTTACAAAATTTGAAACGCGTCATTCATTTCCGCTTTATATTAGGGTAAAATTTCTACACAGTTATAAATAGTGAATGCACTATTGTGTTTTTATTTTCATTTTTTTCGTGTTTTAAATAAATAATTCTTATATAATATACTTCATATATCTGTAAATGTTGTCCAGTATTATTTATACATTTTGACTTGTTATTTTTCTTTAAAAATCTATGTAAATGTTTTCATGTGATTAAACATAATATATTTTCCTGCGATAAATTTAACAACGTTTAAATGTTTCAATTTCAAAGTTAAATAAATAAAAATGCTCTTGGAAAAATGTTAATAAATTATTTTTTGTGAGACTTTATTTAATAAGTAAGCAAGAATTATGATAGTATTGCTATTGTTGATAATCAGCGAGATCTCTTAAAATTATAGAGGAAATTATATAGAAGCTATAGAAATTATAAAAATAAATTATACGAAACACCTGTGACGTTTTAATGAGTAATGTAGAACAAACGTTTTGTAAATAAATACATTAAAATTCCGAAACCTAGCAACAATTAATTTGGGTTGAAATGCATTAATAGGACTCTTTAAAACGGGAAATAAATGTAGATACAAATATTTCATGAAAGAAAAAAATCATTTTTTGGTATACAAAGTAATTTCTGTTCTTATAAAAATATGAGATAATATTTGTTTTCTTTCTGCAAATATTTACATTTCACATAATTTAAAAATAGATTAAAAACCCCTAACATGATATATTGAACTATTTTCACGTTATAAAATTTTATTTTCCGTAAATATATTTGCAATGGCTTTCTCTTTCACGTTTAATAGAAAAAAATGAGAGAAATTAATAACACTTACTAATGCGTTACAAATAACATTATGAAAATTCAAGCAATACCAAACAAATCAGAAAGATTTATTTTTATGTTTCATATTCATAGTACTAAAATTTAGTTGTTTATTGATTACTATATTAAGAAGTGACATTTTTTAATAGAAATTATGTGTTTTAATATAACACGAAATCCTTTAAGTAATCTTAAGTAAAACTTCCATGGTCATACTTGCAAACTTAACACGGAAAATTGTTATTCACGCCTCTTTCCACCTATTTTTTCACACCAGTCTTTTTTTAGAGCACTTTTCTACTTATTCAATCTTAAATATAGTTGAAGAGAATTACTCCATACTTGCCAACCATCTCATTATGAACCGTACAATTTTTAGTACCCGCCTATTTTTTCACATCAATAATTTTTTAGAGTAATTTTAGTCTTATTTAATCGTAACAACATTTGGAGAGAATAACTCCAAAAATATAGTGGTGTGAGAAAAGGGGCGTTTTTTCAGGGGACGTTAACAATTGTACGGTTATTAATGAGATGGTTGGTAAGTATGTTACTCTAAAAATTAAGTGGTGCACAAAAAGGAGCAGGAACTAACAATCTTCCGGGTTAGGTTGGCAAGTATGCGTGGTACTTCTACGATACATGTAAACATTTCATCACAATAAATATAATAAGGCGAAAAAAAAAAAAAAAACTATATACGTTTAACTACAGAGAAACAAACTTTAAAAAGGAAAAGATTTTTTAATGTAATAATTTAAATTTTCGTATCTGCGTATAAATTCTAATACTAGTTTTATGTTTTGTTTTGTTTTTATAGAAATTAAAAAGTTAGTTTAATTTTTAATAAACAGATGTACATTAATGCTTAAGTCAGAATTTTTTTTAATACACCATAATATTAAATGAACTGACATTAATATGAATGATTATGCTGTGATTAGCATAAATATTGACAGAACATTTTACTATATAACAAAAAAATCTTTCTAAATATTTTAATAAGCTTGGCTATTCTTCTGAAAGTAATTTCATTAATTACTTAATATATTAATAGGTAGCATGGTCTCACAAAGAAAAGAATACGCTAATTAGTATACAAACTAGAGTCATAATGCGTAACTCAAGGTATGAAGTAACGCATCAAAATCACAAGATATGGTATTTACACATTCGAAATGTGGAGGCTTCTGACAGCGGACGCTACATGTGCCAAATCAACACTTCTCCAATGATTAGTCAGACTGGTTACCTCAATGTTGTAGGTAAGTGTTGACTTCGATTTTGGTGAAAAATATTCATCAGTTTGGCTATGTTACTATTATTTTTTACATAATGTTATTATTTTTTTTTAAACATAATGTTAAATTACAGTTACTTTGGTATTATTGAGAATATTGTCTTGAATGCAATTTTAGTAGATTTACTCGATAGTACAAAAACATCTTTTAGGTTATTTTTTTATGTTTCTCTCTCACTATGTATATATATTTATATATACAGAGCCTGATTAAGGGGGAAGCACACATTATTTATACTTACACCGTTATTTTTTAACAAATACTTTCATCCTATAATAAACAGAAAATTCTCATTAAAAATTATTTAAAAAAAATTCTGGTGTCTAATAACGGTGAGTAAATTGGATTGTTTTACACCGTTTATTTTTTATAAAAAATATTTCCTCGTCAAAGCGTGGAATTTCTATGACATGAAGTAAAAAATAATTGTAAAAATATTCCGGTGAAAGCGGAGATAATGTGTGCTTCCCCCTTAATCAGGCTCTGTATATATATATACTGGTATATATGTATGTGTGTGTTCTATGCCTTGAAACATTTTCCTTTTGTTTTATATAGAAAGCGCCATGTTTAGATTTAATATATTCTTAAATAATTGAATAATAATTAGATATTATAAGTTTTAGTTGCACAACGGAGCTAAAAATATGCAGAAATATTAATATACTTGGTATTACTCAGTAAATGTAAAATCCTTTTAATACTTTAACATTACAATCGTTTATTCGAAGGTCAAAAATATAGTCGTCTTATTTCTTTAAATTCAGTTATATTAAATTACACTGCTCTGCATGAAAATCGGCCCCAACAATGTTTTTGCAAATTCTCATCTAAACTGACCTACAGTATTCGAATATGACGCCTATTTTGCCCTATAATCCACCGTTTTTTGGGGACGTCCCCTATTTTTATCATTTTCCGGTAATTTTATGGCTATAAATTTGATTTGTAGGGGAGGAAAAGTTTATTTTATCTGTTAAATATTTTCTGGGGGGCTACAGAACTGAACAATTTCAAACATAAACATTTGCAGCAAGAGGAAAATTTAGGGGGTGTTTGCCATTCAAAATGTATATAATCAGTTATCATTATTATTTATTATACATTATATTTTTCCTATTTTTAAGAGTTAAAATAATTGTTTTTCATTCTCCAAATCAATTTCGTGGCCATAAAATTACCGAGCAGTCATAAAAATTGGGTGAGGGGTGGCGCCCGGAGAAAACGGTGGGTGATTGGGAAAAATGGGGGCATATTCAGGAGGTCATTTTACATAAGAATCAGCAGGTACAGTATTAAGGCTCGATTTTTTTTTTCAAAATAGCGTTATCGAAAACCTGGAGTAAAAATCTTTAGTTTAAATCTTCAATATACCTTATTACAAATGAACCGCCACTCTTTTTTTGTACCTGGAAATACTTCAATCCTATCTAAATGCAACACATATTTTAAACTCTGTGTATAGTTAGCCTTACAATTTGTTTTCGATAAACCAGCGAAATCGGAATATCACAGTCATATTTAAACAATAAATATTTTACAAACTCATAATAATATATAAATATTTTACAGACCGAAAAGTCAAAATTTAGCAGTCACATTAAGAAATAAATATTTTACAGTCCGAAAAGTCAAAAGTTAGCAGTCACATTAAGAAATAAATATTTTACAATCTCGGTGTATAATTAGTTTTACAGTTAATTACAGATAAACCATATTGACCTAGAAATGCCTAGTCCTATGGTTATGAATCCCTTTTCAAACATGGATATTCGTTATTACACGTAATCCATTATAAACCGTAGGTTCCAGTCTAATGATCCAAAATGTGCAATAAATTATCTTAGAGTAATAACACAAATCTCAATATCCCTTAAACAGTGATTAACCAGACTTAGGCAAATTTTCAAAAAATAATTAAATAAATAAATAATGCATATATACAAAATGTTCTTTTTCATACAATACAACATTGAAAATGTAATCAATGTAAAAGAAAGGAAACTGCCATATGTTTCAATGCTGTTCTAAATTACGATGAGTACTACACAAAATAAATAGCAATAGAGTATTGAAAAAAAAATCATTGTTTTCAGAAGAAAACAAACATAGATTTTTTTAAATTTAATCTTTATAATGAAAATTTCTCAGTAGCAATTTTTTAGATCGTCTGCAAGCATTTGAGCAATGCTTTTGCCTTTATATATATACAGTCGGCTGCAAAATTATTCGAGCACTAGCCAATAATTCCTATATTTAAAAAGTACACCTAAGACTGTTTTGCTAAGTAAATCCTCGTCGAATCATGTTCTTAGACTGATTAAGAACATGACTCGACAAGGATTTATTTAACAAACCTGTATTAAGTGCACTTTTTTTTTGGCAAGGATTATTGGTAGTGCTCGAATAATTTTGCAGCCGACTGTATATATATATATCATTGGGATGTTACCATTTTGTCTTTATCGGTTATATGACAAAATCAGGTTTCACAAACAAAATGGTATGCAATATCAATTCGTCGTCATTTAAAACTTCTCAACATTCATTTTGAATCGACGAACAGTCTAGTCAACATTTGCTCACTGCTTGGCTCTAGTGCGACGTTAAACGCACTCAACCTCAATCTTGAAGATGTCTGATCTTTTTTTTTTTTTTTTTTTTTTTTTTTGTTGTTGTTTGTTTGTTTTTGTTAATCAATAAAACTGCCACGGTGATCTGTAAGATAAAATTTTCTTTATCGGTAAAATTAACCTCCATATATATATATATATATTAATCATGAAACAATTTATAAATATTACGGAACATTCTGCATTTCGCCTTCTTAGCGAATAGAGAAGCGATTTCAATATACTGAGGTGGTAGTATGTTGCGGAGTGGAGTTCAACAATTGATTGTCTTCCCAAAAGACCTGTTTAAGAGATTGCAGCGCATACTCTAGCCACTTTCAAATCATCTTAATCTATATTTCCACGAGTTCTGGAAAACGACATGAAAGACTCCAAACGGTTAGGCAAATGGACGTGTTATGGATTAAAAACCGGAGCCTCTTGATCTCAAGCTATGGGAACAAGATCTATCAGTAACTTATGAAGGGCCATAATAAATCGAGAGTTTGTTGTGATTTGCTCTTATTATGTGCTTCGTATAATAATTATTTAACTAATACGTTTTCATAAAGTAATATATATATATATATATATATATATATATATATATTTCCAAAAAAAAGTAAATTACTGAATTTTAGCAATTGACGTAATTAAGACTTTTATTTTAGATTTACATTTTTAGAAAAACTTGTATTTGCTGGTATATAATTATGAAAACCTGCATAGTAGGATAGGCTTATGTTGGATAAAATAGATATTCCCTTTACTTACGATATTCTTCAGCTAGAAAAATTGAAATTCAGTTAAGCTTAAAAATGGTGCGATTCTGAAATTTTGATTTATCTCAAACAAGTGCTACAATAAATTCTTCGTTTTATTAATATTGCTTATCATACAGTACCATCATTTTACAAATATTATTTTAATGTCAGATATATATTTCCGGAAACTATTACATATATATTTATATATATGTTATAAATTTTAAAATGCATTGAAAATTATCTCATTTTTTGTTATTTTCTTCAATAATTAACGTTAATTGCAAAGAGTGTGTATATGTATGTACTAATACCCTTCACCATTTTCTATGCTGCTCGCAGAAGCTTTGAATAAACGAAACAACTACCCGTTATTTAATGTATCTTTGTTTAAGTTTTTTATTTAAATTAATTTTTAGCACTTCCCACAAATACGTTAGTTCAAATTAATTACAAATTTTCAAATGCTAATGAGTTACGCCCTTTCAACCCTCATTTTTAGGCATTTCTTTCTATTGATATTTTTCTATGTATGTTTAAATCTTTTCCCAACATAAAAAATAATGTAAAAAGAAGAAATATTTTTTTCATTTAATAAATATAGTGGCTCCATCAATAATTGAGGATGATACAAGCTCGGACACAAATGTGAGGGAAGGTAATGACGCATCTCTTAAATGCTCTGCTTATGGATCTCCAGCTCCCACTGTAAGATGGAGACGAGAAGATGGAACAGAAATACCTACAGAAAAAGGAAAAGGTATTATAAAGTGTCACTTATTGTTTTGTTACTGATTTGGGTTTCAGCTCTTGTTTTTAATTTACTTTATATTCTTTTTTCTTATCATATTTTTAGAATGAATGGATATATTCGTAAAACAAATTCCACAGGTAACCTACATAGACAGGCGCGGCACAACATTAAATTTGCATGACACACAGGCAGTGGGAATGGCCTTCATTTAGAGAATCGAAGTGAAACAGCAGTAGAAAATGCAAGCTAGTTGTTGTGACGAATTATTTCCATATATTATATAAATGCTTGTATAGACATTTATTTTGCTTTTAATGTTAAAATTCTTTAATTTGCGTTTAAATTCTTACACAAAACTCGGATTATTTTGCTTTTTAATCGAATACATTTAATTAGAAAATAATATTGAACAATACTTTTGTCTTTAGGCAATAAACCCTATCATTTTTAGCTGAAAGCTGTTTAAGTTTTTTTCAAGAAATTATTATAATATGTCAAAAAGCAATATAGATGAGAGGAGGGTATTATGGAAAACCATTTATATTTCTTAAGATAACGTTACTTGTTTTTAATAAAAATCCTCAAAATCATAATGAGTACATAGTGTAATTATTTGTAATGAATTGTCACTTAAAAGAAGAGAAAAAAAAATATTTTGTTGTTATTAAAAGTTTACTTTAAAAAAAAGAAGTTACATATGGAGGTTAATATGAAATAGTCGGGTAATATGTAATAGGTGGTTTAAGCCATAGAAAAACTAATTAGACTTAATAAAATATAGTTGTTTTTAACTATGAAAACCATATTTTAAAGATATGTGAAAGCCATTTCTGCTTCGAGTCTATTTACAAAAGTCACAGATATAATCTTCGTTCTCTTCTCCGGTACAGTCAAGGTGAGCCCACAGAGAACAGCTGAAACACTTAATCCAAATTTCTCCTCTTTCATCTTCGAAGAATTTTCCGTGACAGAAGTTACATTCGGCGTCTTTATTTTCTGGTTCTTTAGTTGAATACATGAAGTCAATCTCAGATGATACTATGAACACCCTAGTATTCCATAATACCTGACACGTCATCTTTGAAAATGAACTTTTAAATTCATGTACAGAATATTTTCAGCTAAAAAACGACTAAAGTATAACAAAATACAATTCTTTGAGCATACATTATGCTTAATATCAATGTTCAATTGACTAGTAAGTTTAAATGTTTGAAAACTTATTTGCAAAAATTTTTTTAAATCACAAAACGTACTTTGTTCTATAGAGAATGGTACGACAAAAACAAGCGACAAACTTCTTACTGTATTGCTTCACGGAAATCCTTCTTGAGTAATTCATGGTATTTTGACGAAATAGCAGCACCAATCAGAGCTGAAACCTCGTTATTCCATATTTCCCGACTGTTCCATAGTATCCTCCTCTCCTCTATATTTTATTATACCTAATGACCCCTTTTAAAAAGGGTATTTATTGATATATTATTGATATATTTTATCATGTCTGCCATATATATGTTGTTATTTTATCTTTTTTAAAATATAAATATATTACATTAAAATAAGTTTTATTTAAATGCATGTAAACAGGTTTTAGAAAGAATTTTATAACTAGAGCAAAAAAGCTCTAAAATTAAATGTTGATCAATGATTTAATAATATTACAAATCATTTGAGTTAAAAAAAAAAAAAGATTTTATATGCTATTTATATATAAATATACGCTACACATATTTGTGTAGTTCGAAACGTAATGACGCATACATTGTGTTCTATTTCATAATTGTGAACACTTAAGCCTCAGATATTTGGACACAATGACATACTTGTTTACATAGATGATTTTAAGTTAATTAAATATTTTAAAAGACATACAATTAAACATATTTTAAAAGCCATACAATTAAACATACAAAATTTTCAGGAATAAAGAAAAATCAATTACAATTATATTTTTAGAAAGCACCTTTTTACATTAAAATAACAATCAAGATAAGATGTGCAAGATGCGATGAAATTACTTTAAATGTATATCTAAGAAATACAACACAAAAGAGAATGCGAATAATTTTGTTGTTAAAAAAAAAAGAAAAAAAAAAAAAGTTAAATTTTCTCAAAAGGAAGTAAATTACGCTGGAAGATTCAAAACGTAGATAAGAAGATAATTTAATAAGAAACTCGACTTCTTACCCGTTTCTTAGCGCAGCAACGTAATTACCCTCTGAAACTTAATACGATATGCTAAACTGGAGATTTGTATAGCTTTTTTAAAGTCGCTATTTTAATTTTCAGGACTAAAATACTTTTATGCCAATTTAGAAAAAAAAAAGTATGTTATCTGGTGAGTGTTGCATTATAGCCTAATGCACTATTTTCTATAATGAGTTTACTACAGAATTTTTCAGTTAACGTAGAAACATATGTTGATTATTTTACTCGCGTATGTGTTGAAAAACCATGTTAAGTTTTTATTCTTATGTAATTGATTTATGACAAAACGATGTTTCGATAAGTTTTTTTTTTTTTTTTTTTTTTTTTTTTTTGTCTTAGTTTGCTTGTAAAGAAGAAAATAAAATAAATGAAAAGTAAAGAAACATTCAAATAAAAGAAGACATTATTATTTATATAATTATATTAAGTATTTAATAGCTCGTATAGTTAAAACAATTTAATCTACATATAATAAGTATTAACAGTGTCGTGAATGTTATTATCTATATAATATTTTTCCAATGTAAACACGATTATTTATTTATTTATTTATTTTTTCGAAACAATATGATAGGGATCCAAAACATTTAATTAAAATCATCTATGTAAACAAGTATGCCATTGTGTCCAAATATTTGAGGCTTAAGTATTCACAATTATGAAGTAGAATACAGTATATAGGGCATTACGTTTCGAACTACATGTGCAGCGTATATTTATTGATTGGTTAATCCAGACCCAAAGCATAAAATCCGCAGCAAGACTGAAAGTGATTACAAACGCTTGGCTACTGATTTCGGCAACAAAAATCTAATCTAATACACTTGAAATGCCAATTTTCTTAAAGAAATTGAAAAATTATTAATTTTTTGTATTGAAACTAATACTTAAAATTTCATATTTTAAAGTATAATTTAAAGAATTTAAGGTCAATTAGGCGTCGCATTCATTGATGTCTATTCGACTTGACGGTAGTGGCGTCAACAATGATATATATATATATATATATAGACAGAGAGAGAGAGAGATTTTTTATTCATTATAAATAAAAATAAAGTTATTTCTTTTTATTTTTATATTTATCTATTTTGTAGGTACATTTATTAACTATGGAATTTCTGTTATGTATGGTGATATGATAATTTAATTCCGTCAAATTTTTGGATATAATTGATTTTTAATATAGCTAAAGTTTTATTTAATTCTAAAAAATTTTAAATTCACAGTGGAAAAATAATGTTTTTCAAAATTATAAATATAATGCAAATGTCAAAGACTAATCTCCTTTATTAATAAAAAAATAAATAATTATAAGATAAAATAAACTTTTTATATGCCATGTTTTTAAATTTTCTGATGAAATTTATAAAATACTCGATTATAAAAAATAATACATAAGCAATATTTAAGGACGCGGACTCAGTTCAGTGAACTAATAATAATAATGAAAAAAAAAAAAAAAAAAGGTTGGTTTTAAAAATAAAATATTACCCCTTTTAGAACAAAGCATATTATTAGCATCATGAACTACATTCGCATTTATCAATGTGTATAAAATTTTTAAACTGATAATGACGTCAATTTTTGTGTGATGCATCATTTAACTGTTTGCAATTTTTTAACGTTCACGTTTAATTAAATGTATTTGTTTTTATGTCGAAGAAAAAGAAACTTTTTTTTTTCTTTTTTTTTTTTTTTTTTTTTGGCAGATTAAATTATAGCTAATGATTAATGGCTATTTTTATTCCTATTCGTAGCTTATTATTTTCATATTTTAATTAATTAAAAGAAAACTATTCGAAAATTCTAAAATCTGACTTCGACGTGTTGTGTTGTCACCGGGTTCTGAGCTACTGTGAAAGTTTCAAATGTCTAGCTAGTAGAGAAGTTAGTTAAAAATAGATTGAAAGATTTGTACCGGACAAACAGCAACAAAACAAAAAAAAAAAAAAAAAAAAAAAAAAAAACACACAAACAAACGAAGTTAAGAAGAAGTTAATAAAAACATGGTAAAAAATGGAAAATAAACTGAAAATTTCCAGTGATTTTATCTAAGAGATTATTATGAAAATCACATTAGGTATGTAATTCTAATTACTATCACACAGACGTTCTACGGGGAAAAGGCTAGTTTGTAATATTTCATTTTCCAATTAAATATATTACCATGTTTTTATTAACTTCTATTCTTGTTTGTTTGTCCGGTACAAATCTTGCAATCGAATTTTAACTAACTTCCCTACTAGCTAGACATTTAAAACTTTCACAGTAGCTCAGTACCCGGTGACAACACAATACTTCGAAGTCCGATTTTCGAATTTTCAAATAGTTTTCTTATAATTAATTAAAATATGAAAATAATAACCTCCTAATACCTTATAAATAGCCATTAAAATATTAGCTCTAATTTAATTGTTGCCCCCCCCCCAAAAAAAAAATAATAATAATAATAATAATAATAATAATACGAGTTCATTTTCTTTGGAATGTTAATGAATTTTGAAAATGCCGAAATATTGTGTGGCTTTTAAGTATTCTAATTAATATATGAAAAGAAATGGGGTAAGTTTCCATAAATAAGTTATAATCAAATAATTTATGAAAAATATAAATTTTATAATCAGTTGCTTTGTTATTATTATGGAACAATACTGTCTTCATATTTAGTGTAATGCTTTTTTAATTTTTAATATTTTATAATATTTTATATTAGCAAGTAATGTGGAATTCTCAAAATTCTTTTAAATGTAGTTAGTAACCGCGGAAGTTTTAGTGAGATGATATCCATAAGAGAGTAAAATGGCCGTCTTTTCCCGAGTAAAATGGTACCATTTTTCCCCCTCCAATGATCAATCTATGTCTTATTACTATATTTATGAATTGAATAAATAATTTAATTAAACGTGAGTGTTAAAGAATTGTAAAAAGTTAAATTATGTATCTCACAAAAATTGATGTCACAATCGGTTTAAAGATTTCATACGCATTGATAAAGTACTAATGTAGTTAGTTCTATAGCTATTATTCAACAGAAAATTTAAAATCATGGTTTATAAAAAAAGTTTTTTATCTTATAATTATTTCTATAACACAAGTTGAATAGATTACTAAATCTCATGAAGAAATACTCAAGATTGTACGATACTTCATTTAATGTCCAGTGGTTATTCTATGAAATGTAACACATGTCACAAAGTATTGAAATAAATGTTTAGAAAAGTAAGTAATGGAATTGTTTAACTCACCTACAATGACTTAGCCTTCTACGTTATATTCTAAAGCAATAGCTAAACATTTTCACCACTTACTTTTTCAAAAATTATTTTTTAATACATAGTGACGTATGTAAGATTCCATGCAACAACCCCGTAGAGTAAAAAACACCAAATAAATGATGTTAAATGATTATAATCAAAAGTTTTAAAGAAAACACAATTAAATGCGCATATAAAATACTTGTCTCGAAGCAAAATAATTAAATGCGACTAATATCAATAAAAATAATCAACAGGCATGAACACACATAAAAAAGTGCTACTTGAATACATGAATTTTGTTCTGCAATAAAATTCATAAATGAGTTCTATAAATAAATACATATATACAGAGCTGCCAATATATATGTATGTATGTGTGTGTATTGAATACTATCAAAAAGTAGAATTCGGTTGATTGACAGAGCTGCAAAAATCCTAATTATGTAATAATCCGGAGGATTGTTTGCGCCTGCCTTTACTTTCACACCAGTCGTTTTTCAAAGCGCTTCTCTTCTTATTTCATCTATATACACTAAGGCCGCGGTTGTTGGAGTTCCGAGCTGGGGTCGTACTCTCCGTCCTTTTTTTCAGAACACTTTCATGAATGAAAAATTTAACAATTTATTGCTACCACTATTTTTATAAAATAATCTCTACCCTGTTTAATCCTGGCACATTACTACAAATATACCAGAAGTATTTCTGCATGAAATTTGTGGTGGCGAAAAAGATGGAAACCAATTATCTCTGAGATTGTCCTGATAAAAGGGCGGAGAGTACGACCCCTAATTCCTGGTTAACCAAGATAGTCCCGAAAAGGCCACTCCCCGGAGGAGGCGTGACTTTTGACAACTGGCGTAGACATAGCTGCCAAGTTATTTAATTTATTCCGGAATGCTGCTAACCCCGCCCTTTTTTCACACCGTAATCTTTGTAGAAAAGTTTTATTCAATATATAATTACGATTAAATATGCAGAAAATTACTCTAAAAATATAACGGTGTGAAAAAGGGGCGGAACTAACAACATTCCGGAATAAATTAAAAAACTTGGCAGCTATGGGCGTAGATAACTGCGTCATATTTTACTATACAGTACTTACCGTTTTTTATAATTTATATAAAGATATATATTTTATTAAACTTTTAACTAATCACATTTAAATACGTAATATATGTGTCACTTTAGTTCATTGACTACGTTTTCATCCAATTTAAACTTTCCCATGACTTTGCCGTATGTTTCCCCCTCGATTTACGAGAGAGTCAATAGAACCGGACTTTTCGATTATCCAATGTAAACTCGGTCAACATTGCTACAGATAAGAGAGGTTCTACTCTACATTTAAAGATAATTACTATAAAAAATATGTGGTGTAGAAAAAGGTGTAGGTACTAACAATCTTCCGAATTTGGTTAGCAGCTAGGAATTCATCTCTATTAGCAGGAAAAAAAAAAAAAAAGCGTGATTGCTAAATTTTACCGAATGAGTAATTAAATATTTTTAACTTCTCTTTCTCTCTTTACTTATCCAAACAGCACAATTTTTTCGCTAAATAAAATAATTATTATTATTGTGTTTATTTTAATCACTTTACACAATCAAATGTTGCTAAATGTAAAATACTATGCTTATTTACCATTTTTTTTTTTTTTTTTATGCATGATAATGTATTGATAATGTATTTTTTTGAAAATGTATTGCACAGTTTCAGTGGTGACATCTGAGTACCTTTAAATGGGAAATTTTAGCACCAAGCGTTTTTTAATATATTGGTTATAGTTAAATTAGCCAAATTCTCACCATTTTTTGATAAAATGAAAAATGTTTTTTAATAGTGTAGTGTCAGTAAAAACTGCATCAGTGATTTCACTAAATATTTCTTTTTAATATATTTCGAAAAACAATTCAAAGATTTATTTTATCTTAACAAATTGAAAAAAAAAAAAAAAAAGTAAATTGAAACAAGTACTAATATAGTGAAATAGGATAAAATTTTAAAGAATTATTTCGGGTACAAAAATGTTATAATATTTCAATTAAATATTCCAATTATTATTATTATTATTATTACAAAATCGTATCTGAAAATTGTGTTAATAAAAATAGACTAAATGGGATGCGTGTAAATATAACTACCTGGATGACTGAGGTTTACATGGAGTCATTGCACAATTCATTCGCAGAGTCAATAAGAAAATTTGTTCTTGGAAGTCATTTTTAGAAATGCTTGCATGTTCAGACATGGAGCAAAAAACACGTGCTATTACTTTGGAGGCAAAAGCAAGACTGTTTTGATTTTGCCTCCGATGTAATAACCAGGGCCCAATTAAGCTTTGAAGCTAGGGGAAGCTCAGTATCATTTCGGGGCCCTCTTTCATTGCAGAAAATCTTGTTTTCCTGTTACATATTGTAATATAAAAATGCTATCGACCAAAAATTAGTGAGTGTTTATAGTTTTTTTTTTTTTTTTTTTTTTTTTTTTTCATTCATATATCTGGGTGGTTTCTACACACAATATTGAAATTGTATAACTTATTAATTAAGAACATTAAGATTTTTAAGGTTAAATAATAGATTTTTCCCGAAATAGTGAGTATTTTATCTTGCTTTAGGCGAATTTTCTCAGAAAAATTCAATCTCAGTATGAAAATATAAAACGGAAAGTTCAAAACCCTGTTTTTAGTCTTTTTTTTTTTTTTTTTTTTTTTTTTTTTTTTTTTGGGGGGGGGGGGGGGGGCTCCTAAATTTTAGAGGGGAAGCTTGTGCTTCCCGAGCCTTTTGGGTAATTAGGCCCTGGTAATAACACGTGATTTGCACCAGAAGAAGAAAGGACACATTCTTTCGAAACCGGCAGTGATTTATTAATTTTAAGTTGTGTAAAGAATTTTTTGAGTTTAAATATTGATTGTACACCAGTTTTTTTATATAATTTTAATGTGATTCAGTACGAATCTATAAAAATATTTATATTATATAAATCTATTTTTTTAATATATTTTGTAATTTTTTTTTTTTTTTTTACTTATTTTTTGTTTAATTACCTAAGTATAACTATTGTTTTATATTTAAAGTACATGAGATACCTGGATCATACCTCAATCTGACTAAAGTTAGCAGATTAAATATGGGAGCTTATTTGTGTATTGCATCAAATGGTATACCTCCTGCTGTAAGCAAAAGAATTATGCTCAACGTAAAGTGTAAGTTTTTATTTATACAATTCCCTTTAAGCATGTTACTTTTTTTTTTTTTTTACTTTTTTAAGACATTTTCACCATGTTTTTATTAAGTCACTTTCTTGTTTGTTTGTTTGTCCAGTACAAATCTTGCAATCGATTTTTAACTCGCTTCCCGTCTAGATAGTTATTTGAAACATTTAGAATACCTCAGAACACGATGGCAATGCATTCTTTTAATACTTTTATTCAATTAATGAATGTTTTCTTTTAATTAATTAATAAAATGTGAAAATAATAACCTCTTAATAGATTTAAAATTAGTCACTTAAGTTTTACTTATAATTTTATTGTTGCGAAAAGAATTTACGAGATTTTTTTTTTTTTTTTTTCGCCAGGAAAATAAATACATTTAGTTTAATGGGAACAATATAAAAAGAAAATTATGCATCTCACAAAAATTGATGTCGTTATCACTTTAAAAGTTTTATACACATCTATAAAGTGCTAATATAGTTCGATAGATATAACTTCCCGACTAGCTAAACATTTGAATCTTTTAGAATAGCTCAGAACACGATGACAATGCATTCTTTTAATACTTTTATTCAATTAATAAATGTTTGAAAATTTCTCATAATTGCTCTCTTTATTACGCATTTGGTCACTATATTTCAAGATGATGGGATAATTCATCAGAAAAATTTTAAAAACGTGGTATATAAAAATTTATTTAAACTTATAATTATTGTACTTCATGAAACATTTGTATACTTTATATGCTTTCTTTATATTCTAAAGTATGCTGACTAATCAATATTTGTTGTTGATTTGCTTAAATATTTTATCATAAATTTAAATATTATACTTCAAACTAAATGTCATTAAACATATCATATACAAAAAATGAATTAAAATCTATAAATTTCATAAAATGGAAAAGGAAGGTTTCAGTTTGATTATCTGCAATTTTAAAATGAAGTAAAATTACCCCCCCATTATAATATTTTACAATTGTACTTTAACAATTTATTAAAGAATATATTTTGTTCGAATATATATGGCAAAAAACCACCGCAAATGTCTATTTTATATTTAAATATAAGTATAAATATTGTAAAAACATATATTTGCTATTTAAAAATATTTTAAAAGATTTTGTTGTAGTAATATTATTATTATTATTATATTTACTTATTTATTTATTTATTTATTTTTACACTCTTTATTTAGTATATTATTGTATTATCAGGTCATTTAGCAGTCTCTCAGTTGATTAACACTTCCTCTTTTTTTTTTTTTTTTTTTTTTTTTCAAGAATTATTAAAACACCACTGCAAATTTATTGAATATTTCTTTTAAAAATGTGTTATTCAATTAAGAGATCGCTAAATGGCCTGCATCAGATTTTTAGGCATTTTTTAATATGTTTTAATTGAACGTGTCTGTTTCTTTCTCTCTCTCTCTTTTAATTGCTTTCATCTTGCCTATCTAGCACGCTTTAATTTGTCAATAAGTTAGTGCCATGTTTTCATATTGACATCTGAAAATTAATTCATACAAAATTAAATGATGTCACTTATTTTGCTCAAATAAAAATTTTATTGTTAGACTAGCAAAATGTCTAACAACGAATTAAGAATAAATTAATAAAATCATTTACTAACACGTTATTGTTTTAATCATTCATTAGTGAAATTTTAATTAAATATTTAGGGAGAGATGGATAAATAGACATCAACTTATTTATAACAAAATCAAAAGCCTCTTTAACATCGCAATTTTTTATATCAGCCAATAAATATACATTTTCTGAATTATATAATAAAATTAATTTTGAATATCAACTACATATAACTGTATTGTACTTGTTAGAATCTATTACATTATTATTTAAATTAAAAAGTTTCATTAAGTTATGACTGAAAGAAATGTGGTAAATCATTGTAAACATTAATTAAATATTTTTATACTGATATTATTCATACGTTTTTTAATGCAGTCCCTCCAATGATCTGGATTCCAAATCAACTTATCGGAGTAGCCCTTGAAAATGATATATCATTAGATTGTTACCTGGAATCGTTTCCAGAACCTGTGACGTACTGGACAAAAGGACCTAATCACACTGTAGTGGTGTCTGGAGAAAATCATGATAGTATTGTCATGAGATCAGGAATGTACAAGATTCAAATGAGACTTAGAATCCGAACAGTCATGCCAGAGGATTATGGTGCATATACATGTGTTGCAAAAAATTCCTTAGGGGAAACAGAAGGAAAGATACGCTTATATGGTACTTAAATATGATAATAATTTTCATTATATAATTTATTTATTATACTATGAATAAGCAGAAAATTTCTTGTATCATGATCCAAGTTATAATTTTTTATATTGTCATTTCGATTGTATGAGTACAGACTAAAGTAACTGGTTGTGGGAAAAGACTAAAGAGGAAATAACATAAAGAACGTTAAGCTCAGCTCGAGATTTTATTTTTC
Source organism: Salticus scenicus (assembly GCA_963930645.1). NCBI lineage: Eukaryota > Metazoa > Arthropoda > Arachnida > Araneae > Salticidae > Salticus > Salticus scenicus. Next base: position 192,778,956 of record OZ005654.1, on the reverse strand, counting down.
AACTCAGTTATTATTATATCACTTTATCTACCGTTAATGAACCTTCTGGAACAGAATATTCTAGAATTTGACAAAACTAGAACTATGATAATTTTAATCAAATAATTAACATAATGAACAAATGAGAAAGAATTATAATTTAGATTTAAACAAAAACCATTTTAAGCAACTAATTTCGACGGGGCTCGAACCCAAAATCATTGGATTCGTAGTCCGATGCATTATTTCCGAGTCCCGGTGTTCACGAATGAACGACGTTTCGCTTACAATATCAACAAATTTATTAGATTACACAAACTGTTTTTTTTTTTTTTTTTTCATCACGATCTCACATTTGTTAGCGGCCTATCTAGAATAAAAATGATTAAACCTAAGATAAAGAAACTTTTTTTTTTTTTTTTTTTTTTTTTTATTTCCTTACATTTTAGATAACCATATAACATTAAAACACATTTTTTTGACACAATATAAATGTACTCTAAGACTAATATTAATGTCTTTTTCCTATCGCAATTTTTAAATTGTTATAAAAAAATTACCATAAAAACATTTTTTAGTAGTATGTATTATTAAAGAAATAGTATTAAAAATATATTCCTTTTAACCCTTTGCGGCGAAAGGAAATTTGGATCATTTAAATTACACTGCAACCTAACACGAACAAAATTAAATTAAAAGAAATTTTAAATTTTAAGTTTTAAAAGAAACGGATTTTTTTTTTTTGTTACGTTATAAGCGTAAAATTTTGCTAAAAATTTTCCGGGATGGGTTTTTGCAGTTGGAACTTAAAAATTGCGTACTCGCAGCAAGGACAGCGCGCCACAAAGGGTTAAAACATTCCGTTACGTTCCAGTAGAATTATACTTTCCGTAATTTTTATAATAAAATGTTTATTATTTTTCTTTTAAGGAGTTTTAAAATTCTAAATCACTTCTATTTTCTGAATCAAGACGCTTGATAAGGTTTACGAATAAATTCTATTTAGGTATATTAGGCTTTATTGTTCATGTGATATTCCATTTGAATAAGTTTATAAATGTTGTACATATTGCAACAGAAAAAGTTATATATATATAGTTATGTGCATAAATTAAAATGGCATATATGATTGGCCAACGGAATTAGTCGAGATCTTGATAGTTTTATATGCATGTAAATTTTCGTCATAATTATTTTACAAATACCATAAATGTATGCACCTGTACAAAGAAGCTGCACAAAAAGAAGAAAGGGGTTCAAAACTTATTGTACAAACATTAGAGAAGTAGAGAACACTGAAATAACGGACAAACATAGGAATGTATAGCCGAAATTTCCAGCCTGATCCTCTGAAAGGTAAACAAAGATGAAGAAATGATACATGCATATTTGTGATTTTATCGTTCTTTATATGATTTTATTGTTCTTTATATGTATTACATTAGAAGAGTATGTGTACACATCAAATGCACCATATAAAAGATACATACCGGAAATTTCAGCGTACGTAATTTATTCTCTGCTCTCAATATACTCAGTCAAAATGACTAACGTTGGGTTTCAGTAACAAATAAGTATAGATGTGAATGGTAAGAGTTTTGAACATTTGTTATAAGATACAATGTGCACACGTATTATCCTAAAGTAAAATCTCGCAACCAAACTGGTTTTTTCCATTATTTGCTTGTTATTTTTGCATTTTTCCCCCACGGTTGGTCAGATTGCACTTCCCGGTCATTTATTTCTATATATATATATGATAGGTTTGTTTATAAGTTTTCTATTACTTGTAAAAATATTTATTTGATTTTTAATCACCTTGAACATACAGTTAAAATTACAGATATACTTGCATGCATAATTTGGAAGAAAAAGACTTACAATTCCTTTTAGTCGTTTATAAGCTTAAAATATCTTATATAGGGGAGAGTCGGGAGTGATGGGACACCTAAAATTATTCTTAAAATAAACATTGTTTTTAATTTTTAACACTTCCACCAGGTAAAGTAAGTACAGTCCCATATTTGTTGCTATGTATCATTTTAGTTGGAGAACTCTGTAAGTTTATGGAACAAAAAAACTATTTTATAACACCAAAAGTAAACAATTGCTTAATTTTCAAGGCAAGTTTTCAACGTCAATCACTGATGTTAGCATAATTACTTTTCATATTTTATATACCTAATAATATAACTTTTATGAATTAGTAGCTAAATTAAGCCTAAAAGTAGCATGTCTAATAATAAATTATTTTTTTGAAAAATAATGAAAAGGGAAGGATGGGACAGAGCAGCTCAGGGACGGATGGGACATGTAAGAAAAGGAAGAAGAGTGGAGATTCAGATACTCCTTAAACAGAAAATATCAAGAGGCAAATGAATGAATAGATGGAAGAAAAAATGCACGAAATAAATTCAAAATCATGGAAAATAATTGGTGTGGCACTCGCACGACTTTTGTTTACCCTTTTAAATTTTAAAAATACTTTATTTGCTATATATGTATGAGGAATTAATTTTCATTCCTGAGTAGTTTTCCTGGACATGGTAAAATATACAAAAGAAATTACATTCACCAATTACAGCTAAGATTTCTTGGTAATATTTGTTCTTGAGATATGCTGACAGCACACACAGACTAGCCACTGAAAATCTTATTAATGTTTAGGGAACCACAAAACATGTAAATACAACAAAAACTTAATTTTGAATATTTGAGCTAAAAAAAGTACTTTCTATGCTAGAAGTAAAAAAAAAAAAAAAAAAAAAGATGAACTGATTTCGAATATGAATTTTTTTATTTAAGTGGTACATTATATGTTAGATAAAATATGAGTTATTAGTAATTAATTAATCTTACATATATCGTGTCCGTCTGTTTTTGTCGTTTTTCATAGTATGTCTGTATATTATGTATTTATTTTAACATTATAAACATATCCCATCCCTCCCTCATATAAGGGAGTGGTGGGACATTTTTATGACTATGTTAATTGGCTTATAAAATTAATATTTTATAAATACCATCAAATTTATATTTTTAAAATGTGTTAAAATGTTTCGATTTGTTTCTCTGAAACTTCCAGTGTTGCACCAGTAAAAGTAAATTTAAAAAAAAAATATTTTTGTCAAAACTGTCCCTTCCCTCTCTACTCTCCCCTAAATATGTTTATAAATATAGAAATTATAAGGTAACAAAATCCGGTTTATACGTATTATAAAGAGAATGAATGGAGCTAGTTCACAAACCGGTTAAAGATCACAAGATTCCTATATATCCTAAAATAATATAAATTTAATTTGAATCAGTTTATAAATATTGGTCTTAACACTTAACCGATAGTTGGACTTTATTGCGCATATAAACAAAATCATTTAAATTAACCAAAGTTTGTCGTACAATTCTTGATATGCTGTTTTGTAGATATCTTTATAGAATCGGTTTATAAATAACGAGATTATATCATAAGAAATAATGTTTTATATACGTATGTAATGATTGTTGTGAATGAAGTATTGCATTGAGGTCCGGATCATTTTTATCAAGACATGCGATATGTATTCCTAATATATATTTTATTGGACGTTTGTAATAGTATCATTTTTATTTAATTTTCTTAATAACGAAAATACTTCAATATATATATATATATATATATATATATATATATATATATATATATATATATATTGTATATATATATATATATATATATATATACTGATAAGTATAAAGGATTTAAGTCCAAAAATGTCGATTTTGAGTTAAGTACATAGTCAGACTCAGAAAATAATTCTCTATCGATTAGTATAAAGGATTTAATTCTATGTCATTTAGTCTTTGAGAAAATCCATTGGTAAAAAAAGGACCAATTTAGAAATTTACCATTCATGTATGGTATAAAATATTTAATTCAATTTTTCCCGTTATTAAATGAAGGTTGACAACCACTGAATGGTATAAAGGGTAAAAATCAACGAAATACCTTTTCCCGAATCCATTCTTTTGATTTGTTTTTAGCTAGTTAAACTTTATTTTTCGTCTCCTGAAAAATCAAGAATATGGACTTAAATCCTTTATACTTATCACTACAGATATATATCAATTGGGGGAAATTGTGAAAGACTGGCATTTTTCTTTTTAACAATATATATATATATATATATTTTTTTTTTAATAAATTTATCTATTTTTTTTTTTTATTATAATTATTACAGAAACTGCTCCAACGTCGACTAATGCAGTTTTAATAGAAGAAGTCATCGAGTTTAAATCTGAAATACACAAGGAAGAATATTCTTTGAAAGCTTCCGAATATGAAAGTATGTTAAATCTTTTAATTTTTATTTTAGAAATAAATTTTAAATTTAATTTAGACTTTTAGCAAAGAAGTAACTTTGTAAATCAATATATCAAATATATATTACAGACTATGCATTAAAACATAAAACTTCTATAATTCTACCTTAAATTCTTTGTTTATTAAATTGTAAACAAAAATTTTAAACTGGGGAAAAATATGCGCTAAAAGCAGTTTTAAACTTTTATACAAAATTTTAATTTTAACTTAATTAGTAAGAAATGACAATAGAATGTAAAACAAAGTCAATATTTTAACAAATTTAATAAACGAACTGAAAAATGTTAATTTAATTAAAAAATTATTCAAGACTAAAATTCAATAGATGCAGCATCAAATTCATGAGAAGGTGGGAATATTGTAAATTCAATAAAACTGTGTAATCTTAACTAGTTACAGAAGGTATGTCAAACTAGCCCACTCAAGTATGTAGTCAAAAATAATTTGGTCGCACAACTTGAAATTATAACATCAAAATGCATTGTACTAATCTAATACAATTTAGTATTGATATACAGGGTGATCGTAGTTAAACTTGGCATATTCAGAGTTCTTTTAACTGTAAGTGAAATACAGATTCATTCACAAATTTGTATATGGACAATTCAAAGGATGAGCTCAAAGATTTTGCAAAATCATCTTTATTTAGTAGAGAGATTTTTGTTATTTGTTAGATACTGTTTAGCAGTGTAAAGCATATTGTTCTGTGTGGGGCCCCGTTATTCATTTGTGTGCAACCAATGAACAATGACAGATAAACAGCCAACTGAGCAGATAGCTAGGAATTTGTCGCATGTCACGTCCGCCAAGTTTTCGTACAACATTTTCAAGACTGTCACATTTTCTGCTAAACTAACAACCGTGGTAATTTAAAGAATACTATTTACTCGATCATTTTCATATCCAGAACATAACTCTGAAACTATCTTCGTATTCAAACCCTATCATTTTCTTCTTCACTTGCAATGCCACAATTAACTTTCTTTGTATTATCATAAAACGCTTCAAAATGTAAAAATAACAATTTTAAATGTCATAATGCTTGAAAATTTTAAAATAGGCTACAGTTATTTACTACAGAATACTTTAAGCATTTTAACTGTACTGCGCGACAATCATCGAGTTTTTTTTTTTTTTTTTTTATCTTTAAACGCGTCCTACGGCGACCCTGTAGATAACTATTCAGATTTAAAAATATGCCGAAATATCATATTTATTTTTAAAAATAGAATTTAAAAACTGTATACCGTATTTTCCGGGGCCGCGGTAGCCCAGTCGGTAGAGCGCCGGCCTCGTAATTGGAAGATTGCGGATTCATTACTCAAGCCCGCCAAAGACCGTCGTGTACACTAATGGTGGCTGGTGTACGTAAAATCTGTCGTGGCCGCAATGTCCTCCATGTTCCCATAAAAAATTATACCTCTGGGGGTCACCGAAGCGAGAGAGCCATCCCTTCCTTGGAGGATCAAAATTGCGATGGCATGTCTCCGGACCACCTCTAGGGGTAAGTGCCAGACCATCGCTTATTGCCCATCTGCGCAGCCCTGGTGCGACGTAAAACCCATCCAACCGTATTTTCCGGCGTATGACGCGCAGGTTTGTTAAATCAACTATACACCGGGAATATAAATTTACAGTAAAAGCTATTTTTTAACAAGCTTTTGTTTCTTACAAATATAGCTTTATTTGTAAATTAGATTTTCTGATGTATAACTCATTTATGTGACCCACGCGTTATAAGCCGGAAAATAAGGTAACATAATAAGGTTTTAAACTGACATGCTAGCAAGAACATACCCCCATCTGTACCCGTTTGCGAAAAAGTCTTAGCTTTGAAACGCTTACCTATGCGATCTTCCAAAATTGGGATAACGCAAAACACGAATAGCCTTAATAAAACTTACAAGGTGCCGTCTTCAAAAAATATTGAAAAAAAAAATATGTATATGTGATCCTACTCTTCCTAAAACACTAGAAAGTGAAAAAAATTATCGGCTGAAATGAATTACAGTGACCACAAGAAATTATCTATATTAAGCATATATGGCGATTTCACATTGTTAGGGGATTGATTTTGAGTACTTGGCGGAGAAAAAAAAAAAAAAAAAAAACACGGTTCTGTTCATACACGGCAATCTCGGTGCTATCGAAATGAACGCATAACAGCGCTAAATCGCCAAATATGCTTAATTTTGATAATTTTTTGTGGTCGCTGTAATTCATTTCAGCCGATTTTTTTTTTTTTTTTTTTTTTTTTTTTTTTTCACTTTTTGGTGTTTTATGAAGAATAGAATCACATATATATTTTTTTTTTCAATATTTTTTTAAGACGACACCTTTTGAATGTTTCCTTTTTAGATGAATGTTCTCTAAGAGCATACTCTTGTTTAAAAAATTAAACCTATTAACATTGTAAAAACAAGCAATAAAAGCCTATGTCATTTCGCTAAATTAAAGTCAGTTAAACTGCTTTTAGTAGTACCACGTGATTATATTTTACCTATTCTCCTAATCTAAATACATTCTTAAAATATATCTTTTAGGCATTATTTATTTTATTATATGTTAAATTTCAAATAATTCTATGGATATTAAAAGACGAAAATATTCCTCAGTGTTTTTTTTTTTTTTTTTTTTTTTTTATCTTTCACTGTGTATTAGCGTTATCTAACATCACTTTTCTAAAATGTGGAAATAAAGGTTTTGTTCAAGTAATCGAAATTTAATTACTGATACTTCAAATCTGTCAAATAACAGAATAGGCTATGTTAAATAAATAAATAAATAAAAATTCTGTGATTTTTTTTTTTTTCTTTTCGTCAGTTCATTATTATTTTTTAATTTGATTTTGCATGTTTTGCTTATTATTTCTTTGTTTATCATTTTATATTTTCTGAATGATTGATAATTATGTAGTACCTCTTTGAGTTTTAATTAAACAATTAATATACCTTATATTAGTAATAATTCTATTTCATTTAAATCTTAATATTATTAAATACATTTCTTTCTTTTCGGTCAATTTTTTCTGTGGAAGAAAAGTTAAGTTATTTGCTTAAAAAAAATGTCAAAACAAGCATAGCCGCAATATAAAGCTTAAAAAATTATACCTATTATTTAAAAAAAATTAAACACTAATTTCAATAATATATCATATTAATATAAATTCCTTGCTATTATATTTTTTATACTTATTTTCTTTCTTCTACATTTTTTAAAAATAATAAATAACAATGAAGCATCGCTTCATTTTTTTTCTTTTCATTTTATTTCATTTTATTTAATTTAATTTAATTAATTAATTATTTTTTTCTTAAACTATAAACTACTGACAAAATACTATGTTTTCAGCAGACCAGCAAAGTCCTGGCCACATTTGGAACTCAGATAATTTAAACAGTGACTGGAAAAAACCAACACAAAAGGGAAGTATAATCACAGGTATGAAATATAAATATAAGTAATCATTAAAATAAATAAATACGAATAAATGGAGATTATAAGTGAAGTGACTGATCTAAATATTTTATGTTAATCAGAGTTTAATTAAAGTTGAAATATATGTAATATACAGAGTAGGAATTAGATTTCTACAATTTAAAATATTTTGAATTGTTTGACGCCTAGGTAAAAATATAATGTTTAATTTTTTCAGGACAATTGACTTCACATAATCATTGATGCATGCTAGAGTATTCAAAAATGTTTATATTTTTACAGTATGTTTATAATATAATAATAAAAAAAAAAAAATTACTAAATTATACACACTCATTAATTAATTCATCATTTAGTACTGGTGTATATATATATATATATAAATAAATATATATATATAAAGTTAGATCGATGGCTCCATATATAGCATACACATATATACGTATATATGTATTTATACATACTTGCCAATCATCTCATTATGAACCGTACAATCTTTAGTACCCGCCTTTTTTTTTCACACCAATTAATTTTTAGAGTAATTTTTGTCTTATTTTATCATAACAACATTTGGAGAGAATTACTCTAAAAATATAGTGGAGTGAGAAAAGGGGCCTTTTTTTTTAAAGGGTTGTTAACAATTTTACGGTTATTAATGAGATGGTTGGCAAGTATGTATGCATAATATATATATATATATATATATATATATATAGAGAGAGAGAGAGAGAGAGAGAGAGAGAGAGAGAGAGAGAGAGAGAGAGAGAGAGAGAGAGAGAGAGAGAGAGATCGCTTTTACTTCGAAAGATAATTATGACAAACTTAGCATATCACTAATGATATGCATTAAATAATTATTGCTGTGTAGCAGAGCACAGTTATCAAAATTTTAATTTATTATGAAGCTTTTTTAGCCCCGCCTCTATTTCATACCTTTCTTTTTTTTTTTTTTTTTTTTTTTTCTAAAGCAATTTAACTTATTTTATCGTAGTTATATATTGGAGGAAGTTATTCTATAAATAAAGTGGTATTGAATAAAGGCGGAGCTGAAAATGCTCCGGAATAAATTAAACAGTTGGCAACTCTGAGTAGATTTATATTCTTTTAAAATTATATAAATAGAACTGCCAACATCGTAATTAATAATCCAGATGATAGTTAATACTATAGCCTCTTAAACTAGATGCCTGTAGAGTGGCCCGGAAACTTCACAACAGCTGAAGCGATAGACAGTACCAATCGGAATAGGTTGCGCGACTTTTTTATTCAACTGTCACCAATAATTTTAAGAAGTGATATATGATATATATGTAATCGACGCTTCTTCGATTATATTCGCATTATATATATATCGTGTCCCACTTTTAAAAATTTTTGGTGGCTATTGAATAAAAAAATCGCGCAATCTGTACCAGGTGGCGCTGTCTACCGCTTCAACTGTTGCCAAGTTTCCGAACCACGCGATAGGTATCTAGCTTAGGAGGCAATGGTTAATTCTCTCCTTTTTTTTCATACTAATCTTTCTTTAGAGTTCTTTTCTTCTTATGTCATCGTGCATTTGAAAAGAATTACTCTAAATACTAAGTGGTGTTAAAAAAGGGGTGGATACTAGCGATATTCAGGTTTAGGTTGGCAGCTATGCGTGAGAATTTATAAGAATTCATCCATCAAATATGATCTAATTTTATGTTATAGCTTTCTGGAATTGTTAGCTTGCTAAATATGCAATTACAGTTCTTTACCACAACTTCTGGCAAATAACACATTAAATATTTTTAATAATTTATTAAATGTAAAATAAAGAAAACCACTACATACAGTTCTCCCCCAAGCGTTTGGAGTCTGGGTTCTATTGTGCTGCGGTTTTTAAAAGCAAAATCAATGTTTAAGTATCAGTTTTGTACGGAACATTCACCATTGTATCTCAATAAAATTTACAAATTTCAACAATTTTGAAAATGTTGTTAAAAAAAAGCTAATCAAAAAGAGCTATGGAAGATCTAAAGCTATTAATAACTCATAGAAAATTTCACATAAATAGTAATGTGGTTTTTTCCTTCATGCTTCAACAAATTATAAATTTTAGTTTGATACGATTGAGTAAATCGGTGGTGGGGTAAATAGGAGGTAAATAAAAAAAAAAAAATGTTTAACGCTTTTTATAAATTATTAAATATTTTTTTCATATTGCCAAAATGTTGTTTATATATTTCTTAATTAAAAAATAAAATAAAATAAAATAAAAAAAATACTGATGTTCAAATACCTCTTACATTCAAAAATCGGAAAAATGAAAAGTTTGTATTCATTATTTTTTTGTTTTTGCGAACTTTAAATTTTGTCCGTATTCATAAAACCGAACCTGTCGAAGCCCATACAGATTGGAAATAAGATGTATATATATATATATATATATATATATATATATATATGACTTTCTTCTATTTTCAATAGAAGAAAGTATTGGATTCGTAAAAAATTTTCGACTTCCGGTTTTCGACTAATTTACACGATTTGACCATTTTTAGAAAATGTCTGTCTGTGTGTGTGGGGGGGGGGGGGGGGTGACAAACATTTTGTGCCAACTGTACCGCCGGAACTACTGCTCAGGATTACATATACATTTATATTTAGATGTACCTTGATTTAAATTAGTGCCTATCAACTTTTGGTGTCAACCGCTAAATAGGTGGCGCTGTTATACAGCAATTTTTGAAATTTCAGGGGAGGCTATATCTCGGGTTCTATTGCGTATTACAGCGATTTCCGCAATTTAATGAAAGGCTATATCTCAGGAACTACGACAAAGAATTGCATGAAAATTTTTTTGCGGATGCATCTTAACATAAATTAGTGCTAGTCAACTTTTGGTGTAAACTGCATAACAGGTGGCGCACAACACAACGTTTTCCACAATTTAAAGGAAGGTTATATCTTAGCTTCTATTGCGTATCATTAAACAAAACTGGATATGTAAGGACGTCATTATGAGGCATTATGCTCATTCGATTTGGATGATTATTGACGAATAGGTGGTGCTGTTATACTGCTAAGTTCCTCTATAACGGAATGGCTATATCTCAACGTCTGTGGCATATAACTGTACAAAGCTTCATACGTCAGAAAACCATTAAAAAAATGAATTTTTAAGCTATTATTTATAGTTGATAAAACTGTCTTTCTTTGGATACTTAGTGTTAGATTTCCCTAAGATGAAAATGGTTTGCATTCATCATGTTAAATAATTTTATTAAGTAATAGTTTTAATAAATTATTCGTACTTAGTGAATTTGGGCAGAAAAGTATAGAAGAAAGTCTTGTGGTGGCCACAACATACTAGTTTTTTATGTTTAAAGAGTACATATTGAGGTGGAGGCTAAAATTTTTACCTCTAACTTATCTCATGTGTGCAAATTAGTGGAATTATTTTTTTCTTTATTTTCAATTTATTTTTATTTAGAACTATTTCAAATAGTTATAAACAACTTGCTTAAAGCATTTCCTTTGATTCCGTGATTTAATTTGGATATTTATCAAGTCAGTTCTAGGCACATCGGTCTTACTGAAACGACCTACAGAAAAAGTAAGGCAAAGAGAAAAGTAAAGGCATATAAAAAAATAAAAGTATATGATTGTATAACAAACTTGAACAACTATGATGTTTGTTTTAGAACTTATATAGGTTTAAAATATGGCTTATCACTGCATTTTAAATTTATTCTATAAGTACATTTCCTAATTTTAAAGTAATAAATTTACTTAGTTTGTTCAAATCCATAAAACATCGATTTTTGTGAAATTTTATACGTTTCTAATAAAAATTCTTTAAAAGTAAAAAAAAAAAAAAAAAAAAAGAAAAGAAAAGAAAAGAAAAAGTGGTATTTTTCTTAATCTTGTTTTACTAGTTAGTAACTTATAACAATGTCAATTATTTAATGTTATGTCTTTGATGAGGAGGCCTGCACAAAACAATTATTTTTAACAACATTTTTAGAAGCCTTATTTTTTTATTTATTTTAATGAAACTGTATTTTATGTAAAGGTTTTAATTGTTGTTTGAGCACTACTTTACCTCACATTTTTAACATCAATCTGAATAGGATTTATAGCATACCTCTCAATTACCCCACGTGGGGTAAATTGGAGGTAACTTTTCTTTAAATATTTTTATTAGGGTAAATTTTTTTGTAATTACCATGTTTTTATTAACTTCGATTCTTGTTTGTTTGCTTGTTTGTGTGTTTGTTTGTCACGGACAAATCTTGCAATCGATTTTTAACAAACTTCCCGACTAGCTAGATATTTGAAATTTTCAGGACAGCTCACAACACGGTGACAATACATTTTTCTAATAATTTTAGTCAACTATTTCAAGTCAAGATGCCTTCCGGCAGCGCTTATATGATTCAACAGAAAATTTATTTAACTAACTTCCCGACTAGCTAGACATTTGAAACTTTCAGAATAGTTCAGAACACGGTGAAAATGCATTTTCTTAATACCTTTAACCAACTGTTTCGGGTTACTGCTGCCTTCGGCAGCGTTATCAGTACAAAGCTTGCAATCGATTTTTCACTAACTTTCCGACTTGTTAGACATTTGAAACTTTCAGGACAGCTCACAACACGGTGATAATACAGTTTTCTAATAATTTTTATCAACTATTTCAGGTCCCGCTGCCTTCGGCAGCGCTTATATAATTCGACAGAACATTTATTTAACTAAATTCCCGACTAGCTAGACATTTGAGATTTTCAGAATAGTTCAGAAAACGGTAAAAATGCATTTTTTTAATACCTTTAGCCAACTGTTTCGGGTTCCTGCTGCCTTCGGCAGCGTTATCAGTACAAAGCTGCAATCGATTTTTCACTAACTTCCCGACTAGCTAGATATTTGAAACTCTCAGGCTAGCTCAAAACACGGTGACAATACACTTTTTTAATACTTTTAGTCAACTGCTTCAGGTCCCTACTGCCTTCGGCAGCGTTTATATGATTCAAGAGAAATTTTATTTAACTAACTTCCTGACTAGCTAGACATTTGAAACTTTCACAATAGTTCAGAACACGGTGAAAATGCATTTTTTTAATACTTTTAGCCAACTGTTTCGGGTTCCTGCTGCTTTCGGCAGCGTTACCAGTACAAAGCTTGCAATCGATTTTTCAATAAATTCCCGACTAGCTAGATTTTTGAAACTTTCAGGATAGCTCAAAACACGGTGGGAATACATTTTTTTAAATACTTTTAGTCAACTGTTTCAGGATCCTACTGTATTCGGCAGCGTTCATATGATTCAGCAGAAAATTTATTTAACTAACTTCCCGAGTAGCTAGACATTTGAAACTTTCGGAATAGTTCAGAATACGGGGAAAATGCTTTTTAAAAATATATTTATCCAATTGCTTCGGGACCCTGCTGCCTTCGGCAACGTTTCCAGTACAAAGTTTGCAATCAACTTTTAACCAACTTCCCGGCTAGATAGTCATTTGAAACTTTTATAATAGCTCAAAAGACGATAGAAAGGAATTTTTTAATACTTTCATCCAATTGCTGGGGTCCCGGCTGCCTTTAGTAGCGTTTATATGATTCAGCAGAAAATTTAAAAACATGGTTTATAGCAAGAAATTAAAACTTCTTCACACACCATAAATTTTAAATCAGCACAACCGGTTTCGAAAGGACGTAGCCTTTCTTCATCAGGTGCAAACACGTGCAACTGCCTTGGAGGCAAAAGCAAGACTGAAAGCAGGACAAAATCCAGAGGGGGAGGAGGAACACAAACAACCAATAGAAAGCAACATGCAGGGCAGGACCAATCAGAGAGGAACACACGTACACACACACCACAAAATGAGGAGAGAGGAAAGGAGTAAAGAAAAGATCGACGCTATTCAATACAGGGCCTCTAAAATCATCACTGGAGCTGTTTCATCAACGGATAACATCAAAATTGAAAAGGAATATGGCCTTGCCCCTTGGAAAGCAGAAGAAAATTAACAACCATTAAATTTACCAACAAAATCCAAACTCTTGCTGATCGCCATATCTCAAGTAGAACCTTTAGAGCGTGGAGTGGAAATTGCAGGCTGAAGAGATCCTCGAACCTCCAACATGACCAAGATATCAGGAATGATATCAACCTCAAATATGAGACCTTCAAAATTTCCAAAGAGCCTTACAACATCCTGTGCCCTCTCCCCCAAACAAAAATCTATTTAAATCTCTTACAACCTTGCACCAAGAAAGATCCCACCACAATAATTAAAGAGAAAGGCGACCATACCATTGAAGTACTCACGACCTCAAATCAAGATCTGACGATCGCCTACACAGATGGCTCTTCTGACTCTAATCTCGATAGAGGAGGAGCAGGTGTCTTTTTCATCGAACCAGACGGAGCGCAGGAATGCCACGGTATTCCTGTTGGGAAAATCGCCTCCAACTATACATCCGAGCTCGTCGCCATCAAATGTGCTCTGGAGATTTATCTGTCTAAGGAGGACCAGAGTTCCAAAGGCATCATCATATTCTCAGATTGCAAATCAGCATTGCAAGCGATCCAGAAGGGCAAATGTCAACTCAGCCATCAGATCATTGAGCTCACAAACAAAATCATTGCTGCCCAGGGATCCTGCATCTTGCAATGGATACCGGCTCATGTAAATATTTTTGGTAATGAGAAGGCCGATGAGCTCGCAAAGGCTGCACGTAATTTTCCTCAGCCATCCAAATGTCTAACCCTCGTTGACGCCAATGCCGTCGCTACCCGAAGACTAATCGGTCAACAAGTTAAACGAAACTTAATTCCGGAATTGAACTGTGATAGAGCCTTATCAACTGTTTTAACCAGACTGAGGACAAACCATTTAAAGGGGATGAGGATTTCTGAGGACGGGCAGCGTAGTTACACCAACTTTTGTCCTCACTGCCCAGACGACATCCCACTGTCTCCCCAACACATCTTCAGCTGCCCAGCAATCCAGGCCAAACTTCTTAATATCGGCTTTGAAGACCCAGTAGACCTACTTTATACAGATAGGGCTGTCGAGTTTGCTAAAGCTGTCTTCGACAGTTTCGGAGCCATTTAATTGCACTTTCATAGACACGACATCATCATCATCAGGAAAGGAGTAAACAATTATTATTATTATTATTATTATTATTATCATTTTTTTTTTTTTTTTTAATTTCAATATTATTAAACTATTAAGTAAATTTAATAAAATTTATCCCTTAATTATTATTTTTTTTAATTTTAATTAGAATTATTTTATTATAATTAATCTGATGTTATAAACATACTGAAGGAAATTATTTAATTGAATTAAACAAATTTTTCCAGGCTGTAGACAGCAAAGTGGAATCAGATTTTTCATTGACAATTTTATCACGATTAAGGTAAATAGCTAAATTTTCCAAAAAATCCAGTTCGGAAACGCGTTTGGCATGAAAGATAATTTTGGCACTCTTAAAATTAAAACTATGATCAAATTCCCAACTGTGCTTCGCAATAGAAGATTTAGAAATTTCTTGATTAACAACATACCGAGAATGTTCACGTAAACGACATTCAAGATTTCTTTTAGTTTGACCAATATAAGATAAATCACAGTTATTACAAGGGACATTATAGATACCCCATTTTTGAAGCTCATGAACAGGGGATTTGGTTGAAGGGAATTGGAATTTATTGACAGGTTTAAAAATAACGTGAAAATTGAAACGCTTCAAAACTTTGGCTAATTTAAAACATAAGGGGGGATAAAAAGGTAAGACAACAAGATTATCAGGTTTAATTTTATCATCAATGGAAAGAGTAGAATTATAAGTTGGCCTACTGAACTTTTTGAGAGCTTTATCAGTTATAGAGGGTCTAAAACCTCTTTTAATAGCAACAGACTTTAAATAATTCAGTTCTTTTTTAAGAGAAGAAGTATCAGAACAAATTTTAAGGGCACGATACACGTAAGTGTAAAAGGTGCCAATTTTTTTGTTTAGCCGGATGATTAGAAAGAGCATGGGGAGGGTTAGAAACAGAGAAAGGTTTCCTGTACACAGAGGTTTTAAAAGAGGAATCGTACCTAGTAACTAAAACATCAAGAAAGGGAAGTTGATTACAATTTTCTAACTCGAAGGTAAACTGAATATGGGGATCAATAGCATTGGCAATATTAAGAATGGCAGAAACATCAAACGGATTTTCAACAAGAATGAAAGTGTCATCTACGTAACGTAACCAGCATTTTAAATTTAAAATCTTTAATAATTTTTCCTCAAAATAATGCATATAGATATCGGCAAGAATAGGAGATAAAGGATTACCCATACTTAAACCATCACACTGTTTATAAAATTTGTTATTAAATTCAAAAGTAGTTTGGGAAACACAGAGTTTAGTTAGATTGACAAATTCTTTTATTTCAATGTCAGAATAATGAAATTCGCGTAACCTTTTTTGTAAACAATTAAGCACCCCTTCAGTGGGGACGTTAGTAAATAAAGACTTTACATCAAGAGATAACATTGAGCAATTTACAGGATTCAAATTATTTAACTTCATAACAAAATCATAGGAATTTTTTATAGTATGACTATTAGTGCTGCATAAAGGAGAAAAAATAGAAGCTAAAAATTTAGATAGGGGATAAGTAGCAGTACCAATATTCGAAACAATAGGTCTGAGGGGAACATTATTTTTATGAACTTTAGGTAAAGCATAAAAACGAGCACAAGTTGCTGAAGAAGGGGAAACCGAGAATTTGGTATTGTCAAGAAGAACGGTAGAATTTTTAACAGCTTTTTGAACAGAGCTTAGAAGAGATTTAGTTTGGTCTTTTTTAATTTCAGTATAAGGTCCTTCAGATAAAAGAGAATTAACTT
This sequence comes from Salticus scenicus, assembly GCA_963930645.1. Classification (NCBI taxonomy): domain Eukaryota; kingdom Metazoa; phylum Arthropoda; class Arachnida; order Araneae; family Salticidae; genus Salticus; species Salticus scenicus. Next base: position 192,762,299 of record OZ005654.1, on the reverse strand, counting down.
TGTCAACATAATCAGTTTTGTCCATGAGAACAATCTGGCCACCTTTATCTGCTTTAGTAATGACAAGATTTTGATTAGATTTAAGTTCCTTAACAGCAACACTTTCAGATTTAGAAAGATTAGATTTATAATTGGAATTATTGGAAGAAATGCAATCAGCAAGTCAGTCTTGCTTTTGCCTCCAAGGCAGTTGCACGTGTTTGCACCTGATGAAGAAAGGCTACGTCCTTTCGAAACCGGTTGCGCTGATTTAAAATTTATGGTGTGTGAAAAAGTTTTAATTTCTTGCCATTTTCTGTACGCCAGTTTTTGAATTTATTTTTGGTGACATGGTTTATAATTTTTTTTTTTTTTTTCATCTTATAATTATTTTTAAAATCAACTCACCGTGATACATTAACGAATTTCCTGCTGTAGAAATTTTTTTTCTATGGGAAAAGTGTTGAGATTATGAGCATATTTAAAAAAAAGAAAAGAAAGAAAGAAAAAGAAAAGAAAGAAAGAAAAAAAATTAAATTTCCTACCAATTTATCCCATGCTACCCTACGCACTTTTTATTTGTTAATATGATGGAGTAAGTCCTCTTTCAATAGTATCATAATTATAAGTTATTAAAACATGCATAGCAACATTTTTCTTAATGTGGAGAAATAGAAAAATTAAGAATGAGCAACGAAACTGAAAGTGTATATTTTTTTCTATTTAACTGAAACAAACAAAAAAAAAAAAAAAAAAAGATTTGTGTTACTAATCAGATAAAGTCTACATGTATATTCTATAAAGGCAGTATTCATTGAAATTGCTGATTAATATTAGAATTTTAAAAATTACCTAAATAGAATTATATAACCAAAGTATTTTTTTTTTTTTTTTTTGCCGTAATTAATTATAATATTACAGCTAAGTATGAAAAAGAATTAAACCATTCTTCATTCTTATATTCCTAGTTACATGAATTGCATAATTATTGCTTATAATATTCAAACTTATTATAGAAATAACTATCAGTCTAAACACTTCGATAAATTTAATAATATTAAGCGCATATTTGAAATATTCAAATTAATAAGAAACAATTTCTAATTGTAAAATAGTCATAAATGATTAGTTAATTTAAAATACAAGACTAAATAACATTTATTGAAAATGCACGATTAATAATAATGGAATTATATAATCAAAGTATTTTTCGTCATAATTAATTATAATATTACGGTTAAATATGAAAAAGAATAAAACCATTCTTCATTCTAATATTCCTAGTTACATGAATTGCATAATTATTGCTTATAATATTCAAACATATTATAGAAATAATTATCAGTCTAAAAACTTTAACATATTTAATAATATTAATTGCATATTTGAAATATTCAAATAAATAAGGAACAATTTCTAATTGTAAAGTAGTCATGAATGATTAGTTAATTTAAAAAAAAGTAAAATTAAGTAATATTTATTGAAAATTCACGATTAATAATTCATTTCATTGTAACTTGCTAGTTGCGATTTATTTGTATTAGCAAGTTTGTTCCTAATATAACCCTTGTAAAGTAAAGTCCACGACCTTAAATAATTTTTATCAGCTATAGTAATTTTTGAAGTTCCATGTATTGTACTTTTGCTAATGTTATTGTTCTATAAAATGCTTTATTGGTTTTATTTATAAAAATAAGATTAAAAATTCTATAATACTTCTTTATTTATTAAATTATTGAGTTGTCTGGTAAAGTCGTGTTAATTTATAGGCAAAGTGAAATGCTGTCCATTTAAATTTTAGTTTATACTGGGTGTGCCATAAATCCGTAAAAATCTTTAAATTTTATAAAAGTTGAAAAGTTTGTTCAGTTGTTCAGTTTTTAGTTGTTCAGTTTCGTAGAACTGAACGCAATTTAAGAAAATTTTTTCTCACAAGCGGAATTTTTTAAAGCTTAAAATTTACGTCGATAGAGGTCGCTGCGCAGAATACTGAAATCAGTGTCCTATAGCGTGCAAGTTCTTATGATTTATATCTCATCTATGATTTTTCTCCCTATTTACTCGTAAATAAAATTTTAATTCGACCAAATTTCTTTGGTGCTTTTAAAGGAGACATACGCTATGAAATCTCCATCATCCAATCGAATTATACTACATGCTGCAGTTAGAGGGGTTGTAACTCGCTTGTAAACTAGAATTTGCGGTGATGGAGAACACATGCAATAAACTAAATATGCTTTTAAACATTTGCTTCCATCAAAAAAAATATATATATAATTTCCCATAAGTATGCATGTTTTGCACCCGTAGAGCGTCCACTATCGGCGGAAAATTAAACTTTTTTTCATCATCAAGATAATCAAACACTTCATGCGAATAATTTTTTCGAAAACTGCGTTCAATTGTACAAATTTCTTCATTTTCTATTAACTTTAAAAATATTTCAGACTTATGGGACACCACATAATTATTAAATTACACAGGACCATTATATTCCATAATATTCCCCTCACGTTTCATGTTGTGTGCATTATTTTCTGTCAGTCATTTTTTCTGATCTACACCTGCGGTGGAGAACCTACCCAATCGTTTGAGATCTTTAAGTCTGAGAAGACCAGCTACAACCCTTACAACCACTTTCGCACATTTCTGTCAACTATATCTCTTTAGTATTAACAGCGCATGCCTTCTTTGCCACATGTTTTTTTTTTTTTTTTTTTTTTTTTTTCTCTTTTCGGTAAAGCATTAAATGCTTATAATATATTTTGTTTGCCTACATATTTAAAGGTAATAATTGACAAAAAATAGCGTAACTAACCAAATTTTCATCGAAATCTGCCTAAGGTATTAGCATATGTATGCATATGATTTTATTTCAATCTGTCTGGCTGTCTTTATGACATCAATAAAAATTAGCACGAATTGTCCAGACGCCTCAATAAGAAATAAAAAAGGTTTTAAATGTCCTTTACTGTAAACAACGTTTATATACCTTTCTCTTTTTTCAACAGGACTCAGAAATTGTGCCCAATTTTTTCCAGAACCCAAGTTTTTGCATTTCATCTTATGCACCTTCCTATATGTCTATAATAGGATCCGAAAATGAAGAATATATTGAAACAAATTTTTACAAGCTTGATGTGTTTGAAAATACTGATAATTGCTAAAACGTACTTATCTATGCTTACAAGTAACTTTGCATAACTGTGAGATTGTGAAACGCCTGCATACTGTAACACGTAAATAATAACTTTTTTCCCTTTGTTATTCAATTTGACAACATACAGCTCAGTCTTTTTTCTGTTAAAAAATCTTACTTTTGAATAATGACCACAACATTTTATATAGATGTGAATATCAATGAATGTTCTCACTAAATACAACGAACCTATAAATGAATTATAAACAAACTCGTTGAAAAAAAATGGCAATTCTTTTAAAAATAAGAAAGAGCACAATCTAACAAAAGAAGAAATATTCCAGTACTTATTTGAAGCATACATAATTATCAGTTTTTGATCTTGAGTTTGAGAGACTTTTATATTAAACTTTTCTTTCGTTTATATTAAGCCTTTGCCTGCTTGGCTGTTCACTATATTTAAATGAATACTTGAAATAACATGTAACTTATTAATTTAAAAAAAAAAAAAAAAAGAAAGAAAGAAAGAAATCATTGAAATCGGAAAAAAACATCAGTTTAGATCTGACCCACACACTAGAAATTGCCTTGATAAGGTAATTTCGAATAGAGTTACGCTTGGAATTGTTTTTGTTACACCCTATTCCACAGGGGAATTTTGCAAAATTCCATCAAAGTGCATGTTGCAGACACTTAAATAACAACCAGACACCAAAATTCGCCGTCCTGAGGTTATTTGGAACATAGTTACACTTGGAAACGGGTCTTCCGCCCCCCCCCCATCTTCTTCCACTACAAAGTGATATGTGGGAAATTTCGTAAAATTACTTTAGAGTGTGTGTTATGCAGATGTAACCAATCCACACACCAAAAATAACCTCTCTGAGATAATCTAGAACAAATTTACAATTGGAAACGTTATACCACCCCCCAGCATGCTCCAAAAGAAAGAAGGGGAGGGGTAGGACCTTTTGCAAAATCTCTTCTGGAGTGCACATTGGTATACGTAGCACACCTACGTACGAAAAATATCTTTTCCTAAGATAATTTGGAACCATGTTGCACTTGATAAAGTGTTTTTTGCAACCCCACCCCATAGGAAGGAAAATAGGTCTATTTAAAAAAAATTTCATCACTGTTAGTGTCTGATACAAATAACCAACCCGACCACGAAAATTCGTAAACGCGACTCCTAGGACAAATTTAACATAAAAAGGGAGCTCTCGATTTTGCCCTTCATTACGATACCCCAAATCGAAAACCGGAAAAATTCCAAAATGAGTTTTAGGATATATACTCTAGAAGACGTAGAGTCGTTTTCAACTTATATGTGCTAATTTTTAGGTTGATTTCTTGAGAAATCGACCTTTTTTTTTTTTTTTGACAAATTTTACGTTTTACTCATTTCTCTCTTTTAAACAGTAAGCCCCGCCTATTAAGTCATTTTTTCCTCGTAGTGTTCGTTTAAAGAATTCAAAATTTATCACCAGTAATCGATGAGGCAAATGCTAATTGTGTGTATTTTTTTCAACGCAAAACAAGGGGTTTAATATGAATATGCATTGTCACATTATCCCTTTCTTTTCTATATTCTTAGAAAACAAGATTTTGTTTGTTAACATTAATGTCTAAAAAGATCTTTTTTTTTTTTTTTCATTGCTTCGCTTTTGCGGTTGTTGTTATACAGTTTGACCCGTAAATAAAAATTAAAAAAATATTTTGTTTAATTTTATCTGTTATTTTTAAAGCTCTTCTTCGTTATATCTCATGTAAAACTTTAAAAGAGATGGCCCCCCCAAGGCTCTCCAAAACAAAGGTTTATTTATATCTCAAAAACTAATAACTGCAGTGAGCTGCAAATTTGTATACCCATATTTTTCAGCATTAGGATTCATTTTATGTAAAAATTAATATAGGTCATAATTCATTATTATTTGAATATGGATTTATTAACATTTTTCAGAATTAAAAATATTTTTCAGAATCAAAAGTGATAATGGATTATGTTTGGGTTTCTTCACTGTATGTCGTAAAAAAATAATCATATCGATCAAATTATTTTTTGTATAGATATTAATAAAAGTTTGAATTACGAATTTAACTTTAGCATCTTCAAATTTCAACACATATAAACTCTATGCAAAAATAAGTAAAATATACAACCAATACACTTTTTCGCATCGTCACGACTCCATGAATTCAAATATAAAATAAAAATAGGGTCTAGCATTAAAAAAATTGAATGATGATGCGCTTTTAAATATGTAGATGACCCCCAATTCAAAATTTCACTTCATTTTCTAAAAGTACAAATAATTTCCAGTTGAATGCTATCTATTAAATTTTTGTGCATTGATTATCAACGAAGCTACATCGAGTTTTGCGTTTTTTTTTTCCTAGACTGTACATAACCCACATCACCATTTCTACTAAATCCATTAATAATTTATTGTCGCCATTTTGTTTCAAAATGGCGGCTACTTAATAAGAAAAGAGAAATAAACCTTCCCTTCCGAATGAGTCAGAAGGACTTGTAATAAGTTGTGTTGGAAAATCTGCATTTTGCAAAATTCCCCAAAGGAGAGAAAGGTAGTAATATTGCAAAACCCGCACATAGTGGGTGTCAGAGTTCTACAATCAACCTTCCCACCAAAATTCAAAACCCGGTCACACAATTTTACATCAGTTGGTGGATACACCATTTTACAAGTGAAGGATTAAGTGAAATCACGTTACCCCTCCATCCCTTCGAACCTAAATTTCTAAAATTTCAGAAATTAGTCTGGATATTTCTGTTTGGTATATTTAAAAGCAAGAATTTCTTTGATATATTTTTTGAGATATTAAGGGTTACGGAAAGTCCCCCCCCCCCCTCCACCTCATGGGAGTAGAATTTCTAAATTTCAGAAATTCATTTTTAGGTATTCTTGTTCCCTATATTTTAAAGCACAAATCTTACGGATATCTGTTTTTTTTTTCATAAAAGGATATGTTAAATCACGTTTTGTCCTCCCCCTCTTGCTTTGGGAGCCAAATTTCTAAAATTTCAGAAATTGTTTTCTACGAATTTGCGTTTGATATATTTTAAAGCAAATATGTTACTGATATCTTTTTTTCTTTTTTTTTTTTTTTTTTTTTTTTTTTTTCTGGAGATGTGAAAGATTATGTGTAATCACTTTTTGCCCATGTGAAAACCAGTTTAGCCCCCTCCATCCTCTTGGTAACCGAATTTCTAAAATATGTTAAATTGCATTTTAGGTATTTGTATTAGTAAATTTTAAAACAAGAAGCTTCTAGATGCAGGGCTTTGTGCTGGGCAATGATGAATATGTCACTCATGACAAACGATTTTATATAGAGAGAGATTAAGTTGCCGAATGTTGGATTTTTTTTTTTTTTTTTTTGGTCATGAAAACATCGAATAACTAACTCATTTTTGCAGTGTCATAACTACCTTAATAATTATAAAATACAATAAACTAAATCGTTTAATGTAACAAAATATGTGAAAATGACAAACTATTTTAAGTTAAAAATATTGTTGCACATTTTTTTTTTCTTTTTTTTTTTAACATTTAAAGTAAACGCACCAGTAATGAACCCTGTACCATTAGTGGACACTTTTAATTTTAAACACGGAAAATAAGCTACCTAAAAATTCTGAAGATTCGAGCAATGTTCAGGAAGTGAGTTATAGTCCTTTACTGTGAAACCCTTTAACAAAAAATAATTCCTGCCATTAGTTTTAAAATAATGTTAGTTTAAGTAAAAAAAAAAAATTACACTTTTTGTGATTTTGCCGTTTTCTTCTTATTACTTAGAATAAGGAAATGACATTTTATTTGCTCGCTCTCTGCTTATTTTTAACTGATTTCATCTACCTTTTGCTTTCATATGACTAAAATAAGTATGCAGAATTCATTTATTGTGCTATTTTTTAAATCTTGTATTAACACATAGTATTTTTATGGGTGTCTACTACTGGTGCCAAGAAATGTCATCATGACAAATAGTGGACAGCCCTGTTCACAACTGACACATGTGACTTTTAATGCCAGATCCAGTAGTGGACACAAAACTAAAATCTAGCAATTTTAGCGTTGCATTTTAAAGCAAAAATTCAAAGAGGTCCACTACTGGAACAAAAAAGTGTCCACTATTGGGTTTTTAGTGTGTCCACTACTGGCTCATTTTAAGCTTTTCAGATTTTTTATTTTTTACAGATATAGATGCTATAATTAGCAATTATCATAATACAGTCGTGTTAAGAAAGAGTTAGTAAAGGTCTGAAATATTAATTATTTTTTGAAACTCTAAAATTTAGGAAATTACACAAAAAAAATATCCGGAAAATGTCCTTAAGGTGTCCACTATTGGTGCGTTTACCTTAATTTATAGAATTTTGATATTTTTAATTTTATAATAAATTATGTGATACTTTTAAAAAAAATCTAAATATAGATTTTGAAATTAATTCAATAAGTCCTTTTTACATGAAGTGCATTGAAAACCTTGCGCAATATTTTAATATGTTATCATGTAAGCTATTTTAAGGGCAGAAAATAACGCATGTGTTAAGTTTTACGTAAATCACGAGCATTGCATCGCCATTTTCTTACTTCATGTCCAAAACACGATTTTTTTTTTCTTTTAACTATAAATATAAATAACATATTCAAAAGACTATTTGTTCAAAATCTGCTTGTGATTTAGACAATATTTTATTAACCCTTTCACGCCCAAGGGATATATTTTTCCCTTCTACAAAAATCGTTATCGATTGTTCAATTATTATTGAATCGATATTTTTTTTACTGAATGTCAAAGTAAAACGTATGTCCAAGGCAGCAAATGTGTTTCTGAACGAATAAAAAAAAACGTATAGAAAATAGGACACATAATAAATGTGTTATGTGCAATGTCCACTTGTGCTTCACAAGTAAACGAAATTGTTTCGTAGAATACCATAACTAGCTATTTATTTTACTTTTCTGATAATTTTTATATTACAAAGCAATAAATTTGTGTTACAAAGCAATAAATAAAATACCGATATAATAAACCTAACTCTTCGTTTATTTACTTTTATGGTCCATAGGGAAAATATTTCCCATGAAATTATAGGAAACCTATACTATACACCCTGCTATGTTTTTCTGGTGATATTCTCTTACTTTACACCCACAATAGCTAAAATATTGTGTTGTATTGGCATATTTAGTCTTGGAAATCTTATGGTCCTAAAAGAGTTAATAGCATGTGCCAAAATGCGCCTGTTTAAATTGGTTCGACCAATACATAACACAGAAATTCATTTTTTTTTTTTTATTATTATGCTCAGGGTTTAATTGCTTAAATTATTCCTATCTTAAATAAAATTTATGTGACTTAAGTGCCATGTTAATATTGAATTATGTGCCTTTTAAAAAGACATTTAATTTCACAAGTGTCTGTTTATTATATTACTCTTAATATATTAGATGCATTTTCCTATAGATCATTTTTAATATGCTACAATTGTAATCAAGTTTTATAATGATTATTGTATTTAAAACAGAACTGTAGAATAAAATATCTCATTCTATTAACTAGTTTGTTTCTTTTTTTCTTTCATGTGAATGGAGATCTACATTAAGTAAAAAACTTCTGTGACTGCCAACTTCAAAAAAAAAATAAAAAAAAAAAAAAAAAAAAAAATCAGCACTCTATCTCTCTTCTGAAATTGAATTTAAAGCTAAAATTATTTATAATTATGTACATTTAATAAGATGTTTATAGAAGCGTAAATGATTTATGAGGGCAGATCAAAAAATAGATTACAATAGAGAAAAATGTTTCAAAATAAAAACCTGGCTTAAACAATGATTCTTTATTGAACAACATAAGCAAAAGGCATCTTTAAAATATTCTCCAAGAGAAATAAAAAACTTTTCACTCTGCACAATAAAATATTTATAGCATTAAAATGGAAATCTACTTCAGAACTTTCCTACGGATTCATGTCGAGTTTAACTGCGTTATTTTTTTCAAAAATTCTGACTGTAGGGAGCATATTCATTTGTTGAAAGTGTTGAAACAAATGGAAATCATTGAGCGTTACTGTAAGGCTTACCTGCCAACATTCTAATTATGAAACGGAAGAATTTTAGTACACGCCCCATTTCAACACCACTTTATTTTTAGAGTAATTATCTTCGAATGTAGTAACGATTAAATAAGTATAAAATTACTCTAAAAAAGACTGGTGGGAAAAAAAAAAAAGGTGGGTACTAAAAATTTTCCGTTTATTAATGAGATAGCTGGCATGTATGTTTTAAGGCCCTCGAGAGAAGGGAACTAAACTTTCCGTTCCAAATTTCGAAATGCTTGTACAGTCGGTAACAAAAGTCTCCGAACACTAGCAAAAATTCCTATATAAAAAAAGTACACTTAATACAGTTTTGTTAAATAAATCCTTGTCGATTCTTGTTCTTATTCAGTCTAAAAACAGGATTGGATAAGGATTTATTTAACAAAACTGTATTAAGTGTACTTCTTTTACATAGGAATTTTTCCTAGTGTTCGGATACTTTTGCTACCGACTGTACCTCTTCAATAATATAGGTTTCAACATTGCATTCTTGGTATATACAGCAGCTTCACCATAACCGCCTAAACTAGATGCCTTCCGCGTCGCTCGGAAACGTCGATCATATATATATATGTATCATATATCCCTTCTTAAAAATTATTGGTGACACATTGAATAAAAAAATGAGCAATTTGTCCCAGGTGGCGCTGTCTACCGCTTGAAGTGATGCCAAGTTTCCGAGCCACGCGGAAAGCATCTAGTTCAGGATGCTTTGATATAACGATGGATTTGTATGCATTTCCACTGTTTAGCACATGAGCAAGAAGTAAGGAAAACGGACAGTTTTACTTACTACCATTTTGGAGTTCGGATACAGCTGATGCGCTAGTACGAAATGCTCTTCAAATACACTCACTGAAAAGAACATCCAAAATACGATTTTCTGTGATTTATTTAGAATACGGCATCAACTAATACTGGAGTGATTTACTTTTTTTTTGGTCGTAGTTACAAAAAACTGTTTTACATAAAATAATTTAATTAATAAATAAAAAATATTTATAAATATTATCAAATAAAGTCATCCGAAATTGTTTGTCCAAATATTTATGATAATCAAGTTGTTTGAAGTAGGATTTCCAGTTGCATACATCCGCCAGATCTGGCAACACTGTTGAAATGACTATCAGTTCACCAGATTTCTTTCTACTCTACAGCAAAACAATTTTACGGTATCACATCCAAAACTACATTTATTTTACACGAAATTAAATGCGTCAAAGACAAAGGTCCTTTGACACAGTGCGCACTGAGAAGAATGGTGAAGATTTTCGAGAATTCTGGATCGTTTATTTTTAACAATTAATAAGGAATAAAACTTGGACTTTTATTATAGAAGAATTTGTACGTGCCATGCTCGAAAAAGAAGAGACTCACGAATCTGGCCCAAATGCGCATTCCGTTACTTGGAACTTGAATTTTCCATATCCTACTATTCAAAAAATCTGAAAAGGGGAATGCGATTTTATCTTTATAAAATTATTTTCCATCGCCTTTTGTTGTGAGACGCTATGGATCAACAACAGAAACTAAATATCAATTTTTTTTTTTTTTTAGCACGAATGGAAGTTCGTGATACTATTTCAAGGTACAGAGCTGCCAACCTAATCCGGCAAATTGTTAACGCCTACTGAAAAACGCCCCTTTTTCTACACCACTTAATTTTTAGAGCAATTCTCTTCAAATGTATCTATGATGAATTAAGTAAAAAAATACTCTAAAAATTAAGTGGTGTAGAAAAATGGGCGGTACTAACAATTTGCCGGATTAGGTTGGCAGCTCTGAAGGTAGATTTTAGGGAAAGATACTGCGCATTTTCATTTAAAAGATACAGTAAATACGCAAAAGTGTCTAATATGCGCTTTAATGCCGTCAAGTGTAACAAAAGACGCTAACTCTCGTTATACAAAAACTATTGTCTGATGTGGAATCACTACAATTCTACTACTGTTCCTTAAATTTTTGAAGATTTAAGGCCATCAGGTGCTGAAACAGGATCGGTTACTGCAGACAAATACCCTCAAATGTAAAACTTATTTTTTCGCAGCTGCAGCAATTAAGTTAAGGTCTCATTTAGAATTCCATTTAGTTGGCGTTGGTTTCGTGGAAAGTACGAAAAGTTCATAGAGCCACGTGATGGAAGTTGGTAAGTATGTCATTAGTATGTCAGTAATCTCAGTTAAGATATTTTAAGGCGAATGAAGTTACGTATTTATATAGTTTAACTATTCAAGTAAACTTTAGGGAATATTCATGTGTGTTTTTATAGAGTAATTGAGCGAATACGCTACTCTTTCTAAGTGCTAGCTGGCAAATTATCAAGGCATGAAGTTTGTCTGTAATTAACCTAACATTAAAGGCAGACATACACTAAGCAGTACTTTTTGTTACATTTGTGTAATAATAAAATAAAATAATGAGTAGGAATTCTCTCCTTCTTTATCTTTAAAAACACTTACTAAAATCAACATGGAAAAAAATGTAAAAAAAAACATTAAATACAAAATTCTTAATTAATGTTTTTGTAGATTCAAACTCTTTCCTGCGGTAATCATATTTAATATCCCATAGTTAACTTCATTCACTTTGCACGCAAATACGCCATATGTCAATTCCTCTGAAATACTTCCTCCCAGAGTAAGCTGGCATTTTCCAAAAGTGCACCCTTCTTGGTCCCGCGATAGGACGCCATGTAATTTTAGTCTTTGATCTAAAATCGCTAAAAGACTATCTGTTGTGCACCATAGAGTTATACCAACATTACTGTTTTAAAAGTTAACATATCCTGAAAGGCGTAGAACATGATTCCTAATGCTTTACACTCCGCAGTCAAGTGTGCAGTGCACTCCATGGAATGCATAACTGAGCCCAAAATACATTTTGAGAAACCAGAGCTTGATTGTCAATGACGTATAACATCTTAATCAGATTAGCTATAATATTCTGTAATAAATACAGTTTTAATTTTTGCGTCTTAATTATTCGTTGTTCTAAAACGTTAAATATTATGCTTTAAAGCTCCCTCCATCGGCAATTTTTGAACTAAGTTTTCTTGAACCGTTTTTCTTCCCCCTTGTTACATAGTAAATGTACAAACTCAGTGTCATTTGCATTATTCAGCCAAACTACAGTCATCCAGGGGTGAAATGTTCAGCGTCTTCGGAAACACTATTTTTATTTAGAAAAATTCAGTGTATGTTTCACCAATATCTTTTTATTAAATAGGATAGAGGTTATTGTTAAAAAATACCGGTGGAAGATTTCCATCAAAATATTGAACACCAGTCATCTCTAAATGCAGATATTTATTTTATAGCTACGCAGTACATAAATTCTTCAGTGTGTCTTTTGAAAAAATAAGACCACGAGTTATCTTAGGGAGATAAGTTACATTTAGCGAAAATAGTTAGATTTAATCTTAAGCTTTAAATATACTTAAATAACAAAACTATATCAGATGAAATCCATTCTATTCCTCAATGTATAAGTAATATCCTTACTCTACACATATAATTCATTCACCAGGGTTTATTGAAACACTATTGTAAACTTTTTCATTAAAAGGAATTACTAATGAGGTATCTAGAGACTAAAATGTTATTTTCTTTTAAAAACCTGCTTCAACAACAGATTAAATAAACAGAAAAATACAAGCTCCATTTACAAATTTCTTCAAGATGCACTTTACTATACCAGAATTTTGTTGTAAAAGCGTTGTATTTTCTTTCACTGAAAGATAATTCATTAAGGACTAATTAATTATTGAGCCTATTTTAGAAATTGTATTAATTTCATAAAATAACCCGTAAAATCTCGATTTAAATATTTACTTTTTTCCCATAAAACATGTTATCCTGTACAGAAAACTCTCAAAGAAAAATTTTCAAATGAATTTTAAATGAAAATGTATATCAGACTAGGTGATGAAAAAAAAAAAAAAATGGATGCTTTAGCTTTATTTTACTTGAAAAAAAAAAAAAAAAAAAAAAAATTACAGCATTAACAAGTAAAATACAGAATTGAAAAATTACAACGAATTTACAGGAACAGTTCCTGATTTATTTTATTTTATCTTATTTTTATTTTTATTTTTATTTTTTAACACTACACACTACTGATACAGTAACATAGCTGCCAAGTTTTTTAATTTATTCCGGAATGCTGTTAACCCCGCCCTTTTTTCACACCGTAATCTTTTTTTAGAAAAATTTTATTCAATATATAATTACGATTAAATATGCAGGAAATTACTATAAAACTATAACGATGTGAAAAAGGGGCGGGACTAACAACATTCCGGAATAAATTTAAAAACTTGGTAGCTATGCATTAAAATTTTAGTTTTTTTTTGTTTTTTTTTTATCTCAAGTTGAATATATCAAGTAATCATCATTTAAAACCATTTAAACTATTTACGAGAAGAAATTTCACAAAAACAAAATTTCCTACATTTTATAACAAAACACCAGCTTATATTTACATCTTTCTTCAATTATTCAAATTAACTCAAAATTTAATCTGTGCGGTTTCAAATTCAAACTATAAATTGGAATTTTTTGCTCTGAAAATTTAATAAACAAAATTACATCTAACTTCTATTTTCAGATCATTTTATTTATTTATTTATTTATTTATTTATTTATTTATTGGCTAATTATTGTTATTATCATTATTATTGTTATCAAACAACAAAAAATTCAGACGAAAATTTGGGAAAATTATTTCCCAATATTTAACACTAATATCTCTAGAATATATCAGTAACCAGATTAAATTACAAACACAGGAACATTTCAGAAAAAAAATAAAATAAAATAAAATAGCCTGCTATTTTAGGGGCCGTTTTCAAATTTATAAAAACCAGGAAAGTTTATTATACATAACAGTAAATTTACCAAAATAATTCATATATCACATTTTTCCATTTTACAGAATTTCTTGTATTACAGAATTTCTTTTCTTTTGTTTATTAGTACCTTGATTTTAACTTTTATTCACCAAATTTAACAAAAAAAAAAAAAAAATAAATAAATAAATAAAAAAAAACGTAATTTTGTAATTACTATATTGGGTTGGCGTAACCCGAACTAATCATCTCTCATTTTTCGAGAACATTGTTCTCACTGTGCTGCAAAAACCTCACTCTGGTTAGAATAATCCAGTGTAAAAACTAAGGGTTAATATGCATATATATATATGTATAAGGTAAAGCTAGGAGAATTTGCGCACAATTCAACAAAATGATATAAAAAATCCAAATATTAATTTTTTGCTAAACGTTTGATGCATAGCTATGAATTGATCCTTCCTCTCTGCACTTCCATTGCTATTTTGTTATTCAGTTGTAATTTAAAATAACAGAAGTATTAAGAGCAAGAGAGCTATTTTGCGCAATCTCTCCTAATAGGGTAGGAGTGATTGCGCACATGGGTAGGAGAGATTACGCTTAATTATAACGACAATTAAATTATCAATAATAATAATTCACTCAAATGACATTGTTGTAAGGTATTTGTAAACGAATATTTTTGAATTGGGAGGGGATAATTCGATTCAATAATTAAAAAAATCAGAAAAATAAAAGAAATTTTAAAAGAACTACAAAAATTTATTTAAAGAAAAAAATATTAAAGAAACAGAAAAAAGAGCAAAATTTGATAAAGAACAAGACCAGATAATAATATTAAGTTACTAGATATGACGTTTAATTTAAAATTAGTACATTACCTTTTCAGCTAGGATGGTTTCTTGTTTGCTGGCCAAATTTCTGGTTGTCCACAATTATTGCGCATATTATTGTACATGTGAAGTTATTATGCAACCACCTACCACAAATGAACTTGTTCCAGACGGTGTATCCATCTCAAACAAGCATTTCAAAGGGAGAAAAAAAAATAGCACACTGTACGTTCAATGATATGTGGCTAATCCCGCCCATTTTTAAGCGCAAAATACGCCCATCCTTTACTATTTTTTTTAATTTTTTTTCTTCAGAATTTTCCGCCAAAAAATATTTTACGTTTTCAAATCTTTTACGCTTTAAAATCTTTACGTTTTAAAAATTTTTATGCTTTAAAATCCTTTACGTTTATTTTATTTATTTTATTATATTGAAATTTAGACGATTACATTCCTTTAAAAGAAGATTGACCAGGAAACCACCCCAATAGTGTATCAATAGAAATCAATTAAATTATGTTCATTTGAGAGGGCATAATATAATGTAATTTTGTATGCAAAAACTATTACCTCTCGTAAACCCGTTCTAGAGAAAGCTATATTTAAGTTTGGGTAAAAATATAGTAGTCTGAAAGAAGTGGGAGGGATCCCGTGACAACCTGGCAGAACCATGACTTATATCAATTTTTAGATTCTATTTATCGAATTTTTTGACATTATATCTCGATCGAATATATCTCAAAGCTGAAATGGGCAACTGATTGTTCCATGAAAGAACACATTTGACTATGCTCTTTCGATTTCTGATCTTATGATTTTCTATTTCTGATTTTATTTATTATTTCAGTAAGGCGCGGTGTTATCGATTCAGGTATGATTGTGCCGATTATTAGCAAACTTTCAGAATTTAAAACTCGAAAATGAGCTGACAAGGGCTTTTGCATTATGCGTCAAAAACATTATTTTTTATGCTCTTTCGATTAATGCTTGTTTGGACTTTATATATATATATATATTATTACACTATGATATGGTTTTCAGTGTACAGACAACGATTTTTTATTTTTATTTTACCATTGAAAAAAAGGAATAAAGATTTCAAAATCATTTTTAATTATAAGTAATACCAAGGCAATAATAATATTATACAGAAATTATATCTTACGAGCACAGACATTGTAACAGAAACTAAAACTGAAAATTTACTGTCCCAAAAGTTTATAGACAACCCATTATTTTTTCTTTAACATTAAAATTTTTGAGCCATTTTTTCTAATCACTTCAAAAACTCGATCAGGCATACTTAAAACAGTAATTTGAAGAATTTCTGGCTTTAGAGAAAACCAACTTATTTCAATTTGCAGTATTTGATCTTGAACTGATGCAAATACGCCTTTAACTAATATTCCCCAATGGTTCAGGCCAGGACTTTGGGCTGGCCAGCCCATAACAGTTATTGGTTTTGTCTAAATTATTACATTGTGGAGTTTGACACGTGAATGGAGTAACTGTCTTGCTGATTCTTCACCTAGCAACTTTCCAAATGGAAGTAACCGTACTTCTAGCATTTTCTATTAATCTTCGGAACATTGACGACCTTTTAAAAAAAACAATATCGGTAGTGACGGTAGTTCCTTTGAAGGAAAATGCTCCCCGCACCTTGAGTGAACCCCTTCCTTGTTGTCTGCTGAAAAAGTTTGTGGTTCCTTACGAATATCGTGCTAGTAATATTCCCAGCCATCGGGGCCATCTAAATTGAACTTCTTTTCATCACTAAACAAAACACTGAACCATTCATATGTCCAATTCATATGATTTCGAGCCCATTAAACACGAGCGTCTTCATGCCGTTTTGTTAATATTGTTGAACGACGCATTTTTCGATAAGCAAGCAATTTACTTACCTGCAACCGTCGATGCACCGTAGATTTTGACACTGGAAGGGTCACCTCACTAGAAATTGACCATACAGACAGGTTCTGGGTTGAAACTAATCTGAAAATCTCTGTGTCTTGTTGTTTAGTTGTTTTCTTTGGTCGCCTAGAACGTGATTTTGTTTCAAAATTGTCACCTTTTGATAGAATTTGGTAAATACCAGCCCTGCTGCGTCCAATTTTTTCTTGAAATGTCCACAACTTTCATTCCGTGAGCTTTAAAACAATATATTTTTAAATTTTCATTATTGGAAAACTGCGCGTTGCGAGGAATCTGTACACTCAGTCAAAAAAAAGAAAAACAGCTTCGCTTTTATCTCAGAAAATTATTACGTCACAAGTACATGACCTTGGAATATGCAAATTTGAAGATCAGTACTTCAATCAGCTTTTTACACCGGTTGTCTATATATTTTTGGGACAACATTATTTTATTTTTATATTAAATTTATGTGTGTTTAAATTTCTTTAAGTATTTCATTATTTGTATTACGTCAATACATATTTACATAATTTATTTCGTCTTTCTTACTCGTTTAATTATCTCTTGAATCCAAAAAAAAAACGGTTGTCAATAAACTTTTGGGACGCACTTTAGGCTAACAGCATTCTAGAGGTAAATTTCATCAGAGGTGCGGCTTTTGTCGATTGTACCACTCCTGAATAATGTTCAATTTCAGATTCTGTAGATAGTCTCCATAATGGTGATGCGCCGTCTCAGATGGTTTGAACTAGTTCAGTGACTTATGAAGGCTTGTTTTGGTACAGTCCCAGGCATTGAACAAACTCATCATCGTCTTGTTATCACCGATAAGCTGCGAAATCTCAGTTAGTACAGAATTTTAAATGCGTAATCTTTACTAAACAGCTAAACCGCAAACTCTCCAACTTTGGCAGGAGAGATTGCGCTGGGTTTTATTAAATAATTACTCACCTATAGAGAAAATCGTGGTCCTTATCCCGTTAGTCTAGGCCAGTAGGTTATGAGAAACTGTTTAATTTAAAAGTATTTTGTACTACTACCATTGTATTGAAATTTTTAGGAAGGGTTATGAAAATTCAAGCATTTATTTTTGAGAACGAGAGAAAATAACCACGTTTTGTCTTAAACTCTTGAAGCAATCAATATGCAAATTCAGGTCGGCACTTCATTTTTGGTGGTATACAACCCCCTACAGTTTCAATTCGCCCACTCTACTCTTTCCCTCCGAACCCCTATGTGCGCAATCTCCCCTACCGAGCGATCTCTCCTAGCTTTACCATATGTATATATATATATTACTCCAAAGGTTACGTTAGCTAAAATCAAATACTAGTTGGAAAAGGAGATTGTAACCATAATAAAACTAATTGCAATACTAAAATTTCCTTTTTTATAGGCTTTTATTTAACTTGGTAGGATTTTTATGTGTGTGGGTCAAATCTAAAGAATTGGATTTTCATCCACACTGTTAAAAATTTTTCTGTAAATTTACAGAGAATCTATTGGTAATTAATTATATTAAGTCTTACGTAAATTTATAGAGAATTAAAAAAAGAGATTCTGTCAAAATGCAGAGAAACTATTCTGTAAATCAATAATAGTCTCTGTAAATTTACATAGATCAAAATATTCAAGTCTCTGTAAATTTAAATCTGTGAAACATCATAGTCTCTGTAAATCTACATATGTAAAAATATGCAAGTCTCCGTAAATTCGAGCATGTAAAAGCACATAAGTCTCTGTAAATTTACCATTGTAAAAATAAACACGTCTCTGTAAGGTTATATATGTAAAATCATCTAAATCTCTGTAAAATTACATATGGAAGAACATCCAAGTCTCTATAAAATTACATACGTAAGAATATCCAAGTCTCTGTAAAATTACATATGGAAGAACATCCAAGTCTCTGTAAAATTACATACGTAAGAATATCCAAGTCGATGTAAAATTACATATGGAAGAACATCCAAGTCTCTGTAAATTTCGTATATAATATTATGAAAATCTGAGTAAATTTATCCATGTAAAAATACCTAATATTGGAAGGCCACACCATTGGCTGAGAAGATCTGCTCTCAATGCTTGAAGGCGGAAGGTGCATGGTTCGATCCCAGGTTGAGATTTTCGACCTACCCATTCGGAATTTTCCGCGGATTTCTCCAAAGCTTGTATAAATATGGGATTAGACATTTTAGAAAGACCTACACTTACGGCAATCCCCACAGGTCTAGAAACCTAGCACAGCCAATCGACTTTAACTAACGCCTATTAAATAGTAGTATGTTTACAAGCGTATCGAAGACACTCTAAATTGGCATATACTTAAAATAAATTCCATTTTTATCAATTTACAAGTACAAAAATATGCAACAGTAAGTTTATCTTCATGAAAATAGGTAAGAATCTAGTAAATAAGTTACATAAGTACAGATTCTTATACAACTTAAGGAAAAGAAACTTAAAGTTGGATGTTTTTGCACTTGTAAATTCATAGCCTTGGGATTTATTTTAAATGCGCGTCAGTTTAGAGTGTCTTGAATAGGCTTCTAAATATACTAATGTTATTGTGGTGGTAAAATCACATTGGTTACTCCAGAGTTCTAGGCCTGTATAGAATGCCTTATGTGTAGGTCATTCTAAGGTGTTCTATCCCTTATTTACAAAAGTTAAAGAAAACCTTGGAAAATTTCGAATGGGTAGGCTGAAAATCTCAACCTGAGATCGAACATTGCACCTCCCACCTTCAAACTTTGAGATAAGAACTCCTCGGAAATTGATGGGACAAGACCGTGCTTTATATATATAGACATGCTATATATTTTTTATCAAAACTACATTAAAATTCAGAAGTATAAAGTTGGTTAAGCTTGTATTACCTTTGGTAGGATTTGTAATGATGCGCTGTAACATGTTTTTAACTGCAATTTTTATTAATGTTGTGGTACATTTTGCATACATTAAACTTTTAATATAAAATTTAAAAACGAAGCTGATTTATATTATGGTACTTCTAAAAAAATGATCAGAAATAATTGCAAAATATGTCATGTGTTTGCTTAATATTGCTCGGTTATATTTAGTCCATACCAAAATAAAAACTTAATTCCCTCATTTTATATGAATTAATAGTGAAAGATCTCACAGGTCTAAATCTAAAATTTTGATTTGATAATTATGGCTGATATTGATGGTTTTTTCTCGGCTGAAACCGAAACTAGATTTTACTCTATCACATACATATTTTTATCAATACAGGGTGCGCTATTTTTTTCACGACTCTTCCACCAATATAATTATACGATTACTTTCATAGTATGATTCCATGATTAATTACAATTAATCGTGGAATCATACTAGAAACTACCGAAAGAGAAGGAATTGTGTCGGTAGACACCCTGTATTGGCAAAAGCTGTGTGTAACAGAGGAAAATTGGCTTTATTTTCGGCTTCAGCAGATTTAAAAATATAGGTATCAACTAAAATAAATAAATTTTGCCAACATTATATTTGTAGATCTTTTTTAACAACCTCAGTTTCTTTCACTCAAAAAATACATCAACTTTGTAAATACACTTAAAAAAAAAATATTTTGACAAATATATGTATATATATATATAAATATATATATATTACATTTTGATTAGATATTAACTTAAAACAATTAAGAATGTAATTAAAACACTAATCGTTTAAAATGCATTATGCTATTAAAAAGGTGTAAACTTTCTAAATGGGGAAAAAGAAAAAAAAAAAAAAAGAAAAGAAAAGAAAAGAAAAGAAAGACGTACTAAAAATTTGTTAGGTACACTACCTTTCCATAATGACCGTACACTTTCGATTTCAGACATTTTTTAAAGTATTTCAAAAAATTTTAAACAAATCATTTTGAAACTTCAGGGGTGTGAAAGCACCCTGTAATAATTAATGCTTGAAATGCGATCTGGCAATATCATGTGATTATAGGTCTCTTTCTCATTAACTCTTTTAAGTTTATATGTCTCTACCGCATATAATAAGGAAGATAAAAGTTTCTCAAAAGAAAAAAAAAAAAAAAAAAAAAAATATCACCTTTTTTAGCTATAACACGCAAAGTATGAAAAGACAGTGCAAATTAATTTTCAGGAAACTCGACACACAATAATAAACACTGCATACTGCAATCAGAATGAAAAAAATATTAAATATCTAATGAAATATGAGTATTTTTACTAAATAATTTCTAATTGCGCATGCGTAAATGTTCAGTGAAATTTCATTTTCAAAATTTAACAGTCAAATTTATTGAGCTGCTTATGTAAAAACCCCAAACAAAAATCGTGTAAACTCAAAAAGTTCTACGTCATAGAATAAACTGAATTTCAGCTGTTCCCCAAAAAAGAAATTGTTAAGAGGGTTTTCCCAAAATTTATTTATAATCACAGAAAGTTGCATTACCGTTCATTGAATTAAATTAAAAATGTGAGTAAAACTCCTTATACTTTAACGTTTCTTCGAAAGAAACTGAAGACCAGTTCATTCTTTGGCGTAGAACTTTTTGAGTTTACACAATACTTGTTTGGGGTTCTTATATAAGTAGTTTAATGCATTTGGCTACAAATCATACAAATGAAATTTAGCTAAAACTTAGTCATGCACAGTTAAAAATTATTTAGTAAAAATGCTCACATTTCATTAGATATTTAATATTTTTGTTCATTCTGATTGCAGTATGTTGTGTCTAATGTTGTATATTGAGTTTCCCGAACATAGCTTTGTACTGCATTTAATACCTTGCATGTTATAGCAAAAAAAATTGTTCGGAAATTTTTTAAACAAATCTTTATATCTCCGTGATTACATGCGGTGGAGACTCGAAAATTTATATAGAAAATGAGCCCCATAACCATATGCTACAGCCAGATTGTATTTCGAGCATTACTTTATACTGAGTGATGCCAAATACTCTAATTTTTCTTTAATTTTTTACTGATCCCCTTTTCACTTTTGGCACAAACAAATAACTGAACTACGTGAGGTATAACATGCTTATTACACTCCTGAAGTTTCAAGATGATTTGTTAAATGCTTTTTGAGTCATTTTAAAACACATCAGAAATCGAAAATGTGTGGTCATTTATGGAAAGGTAGTGTATTAAATGAATTTGAATTTTTGAATACTCACATTGATTTTTATATTACCTAAAGAAAAAAATTACTAATTCATTTCCATGTAAAGGTCTCTCTTAAAAACTATGCATACAATTTTGGTAGTTTATTAAAAAAGTAAATTTGTGCAACATATTAATTCAATGCATAACTTGTCACTTAAACCAAGACTAACAAATTTGATGCACATTTTATTTCAAACTGTAACAAATTTTGAACATTTTTCAATATTCTGCTTTTAATAAAATTGGTTTTTAAAAGTTATTTTATTTGAAAATAAAAATTCTCATTTCAGATCAGATTTCTAATACGTAATCGTAGAAGTATAGGAACATATTAAAGGTTTGATACCTAAATAATTTTATTTTTTTATAATTAATTAATTCATTGCAGTGTGTAGAATAATTTCCATAATTATTGCAGTTTCTGGGATATAAATGTTTTTAAATAGACGGCAAGTGGAGAGAAAATATTCGTACGTATTAAATAGTATATAAAGAAATACAGAGTTTTTAATATTTTTAAATATTAATTTAGGGTTCAATGCAGATGAAAATCGGGTACTCTTTTGGTTTTCGTCACTAATTCCATAAATTCAGATCTATAAAATATCTAACTTTTTGCTAAAGAAACCATTAGATTATTTTGAATTAAAAAAAATTTCGATTTTTTACTTTCTCATACCCATAAGGTAGAGAAAGTATTGTTTTTCGGTCAAATTTTCGAACGGGAGATTTTGTTATATTTACACGTTCTGAGGTCCCCTGAATATCAAAATCATGTTTTTAGCAAATGGTCTGTGTGTCTGTGTCTCTGTGTGTCTGTCTGTTATCAGCATATCTCAAAAACAAATTATGGCAGAAAGTTCAAACTTGGTATTCTAAATGTGTATCATATAGGGATGCTACAGTAAGCTTTTCGTTAAGATCAAGCAAATGGTTCGTGTACAGGGACAATCAAGAGAATTCTAATACATTACGTCTATGGGGGAAATTGCAGGTAAGTAGAGTTTAACGTCTATAGACTGCACTAAAACAAATGAAACGAATATATATTTTTTTGTAATAGAGATAGTTACCTGGGAAAAAAAATTGTGTATATAGGAGCCTCGCCTCCCCCCTGGGGGGGAAGTCCCCCCTCGGGGGGAGTAAATTTTCATGATGGGTATCTTTCAAAAGAGCTCGCCAATACCTTTAAAACGAATGGTTGAACCATCGATTTGTGATAATTTAAAACAAAGTTATCAATTTTTTTTACTTTTAACAAAAGAAAAACTCAGAAAAAAATCTTATTTATTTATTTTTTTTTTTAATATTGAGAATAAAATGGACTTTTTTTGGGATATTTGGTGTTATACTACTACTCTATAACAGAAATCGTCAGCATTATCATAAAAGATAATTTTTTTTAAATAATAATTTCAATAAATTATTTTTTAAAAACAGAATTATTTTTTAAAAACAGAATTATTTTTTAAAAACCGAATTAAATTCTATATAAATGTAGGAGAATTAATGAAACGGGGGGTTGAGGGGGGCGGTAGCCCCCCTCACATAGAACTAATTATTATATAAAACTCTTCAGAAGCCTAATATGAACTGTTTAACACAGGTTTACATAACAGAACTCGTTATCTTACCTTTTAATGTGCAATCTGTATTAATAGTATTAAATTTCAGGGTAAGAGAAAGTCGTGTGAGTGACACACCAGATTATTTTTTTTTCTTTTGTTTACAAAAACAAATTTTAAAACATTTTTCCTTCTACAAAATAGGATCTAAAGAAGAAACAAATTCTGCGCTTTTACACATGAAAGCAGCATCCCGGTAATTTACTAGAATCATTGCAAAAAGCTCACTAAGTAGAAAGACACCTTTGCTGCAAAGAAAACATACAATTAAAAATAATTAAAAAATAAAACATACTGAATTAGATTTAAATTAAACTTTATTTTACTAACACTGAATGTATCTTTTTTTTTTTTTTTTTTTCTAAATGAGATTAATATAAGATAAATGGCGAAAAAGTCTTTAACAGGATAAATATTTGATATTTGTAAATGTCTCTGATGAGGTTATTTTACGGCATTTTCTATTTTCATATTTCTTAGACAACTTGTTTCGTTTCTTATATCAGGATCAATTTCCATTATAACTAGAAAAAAGAAAAATGATGAAAAATTACTATTGTAGGTAAACACTTCAACTATAAATTTTTAAAACAAAATCTACATCCTATGACATTTTAAGCAAATAATGAAAAGAAAGGATTGTAATTTCATGGCACTAAAAAGAAAATTAAGTATACATAAGCTAATTTTAAAGTGTATCTTATATACTCCATCTAAACAGAATCTAATGAAAAATCATCTAAAGAAAATAAAAGTAGATATACATGGTATTTTAAATCATTAATACGGGAAAAAATCACTTATATAATGAAATCATGAGGTACTTAAACACCATTTCATGAACGCCAGTGTAACAGGAATATTTTGGAAGTATTTTATATTAAAAACAAGTATGAATTGGATTGGATTTGGGAATAAGGCCGATTGACAGCTGTAGGTCCTAGGCCTACTTTGAAAAGACTTTATCCGCGAGCTTTTAAAAGACTTTTCTCCCCTTCCTATATAAAATTTTAAAGTTTGCCCCTGTATTCCCTAGCCCTTTTTTTTCTTTTTTTCTTTTAACAAATGCCTTAAAGTTTTCAGGAATTCCGAGACATTCCCAAGGTGCAAGGAATAGAGTGGGACTTTGATAACTATATATTACGACATTTTCAAAAATTTTTGAAAATAATTTAGGCAATTTTTAAGTAAGCCTGAATTTATTACCGAAAACCCCAACGTGGGCTGACTTTTAAGGGTATTAGTCCATATTTACATGAATTTGAGAGAAAACCTTGGAAAACACCGAACGGCTAGGACAGCATGCGCAACTACATATCGAATTTATCACTTCCTGTCTTCCAGCTTCAAGAACAGATACTCCTGTCCCCTAGACCCACTTTTGTCTATTGGATCATTATCGTAATATGAATTAATACATAGTTCTGCAGCAGATTCTTTTTTACACAATTCAATTACGAACTATTTCCGGTTTATTAAATATATTTAAAAATTATTTTCTAAATATTATTTGGTCTTTAATAATTACCTAAACTAATATAAATGCAAATTAGAGTAATTTTTTGTGGTCCTACGCTACAGGTAAATTCTTTTAATTAATATCCTTGTTTATTTCCATTATTAATATTATGATAATTACTTAAATATTCTATCTCCAAAAATTTAAATATTTAATGAAAATACTTACCGGTTTCCGGTGGTGAAACACTAACTCCACCCCTCTCCCCAAACCCCTCAAAAGAAAGAAAAGAAAAGAAAATTAAAAGTTAAAAATAAAATAAATAAAATAAAATTGAATTACTTGATAAATAAGAATTCTCTAAATCTAAAATCTTTATTTTGTATTTCGGTTTTTAAATTTATAAAATTTTCAATATTTAAACTATTGTTTATACAAGATGTAGGCGATTTATTTCAATTCTACTCAAATTCTTGCATTTTCATTTCGAAAATTCAGATAATGTTTCAGTCTTCACGTAGAAGATATAACGGTAAACATTTTTAATGGCATAGAGAGTTGTACAAAGAACATGAAAAAACTTGAAGAATATTAAAATAAAAATTGAAAACAACCGGTAGCAGATTATAAAGAATATCAGAGGTGAAAGTTTTCGCGGCTATCTTTAATTCCAGATTCCCTCACCCCCCTTTCTAATTTTTTCCTTATGCCTTCAGAATTCTACAAATATCATTTATTATGGGTATAAATAAACATTTTAAATAATAGCCCTGTAATAATAACCTTAATCTATTTTTCCAATATTAACTTTGAATACAAATAGCAGTTTTTAGGATTTGGGGATGTTAGGCAGTTTTCCACCCTTTGAATAGGGAAATAAAACAATTTATTGTCTCCTGAGAGAGTGAACTGCTCCTAAGTCATCTCTAAACTATATGACTCCATGAGTGGTCGTGCCATTCTACGCTCAGAGCTGATAAACGGGAAGTGCTAGGTTCAATCCCAGGTCTAGCTCGTCGTCCTAGCTGTTCAAAGTTTTCGGTAGTTTTCTTTGAGACTCACATAAATCTGGGTTGGGCCCCCTTAAAACACATCCCCCTCAGAGGGCACATTACCCCAGACCTAGGACCCTCGAGTCCTAGGCCTGGGGACTCGGTCTTAGTTCCAAGCACTCTCTTAACTTTATAGTACTCCGAATTAAAAACTGTCCAGTTATTAAAATTTTCCCCTTACAAATAAGGAAAAGAAAAAACATGTTTAACAAAAATTATTTCTGTCAATGCAAAAACTTGTTTGAAAGTTTTTTGACAGTGCGTTATTAAGCAGAATCTATTAGCTATATTTCAGTGAAACTGTATTTCTAAATTGCAGTTGCTCCACAATCGTCTGCGTTCGTCTCCCTACATAAACATGTAACCGCAGTCTTGGCATACTTATGATTATGATATATTCATCCAGGATAATTCAAAAATACAGTTGGATTTTGTACTTAAAAGTAACGTTTTATGTGAATCGGTTATTTTGAGATATAAATTAGTCCGCAACGTATAGAATCCTGGATAAAATTTCGTATTAATTTAAACATTTCCTCACTCAATTTAATATACACTCTGTACTTTGAATCCTTAAATATCAAACTGTATTCTGAAAAATCTTAACTTGTCAGAAAATTTAATTTGTTCCCCAACCCACCTCTCTATTACCAATGCTCGGCAACAGCAACAGTAATTTTCTTTTTCTTACATTGTGGTTTTTTAACTTGTGCATATATATATATATATATATATATATATACACATGCAAGCAGATTTTCCAAAATTTTCAGAAAGCAAAATTAAAAACATTGGGAAAAAAAAAAAAAAAATTAATTAAAAAAATTGTAGAATGAAACTCCCATCTATAAAATCTTTATTTTGTATTTCGATTTTTAAATTTACTTATTTTTTATTATTTAAACTATTAATTATATAATGTGGAAATGACTTACTTTTTCCTCAATTCCTACTATTTTGATTTAAGGTAATCTAGATTATTTTTCAGTCTTTCAGCAAATGCCAGCAAACACTTTTAATCACAGGAAGAGGCTGTAAAACGAATATATAAGAAAATATATAGAAGTTTCAGACGATATTAAACTAAAAACTAGTATGATGTGGCCACCACATGACTTTCTTCTATATAATTTTACACAAAACTTATTCAATACAAATTACTTATTAAATTATCAAATTCTTTTCAATTATAAATGCAGACGATTTTTATCTGATAGAATTATCGCTAAATGCCGAAAGATGTTAGTTTTTTTAATCAAAAGAAATGATTTTTTTCAGAGTTTTTTTTCGTTAAAAGTTTAAAAAAAAAAAAAAAAAAAAATGGATAACTTTGTTTTAAATTATCGCAGATATATAGTTCAACCATTCGTTTTAAAGGCATTTACGAGATCTTTCGAAAGATACCAATATTGAAAATTTACTCCCCCCGGGGGGATGGAGGGATGCCCCCACATGCAATTTTTTTTTACTAGTTAACTACTACTATTATCAATAAACCATATTAATTTTACAATCACATGATTAAAATAACTCTCATTATGTACATTTATATGAAATTTTGTCCTATACTGTCATGTTAAAAATTTAGAAAAAATGCTATCATAGCACCACCTGCTTAGCCATTGTTCCATAAATCTAATCAGGACCAGTTCATCTCAGGGTCCAACTTGTACCAACTTGGTCCAACAATACCAAGTTTGGTTAAATTTCGTTCATTGGTTCGTGAGATACAGCGTCCACAAAATTTGTGATATACACACACACACACACACACACACACCTCACAAAGAAAAGAAAAAAAATATGCTTAACATGAATTTATTTATTTATTTATTTATTTTTTGCGTATGTAAAAAATTATCTGCTTATTTTCTGGCCCAGTATTGATAGGATAGTATCAATTAGATCTGTTTTAGCGAAAAAGTAGTTTTAAATTACAGCTAATTGTCATTTCGGCTATCTCTGCCTTACAAAACAAATTTGTGGACGAAATATTGTCATGACTGTAGTTACGGCACAAAAGTACAAAAAACATATGTGCATTAGTTGTACTTTTGAAAGTTGTAGTTTTGAATTGGTTCGAAAAATTTAACCTTGATAAAATTTCGCATTCGTTTAAACATTTCTTGGCTCAACTTAATGTTATGTTTTCAATCGTTGAATTTCAGTTTATACACAGAAAATTAAAAAGTTTAAAGTGTAATTTAACTCCTTCCCCACTTCCCCATTCATTCCCGCTGCGGGAAAAGAAACAGTTTTATTAGTTTTTCTATGTTGCTTGTTTCTGTTTTGTTATATCAAATATATAAATATTCTACACACAAACAGATTTTCAAACATTTAAGAAAACAAAACTGAAAATATTGTGTTGGTATCCATACAAATCATTCCCATCAGTCCCCTTCCCCCCCTCCCCCTTGCACACACACACTAAAAAATTATTAGCAACAAAGATCTATATAATTTTCAATAATATTTCTGGTCTTTAAGGTTCTGATTAAAATTTGACCTTATTTTTATCGGAGAAAAACATTGCTCATTTCATAAACTTTTCTGGCCATTAAACATCTGCTCTTCTCAAAAAATAAAGAAATAAAATAAAATAAACTCTTAAAAAATGTTTTAATTCATACCAAAATCTTGTCAGAAAGTGTTCGGACTTTGTGTTGATAAGACAGTGTAAGTTTGACTTATTTCATCAAAAAAGTATTTTTTTAATTGCAGTTAACATGCAATCAACGTCTCCGCCCCGCTGTAAAAACACGCAGGCGTAGTTTTGGCAACGTATGGTTAGGAAACATTTATCTAGTGTAATTCGATAATCCAGTTGTTTTTATACTTCAAAATAATTCCGCATTAAATTGAACTTTTTAAAACTTCGATTTGAATTTATTCACAGAATGTAGCCTGTGTAAAATTTAGTATAAAACATTTCTCTACTCAGCTTGATTCATAAACTATACATTTAATCGTTAAACATCAATTTGTGAGCAGATTGTGCTACTAGTTTGAAAATTTAATCTAATCTCCCTCCCCCCCCCCCCCTCCATCCAGTATTGTCGCTGTGGAAAAAAAATAATTTTATCGTTTTTCTTGCATTGTTTCTTAATTTATATATTAAATGTTACACTCGCAAAAAAAAAAAAAAAAAAAAAAAACATTGCTGGGTTGATGTACAACTCCCCTACCCCCTGAAAAAATAATGTTTAACATCAAATACTTAATATATAATTTGTAATAATGTTTCTCTGTTTTTATAGATGTGCTAAACTGTGTTTAACAACCCCCCCCCCCCCACACACACACACAATAAAGTTAAAGATACATATGCAATATTTGTAAACTATTAATATAAAATTAGCAGCAGTATCATACATTTAACTTCGACAAAAGACTAGTGTATTACATATAAAATTTAATTGATTTCTGCTGCATTTGTATAATTTCTATAATTTTGCCCTCCGCAATAAATACATAAAGAATTATGTAACCGAAATACGTAGCTAGATACTACATACTAGATTCTAGGTATCTTTAAATTGAATAACTCTGTTTATAAGGTTCAGGATTTAAATATAAAAAAATAACCGCTAATATAACTAACATAAACAGTCATTGTTTTTGTTGATTATTAAAATAGGGTAAAAGATTATATAATATTTAACTTACCTAATTATGAATTCCAAATGAAAACACGAATTGCTTTAAGTTCTTCAATACAATCAACAACAACAAACTTTTAATCAGTAGATACAAAGATAAACATTCCGCAGAAACAATCTAATTTTCCCTAACGTTCCCTTTTCCGCCCTTTTTACGTAATAGTACACTGCAATGAAACAAACTATTCAGTATATTTCTACCTACAAAACTTCTAGTTAAATATATATATATATATAAATAGGTATTTACTTTAATATAAAAATAATTTAAGGTTATGCATTTATATAGTTTTTTATTTAATGTATCTATCAAAATCCCTACAGGGGAAACGTTGTTTTGAAAAGGGAAATATCTGTAAATTAAGAACTGAGTTTCTTGGTTCAATGCTTTTAACAGAGAACTCATGTAAATTTACGGAGAGTCTCAATACTTTTTTTGTACTTTTACAGAAATTTTTGACAGTGAACCGAGTTTCTTGATTCACTGCTTTTAACAGTGAACTCATGTACATTTACGGAGATTCTCAATACTTTTTCTGTATTTTTACAGAAATTTTTAACAGTGCACTCTCTATCATCCAATTGAGCTAAAATTTTGTATACAAGTATACCATCGATAGTATTGCCTGTTCAAGTAGCAATGGACTTAGGAATATAATTCTGGAGGCTCTGGGCCTCACAACTTCAGTTCTAAATTTGTTTTGAATTTTAGCCCAGTTCCTATAATATTCCGAATGAGCTGAAATTTTCCGTAACTGCATAGTAGTTCCGACAACAATACATTCTTAATTCAGAAAAAAATATTTAATTACTGTGTTATGATAATATGCATGCTGAAACAATAAATAAATACAGTATTAAAAAATAAATACAGTGAAACCTGAATAATTCGAACTTGTTTAATTCGAAATTTTTGATAATTCGAACATTTTACACGGTCCCTTGAATTTTGTATTAAAATAATGTTAAAAAATCGTGGATAATTCGAATTCTATTTTGGATAATTCGAATTTTTCATACGATTACCTTTAAAATATTACAGTAAAATTTGTTCCCGAGATTTTACTCATCTGAAGTGCATTATCAATTTTTATAGTCTTTCAAAAGAAGGATAAGGGAATTCAATAGAAGTCCCTAGATAGTGCACCAGAAGATATGGTGCATATGTATGAACTTCGAGGTTTTTGTGAATCGAAAGTCATGTGTAATGTAGAAAATTATATTTTTGTATCAGGTCATATGCTATGACACAAAGATTCTACTTAAAAAAGAAATAAAAAATATTTAACTATTTTTTTAAAAATGTTGAATAATTAAGCTCGTAATAAATATTGATTTAATTGGGGGGGGGGGGGGTGAAAGGGGTAATGTAGCGGTATTCTTAGATATAAAGTTTATGTGTTAAATGTCTCTGATCGTAGAGATTTAATTTTTTAATTTATCACTTTTTTTGAAAAAATAGTATATGTAATTCGAATTTTTGGATATTTAGAATTTTTTTCTGGTCCCTTCAACTTCGAATTATCCAAGTTCTACTGTATTAAATATGGTCATAGATTTTATTTACGGTATCAATACAAGTGTCTAAGCTTCGTCCTATCAGGAAATTTATCTTATCAGAAATTAGTTTCTTTTCCTTACATAATTCTTCTATATATTCTCCCCTATCTTTGCATCTATTCTTATAAAGTTTTCTGATTAATAAAACAAGTTGTTTATTTATTTATTTATTTTTATTTTATTTTTCACCGCTCCTCAGAATGTTGAACTTCAATAATATACATTATTACTTTTAAAAACGTAAATAATAAACTTCTAAGCCAAAGAATTGTTAAAATATTGTCATTTTCTATTGAAAGTATCGAGTGTTTAGATTGCTGAATTACCTTAAATTGGTCTTTATAAAAAGAAGGTATGGTAAAGATCTAAGAGTTATATTAAAACTTTAAAATACTACTTTTTATTTCATTTAAAATTACTATTTGTTTATGTCTGGCATTAAACTTAATTTTCCATTATTTAAATGTGTATCAGACTTTCTCAATTTAAATATTCTTCTTAATTAAATAGAAATAAATTATTTCTTAATTTATATTAAAAGAAATATACTTATAAATGCGACAAATTTCATTAAATAACTTCTTTCAAACATATTATTTTACAATTTGTATATTTTCTGAAAATTTTAAATATTCTAAATATATAAACACATTCTTTTCATAAAAATATTCGAGAAATGCTTTTTAAATTCAATTATTCTTGTGTTTTATTGTAGATTTTCTGATAGGAATTTTTATTATTATTCGCAAGTAATTAAAATGCATATTTTAATATTTTATACATTATCTGTTTTCAGTATTGTAAACCAATAAAAAGTCTTCATCGAGCCTGCGTTTAGAAATAAGAAAGGAGTTTTTAAATGCTAAATATAACTTACCGTCTAAAAATTTTTAGCTTTCATACCGTTTAATTTCATTTTGTATATAGCTTGTAAATAAAGTTATTTTCCCTTTTAAAATGTACTACCCAGGGAATTTCTTTGATATATTCACTTGGCACGATGTGTTTCTAGCTAACTAGATCTCATCTAGATAAAATGTTATACGCATTTTAGCCCTCTTGGGGAAATAATGAGTATTTCCAATGAAATGTAATTTCATCGTTCATAATTAGAATATTAAGTAAATTAGCAAGAAATAAATTTTGTTTGTTATTAACGAAAAATAATATATTCTATTCTGCCTTTGATTCGGCAAATTTAAATTTAATGAATTCGTAATCTGAAATTGCCCATTAGCTTTCCATCGAAAAGCATCAGTAATTGTAAACTAAGATGTATATGCCTTTAAAATTTAATAATAATTCAATAATAATTATTATTATGAAAATGATGATAATGATAATAATAATAAAATATAGCCTTTTTTTTTTTTTTTTTTTTTTTTAATTTTCTAAGGTAATTTGAAATTGATGTAATTGAAATGTCTTAAGTAATTTTACATTGAAGATTGTTTAAAATGTCATTTTGGTCATCTTGTTTTGCAAGAATCTAGATTAATCGTTTATTTCACATAATTTAAAACAATGATTATTCGTTTTTATCTTTTTTTTTTTTTTTTTTTTTTTTTTTTTTTAGACTTGCAGAAGTTCTGCTGTATCGCTGACTAATCAAATCGAATAAATATTGTCTTAGTGATTAACCAATATTTGTATCCTTATTACATATATTCTCCATCTAAATTTCAGATTAGATAAATTAAACTACCTTTACTTTTAAAAAAGTACTAATGAATAAATTAAAATTTAAAAATAAATGTTTGTACACGACCGCACGAATAAAATGAAAGCTTCTATAGTGACAGTAGTAATTCATTTCAACATGCATTCGACTGCATTATTCGACTGAATTTAATATGTTGAAAACCAAATAACACCTTCAACGAATCATTTTAAAATGTATTCAATGCACTATTACATGTCCATATTATATTTATTTTGAAATTGAAATCAATTTATAGTTAAGTTTGAAAAATTTGGAAATATAGAATAAGAATTATATGTAATCACTCAGACACTCCAGGATATCGAAGAATGTTTAACAACCGATATGCCGAAGATGCACAGTCAGCAGCAAAATCATTAAAGCGCTAGCAGTAAATCGTATATAAAAGATATGCTCCTAATACTGTTTTGTTAAGTAAATATTTGTAAAGCCATGATCTTTGCCTTATGCTCTTTATAAAAGTGTAAGTTTATTATAAAAATTAGCAATAAAAAAAAAAAAAAAAAAAAAAAAAAGAGAGAGCGAGAGCGAGAGAAATGTGGATGTGTGCTTGAATAATTTTGCTGCCGACTGTAAAGCCTGTATTTGAAAGAAAATTTTAACACTTACTTTAACTTAGATCTTTAACAACCTGTTTTCTTTCTCCATGTAACAATTATTGATGTTAATGCGACATATTTTAAACCATATATTCACTGATTTAGTGTTCTTTACTTTCTAGTGTTTTTTGTATGCACTACCACATATCCATGTCATTTCCCCTCTGTTCACCTCTGGCATGCCTATGCGATTCCTACATTTCTAGATTTATCCTAACTTTTCTCTCTAACATTCTGAAAACTTTCTTCATTTCATACAAGTTGAATATAAGGTAACTGGCTACATGGATTTCATATATACTTTCGTCGAGTAAAATTCATTCTTACCTCAAATTTAGACTTGTCTGATATTTTTCCAAATTGCCTTCAATAAACCTGTATCATACATTTAAAAAAATTTCATAAATTTTTGGAGAACTGAGCCGTTAAATTATATAGTTAGCTCCCTTCTTAGAGAAAAAAGACAGTAGTAATAAATTGCAAAATTCTGAGTGCTAAACATTTACTAAAAAGTCATTTCGATTCTACGCAAAAAAAAAAAAAAAAAAAAAAAAACTTATGACAATGTGATGGGCATAACTTTATTTTATGGTCAGTAACTGTAACACATTTTTTCATTCACTGACCGTAATCTACTGACAAATTTCTTAGATCTAACTGTTGTTTTAATCGTGTTTCTGCGTTTGTTATTATTCAACTGTTAAACAACTATGTTCATATCTTCATCAAATTATACACCTTAATAACTATAAAATATGTCCTTAACTTTCTGACTTATCTCAGTCTTAAAAATATTTATTTTTAAGACAAACATTCGTAATATTACTTTTTTTTTTAAATCAATTTATTGAAATAAATGCTTGTTACAATCTTTTGACTTCAAATTGCGTACTCGAAAAAAATAAAAATAAAAATAAAAAAATTAAATAAATAAAAAAAATATTGTGAACAAAAATATAATTACAATTTCGAAGTAAAAATAATAAAAAGACATTCGTTAATATTACAATGTCACACACGTTTATCCAAAATTGCAATTTTAGTGATAAATATATTTTTAAATACAACAATAAAAATATTATTTTATAAATTAAATAAAAAAGCAGCATTTGGAGGGGGAGGGGGACTCAAAGTTTTAGTTTTTAAGTTTATTATTATGCCTAAATTTCATGGGAGTTTGCTTAGAGTGAATAATCCACCAGGATGTCATTAATATTTAAACTGTTTATAATTTTAAAAACATTTTAGAAAAATGCAGTTAGAGACCCATCAAAAGAAGCTGTGAATTTATTTGTCTTGTAAATTCTAACATAATAAAAGTTGTAAGCATTAAAAGTTTATGGGTTGCACTTTTCTGCAGATTTATGCTTCGTAAAATTTACAGCTTTAAATAAATTATACTTTGTTTCAACTTTTATTATATTTGAAAAAAGACAAATTTTAACAATAATTTGAATGTAAAATGTTTAAATGCCTAACACAGTTTTAATGTATCTGACATTATAAGTAAATTTACATTAGTGATTATTCTACGATTAATTAAAAAAAAAATAAAATGATTACATATTATGAAATTTATTAATTTATAGTTAATATTGTTAATCAAATATATTGCAAACAAACTCGTGAAATATTGTAATAATTTGCTTAAAAAAAAAAAAAAAAAAAAAAAAAAGGCGAATTGCAGAATTTTTTGGAGAAAAAATAACCTAAAAATATATATTTTATTAGCTACAAGCTCTCTTGTTTGTTGAAATACTTACAAGAATAGGTAAATATAAAAAAAATAATAAATTCAAATAGATGATTTAAAATTTGATTGCACAAATACTAAAATGTTACACATATGTTCATCTGTACGAATAAAAGCAGAAATACAAAATAAATAATGCATGCTGTAATTTTTATAGAGTTTAGATAGGGTGTACATGTAAAAGATCAAAGAATTGTCAAAAGAGGATTTTGTTGCTAACATTTTACTTTAATTTTATGATGGGTGCGCCGCTATCGAATATAATCCCTCTATAAAATGTTATATTTTTCTTCAACTCACTTCTAATTTCAAATTCTTTAAATATGAGTATTTTAGCCTTTTTTAATTATAAAGACACAATTTCCCCTAGGTTTCGAAAAAAGAAAAGGTACCGCAATTAAAGATGTGTCAGTCACACAGCCTTCTCTTAACCTGAAATTTAATACTATACAAACAGATTGGAGATTAAGGGGTAAGATAACGTGCACTGTTATGTAAAACTATGTTAAAAGAATTCAAATTAGGCTTCGGAACAGTTTTATTTGACAAATAATTCTGTGTCTGTGTGTATGGGGGGGGGGCTTCCATTACTGTACCTACATTTATACAGGATTCAAATCTGTTATTAAAATCAAAAGTTCATTTAAAAGTAATTCAGAAAACTTTCACATGCAACATTTTTTGAAACTTATCAATCTTGATCAAACTTTTCTAATAACAAAAGTATTAATTTCAAAATAAAACGTTTGGATCGCCTGGAATTAGTTGTTTTTAATTTATTCTAAGGGGCACATACAAGATCAAACGTTAAAAACTTGACTTCAGTATTCTGGAAGTCTCAAATCGTGTAAGTATACAAAAAACAAAGCGGTGAATATTCAGCTTTTAAAAATACATTAGTTACCATATGGCTATGAGGAATTAATTTTAGTTTCTGAGCATGCTTCCTGGGCATGGTAAAATATTACAGTAAGGCACTTAAATTAACAATGAAAAGAGAATGTTATGGCTTAAATATTGGCAGCCCTGTATACCTTCTGAAGGTTATGTACACAACACATGGTGCACATAAATATAATCCTATACTGATGGTACACTGCACAACCTGAAATACACTTCCATCAATTTTTAAGTATTGTCGCAATATAATATAGTTCTTTTGTGTAGCCCTGTAAACGAAGAGTGAATGATTTCATACTGCACAACGCCTAGCATCATGGTGTGGGGAGCTATTGGGTATAATTGTCGATCTCATCTAGTGCACATTCCGGGCAACATCAACAGTGATAGGGAAATTTTGGAGCCAAATGTCATTCCCATTCTTCGAAGCATTCCGGGTACTGTATTTCAGCAGGATAATGTCCGTGCACATGTTTTTCAGACTGCACAAGACTTCTTCAGTGAACAACAGTTTTCCCTTCTTCCATGACCTGCTTATTCCCCGGATATGTCTACCATCGAGCATGTCTGGGATTCCATTTGTCAGCGACTCGCTCGTACAACTGGTGGGGCGCACAGTAAGATTGAAGTTTGGCGTCAAGTCGAAGCCATCTGGAATGTCATTCCCCAGAATAACATTCAGAACCTATATGATTCAATACCACGACGAGTACAGACTCTCATCGCCCAACGTGGCGGATACATAAAGTCTGATTTCAGACGTTCTTTTTTCAGAAAAAAACGTCTTCGTCTGATGTCAGACCTTTTTTTTTTTTTATTCGTACCATTACAAGTATCGTTTATTGGTACTATTATCAGTAATATGTGGAATACATTTCATTAATTTCTCACAATTCTTTCATGGTATTACAATTTTCACAAGCATGAGTGTAGTTAAATGCAAATACTTAAATAATTTGAATGTATGTATCTTTTTATCATTTGTAATAAGTATAGAAAATAGACAATCTACCATAAATTGTATTAATGCAAATCTAATATGAAAACATTTGGTTTAAAATTCGAACATCATGATGAGAGAGTAAAGAATTCCAACTAAATATATAAGATTCACATTTTAGAAAAATAAATTGCTCCTCAAAACTCATTAAATTATCGGATATTGTCAAAAGGTTTTCTAATAATTTATATCCTTTGACATTTAATTATTAAAAAAATAAACTTATCACCACAAAACATGTTTCCGTGTTTTCCAATACAAATGTATGTCATGCAATTTGTTTATTAAAATTATAATAAATAAAATTATTTCCCATGGTGAGTACAAACAATTTCATATCTAAGAAAAAAACAATATGTCAGTAATGGTTCCTACAGACGACATCTTAAAAATGCAACACTCATTGACGTTCCACTTGTTCACAAGGAAAGAGATGTTTTTAAGAAAACAAAAATTTTATCTCGGTTCATTATTACCATTATAAACAGTTTTATTTTTTTAACAAATAATAAATAGCTCTTTTTTTTTTTTTTTTTTTTTTATTAAGAAACAAAATCTACCTACAATACTTGAATTATGTAGTGTCGCTTGAGAATACTTATTCTATACTTTTTTAATCAAATGTAGTATATTTTAAGATTTCTCAGTTTATTTGCTTACTTTGAGTATTCATATACTTATGTAATATACATTTTTTTAAAGTATATTGCTCATATCTGACAACAGTTTACAGCGACATTAGAATTAAATGTATTGGCTATTTCATAAAAAAAACTCAGCCTATTAATGCAAAGAAAGTGTTTCTTTGCAACCAATAACAGAAAGCCAATCTTTGACATCTGCCAGTAAGATTTCGTTTTCTTATCTTGTGAATAAAACTCGCTAATTTTCCAATTTTATTAACAGACAACTATACATATACAATATAGCAAGAAAAAGCCAGCAATTTATAAGCACAAGCGCGAACAGCTATCTTGAATGAACAGTGCTTGATGTGTAGCGAGTCATGTGCATTTGTGCATACATCGATCAATCAGCACGACGATTTTCAACGCTGGTTGATAAACGTGAAGTTCTGAAACTTGCTTCTCAAGTCAACAATTAATAAGACAAACGGTTAAAGTTTCTAACCTGGGTTTCTCCTCTCAGATTTAAACCTGCGGTTGAGGTTGACTGAGAATTAGGCGGTAAGGACAGGGTGTAACATTCCTGAAATGTTTCATGTGCTGCTTCTGCCATCTATCGACAAGAATTTCCAATACTGTGAGATATGTCATTCTCAGCTAAACATCTGATAATAATAATAATACTGCTAGCTAGATAGCAGATTAGGTATCCAAATATTGCTGGGAAGATTTTCTGTTTTTAGACGCTTATTAGATTTTCGTACTGAGCAGGGAGTTGAAGTTAGTGGTAAAACTGACCATTAGGAATCAACGGTTGTTTAAATCAATTTAAATCAGAGAAGTATGTAAATAATTAAACAAAAGTGACACTAATAATAGAATGTTTGAATACATATCCACGTTTTTTATGTATTTCAATGGATCTTAATGCATCCAAATACTTTTTTGAGTCTCTGTAAAAAAATTATAAATAAAAAGCACTCATTAAAAAATGTTTATAAGTGTTTTTCTTACGTTATCAACAGTTTGATATTACTAAAGCGAATTTTAAAATGTTTAAATCCATAGAGCATTGTATTAGAATTCTACTTTGTATCTCTGTAAAATCATTACAGGTTCTACGCTTATATCAGAGTGTATAGTTTTTTGCGGTGATGGCATATAGAATGACAACCAATCGAATGTAGAATTTAGACGCTAGTTCAATTCAAATAATTTCAGTCTAGATCGTAATGATTTACAATTCGTATTTGTGTCCCGTTAAAAGAAGTAAATAAGTCTTTCTCTCATAAAAATATAAACAGTTCGTCCGATGGGGACCTATAACATACATACCAACTTTCAGCTCAAATTAACAAAGCGCTTAGACGTTACCATATTTACTCACACACAAACGCACATTAACGAAAAAGAAAAACATGTATACACGAGACGTTAAATCGTATAGATGAACCAAAATCTAGAAGCCATTTTCTTTTTTTTTTTTTTTTTTTTTAATTATAATAAATTTCTTTCATAGTGTATATTTAAAAAATACAAAAAAATAAGAAAAACATATTTTAAAATTCTTTTACAATTTTTAGAGATATAAAAGATTTAAACATATTTATTTATCATTTATTGGTGAAAGAATTTGTTAAATTTCGTTCTTTGATGAAAAAGTTACGCGACATAATACATTATTGTAAATATTAATTTAAATTTTATATATTTTTGGATTTTTTTTTTTTTAACTAATACCAAAACATCAGTTAAAAAATAAATGAATAAATAGAAATTTGACTTTAAATGCGTTTCAAAAAAACATAAGCTAAAGTGATAATGTCACATTTTCAATCATATACATTATTTGAAGCCTAAGTAAACATAACAATCATTAAATTTGTCACCTACAATTTATATAGTTATCATATTTTAAATAGCATCTGATCCGCTTTTACCAGCAAAAAATTTAACATATTATACTTAAAATCTATTATGCTAAATTTTAAAATATTTTTTTAAACCATATTTTTTTTTTACAACAAAGTGAGTTTTTTTAATTAAAAAAGAACTTCGAAAATTTACTTTAAAGAAATTAAAACTTATTGTAGAAGAAAACTGGCTGATTAAATCTTTTTTTTTTTTTTTTTTTTTTTTTTTTTTTTTTAATTCTCAGTTCAAAAGAAAACATTTTCTGTAAAGAAAATACCAATTTATTTCCCGACTCCCTTCTTTTGAAATTGCGTAAGTTTCTCTTAACAAGATTACAAAGAAAACTATTCTTTTCAGATATCTTCTAATTAGAAAATATATATTTTCTTAAAAAGTTTATTAGTTAAAAAAGTATATATATATACTCTAAGGAATATTTCGTCCAATATCATATTGCAGTGACATAATGTTTAAAATCATTAAATGTATCATTATGGTTTAGTCAAGGAAGTTAATATAAGAGAATATTTTTAATTAAAGTTTTTTTTAAATAAAATAATGGTTCGTTAGATCTTGCAGATTGATTTATTCTTTAAGCGTTTTATTAACATGTTATTAAAATTTGTTTTTATTTATTATCTTCAATATCTTCACGAATGCAGAGTGACGCAAGTGGCTCAAAAAGATGCAAGGAAACCAAGGATTCTGAATTAATCATTTAAATTAAATTATTGTTATTCGGTAAAAAGATAACTTAAAAGAGAGTACAAAATAGGCAGCCCAGAGTTCAGCAAAAAATTGTTCACCTATAGCTGCGCCAAAATTTGAAGCGGATGGGCAGTAAAATACTTACAAAAGCAGCAAGATAGGCTAGATACAACACAGCGTCATAAACTAGATCCCTGTCGCGTGGCTCGAAATCTTGGCAACAGTTCAAGGGGTAGACAGCGCCACCTGGTACAGATTGTGCAACTTTTTTTTTCAACTCTCACCAGTAATTTTAAGAAGTGATATATGATATATATATTCGACGTTTCTTCTATTCTACTCGCATTTTATTTATATCAAATCCCCCTTTTAAATTTTTTTTATGACTGTTGAATAAAAAACTCGCGCAATCTGTAACAGGTAGAGCTGTCTACCGTTTGAACTGTTCCGAAGTTTCCAAGCCACGCGACAGGCATCTAGTGTAGGGGCTTTGGATACACCTTAAAGTCTAAAACCATAGCCTCCTATACTAGATGCCTTCCACGTGACTCGGAAAGTTTACGGTAAACAGCGCCACCTGGTACAGATTGTGCGACTTTTTAATTGAACAGCCACCAAAAATTTTTAAAAGTGGGATTTGATACACAAAAAAGGCGAATAGAATCGAAGAAACGTCGATTATATATCTCATATGTCACTTCTTACAATTATAGGTGACAGATGAATAAAAAAGTCGTGCAATCTGTACCAGGTGGCACTGTCTACCGCTTGAACTGTTGCCAAGTTTCCGAGCCACGCGGAAGGCATCTAGTTTAGGAGGCTATGCTAAAACTAAAGAAGCTAACTCAAAAGAAGTTTTTTAGCGATTTGAAAAGATTTTTTATCATTATTATTATTATAAACTGAAATAAAAAACATTGATTCATTAAAAAATAAATAAAAAATAAAAATAAAAATAAAAATAAATGAATAATTAAATATAAATTTTAAATACAATGAAGATGAGCAAAGCCTGCTGGTTTGAAATTTATTTGAAATCAATAAAGATTTTGTACTTGATTATTTTACATCATAACAGATGTATCTATCTTAGACCAAATGACAAGAGATTAAGTGTATAAATAAGAGTGGAAGTTTCAAAAATGAAAGTCTTATATACGCACTGTTGTTACGCACTTGGTGAGTTTCACGTATTTATTTATTGCGTATTAAGATTTTCCAACACCGGAGTGGTCTGCTGTATATTCGTGTTTGTGATGATTTTTGGAATTTAAGTCGATTGACTACGTGTGTTTCTGAGACCTAGTTGGCATGCCCTCCATGTGAGGAGGGGGTTGTCTATTGAAGAGAATCTAGCTCGTTGTTACGAAAGTTTTGTAGAAAACCACAGGAGACTCCGAATGGCTGGGGCGACGAGTAATATTTGA
Source organism: Salticus scenicus (assembly GCA_963930645.1). Classification (NCBI taxonomy): domain Eukaryota; kingdom Metazoa; phylum Arthropoda; class Arachnida; order Araneae; family Salticidae; genus Salticus; species Salticus scenicus. The sequence continues at coordinate 192,720,294 of OZ005654.1, read as the reverse complement.
ACTCGGACTTGTCACCTCCTATCTAACAGCTTGGAGAGAAGAACATTTCTTCGACTAGTAGGGCCAAATGATAGGAATAATTTGCGGAGTTGCCGACTTTTATAACATAGCCTCTTTAACTAGATGCCTGTCGCTTTTCTCGCAAACTTGGCAACAGTTGAAGCGGAAGACAGCGCCACCTGGTACAGATTGCGTGACTTTTTTATTCAATGTCACCAATAATTTTAAGAAGTGATATATGATATATATAATCGACGTTTCTTCGATTCTATTTTCCTTTTATGTATATCGTATTCCACATTTAAAATTTTTTGGTGGCTGTTGCACTAAAAAGTCGCGCAATCTCTACCAGGTGGCCTGTCTACCGCTTCAACTTCTTGCCAAGCTTCCGAGCCACGCGATCGGCATCTAGTTTAGGGGGCTAAGTTTATAATTTATTGCGGAGCATTGTTAGCTCCACTTTTTCTTCATACCAGTAATATTGAAGAATGATTTTCTTTCTAGTTAATAAATGTGACATATTACAAAGAAATAGTCTACAAAAATTCTGGTGCGAAAAGAAGGCGTGGCTTAATATGCTATTGCATAAAGTATAAAACAGGGAACATACTACATTGTTTTCCCTAATTCTTCCACCAATACTTTTCTTTCGAAATTTTTAATAGAATGTTTGCACCATTAAATAAGTACAAATTATCATATAAATATTCTGGTGGAAGAATCAGGATAAAATCTGTAACCACCCTGTAAAAGTTGGCTTCTCTGAATTTGTGTTTTATAGTAATAGATTTGGCAAATTCACATGTGTTTTCTTCATTAAATAAGAGAAAATCTTGATAATAATAATAATAACTTGATAATTTCGAATTTCAATCTTTGTTTTCATCTGGCTGAAAAACATGAAAAAAATTCCAAGGAATTTTGGGAAGTTTTACATTTTCTGGAATTTTTAAATAAAAGTTGGAGCTGTTTTATTTGAATATTGCCAAATAAAGGTCGTTGATATAACACGATATTTTTTTAAAGCGATTAAACTATATTTAAAAAGTTCTGGGAATAAAATTGACTAAGAGAATAAATTTCAATATTCGACTAAAATCAATTTTGCAATTTAAGATTAATTTAGGTGCAAACTTTTAGGACAATTGCCCTATTAGTGATTATCGCAGCTAAACTTCTCTAAATTATATATATATATATATATATATATATATATATAAGTGTGTGTGTGTGTGTGTGTGTGTTGATACCATTTTATTAAAATAAAAGGGAAACTTTTTTTTTTTTTTTACAGTGTTATTAAAAATATGTTCTGATTAATTCTTATGTCATGGTGTGAGAAAACTATAAAAGTGTTTAAGAGGAACTTATATTTTTGCAGCAATTTCATTAGTACAAAATAGCTATGATTTTGAAGATGAAACTCATAGATGTATCATTGTTTTTAATTTACTGTTGGTTTCAAACGATACAGATTATTCAGTATTGTGTTCAATGCACACGATGTTTATTGCATTAATTTACAAATTCTTAAATAAAAAAAAAAGTGATTACACTATCGATGCCAATTTAGTATCAATTTTATGATATCACATCAATTATCATTAAAAACTTTGTAGTACATTTTTACTTAAAAAAAAATAATAATGATGTATAAGTACTGTTTAAATAAATATTCTTTTTTTTTTTTTTTTTTTTTTTTTTGGAGAGGTTGCAGTTATTGAACCTTTACAGTGAAAACTTTAAATCTACTTCTTTAAAACGTTAATTCTTTATTTCACTTATTGTGCAACTAAAAAAAAAAAAAAAAAAAAAAAGTGTGCTATAAAATTTTATTAACTAATTAAAATACTTCATCTTTGAGTAAGCTGTCCTTTTTTTTTTTTTTTAATTTATTTACTGTCTGCTCTATTAACCAAATTAAATTAGTAAAATTACTTCAGTATTTTTGGTAAGGGAGTAACATCTATAGTAATACAGTTGTCAATGTTTAGAATCATTTAAAGAATTATCCACCTCTGTTTTCTAATAATATTTTCCAATAGCATATACGAGTCTTTAGTAGATCATTGCTACAGAAAACTTCTGCTAATAATCCGTGGTATTACATCTTCTGGGAAACCCGGAAAAATTCGCAGTTACAGAGCATAATGTATTTACTTATTTTATGTAGAAACTACTCTTATTGCACAGCTGCCAATTATACGTTTTATTTATTTATTTATTTATTTATTTATTTATTTTTAGCAGTTTTCTGCGATTAAATAAGAGGAAAATTTTTACAAAAAAATAGTGGTTTAAAAAAAAAAAAAAACATACAAGTTGGGACCTATGTTTGCTATTAAAATTCTTTTGAATTGTGATTGTACCATAAATTTGGTTATAATACTAGATATCTAAGCAAATTTATCATTCAAGTATTTCTATACTACGTAAGTTATATTTACTGTTTTACTATTGAATGATAAAAATAAATAAATAAATAAATAATTTATAACTAAAATAGCAATTCTAAACACGAATATTAGAAGAACGATAAATTAATTTCGAGATGTAAACTCTTTCTGAAGTACTTTAAAATTATTTTTAAAAAGAACATGAATTATAAAAAAATGAATGGTGCTGCTCTGTTAATCAACCCTTTAACCCTTTGCGGCGCAGGGTAATTCAAATGATTTAAATTACACTGCCTCCGGAATTTACGAACAAAATTAAAATAAAAGAAATTTAAAATTTTCAGGTTAAAAAAAAGGGGCCTTTCTGCTATGTTATAAATGTAAATTTTTGCTAAAATATTTCCGAAATGAGTTTTTGCACTTGTGAATTAAAATTAGGTGTTCCATCAGCGGGAACACTGCGACTGAAAGGGTTAAAACATACTTAACCAAAACATGGTTCGTACGGCCACGCCTTTTTTCAAGAACTCTTCCACCAGCATACTTGCCAACCATCTCATTAATAACCGTACAATTGTTAACGCCCCTTTTCTCACACCACTATATTTTTCGAGTAATTCTCTATCAATGTTGTTACGATGAAATAAGAATAAAATTACTCTAAAAAATTATTGGTGTGAAAAAAAAGGCAGGTACTAAAAATTGTACGGTTCATAATGAGATGGTTGGCAAGTATGCACCAGTATTTTTATGAGATTTACTTCATGTCAAGTTGAAGGCTTTTTTATATCAAAAACTGCTATAGAATATTATTGGCGTAGAAGAAAAAAAAATCAAGAACTGTATGAGCTATGCAAAAGAAGAAACGATCCATCATTTCAAAAAATCATACTGAATATTTGTATTAATACAATCGGTGTTTTAACTACATCGATAAAAAACAACATTATTACTTTATATCTTTTAATGTAATCATTTGCAGGGAAAAAAAAAAAATACATACATATATATTCAAAATTCAAAATTTATAAGCCACACCCACATTTGTTAAAAAATACTCCAAATTACTCGGTTTAAAAATATTAAAATGACATTTGTGGACATGGATTCCTAAGCAATTCTGAATCCTGATAATGTGCCCGATCTCCTGTTAAAATTTGTCGCTGTAATTTTGTGACCCCTGTATATATACAGTTATTATTTATGATTTTTAAAATGTGAAATTTGAAAATCTTCAATAATGTGTTTCTTTGTAAACTTTTCTTTTAACTAAATACATTCAATCAAAATTCCCTTTAATATCTTATAACTCACTTCTAATACAGTAAAAATATAGAAAATAAGATAAATTTCTGCCATCAAACTGGCTTTCTGGATTGAATCATCAAACATTTCTTTCGCTCTATTGATAACAAGTTATCCCGAAGAGAAAATGAGAGCTTGTGGATTTTCAATGATAAATCATATTTATTTCTGTGAGATGTCCAAGAAGGATTTTGCTAATATTTTTGGACTATGATATCGAAGAATATTTTTTTTTTTTTTTTACAAAAATTAGAATGTAGTAATGTAGTGCTCAATTATCTTACGTTCGCTGTTGCTGATATAAATATTGCTCCTAAGTTCATAATAATAATTTGGCGTTATAAAATATGTAGGATTCTAAACATTTTTTAATTATTTAAAAAAAAAAAAAAACAGCGAAATTTGAACATTTTCAGTTATATGCTTTACATTAAAGTAAAATCATTTACATTGAAGTATATAAAATATTCAATAATGTACACATATATATATACTTATATTTCTTGCTTAATTACATAAATAAAATAGAAGTTTCTCGTTCATCTCTTTTATCTCACTTATAAGACTATAAATCATAATGAAGATAAAATTGCTTTCAAACTGGTTCTCTGGAGTGAACCATTAAACACTTATCTCACACTATTGATAATAAATTATTTCAAAGAAAAAAATGGGAACTCATAAATTTTCAGTTTTAAATTGTATTTACTTTTGCATAGCTATGACACACCTGCAAACATTCTAATTAATATTCCTTAAAATTTTCAGCTACGCCTTTATGTATATATATATATATATATATATATATATATATACATACATTTTTCCTATTTTTTAATCCCAATTACATTTGCAGAAAATTACTCGAAATAATAAGTGGTGTATAAAAAGGGGCAGTACTAATAATTTCACGGAATATTAATTAGGGTGTTGGCAGGAATGCTATGGTATATAATAAGAATATTTTTAGGGTACATTTAAATGTATATTATATATATAGAGAGAGAAAGAGATAGACAGATATGTAGATAGATAGGTATTTATGCCACTTGTGCAAATATTCTTCTTAAACGTATAATAATTTTTAAAGTGTAAAGTATACAGTGCCGGCAAAAAAAAAAAAAAAATATATATATATATATATATATATATATATTTACACTTGAGCAGCAAAAGAAAACTTTGCATGCCAACTGCCGTTCCCGCCATAAAAATGTGTCGAACCACAACGATGATACGTAGTGTTAGTCGATTACAGACGACATTTCCCTATCCTACCAACACTCAGTTAGCCTCATAGACTTTCAGAGAAAGGCAGTATGCTCTTTGTTCACGCCAGTGAGTATTTCGTTCATTTATTAAAAGTTTGAGATCATACATGGGTATTCCCATTCCACACAATAGGTCTCATTAAGCTTAAAATGGAAGAGAAATTACATGTCTTAACTCTGCTAGAGAAGTAAATTTCTGTGATTGATGTAGCTAGAGATCTGGCAGATCATTTCAGATGTAGCCATCTGGCAAATGTAACCAAAGATTCGTGCCTAAATGGCTACAGTTGGTAATAAAATGTAAAGATGAGATGGCAAAATACTGACTGCATGTGGTATTTAAGGTAAATGACTAGAATGTTAAGATTTTGTCTTAAATGTTTACATTTTAATGACCATGTAAAGATTTTCTACAACTGGCTACATCAAGAATGATCTGGCAGATCTCTAATTATATCAATCACAGAAATTCCATTCTCTATCAGAGTCAAGACATAATTTATTTTGGAGCACTGTTATATAGTCCCGCTTTTTTTTTTTTTTTTTTTTTTTTTTTTAATACCACATTTTTACCACACAAATGTGATTTTTTTTTCTTATTTAAACGTAGTTATGCATTGGAGAAAAATATCCTATAAATAAAGTTAAATAAATCAGAAGGAATAAAATTAATTATAAAAGTTAACAATTCTGTTGTATTTTGAAAAAGAATAAAATTATTATTATTATTATTATTATTCAATAAGGTCTTTTTTTTATGACTGAGGACTATTAGTCTCAATCTGCGGATTTTTACGAAACCAGTTTTACAATAGTTGGACATTTATCGAAATCTAAAATATATCAAAAATAGAATTGAATAATTTAAAAGCAATGTTATAATTTGAAAAAAAAAAAAAAAAAATAGTTCTCAGTCCTAAACTAAATTCTGCTTTAGCCAAAATTTCATCAAAATCCCCCCCCCCTTTTTTTTTTTTTTTTTTGAAAGAAAAAGAAAAAAAAAGAAAATTAATAATAATCAGTATCGAAACAAACACTATCAAAAAAGTGTTTTTTTTTTTTTTTTTTTTTAATAATTTTGAATTAGGAAAAATAAAGCGCACGTGCAAAAAAAAAAAAAAGATTGAAAGAAAGAAAAAAGAAAAAGACAATTAAGTTTGAATTTGAGTTGGTAATTTAAGGATGCCATTGATATAGTAACTTTTTTGTTGTTAAATTGTTTTTAATAAATTAAAATGCGGATATCATAATTGCGCTAGTAAAGACCTTTGCGAGAAACGTCCGAGTTACTTCGGTGCCAAATTTCAAATTTCGCCAAAGGAGTCCTATACTAAAGCTTATTTAAATATTATTATTATTTTGAATGATTTAATAGTTAAATGTATAAAATTACTTTGAAAAAAAAAAAAAAAAAAAAAAAGAAAGAAAAGAGAAGCAGTTACCATAAAGAAATCTTCGATAGAATTAGTTGCATTTCGTGTATACTTTCAAAGAAAAACACTATCATAAGGGATTTTACCCATATTTTTATTTAAATCAACTAATTTTCTAATCGTAGTATATTATGGCTAATATAGTATATTCGCTTTTATTTGTTTGTTTGATTAATGACATTGCATTACTTTGAAAATATTGCAGGTTATATACAGAAAAAAAAAAATCAACGTGTCTTTAATAAGGAAATTTTAAAGAAAATTATAAATGTTTCACTTTTGCAAGAAATGAAATATTTTAACTAATCAAAATATTTTAAAAAGTATTCGAGAACAACATTCGAGATTCTTTTCATATTTGCTATATTTCTGATGTTTTCTTTAAATTTAAAATATTAAAAGAATTTCCTTATAACAGCTTGAAAATTATTCATTTAAATATTAGTTTTTAATTTAATCGTTGCGAAAAAAAAACTTTCCAGTTCATTGTTTTCGACAAAAGAAGAAATATATTTTCAAACGAATAATGAAATTTTGCCACTGAATAATGAAACTAAAATATTTAATAAATGTTGAGAAACAGTCATCTTTGAAATCGTAGTTTCTAAATAATAACAAATATACCTTTCGGCAATAAATAACCTAATTGAAGTACCCGGAATTGACCTTTCAATAGGCAGTGGTAACCTGGATCCGATGGAGTACGGGCGAAAAAAAAAACCGCCGTAGGCAGCAGGTACCCGAAGCAAGGTTTAGGGCGCTTTCAATGTAAGTAAACTTTTTATTATTTAATACTCTTTCTAGTGAAAGTATTTGTTTTTATAAATATGAATATAAGGAATATTCTTAAGAAATATCGTAACACACAAATTGTGAAAGAAACGCCCACTGGAGGAGTTACAGATTTCCAAATGACGTGAAACTACATTCGCAGTCGCGAAAATATTAAATGTCCTTTTTCAGATTTTAGTTTAAATCTTGTTATTTATATTTTTGTATATTATCTATTGTTGGTTTGTACGCCTAAAATTAAATGTAAAACTTTGTAGTAACACTTTCATGCGGGGCTTACTGTATAAAATAAAAATATACCCAACAATAAGTAGATAATTCTTTTTCTTAAATATTAAACACTTTTTTTTCTTCTTTTAACCGCTATTAATATTATTATCATTATTACTATTATTCTTTTACCTTGGTACCTAGATTTTTGTAATTCAACATTGTATTGTAGGGTTCATATGATTCAAGCTATTTAATTTTCTTCGTATGAAGTGATGTATTTTACTATTCAATGTTTAATAAATAGAAACCAATAAAAATCTTTTAATTCATAAACTAACACAGAAAGTTTTGCAAATTAGAATCATTTTTTTATTTTATAATAAACATTTCTGAACTTTGTTTCCGGTGTGAAATTTGATAAATACAGTGCGAAGCAAAAGTTTAGCTTTAGACAATGAATAAATTCATGCAGAATTCGAAATATATTTAATCAATTTTCCTAACATAGCTTGAATGTAATGTGCTGTGCATATAAGTAATATTTATAACAATGAAATGTAGTACTGTACATATTGCAAGTAATTAAATGGTAACAAAAATATAATACTGTCTCAAAAGTTTAGACAAAAATTAAATAAAATGTAAATAAACAATTTTTAAAACCTAATTGTGCATCCGTGCTTCTGTATTACTTCATAAATACGAGATTCCATCGAAGAAACTAAATTTTGCATAGTTTGTTAACCGATGTCGTACTATGCATCCTCAATAGATGTCTTGAGATCCTATGCAGAAAAGTATTGTCTACCATTGCTATAAACTTTGCGAGACATGATGCCCCAAAGATTCTCTGTAGGGTTAAGATCAATGTTACATGCTGGCCAGTCGAGAATTCTTATATTATGATAATTAAACCAAGATTTTGTATTGTTTGCAGTATGAATGTAAACATTGTCTTGTTGAAATTGCCACTGAGCGCCACCTAGAAGCTCAGCACATGGCAATACGAGTAAGTCCTTTTCTAATGTATTTGTATAATGCTGTGATATTTGACGACCACTGGTAATGGTCAGGGGTACTTGTCCATTATAGCAAATGGCTGCTCAAATCCTCACCGAGCCACCTCCTTATCTGCGACTGAAAAAAACCTAGAGGTTCCTTCCGCAATCATGCCAATACGATGACCAGACATCTGGACCATCTAGATTCTACTTTTTTTCATCGCTAAATATGACTGATTGCGATTTCTGTCCATATGACATGTCCTTTCGAGCCTACAACATACTTTGTAACTTATGATGTGGCTTCAGAGCTGCTTTCTTTTACATTCTGCTACAAACTGTTTTTTTTTTTTTTACCACAAGTCGTCTACGAATCGTATCCTTTGATACAGAGAGTCCCGATGACATTTGAACTCCACGTACACTCATTTGTTGGGTACTCGCTAGTCTTTGTATCAGGCGATCCTCTTGTATATTTCTTACACATGGCCTCCCAGATCTACATTTTTCTTTATATTCACAACCACGCGATAATACTCGATGAATAGATTTCTTAGATCTATTAATAATAGCCAAAATTTCTGAAACGCGCTTCCCTTCAGCTTTCAACTGCCAAATCATTGAAACCTCATTCCCTTGAATTTGTTTAGCTCGCAGCATGTCGCCTACGAAGCGTTATCGTTTGCAGAACTTAAGTACTCAAAATCTGTGACATCATCGATTTTAAATTTGCATATGTCAGCAAATATTCACAGAAACTCATAATCGTGTCTAAACTTTTGCGACAAGCAAATTTTTATTTTTATCAAAAAAAATGAAAATTATAGAAAATCGAACGACTGTCTTTTAATTATAGCATTTCAAAACATATTTTAAATATATATACAGGTTTTTGTAATTCTGACCTCATAATTCTAAATTTTAAAGATGAATAACGTCATTGTCAAAACTTTTGCGTCGTACTGTAATGTATATTGCGTGGTAGATCAAAATTTATTTTTTCTAAATGTATAGACGGTCCCCTAACACATTTGCACGTGTAATTCTGTTTAGAATTGATTTAATGTATAGAAATAGGTTTTCCGAACTGCCTTGATCTCAAAAATCGGAATATGAGGTCATAAATAGGGGTCGTCGTTGAAAAAAACGAAGTTTATACCTGTTTTAATATGTAGATGACCCCTTAAGTAAAATAAAACTACACCATTAAAAACTAGACGTTGATGCAGATACCAGCCGCATGCTTCTACGATAATTTACGGTGAAATTAGATAGGGGGGTGGCGTTTTTTTTTTTTTTTTTTTTTTTTTTTGGATGACTATACAATCATCGCACATCACTATAAACATGTCGAGAAATAATTCTTCATAAAATTAGTGGTGAAAAATTAGACAAAAATTTCTTATCTTTGAGAGTGTCCTGAAAAAAGGGCGGAGAGTACGACCCCTACTAATAGCTTTCAGGTTATATCTAATGAATTCTGAAAATTCTTTTACCCTTTTACAAAAAATCAAAATTGTGATGACATGTCTCCAGACCACGCCAACGATAGAATTCCAGATGGTGGCCAATTGCTCACTGCGTAGCCTTAATGCGACATTAAAAGCTCTCAATCTGAAAATTCTTCACATTTACCTAAGTATGTTTTCATTGTAATATCAGTTGATTCGTCGTTAATTAGGCTATATTTTACTGTTAGCAATCTCCTGTACCGACGTACACTTGAAATAGATTGCTAAAGCTCTTTTTATTATCGCCTGGCATTTGGCTGGAGAAGAATTTATTTACTCATTTAAATTCAACATGTCCCGATTACTTTGGGTAAAGTTTTATTGTTGCATTTTGTATTATTACCATGGAAGCAAGGGTACGTTGATGTTACCAAAGTCAGAAGTTAACTTTCATTCGACTAATTCTGAAAGAGTGGAATCAATCGCTATGCAAGTTCATTAAGAAAAAAAAAAAGAAAAGAAAAAGGCTTTAGAATCTGGGAAAGCTTTTGCTGCGTATAGGTGATAGCTTGTGCTACCCCCCCCCCCCCCCCCCCAAAAAAAAAAAAAAAGAAGAAGAAGAAGAAAAATGGGTTGCAATTTTGGACAGGCATTTTCATAAATTACGTATAAAGAACTTTCTATTGTAAAAAAACTATGCTAAAATAAGATTTTGTCAACTTTCAAATTTACAGGGCTACACCAAAATACTCAGATACATGAAGGGTTGCCTTTAGAATATAAGGACTACGTTTTCATTTGCGGTAAGCATTTTTAACACTTTCTAACAATGTTTAAGAGTGGAATTCAATTAGTCTATCTGTATGCCTTCAGAACTACTGTCTGCCCGTTGTGTGATTACGTAAGCAAAGAGCATTGAAAGTTATACAGTACAACAATTACGTATATTCGAAAAGAGTTAATAATCAATGCATACCACATGATTTTTCGTTCTTGTTTTAAAGATATAATTACTATATTATTAATGAAAAAATGACCCTTCCTTTTACGGTAAAAGCTGAAAAGCTCACTAGTGGGGGAATGGGAATTAATTGACTACCACTAGATTTTTTTTTTTTTTTGTTTCTTGTCCAGTAGTTTGTTTTGATTTTAGTTACACTGTTATGTTTGTTATACTTATGGAATATTGAAAGAGAAAGTCGTATATGCATTGTCAAGTGTGAGCCACATCAATTGGAAAATCATCTGAATTTAATCTGATTTTATTGAAATAAAATTTAAATTTCTAGATTAATAGTAATTTTTTATTTCACACCAGTATACTTATCTGAAATTTGTTTTATTCAAAAAATGAGTTCATTTATAACTGTGACCCCCAATAATTGTTATGTTCATGTCATGTAAAGCAAAACCGGCGGAGGCGAGGTTTTGCTAATTTTGAAAACGCGCTTTGAAAATGTCTTGCGTCAGTTAATTGCAACAATTAGTGTTGCAAGATGAAATTCTGAATCAAAGCTGATTTGACGGTAGTTGGCAAGGTTATCTGCATCAAGGTCAGAATTCGACTGCAGCGGTACTGTATGGGTATATTAGAATCACATTTAATAACAAAGCGCATGTTTTATGTCTCGATGAAGTACTCAATGAAATTAAGTAAACTAACTCTTGAAACTAAAAATTGTTATGTCATCGTCTGCATTTCGAATGTCAATAGCTTTGAAAATTACATTTTTATTGAAAATAAGTTGTTGAGTGGTGTGTATTTCCTCTCTCGAACTCTTATTATATCTTAATTTTGTATCAGTGATTTATTTTTTTATTTTTTATTATTATGCACACAATGAAATATTTTAAAAAAGAAATTAAAACTTTATGTAGATTAATTTGTACATAGTCTATAAAGTGAGATATTATCTTTTTTTTATTTAACTTTTAAATTATAAATCTGTGAAATAAAATCACACTTTATTTATTTATTTATTTATTATTTATTTATTTTTTATTTTTTTTTTTGTGCGTAATATCTGTTACACATTTCCAATGTCACCTTACCAAATTAACTTTAAAATTCGTAATTATTACGTAAGTCAAAAATATTCTAATAATAGAAAGAAAACTGAAATACTTACAGTGTTTTTTTTTTTTTAATTTAATATTATTTCTGCCTTTTTTCATATTTTGTATACGTCATTAGGCCTTTTTACGTATTAGTACACTTTGAAGGAATAAGGAATAATCTAATAACTTAACACTTTCGCGACCGCTGACGTAGATTCACGTTATTTGAAAAGCGATAACTCCGCCTTTTTGCATTTCTTTTGAAACTTGTATGTCATTTATTTCTTAATCCTTTATATCCCAAATTACCTTATTTTTGGAAAAATAGTTTGAAACTTTTTATTATTATATTTCTTTGCTGCATGAGAAACATCTCATATTAAATACAGGGAAAGCTTAAACTACAGGGAATTTGAAGTTCCAATGAAATCCTGTAGTAAATTTAGGCTATATTAAGGATTTTTTTTTTTTTTTTTTTTAATGGGACTTTAAAGTCTTGGTGGGATACAAAGGGTTAAGAATATACACAATATTCATATTTGTACAACCAATATACTATGGATACAAATATTTTGATTAGAGAGAGTTTAATTATAATGTATATCCATTTGTAATACGAATCTGAATATAGACTATTTTGTTCTGATATATTGTAGCTGCGTCATTTGAAAAATCTGTAACTCCGCCAGTGGGCGTTACTTTCGCAATTTGTATCTCATTTATGTCTTAAAAATATACACTGTATCCATATTTGTACAAACAATGTACTGTTGATATAAATACTTTGATTAGAAAGAGTATAATTATAATATATATCCATTTGTAATACGATTCTGAATATAGACAATTTTGTTCTGAAATATTGTAACTTGGGAGAATAACGCCCACAGGCGGACCTTACTGTCAAAAAGACAAAAACACGCGGTCGCGAAAGTGTTAATCTACCTGACAGCACATTTGAAACCATTATATGTAATTATTTTTATGTCTTTAAAGTGACCTCCTGTTGGAATTAGAGCAGCGTTCCCAACTTTTATAATTTAATCACAATCAATTTTAGCCCCGCCTCTTTTTCATACCGGAAATTTTGAAACATGATTTTCTTCGTATTTAATCGATGTCACATATTAAAGAAAAATAATCTACTAAATTTCTGGTGCGAAAAGAAGGCGTGATTGTAAACAAATTATAAAAGTTGGCAGCGCTGAATTAGAGTTCTATGTGATGCAGAAGTAGATCTAATAAAAGTAATTTTTCCTCTTTTACATGCATTTTGCATTTTTAAATTTAGTTACTTGTAGAAAATTCTTTAAATATTCTCATTTTTTTTTTTTATTATTTACAGTTTGTTTAGGCATTTATTTGCATAATTGGAATTTAAATTGTTTAGTAGGGAAGAGTTGGGAGAGATGGGACATTGGGTGGGATAAGACACCTAAAATTATTCTTAAAATAAACGTTGTTGCTTAATTTTTCACACTGCCACCAGATAAATTAACTACAGACACATATTTGTTGCTATGTATCATTTTAGTTGGAGAACTCTGTAAGTTTATGTAACAAAAAAAAAAAAAAAAAAAACTATTTTATAACACTAAAAGTAAACAATTGCTTAATTTTCAAGACAAGTTTTCAACGTCACTCACTGATGTCAGTATAATCTTTTTTTCACATTTTATATACCTAATCATATAACTTTTATGAATTAGTTGTTAAATTAAGTCTAAAAGTAGCATGTGTCTAATAATAAATTATTTTTTGAAAAATAATGAAAAATGAGAAATGGCACAGAGCAGCTCAGGGACGGATGGGACATGTAAGAAAAGGAAGAAGAATGAAGATTCTGATATTCCTTAAACAGAAAATATCAAGAGGTAAATGAATGAATAGATGGGGGGAAAAATGCACGAAACAAATTCAAAATCATGGAAAATAATTTGTGGCATTCACACGACTTTTGTTTACCCTTTTAAATTTTAAAAATACTTTATTTACCATACATGTATGATGAATTCATTTTCATTCCCGAGCAGTTTTCCTGGACATGGTAACATATATAAAAGAAATTACACTCACCAATTACAGTTAGGATTTCTTGGTAATATTCGTTCTTGATATATGCTGAAACACACCCAGACTAGTCACTAAAAACTTATTAATATTCAGGGAACCACAAAACATATAAATATAATAAAAACTTAATTTTGATTATTTGAACTAAAAAACAGTATTTTCTCCGCTAGAAGTAGAAAAAAAAAATGAACTGATTGAGCATTTGAAAATTTTTATTTAAGTGGTATACTCTAATGTTGGATAAAATAGGTGGTATTCGCAATTAATTAACCTTACATACATCGTGTCCCACTGTTTTTGTCATTTTTCATAGTATGTCTGTATATTATGTATTTATTTTAACTTTATACACATGTCCCATCCCTCCTTTATATGAGGGAGGGATGGGACATTTTTATGACTATGTTAATTGGCTTATAAAATTAATATTTTAATAATTACCATCAAATTTATATTTTTAAAAGATGTTAAAATGTTTCAATTTGTTTCTCTAAAACTTTCAGTGTTGTACCAGTAAAAGTAAATTTGTAAAAAATATTTTTGTCAAAACTGTCCCATTCCTCCCTACTCTCCCCTATATATATATACATTTAAAACACAGACATATTTAAACTAATAAATGTATTCAGTTGAAAGAATAGTATTGCAACTGAATGCATTGTATTTGCATAAAATTGTATTCTGCAGTTTTGTAGCATTTAACTTTTCGAAGATTTTATTTAGTCGATATGTAATGTGAAAATGAAAGGGAAAGTAAACGGAGCGGGGCTACGCGTGTTTCTTACTTGCAGAAAGCAAAGCTCGAAGTAAGCGTCTTTTTATCAGGACACTTTAATTTATGAGAAATGTCCGCCTTTATTGATACCATTATTTATTATGCATTAATCTCTATCGCATTTAATCGCGACACTTTAACATTTAACTACACGCGGTTAATATTTTAACACAAGTACACGCGTGGTGTATTTTGTACACCACCAAAATATCAAATAAAGAAAAGAAGAATAAATATGCATGATATAGTTGGAGGCAAAAGTATTCCGAGCACTAGCAATAATCCCTGTCTAAAACAAGCACACATAATACTGCTTTGTTAACCCTTTACAGCACACTACCCTTTAAAGTTGGAATTTCAACAAAAAAAAAAGTTGTAGGCTATCTACTTAGGTCTAAAGGAGTACACGGGTATAATTTTGTAAAGATAGTACTTACCGTTTTGAATCTGTGGGTGTTCCATCAGCGGGAACACTGCGCCACTAGAGCTCTGAAAATTGCGTCTAAGAGCATCGCAGTCAAGCGCGTAAATGAGAAGAAGATTTTGCATATGAATTAAAAAACACTGTATTATATCTGTGTAGTAGATTTAGCATGACCCATGGTGCATCACGGGAAGGCCTGCTCAGAGCCTGATTAAGAGGGAAGCACACATTATTTATACTTACACCGTTATTTTTTAACAAATACTTTCCTCCTATAATAAACAGAAAATTCTCATTAAAAATTCTTTTAAAGGAATTCTGGTGTCTAATAACGGTGAGTGAATTGGATTGTTTTGCACCGTTCATTTTTTATAAAAAATATCTCCTCGTCAAAACGTGGAATTTCTATGACATGAAGTAAAAAATAATTGTAAAAATATTCCGGTGAGAGCGGAGATAATGTGTGCTTCCCCCTTAATCAGGCTCGCTCTGGGCCTGCTACTCTACACCCCATCCCCCTCCCCCCCAAAGAAAAAAAATCTTGGTTATATGATTTTTTTATGAAATAATTTGATATTTACAGTTAGTATACATATATACAAGTCCTAGTTTAAAACTAGTTTTGTGCGGTTATATATATATATATATATATAAACAATCAACCCTCCCTCGCAGTATTTGATAGCTTGACGTCATTCCCTCCAAACTGAGGAAAACAGAGCACGTAAACACAGCTGTCTTCTCTAATCATTGTTTTCGGTTGCATAAAATGAAAAGCGCTAGTGTCGCAGTGTTCCAGAAGATGGAACACCTTATTTTATTCAACGATTCCTCGTATGTTTCCTGTATGAAAAATTAAAAATAATATAGAATAAATAATTTAGAGTACAGCCAACGATATAACATAGAAATCTTTTTTCAAGCAATCTTTTTTGTATCACAAAAAAAAATATACAAAATTTCTTGTAAATACGAGGGTTTAAAATAACGCGTCCCAGCTAAATATCATGGATTGCCTTGTATAGTGATGATATCTATGGATGAAAAGGAAAGTTCAAAGTAAAAAATAAACCTATTTTTATGCATTTACAATTGAATTTAACGGTTGGAGAATCTAGCGAAGTTAGGTGTTCCATGTAGTGGAACACTGAACGGCAAAGGGTTAAATAAATCCTAGTCTGTCTAAGAACATGATTCGACAAGGATTATTTAACAAAATAGTATTAAGTGTACTTTTTTGATATAAGAATTACTGGCTAGTGTTCGGATACTTTTGCTGCCGACTGTATTATAAGTTTTAATTATCAAAACTTTTAAAAAAGGTAATGAGAAATCTTCGAATAAATACTTCAGTGATTGGTTAGATGTGCACGCAGCGTGGTGAGAGGGATCCCAAACTCATTTATATTCTGTTTACTATAAATTGTGTAATTTTTACACCAGCGCGAGTAATTAAGGATTAATATAAACCACATTAAATATTTCTGTACAAATATAAAGGCGGCAAAGAAGCCAAAAATTTTCATTTTTGAAATTGTCCTGAAAAAGGGCGGAAACTTCGAGCTCTGTTCTTGATCAGTAATTCTCACATCAACTACTCCGAAGTTCCTGGCGTTACAATCTAACGCAAGTTAGAAAATCCTTTAACTCATATCCTCTTACGCTGAAAAATAAAATCTTGCACTATGCAAAACCCTACTTCAAAATGACAGACGATATTATAATTTATTTCTAATGCATCGTATTTAGGAACAACTGCTTTTACATATATAAAAATAACACTTAAAAGAGATTAAACATAAACATATTTGGATAATATTTTAAGTAACTTTTTTAGTATTATAAAAATAACGCTAAACATTGTACTTTCAATTTATGCAGTATGTTGTAAACTTTTTCTTCTTAATAAAATTATTAAATGTTTATCAATATATAAATATGTGTTGCTATTTTAAAATTTTCAGATTAAAAAAAAAATATAATCCCATTTAAAAATTACAGATTGCAAAGCTTGAAAACATTTTCAAAACATTTTTCTTAATAAGCAGATATTTCTTTGCTATATATACCCATAACAGGGATGGAACACGGGCGCAGAATTCATACCACTATCAATGTAAGAAATTTTTCTACATCTTAAATCAACGATATCATAGGTAAAGAAATTTCATAAACAGATTCCGGTGTGAATACTGCGCCCGTGTTCCATCCCTGCCATAATAAATATAGTACACTTACCCAAACTATGATAACAAAATAAAAACATCCGTATCCTACGGAAACCATTAACAAAAAACATCAAATGCTATTATTATTTTAATGTAGAATATAAGCTGTTGAAAACAAGCTCCCTCTATGAGAATATTCAGATGTGTAATTCATCTATTTTGATTACTCACATCCTTTTAAAATAGACTGTGACTTTAAACTGATAACTAAGATTTTTTCCCGTGCAGATGTTTTGTATAGAAGTTATTGAAATATATGTAGATTCAGACCAGAACGGTCGTTTTAGTAGGCATCTGCAGCATTGTATTATTTTTATATTTGTGTGTGTGTGATAAGCATCAAACAATAAACGACAAACGCTAAACTTGAAACCCAATTTTGTACACTTGAAATACTCATCACACATAAATATTTATAAATTACTATGAATTTATTTTTTATATTTTTATAATTTTAACTTAGTCTACTAGTAGTTAAATTTTTAATTCTTTTTAAAATGATTTATGTGTGACAATAAAAATTTACTTTATTTAAAAAATTCAAAATGTGTTTCCTGATTTTTAGATGAATTATCAATTTTCTTTTTGATTCGGATATAGGGTTGGGTTCGGGAAAAAGAAATCGAGTTCGGGTCGGGTGCGGGTCGTTAAAAGTTTTTATTGCGGGTTTGGGTCGGTTTTCGAGTTTATGTATTTATATATATATATATATATACTTTTTTGTCGTGGTCGGGTCGGGTGGGGTTTCGGGTTGATTTAAAATTCATCTGTCGTGTCCGAGTAAAACCCGCACGGGTAAAAGGTTTCAGGTAAAATCTGCACGGGTCGGGTCTCTAATGGGGACTAGGAAAGGAAAAATGCGCTGTTAGTTTGAATAATATTAAGAGATACTAAGTAAAAAAAAAAAAAAAAAAAGGGGGGGAAAGAAAGCACGAAAAAGAAATTGCTGTTATATTAGCTTCGAAAATCGTATTGTAATGCAAGAAAGGGTAACATTATTTTTTATTCCTTTTACTGCAAAGTTCATTTCATTAGAAATGTTGTATACATAGAAAATACACTCATAGGTATGAAAATCAAAAACACATTGTCCATCCTGCAGCAGAATTGGAGAGGAAAGAAACGATCTTTGTTCCTTAAGGCTATGTCACACAGGAAGGAAGACAAAATAGGTGAGGGTAAGTGCCTTATCGTGAACAAAAGTGAGACTGCGACCGACTCAAGGGGGTAGTAGGTAATAGCCCCTTTTCCTTCGCATTCAAGGTCAGTTGACGAGAAACAGAGAAATGCAGGATTGCACATTCTAGGCAATAAATATTGTCTCCTGAAAATAGTAATCCGGATGAATTAAACACTAAAGAAAGCTTTTCCAAATTTAAACAACTTTTAAAAATGAGTGATTTAATTCTAAGAGTTAAGTGACCTTAATAAAATATATTTCAAAAGTACATCTTTAATTTATTTTAATTTATTCTTTTATTTTTAATTAAATGAAATTAAACAGGGGTTACGTTAATTTATCCACTAAAGATACTAAAATACATATCAATAGACGTTAAAATTATTTTAATCAAATATAATAAATATATATTTCTGCCTATGACAAAAACATAGTTTAACTTATGCATTTTAATATAAAGACAAAAGTTTATATATTTATCTATATTTTTGCAAAACACTTATATTTTTTTATGAGGCAGACTTACAATTTAGATATTAGCCTTTTTTTATTTATTTATTTATTTATTTTTTTTTTTTTTTTGTTATTGATTTAATTTTTTAATTAAAAAAATTTTCTTTATATGAATTGCCTTCAAGATTACATTCTTCACTTATATAGTTTTCAAATAAAGTTTTTATAGTCTTCAAATAAAGTTCTAGTTAATTTTTCTAATAGTGGTAATCATATTCCGTAAATGTTGGCAACAATGCTTATATTATTCAATGTAGAAAATTAATACTGAATCAATTACATGTGCATATTGTTAAGATAATTAATAGGCAAAATGATAATACGTTTAGCAATAAATAATGATAAAAGAAGTCACTCCATGATGATTTATATCAACAACCTTTTTTTAGGAATCAACTTTCAGATAGTGCACAAAAAGGCAGTTTCAGGATAAACCTTCATACCCTTTATCCTTTCACAGATAAGTCAAAAAAGACAGAACACAGCAAATTCTAAAACACTGATCAAAGTCTGCTGTGCTGCTTCACATTTGGAGTATTAATAGGAACCAAGTTTAATTCAAATCTGTTGATGTTTACTAAGTTTTATTTCATTGCGATGATCTTGAATTCATATCTAGGGATGGTCCGGAGACATATTATCCTAATTCTGATCCTCCTTGAAGTATAGAACTATAAAAACCAGGCCGCCGTTTGCAATTTACATATAATATTATGCAAAACTTTTTTAATAGAGCATCCATTGTATTTAATGCTAGTTGCTAAAGCCCATTTTTCAGTGCGAGACAAGTCAAAAAAGGGCTAGAATTAGCACCAAAAACACTAAGTTGGCAACACTCTTCATAAGCAATCACAACACGCTCTATAAATTAATTTCGTTTTTTTTTTTAAATTTATAATATTTTTTTAGATTTTTTTTCCGGTGTGAACCTTTATGAATAATGGCCATTTTGTAGTAGATCATAATTTATTTTTTCTAAATGTATAAATGGACCCCTAATACATTTACGACTGTAACTCTATCTAGAATTGATTTAAAGTATATAAATAGGTATATTTTCCGAAACGTCTTGATCTCGCAAATCTGAATATGAGTTCAAAAATGGGAGTTGTTGGAAGTTTAGGCCTGTCTTAATATGTAGATGACCTCTTAAGCAAAATTTAACTGTACCATTATAAACTAGATATTGTTACAGATCGATAGGTACCAGCCGCATGTTTCTACGATAATTTACGGTGAAATTAGGTAGGGGGTTGCCTTTTTTTTTCTGACTCCTGACTGTAAATTTTTACTTTACTTATATATACTCTAAACAGAAAAAAAAAAAAAAAAAAAAAAAAAAAAAAACGGCGCACCAAGAAGGAGTAATGTAAACTGGACACAAATTGACATACATACAGGTTTCGATGGAGAATACAAAATTTTAATATTTGGCTGCCATCGAATGAGCATGATACGCTGCAGCGCATCTTAACTGTGCAATTGGCAGAATATAAAAAATAAGAAATTTTGATTCTAGGTCATAAATTCTTCGAGAATTTTATTCCATCTTCTCAGAAAGACAGTAACTATGCCTCTCATACAGGTGCACAAACAACATGCGCAGATGTCAGCATTTGAGTGTGGTGTGCAGTTGGGCTCGAAGAAGCCCGTTGGTCTAATCTGCGATTTTTTGACAAATGAATAGGAGCAGTACAACTATTAGATGACATTGACAGCAATGGGTGAACCATGACCGAACACAGCGTCAGAGAGGAAGAGGTCGGCCTAAACAGAGGACATAAAGGGAGAACGAGTCAATCGCAAAGCGGTACTCAAAGCTCCAATTCACCATTATCGTCAATCCTACGTGCAACTGGCACTTCAGTAACTTCAAAAATCCTTAATAGGTGGCTAAGTAAAATGGGGTTGAGCTCAGTCCCCGGATCTCTCTTCCACTGAGGACGTTTGGAACATCATAAAAAGGGTCCTACAACCATCCCGGGATTTTTCTAATCTAACGCACCAGTTGGACAGAATTATGCACAATACTTCTCAGGAGCATATCTATCAGTTCTATCAATTAATACCAAGCCGTATAACTGCGTATATAGGGCCAGAAGTGGACCAAAGCGTCATTGACTTGTTTAATTTGTGAGGCCCTTTCTCTTGATTACACCATTCAAATTTTCTGAAACTGTAATCAATTGTTTTTCTCCATATCACTTCTACAATTTTTGTCCCATTAGGATAAATCCTTCGTGGTGCGTCGTTTTTTTTTTTTTTTTTTTTTTTTTTATAGAATGTATATATTTTCTTTATGCATGTATCATTCTTAATAACTTTTTGTGCATAACCGCAATACCCATCCTCCTCACTACATTTTTAAAATAAGTTACAAGTTTTCTTGACTAGATGGCGCTAGTCATTTATGCTTGCGGGTATTTTTCGGGTATGTCTAGAGGAGTTGGAGGGTAAAAAGCAAATTTAAAACTGGCAACACTGCTTTCTAGTCAAAGTATTTGTATCCATAGTGCATTGATTGCACAAATGTGAATATTATGGGTACATTGTTAAGAAATAATGAAACATCTGTAATCTAAATAACACCCACTGGTGGAGTTACAGATTTTCAAATGACTAATCACCGTACAATTGTTAAACCCCCGTGAAAAAATTCCTTTTTTTCACACCACTTTATTTTTATTAGTAGTATTGTTAGATG
This sequence comes from Salticus scenicus, assembly GCA_963930645.1. Lineage (NCBI taxonomy): Eukaryota > Metazoa > Arthropoda > Arachnida > Araneae > Salticidae > Salticus > Salticus scenicus. The sequence goes on along the minus strand of OZ005654.1, from coordinate 192,698,477 downwards.
TTAATGTTAAATGTTAGTTTAAAGTTTCAGTAATTCTCTCCAAATGTAATTACGTTTGAATAAGAATAAAATTACTCAAAAAAAAAATGACTTGTGTGAAAAAAAAGGCGGGCACTAAAAATTGCACGGTTCATAATGAGATGGTTTGCAAGTATGTAATATGCATTTTATGATTACAAAAAGTCGATATAGTTTCTTCTTCATTTCTTATACATTATTTATAAAATAGTAAGAACATCGCAAAGATAAATTACAGTTTTCAACTTGGCTTTCTGTATTAAATCATCAAACATTTCTTTTACTCTGTTGAAAACAAATTATCTCAAAGAGAAAATGAGGGCTTGTGGATTTTCGATGATAAATCGTATTTATTTTTGTAAGATGTTCGAAAGGTTAAAATATTTTTTCTTAGAAATACAGTAAATTGAAAATATTTTTTTTAAACAGGAATTTCCGCGTAAAAACTATTAAAATTAACAAAATAGAATAAAAATAATAAAATGGTTAAAAATAATAAATTGATAAAAAGTAAGTAAAAATAATGAATTGCTTAAAAAATATTAAAATTAATAAATTGGTTAAAAGTAATAAGATACTTAAAATTGCTAAAAAATATTGTTACAAATGCAAATAATACTCTTAATATTAAAAACATGTTTATTAGTCACATAACAAAATTATATGTAAAAATGTTCAATAAATACATATTTATATATTTTAAATACTTTTTCTATAGATACACTGTATAATAATTTATCCTTTATACTTTTTGTAAGGCTTAAAACTCAACAATCAAAATTTATATAAAAACTAGTATGTGGTGGCCACCACAAGACTTTCTTCTATATTTTCCTATATACATATTCAATCAGTAACAATATTTAAAAAAAAAAAAAAAAAAAAAAAAAAAAAAATTACGATTTTTTTCTAATTTTTTTTTTGTTAAAAGTAATACATATTCAACCAGTAACAATATTAAAAAAAAAAAAAAGCGATTTTTTTTTTTTTTTTTTTTTTTTTGTTAAAAGTAAAAAAATCGATAACTTTGTTTCAAATTGTCACAGATTTATAGTTCAACCATTCGTTTTAAAGGTATTGACGAGATCTTTCGAAAGATACCCATCTTGAAAATTTACCCCCCCGGGGGGGGGGGGTACTTCCCCCCCAGGGGGGGAACCGGTGCCCCCACATGCACAAAATTTTTTTCGTAGTTAACTACTACTATTATCAATAATTCATATTAATTTTACAATCACAAGTTTAAAATAACGCTCATTATGTACATTTATACGAAATTTTGTCCTATGCTGCCATGTTAAAAGTTTACATAAAATGCGATCACAGTGCCATCTGCCGGGCGATTGATCCCAAAATCTAATCAGACCCTTTCCATGTCAGGGTCCAACTATACACCAAGTTTGGTTCAATTTCATTCATCGGTTCGTGAGATACGGTGTGACATACGAAATTTTGCGATCACAGCGCCACCTGCTGGACGATTGATCCCCAAATCTAATCAGCACCATGCCCCGTCAGGTTCCAACTATATACCAAGTTTGGTTGAATTTCATTCATTAATTCGTGAGATACGGTGAAAAATACGAAAATTTGTCCTATACTGCCATGTTAAAAATTTACATAAAATGCGATCACAGCGCCACCTGATGGGCTATTGATCCCAAAATCTAATCAGCACAATGCCCCGCCAGGGTCCAACTATATACCAAGTTTGGTTGAATTTCATTCATTGGTTCGTGAGATACGGTGAAGAAACTAAACCACAGACAGACAGACAGACAGACATTTTTAAAAAACTATCAATTCGTGTTCAGGACACCCCAAAACGTGTAGATCCGTCAAAAAACGGAGGTCGAAAATTTTCGCGAATCCAATACTTTCTCTATATTACATATAGAAGAAAGTAATAAGTCATTTGTACAGAATTAGATGATTATTTACAAAAGCAATAAAAGGTAAAATTTTAAACACCATTTGGTATATATCCTTATTAAAATAATAATAATAATAATAATAATAATAAATAAAATAAAATATTTCTAATTTCGTTAAAAATGAGTGAGGTTTTTCATTTTCAAAGAATTTTGTGATGCATTTTTTCCTTTAAATAAATAAATATATATATATATTCCAGAAAAGTTTTTTTCAAAAAATGTTTAACACAAAATTTAATGTTAATAACATAATTGTATTATTATGTGTTATTAATATTAAATAACATCTAATAATAATAAAAAAATAAACACACTTTTTTCCTTTTTACACTTAAATTAAACTTCAAAGTGACAGGCTAAATTTTTAATAGCATTCTTCCACCACTATTTTACTTTAGGATTTTTCAATAGTAAATTTGCGCGATTAATTAAGTAAAAAATTGTTACATAAATATACTAGGCGAAGTACCAATTAAAAATGGTGAGTCTGTCTTGTGCCCGCTAATCTTCTAATTAATATTCCATAAAACTTTTAGTACCCGCCTTTTTTTACTCCAGTCACATTTTAGAGTATTTTTCTTCCGATTATATATTACAATTATATATAACCGTAATTATATTTGCACAAAATTACTCTAAAAGTAAAGTGGTGTAGAAAAGGAGAACGTACTAACAATTTTACGGAATATTAATTAGATGTTCGCAGGTATGCTGTAGACACCCTGATAATAATAATAATAATAATAATAATAAAAATTAAGGAAAAATATGTTTTATTATTTTATTATTTATTTGAACTGATACTCTTACACAAACACACTATAAAACTTATAGAACATAAATTATATAGGATTATAAACTAAAAACTCGATAAACAGACCGCAAGCCCTGAGTAAAAATAAAAATAAAATGGAGGGCACTAATAATAGAATGGAATAATCTAAAAATTTAGCAGCTCTGCACTTATGATACAGGTAAGAATTCCTGTAACATTTTGCTGTGAAATTCTAAACGTAGTTAAAAATTGAGTGTTTTCATAACATGAAAGAATAAAGCAATATTTCGAATAATTGTGGATTATGAAGACGGTCGCATGCAAAACAGCATGAAATTGCCCAAAAATTGAACTACAAATCTGACATTAGCGTCATTACGTAGCAGATTACGATAAAGAAAATCTATTACAGGGTGGTTACAGACCCGTCATTTTTCCCTGAATCTCCCACCAGAATGTTTATATGACAATTTTTACTTAATTAATGGTGCAAAAATGCTATTAAAAGTTCTGGAAAAAAAAAAAAAAAAAATGGTGGAAGAATCAGGGAGAAGAATATGGTTTGTGTCCACCCTGTATTAATGCAGGAAGTGGGTGGCCCAGTGGGATGGGACTAGTTTAGTTTACTACTGTGCCAAGTAAATGAACAGACTGGTTTTTCATCAATAAACGTAAATTCGGGAAGATATTTTCCATATTTATTTACAGGTGCTTTTAATTTTAATTTTAAATTTTATATGTGATAAGCTTATTCAAATACAATTTTGTTTCATTTACTTATCTATTTATTTGCTTACAATTATTAAAGTAAATGAATATATTATTGAAAATTAAAATGTGTAGTGAATTTACATAAATATTTTTAAATCGCATTTCCCATTACCATTTATACTCTGTTATCTTTTAGCAAAAAAAAAAAAATCATTTAATCATAAAACTGTGTTAAATTCTGAAAAACAATCCTACGAAATAAATTTAAACGCATTGACATGCAATTCATCTTGCGTTACAGCAGCACCACCCACCACGTTCATGATCAAGTCTGTATACATACTTGCCAACATCCTAATTAATATTCCTTAGTCCCGTCCTTTTTCTCACACCAGTAAATTTTTAGAGTAATATTCTTCAGATATAATTACGATTAAAAAGAAAAAAAAATCTCTAAAACGATACTGGTGTGAAAAACTAACAATACTAATGTACAACCGCGATAAATTGGCACGCGAATCACGTGTTTTCAGATGATTCCATCAATGAAATAAGGTGAGAGGTTGTGTTTCCATGGTAACACAGAGTAGAGTGGCTTCCAGATTTGGCGTTGTTAGCCCGTTTCTTAGTGTGAAATATTTGAAGTTGTTGTTAAACTTAATGTTTGGAGTTATTTTTAATTACTATTTAAAAGAAGTGTTCAGAGGTACTATTGTTTACAAATTTTAAAGTTTCGGCGATCAAATAACATTCAAAATTTTTTTTTGATTTTTTAAAATAAAGTAATCTTAATGGCTTCCGATAAGTAATTTTTAAGTAGTACAATCATTATCAGCAGAAAGGGATGAAAGAAGTAACTTACTTAAACTTCAAAAAAGTTTATTTCTAAATGTATGAAATAAAAGAAACCATGATTAATACCATTACAGTTTTGATAAAATAAACATTAAATTATTGTAATTGTCATTAAATAACATGACATAATCATATAATGGTTGTAATAAAAGTAGAAAGGAAGAAATTTAATTAATCACGATAGTTAATATTTACAAAACATTCAATTATGATATATATTTAGATTTAAATAATTGAACTAATCATGATAGTGAATATTTACAAAAGAAAAAAAAATCATTTACAATAAATTTATATATTTAAATAATTAAAAATGTTTGAAGCCCGATTAGCATCAACATTAAAGAAAAACTCTTCATGAGATTTATCATTTTTTATGTACCTGCTAGAGTTATAAATGAGGGACATTGAAAACTCTATTTGGGGACTTTTTCGAGGACTTTCTCGAGGACATTACCGACTAATACTTATATGCATTTATTTAAAAAAAGGAAAAAGGAAATCTTTTTATCCTTTTACTATTATCAATGCAATTTAGGGTGGTCATATAACTGATATTTTTCGCAAATTTTATTTTTCCCTTCCTATAAATCTGGTCAGATAGCAAAATTCATATGCTAATGTGCACATGAAATATGATTGTGTTTACGTCACAGTTTTGATAATTTCCAAGCTTATGCAATTATTTGTGAATTTGACAGCGATTTTTGAGAGAAATGGATACAAATGTTTAAACTTGAGGACATTTAGTGTCCCAAACACACAAAGAAATTTTGGGAACAAAACATTAAAAAAAAACAGAATTCGGGGATAGTCCTCAAATTTCGAGGATATATGGTCACCTTACTATAGGATCAAAATATTTAAAATTTGCTTTAGTATGTTAAATTGTAAAAAACTTAAAACTCAATTATTGTTATTGTACATAGGCCGACTAGAATCATTTTTTAAACTTTAAGGGAGGGGGGGGGGCGCTGCGCTTGCTTCGTCCCTGTCTTTAATACCTATAACATTTCAAATTCACTTAAAGAGGAATCACTCTTCCCATCCTCAAAATCAGATTCTGCAGTTGCAGTTGATTCAGATTCATCTTCTGATGAGCCAGTGCCTACCACGAAATTTATTCGTTCAATAGTTTCTTCGACTAAATTGTCGAGTTTCCAATATTGTTTTTTCAGTTATGATGACATGTTCTGTATATTTTACCCATTGTTCTTTAGAAATGCTGCCCAGTGCTTCAGTAGTTAAAGTTTTCAATGATGTTAAGTTTAGATCAGCGCTAACATTTCTCTGTCGTACATACCTTTTGGTGTCAGCCCAAGCTAGTTCTATAGCATTGAGATCACAGTGATAAGGGGGTATTCGTAGCACATCATGGCCTTTTTCCTTTAAAAGTTCATCAATACAGTATTTTTTTGTTGGGGGGGGGGGGCATTCGCCTCAACTAATTCAAAAAGTTCAGTTTTACTCATTTGAAGATTATGTGCAATTTTTTTGCTTTCTAACCACTCAGTCAGCTGCTTTTTAGTGGCATACTTCGATGGTTTTAAATTTAAAACCTTGGTATGGTAAGGGGCGTTGTCCATACAGATCACACTATTTGGTGGAATATTAGGTATAAGTTTCTCTTTTAACCATTTTGAAAAATTATCAAAATTCATTTGTCCGTGGTAATCGTCTGAAGAAGAACCAGATTTAAAAACCAAACTCGCTCCTTCTATAAAGCCATCCTTGTTACCAGCATGCACAACTATTAATCTATTCCCAGCACCTTTTTTGGTTAAAGCTGTAATTTTTCCCATTTGCCAACATTTTCCGAAACACAAATTGCTATCAATCCAGGTTTCATCCAAATAAATAATTACTCTGTTTTCCTCTCTGAACTTTTTTATGTCACGCAAATACCTGAAACGCCACTGTATAATGTCTGGTCTTTCCATAGTGATGGATCGTTTATCTGGACTACGCTTCCACCGAAATCCAATTTTGTGCAAAAGCTTGAGTAGAGTTTCTTTTTTCCAAGGGAAATGGATTTTTTCTTTTATAACAGGCAACAAAGTTGTTAAAAAAGGAATTTTGTTGTTTGCATGAAATTCGCTGACCGTTTGTCGAATAACGCATAAATCAAAATCGTCTACATTTAAAACCACATTCCTTTTTTGATTAGGTCTTCTTCTTTTTCCGGGAGTCGACAGAATAGGCAAAATGTTAGCTTCCTGCTTTATTCGCGCAATAGTTCTCATCGATACACCAGTTGCAGCAGCTGTTCTCTTATGAGCCTGCTGAATAATAATATATAGTTTTCCAGAAGCTGCCTCCTTCTCAAAAAACTCTAGTACCTTATGGACCACTTTTCTTTCATTTGAATGGATTGTTCTACCTTTTCCAGACATTTCGTTTTTTTTTTTTTTTTTTTTTTCCCCTTAAAAAAAAAAAAAAAAAAAAAAAAAAAAAAGAACTATTTCACGTATACTTCGAGAAGTTAAAAACTAAACGAGTAAATTTTTGGGATTCAATTAATTTAAATACTAGAAATAAACTTACATGTGAACACAAATTATAAGCACTGTTTAAAGCTATTTTGTTTTATCGATTTTCTGCATATCTGATAAAAAAAATTATAAGAAATAGTTAAAACAATATTTAAATTGACAAAAATTTAGCATTTTTCTATTTAATTAGCAACAATAGACACTTTGACTGCTCGTATGGGTGCCAAAGAAGCTGGTAAGTCAAAGAATTGTTTGGCGAAAAGAACTGCCGCCAAGCATCATTTGCATTTCATTCGACTGCCCCTTCTTCAAAATGAACTATTCCAAGGTCGGATGCCATCTTTTCGCGGTTGCACAGTACGGAATATTAATTAGTATATTGTCAAGTATGTGCATACCAATTACATTTAAAAATCTTTGAAACGTTCCAAGTTGTTTATAAAAAAAATATGACTGCGTTTGCTCAGTTCCCTTTAGAATTATAAGCTTTCGAAAAGTGTACAACTTTTTTTTTTTTTTTATGTATTAGTGGAGGCGAAAATAGCTCTGTCTGTGACTGAAACTAACATTTCCTGGAGTTACCCTTATTTATTTATTTTATCAAAATGACAGCCATAGAGAATGTTTAGGAAATTACATATATTTTTAAAGTATTTTTTTAAGAGGAGAAATTGATGCATTTTTTATAAAACTACAATGTAAGTATATTAGTATTTCAAAGAAAAACGCATTATCAAAGAAACTTTTACTACAAATGTGAACAACATTTTTTATATATAGAAAAAAAAAATTCAATATTCAGCAAAGGAAAAAAAAAATGTTTTAATATTTTTATTATCAAAATATTTTGTGGAAGAAAATATTACATATATAAAAGAAAACGAATCGCTTTTCCCACAGGGATGTATCAATTTTGTACCAAGATAGCGTAAAAGATAATGTCAGATTCAATTTGAAGATAAAGCTTTCCGTTGAGCTATTTTTACAAAGTTTGCTGTTTGAGCAAAATGTCATAAATTGTATATAAATATGTTATTATTCTACGAATAATTATAAAGAAACATTTAGATCTGCATTTTTGCGTTTCAATAAAAAAAAAAAATAATAATAATAATAATTAAAACACAAAGTATCCATATTCAAATAGTAACAGAAAAATTTTTCTAAGCGAAAATTTTCAATAATAATATTGCAAAACAGAAATTAGTATTTCGCTAATAATTTATGTTTAGAATAGTAGTTTTATAATTTGTAATAATATGTAGTTTTATAATTTGATTATTCAAATAACGATTTCTCTCATTTAGAGTGACTTATCAATTATTTAGTTTTATAATTTGTTAATAATATGTAGTTTTATAATTTGATTATTCAAATAACGATTTCTCTCATTTAGAGTGACTTATCAATTATTTAGTAATATTTGTGTTACTATCCGTTCATTTTATTTCAGCTAAAATGTTAAACTCGTCATATTTCTTACATACTAAATTGAAATACAGAATACAAATATGTACTCTTTGTTAAGTTTTTTAAAAGTACTATTTTTCTTACTTGTACACGCTTCGTTTATTACAAATAGATCGGGCCAGATAAGGTCTGGCAACACTGCGCCAGGCGCATTCATTTCATACCGGAAATTTCATTAAATAGAATATAGTGACATATAAAACAATGTTCAATTAAAATGTCGCAATGTTTGGCTACCATGTTCTGAAATGCCGATCATTTTTAACACGCTCTTAATAGCTTCAAATGTATTAGGGGGACCGGAAAAAATGTCGTTTTGAATTAAAGTACTGATATCGGAAATTTTTCCTGGATAAAATTTAAGATATTCTTAGGTAACTTATAAGATGGTTATTTGTAAAGTACCATGTAAGCACTGTTAAACAAAAATTTCCGGTCCCCCTAATATGTTTTTAACCGCTCTGGGAGCAAACATAAAATCTATATTGTAAAAAAAGACATCCACTACCTGAACGCTGTGAGGTAAAGGTCTAACGTTCGAGCTCAGTCAGGGGAGATTTTTTAAAAATGGTTTTTGTTTAATTCTAAATTATTTTATAATCACCCTGTAATATGGTGTGTCACTCACACAATTTTTCTTACCCTGCATTTTAATGCTATAAAGATAGATATTTTGTGCTTTTTAGTTCACATTTCAATAAAACCGTGTTCTTTAATTTTTTAAAATTATAATTTTATTAAATTGTTGTTTATGCATTTGAAATTCGAAAAACGCATACTTTAAACTTTCATTCCTTTTTTCGGTGTAAATTATATTATTATTTCCAGCCTTATTTTATTTTCTTACTGATTTCTTTTTCTAAAATTAATATCTTTTGTATAATTAAGAATATGTTCATTAAAAAAATATACCTTTCATGAATAAAGACGGCTACAGAAAACGGCTACTAAACATTTTTTACATTAATATATATATATATATATATATATATGTTAACGTTCCTCTCACCAAAAAGAAAAAAAAAAGTATCAACCATTAAAAATATTTCTTCTTTTTTTTGAAGGAATGAATATGGAAAAGACTCGCCCCCACATAGCCACTTACACATCTATTGAATGTGTCCTTGTAAGTGAAATTAGAAAAGGTAACACTTTGGTATTTCGAGAAAGTGGAATAAGTGAAAAGCAAATCGCTAGCAAAATCGAGAGGTTTAAAACTGTAGTTTCTAAAACTGTGGCATCAATTTCTAGCAGATCCATGCAGATATACAGCAAAAAATAAAGGAGGAATGCCATGCCCTCAAAACTATCAGCCAGAATAAAAAGAAGTGTTATAATAGTGGCTGTAAAAGACAATGCATATTCTTCAGAAATAAAATTGGCTCTAAAGCTTCAAGTAACGGCTAGAACTGTTTAAAAGGTATAAAAGGAGCGCATCTGTAAATAAGTATATTCCATTAAATTCTGAGCTACGCGTTTCATATCGAATGATTGTGCATACGACAATTTGAATATTACTATCTTTGAACATTCGGAATTAGTGTACATCTCTGTGTACATCTCTGTTTTCGTGACTTAAGTGAAACAAGTATTTTACTATTATTATTATTATTGAATAATTTCAAGAATAATACTTGAATAAAGTGATTTTACACATTAGAATTTCGCCAGTTATTCGCGCTTAACTTTCAAAATTATCACAGTTATAGTAACTATATGTGTAGTTTAATTTCTGATTAAGGAAGTCATATTTATGTCTTCACATATTTGCCAATTTTAGCGCTTTTTCCATTCCTGAAAAATTTAAATGTAATTTTATTTTAGTTAATCAGTGAAAACTGCACAAAATAAATAAATAAATAATACTAATAAATTAATAAATAAATTCTTATGAACTTTTCCGGTAGCCATAAAGTGCTAAAGCATGGTTGAAAACGTTTATAATTTATTACGGAGTACTGACAGCCTGCCTTTTTTTCTCACCAGTATATTTCAAAAACATTGAAAAAAGGGCGGAGCTAACAGTACTCCGGAATAAATTACAAATGTTACTATGTATGCTAAAAATGACAATGTGTCTACATATTATTTTTTAAGCATAAGTCTTATCTTTTAAAATGCCTGTTAAATTTTTCAGCATAAATTTCATATGTATTTATAATATATATAGATTTAGATATAGATATAGATATAAAAGAAAAATAAAATTAAAAAAAATAAGTTTTCAATTTTCCTTTCTTTAAATTAATGTTCATCAAGAACTTTCAATCCTAATACTCATGCAATTTAAATACATTAAATCAGTTTTAATTTTGCCAATACTTCTTGTTCTATATGTAGCATTTTAATTACATATTTAAAATCCTTCAATTTTTAATTACTTTATTAAAGTCATTTGGTTAAAATAAATTGTAAAATGAAAGAATTTGTGTATTTTAAAGATTTAATTAGATAAAATTAAATGAAGCAATTAAAATAAAGACGCTTTGATTAAAACTGAAATTGAAAAAATACACAAAGCAAATGCTTTGAAAAATGCATTAAAAAAGCTTCATTAATTAACTAAACTCTTTGTAAAAATGGAAACTTCATTAATACTTAAATGTAATCTTGAAACTTTGAAGCTAATATTATTTGAAAAAGTAAAGGAAAAAATGCAAGCGATTACAAAAAAAAAATTAAGCAGAAGAAAATTCTTAATTGAAAAGTAATACTTTTTTTTATTCTAATCTTCGAAAAAACCAATTAAAGAATGACTTAAAGTTGACACGTATTATTTTCTCTTTCATTGTGTATCGTTCTTAAAAATATTTTTTATTTAATAATTAATTTAACATGCCTTTGCCGTATCCGGTTACACTTTTTTTTTCTGAATACCATTATTAGAAATACAATTAAATTCCAACGTATTCTAATTTTCTTTATATATATATATATATATAACATATATATAAAGAATAGAACAATTTAAAATATAAAATATATACACATTAAAGTCTCGTACAACGCGGTGGCAGGGATGACAAATAAATAAAACAGTTTTATTATTTACCAGCATTAAATTTCTAGAATACCAATCTATTAGGCCACACATTCGATTCAGTGTTTTGAATAAAACTGTTGCTTTGATATAAAATTACTGGTGTTAAAAATAAAATTATAATATTCATTAGACAAACTTGCACCCGCGTTGTACGAGACTTTACTGTATGCATAAATGTAATATCATAGCTGCCAAGTTTTTTAATTTATTCCGGAATGTTGTTAGCCCCGCCCTTTTTTCACACCGCAAAATTTGTAAAAAAAGAAAAAAAAAAAAAAAAAAATCTGCAATATAATTATCATTAAATATGAAGAAAATTACTCTAAAAGGATACGGTGCGAAAAAAGGGCGGGGCAAACAGAATTTCGGAATAAATTAAAAAAACTTGGCAGCTATGTAATATTTCGGAGTAAACTTGAAGGTGTGCAAAAATTAATTAATGTTTATAGGTTTTTAATATGTTCAATTTAAAGAGCCTCCTATTCGCGTTCAATTTGTTATAACCATAAGGAGCTGCAGTCCCGTATTTAACTGAGTAGGATGGTTATATGCATCCAATAGTCTGGTGAGATTTGGCAAAAAGTAAATAATAATACCATAACTCTGCTCTATATTACATAAGGAAAGAGAATTTTGTTATGTGGGCTGCTTATGTGTACCCAACACGGACTATAAAAAAATTTTGCGAAATTCCTACTCTTGGTTTGGAGTCGGAGGAAGCAAAAACACTGCATTTCAAGCAAAATTACGCTTCAAATTAAATGAATATGATGGTTTTTTTTTTTCTTTTTGCGTGATTTAAATGTGTGTATCCAATATGCACTCTGACAGGGTTTTGAGAAATTCCCCACTTTCCACGTCTGATGTAGAGGAGACCTAAAAACGTATTTTCAAGTTTAATTCTGCTCCAAATTACTTCATGATGGCAATTTTTGTTTCGTGGGTGTTGGTTATGTGTACGTAACATGCACTTTGATGGAATTTTTACAAAATTTTCACTTTAATCTTTGTGGGGAGAAAAAATCAAGATTAACTTTCTTCCGAATTATCTCTGAAAAGCGAGTTTTTGTATGTTAGTTGGTTTTTCAGGTTTGAAAACTTAGTGCAATTCCTTTTGTGGCTGTAAAATTAAAATGAATAGCTAGAGTAGGACACGCGCTGCGTGCGTGGGTACTCGCGCCGAGTACATTGTCTCATATACTGGGGCTCAGATCCGATATAGTGCTGACCGGGAAGTAGCTCCTGAAGTCATTGGTTACACAATCGAGGTTCATGAGAGAATTGCTTGTTTTTGCGCGCGCGCTTTCGGGTAAGGCGATGCTCGAGTAGTGGGGAGCCGGAATCAAAATGATGCAAGCGGGGAAGGTACTGCTGAAGGAAGCAGTAACTTAAAAAAAGGTTTTAACCAATTTCGATGATTTTTTTGTGAAATGTTTGTTTTTAGAGGATTTTAACATTCAAAAGTAATGCAGGATTTTGAGAATTCCTTTAAATATATGGGACCAGCGAAGTGAGCAAAGCCTGCTAGTATTTTATAAAATATATAATGAAATTCGTTCTTTCTTAGATCAAGATCAGGGTGGCGCCAGACAAGATTTTTCCCTCATTCTCCCACCAGTATTTTTCTTTCGGAATTTTTAATAGTTACATTGAACGATTAATTAAGGAAAAAAATTATCATATAAATACGCTGGTGTAAGAATCAAGAAAATGGCAGGTTTGTTCCGAACCTGAAGGTGTCAACAGAATCATCTTTTCTTTTCTTTTTTTTTTTTTTTTTTTCTTGTATTCTACCAACAAAATATTCATATAATACGTTTTCACTTAATGTTTAGCAGAAGCATACAGTACGTATATAATTATCAGTAAAAGATTATGATTCTCGGAACTACGGAATGTCGACACTTTATAGCAAATACGCCAATGTTTCTAATTAATTCCGGAATAGTGTTAGTAACGGACTTCTTTTCACACCTTTTTTTCCTCCCTTAAATTCGTAATTACATTTTGTAGAAAGTTAAAGTGACATAAATTAGCGGTAGCAGCAATATTCTAGAATAGATAAAAAATGCCTTTAGTTGCATTTTGAATGCATCGGCGTGGGACAATTAAATATCTCTATAAAATTAAAACGTCAAGTGGGGTTAAATTTCTGTTTATCTGTTTATGTCATTTTTCAAGTTTTCAAAGAAATATTCTTTTATTTAATAAAATAAGAAATAAGGCGTGATATCTTTTAATAAGTACTGAAATAAGTAACGTATATGATTATGACGTGTGCGATCATGTATATTATAACCCGTTGTGCAATAGCAAGCATAAAATTACGTATATATTTTAATGTTTATTGCATTTTACGATACTTTGGAGCTAAAAGAAAAACCAGATCCTATAAAAATTAATTAACTAATTAATCAAAATAAAACACTACGTTTTTAAAAAGGTAATAAATTTATTTATAAAAGAGAATTTAATTACAATTGGGGTAAAAGCACCAGTGATGGTCCGTGCATTGTAGTGGATACTTTAAAATTTAAACGTATTTTTAAGTAGGTTGAGCAGTCTTCTACTATTATTGTATTGAACTAGAAATATTTTCAGTGATCCCTTTCTGAATAATAGTAGTTTAACTGAAAAATTTACCCTTTCTGTCAATTTTACGTTTTTCTTGTACTTTTCAATAAGGAAATATAATATTATTAAATTGTCTATATTTATTTTAATTGGATTTCATGTGTACTGTGCATCCATTTTACTCAAATCAGTATGCAAAAATTAATAATATTGATGATTTGTTTATTTTGTACTATCATATACTTTTTATGATTGCCCACCAGAATTGCCAACTTTTGTAATTAATTATTGATCGTTGTTAGCCCCGCATGTTTTTCAAAATAGTATTTCTGAAGAATGATTTTCTTCTTATTTAACCGTTCTCAAATATTGGAAAGAAATATTCTACTAAAATTCTGATGTAGAAAAGAAGGCAGAACAAAGAATGCTTCGGAATAAATTTTAAAATTGGCAATTTTAGTGTCCACTACTGGAACCACAAAATGCCATCCTGACCAGTAGTTGACAATCCTTTCAACTATTAGCTTATTTAAATTTTATGGTAAGATCATGTGCTATATATACATAGCTGCCAACATCATGTTAAATATAATATTAATATAACTTTATATTGCGATATTCTATACTACTATTAGCGGTCGGTTTTATTTAATATCCAGTTCTTAAATACACAGCTAAAAGTGTTTTTAATTGAATAATTCAGATTTATTTTTTAAAATACAAGAAAAATGAACTTACTGCATTTTTTAATCGTGATATTATATATATATATATATATATATGTGTGTGTGTGTGTGTGTGTGTGTGTGTGTGTGTGTGTGTGTGTGTGTGTGATGAACAAAAAGAAAATTATTCTTTCTTAACTGTTATTTTTCTGAATATATACATATTCAGAATACACTCAAAAAACAATTTATTTTAGAAAGTTCCCTTTTCTACATTTCTTTCCTTTCCTGTTATTATTATTATTATTTAATTATTATTTTTGAATGAATATGTGATATACCATATTTAAGAATTTGTGGATAATTGTGATAACAAGCTTAAGATAATTATCTAATTTAAGTGATATTAATAAATTTAAACTAATCACTGAACTAAATATTATTTAAATAAACTCCCATGATGAGTGTTATAAATATGTTTAAAACTCTTTATATATATATACAGCGCGTAAAACATTCCTAATTATATGCAGTATATATTTGTATGATTTTCGTAAAATATTTTATTCTTCCACTACAGGGTCGCCACCGGCGAATTTCTTTATATTTTTTTTCGTACCATTATTTTCAAAAACAAAATTTATAATATATTTACGCAGGTAAACCCTGCATTAATTTATTATAAATTTAATATTTTGGAAATAGTGGTACAAAAAATAAATAAATAAAAAGTCTCCTTTCGCAGCCTCGCCAGTACATGCAGATAATGTTATAAATTTTGAAGAATGAAATAAAAACTATATTTATACAATGTATGTCTAAGATAGGATATAAAAGTGAATTTCAATGTACTAAATAAGCAACGAACCAGTGTTCCCAATTTTAGGGATATTTTTATTCAATATCCAGCACTAAATTTTTATTGTAATGTTTGATTAACCATTTATCATGTATATCATACATCACTCCACAAATTTCTTTGTGATTGTTGAATGAAAAACTTCCTATATTTGGCATTACGTAACAAACCTTAAATAATATACTATTAATATAATAATTTATATGAAAAAGTATATGATTTTAATCTTTTTTCTTTCTTTCTTTTCTTTTTTTTTTTTTTTTTTTTTTCCATTTCGTACCAAATATGAATTAATCTTGCAATAACAAACAACATACTATTTCACAGTAAATACAGTTTTAAAAGCAAATTTCATAAATTTTAATTTTTAGAAGGATTATTGCTCAAACACAGCATTTTAAATAGTACCAATTTCATTTATTGTATATTTTTCATTCTATTTTTTCAGTATCGGTGATTTATTTCTTTCAAAGTTCTGTATTTGATTCTTGTTATTTTTATTTATTTATTTTAATTTTAATTTTTAATTAATTTTTAATTTTATTTATTTATTTATTTATTTTCCACTTAAAGTTATCAACTTAATTTTTACCGTCCAATGAATCATAACAAATCTGAAACAGTTCTTAAAATTTTACTGCGTAATTGTATTAAATTATAAATTCAGTTTTATTTCCTCAGACAAACAAGCAAATAATGTCTCGAAACAAAGTTTCATTTCCTCCTTTATGAACAAAATATATACTTTTCCTATAAGTTTACACACATATTGATTTCCATTATGTCTCTCAAGAGGCCCTGATTGCGTCCAAAACAATTATATGAAGCACACCATCGGCCTTTAGAGACGCCTTAACAATAGAGAATTTCTACTCTAGATAAAACTTATGAATAAACTTAGTAAGTTCATTAAATGTTGTTGTGAGTCTAAGAAATGTAAACTAGATACATTTGGAAATATAAATTAAAAGCTTAATGTTTTACCTTTAAAATTAAATGAAAAATGATTCAACGTAACATCCAAATTATTTAGATTAACATGAATAATTATTCAACAAAATGTAATTTTTGTAATGATACAGTACAGCATTTGTTAACGTAAGCGATATTTTTATGCATAATTATCCATTTTTATTTAAGTTTATGCTTTTTTAATTCTACACATTATATTAAAAAAATAATAATAATAAAAAAAAGTTTAAAACTTCTTTTTTAATAGAAATTATGCAATAATAATTTCATATAATAAATAAAATTATTGTATTTAAAAAATTTTTCAGGGTAACAAGAGAAAATATATTTTCGATTTCCTAAAACTGTGCAAATTAATAAAATATGAATCTATATATTACAAGGTGCGTATACCCCGCCTTCCCATAAGGACTCTTCCAGGGGCAGAGTTCCCAACTTTTTTAATTTATTCACGAGCAGTTTTAGCCCAAACTCTTTTTCATTCCGGAAATTTAGAAAAATGATTTTGTTCTTATTTAATCCCTGTTACATATTAAAGAGAAATAATCTACAAAATTTCTGGTGCGAAAAGAAGGCGGGGCAAAAGATGCTCGTGAATAAATTATAAAAGTTGGGAACACTGTTTACAGCTATTATTATAACACTTCTTTTCATTCTGCCTGATAATTTTGAGGGCATTTCTCCTCTATTTTTTGTACTATATCTTCATGGATCTGCGAGAAAGTGATGCTACAGTTTTAGAAACTACAGTTTTAAGCCTCTCGATTTTGTTAGCGATTTACTTTTCACTTATTCCACTTTCTCGAAATACCAAATTTCACTTAGTAATTTTCTCTCTACCCATAATCTCAGTTCTTTCAACACTCAGCTAAATGATTAAAAAATGTTTCTTTTCATTCTAACAACTGTCCAGCAAAAAACTATGCAAATGTGACGTCATCTCATTACCCAAGCAATCACTTTCAAAACTGGTCTCAAAGTTTTTTCTATTTGATTACATTAAATATTTTTATTTTATATCGGGAAAAAAAAAAAAAAAAAAAAAAGTATTTTAATTTCTAAATTCATTTTTTTTTTTTTTAATTTCTTACACATCATATATTAAACGTAAAGTAACTTGCAAAGAGATTTTATTTTTTGAATGTAAACATACAAACAAACAATAAGAACACACACACAAAAAAAAAAAAAAAAAACAATTTCCGTCTTTTGACGAAATTTTTCCACCAGTATTTTTCAGGAAATATCACAATCCTATTTAGTCGGAGTATATTAGTTTCAAAATACACTCAAATTTTCTAAACAAAAATAATGGTGCCGATGACGATAACCACTTTCATCCCTGGACTCTCCTACAAATTTTTAAAGAACAAATTTCACCCTTAAAGAAACCCTGTATACTTAAGAAAATTTTTCTTAATAAAAAGTAAGGAAAAATTCCTTGTAAATAAAACGGATCCTACGCACTCTGTATTAGCAGTAGGTTGGGTATCCAAAATAGAGCCTTTTTAGCTAATATTCTATAAATAAAGGCAAAAGCAGAGCAACAAACGTTTTCATTTATTACGTAGCATTGTCAGTAACAGTTTTGTTTCCCGCATTACTTTCTTTGAGTAGTGATTTTCCCCAATATGCAATTACGTTTAATCAAAAAGAAAATTACTCTTCTAAAAATGCGGAAACAGAGACTGTTACCTATAATGCTATTCAAGAAATTTAAAAGTAAGCATCTTAACAAAAGCATAAAGTTCAGTTACCTATATCATTTAATAATTATTTTATTGGTTGGTATGATTTATTTTTTTAATTTAAAATTATCTCGTAAAATATAAAAAACACTTTTCTTCTAGTGCGGTCACTTTTTTGAATGTCACATTTTTTTTTTTTTTTTTTTTAGTGAATCACGAACGAAAATTCATCCGATATGTATTGTATATTAATACTTTCCAACTTTACGTACTTGTTGTATCGTATGATTTTCAATGTCCTTTACCTATGTCATCACAGAACGGACAGACAGAAGGTCTGAAAAGTATACGCATAGATTAATGGAATTCATAATCTTTCTTAAACATTCTTGGAAAGTGTTAAAAATTCTTAATGAAAAAGAAAATGGTGCATTAGATTCTAACTGCAGCACTTAGTGTATCTCAATATTTTAGTGTAGTCCTGTCAATCTAAAGGTTAAACATATCATATTATATACAACGCATTATTTTAGCATATTAATAATAAATGGATTTTTTACAGCGGAAAGTTATTTAAATCATATTTATAAAAATGTCTCGCCTAAAACGACATTATTTTATTATTTTATTATTTTATTATATTATTTATTGTTTTATTTATTTATTTATTTATTATTATTTTATTATATTATTATTTTATTTATTGTTTTATTTATTTATTTATTATTATTATTATTATTATTTTATTTATTTATTTTTCCTTAGTCTCCCTGTACACAAACCAGTTGTACAATACCTAATAATGTCATTTTAAATAGGGAATATTCTACAGAGAACTTGAATAAACAATATAATTTTAATAATTCTGAATATATTTACAGACGTTGGTGACAAGCCGTCGGATAGAGGTCAGGAGAACTGCCGGACAGACTGTCCACCTGTATAGTATTAGTGATTATTCAGATGTTTAAAATAACTTGTCCAATGACTTGTTTAAAAAAGTGAAAAAAAGGGGGGTTATTGACAATTAGTTGTAAAATATTAATTTTAATTCAATTTAATCCGCTACGAATAATTAAAAGGAAATTTAACAATATATTTATTAAAATCCTTACAAATATCGTATTATATATTGCTTATAAGCTCGAATACATTCCATATTGTACATTAAAACTTCCATTTCCAAAAGTGTTCAACTCCATTTGCATGTTATACGTTTTAAAAAATGTCAAAATCTTCCATGCTAATTTACTAAACATTCACACCCCGATAACATTCGCTACAGCATTTGTTTACATTTCACACATTCTTTTGCTTGAAAAGGAAACTTGAGTAAATTGATTGAGTATGTTTCTCTGTAGTAATTTATTCGAACAATTAACATATGAAATATGCAATTTAATTCTGGAAGAATTTTCTCGTAAATGAAGACTACGAATTTTCTGTGTCACGTCTCTAATACGTAGAGTAGGAAGTGAATATCTTAAACATTAAACTAAATTTCTTTTTGGCAGTTTCTTTATTTTTTTAAATAAACAGCATACAATTTCTACAGTCTTCTCGTCTATTAAAAGGCAAAGAAAAGTAAGTATTCTGTCGGTTACAAGAAAAAGCAATTTATTTTGAAATGCAAATTGTTTTATTGTTATTATTTCAAAAACATTACAAATTGGTTTTCTCTATAAAAGGATTTTACGTCTACTATCATTGTTTTTCAAAAATTAAACATTTTTATATCAAAATTTTATCACACGTACTAGAATATTAATATGTAAATATAGTGTTACTGATCAAAATATAAAGATGTAATTTGAGGAAAAAGTTTAATTCATGTATATATATATTTTTTTTATTTAAAAAAAATAAATTTTCCTATACTGTCACATCTTGACCTACGATGAAGCGGGGTAAGTATAACCACATTATAAATGAAATAATGGCTTATACTGATAAGTTAACTGATAACTTAAATATGGACCTCATAATCATCATTATTGTTTGTTTGAACTTTTCTTTCGTATATTTAACCTAAGGAAACTCGAACAAATATGAAGTAGTGATAACTTTAGAATTGAAAACTGGCTTAAATTTCTTTTTACGGCAAAGTGTCTCTGTAGAAGTTTTTCCATTGTTGTACATGTGAAAGAAACCCAAAAATAGTTCATGGTAAAATAAATATGTTTTGTATGTACAGTCGGGGGAAAAAAAACGCAACACCCGCTGTAATTTCGTTACTAATTGAGGCAGGAACATCTAATAGACATCATTCAACAGGAAATTAAAAGAACTTTCTTAATATGTCGTCAAATTTTGAATTAGGGGTCATCTACATATTGAAATGAGCTCCAACTTTGATTTTTTCAATAGCAACACCCAATTTTGACTTTATTTTCGAATTTCTGTGAGTCTGGCAGTGCGGAAAAGTATACAGTTTGCATACTTTATGTTTAGTATTTATAGAGTTATAATCAAAAATGTGTTAGGGGGTTATCTATAAATGTAGAAAAATAAAATTAAGATCCTATAAGATTTAGAGAAAATTTTAATGTTTTACACCGGAAATCTTTCAGGAAAAAAATAATTATAGAAATTAATAAAACGTTGCCTGTTTTCCAGTGCCTTAATTATCCTGAATTCAATTTTTTTAGATTTGCATATACATTGTAACATAATATACGAAATGAAAGAATATAGATATATATATATACAACAACGCATAAACTAAATCTTTTCGGATAAATTATTGTATGGGTTCATGAAGTAAATATTAAACAATTTTAATCGCACTTACCAGTTTTGGGTCAGTTGAACTCTTTGGAACTGTACGATTCGTTTTTCTATGAAAATATAATTTCTTAATTAACCCTTTCGCGACTGCTTACGTAGATTCACGCCATTTGAAAATCTGTAACTCTGTCAGTGGGCGTTTCTTTCGTAATTTGTGTGTTACATATTTCTTAAGTGTGTACCCAGTGTTCATATTTTTGCAATAAAATATACTATGGATACAAATAGTATATTGATTAGAAAGAATATAATTGTTATGTATATCCATCATCATCATCAACTTCAGGGATTAGGCATAGTGCCTGTTCCGGCTTCATTGTTCAGTCCACCGCTTTCTCGGTCGTCTTTGATCTCCCCTGCCCTTTGGGGAGTAGTCGAGGGCAGCTCTGGGGAACCGTGTTTCCGGCATACGTTGTACATGGTCTTTCCATTTAGTACGATATTCTTGTATTCTATCACATAAGATGAAGATCTTTAACTCCTTCCTGATGTCTTCATTCCGAATCTTGTCGAAAATTGTGCAGCCTTTTATAGGTCTCAAATGTCGCATTTCTGTTGCTTGGATTTTCGATAGATCCCGGCTCCCCAAGGTCCATGTCTCTGAACCATAAAGTAAGACGGGTGTGGCCTTGACCCTATAGAATTTAAGTTGTGTTTCTTTTCGTGTCTTCTTCCTGAGGATTTTCCTTAAATTTCCACAGATGTATTGGAATTTGTGCAATTTCTGCTGTACCTCGTTCTCGTATTCATAAGTGAGATCACAACCTAGATAGGTAAAGTGTGATACTTGTTCTATGAATTCATTTTCAATGACAATTTTTGTACGGGTAGGTTCTTTCCCTTTGAAAGCCATAGATTTGGTTTTATTTTATCGATATTTTCATTCCATAGTCTTGACAAATTTTGTGTAGGCTATACGTTGATCTCTGTAGATCGTCTTCACATTCCAGAATGATAACCTGGTCATCCGCGAACAGTAGCGTGTTGATGAACATGTCTACTTTTAGCTTAATTCCTGGGGCGGCTGAAGATTTCCATGTATATCCATTTGTAATATAATTATGAATACAGAAAATTTGTTATGAAATATTTTATTTTGAGAGTATAACGCCCGTAGACGGGTCTTACTGTCAAAAAGACAAAATCCTGCAGTCGCAAAAAGTGTTAAAATATATTTATAAAAATTAAAGTATGTTTTTAAAAATGTATAGAGTTAAAATATATTAATAAAATTTTAGACTAAAGTGTCCTTAAAATAATAATCGTCCTCCTACAAAATAAATAAATAAGTAAATAAATAAAATAAAGCAATATATAAAGCAAATGGTTAAGCCATTTTTAACTATGACGGTAGTTAAGAAACGATTTTACAAGTTTGTCTTGCATTCTAAGTCCATTCGTTTTTTATATTTGACAATTTCACATTAAACCTATTTTTCTATTTAAAACAGTAAACCCCGCCTATATAGTTATTTTTTTTTTCTTCTAGTGTTTGTTTAAAAGATTCAAAATTTATCACCAATTAATCGATGAAGTGCATATTTTTGTCAACATAAAATAAGGGGTTTAACACGAATACTCAATGCCACATTAACTTTTCTTTTGTGTATTGTTTTGTTTTGAAGAACGATGAAGGCGGGGCTTGTCTTCTTTAGAAAACAGGAATTCTTGATGCACTAATCTCTAAAAATCATAATTTTTGTTTCATTTCTTTGCGTTTGACGTTGTTGTTATATAATTTGACCCGAAAATAAAAAATAAAAATATTTTGTCTAATTTTCTTTGTTATTTTTTAAGATTTGATTATCTCATGCAAAACTTTATAAGAGACAGCCCGCTAAACCACTTCAAAAGAAAGATTTATTTATATCTCGAAAACTAATAACTGGAATGAGATGCAAATTTGCACACCCATATTTTTCAGCATTAGGATTCATTTTATGTAAAAAATAATATAGGCCATAATTCATAATTTTTATGAATATGAATTTATTAATATTTTTCAGAATTAAAAATATTTTTCAGAATCAAAAGTAATGATGGATTATGTTTGGGGTTTCTTCACTGTATCTCGTAAAAAAAAAAAAAAAAAATATATCGATCAAGTTATTTTTTGTGAAGATATTAATAAAAGTTTGAAATATGAATTTAACATTAGCACCTTCAAACTTTGAGCGCTTATTACTCTGTGAAAAAATAAGTAAAATATACAACCAATATACTTTTTTGCGTTGTCGCGAACCCAGGAATCCAAATATAAAATACAAATAGGGTGTTACCATTGAAAAAATCAAAGTTTGTGTGCGTTTTAATATGTAGACGAGCCCCAATTCAAAATTTCAGTTCATTTTCTGAAATTACTCACAATTCCCCGTCGAATGATACCTATAACATTTTTCTACATCGATTAGCAACGAAGTTACGTTGAGTGTTGCGGTTTTTTTTTTTTTTTTTTTTTTTTTCCGACTGTATATTTGAGAAAAACGTCAAATTTGTTCCATTTCATAAGTTTTTCAGTTTTTACCATTAATTACATTTGCCCCAGAAATTTCGTATATCGGGCAAGTGTAAATAAGGTGGTTACACTTATACCAAGAAGATCAACTGTATCTGTTATACATAACTGTCAACGGTTTCGATTTCTGTATACCAGTATATATTTACAGGTTTTTTTTATTAACTTTAGGGCAGTTTTTTTAAGAATAAATTATTTAGAAATTTTATAGTAAAAGAAAGAAAAATTTTAAGAATAAATTTTGAGAAATTTTATAGTAAAAATTTCTATAAAAAATGTACCGTTATCCCATAATCTGAATCGTCATCAGCTAAACTCATTTATATTACTCTGCCTTTTCAGTTCCGTCTTTCAATTTTCAATAAAATCTAATAAATATCCTGATCTTTTTTTTTTTTTTTTTTTTTTTTTTTTTAATTAATGCGTGATAAAAAAAAAAAAAAAAAAATTAAAATGTGAGGTGCTAATTGGAAGCGTATGGGAAAACTCAAGCGCCTACATTCTATTATGTAACGAGTTGAGGTATTTTAAAAAATCAAAAGGCCAATATTAGAGGACGTTTTCACTATCTGGAAATTTGACTTGCATATGACTCACTTCATGTCTTTTATATCAGTATGTTATGCCAAGGTTTCTATTTTAAAAAGTCTTTACGATATGCATAACTTTTAGGATATCTCTTGTAAAGCTTCTCAATATGGACATAATATGGGTGACATGATATAAATATTGTCTGTAAATATTGGGTGATTATGATGGTATTAGCCAATGTGAAATTTGAATGTAATGAGTTATGCAGAGTTGTCAATCTAATCCGGCAAACTGCTAGTACCGCCCATTTTTCTACACCACTTAGTTTTCAGAGTATTTGTTTTCTTAATTCATCGTGAATACATAGCTGCCAAGTTTTTTAATTTATTCCGGAATGTTGTTAACCACGCCCTTTTTTCATACCGTCATATTTGTAGAAAACTTTTCTTCAATATCTTCTTCAGTTATTATAATTTGTTATCAGATTAAATTATTGCTTCAATTAAGGAGATTTTATTTTCATGTTGCTTCTGTGTAACAGGAGTTTTAGGCTGAACCATAGATTTTCGAAAGTGCTACGGTTTGAACATAGCCTCCTAAACTACATGCCTTCCGCGAGGCTCGGAAACTTGGCAACAGTTCAAGCGGTAGACAGCGCTACCTGGCACAGATTGCGCGACTTTTTTATTTAACTCTCACCAATAGTTTTAAGAAGTGATATATAATATATAAAATCGACGTTTCTTCCATTCAATTAGCCTTTTATGTATATCAAATACCACTTTAAAAACTTTGGTGGCTGTTGAATAAAAAAGTCGCGCAATGTGTACGAACTGGCGCTGTCTACCGCCATGTGTCCGAGCCACGCGGAAGGCATCTATAGAAGGGTATGGTCTGAAAACCTTTCCAGGTCATTTCATGAACTAACAAGGATTATATTAAAACTAATGCAGACTTAGAGTAGAGACATTATAAAAACCTGAAACATGAAGAAATATAAATTCTTTATTGTTAAGTAAAGACCATTTACAGAAAGAAGCAATTTAGATTGTTGTTATATAATTTGACCCGAAAATAAAAAATAAAAATATTTTGTTTAATTTTCTTTGTTATTTTTTAAGATTTGATTCGTTATCTCATGCAAAACTTTATAAGAGACGGCCCCCTAAACCACTTCAAAAGAAAGATTTATTTATATCTCGAAAACTAATAACTGGAATGATCTGCAAATTTGCACACCCATATTTTTCAGCATTATGTTTCATTTTATGTAAAAATTAATATAGGTCATATTTCATAATTTTTATGAATATGAATTTATTAATATTTTTCAGAATTAAAAATATTTTTCAGAATTAAAAGTAATGATGGATTATGTTTGGGTTTCTTCACTGTATCTCGTAAAAAAAAAAAAAAAAAAAAAAAAAAAAATATATATCGATCAAGTTATTTTTTGTGAAGATATTAATAAATGTTTGAAATATGAATTTAACATTTGCACGAAATTAAAACTTCACACACCATAAATTTTAAATCAGCACAACCGGTTTCGAAAGGACGTAGCCTTTCTTCATCAGGTGCAAACACGTGCAACTGCCTTGGAGGCAACAGCAAGACAAAGTTGGTGTGCTCCAAGGCAGTTGCACGTGTTTGCACCTGATGAAGAAAGGCTACGTCCTTTCGAAACCGGTTGCGCTGATTTAAAATTTATGGTGTGTGAAGAAGTTTTAATTTCTTGCTATTGTCTGTACGCCAGTTTTTGAATTTATTTTTGGTTAACATTTGCACCTTCAAACTTTGAACGCTTATTACTCTGTGAAAAAAAAAGTAAAATATACAGCCGATATACTTTTTCGCGTTGTCGCGATCCCAGGAATCCAAATATAAAATAAAAATAGGGTGTTACCATTGAAAAAATCAAAGTTGGTGTGCGTTTTAATATGTAGACGACCCCCAATTCAAAATTTCAGTTCATTTTCTGAAATTACTCGCAATTCCCCGTCGAATGATACCTATTACATTTTTTTACATCGATTAGCAACGAAGTTACGTTGAGTGTTGCGTTTTTTTTTTCTTTTTTTCCCCCGACTGTACATTTTGAGAAAAACGTCAAATTTGTTCCATTTCATAAGTTTTTCAGTTTTTCACCATTAACCCTCTCATGCATGGAAACCTCATATGAGGCTACTAGGAAAACCCCCCGAAATAAATGGTATTTCAAATAATTTGGATTCTCAATTGTACTGTATTCTACTATGATAACAAGGAAAGCTTGTAAAATGCTGCAAAAGATGGCAGAACTAGGTATGCAGTTTATTCTGATCACTTAAAAGTAGCCATTTTGTACCAGCATTAGAAGTCACAGAACAACCGATTTATGAAGACCATTTCTGCACTTTATTTGCAAATATCAAGTAAGTAAAAATATTTCCTGTTTTCTACATTATTTTTACTATAATGAACAAAAACTTATGAGTTATTAACAATTTTTTAGCTAAAATAAAGCTATTTTTATTGAGAACCTCAAATGAGGTTATCATGCAGTTATGGTAGCTAACAGCTTTGACTGCATGCAAGCCTCATTTGAGGTTGTTGATGCTATGATGAGTAGTAGTGCTAGAAATTTTCTTATTAGAAGAGCTAATGTTTAGTTTATTAAATAAATTCTGATTTATATACACTTAATAATAAATACTTGCTTATTTCCATTTATATGTAATTCATAGATGTTTAATTATGTAATTAATTTGGTAATATTTAACATGATTCATGTATTGAGAGATCATGTTTCTAAACTATATTAATATTTAATCACTAATTAAGTAATTTATGTATGTCAATTCGATCTAATAGAATGCTAGGTACAAATGATAAGTTAAGGATGTTAAATCTCTTCTGAAAGAAGGTAGGGGGTCAGTGTCTGTGACTACTAATGAAGAAAACATAACTGTGACTCGATGGGTTGATAAAAAATCTTATGCATGTAGTTTCATCTTTTGTGTGAGTGCAACCAATGGACAAAGCAAAACGTTTTTCTCATGCAACTAAATCTTTGATAGAAATAGCTAGGCCAAATACAGTAAAAATGTATAACCTTCATATGGGAGGTGTTGATTTGAGGGATTTCCTTGTAGCACTCTATCGTCATTCCCAGAGGAAAAAACGATGGTATATGAGAATATTTTACCACCTGTTGAACGTTGCTGTAGTCAATGCTTGGCTGCTTTGGAGAAAAGAGGGAAGAGAAACGAACGATTTGTTGGAATTCAAAAGCAGAATTGCATCAAGTCTCGTATACACAGGAAGCTCATTGATGGCAAAGAAAAAGGGTAGACCATCCAGTAGCAATTCTGATTCCACTGTATCAACAATAAAGAAAAGGAAATTATCTAATGTAGCAAACGAATTGAGATTCGATAACGGAAAACACTATCCAAAGAAGTCCGATGGTAAATTTGCATAAAAATGTAAAAATGAACTTTGCAAAAGTAAAACAAGATATACTTGTTGTCGATGTAACGTTAATTTATGCCCAGAATGCTTTGAAGAATGCAATGAAAAAAATTTTTTTTTTTTTTTTCAGAAATGCACCCTTAGATGCATGTAAGCCTCATTTGAGGTTGTGCTTGTAACTTCTTAAAAAAATATTTTTTTTTTTCAAAATTTAAATGTTCACCATTATTCTGACTCATTTTGAGGCAAACTGCAAGTAAATTTTTTTTTTTTGACAATTATACAATAATGCATGCATGAGAGGGTTAATTACATTTGCCCCAGAAATTTCGTATGCCGGGCAAGTGTAAATAAGGTGGTTACACTTATACCAAGAAGATCAACTGTATCTGTTATACATAACTGTCAACGGTTTCGATTTCTGTATACCAGTATTTATTTACAGGTTTTTTTTTATTAACTTTAGGGCAGTTTTTTTAAGAATAAATAAAGTAAAAATTTCTATAAAAAATGTACCGTTATCCCATAATCTGAATCGTCATCAGCTAAACTCATTTATATTACTCTGCTTTTTCAGTTCCGTCTTTCAATTTTCAATGAAATCTAATAAATATCCTGATCTTTTTTTTTTTTTTTTTTTTTTTAATTAATGCGTGAAAAAAAAAAAAAAAAAAAAAAAAAAAAAAAAAAAAATTAAAATGTGAGGTGCTAATTGGAAGCATATGGGAAAATTCAAGCGCCTACATTCTATTATGTAACGAGTTGAGGTATTTTAAAAAATCAAAAAGGCCATTATTAGAGGACGTTTTCACTATCTGGAAATTTGACTTGCATATGACTCACTTCATGTCTTTTATATCAGTATGTTATGCCAAGGTTTCTATTTTAAAAAGTCTTTACGATATGCATAACTTTTAGGATATCTCTTGTAAAGCTTCTCAATATGGACATAATATGGGTGACATGATATAAATATTGGCTGTAAATATTGGGTGATTATGATGGTAATAGCCAATGTGAAATTTGAATGTAATGAGTTATGCAGAGTTGTCAATCTAATCCGGCAAACTGCTAGTACCGCCCATTTTTCTACACCACTTAATTTTCAGAGTATTTGTTTTCTTAATTCATCGTGAATACATAGCTGCCAAGTTTTTTAATTTCTTCTGGAATGTTGTTAACCCCGCCCTTTTTTCATACCGTCATATTTGTAGAAAAATTTTCTTCAATATATAACTATGATTAAATATGAAGAAAATTACTCTAAAAAGATAACGGTGTGGGGAAAAAGGGCGGAGCTAACAACATTCCGGAATAAATTAAAAAATTTGGCAGCTAAGTAAATATATTTGAAGAGAATTAATTTGTTTTCTTAATTCATCGTAAATATATTTGAAGAGGAAATTAAGAAAATGTGGATTTTGTATAAGAAATCAAACAATCTGAGTACCGAGCAATCCGAGGGGGCACCGCCAAATCGCAATAAAAGACAATTTTATTATTTTTATAAATATCGAAAGCTTAAAAAAAAAATCGAGTTCATGTAAATAGACCTGTCAATTATGCTAATTTATCCGTAATAGTGTTAGGTCCCGCCTTATATTCCACCTGTGTATTTTTAGAGTAATTTTCTTCTTATTTTATGGTGAGTGTGTAGTGCTGAATATTATTCTACAAGTTTACTGGTGTAAAAAATAGGCAGGACTTAACGTTATTAGGGAAAATTATAATAAATGGATGGTCTATGTAAATATTTAGACTTGCAGATTGTTTTTCATTAATTAAATTTGAAATTATGATTATTGTCCGAATATTATCCAACAATGACAAATTTAATGATTTTTTTATTCTGAAAATGGGCAGTCGCAATTTGTATCAATAGCATATTTCATGTATATGTGTTTGTGTGTGCATAAAATACCACTCGATTTTTTTTCTAGTGCATTGCTAAATTATAATACGTTTCATTCTCTCAACTTAGCTTTCAGTTAATTTCCAACAGTTTAAGACCCTTTTTCATCGTTTAATTATGTATTTTAATAAATGAATTAGGACATTGAATATTAATTTTTAATGCGTCGCTCATAAATGCATTTATATAACTGACATATTGGTCGTTTTAATTTGTAAAGAGAAGCATCTCAATACCAGGGATGAAACACGGGCGCAGAATTCATACCGGAATCCGTTGAAGAAATTTCTGTACCTATAATATCGCTGATTTAAGAAGTAGAAAATTTTCTTACATTGATAGTGGTATGAATTCTGCGCCCGTGTTCCATCCCTGCAATACAACATGTATAGCTGCTTAAATAATTTTTATTATTTCTCATTAAAATGTACGATGTAATGTAATCCAATTATGTATTAACTTTCCTTTTCGAGTTTTATAACCGTCAGTGGTCGACGGTTTGGAGTAACTTGTAAATGCCCCTGTGTATAAGAGATTTCAATATTGTCGTTATCGCAAAAAATAATTATATTTTTTTATGTGTGCTTGTTTGATTATCTTCATTTACGTTAATGAGTTATGATATTCACTATATAAAGTTGCATATCCATCTATGAAATATACAGTATTTCATAAAACGATGACTAAGTGTTTTATTGTATCATCAAAAAATTTACTATTCCTATGACCAAATTGTTTTCAACTTCCTTCCTGCAGTAGTTTCCCTCATTTTAGACTTGATTTCTAATAATAACACTTTTTTATTTGAAATAAAAACATAAAAACGGGCGTCTTTAACAAACATTTTTAAACAAAAATGCAATGCAGCGATATTGTAATGAATATTTTTAGAGAAATAGTAGTTGTACAATGAAAAAAAGGGTAAGCACGGAAAAATGAAATAAAAGAAAATTTTAGCTCTAGTCTACAAATGTCTTCCCATTATTCGGATTCTCTTCTTCTTCAGTTATTATAATTTGTTATCAGATTAAATTATTGCTTCAATTAAGGAGATTTTATTTTCATATTGCTTCTGTGTAACAGGAGTTTTAGGCTGATCCACAGATTTTCGAAAGTGTTACGGTTTGAACATAGACTCCTAAACTACATGCCTTCCGCGAGGCTCGGAAACTTGGCAACAGTTCAAGCGGTAGACAGCGCTACCTGGCACAGATTGCGCGACTTTTTTATTTAACTCTCACCAATAGTTTTAAGAAGTGATATATAATATATAAAATCGACGTTTCTACCATTCAATTAGCCTTTTATGTATATCAAATACCACTTAAAAAAATTTTGGTGGCTGTTGAATAAAGAAGTCGCGCTATCTGTACGAACTGGCGCTGTCTACCGCCATGTGTCCGAGCCACGCGGAAGGCATCTATAGGAGGGTATGGTCTGAAAACCTTTCCAGGTCATTTCATGAACTAATAACGATTATATTAAAACTAATGCAGACTTAGAGTAGAGACATTATAAAAACCTGAAACATGAAGAAATATAAATTCTTTATTGTTAAGTAAAGACCATTTACAGAAAGAAGCAGTTTAGATTGTTGTTATATAATTTGACCCGAAAATAAAAAATAAAAATATTTTGTTTAATTTTCTTTGTTATTTTTTAAGATTTGATTCGTTATCTCATGCAAAACTTTATAAGAGACGGCAGGGCCTGATTAAGGGGGAAGCTCGCTCATACCGGAATATTTTTACAATTATTTTTTACTTCATGTCATAAAAATTCCACGCTTTGACGAGGAAATATTTTTTATAAAAAATAAGCGGTGTAAAACAATCCAATTTACTCACCGTTATTAGACACAAGAATTCTTTTAAAATAATTTTTAATGAAAATTTTCTGTTTATTATAGGAGGAAAGTATTTGTTAAAAAATAATGGTGTAAGTATAAATAATGTGTGAAGAGCGACCTTCCCCCTTAATCAGGCCCTGAGAGACGGCCCCCTAAACCACTTCAAAAGAAAGATTTATTTATATCTCGAAAACTAATAACTGGAATGAGCTGCAAATTTGCACACCCATATTTTTCAGCATTAGGATTCATTTTATGTAAAAATTAATATAGGTCATAATTCATAATTTTTATGAATATGAATTTATTAATATTTTTCAGAATTAAAAATATTTTTCAGAATCAAAAGTAATGATGGATTATGTTTGGGGTTTCTTCACTGTATCTCGTAAAAAAAAAAAAAAAAAAATATATCGATCAAGTTATTTTTTGTGAAGATATTAATAAAAGTTTGAAATATGAATTTAACATTAGCACCTTCAAACTTTGAGCTCTTATAACTCTGTGAAAAAAAAAAAAAGTAAAATATACAACCAATATACTTTTTCGCGTTGTCGCGATCCCAGGAATCCAAATATAAAATAAAAATAGGGTGTTACCATTGAAAAAATCAAAGTTGGTGTGCGTTTTAATATGTAGACGACCCCCAATTCAAAATTTCAGTTCATTTTCTGAAATTACTCACAATTCCCCGACGAATGATACCTATTACATTTTTCTACATCGATTAGCAACGAAGTTACGTTGAGTGTTGCGTTTTTTTTTTTTTTTTTTTTTTTTTTCCGACTGTACATTTTGAGAAAAACGTCAAATTTGTTCCATTTCATAAGTTTTTCAGTTTTTCACCATTAATTACATTTGCCCCAGAAATTTCGTATGCCGGGCAAGTGTAAATAAGGTGGTTACACTTATACCAAGAAGATCAACTGTATCTGTTATACATAACTGTCAACGGTTTCGATTTCTGTATACCAGTATTTATTTACAGGTTATTTTTATTAACTTTAGGGCAGGTTTTTTATGAAAAAATAAAGTAAAAATTTCTATAAAAAATGTACCGTTATCCCATAATCTGAATCGTCATCAGCTAAACTCATTTATATTACTCTGCTTTTTCAGTTCCGTCTTTGAATTTTCAATAAAATCTAATAAATATCCTGATCTTTTTTTTTTTTTTTTTTTTTTAATTAATGCGTGAAAAAAGAAAATAAATTAAAATGTGAGGTGCTAATTGGAAGCGTATGGGAAAATTCAAGCGCCGACATTCTATTATGTAACGAGTTGAGGTATTTTAAAAAACCAAAAAGGCCATTATTAGAGGACGTTTTCACTATCTGGAAATTTGACTTGCATATGACTCACTTCATGTCTTTTATATCAGTATGTTATGCCAAGGTTTCTATTTTAAAAAGTCTTTACGATATGCATAACTTTTAGGCTATCTCTTGTAAAGCTTCTCAATATGGACATAATATGGGTGACATGATATAAATATTGGCTGTAAATATTGGGTGATTATAATGGTATTAGCCAATGTGAAATTTGAATGTAATGAGTTATGCAGAGTTGTCAATCTAATCCGGCAAACTGCTAGTACCGCCCCTTTTTCTACACCACTTAGTTTTCAGAGTATTTGTTTTCTTAATTCATCGTGAATACATAGCTGCCAAGTTTTTTAATTTATTCCGGAATGTTGTTAACCCCGTCCTTTTTTCATACCGTAATATTTGTAGAAAAATTTTCTTCAATATATAACTATGATTAAATATGAAGAAAATTACTCTAAAAAGATAACGGTGTGGGAAAAAAAGGGCGGAGCTAACAACATTCCGGAATAAATTAAAAAATTTGGCAGCTAAGTAAATATATTTGAAGAGAATTAATTTGTTTTCTTAATTCATCGTAAATATATTTGAAGAGGAAATTAAGAAAATGTGGATTTTGTATAAGAAATCCAACAATCTGAGTACCGAGCAATCCGAGTGGGCATCGCCAAATCGCAATAAAAGACAATTTTATTATTTTTATAAATATCGAAAGCTTAAAAAAAAATCGAGTTCATGTAAATAGACCTGTCAATTATGCTAATTTATCCGTAATATTGTTAGGTCGCGCCTTTCATAAAACGTATTTCATAAAATGATGACTAAGTGTTTTATTGTATCATCAAAAAATTTACTATTCCTATGACCAAATTGTTTTCAACTTCTTTCCTGCAGTAGTTTCCCTCATTTTAGACTTGATTTCTAATAATAACACTTTTTTATTTGAAATAAAAACATAAAAACGGGCGACTTTGTACAAACATTTTTAAACAAAAATGCAATGCAGCGATATTGTAATGAATATTTTTAGAGAAATAGTAGTTGTACAATGAAAAAAAGGGTAAGCACGGAAAAATGAAATAAAAGAAAATTTTAGCTCTAGTCTACAAATGTCTTCCCATTATTCGGATTCTCTTCTTCTTCAGTTATTATAATTTGTTATCAGATTAAATTATTGCTTCAATTAAGGAGATTTTATTTTCATATTGCTTCTGTGTAACAGGAGTTTTAGGCTGACCCACAGATTTTCGAAAGTGTTACGGTTTGAACATAGACTCCTAAACTACATGCCTTCCGCGAGGCTCGGAAACTTGGCAACAGTTCAAGCGGTAGACAGCGCTACCTGGCACAGATTGCGCGACTTTTTTATTTAACTCTCACCGATAGTTTTAAGAAGTGATATATAATATATAAAATCGACGTTTCTACCATTCAATTAGCCTTTTATGTATATCAAATACCACTTTAAAAAATTTTGGTGGCTGTTGAATAAAAAAGTCGCACAATCTGTACGAACTGGCGCTGTCTACCGCCATGTGTCCGAGCCACGCGGAAGGCATCTATAGGAGGATATGGTCTGAAAACATTTCCAGGTCATTTCATGAACTAATAACGATTATATTAAAACTAATGCAGACTTAGAGTAGAGACATTATAAAAACATGAATCATGAAGAAATATAAATTCTTTATTGTTAAGTAAAGACCATTTACAGAAAGAAGCAGTTTAGATGCAAATATTCCCTTTATGTATTTTATAGTCTTTATAATTCCATTAATCCACTATATTTAGACACCACCTTAAGTTAAATCAATTAACCAATTTGGCTTCAATTTAACCTCAAATCATAAAATAATGAATTTAATTTTAAATTAGGCGCAACACAATCAGAATGAAAAATTTTCCCTTTCTTCATTCTTCATCGCACGTATTTTATACCGTTTTTACCAAATAGGGGAATTTTTGTCTTATCACTCTAAATAACACTGTATTGGTACGAACTTGTACGTTTTTTTAACACGGGTATTTCTTTGCAATATATATATATATATCATGTTTAACTACAGGAAACCGCTGAAAACCTTTTTAAAAATTTCGATATAAAATTTCTGGTACTAAAAAAACGTACAAGTGGGCAACTATGATACTACAATAATGTTGTATAGCCTAATAAACATGTGTTTCCACTCAATTTAATATTTTTAAACGTTTGTTACGAATTTAAAACCGCTATTTTTGGAGGAATTCTTTCATTTAGACCAGATTTCTGCAATAGACACTTGATACATCTTACACAACTTTGCACTGTATTGCGCCATTCCACTTCGCATGCCTGCAAATGATGTTTTTCCTATTACATATGTACAATCTTTTAGTTATTCTACCATTCTTGCGTACCTTTCTGCCATAATAATAATATTTCGTAAAGACTAAATCTTCTTATACTATTTTAATAAATTAGAAATGCTGCACTTGGCTTTGTTTCCACCAACCCGTTTTCCACTTTACTCAAACTAATTCTTTGTTTACATAAATAACAATATTTTACATTTGTTAGGTGAATTTTCAATTCTTTATATATTTCTCTAAAACTTTTAACGCCACATTAAATGAAATTTTACAATAAATAAATAAATAAACATTCAACCAAAGTTACCGGTAATCAGAAAGACAGATGATAATGATCTACTCTGAACTATAAAACAGGGAATTAATAACTGAATTTTACCGTGAGAGCATATGTTATTTGCTTGCGCAATATAATACCTGATTGACTGTCTGAATTATGTTCACTGGTCACGTTCAAGTTAAGAAATCCAATGTCATATTCTCCGAAGAAGATAAAAATTATTGTGGCATGTCTCCAGACCAACTAAATAGGGAAAAGTTCCAAATCATCGCTAATTACTCAACCAGGCCTCGCAACGTTCCTAAATGTTTGCCTTTATTTTATTATATTTTCACCAGTAACGTCAATAAGGAATTCTTTTTTGAATATTTTGAACTGTTTTAATAGTAAAATAATATGTTAAAATGTATTGTTTAAAAATTGTGCTGGCAATATAATAAAATGAGGATACATTTTAGGAAACTCTGTGAGGCCTGCTCAATGCTTAGCTTTGAATTGGTGTCAAAAAACACAACCTCGATTTATGCCATAAAAATTAAACAAGTTTAATTATATTTAACTGCTGCTTCTTTTTTCGAATTATGTCATTTAATAAAACAATGATAACTGAAAAATATTTTTATATTAGATTTTTATTTAATTAATTCTCCAATGATGTATTTATATATGGTGTTAAACAATAAACAAAAAATAACCTTTAATACATAAATATGGAAATTGCACATTTTTAATTGTATTTTTCTACACTTTTCCCCAGTAAAAAGCGAACGTTTATCGGTAATGTATTGTTTAAAAAAATTATACTCGTAGCTGCCAAGTTTTTAAATTTATTCCGGAATGCTGTTTGCCCCGCCCTTTTTTCCACACTGTAATCCTTTTAGAGTAATTTTCTTCATATTTAATGATAATTATATATTGAAGAAATTTTTTTTACAAATTTTACGGTGTGAAAAAAGGGCGGGGCTAACAACATTCCGGAATAAATTAAAAAACTTGGCAGCTATGTATACTAATCAAAGTATAGTATTAATAAAAAAAAAATGAAATTGAAGCAGTTTTGTTCAGTTTTGTAATTTTAAAAACTTAATTTACTTTGAAATATTATGTAAAAGAAATCCACAAAGAAATAGTAAACAAATAAAATTGAAATATGGTGGGAGAAATAAAGTATTTATTTTATTTTATTTTTTCATTTCTGATAGTTTTTTTTTTTTTTTTTAACTGCCTAGGAATGAATTTTTACATAGAATGGATGTAAGTGTTAGTAATGCAAACACTAAGAAAAAAAAAAGAAAAGAAGCAAACAAAAAGAAACAAAAAAGTCGATTTTTAGTTTAAGAAATCACTGAGATAGAACATGCATAAGATTCTGTTTGTTTTACGAAATGCCATTTAGATTGTCAAATAGAGAATTTAATTGTTAAGACAGCAGGACTGGATATAAAGTACAATTTCATTTACTTTTCTTTTTCTTATTTTCTTTTTGAAAAACAAATTATTTTTCATTGTTTTTTACTACGTTTTGGCATATAGAATTGTTTTCTTATTAAAATAAATAGGTCTTTTATTTATAGCATATGACGTAGTTTAAACGAATAACTTTTTAAAAGTCAAAGCAATTAAACCAATTGTTTATTTAATTAAAACTTTCTTAATATACACTCCTTCTCATAATTATAAGGACACCCGTTTTTCTATATTAACTAAACATTGAACACTATTATTTAAACAAATATATTTTTTATTAATCTGAATTTCATTAATAGACTATATTTAAAAGTTTTATCGTTTTTATATCTTGAAAAACGTTCAATATTCAGTTTCAATACCATTTCATATAGCACATATGATATTCCTAATACATTTAAACTATTTAAAATTGCTTTCCACTTACATGCACATTTCTAATATCATAAGTTAAGGTTTTTTCAACTTTTAGGCCATGGGAAAGGCAATAATACAGAAGTTTCTTTCTTCAAACTATTTCCTGTTGCTCTAAAAGTAGAGCAAAAATGTAAGTCTTGTTGAAAAAAATATTATTACCCCCCAAAATCTAACAAAAATCTGATAATTCCACGTATAAAATTTGCGGATATTCTCTTGACGTTCATAATAATAGAAAAAATTACTAAATTCATTCTTCCTTCAGTAGAAGCAGCTCCCCAGAGCACCATAGATCCACGTTTAAAATGCCCGATTTATATCTGCCTTTAAAAAACCTGCTCTATCTTTCGCTATCTTCAGATCGTGCCAGTAACTGTTAAAACCTTTTGGTTATACATGAATAAAATGTTTTTCAGCCGAAAATGCAACATTTTACCATTTAATATTGTCTTTATTCAACTTTAACACAGATGTTCTTTTCCCCCCCCCCCATTAAATGCTGATTGATTATTACAGGTTTTTCATTCATTTTAACGTATTATTAATTATTTTAAATAGGCATAAATGTGGACCCCAACCTTTTGTTAAAAATCACGAGCAAATTCAGCAGCAGTCATTATGAGTAGAAGAGTAAGAGGAATTATGAGTCTTCGATCTCTGTAAAACAACTCTGATTTTGCATCAGATCTCTCTTCTATCGAACCAGCAGTTCAACGTTTGATCCCATTTCCTTCAGCAATTTTAGATCTTCGAATTTCATTAGAAATTCGGCGGATTGAAATTATCCTTCCACTTAAAAAACACATTTATCATACTTCACTACTTGAACGTTCTTTTTTTCGAGAAATTATCAGTAATGTCCGTCCAAGAAAAATTGAAGGCTTATATATGAATTAATCTAGCCCAGTAGTTAACATATTCGCATGTCAACTGTAATTTATCCTCTAGTAAGTTAAATAAAACGAAAAAATATTGATTGTCCCTATAATTATGAACATCTAAAAACGTGGTGAAAAACACATTTTGCATTATTTTTTATTAATTTTGTTTTATATAAAATAAAATTACAACAGTTTTGGTTTTTAGAATACTAGATATATTAAGTGCACTTAGTATAATCTTGTTTACAATTATTTTTACATTAGTTATTTCAAAATATAAAGTGTCCTTATAAATATGAGAAGGAGTGTATACAAAATCAACGAATTTTTTCACAGTCAACTGAAATGTCAATTGAACTTATATATATATATATATATATAAATAAAATAACTAAATGAAATGTTTTCCAAATAATATGCAATACATGTTTTAGATAGAATAATTTCAATTGATACTTTTTTTTTTTTTTTTTTTTAAATCTTTGCGTTTACAACTTATGTAAATGCGTTTTATAAATAAATGTAACACATTACTTTTTATATGCCTTCCTGAGATCTGATCTAAATACTTTAGGTGGTATAAAATTTACGTTTTACAATGATAATTTTAATAATAATTTTAATGTCCAATAATTAAAACATTACTTTAAAATATTTTATGTTATATAAACAACATATTTTAAAACCCTGTTACATTCTAATAACAGTTTCTTCAGTAATTTAAAACAAACTTTTATTTCTCTAGTATTGGAAAAGTGAAAGACATTCTAAAACCATCCTTAAATTTTAAATTCAGTTACTCATTAACTTGCAGAAACAGAACTTTAAAATATATTATATATTTCTAAAGAAATGTCATGTTTAAATAGCCTTCGCTCAGTGTTATATGACTAACAAGTTTATACGAGGATGTTATGTGAATTAATAGTTCTCGATCGTTCACACATCTCTAACGACCTGAAGTGCTTCGTATAATTGTTTTGGATGCAATCAAGTACTCATGAGAACCCTAAAGAAAATCAATAGGAGAGGAGTGCAATTATTGGAAAAGAGTGTATGTTGTCTCATAGAGCAGAATTTTTACCCTCATATGTAACGATTTACTTTATTGTAATCTCAAATTAGGAGATTTGTATTTATATAATAAGAATACTAAAACATTTTTAAAAAAATTTATAGCGTGATATTTTTATTATTATTATTATTATTATTATTATTCATACGAACAATTTAGCATTTTTTTTTATTAATAAGTTGCTCTATTGTAATCTCAAATTATAAATGTTTACATATTTATATAATAAGAAAGCCGGTATATTAAACTTCTGCATAATATAATATTTTCTTTTAATAAGCTTTAAATATATATATATATGTATGTATACTTCATTAAATATCAAGGGTAATTTAGATATAATATTTCCATGCGTTAAATTAATACTGGTTACTTATACTGACAATATATATATACCGAGTGCATTAAAAAATGTGTACACACTTTAAACCGTCATAGAAAATTCATGTTCCGTTCTACAAGGTTGAATTGCTAGAAATGGAAAGATTAAAGTCCGATTTGAAACATAAATGCACTTTCTGATGCATATGTGTTTACTGTTCAAAATGTCGGCCTTCAACATCAATACATTGCTGAGCACGAGTCACCACTCATTCCGTACATCGTACCAACGTGTCCAATGAGATTTCTGCGCACATTGATTCAATCTCATTGCAGAGTGTGTCTAGGTTATGTGGTTTACGTTTGTACACCTCACTTTTTACTGTACCCCATAACATGAAATCCAGTGGCGCAAGGTCTGGAGAGCGTGGATGAAACTCGTTTGGCCCCCTGCGTCCTATCCATTGGCCTAGCAAATTTTCATTCAGGTATGCTCTGCATCGCGATGATAATGAGGAGGGGCGCCATCTTTTTGGAAATTGAACCTTGTAGCACGAGAAATACAGTCTCTATGACGGTTCAAAGTGTGTATACATTTTTTTGACGCATGCACTATGTTTAAGTGCATAAAGAAATAAATACAATATTATTTTTTTATTAATAATTTACTCAATGGCTATTTATGGACATTATCCAATATCGATATTTAAATCTTTAACAATTTCAAGTAGAGAATTGCACAATTTTATGAAATCTGATTTAGTAGCATTTGATTAGATTCTTATTATTTTAGTTCGCAGCAAAGCTGTATTAGGTGCTAGAGTTAAGGCCAATAGACTATGAATAGAATCCTGCGTGATGCTGGGTGTAGGTCGAGTACTTTTGATCCGCAGTTCAACCTGCGGTCCTACATTTATTCGAAATACTTTTTTCTAATTTATTTTTAAAAGTGATTTTAACATTTTAATTATACAGGTTGAATAACCTTTTTTTTTTTTCTTTTTCTGTAACAATTTAAAACAACATGACTCATGATATGAGTTTAAATACAATTGCAGGAGTATTAATACTTAACGTATAATGCGAAAATTATTTGTCTGCTAATGTATGTTTTTTCCTTGTTTTACGTTTCCTACATACTCTCAAAATATTTCGAACTGCACAATTTTTTGAAAGTTTTATTACATGAAGCATTTTGCTATAATAAAACCTGGATTTTCTTTATAAATAAACTAGCAATTTTTAATATAGTTTTGAATATATGCTAATTTTAATGCAATTATATAATAGTAAATTTTTATTTAATATTTAATTCTCTGAAAGGTATATTCAATATTATAATTGTATTTTGTGGAATACAATTTTAATCCACTTTCTTATGTAACATAAATTTAACATTACTTTACTGCCATCGCGGTTTCGAGACTGCAGGTTCTAGTCGAGTTGCGGGCCGAATTTTATATTGCGGGTCGGATGCAGGACAAGTTTGTTCGACTCGCGCGGGACTCTTACATGCGATAAGGTCCTAGATTTGAGGGGAGTGCCATCAGTGCGTATTTTTAAGGAAATTAATTTGTATTTAAGAAACAACCAAGATATCAATATTTACAATATTTTTTAAAAAATAAATATGTCATAGCCTCCTAAACTAGATGCCTGTCGCGTGGCTCAGAAACTTGGTAACAGTTGAAGCAGTAGACAGCACCACCTGGTACAAATTGCGTGACTTTTTTATTCAACTGTCACCAATAATTTGAAGAAGTGATATATGATATATGCAATCGACGTTTCTTCAATTCTATTCGCCTTTTATGTATATCATATCCTACTTTTAAAAATATTTGGTGGCTGTCAAATAAAAAACTCGCGCAATCTGTACCATGTGCCGCTGTCTACCGCTTCAACTGTTGCCAAGTTTCCGAGCAACGCGACAAGCATCTAGTTTATGAGGCTATGAATATGATGTCATTTTTAACCATTTTTATTTGCACGCGTTTAAATATGACACGATGGTTTATATTGTATAAAAATAAAGATAATAAAAGGTGTTCGAAAATATCCGAATTCTTTCTTGATAAAACAGACTAAAAAATAAATCTTAATTTATCATTTAGGCTGCATCGTTATTCATAAAAAAAATTGAAATTTTCCAACTTACCATGTGAGTAAATAAATGTCGCTCAGATATCGACTAGTTAGCCACGTTGTTAGAGTGTTGGCGAGTTATGTAATGAACCAGGATCCATCTCTTGTCTGGTTAATTTTTATTCATGTAAAAATTATTCTATCTTTGCATTTTAAAACTGATAATTTTAGAAGACGATATGAACCCAGATAATTTTTTGTCGATAGACATTACATAAAGCCTCATACAAATAATAATAAAGATACTAATTATTATAAGGTATTAAAACTTTATGTAAATACAAAATGTTGATGTATAAGAGAAAAAATAATATATTGTAAAAGAAAGTTGAAATGTTTACTAATACAAAACTGAAAACGAAACAAATTCTTACTAAAAGGCCACATTGTACTGTTCCAGAAAACAGCGCTGAAAAATAAACACAACGCAGAAAAATAAATAAATAAATAAATAAATAAAAAATTTCCAGCCCTGATACCACTCTTGCTGATTCTTAGGTAAAATGACCTCCTGAATCCGAATATGACCACCACTTTGCACTATTATTCACCGTTTTGTCGGTACATCAACAACTTCCCCAATTTTTATCCCAGTTTGGTAATTTTATGGCCATGAATTTAATTTGGAGAATGGAGAAGATTTATTTTAACGCTTAAAAACAACAATAAATAAATAAATAAATAAAATGCATAATAAATAATAATACTGATTGATTAATATAATATAATGAATGTAATGTATAATTACAGGGACAAATCCCCTCCTAAATTTTCTCCTTGTCGCAAATGTTCATGTTTTAGAACTTTCCTACTCTGAAGCACCTCAGAAGATATTCAGCAGTTTAAATAATCCTTTCCCCTCCTACAAATCAAATTTATAGCCATAAAATTACCTAAAAGTGATAAAAATAGGGGGACATCCCTAAAAAAAGGTGGGTGATAGGGCAAAGTGGGGGTCATATTCGAATTCAGGAGGTCATTTTACATAAGAATTTGCAAAAATTGTGTTGGGGCCGATTTTCATGCAGAGTAGTGTTATTTTTGTTTTTAAGATAATTGAGTTCTATCGTTATTTTATTCTTTTATTTTTTATTAAGAGCTAAAAGACCATAAATAATTTAGAAATGTTATAAATGTTGTAACATGTAAATGCACATTATTTACTTACGCGGAGACAGCTCAGTGATCAAAAAGAAAAAATCACGACATTTGTAGATAAGGGTGTTTTATGTAAAAATGTATTTTCAAAAGTTGAATCTTAAGAATCTTTCAAAGCGTCATTTTAAACATAGCAATACTTTAATGATAAATACAGAATATGAATTATTATCATAAATTGACTAAAAAGCAGATCACAAAAAGTACAATCAAAGTAGGAATTAATATATATATATATATATATATCTGTATATATATATAAATTACGTGTCACGATGTTTGTCCGGGGTAAACTCCTAAACTAAGGAACCGATTTTAATGAAATTTTGCACACTGTGTGCAGTTTGGTCCAACTTGAGAGATAGGATAGTTTTTATCTCAATTTATTGTCACAATATTCTTTTATTGCGATTATTTGTTAATTATAGACCTTTATTAAAGTTGCTCCAGAATATCTGTGAGTTCCATTAATTTAATTGTTGCCAAAAAAAAAAAAAAAAAAAAAAAAAAACGAGTTCATTTTCTTTTAACATAAAAATAAATACATTTAAT
Organism: Salticus scenicus; assembly: GCA_963930645.1. Lineage (NCBI taxonomy): Eukaryota > Metazoa > Arthropoda > Arachnida > Araneae > Salticidae > Salticus > Salticus scenicus. The sequence goes on along the minus strand of OZ005654.1, from coordinate 192,655,404 downwards.
CAAACGTGAACGTTAAAAAATTATAAAAAGTTAAATTATGCATCTCACGAAAATTGACGTCATAATCAATTTAAAGATTTTATACACATTGATAAGGTGCTAATCACGGAGTAAAAATTAATATTACTCCGTGGTGCTAATGTAGTTCTATCATAGATATAGTAATATATATAGATCTCTCATAACCATGTTATCGTACAAAGATTTTTGATGCCAAAAAAAAAAAAAAAAGCTTTAGAAACAGCCATTAAGTGGTATTGGAAAAAAAAAAGAAAAGAAAAGAAAAAGAAAAAGAAAAGAAAGAAAGAAATATGAATTTGAAACTGTATCTGGAGTCTTCCATTCCCCTTTAGCAAATAAATTATTCATAAATTTTATTTGCTAAAATATTAGTATGTATTCCCGTGTGTATTCACTCGGGGAAAGACGGCCATATTTTGGTAAAAACGTCGTCTTTTCCCAAATGAAAAGGAATAACTTTTTTCTCCCCAATGATCACTCTATTCTATATATGCTATACTATATCTATGAGTTCTATACGCAAGCAAAGTGTGACTCACTGACCGTCTGTGCAGCCAAGGCTGAACTGGATCCGACGCTCCACCGCGCGAAGGAGAGTCGGATCCAGTTCAGCCTTGGTGCAGCCAAGAAAAAGATTTCCTATGTTAATTGCCCACTGGATTTTTTGTAAGAAATTATTAAAAATCGAGGAAATTTATTTCCCGATTTTAATCCTTATATTTGGGTATAGATATGTATTAGTTATCGCGGGTGTTAGATTGAATTATTTTGCTGTCAAATTGACAAAATTTTAATTTTAAATTTCAAAACTCTGTCGCCCTTGGCTTTTTATTATTATTATTATTATTATTTGGCGATCAAAAGCGTAACACGAAAATATACATGCCAGATGTATGCATTGTACGAAATTTAATATGTATTATTCATTGTACGTATGTATGACATGTAATATGTATTGTACGAAATATTGTTTCACATTATTCATTACTCTTTTAATATAAGTTGTTAAAATAACCATGATTTTTGAAAGGAATTAAATATTTTCGCCAGATAATTTGGCGATATTCTTTTTTTTTCGCCAAGGATGACAGAAATGAAATCTATTCCGCTGCAAAATATTAGTATCTTACATCAGATATTTTATTTAGACATTTGAAAACAAATTTGACTTCAAACTATGATAGAATATTTATCATTTTCCTTTTAATTAGTAGTATATTAAAATTTAAAAGCATGGTATATAATTTTTTTTTTTTTAATCTTATAATTATTCTTATCTTAATCCTCAATGTTTCCCATCTTTATTAACTTGAATTTACTATTAAAATTTTAACATACTCAAAAACTTCTCATCACTTCGTTAAAATACACTAAACTTTTCCAAAATCTTTTTCTATTTAAAATGATACATGTATTTACTTTAAATGTCCAATATTTCCTAAGATTTCCAATTTTAAAGTTTTAAAATATTTATCAAATTTACTTATTTTTCTGGTTTAGCCTTATTGTTTTCCTTTTTATAACTACTGCTGTTGCCCTCTTTAAAATATTTAAAATGATGAGGTCATTTTATAGTAAAATTATCCATTATAGCATATATTATATTTCACTCCTCCATAAAAATTGATTTTAAAATCGTCTGTTTCTTTTATACTTTTATTTTAATAGAATTTAATTTATATATTAGTCATTTTAGCAATTTTATCCAAAGTACCATTAGAAATAATATATATCACTTCTCCATTAAAATTTATAGGACCCTACAATAAAATTAATTTGTGCTTAATATCAGCACTACGAAAATTTTTATCAATCGCTTCCAAATTTTGACCTAAGTTTCAAATCTCAACCCTGTGGGTTTTTACATCGGCTACAACGTTTTCGTCTTTATTCGTAAATAATAATTTGACCGTACTAAATAGTTTACAGCCGTATAATTCAACGTATAACTTAGTCACAGCAACGCGTGGCCGGGTCTGCTAGTATATATATATATATATATATTTTAATTATGCCGAAATAAATAAATAAAAAGAAATCTGCAACATGGAGTCAAAAATTTATAATTCCTTCATGGGGGTCCAATACTAAAACAGTACTGCCTTGCGGAAGCATAAAAACTGGGTCGTGATTTATGAATTTTATTTTGAATCCATTCTTTGTATGATTTTATTTTCATTACTGCACAGTTATAATTTGGTTCTAATAATAATTTGGCGACTGGTGAATTAAAATTTTAATTAAGTCGTGAAATTCATACACTATTTATGAGTTTCAAATTTTAAAGGTGAATAAAAAAAGAGATAAAATGAAAAAAATCCGCAGGGGTTTGCTAGTTGTAAATATTTTTGTTAATATGAGTATTGTACGGTTAGTAAAATTTTCAGGTTTACCTAATTTTTTTATATGTAAAAAAATTGAAATACATTTAAATTGATATGTTAAACATAATCTAATTAGATAACTTACGATATAGAGCACATTAATTTATATTTAAAAAAAATTATTAACTGTTACGTTCAATCATAGCTTCCTAAACTAGATGCCTGTCACGTGGCTCGAAAACATGGCAACAGTTGAAACGGCAGACAGCGCCACATGGTACAGATTGCGCGACTTTTTATTCAACAGCCACCAAAAAATTTTAAAATTGGGATATGATATACATAAAAAGCGAAGAGAATTGAAGAAACGTCGATTATATATATATATATATATCACATCTCACTTCTTAAAATTATTGGTGGCAGTTGAATAAAAAGGTCGCAAAATCTGTACCAGGTGTCGCTATCTACCGCTTTAACTGTTGACCAGTTTCCGAGGCACGCGACAGGCATCTAGTTTAGGAGGCTATGGTTCAATATATCCTGTAAGTGTTATAATAAACTGTTTAAAAATACCATATTAAAAAGAAAATATTTTTTGTTTACTGCACATTTTATTCCGTGTTTAACATATTTATTGTCTTTATTATAATATTAATTTATATTGTTTTGATTGTATATTTTAATGTAGTTCACCACTTTAAGAATTTCAGGGTCATACTCTCCGCCATTTTTATAGAAAATTTCAGAGACGAAAAATTATCCTTGATTCTTCCACCAGTATATTTATATGATAATTTTTTACTTAATTAATCCTGCAAACTTGTTATTGAAACCAAAGAAAATTATCCAAAGAAATATTCCCCAGAAAAATTACTGGTGGAAGAATCCGGATGAAAATATGGCCTGTTACTACCCTCAAAATTTATACTAGTCAAGTTGTAGTGCTTCTCGCTCCTAGCTCCACCTTTTTAGTACGACCACTAATTTCTTTCAGACAGCGATTTTACATTGTCACACTTCCAATTTGCCAGGATGCCTGCTAATATCCAATTTTACCATTTAATTTCTTAAACCTCCTTATAATTTTTAGAAATTTTATTTATAAATTCTTCAATCGTGAAAATTCATTTTAAGTAGTTTGGAGTAAAAGAATGATTTTTTTTAATACCAACTATCTGCAAAATACCAGACCCGGGAATTGAATCGAGGCAATCCACTTAACTTGCTGATGCTTTTCCACTGAGCTACCATCGCTGATAGCCAGATTGACATTTCTCACATAATAACCATTAGATCTGCGTTTGCAGATGGGTAACCATGCTTTGTTATTAAGTGAGAAATGTCGAGCTTGTCATTAGCCAGGGTAGCTAATAATTTTTATTTTTTTTTAGTTACAAGATTGCAATACATTAATTAGTCCTGTCGTTCAAATTAAGTTCTTTCAAAGACAGAATTTTTGACTTTTTATTTATTTATTTATTTATTTTTAAGTATTCATTCAAGGACGAGAAATTTTCGATTCTTTTGCTGCCACTGCTTTCATTTAGAAATCTTTATGGTATTTTTATACTAATCTGTCATAATTAAATAAAATATAGATTATTGTATAAAAATAAGGATAGTTATTAAGGCAAAATTTTCTTATTCCGCAGAATATCCTGAAAAAAAGGCGGATATTACGATCACTGCCAATCGCCTTTTCGTTAAGAGGAGTAGCAGCGTTTCTTTGTTATAGTAGTCAATAAGTTAATTTATTCCGGAAAAGTTTTGGCCCCGTATTTATTTCGCACCACTTTATTACATTATTCGTCAATATATAACTACAATAAAATAAGAAAAAAAATACTCTTAAAGTAAAATTAGTATTAAATACAAGCGGGGCTAAAAATTATCAAGAATAAAATAAATTTTGGTCAACTCTGCTATATTTTTACATCCGCTTTAATTTAGTATCAGAAGTATTTATAAAAAAAGATTTTTCTTGAATTTTTTCATGCTATATTACTATTTACAAAATTATTATTCTGGAATACTGCAGAAAATATAATAAAATTTATTTAAAAATATAAGAACACTCACCATTGCCAACCATACAATAATACTCGTCAATATTTCTAATTTTATTTTATTTTTTTTATCATGCTTCACAACAGTATTGTTTGAGTGACATATATTAATTTTTCACGATTAAAAAAAAGTTCAATTTATTGAAGAAAATTTCTGATATGAAATTTCCCACCTAAATCAAAATCTTGGCTACTATGTGTATGATGATTATCGTGAGATTGGCAGCAAACACTGCGATCCTTGCATTCATTCGAATAACTAAATAAAATTTAGTGACACTGCGTTCTTTAGCATGTGTTCTGAAGCTGTGTGCTAAAAAGTCTTATATATATATTTTTTTCCATTTACCCAACCAATCAACTATACATGCCTAAGTATTATTCGTATGATATTGCATTTTTTAGATAGATTACTTAGAGAAAAATATTTTTATTTCTGCATTTAGTTAAATAAATTAATAGTTATGAAATATCAATACATACTTTTTATACAAAATGTATTAACGAAAAAAGAATGATTCACATGCATCATATTTACTTTCTAATAAATTATCATCATAGAGCAATGTTTTCTTATTTTTATCTTCTATTCAAAAAACTAAGTAACATCATGAACTATTTTGTTAAAGAAACCAAAAAAAAAAAAAAAAAAAAAAAAAAAAAGAAAGAGAGTTCTGATTATTTCTTTTTTCTTTGCAGATAATTCATTCTTTCTAGTCTTAATATCTTGTTCTGCACGTACTTCTCCCAAAATATGAGTGAAGGAAATGCTTAAAGGAAGACTTGTATTAATAAAAGTCTTAAGAGAAACGTAGATCTTAGCGCTAAAGTATAAAATAGAGATGATAAAGGAAAAACTCTCCGTAAGAATAAATGTTTAAGTATCAACCAGATTATGAATATGAACCTGTCTGAATTAAAAGAGATTTTGTAAAAGAATTTATAAACAGGTTTGTCGAATCCACGTATTTGTAAAAAAATTTTTAAAAAATTGTAGTACGGGTATTTAGAAAATTATTTTGGAATATTATTATTGATATCGAATAAAATAAAGGCAATTATAATATCCCGTTTTCTTTTTTTCTGGTTTCACTATTGTCCGATAGTTTCTGTTCTCAAAATTGGAAGACGGAAGATGTTGGGTTCGATCCCAGGTCATGCTTGTATTGCTACTGTTTGGAATTCTCCGTGGTTTTCTATGAAATTTGCGTAAATACATACAAGAATACCCTTTTTTTGACTGCCACGGATGCAATTCCACCCATGCTTAGAACTTCAGTTCTGTAAAACGGACTTAACGCACACAACAACAAACTTAACTCTAAATAAATATAGAATTTTGTAGTGGCGACATAAAACTGAAATGTTATATTAAATAACAGATAAAGAAAGTGCGTCAAATGAAGACGAAATAATATTTAAAAGCATTATAAAAACAACAATTTAAATTTACGTCATTGCATTTACGTTATTTTTCTGCGTATAAATTGCAGGTTAGAGAAAGCTGTTTAACCAAAATTTTTTACAGGGCTACCATGATATATTTGTGCAAGGATTTTGCTCCATATAAATAAACCTTTCCATGTTAATTAAAATTTACTGTGTGAAACAGATTTTTGGAAAATGTGGACTATACGCAGTGAAATACGAGATTCATTATTAAAAAAAAAAAAAAAAAAAAAGTTACTTTACAGAATAAGATGAGTCTCGAGAAAAACGGTATGTATGAAATAATGTATTGCATTTCTTTTCTTCCTAAGCAAATGCGTCTTATTATAAAAATTAGCATAAGCAAATTTTATCTGTTAGAATTTTCAAACTCAGAGGATTACAAAATAACTGTTTTTACTTCAAAGCATGCTTCATGAATTTTTTTGAAAAAAAAAAAAAGAACCAAGAAAAAAACAAGAAAAAAAACAAGGGAAAAAAACGTTTCATTGTTTTAAAAATGAGTTATTATACTTAATTAACTTTAAAAATAACCATAATGATTATTGCACTAATTCCTGTAATATGAATAGCAGAAAAACTTTCGTGCATGTTTAATTATTAAATTGTTCCATTTCTAGATAATTAATTTTAGATAATTAATTCGTTATTACCTAAAAAAATTGTCTGAATTTTTTAGTCAATTGTCGACTAAGTGTTCCGCACACTTTCGTAATCGTTTCATCAGTTTTTATGAATAAAAATTCAATATAAAATGTGTTTTCCTTTCTTTCGTCCTTTCATTCATTTTTTTTCTCCATTTTAGACCGATGAGTCTGTATATGAATTATTAATACTCTGCATTAGATTTTATTATGTTGTAATGATAATCATATTTGCCAATTTTTAACCGACTTCAAAAAACAAGGAAGGTTCTCAATTCAAACCGTACTAGCTGGAACCCGTCGAATTCGACGATCATTTTATTGACCGTAATGTTTCAAAAAAACGTCGCATAATTATTTAAATGTATTTCAAGTTAAAACATCTAATATAATTTACGACATTTCACTTAAAAAAAAGAAAGTCAGAAAAATGTTTATAAATAGAAATACTATACATGACATCACTTTCTACAAAATACAGTCAATGTGACGTCACACTGACTCCAAATAAAGAGTTGCTATCTTTTATTTTCTATTTCGTTTAATGCTAAGACTACATGTTAGCTGACCCGTCCGGCGTTTCCTGGGCCCATGGTGATAATCTTAAATGAACCTTAAATTAGTATGGTTTTACATCTTTAACTCGATTTTGTTTGAATTTCTTTTTTTACATAAAAGCATCGTGAAAAAATAATCAGCTGTAACAAAAAAATTACCTCGAACCAAACGAAACTCTGCCTTGTGACCCTGGTGCCTTCAGCAGCGCATACGCCGGTCGCTAATAACATAAAAATATTCCCAAAAAATTAACCTGGAACCGAACGAACCCGCCCGGTGTTGCCCGGGCTCATGATACCTTAAATGAACCTTAAATTTGTATGATTTTATACCTTTAACTCCATTTAGTTTGAATTTCTGTTTTTAAATAAAAGCATCACGAAAAAAATAATCAGCTGTAACAAAAAAAGTAAAAAAAAAAAAGTTGTAACAAAAAAATTGTTGTAACAGTTGTAACAAAAAAAAAAAAAAAAAAAAAAAAAAAAAAACCTCGAACAGAACGAAACTCTGCCTTGTAACCCCGGTGCCTGCGGCAGCGACATACGCGGGCCGCTAATAACATAAAAAAATTCCAAAAAATTAACCTGGAACCAACCGAACCCGCCCGGCAATGATAATAACCTTATGAACCCAATGATAATAACCTTAAATGAACCTTAAATTTGTATGGTTTTATATCTTTAACTCGAGTTTGTTTGAATATCTATTTTGAAATGAAAGCATCACAAAAAAAAAAAAAAAAAAAAAAAAAGTCATCTGTAACAAAAAAAAAAAAAAACCTCAAACAGAACGGAACTCGGGCTCGTGACCCGGTGCCTGCGGCAGCGTATATACAGGCCGTTAATAACATGAAAAAATTCTCAAAAATGAACTTTGAACCGAGCGAACCTCTGACTCATCTTACCTCTGCCTGTGGCTGCTGCACTGTATAGCAGGCATGCATGCTACGCACGCGTTGCAAAATCCACTTTTCTCCACCAGAGGGTGCAGTATGTTCTATACGAACATCACCAATCGCCTTGAATTTCCAAGACTTTTCAAATAAGGTGTCACTGGTGGTGTCAACTGCAAAATCCTTTATTTGTACTTTCCACCGCCAGGGGGCACAGCGTGATCTATACGAACAACACCAACGGTAAGGAAATACCAAGACCTTTAAAATAAGGTGTAACATGATAGGGTCGACTGCAAAATCACCTAGTTCTATTTTTAACCACCAGGGGGTGCAGTATATTGTATACGAACATCCCCAATCAACACGAAATTTCAAGAGCTCTATCACCAATCGCCTTGGATTTCCAAGACCTTTCAAATAAGGTGTCACATGGTGGTGTCAACTGCAAAATACTTTAATTGCACTTTCCACCGCCAGGGGGTGCAGTTTGTTCTGTACGAACATCACCAACGGTGAGGAAATACCAAGACCTTTAAAATAAGATATAACATGATAGGGTCTACTACAAAATCACCTAGTTCCATTTTTCACCAAGAGGGGGCGCACTATATTGTATACAAACATCCCCAATCAACATGAAATTTCAAGATGTCTATCACCAATCGCCTTGGATTTACAAGACCTTTTATATAAGGTGTCACATGGTGGTGTCAACTGCCAAATCCTTTAGATGCACTTTCCACCGCCAGGGGGCGCACTGTGTTCTGTACGAACATCACCAATGGTCAGGAAATACCAAGACCTTTAAAATAAGATGTAACATGATAGGGTCTACAGCAAAATCACTTAGTTTCATTTTTCACCACCCTTGGTCGCACTATACTGTATACAAACATCCCCAATCGACATGAAATTTCAAGACCTTTAAAATGAAGTACTACATGTGTGGGTCTAGAACGGATTTCCCTCTCAATCTAATTTCCCCCCTTTCCCCTCTCCTCCAAATATACTTTCCCCCTTTCCCCCCCCCCCTTTAAAATCGAAAATTCCAAATTCGCAGATATTGATGTTTTAGTATTCGACTGTAGTCCCCATGTGTACAATTGCTTCACCGTGAAGTAATTTGGAGCTTAGTTAAGCTCGTAAACGTGTTTTTAAACCGTTTCCCAACGGGGGGGAAACCGTTCGACTTTTTTTTATTTTTCTCTTTTCCTAGCACATCTACAGACCAAGACCTTTTTTTAGACACCTCAACCAAATTTTTACACCAAGTAGTTCTCTCAATAGAGCATTTCCTCGTGACGTCTGATGGTTGGCAAAAAAGCGCGCGCGACTTTCCCGCGCCCCGCCCACCATTGATACTATATTGGTGATCCGCCATCGCTATGCTTTTCCCAAGCCTTTTTGCCAACCACTCATAAAAGTTGAGATGTTTGTTTACAAACAAGAAACTGCCCTATATAGTGGAGACGGACAAAAACATGTTTCAAATTAATATATAGATTCTTTCCTGTCTTCACTGTAAAAAAGGCACAATAATTAAAAAATAAAATGATAACACGTGAACTTTGCTTTTATAAGACATAAAAAATTCTAAAAATTCAGATTAACTCGCTATATTTTTGCATTTCCGAAAATGAAATAAAGAAATAAGAGAAAAAACGGCGAAATAAATAAATATTTTTTTTTATGTTGCCACACTGTAAAAAAGGAACAATAATTAAAAAATAAAATGATAACACGTGAACTTTCTTTTTATAAGGCAATAAAAATTCATATTAACTCGCTGTATTGTTGCATTTCCGAAAATGACGTCATTCTAAAAAAGAAATGTGCATTTTCGTATATTAATTGGGACCGTTCGACATTTTTTTATTTTTCTCTTTTCATAGCACATCTACAGACCAAGACCTTTTTTTAGACACCTCAACCGAATTTTTACACCTAGCCGTTCTCTCAATATAGTGGAGACAGACAAAAACATGTTTCAAATTAATATATAGATGTTTTTTTTTTTTATGTTTGTTAGCTCATAACTTCTGAACGGATACTCCGATTTTGATAGTTTTTGTTTTGTTGAAAAAGTCTTGGTCTAAATAGGTCCCATTGTAATATCTTTATGATCTAAAGAAAATACAGGGTGCCCAAAAAAATCAGTCTCAACTCTTTTAACTGCTAAACGGGTATGTAAGAATATATAAAAATGGTATGTAAGTATAGAAAAGTGGCCATGCAGTACAAGGTTAAACCGCTTGCAGCTTCACCTGGTGGAAAATAGAGAACTTAGTGTTCCTATCTCGAAAACGTGTTCTAGAGAAAAAAGTGAATTACAAAGTTGAAGAGCATCATCGATTTAGTACAAAAAGGTTGTTTAGACATTCATGCTAGCGTTCCTGTCTCGGAAACGGTTCAAGACAGGGGGAAAAAGTGAATTATAAAATTGCAGAGCATTACCGATTTAGTACAAATAGATAGTTTAGACATTGATGCTAAAAATACAATGCTAAAAACGTGCATTTATTTGTTCGCAATTTCTTACACTACGCACACTTCAGCTACATTGCACACGTTGTAGCGTAGATGGTGAAACATACACTATATAGTTCAAAATACGGTTACTTGATACTTTTTGTTTTGTCGTAAAGAACTTGGTCTGAAGTAGGCCCCATTGTAATATCTTTACAATCTAAAGAAAATAAAGCGCCATCTGGTGAAAAACAGTGGAATTAGCGCTCCTATCTCAAAAACGGTTCAAGATGGGAGAAAAGTTAATTACAAAGTTATAGAGCATCATCGATTTACTACGAAAAGACAGTTTTTAGACATTATTGTTAAAATTAGAACGCTTAAAGCGTGCATTTGTTTGTTCACAATTTCCTATTTTGTGCACACTTGAACGACATTGCATATATTGTAGCGTAGCGGGTGACATTTATGCTATGTAAAATTCAAAGTATGGTTATTGTAAGCGGTCACATCGATTAACGCATAGACGTTTTAAACCGACTTCATAAAGGAAGAGGTTCTCAATACAAACCATGTTTCTCATTGTTGTTGTTATTGAAATTTATTAGCTATAAATTCGTAAGAGATGATTTACTTTTAATACTTTTTTTGTTGTCGTAATGATCTTGGCCTGAAATAGGTTTCATTATGATTTCATTAAGATATAAACAAATTACAAGATACTCACAAAAGTCTGTTCTCTTTGTAACTGCTGAACGCATGCAGCTACACTGGTAAACCCAGAATGTAAGTATCGATGTTGAAACTTCTGTCCGTCAGCTGCAGTGCACATTTTGCTCTTTGTTTGAACTATACGCTTCGCGTATAGTATTCACACGTATAGTATGACACGTATTCACTGTAAACTTAAATGTATATGCCTAACAGAATTTTTGGTTACGAATACAGCGTATCCGTTCTTTACATTTTTAAAGACTTTTTAATTTAACGTATGTTCATTCAATAGATAGTTTTTTGCTCATATTCGATAAAGGCAAGAAAAGTGACACAACTTAAAAATGCAGCATTTAAGAAAAATCACCTTAAAAATAACTTGACTAGAATAAAACTGGCATAACTGTCTTTCGAGTGGATAACTTTGTAGATGGAAATGTAACATTTTGTTCACATTGGGTGCATTTTATGTATTTTTCAGTGACATAAACCATTTTTTGACTTATGTCACTTTTCTTAGAAGTTCTGATTTGTGAAACTGCCGTCGAACGTCTTCTAATGTTCTGCTATATGAATAAGTTTTCATTGAAAAGAGAAAAATAAAATCTTTTTGTAAAAAAAATAGAACCGACTCCAAAAAGCAACTACTATTCAAACAACTAAAAAAATAAAAATAAAAAATAAATAAAAAAAAAAATGGCACGAAATGAAACTGTCAGGGATGGAACACGGGCGCAGAATTCATACCACTATCAATGTAAGAAAATTTTCTACTTCTTAAATCAAGGATATTATAAGTAAAGAAATTTCTTGAAGAGATTCCGGTATGAATTCTGCGCCCGTGTTCCATCCCTGAACTGTAAATTGCGCCTAAAAGTATAAAAGAATTTCCTTCGCCAAACAACCTATAACTCTACAATTAATCATAACTTTTAAAGTCGGCGCAAAATTAAATAAAAATTGATACATTTATTCAATACAAAAACCAAATCCTATTTAAAATACACATCTTATATGATAGTTATCAATGTTATACGAAATTTGCAAAGGAAACTCTAACTACGTAGAAACATAAATACCGCATTGTGAAGAATGTTCACTGGTCTATGTAGATGCTACTTATTGACCAAATTCAGACAGTGATAAAATAATAAAGGAAACATGAAAATGGATCATTCGAGACAACAGAATTTGTTACTACCGATCTAAAAACAAACCTTTAAAAATTAATTAAATTTTATTTAATTTTGCGCCGACTTCAAAAGTTATGATTAATTGTAGTGTTATAGGTTGTTTGGCGAAGTAAATTATTTTACACTTTAAGGCGCAATTTACAGTTTCATTTCGTGCCTTTTTTTTTTTTTTTTTTTTTTTTTTTAAGTTGTTTGAATTGTAGTTGCTTTTTGGAGTCGGTTCTATTTTTTTACAAAAAGATTTTATTATGCTCTTGCCTATAGGAAAATTTTAATATCAAATTTTTATTTTATTTAATTATGTGGATTTAGACAAACCTATTACAGTAATCTATTTAAAAAAAATCTATTAAAAATTTCCGGTAACTAAAGAAGGTAAAAGTTAAAATCTATAAACGTTTAAAATTTTATATTTAATTAAGATCACTCCCAAAATCTTGGAAGGCTAATATAAAAATATATAGATTTTGCTTTAAAAAATTTAAACGTCAAATAAAATAAAATAATAGACAAATACAGACTTTACCTACTGCATTTTTTTTTTCTAATTTAATTTAATTAATTTACTAATTTATTAATTTATTTATTTCATACAGGTTTCGGCAGGATCATGAATTCTCATATATTTAGCAATTATAGCTTAACGGCCCTCTTCACTTACCGTCGCCGGAAGAACAAGCCAATGTTATCCTATGGGGAAATTTTCTTTACAAATAACTTATTAACTAATACATATTTTTAAATTCTGTATTCACATTCAGAAAATTCCCATCTGTTAAATTGACGGACCATTTTTTTTAATTTTTTTTTTTTTTTTTTTTTTTTTTTTTTTTAATTTTTTATATGTTATTTTGAAATTGCAAAATGAAAAAAAATCACATACTGAAAATTCGTATTTTGCAGCTTCAAAATAAAATATGACATATTAAAAAAAAAAAAAAAAAAAAAAAAATCCGTCAATTTAACAGCTGGGAATTTTTATAATTTGAAAGCAGTATTTAAAATTTTTTATTAGTTAATAAGTCATTTGTAAAGAAAAATTCCCTATAGAATAACATTAGCTTCGGCTTCCGGCGGCGGTGAGTGAAGAGGGCCCTTAAATGGTTTGGATGCTGATAACACTGTTCTCAGCCTATTGTAAACTTCTATGAAAATAGTTGTGGACGTTTAGATAATTAATTTATTATTCTCTAAAAACAGTGTCTGAAATTTTTACTGAATTTTCGACTAAGTGTTTAGTACACTTTCATGATTGTTTCATCAGTTTTTATGAATAAAATATTTTTTTTTAATATATAAATTTAAAATGAGATCTATTTTCTTTTCTTTCATCCTTCTATTCCCTTTTTTTTTTTTTTTTTTTTTTTTTTTCATTTTAGAACAGTCAATCTCGATGAATAGTTAATACTCTGCATTACATTTTATTAAGCTATTATAATGATATTGCATACTTGCCAGATTTCACGCTCTTGACTACCAGAAAACTTTAACAGAAATTGGTATTTAATGTAATTGGTTAAAACTGTTGCAGCAATGTATAAAAATTTCCTATTAAAAATTTTTGATAGACAAAAAGCGCAGAAGTTGACAGCTAAGATATAACTATTGTAATAATAATAAGTCATCTAACCTATTTTACACAATAAACGTTTGAAATCCTATATTCAATTTACAATCATTGCCAAAATCTTTAAAGTCTTACATAAAAATATATAGATTTTGTTTTAAGAAATTTAAAGGCCAAATAAAAATAAACAATAAACACTGAAAAAAATTACCTACTCCAATTATTTTTTTTAAACCGGTTTTGGTAGGATTATGATTGCTCATTTATTTAGAAATTATATCATAAATGGTTTGGACATTGTTCTCAGTCTTATGTAAACTTACATAGTTGTCATTTTTTACCATTTTTAGCTACCAATAGTTTTCGATAGAAATCTCTTATAAATTTCTGTAAAAGTTTTCATTAGTTAAAAATAATTGAAATTTTCTTTTCGTGTAAGTTATAATAAAAAATACGTAAATGTTGGCAGCTATGAATTTATCATAACATGTGTTATTTCTGTTTTAATTAAGCAGTTAATTTTGGGCTTTAAAATCGTTAATAAAAATAAAAATGAAGGTTTTGTTCTTTCACATTTGCAGAGATGAGTGTTTTAAAATTATATTTTGTACCACTATTTCCATGTACAAATCTTTATCGTATGTGTACAGTAATTTTATCTTGGATTAAATGAGATAAAATCATGGTGTTTCGAAAATAATCAGAAAAATTTTTGTTCTGGAAAAAAAAAAAAAAAAAATAGTAGAAACAAAAATTTACAACTCTTATTGTCTGAATTTGTGATTAGCATCTGATATTTTCCCTGTCTTGGAAATTCTTATATAACTTCAACTATTCATATCGCGTCAAATTATGAGAATTCGCTTCTAATCTCTTCAAACTACAAGTGAATTCTCATATCACTTCTAATTATAAATTTATTTTCCTACTAATTTAGGATTTTATGTGATATTGAAAATTTATATTTTTTTTAACGCTGTATTTGGATTATGTACGGTTTATTATTTTTGAAGCAGGACACTTTCGTCTCGAGGAAATTTTGGTCCGTGGTCATTTTGGTTCCGAGACATTTTTGTCCCGCTAATTTTTTGCTATTTTTTATATACACTCTATAACAAAAAAAGCGACGCAACAAGAAGACGTTAGTTAAATGGGACAAAAATTGGTAGATGTGATGTACATGTGGAGAAAAACAATTGATTACAGTTTCAGAAAATTTGAATGATTTAATCAAGAGAATGGGCCTCACAAATTACACAAGTCAATAACGCGTTGGTCCACTTTTGGCCTTTACGTACACAGTTATTCGGCTTGGTATTAATTGATAGAGTTAGCAGATGTGCTCCTGTGAAGTATCGTGGCAAATTTTGTCCAATTGGTGCGTTAGATTGGTAAAATTCCAAGGTGGTTATAGGACCTTTTTTATGATGCTCAAAACAACTTCAGTGGAAGAGAGATCCAGGGATTGAGCTCAACCCCATTCCACTAAGCCACCTATTAAGGGTCTTTGAAGTCACTGAAATACCAGTTGCTCGTAGGATCGATGATAATGATAAATTGGAGCTTTGAGTACCGCTTTCACGATTGAATGGTTCTCACTTTCTGTCCTCCCTTTAAGCCGACCGTTTCCTCCCTGATGTTCCAGCATGGTTCATCCATCCCTGTCAATATTATCTAAAGTTGGTACTGTTCCTATCCAATTGTCAAAACTAAATCGCAGATTAGACCAAACGGCTTCTTTGAGCCCAACTACACACCATACTCAAATGTTGACGTCTATGCATGTTGTTTGCTCACCTGTATGCGAGGCATAGTTACCGTCTTTCTGAGAAGATGGAATGAAATTATTGAAGAATCTATGACCTGGAATCAAAATTTCTCATTTTTAATATTCTGCCAGTTGTGTAGTTGAGATGTGCTGCAACTTTGCATGCTCATTCGATGACAGCCAAACTTTAAAATTTTGCATTTTCCATCGAAACCTGTATGTATGTAAATTTTTTGTCCCGTGTGCATTACTCCTTCTTGGTGCGTCGCTTATTTGTTATAGAGTATATAAAATAGTTGTTTAGTACACTGTCAAAAAAAATCCTGTTTGCTGCAGTTTGCTGCCAGAAATTTTCTGTAATTCAGAAAAATACGTTCTATCAACGGAAAAATCACGTTGATTGAACGTATTTTCTGAATTACAGAAAATTTCTGTCAGCAAACTGCAGCGAACAGGACTTTTTTTGACAGTGTATGATAGCATATTTATTGGTACAGGAAAATTGAAGTGTTCTTAGATTATCATTAATTAAAGAATATCTTATAGGTAAATACACTCCTTCTCATATTTATAAGGACACTTTATGTTTTGAAATAACTAATGTAAAAATAATTGTGAACAAGATTATACTAAGTGCACTTAATATATCTAGCATTCTAAAAACAAAAACGCTATATATATTTTTTTATATGAAACAAAATTAATAAAAAGTAATACAGAATGTTTTTTTCTCCATGTTTTTAGATGTTCATAATTATAGGGACAATCAAGAATTTTTCGTTTTGTTTAACTTACTAGAGGATAAATTACAGTTGACATGCGAATATGTTAACTACTGGGCGAGATTAATTCATATATAAGCCTTCAATTTTTCTTGGACGGACATTACTGATGATTCCTCGAAAAAAAGAACGTTCATGTAGTGAAGTATGATAAATGTGTTTTTTAAGTGGAAGGATAATTCCAATCCGCCGAATTTCTAATGAAATTCGAAAATCTAAAATTGCTGAAAAAAAAAAAAAAAATTGATCAAACGTTGAACTTCTGGTTCGATAGGAGAGAGATCTGATGCAAAATCAGAGTTGTTTTACAGAGATCGAAGACTCATAATTCCTTTTACTGTTCCACTCATAATGACTGCTGCTGAATTTGCTCGTAGTTTTTAACGAAAGGTCGGGGTCCCCATTAATGCATGTTTAAAATAATTAATAATATGTTAAAATGAATAAAAAACCTGTAATAATCAATAACCATTTAATGGAGGAAAGAACGTTTGTTTTAAAGTTGAATAAAGACAATATTAAACGGTAAAATGTTGCATTTTCGGATGAAAAACATTTTATTCTTGATTAAGCAAATGGTTTTAACAGTTACTGGCACGATCTGAAGATAGCGAAAGACAGAGCAGACTTTTTAAAGGCAGATATGAATCAGGCATTTTAAAGGTGGATCTACGGTGCTCTGGGGAGCTGTTTCTACTGAAGGCAGAATGAATTTAATATATATATTTTTTATTATTATGAACATCAAGAGAATATATGCAAATTTTAAACGTCAAAATCTCAGATTTTTGTTAGATTTTGGGGGGTAATAATATTTTCTTCAACAAGACTTACATTTTTGCTCTATTTTTAGAGCAATAGGAAATAGTTTGAAGAAAGAAACTTCTGTATTATTGCCTTTCCCGTGGCCTAAAAGTCGAAAAAACTTTAACTTTTCGTATTAGAAAAGTGCATGCAAGTGGAAAGCAATTTTAAATAGTTTAAATGTATTCAGAATATCATCTATGCTGTATGAAATAGTATTGAAATTGAATATTAAAAACAGTGTATATATCTATACCAGAGAGACTGTCTGACTGTTTCATCCTAATAAGAGACCCCATAAAATATTGATTTAAAGAATAACTGAAAAAAAAATTACTAATATTCCAGCTGTCCTTATAATTGTAAACACCTGAAAAATCATCTTTTTGACCGTATTTAGAGTTTTTTACGATAGAAAAGTGATAAAACTTTTTAAATACAGTCTATTAATGAAATTTAAATTAATAAAAGTATATTTGTTTAAATAATAGTGTTCAGTGTTTTGTTGATATAGAAAAAAGGTTGTCCTTATAATTATGAGAACCAGAGTATATAAATTTTCGACATTACGACTGCTCTCTAGTCATTGAGATTCAGGGAATTTTGCTCTAAGTGTTTTTTTTTTTTTTTTTTTTTTTCTGAAATTTTAATATATTTAAACATTTTTTATGCAATTGCACTTTTTTTTTTTTTTTTTTTTTTGAGGTTTTTTTCCTTTGATCTCGGTTTAACTTACTTTAATTGTAATTTGGTTTTTAATTTACGATTAGAGACAAAATTTTGTGATTTTAAAAGTATTGTTAACAATAATAGCAATACCTTCTTAATAAAAAAAGAATCCCCATTTGAATATATTTATTGATAAAGTCTGAATTAATTTAAAAATAATAAAATGCAGAAAACTTTTGTTAAAAAAAGGGTTTGAGGTGGAAAGAAATAAAGAAAACCTTAGGATGTTAAATAAAATTTGCTTTTAGTGACAGAATGCTATTTATTTCAAGGAACTAATTATTGACCTGCATCCATCACTGACTCTTTTTCATAAGCATAAGCTTGTGACCATTTATGAAGTTTTTGAATTTATATATGAATTCATTCATATATATATGTGTGTGAGATAGATAGAGAGAGAGAAAGATAGATTTCATGCTATTTGATTATGATTTAATTATTATCATTAATCTAAGAGGAATTTTTTTTCAAAATCTGTGTTATACTTAAAATAATAATAAAATTCATGTTTGTTTGTCCGTGATATTTAAGTATGTTAACCATGTGTATATGCACATAAACTACTTTTCTTTCCATTATAAGGATTTTATTTTAAAATTGAAAAAAAAAAAAAAAAAATGTGAGTAGTCCAATATTTAATCAACTATGCGCATTGCAAATATCAAGGTTTAGAAAATGTTGATGCACAATTTTTTACCTTTTTAGTTCATGGTTAGCTTATGTTTTTTTTTTTTTAAATATATATCAGTCTGATATGTCCCTGACTAAAAACGATGCCCATATTGCCCATCTCAGTAGCACCTTGGGATTCGTTTTACACATTTTCTTCCGCAGACAGTAAAAAGGAATCTCACTGTTTTGTTACAGAGATTCGAAAAAAAAAGATGTTTGGTGGTGGTGGTGGGGTAGGGGGGGGAGGGAGGGGGGCACTTTTAATCCTTTTTTTTTTTTTTTAACAATATTGTAAGGGATTATAATGGAAAAAAATGCTTTTCCAATTCTGTTTGATACATAACTATTTTCTGTGTTTTTTACAAATATATCCGGATTGACAGAGAATAAAATGATTCATGTTTAGCAGATCTCTACGAATTAAATCCCCATATCATTATTTAGGTTTTTCGTATCTTCTTTTAATATTAAACTCTAACATTTAGGAGATGCTTGGATAAAGCGTCGTTTTCCTATAAATTTTGTATTCGAACACTCTAAATTTGATTGTGATAGTTAAGAGCCGCATTACAGTGTTTTATATTAAAAACCTTGTATTTTATTTAAACTAAAGTTTTGGGAAATTTAATAAATGGATAAATTAACAATGCGTAGAACTTCGGTGATAACTGGTTTCATCATTTTCAACAAAGGTTGAAAATAATGTAATATCAATCAACAGATATGCTATTTACTAAAAACCTCGTGTATATATTTAAAAATATAGCTCATATATATATATATATATATATATGTATATTCATGTATGTATGTCGAAGGAGGACACTTTGGTCCCGCCATTTTGGTCCTGCCGTTTTGGTCCCGAGGAAATTTTGGTCCCTGACCATTTTGGTCCCAAGACATTTTGTTCCCACCAATTTTTTGCAATTTTTTAAATATGTATCAGTTTTTTAATATGATAACATATTTATTGATACGGGAAAATTGAAGTGCTCTTAGACTATCTTTAATTAAGGAATATCTTACACACGAATATATAAATTTTCGACATCACGATTGCTGCCTAACTATTGAGATTCGGAGAATTTTGTACTAATTTTTTTACGAACATTTTATTTATTTATTTTATGCAATTGCACTTTTTTTTAAAATTGATATTTTTCTCATTTGATTTCGATTTAACTTACTTCAATTGTAATTGTAATTTGAATTTACTATCAGTGACAACATTTTGTGATTTTAAAAGTATTGTTAATAATAACAACAGTAGATAAAGTTTGAATTATTTTAAAAATAATAAAATACAGAAAAATTTTGTTTAAAAAAATGGAAAAAGAAAGAAAGAAAACCTTACGATATTAAATATAATTTGTTTTTAGTGGCAGAATG
The DNA here is from genome assembly GCA_963930645.1 of Salticus scenicus. Taxonomy (NCBI): domain Eukaryota; kingdom Metazoa; phylum Arthropoda; class Arachnida; order Araneae; family Salticidae; genus Salticus; species Salticus scenicus. Next base: position 192,635,357 of record OZ005654.1, on the reverse strand, counting down.
CTATTTCTTTCAAAGAATTAATTATTGACCTGCTCCCATCATACACTCTTCTTCATAAGCATAAGCTTGGGAACATTTATGAAGTTCTTGAATTTATATATGAATTTATTCATATATATATATATATATATATATGTGTGTGTGTGTGTGTGTGAGAGAGAGAGAGAGAGAGAGATACGTTTCATTCGATTTAATTGTGATTTAATTTTTATCATTAATCTAAGAGGAATTTATTTCAAAATCTGTGTTATATTGATAATAATAATCATAAAATGAATATTTGTTTGTCCGTGATACTTAATTACGTTAACCGTGTATATATGTGTAAATTACTTTTATTTCAATTACAATGGTTTTATTTTAAAAATGAAAAAATGTAAGCAATCCAATATTTAATTAACTGTGCGCATTGCAAGCATAAATGTTCAGAAAATGTTGATGTACAATTTTTTATCTTTTTAGTTTAATATTATGTTAAAAAAAAAAAAAAAAAAAAATCTGGCTGATATGCCTCTATGACTAAAAGCAATGCCCGCATTGAAATCTCTGTAGCACATTGAGATTCGTTTCGTACCTGTTTCTCCCACAGACAATAAAAAGACATTTCGCTGTTTTGTTTCAGAGCATTTGGAAAAAAAGGGGGATGGGAGGGGCTTTTAATGGACATTTTCTTAAACAATATTGTAAGGGGTTATAATGGAATAAAAATGCTTTTCCAATTCTATGTGATATGTAACTATTTCCTGTGTTTGACAAATATATCCGGATTGGCAGAGAAGAAAATGACTTAAGTTTAGCAGATCTGTACAAATTATTCCTGAGATCATTGTTTAGGTTCCTCGCATCTTCTTTTACTATTAAACTCTAACATTTAGGAGATGTTTCGATAAAGCATTGATTTCCTACAAATTTTGTATTCGAGCACTCTAAATATGAATATGATAATTAAGAGCCGCATTACAGTGTTTTATATTAAAAACCTTGTATTTTATTTAAACTAAAATTTTGCAGACTTAGATAAATTAACAAAGCTTAGATCTGCGCTGATAACTAATACCTTTATGATTCAAAATTCGATCCGAAATAATAAATTTTCTGTTCCATGTGTCCTATAGTTACATCCTTTTCAACAAAGGTTGTAGATATTCAACTCTCCAATTGAAAATATTCGTCTAAGTTCTCTTTTGCCCGAAGTTCCCTCGTGTACGAGTATTTGCTGTCCTTTTTCCTCTGTCGTACAAAGAAAAAATCTAAATCTCAAAATTTTAGACATTTTTTTCAGTTTTATTTGTTACTACAACTTTCTGTTGCAAAATAATAATAACAATAATAATAATAATTTTCCTACCCCCATGTTTCCAAGTCAAATCACAAAAATTCGAAATATAAAGAAGAATTTCGCTTTTTTCTGTAATACTTTGATTATTCCTGATATCGGGACCAAAATGGCGGGACCAAAGTGGCGGGACCAAAACGGCAGGACCAAAATGGCGGGACCAATTCGGCGGGACCAAAGTGGCGGGACCAAAACGGCGGGACCAAAGTGTCATGTACCCGTATGTATGTATACTCATATTTAGCTATATACTCATATATAGCAAAAAAAAAAAAAAAATAGCGGTACCAAAATGTCTCAGGACCAAAGCGGAGGGACCAATTCGGCGGACCAAAGTGGCGGGGCCAGAAAGACGGGACCAAAGTGTCGGGGGACCAAAGTTATTTTATGTTAACGGGCATAATTACTAGAATTGACACTTTTTTAATGAAGTAACAAAAAAATCCTCGTAATAACTTATATGGTTTTGCATATATTTACACAATTAAATATTGAAAATAATTATAATACGAATTATTATAATACCAAAATATTCTCTAAAGTTAGAAAGGGATTTTAAAAATGTATGCTAAATATTACTGCTCCTATTAAATTCAAAATTATGAAGATCTGAGCAATACATAAAAGTAAAAAAAATGTATTCTTAATATATATATATATATATTCTATTATTACTACTGAAATTTGTTCAATAAATCTGTGTATCTTTCAAATGACTTAATCAGTGTAATAAGAATGTTACTTTTTTCCACATCCAAAATTTTTAAACCTATTGAAATATTTAATAAATATTTTGAAATATATCGACGTAATGCAAATTCATAAAACTTACTGCTGCTTCTAAAATAAAAAGAACGAAACAGAGACAGAAAAATCATTAAACATTTCAGAAAATATCTACTCTTGAATAATTCAGAAGAATGAAAAACGAAATGCGTAACGAAATTTCTAATATTTTCAAACCTCAAATACTTTGAATGAGTTTTGAAGAATATTGAAAATTTTCCTTATTTATATGCAAATCATAAACGGTTTCTGCGATAAATTTCTTTAGAGAATAATTAAAGCACATCGATGACCATGCAGCTGTTCAAATTTTATGAATATCTTCTCATTTTATCTCTAGTATATCAAGAGATTCTTAAGAAGGAATTTAATAAAACCTACATAATGCGTTTTGTAAAAATAATTTTTCAAATTACTTGAAATTGAATACATTTATTCGCATTATACGTTTATATATATATCTTTCCGTTATGATTTAACTCACACATTTTATTATTTCTCATGATCGAAGATATTTGCCTACTTTTAAAATTTATGACCTTTAAATTGTGTAAGTTGAAAACCATTTTTCTTCTTATTTAACACGTTAATCGCCACGATAATATCAGAAAAATTTTCACATGGGTCATGGTAACTTTATTAGACAATTTAGATAAAAATGCGTGTTAAAAATGCGTCAGGCACATATGACTGACATGGCGATTAACGTGTTAATAATTACTCGACGTATATCATATTCCTTTTAGGGTTATTTCCTAGTTAAAAATGCATGTTAAAAATGCGTCAGGCACATATGACTGACATGACGATTAACGTGTTAAACGCAATATTATATTTGAAAAATTTTCACTACAAATAAAGTGGTGAGAAAAAAGGGCCAGCCTAACAGTGCTTCGGAATAAAATAGAATGTTGGCATGTAAGCTAAAATGTTCCTATATATGCTGGGTAATCCCAAAGTCACAGGAAAAATAAAAAATTTATTATTCAAAAAGGTAGGTTTATGTACTTTACACTAAAATGTACAAAAAAGCATGGAATATATATATATATATATATATAAGAAAAATATTGGTACATTTTTCATCAACATATCGCGTTGTTTTAGCAGTTTCCTCTCACATTTTAAACTGATCTGCCTTATCGAATAAAGCAATATTGCAAACACGAAAGCTTTTTTAGGAGATTTCCAATGCACAACGTCTCACCGACGACCACATTTATACTCCTAGTTACGATGTTGATCGTTCTGCGTCGCTGTAAAAATATTAATTTTACAATTAAAGCGTCACTTGATTATGAAAATTTAAACTAATTTTTAAAATTTAAGCTCTTGTTACCTAAAAAAATACCATGTTTTTCTATGAACTTCAGTAAAAACCCTTAATTCTACAGTCAATACTTTTTGATTTACAATTTGTACGACTTGCTTTCTTTCAGACAGTGAATTTGAGTTGTCTCACTTACAATATGCCAGGATGCCTGGAAATATCCAATTTTACCATTTAATTTCTTAAACTATCATAAAATACATAGAAATTTTATTGATAAATTCATCAACCGTGAAAATTCATTTTAAGTAGTTTGGAGTATAAGATTATTTTTTTTATACCAACTATGTGAAAAATGCCAGATCCGGAATTGAACCAGGCCATTCACATTACGTGCAAATACCCTTCCACTGAGCCACCCTGACTGATAACCATCTCGAAATTTCTCGCATAATAACCGTTACATCTGCGTTTGCCGATACGGTAACCTTGGCAATGGCTATTATTTGAGATATGTAGAGCTTGTTTTTAGACCGGATGGCTAGTAACAATTTTTTTAGCTACAAGATTGCAATATATATGAATTAGCCCTGTCGTACTAAGTTAAATTCTGTCAAAGACATAATTATTTTTTTTTCTGTGACTTTTGGATCACCCTGTATATATATATGTAGTATTGGGATGATCGAGTTCACTCGAACTTATTGTAGAATCATTTATGCTGTAAATAGAGTGATTTGCTTTCGAAAGTATAATTCTTATTTCTTTACAAAATGTGTAGCACAAGATGTCTGTAAAAGCTAATTTTCCTAGCAATAAGGGGAATTCAATCAATGGGTTTTCTCAAATACCTCTCTATTAATTTTTGCCAAAATCGTTCAAGCACTTTCCTTCAAAAATATGTTTCTGCTACATCGTCTTCCATGAAAAGCATTGATTACCAGATACTACTAATTTTCATGAAAAAGAAGATAAATCAAATCTGTTTTCTTTTTAAAAAAATTTCTAATAATTTTTTTTTTCTCAAAATCATTCCCGAGATTTTCAAGATGCCCTGTTCCTGCCGTATTTTTCCAGGGTGGCACGCGAACCACCAGATAAAGCTAATTATCCTGAAGGTGAGAGTATTTCACATCAAAATTTCATCTCCAAAACACACTAACTCTAATTTTTTTATAAAGTCCAATTTTATGATTTATAGTTAACTTAAACAATAGGAATTTTTATTTTATGTAAAATGTAAAAACTAATAACAGCAAAACACCGCAGAACTGCCGTTTAAAGTAATAATAACAAAACTTTGAACAAACATTCATTTATGGTGCATTTATTAACATGCATATTATGTTGTTTATTTAAAATTTTGTAATTATTAAATAGTAAAAATTGTTCGAAAAAAAAAATGATTTGTTAATGTAGGCCTCGCAACGTTCCTAAAATTTTACAGCCATTTTATTATAGTCACAAACTCTTTCAAATTAATATATTTTTACATAATATTTACAGGTATTTCAGCATTAAACCATTGAAGAAAATTTTGTTGTTGGAGGTAGTGGTGGAATTACAATAAAAAGCAAGCAAAACTTTAGGAACTTTGCCAGGCTGTCAATGTACTTCGCATAATCTCTGAAAAAGAATTCGATAGGTATTAAATCGGGTCTTCTCGGACCCCTGAACGATTTTAAAAGAAATATATTTTCAAGAGAAAAAAGGAAAAAAAAATATCAAAAAATTAAATTTGATTATGCCTGTGATAAAATGGCGTCAATATGATTTAAAAACTAAGTTATAATAAATAGTAAATGATAATAATACACTTATAGATAATCTTGGGCATCTTGTGTTATATTCTGACATTGAAGTAGACCGGATATTTTCCACCAAATATTCCACTTTCACGACAGCCATTTCAGGCCAAATATTTCATTAAAGATGTAAATAAATTATAAAAATGAAAAAAAAAAAAAAAAAAAAAATGAAAGAAAGAAACATAAATAATAATCGCAAAAATTAACTTTTTTTTTTTTTGTCTCACTATACCATTTTATAGAAAAATCCAAAATGGCGACACAAATTCAAAAATCACCAAGAAGAGCTATAATAAACCTACCATAATCAGGTTTACATATTTATTTATTTTTGTAAATACCAACAGCTATTGACTCACCATAAAATACTTAAAATGGAAAATAATATATAACCCCAAAAAATTAGTTATCTCATTCAACGTAGAGCTGTTATCATATTGTGATATTATATTTGGCGTGAAATTGCTGTCATTTTATGGTCGATCAGATAATGAAAATAAAATATAGAAAATAATGCGAAAGTACACATTATGCATAGTGTTGTTCAGATGTAATTGGTATTCAATTATAAATGGTCTATTTCAATTTTTTCAATACTATCCATCTCGAAACTGGCATCCGATAAAAATGTAAAAAAGAGCGATTCAGTTCTTAATTCCTTTAAATAAAGTAAAAGCGTACAAATCCTGTTGTAGTAAATATTTGAGAAATTATATATATATATATATATATATATATATATATATATGTGTGTGTATATTATGAAGGAAATTATGAGAATTATGGAGGAAAACACATTATTACAGAAACTTTTATTACAAATGTAAACAACAATTTTTATGTTAAAAAAATATCCAATATGATAGCAAATGAAAGAGAACACGCTCATTTTTGTATTTTTATTATCAAAATATTTATGTGGGAAAAAAAAAGTATCACATATATAAAAGAAAACGAATCGCTTTTCCCTTAGGGGTGTATCAATTTTGTATCAAGATAGCGTAAAAGATAATGATTCAATTTGAAGATAAAGCTTTCCGTTGAGCTACTTTTACAAAGTTTTCTGTTTGTGCGGAATGCCATAAATTATATATAAATATATATTAATCTACGTATAATTAAAGTAAATTATCTAGATCTGAAATTTTGCGTCAATAAAATAAATTAAAACACAAAGTATCTTCAAATCACAAAGTATATTCAAACAGTAACAAATAAATTTTTCTAAGCGAAATTTTCCAATAAAAATATTGCTAAATAGTAATTAGTATTTTGATAATAATTTACGTTCAAAAAAGCTTGCTTAATAATTTGTTCCAAATAATGATTTCTCTCATTTAGAGTGGCTTATCAATTCTTCAGTACTATTTGTCTTACTAGCTTTTCATTTAATTTCAGTTCAAATTTAAAACTCACGATTTTTCTTACATATTAAATTGAAATGTACAATATCTGTTTTTTGTTATTTTTTTTTTTTTTAAACTATTTTTTTTTTTTATTCTTTACTTTCATATGCTCCGTTTATTACAAATAAATCTTTTCTAGAATTGAAATCGTACATTTCTTTTCATACTCGTGCCATCCAAAATTAAAGCTTTTTTTTCTTCAATTTTTCTATTTCATTGTATGTAGTAATAACAAAGAGAATGTTATGAATCTTTTTAAGCAAATCATGTTATTATTATTATTATTGTTATTATTATTATTATTTAAACAGCCATGCTATTATTTAAATAGCACATGTTTGCATCCTTGACAACAATAAGAACCTTTTTAACAGAGATCTTCAAAAGAAGTATTTTGACACCGATTTACAAAAAAAAATATGCTGTATCTTGCGCAACTCCAAAGCTGTTCGGAGTATAGCATTAAAAATTTATATATTGAACAATTGAAACATCCCATTGTACACATCGGATTTTCGTCTTAATATAGCCTTACATTTTAGCGATATCATCGATTTTACAAGTTCTTTCATGATACCGATACATATGTGAATTATATGAATGAATTATATGAATGAATTATGCGAACACATGTGAATGTGTGATCTCGTATAATTAAAAAATATTTAAGCTTCCAAATTAGATTTTATCGATGTATTATGTACTTGTGAAGCCAATGCTTTGGTTAATGTATGAACTTCCGATTTAAAGGCAAAATCTCTAAATTTCCGTTAAGAGATTTCGACAGAAAATAGTTATAAAATCCATGCTCTTACAAAAGCTTAAACTAATAACTTTTACTAAAAGTGTTATTGGAGTAAAAATATATGTAAAAGCACAGGAAATTTAATAGCTCTCTCTCTCTTTTTTTTTTTTTTTTTTTTTTTTTAAGAAAAATGTATACTTGCCAACATCCTCAGTAATATTCTTTAAAATTCTTAGTACCGCCCCTTTTCACACACTACTTAACATTTAAAGTAATTTTCTCCAAACGTAATTGCGATTAACTAAGAAGGAAAAAAAAATCTCGTGTGGGAAAAAAAAAAAAAAAAAAAAAAAAAAAGAGAGAGAGGAGACTAACGATTTTTCGCATTATTAATTATAATATTTGTAGATATGATAATATTTGATTAAAGTGATTTCACAGACTGGAATTTGGCCAGTTTTGCATGTAGAACTTTCGAAAATGTCAACGTTTTAGCAACAATATGTATAGCTTAATTGCTAAATAAGGAAGTCATATTTATTTCAACACATATTTGCCAACTTTAGCACCTTCTGGAAACCAAAAATATTTTATGAAAGATTTCATTTTATCTAATTAACGAAAACAGTTGCAAAAATACAGAAAAATTTTCTTATAATTTTTTTTTATAAACCAAAAAGTGTTAAAGCTGGCAGCTGTGTGTCTACATAATTGCAAACTTTAATTGCTTACTTTTAGCTGCTAACATACATTAGTTGCTAACGTTTTGCTCCTCATTTTAAACAAATGTCTTATATTTTAAAACACATGTGAAAATTTTCAACATAATTTTTACATGCGTTACATATAAAAATATAAAAGAAGAAGGAAATAAAGATTTAAGTTTTCAATTTTCCTTCCTCCTCTTTCTTTTTAAATTAACATTCACCAAAAACTCTCAGTTCTTCCTCTCGTGCAAATTAAATATATTAAATCAATTATAATTTTACTAAATTTTTTGTTCTGAATTTAGCATTTTAATTACATATTCAAAATCCTTTAAATTTAATTACTTTATTAAAGCCATTTGGTCAAAATAAATCGTAAAATGAAAGAATCTGTGTATTTTTAAGATTTAATTAGATAAAATTAAATGAAGCAATTAAAATAAAGACGCTTTGATTAAAATTAAAATTGAAAAAATACGCAAGGCAAATGCTTTGAAAAATGAATTAAAAGAACTTCATTAATTACCTAAGAAGTCTTTGTAAAAACGGAAACTTCATTAATACTTAAGTGTGATCTTGAAACTTTGTAGCTAATATTATCTGAAAATGTAAAGGAAAAATGGAAATGGTTAAAAAAAAATATAAGTAGAAGAAAATTCTTAATTGAAAAATAATACTTTTTTTTTTTCTTCTAATCTTCGAAAAAACCAATTAAAGAATGACTTAAAGTTGACACATATTCTTTTTTCTTTCTTTCTTTTTTTTTTTTTTTCTTTTTCTTTTTTGTATCGTCCTTAAAAATATTTTTCAATTGAAAATTAATTTAACATCCCTTTATCATATCCGGTTACACTTTTTTTTCTTTTAATACCATTGTTAAAAATAATATTTTAGCATAATAGAATGGCAAAGCATATATTTTATTAAGAATAGAACAATTTAAAGTATACAATAATTTGCATAAACATAACACATGCAATATTTTGGAATAAACTTGAAGATATACAATAATCAATTAACGTTTATATAGTTTTATATTAGCGAAAATCAAGTGTCCCCCTTCCCGTATTAAAATTGTCCTGGGGAATATATGAAAGCTGCAGTCACGCATTTAAATGTGTAGGTTGGTAATATGCATCCAACAGAAAAACCTGGAGAGAATTTGCGAAAAATAAATATATTTCCTATCATAACTTTGCTCTGAATTTTCTAAATAAGACTATTTTTGATGTGTGGGTTGGTTATGTGTATTGAAACGTATTATGAAGGGATTTTGCAAATTTCCCCCTTTTTCTACCTTTGGATTTGGAGGAAGCAAAAACACTACATTTCAAGCATGATTGCTCTCGAAATTAAATGAATCTGACTACATTTTTGCATGTAAGTTGTACATATGTACCCAAATATGCATCCTGATGAGATTTTGAGAAATTCACCTCTTTTACCTTCTGATGCAGAGAGGGCCAAAAAACACATTTTCAAGTTTAACTCTATTCCATATTACTCCAAGACGGAACATACTGAAAGCCGAAAAGAAATTCTCGAAGATATTGGGAACACAACTGAAGTTCCTGGGTGAATTTTGTCTCTTTCTGCATACGCCGTTCGGGTAAGGCGCTGCCCGGGCAATGGAAATCCAAACTCATGGTGCGAGCGGGAAAACCACTGCTGAAAACAGCAGTAACTTAAAAAGAGATTTTGATTAATTTCGATTAAATTTCTACGAAAAGGTTTGTGTTTTAGATAGAATCGTATTTGAAAACAGATCTGTGAGTATAAATTATTATCTCAAATTTACTTTTAAATACATATACTCAGATTTTTTAAAGGACAAAATTTCAACTATTCAATGTTACTGAATAATATTTAAAGATATATGTTATAACATCAAAAAATTAAACAGTCTCGCACCAAAGTATTTACGTTTCTTATTGAATCGCACCGAAAGTCAATCAGATCGAAAAAATGTTATCTATTAGAAAGATCATTACCCTTTCTAAAGACTGGGAAAGAAGAGTATGTCTGATAGTATTCGGTATACCATACTTAATAAAGTATTCAATATTTTAATTTTATACTCTATGGTTACTTAACTACAAACTGCCCCATTTCAATCGCAAGTTATCTAATTCTAAAACAATTGGTCGAGGATTAAATTTGTAAGGACATGTCTTAAGAGAACCCCAAAGATTACAACATCTAACCTCGCTCCGACAGCGAAAATCAATATTATCTATTGGGTAAATTTATTTCCTCAAGTTGTTATTGTTTATTCATTTATTGCCGAAACGTCAGTGGAGGCCCTCTGTTGAGACTGAAAACGGTTTTGGGTTTTGTCTGTGTGTTTGTTTGTCTGTCGCGCGATAGTGACCGCAAAAATAACGCTATTGACTTCAAATTTGGTACACATATTCATGATCCCCACACGAAATCAGCTGTATAGTTTTGGGTATGTATTCCATTTGCAGTTCGTGTAGAGGGACACCAAATTTTTTCTTATCATTACGGCCTATGGGAAGAATTTGTATGTACCGCGATAGCCACCGCACAAATCAAGCTATTTACTTGCATTTTTTTGATGAAAGGTCAGTGGTGACTCTCTGTTGAGACTCAAAAAGATTTTGGGTTCCGTCTGTGTGTTTGTCTGTCTGTCGCGCGACAGCGGCCGCAAACAAAGCATGCTATTGACTTGAAATTTGGTACTCATGTTCATGAGCCCCACGGAATCAACTGTATAGTTTTGGGTGTGTATTCCATTTGTAGTTCGTGTACAGGGTCACGCCAAAATTTTTCTTATCATTACGACCTATGGGAAGAATTTCTATGTACCGCGATAGCGACCGCAAAAATCATGCTATTGACTTGCAATCTGGTACACATATTTATAATACCAACAGAATTAGCTGTATAGCTTTAGGTGTGTATTCCATTTGTAGTTCTTGTACAGGGATAAGCCAAAGTTTTTCTTATCATTACGAAGATTTTTTTTGTACCGCGATAGCGACCGCAAAAATCACGCTATTGACTTGCAATTTAGTACACATATTTATGAGCTACATAGAATTTTAGCTGTATAGTATTGGGTGTGTATTTCATTTGTATTCCGTGTATAGGGACACACGAAAAATTTTCTTATAATTACGGCCTATGGGCAGAATTTGTATATGCCACAAAAATCATCCGATTGACTTACAAATTGGTACACACGTTCAAGCTCTGTATAGAAATAGGGGTAAAAATTTTTATGTCAATATTTTTTATGGATTGTGTACAGAGATACGACAAATTTCTCATCATTACGGTTCATGTGATGAATTTCCTTTAAACGCATTTTGACATCATTAATTTGCAATCAACAAAACTAAATTAGCGTACATTACTGAGATGCTTAAAATTATGTTTTGTGCAGAAAATATGTGCCCTAAGGTTTCCTAATTAACGTACAAGACCTTACAAAAGTATTCTGACAATGTCACGTAATCATCCAAATTATGTCAAATTTCGATCAATTAGTTATGAAAAACGTAGAATAATCTGAATAGTTTTTTCTGATATACACAATGTTTATGGTTCGTTTTCAGATACACACAAAACGATTTCATGACATTAGAGCCTACGGACAAATTTTTATTTATGCGCACTTTAATGCGTTCAGGCTGCATTGAACATAATAGAATTAACATGCATTATAAAGATGCTAAAAAGCATGTTTACTCTTAAAAAAGGATATGTATAGACTAAATAATTTATTTATGGGACGACTTGAAAGAATTCCGATGACGTACTGTAATCATCCAAGTGATGTCAAATTAGTTTGAAAAATTAATGAGTTATAATTAATTAGGTGTAATCTTATTATTGGCGTATATATTAAATGTGGTTCCTTTTTCGGGATGCATAAAAGAATTTCGTCCTATTACGGTCTATAGTCGGTATTTCTTAAAAGTGTATTTTAACATAGATACACCCCATTAAATATAATGGAATTTTTCTAGAATATTAAAAGCATGTTTTTCTGTTGAAAAGTGTGGGCATAGAATTGGTAATTAGTTTTCAAGGTTACACAAAGTAATTCCGATATGGTATATAATCTTTTGCAAGAGATTTGGTACAAATATTTATGAATTTCGGGGAAGCAATACAAGATTGTCAGTTATTAAGAATGCATATATATGATATACAGATAGGTATAGAAAGAGAGATAGAGCAAGGTAGGAAGGGGGGCGAGGGGGCGGCAGCCCCCTCAGGAACGTATGTGTTTATGTATCAAGTCAATCGAATCAATATATATTTTATTTCGTATAATAAGGAATAAATAAAAATGACCTGTTGAAGAATGTGTGATGCAAATACAACGTTGAGGCTCCTAATCTGCAGAACCACTAGTTTAATTTGTTTTCACATTAAAAAAATTTACAATTGTGAAATCTGTACTCGTTTTCATTCTCACGTTTTTTTTAAGTATATATGTTTTTGTAGTGTTTTTTTTTTTTTTTTTTGAGTTTTAAAAAAGGGGGAAAAAAACTAATTTTAGTTCTCTCACATTTTGTAACTAGTAAATAAAATTTGAAAAACTTTTTTTTTTTTTTTTTGTAAGGAAGAAACGAATTCTAATTTAACGGCGTTGAATTTTAAGAATGTAAACACAGAATGTAGAAAAACCTATTGTGAAAAAAAAAAAAAAAAAAAAAAAAAAAAACATTAAATTAACTGATGGTTTGTCTGTCAGTGATTTTAGATACTGTACGATATGAAGACTAACTGTCGGAATGTCGATAACAAAGCGTAATTCTAGTATTATGTTGATCCGGACGGAAAGAAATCTAAAATATCACAATTCCAGAATCATAAAACGTATTTATTTATAAAATGTAAAAGGGATTATTTAAAAAATGATAAAAATTAAAAAATTAAATTAAATAAATTAAAAATTAAAAATTAAATTTAATATATATGTATATATCTATAAATAATAGATAACGTAATAAAATTTAATCTTAAAATTTAGCAAATAATAGAACTAAAACAATAACAGCACACTAAAATATAGAACTGAATTTAACATAGAGGAAAGAATGACACAAAAAGTTGCAATATAGATAATGAACCAATGAGTTACCATATTAACTTAAAATACTTACGCGGACCTGAAGGATAATAAAAAAGGACCATTAAACTTGTGAAAGAGAAAAAGATAATAAACCACATAATCAATTGGATATAAATGCTTAAAATTAGAAGCATACTTTTCAAGTGTATATATCTATATATATAAAAGAGTAAACTCACTGATTCACTCACTCACTGACTCAACACGGCTGTGGCGATCCTATGGGAGATAGAGTCACAATTTTTGGTGAGCAGGTTGATTTTAGGACCCTGACGCTCACTAAGACGGGATTTTGCGAAATACTCTCCCGTTCCCCCCCGGGGGGGGGAGAAGGCAAAAATCACCTTTTTAAGCATATCTCGGCTCCAAATTGCTTCACGGTGAAGAAATTGCAGATGGGGAGACTAGACTTGAATACAAAAAAATCATTTTCTGCGATTTTGGAATTTTGGATTTTTACGGGGGGTAGGGGGAAAAATGAGATTTTCGGGGGCGCATAAGGCAAAAACACATTTATAAGTACAACTCGGCACCAAATTACTTCACAGGGAAAAAATTGCAGATGGGGAGACTAGGCTTGAATACGAAAAAATCATTTTCTGCGATTTTGGAATTTTTGATTTTTTAGGGGGAAGGGGGTGAAAATGATTTTCGGAGTTGCTGAAGACAAAAACACCTTTATAAGCATAACTCGGCTCCAAATTGCTTCACGAGGAAGATATTGCAGATGGGGA